>OW387140.1:34264099-35546255 GCA_936440205.1 Lepidonotus clava
TTCTTGTAACCTTAGCTAGTTTTTAAACATAAAAATATTTGCATACATGTTCAAACGGTAGAAATATTTGTATCTAATTTGTTTGACATATATTTCCTTGCAGTCGGTTTATCTAATAGAGGTTGAATAAGTTTTTTATTTTCACACCTTAAAAATAATTTTTCAATTATTTTACCCTTCATTTTTTGTGACAGCATCATACAATCCAAAAATACATATTCAGGTTGCAATATTGGTTTCTTTAACTCTAAACCTATAACAATCAAACTAACTACTAGTGTTAAAGTTAACCCTCCAAAACCAAGCTTTGTTGGAGTAGGTTTTAAATCCATTTTGGATAAAGCTTCCATTTCAATACATATATATATATATATATAATGCAATAAATCATTAATCTTAATAAAATTTATAACCTTATGTATTGCCTCATAATGAGACTACTATTTTTTTCAACACTTTCTGCATATGTTTAGAACATAAATAACCAGCTTTACATTGATTTTTTCCTTCTACTTTTTTTCTTTGCAGCGTTTTTACAAAACGCTTTACAAGTAAATCATTTTTTAATCTATTATCAGAAAATTTTTTATGTATTTCTTTTAAAGTTTTTCCCTTACTTTTATGAAAAACATAATATACAGTATATTCACCACAGACCTTAGATAATATAGATTGCAAAGCCTGTGTATTATACCTATACGTTTTATTTATTTGCTTAATAAACATTCTAAAATATCTTTTTAAAGGTTTTAACCCATATGAATCAAAGTATTCTGGTAAGGCTTTGCGTGACTTTAAGAAAAATGCTACCCAATGTTCACCAGCTTTATAATCTTCATCAGTATTAACAATATATGCTGCAGGATATTTGATACCTTTTAAACATGGTAATCGATTTGATGAATACACACCTTTAAAAATACTGGAAGTTACACAATTACTTTTCAAAATATTTTCAATTTCATATCCGTACATTTTTACATTAAAGTAAACTTGAAATTACTTCAGGCTGATTTGCAGGACCTAAAGCAAGCATGCTATCATATTCATTATAAAATATCATAACTATTCCATGAGCAACAGGATTTTTTAATGTTGCAATTACATTAATTGTACCACTTTCAGTCAACTCAAAACTATTTGCATTTGGTGCGGTTTTAGATAAATCAAAACAAAACAAAGTATTACCATTCTTAAATTCATCTGGCGTTATACTCACAGGGTTATTTGAAAATAATCTCCCTGTTGCATACATCATTGCTGTGTATGCTTCATGGAAATTATCTTCATCGAAATCTAATTTTGACATTTCACAAAAAGGTGAAATATCTTTCCCCCTTTGCAAAACAATATCTGTAACCCCAAAATTTTGAAAATTAAATGGATTGTGAGTTAAACTCCCATCCCATGCACGTGAATCAACTAATCCCACAATTATTCTTTTAGGAAGTTCACCATTTGAAATCATTCTATTTTCTTGCAATATCGATCTATTTGGACCTTGAGTTGAATACTTTAACTCAACTCTTCTAAATGGAAATTTCATAAGTTTATTTTTTTCTCGTGCCATATCTAATTCATTTAAAAAAACATCATCTAAAGTAACTCTTTTAACAAATAAAACAGCATCTTCTATTTCTATTTTATATTGCCTTGTAGCGCTTTGTGCCATTAATGCAAAATTTTCCTCATTTCTAATCAATCTTATTTTCATATCTACATCACCTGGAAATTTTTTAGGTTGATTAAAAAGATCATTATGAATTTTGCAAATAAGTTGAAAACTTTTACCATATTGTGTTGTAAGAAATCTTTTCTTTGCACCAGTATTATGAGTATCATCAAAATCTTCAACTTCATTAAAATCTTTATCATCTAAAAAAAAACCAGAAAGTTCTCCAAAAGATTCAAGAACAGAACGTTTATAACCTAAAAGATATTCTATATAAGCCTTGTATGCATAATGAGTATCACTACTAGTTATTAACTTATTACTTATATAAATTTCCACATCTTTAAATAAGGCTCCAGACAAATAATTAACAGGAAATACTTTTGATGGATTTGGAATTTCACCTGCATGAGCTCCTTGTGCTGGAGGTCTTGCAGGTGCAGTTCCATCTGGTTTTAGTATTTTTAAAGTAAGATGTAAAAATGTTTGAGACAAGTCTATAAAATCAGCTTTATTTGATTTAAATGCAAACTCTAAAGGGCCACCTTGACTTACATTACTAATTGAATATAATTTTGAATAAAAACTTGTTCTAGATGTTGCATCTGTTGGTGGAATATTAAAATAATCATAACTTGAATCAACACACAGACAAGAATCTTTATGCATAGCCATTTTTTAAATTATACATTAAATTATCAAACTAGTTTTAAATCTTATCTTAAGAAGATTTAGATCTTATCTTAAGAAGATTTAGCTAAATATATCTTCTTCTTCAGAATCATAAGTTACTCTCCTCTTTTTTCTTTTATTTTCTTTAAAACTAGACTGATTTTTTCTTTTTTGTTTATTTGATATTTTTTCCTTTATTTTGTCAGAAATATAGTCCACAGAATCTTTTGTTAATTCTTCCAACTGTTTCTTTGCCTCTTTTTTCAAAACTTCTTTAGCACTTTGACCCTGAATAATTTTCTTAACAGCAGTCATTCCAGCTTTTTTCCCTCTCTTAATAATTTCACGCTTAGCTGTTTTGGCAACATTCTTTAAAGCTGGCTTTGCCATTCTTAAAGCTGGTTTAATTAATTTAACTGCAGGTTTAGCTAAACGCAAAACTGACTTCGCTATTGCTGAAAAAATACTTCCTATACCATATCCTTTTTGATTCTGAACTCCAATAAATGGAGGAATAAAAGAATATCCTCCATATCCATAACCCTCTTGTAAAAATCGAGAATTATTTTCATCAAAAAAATGCTTATAGTCACAAGCATGATTTTCTCCACAATATTTTTGCATTTTAATTATTATATACTTTTAACTTTATAAACATTAAAAACGCTAACATTTGATTCATTTAAGATTTAAGATTAATCTTAAAGTAATTTACTTTTCAGCTGGTTTCCATGCATCCCATTTTGAAGTATGTTTAATTCTTCTTCCAAACCTTGATCTTTCCTCTGCACTATCTTTTGTTTTCTTACTGCCTGAAAAAATCCTGTCTTGATATGGTTTGTTCATAGATTTCTTTTTCTTTTTCTTTTTTAAAGAATCAAAAATGTCAACCTCTGGTTGATCAAATGTAGGCGAAGGTAACTTTTCTTCTATTTCACCAATATCAATGTTAGCACGGTTTTTTGAAATAGGCGTATAAAAATCATCTTGATCTGGAAGACCAGCAAAATCTAATTTATCCTCTTCATCTTGACTTAAAGATTTATTAATAGTTTCCATAATTTTTTCTCTTTCAGTTTCTTCAAGAGGATATTTAGCAGGAGTAAGAAATTCATCATCTTTATTTTTTCGAAAACTTTCAGGTTTATTTTTAAACCAAGATTTTGGTACTTTTACTGTTTGTAAAAATTCCCAAAGTTGATCAACGCCTCGAGGTTCCTTTTCGAATTGTTTTGTTTTTGAAAAAAAATTCATTATATTTAAAATATTTGAACCTTTAATAACTTTGCCCTGTAAATTTATTTCTCCCTCAGCATTCCATGTTCCATTATTTTCCAAAATTTTATCTAAAATACTTTGTGCATTTGGTCTTTGTGACACTGAAATTCCTTTTAATATTTTAAAAGTACTTGGCTTTAAATTATTTTTATCATCTTCAGTTCTTCTTCCCTCTAAATTTAAATCCTTAGTTAAAGCTGGTTTTACAGGAGGTGGTATATATGTTGTATGAACAGAATAAGGCTTTTTATTAAACATACGCTCCTGCATTAAATCTTTTTGTCTTTTTAAAGTATAAAGTTCATTATGACTAGGTACTTCTTCACTAAAGGTACAGCTTTTAAACATTGCATAAGGAATTATTATACTTTCTTTAAAAGTAGCCATTTTGGTAATTTTAATTTCAAGTTAATTCTTGTTAATCATACAAAAATTAATCAATATTATGCATTACTTATACCTGCTGCAACAGATGCAGCTATAATTGGAAGTAAAAGTGGTAAAAATCCTCCTTTCTGTTTTAAAACTTCTTTACGTTTCTTAAAAGGCATTTTTTGTTTTACCACTTCTCTTAAAACTTTTTTAAATTTCTTTAACTTATGATAATGTGACTTCTTTATAGGTATATTTCCTTTCAAAACATTATAGACACAATCACAAATTGCATAAATATCTTCAGCATCAGCTGAATCAAGAATTCTATTTCTCTTCTTTTTGCTATGTGCCTCACATACTAAAACAAGAAAATGTCTATGCTTATGAGCATAGCTTTCTTTCTTTGTCTTTTTTAACCTACCCATTTTACTTTAAATAATTTAAGTTTATTATGTACATAATCTTAAAGACATTTCTTTAGTGTGTAAAATTAATCGTGACTCAATGTAAACTAATAATAATAATACAAATAAATAAATATTTCAATTTTGTTTTATACCTTTGTCAAACAAACAATAAAATTGCTTTCTTTTTTTGTCTTCTTTCAAGTACATAATCTTAATGGTATTTGTTATTAAACTTCTATTCAACAAGTACATAATCTTAATGGTATTTGTTATTTAACTTCTATTCAAAGTAAAACAATGTTGAACATCTCCAAACATATTTGTACGAAACATAGCATTTTTAGGTGATTGTTGATGGCCATCTATAAATAAATAGCCGTGCGGTCTATCAACAGCATGTGTAAATATATTAACAAAGCAGCGTTGATTCTTAGGCATTAATTTTCTAGCAAGAGAATAAGCTATAGTTTGGTCTAATGGTGAATTGAAAATACATAAATAGGTAGCATTTTTAGTTAAATTTTTTCTTTCCTTACCATCATGAAATAAATTTTGCGAAATAAAAATAACACTTACATTTTCATGATGTGTTCGCTTGGTAAAAAATTCTGAAACTAACTTATTATTTCCACATTCAGCCATTAAATCATCAAAAATTGCTAGTCCTCTTTTATTAGAATCTATTAAACTATTAAAAGACTCCGGTAATCCGTTATAAAATTGAACATTTCTTAATTGTAAATATGGATCACGTGGAAAAGTTTCTCCATAAAACCATAGAATATAATCAAATTCATTATCAACTATCCTTGAATCATTTTTTAACAAATCAATAACAAAAGTAGTTTTTCCACAATTACTTGGTCCAGCTATTATTAATGAAAATGGTGTTTTTAATCTAGCATCAAAAATAGTAAATTGACCTTCAAACGCCATTGTACACGGATTAAATTTTGTAAATATTTCCTTAATCTTACACGAATTAATATTCAACCTTTTACTTTAGACATTTCTTCTTTATATACTCCTCTCCTCCTTGTAATCTTACACGAATTAATATTCAACCTTTTACTTTAGACATTTCTTCTTTATATACTCCTCCTTGTAATAATTCATTATTTCTATCCTGTAAAACATAAGTTACAGGTTTTGTATTTAATATAAAAGCTATTTTAAATATTTCTTTTCTCCAATTTGATAAAAATCCTCTATTAAAAGTCCTTCTATATTTACTTAATCTTACTTTATCTCCAATTTTTAAGTTTAAATCTATTCTTTTAGAATAAAGATGATCTTTATATTGTTTTAACCATAAGTCATGCTGATTATTTTTATTAACTTCAATAGGACTTATACCTAAAGTTCGATGTTTTGTACAATTGTAACTTGAAACAATAGGTTGTAAAGCCTTAAGATATCTTTTAGTTTTATTTGCTTTTAAAAATCTAAATAATTTATTTTTATAAGTTCTTATAAATCTTTCCACTATGGCACATTTGGGATCTTGAAAAGTAGAAAATTGATGTATTTTATTTTGCTTTAAAAAGCGACTAAAAATTCCCTTAAACTCAGAACCTAAATCTGTTTGAACTATTCTAGGTTTCACTTTAGCTCTTTTTAATATTTTTTCAAATGCTAATTTAGTTGTGCTAGAAGTCTTTAATTTCATTGGTTCTACATAAGCAAATCTCGAAAAACAATCTATTGCAACTAATATATAAATGTTTCCATCATTGTATTGTTTCAACTTTGGAAGAACTATTAGATCTAATTGCCATTGATCATTTTTACCTTTTACTATTATTTTTCTTCTTAAAAAATTTTTTATAATTGGTTTAAAAGAAGTATAAGTTCTTGTATTTTGTAAAAAAGTTTTAACATCATTTAAAGTTATATTTTCATTAACACGTTTTGCAGCTTTATATAACTTATTAATAGAAGAAAATGAATAAGGATGCCTAGAATTAAAATAAATAGATATAAGTACATTTAACTTATCTCTTTGATTCATTGCCATTTTAAATACACATCTACCTTTACATTCTAATCTTATCTTAAGCAAAATTATTTATAATATTACATTGTTTATTTTCAAGCTAAACTAATTTATACTATTCATTAAGCTTAACTAATTTATACTATTCAACTGTCATTTACCCTAAATTACAACGTCTATCTTCTAAGCTGTGCAAAGTCGGGACTCCAAACATATGCACAAGCAATACAATAAACGCCATAAAAAAAGATAAATATTGACATGTATTATACATATTTACACTTTGCTTCGGTTATCCAAGAAGCAAAACACCTCCACAAAAAACGAACATGAAACATTTATTTCATGTGCATTCATTATAATATATAATATATAATATAATAATATAATATAACTACTTATTGAATTATATTAAAAAAATTCTTTCCTTTTTTGTCATTTCTTATAACCATTAATGGAATTAATCCATATACCATTGCATCCTTATTTTGTTGATTTTTAGCATTTAAATTTTTTTGCTTCACAAATGTAGTTTCTTCATTCTTCATATTAGAAGCATTTTCAATATTTTTTTTAGCTCTACCTCCTGTAACCTTCTTTTTCTTTGCTACAGTTTCTCCATTTTCATTATTCTTAGCTACAGTTTCCTCATCCTGATTTACCTCATTTTGATTTTGAATTTCCTTTTTCTTATACTTTCTCTTAGCTTTTTTTGAAATGTCTTCAACTTTCTTAGTTATATCTTCTTCACTTTCTTCATCAACCTCATTATTTTGAATTTCCTTCTTCTTAAACTTTCTCTTAGCCTTTTTTGGAATATCTTCATCAACTTTCTTAGTTATATCTTCTTCACTTTCATCAAACTTTGAAAACAGTTGCACTGTTGCATCACTTTCTTGATCACTTTCTTCATTTAAAGACTTCTTTTCACTCTGTTTTATTAAATTTTTTTCCTTTTCCTTTATATATTTCTTTTGGCACGAATTGCATCTATTTAAGTCTAATTGAAAATATCTAGGATGGTCATAAGGCTTATGACATCTTATGCACTCCTTAAAAAGACTATCTTCACAAGAAATACAGTACTTCTTACCCTGAACCAAAGATTCCTCACTACCACAATAAAAACACACCTCCATCTTAAAAATTTCTGTTTAAATATTTATAAAATGTAAACTTACATTAATGCTCACCTTTAGGCTTGCTTAAATCCCAAAAATTTAGCTAATCACAAGCTAGTTTTGCTGCAATACTATTCTATTAAGCTTAATATATATCTACCTAATCATTTAAAAACTTATACTTTGCATATCTTCTTCGCTAGAAACTCCAATTTTTTCCAACTCTGTATTCTGTTTTTTAGCTTGTTTCTTACTTTTCTTCTTTTCCTCTATTTCACTGTCCTCATCAGTTGAAAAATCATTTAATTTTTTCTGTTTCTTCTGCTTTCTTGCCTCATGATCTAATTTCTTTAGTCTTCTAGCTATTTTCCTCTTTAACCCAAACAACTCACCTAACTCGTCCTTAGTTACTGTAAAACTTTTATTATCTTTCAACAAATCACTGAAATGAACATATACTTCTGCTTTAAATATTGTTAAATCTAGTCTTTTCTTTCTTCCAAAAGACAAAACATAACGTGATATTGTTTCCTCCTTTGAAGCCATAATTAATTCTATATTTAATAAACAAACTAATAACTACTATAAAATTACTATTTACCTACTATAAAATCACTAATCACAGGAATATTTCCTATGCTTTCCTTTGAACTTTACATATTGTTTTATCTTCCTCTTCTTTTACTCTTTTTTTAGACCTTAATTTATAATTTCCATATGCTAAAGAGTGCACTCCATCTGAACAAAGCCAACGTTTATCTTCAAAAGGCGATAAAGCTAACTTTGTTTCTTTTAAAGTAAACACATCGTGCTTATAACTGCGTATACAGTGAAAGGTAGCAAAAGATTCAGATGCTTCTTTTAAAACTTGTTTAAATTCTGAATGTAAAAGCTTGTCTACACAACTCCTTCTAATTCCTTTAACTCTTTTTATATTCTTTCCTGAATTTAACAGAAAAGAATACATTTTAGGTCTTAAACCAACAAATTCCTTAATTTCTACTCCAGCTGTTTCATCTTTAAATTTACCTAACACTTTTCTATTTTTTAAAGAATATAATAAATTATTTGTTTCTAAATTTGAAAAATCAAAATAATCCCTAATATCATAAAGTAATCTATAAAAATGTTTATGATCTATATAATATATTAGTGAATCAGTATCAGTATAAAGAAGCTGAACAGATTTTAAACCAAATGTTTTTAAAATGACATTATAATGAAAATTGAACATATGCATTTTCGATAAATCTAATATTGTAAAACCAATATAAATAGGTTTATTCAATTCTACTATATTTTTCTTATACTGTATCCCAACAAAATTTGAATTAAAAATATGTAAAGAATGAAAAAGAGGCTTTTTAATCATAGAGGCACATGACTTTTGATTTGTTGTTAATACCATTTTAATTCTTCTTTTTACATTTTCCATACATTTGCCAAACGTAGAGTTATTCATAAGTTTAAAAAATTCCCTATCAAAATCTGAAGTAGCCTCTTTCCGCTTTTGGTTATTAAAATCAATATATGGTTTCATCCAACATGACTGAGAAAAGGATACTATCCTAAAAATTTTAGAAATTTTTAAACCTAAACTTAAATACAATTTTAAATTCCTATAATGTATAATGTACTTTTCCTTTTGACATAAAGTTGAAATTAATTTCATACAGCTTTTAGTATAGCGTTTACCTAAACCTTCCAAAATATTTTTAGCATATGGTGACAATTGAAAAAAATTCACTGCAAGCTTTTCAGGAGCCAAAGGAAGCATATTATGAAAATCATGTAAATAATCAGGATACTCTAAAGTTACCTCTAAAATATATCCTATAGGAGCATCATCAAGAACTTTAGTTACATCAAAACTATCATATTTACTCGGATCAACCCAAGCAAAATTTTTGTAAGGTAAAGGTTGTACCATAGCAAATCCATATAAATTATTACAATCATAATAAACTATATGCTCAGTTTCTTTTCTCACTTTTGCAAATCTTTGAACTACATTTGTCATACCTCCTCGAATACCATCTTCAAAAAAATTAAACATGTCAATATCATTAATTAAATCAAACTTAACCTTTGTAAACTTCATCATAGCATCATAACTCAAAGATGGAGCTGTTAAATATTTAGCTGGATCTAATCCATAAAAATCTAATGACTTTTCCCTAAATGATTCAAAAACATCAGCTAATAGTAATACATCTATTTTTAAATATTGTCTTAAATAATCTTTTATATTCTTACACTTTAAAATTTTAAACATTTTAATTGCATGATCATAATCTAAAGAAGAAATACTTTGATTAGTTAAACTATTAAAAAATGCCTCACGACAAGGTAATTCCTTCTCATCCAGCCTTTCCCACGAATCTATATAGTCATAGCACATAACTCCCTTTCTTATAACATATGGTAACATCTTTTCCTTAAAATGCTTTTTAGTTTCTTTTAAATCTAATGTATCTTTTTTAACTAATAATTCAGCAAGATTAGATAATGAATTTGGAAGAAACTGAAAAGAATCAATAAAAACAAAATTATCTAAAAACATAGCTAAAAACTTTTCTGATGAACGCGGAATAACTTGAACATTAAGTTGTTTTAAATACTTGTACATATTTTTAACAATAAAATGTAAATCATAGTTCATAGCATTATGCATAACAATAGGAATTTTAAAATTTGTAAATTTCAATGCACTACATACTAAATTACATCTATTACAAGCATAATTAACATCTCTACCTTTTCCTTCCCTACCTAAATGCTCATGATCTACAACTCTTTTAATTCCTAAATTAGCAAAAGAAACTCCGCAAAGATAACAAGCTTTTTGCTTAGCGAGATGTAAAATATCCTGTGAATTTAAAGTTAAAGGTTTTCTATCATTTTCAAAAATACAAGATATCTCTGCACGCACTTGATAAATATATCCAAAAAAGTTTTTAAGAACATTAGGACCAATATAAAGAAAAGGTGGTTTAGAATACTTACTATACTTTGATAAAAATAAAATACCTACTGCATTTAATTCATGTCTTGTTTTCATAATAGACTTACCTTTTAACTTATTTACATTTTTATTTAATGTTTCAAAATCAGCATAAATAATAAAACGATTTTTTATTTGTCGTGAAAGATTTCGAAACATTTCTTTTTCACCTATTAAAGGAAGCTTATAAGTTTGTCCAGTATAAACTTTATTTGTACAATTTGCTTTACTATGAAGTTGTAAACCAACTTTATCTCTAAATGAAATTAAACATTTATTACAAAAATACCTTGTTTTTTTCCAATAAAATGGTGTTATGAATGAATTAATATTTCGAATTAACATATAATGATTTTTGTACAAAAGTAAATTAATATGTTTGCGATGTTTATCATCAAAGCTTGTTGAAATATACATTGGATACGGTAAATATTTATTATTATTTACAAATCCCATTTCATTTTGACTAAATAACCCAAAAACATTTATCGTTAAATTATTATTTTTCTCAAAATTTGGAATCTCACTTATTTTAGTTGGAAAAGAAAGACCCTTTAAATTTAAAGAACTTACTAAACCTAAATAAGATGTAAATCTATTAGGATTTACACACTTTTTAAAAGCAGCTAACACAGAATACAAAAAGCACTTGTCATCAGAACATCGTATATTAAGAATAGAATGTTTATTAGGAATTGGTAATGAAACAGATGCACACCCTCCAAAAGGATTACATTTATAAACTGATAAACGTAAAACATTAATTTGTTTTAAAAACCAACCTGAACCCATCTGAATAAACCCATCAAAAAATGCTAAAAGTATTCTTATAGCTTGTATCATTTTTTCTTTTACAGATAAAAATGTTAAAACTTGAGTCATATTGCTTTGAAACCAAGGTTTAATTTCATAATACCTTGATGTATCCAATTTATATTTACCTAATACAACATTAAGACTAATTTGAAATTTTATGCCACCATGCCTCAATAAACCTTTCTTAATTTTTTCTAGTAAAACTTTAAACTTGCGTTGAAAAAATAATTCTATATCTATAGCACGCTGAAAAGGAACTATATCATAACTTCTTAACAGTTTACCAAAAGCTTTTCTTTTCTTTATTTCATTCATTTTATTTTTTTTATCTATTTAATCTTCTAAAACGCAAAATTAACTCAGCAATTCCATATTCAAATTTAACAAGCTGTCCATCATCAGTTTTAGTTTGTATTTCTATATCCTGCAACCTATCATAAGCTAATTTCTTATACAATGGATGGGAATAAGTGTGCTTAATATGTTCACCAAATACTCCACTAGCCCTAACAGTTCTAAGTAATTTTGTTTGAATGTTACCTACATACTCATAATCAACAATATTAGAATAAATGTATATATTTGAAGTGTCTGTTGGAAAAACTGGAACTCCATTTCCTACATAATCTTTTCCATATTGTGGTTGAAAAAGCTCATTATATGGTCCCTTCCTATTAAGAGATATTACATCATTAAAACCTTTTATTAAAATTTCTTCATCCCTTATTGGATTTCCTTCAGAATCTAATTCATTTTCAGTAGAAGGTGGCTTTTTCAATAAAGGTGGTCCTCTAAACTCAATAAAATTTGTAAATGTTTTCTCACCATTAACAGTAACTCTTGAAGTATACTTTTTAATTCCTTCACAATTATTTAAGCGTAAAACCGTAGCAATATATTCAGACAAAATAACTACATCTCCTGTACCTACATATAAAGTACAAATTAAATTTTGATTATCAATATAAAGTTTAGTATATCTTTTATAATTTTTATAAGTAGGTTGAGCTTCATTTACTTCCATTTTTAATTTAGCAAATTTTTCATTCATTTCACTTATCATATCCTTAATTTCATAATTTCCAAACTTTAAAGCAAATACCTTATTTACTTTTTTTATAGAATTAGGAACAACTTCATCTAATGAATTAATTTGTTCTACTGTTTGGTCTTTTAAATCAAAAATATCTCGCACAATTACATAAGTTCTAGATTGCTCTGGATGCTCTGGTACATTATACCACGATTTCAAAAAATCAATCTCCAATAAGGCTACTTCCCAGTAACCTTTACATTCACGTGTAGCTGGTATTTCAGTATAAAAATGACTTGTCTTATTTTCTCTTACTGAATGTGGTACATTTGAAACTACTGTATAATTGAATGATTCTAGTTCTTCGTTCTGCAACATTTTAAATATTTATTAAAACAAATCTATAAAATCTAATATCAATCCTAATCACATCACAATTTAATCACTTTGCCTCATCAGTCTTCCTTTTGAACTTTCACATTTCGCATTAATTTTGAAGAAGAATATGTTCTTATGTGTTTAGGATAATCTCTCATATGCATAAGAAAATCTTCTAAACACCTTTTCCTCGAAGCTGTTTCTATTTGGGGTAATGCATTTCGCCAAGGAGTTCTACAGCAGGGACAATAAACCTGCAAATCAAAACTAGAAGAAATAAAATGTTCATAACATCTTGAAATATGAATAGGTCTTTTACAACACTTTAAAAAAACTGTATTATCTGAACCTTTATAATTAAAAATAATTCGTGAATGGCATTGAGCACAAGGTAATGTAAAAAAAGAAAAAAGTAACCTACGACACCGCCTAGTATCTCTTAACTTTTTAGCTAACAACCTCATTGAACAATTAGGACTACTATTATTATTAATTTCCCATAAATGTCCTAAATCAATCACATCATCTACTGACATATACAAATACGATGCTACTGAATCCAAAACTACCTTTGTGAAACAATCTTTTAAACCATAAAAATAAATTGACTTTCTTAAAACTTCAATTATTTTTTTATCATTTTCCCACATGGATAAATAAATAAAATCTAAAACAATATCACATTGAAAATACGATGAAAAAAATAAAAGACTCGCGCAAGAAAAATATTTCAACTTTAAAAAACATGCATCATCTGTAAGTTCTTCACTTAATATTTCTATTAATTGTAAACACTCATCTTCAGATAAAAATTCTTGGCTAGGAATTTCAATTAACAAAGGTAAATTTAACTTACCAAAATAAAATGACACTAAAGCACAAAAATACAAGCTCCTTTTCATCAAGCGAGCAAAACTTTTTGAACAAGCAGTATCCATTTCAAATACTTACTTTTATCAACTTGAAATTCCTAAATAAATATATAATAAATTTAATCAGGATGATACTTTTTTAATATTACTAAAGAAGATCTCAAAGGAACTGGTGTAAATATATGATTCTTAGGATCATAATTAGAATGCTTAACCAAAATATGTAAACGCAATAAACTTAAAGATATAAACTCTTTCTTACAATATGAACATTCTAATTTTTTTTTTTTGGTCCTCGCTTATCTTTTGTAGCCTTAACTAAAGCTTGAGCACAATGAACAGGACAACACAAGCAATTCTCAATATTTCCTGGCAGTAAGTTATTTTGAAGAACTAAGGCGTGTTTTTTCAACCTTTCAGTTATTTCTACAAACTTATCTATATTACATTCTATCTTATTAAAATTATCAGAATACAAATCAGAATATGGTGAAAAATCCTGTAAATGTTTTCCTGTTTCTGAAACATTTACCATAACATCTTTTTTCTGAGATTTCTTATGAAATTTCATATCATTATTAGATTGCTGTAATTTGTTTAGTTCGCCCATAAAATCATCTCTTTTTTCAAGCTCTAATTCTGATTCCAATTTCTTAGCTTTATCATCATAATCATCATTTTCACTTTCTGATAGTGACAAATCTCGAGCCAAAGATGAATCACTATCATTAACCTTTTCTTTAGTTACAGCTTTCTCAAAATTTTCAACTCTTGCTTTTTTCTTAGTATGAAAACCTAAAGATTTCGTACAAGTACTTTTTTGACCATGTATTTGTTTTTTACAATCTGAATCTGAATCTGAAGTAGAAGATAAAAACTCAGCACTTTTATATTCATGCTTACGCTTTTTGCTTTTCACTTTATGTTTTGGAAACTCAATTAATGAATTATATTTTGACATATGATAATCTAAAGCTACTTCTATAAAAGCATTTTCTACTTTACTCCATTGAATAACAAAAGGTGAACCTATACGAAACAATTCTGTACAACATGTAAAATTAAATGATCGAGAATCACTTCGATAAACAGTTATATTTATTCTAAGAATATCAACAAGACACTGAATAATTGAACTTTGTGAAGAACGCAAGTCCAGCTTAATAGTTTCATCTTCACTAGATAAAATTCTAAAGGCTAAATTTCTCGTTATATCTTGATTTCTTAAAGCAGACAAAAGTTCAACCTTTAATTCTTCTTTAAGAATATTTATTTTTTTCCTTTCATTCTCACATTCTGTTAAAAGTTGAAAACAAAAACTAAAAAAATGTGAATTATCTGTCCGAACTTTATTCCAAAATAATTTATTTTCTTCATTATGTCTTAAAAGAAATTCTATAATTAACAAAAGTAACCTATCTAACACTCCGGCGGCCATAAATGTAAATTATTTAAATAACACAATCTCAAACTATCACAAACTCTTTTAAAATCTAAAACATTATCAGTTAAACAACTTCCTTTATAAGAATATAAAAACGTGAAAATACATTTACTTTTACCTTTAATTTTGATAC
Source organism: Lepidonotus clava (assembly GCA_936440205.1). Taxonomy (NCBI): domain Eukaryota; kingdom Metazoa; phylum Annelida; class Polychaeta; order Phyllodocida; family Polynoidae; genus Lepidonotus; species Lepidonotus clava. The sequence goes on from OW387140.1 coordinate 34,279,301, forward strand.
GTAAACTTGAAAAATATGAACTATTATTTACATAAGGCAACCATATAGATTCACTAGAATTAGATTCTTTAATTTCAAATTCATATTCTTTTTCAAAACAATCTGCAATTTTTATACAAAAAACCTTAAAATCCGGTGTTGTTTTAAATACAAGTTGAAAGGTAATTTGAATGTTCTTTGGAGTTATATTTACACTAACTATTTCCTGTTCACAAAAGTCCCTAATATACTCATAAACTTCTAAAGCTATTATCTTAATATTTGGTAATAAACTTGAAAAATTTCTTCTTAAATAAATTGAACAAAATCCATTACGTGTAATCTTCAAAGTATACAATTTATTTTTACAAGTTAATGATCCTCTATATAAAAAACTATTCTTTATACTTTTATAAATATACGGAATATCAAAATGAATATTTGGAGTAAAATTTAAACCAAAAATAACCAAGTTTACACTATAATCTACTTGCATTAATATATACTATCGATACTTGTAACCCAATCTAAAGGAGGCGTGTTTCATTACAATAAGATAAATCTGAGCTATATTTATTAAAAATTCTGAATAACCCAATAAAAAATCAGAAGACATTGTTAAATAAAAATCTGGTTTAGCTTTGCAATACTCGCAAATTTTAGCACTTAAATTATGAATTTCATGTCTTGTAATAATTTGATTTAAATTAAAAAACAGTTTATATGCTTTCTTGTATCGAAAATTAACCAATATTAACTGACAATCTATACATGAACAAACTAATTTACAAAATTTCTTATTAATTGTATCGTACCTATATCTATAAAAATAAAACACACGTCTCATACCTACCAATGTATATAAGTTCAAAAATCAAAAATTTCTAATACTTGTTCTATTTTAACACGAAAACCAACATGATGCCGAATCAACAAAACAAACGTTGTTGTATTTGCAACTTCATCAAATTGCCTAGATTCCTCTTCCTCAAAATTAGTAATATCTTTTTTCAAAATACCAGGAATCTCTAACTGATCTACATCTTCTGGTGTTAATTTAGGAAATTTATTCAAAATAAATGTCAAAACTAATCTTTTTAAACTTAATTTAAAAAGAAATCTATTCAATTCCTGTACTAATTCTGTGATTTGTTCTATTTTAGAAAAATCTATTAATGTACCATTAGGACATGCAGCAATAAGCTTACCTATATTTTCACCTTCCTTTAATACTTTATTTATAACTAAACAAAAGTAACAAGAACAATAAGGCTCATAAACACTTTTCTCAAAATGTATAACAATCATTTGTAAACTAACCTTAAGCCTTAAAAACAATCTTTAATCCTCTGTACACCTACCTCCTAAGCAAAAGCAAACACCAAATATAACAATCATAAGCTTATTTAAGCACAAAGCTTCATGCATATTCAAATAAACTTACCTTAAACGCCTTATATATCTTAAAAATAAACATTAACACAAATATATAAATTTAACCCATATCATAACTTAACCACAATATACTACTTGAACATATCTATGACACATTTTGCCAAGGCTGTTTCTCTAAAGTACCAGAATTATCACAGTGCAATTGATGCACAATGCTCCATCACCACAACACTGTAGCTATGCTGAAATAAGGTAATTTTGCGCAACTTGCCCTTTTTAGAAGCATTGCTTGACTAAGCGGCAAAATCTCTTCTTTCCGATCCTGTCATTAAAATCCACCGATAAACAGCGCCGCTGCGCCACCTAACGTATTGCCTATAAAAACGTAGGTGGCGACGCCTGCGGTCACATATATGAAGTGCGTAAGCGGTCAGAAAACAAATAACGCTATACGACAATACCTAAGTTATCTAAGCGTCTAAACATCAATCCACCAGAGGGCATTAGCTACCTATTGTAATAAGACATGAACAGTGTTGTCATTCACTGGGGAACCCTCACTACATTACCCAAACTAAGCCTAAAGGCCTAACGTCACACTGTTCATCTCTACTACAGGTGTTAACAGCGTCTTTAGACATCTGTCTAAACTTAGGCAAAAAACCAATATAATCTAAATTGGTTAACACCAAACACAGGCGAGAAGGTACTTAATGAAAAATCTATAAATTCAAGCATAAAAAAGACCCCACCCTAGTATGTCTCAAATCTAGTCAAAACATTAATCAAATAACGCCCAGCGTAAAAGCTAATCAGCGTAAAAGCTAAGTCTCTATTCTGTCTACAGTTAATGCTTAGCCACCAGAGGGAACCTTCCAGCACATGTCTATAGTTGATGCCTAGCCACCAGAGGGAACCTCTCAACACAAATTATTTAGTACCAAGTGAACCTCAGACAAGTTTATCTACTCCAAGCCAAGCCTACATAAAAATACTTGATAAGTGTGGACTAAGTTACAGCCCGTAATCAATGGAAACTATTTCTTACATTAATGCCCTTAAACTTATTGATAAATCTAAATCTAGAACACGCCGACCAACACTCACTTCATCTCTAAAGTAAATCAAATGCGCAGAACCATCATGTCGACCAAACTAGTATTCCTGCTTCTCTTCCTAACCATTTTGACGAAAACTCTAGGTTGTTCTGTCAGAAACGACTGCTCCTTAACCGACAACTTGGACACGCTTATCTGCTACTGTTTACCGACGACTTTCACACACATAACGCTAAGAACTACGCAAATCTTTCTAATTTCCCCCGCCACATCACAGCAACAATTCATCAAATACGACATAGATGTCTTCCCATTCCTTGCAGTTATCAAAACAAGTGGAATTACATTTCAATGCGAAGCAGGAAAATGCATGTAAGTATAGGCTTAACTCACTTAATATTAACAGTATAAAATTATTCAAATATAATACCTTCTAAGTTTCTTAAATTTTAGCTTAACAAGTTTCTTAAATTCTGAACATTATATAAATACCTTTCATATCCAAAGTTTTCTAATCTTTTGAATTTAAGAATAAATTCTAAACATTAATTTTTATTCAGATTAAAAGCAACAGAAAAACCAACTTCTATGAAACCAACATCTTCATTTCCAAATACCATGTAAGTTATTAGTCTTAAGTGCACTCTAAACCTAAAAATAAAACAGCATGCTTCCTCCTAACATTCCTATATGACAAACTAAGTTAAACATCATAGTTACGTAAAAGTCACTCATGCTAACTGTAAAAGCAGTAACGTCGTCTAACTTCTACCTTAAACAATATTCACTTTACACCAACCTAACCATATTAACCTAACTAATCGTAATTTTTATTTAGCTCAGCAATTGAACCAACTGATGCCTTGAAGACAACTTTTGCCCTATTTGATTTAACTACAACTGACGCATTGACGACTCAAACTAATGATTTAAGTTCAACCACTACATCTATGAAACCAGCATCTTCATTTCCAAATACCATGTAAGTTATTAGTCTTAAATGCACTCTAAACCTAAAAAAATAAACTGCATGCTTCCTCCTAACATTCCTATATGACAAACGTAAGTTAAACCTCCTTTTAATATTAAACATCATAGTCTTCGTGAAAGTCACATGCTAACTGCAAAAGCAGTGGCGACATCTAACTTCTACCTTAAACAATATTCACTTTGCACCGTCCTAACTATATTAACCAAACTAATCGTAATTTTTTTATTTAGCTCAGCAATTGAAACAACTGATGCCTTGAAGACAACTAATGCCCTATTTGATTTAACTGAAACAAAAACAACTCACGATTTCACTGACGCATTAAAGACTCAAACTAATGATTTAAGTACAACCACTACATCTATGAAACCAGCATCTTCATTTCCAAATACCATGTAAGTTATTGGTCTTAAAATGCACTCTAAACCTAAAAATAAAACAGCATGCTTCCTCCTAACATTCCTATATGGTAAACTAAGTTGAACCTTTTAATATTAAACAAAGCAACAAACATCATAGTTACGTAAAAGTCACTCATGCTAACTGCTTAAGTTTCATTTAAAACTACTAATATCTTTAACAACAAATCTAGCATTATATCCATCCTAACTTCTAACAAAAATATTAATCTATATGTAATTTATTATTTAAAAAATACTTTATACTTTCAGCTCACCCAAAACTTCAACAAGTCTGTCACAAGCCTCTACACCTATTACTTCAAGCCAGCCACGTACTTCAAGTTGGTCCATGTAAATATATAATTTATAATCCCTATTCAGCCTATCATAATTTAAAACTACTAATATCTTTAACAACAAATCTAGCAACATATGTTTTAATAGCTTTATCTAAACTAATATTTATAATCCCTATTCAGCCTATCACAATTTAATACCAGTCACCAATCTATTAGTCTGGTAATCTCAATACAATATCTACAAACTGAGAAATTTTCTAAGTCCAAATCTCACAATTGCTCTGAAACTATTCAACTATCAAACTTATTCATCTAAAGAACATTTCTACAACACAAGTAACTAAAACAAACTCTAAGTCCACTAATCTTAAGAGATTTAATTCCACCGTGGATGGTTAAACCTTTTCATATTTTCTGTAGTAAAATTCTAGAGCCCTTCTCACAAGAAAATAAGTCAAAGATACTAGAAAGGAATTCTGTGAAAAGTCACCCAACTCAGAAACTTTACCAGTCACCAATCTATAAGTCTGGTAATCTCAATGCAATATCTATAAACTAAGAAATTTTCTAAGTCCTCTAAGTCTCATGAATGCTCTGAAACTAGTCAACTATTAGACTTATTCATCTGAAGAACATTTCTACAACACAAGTAACTCAAACAAACTCTAAGTCCACTAATTTCAAGAGATTTATAAAACTACTAATATCTTTAACAACAAATCTAGCATCATATCCAACCTAACTTCTAACAAAAGTTTTATAAAATATTAATCTGTATGTAATTTATTATTTGCAAAATACTTTATACTTTCAGCTCACCCAAAACTTCAAGTCTATCGCAAGCCTCCACACCTATTACTTCAAATCGGCTACAAACTTCTACTACCTCCACACCTATCAGTACTTCAAGTCTACCGCAAACCTCTACTACCTCCACACCTATCAGTACTTTAAGTCTGTCGCAAACCTCTATCAGTACTTCAAGCCAACCGCATCCTACAAGTCTAGCGCAAACCTCTACATTTATCAGTTCAAGCCAACCACAAGTCACTATACCTATAAATACAACATTTTCAAATGAACCAAAAACACCTAACGCATCTTTCGCATCTACACCTAAACCTATTGACAAATCAACTCCAAAAAATATCGTACCAGTAGCTGATATTATAGCAGGAATCTTATCTTTCTTAGTTCTTTTTGGTATTATATTAACATCTTTTATTCTTTATAAACTTTTCAGAAAAACTTGGCAAAACAAATTTGAACAATATAGAATTCGATCTATTCAGCGAACCACACTTCATATGAGATCTCGATTTAATATTAATGTTAATGTTAATGAAGCACAAGCACCTTCTGAATACACTAGCAGTTTCAATTCTCTAAACTCTGAAAGCTTTGAATCTATTAGCGTAGTACAAGAAGAAATTGAAATGACTACTTTTAAAACTTTTTCTTCTCCCTCACCTTCTCCTCCCTCACCTTCTCCTACTCCCTCACCTCCTATTAACTTGTAAAATAAAACCCTTAGCACTTTAACAATATCCACTAGAACCAAACCCCTTACAACCACGATCAGTTTTGCTTAACTCTTGTACTTCATAAACACTGGCATTTGAATAACGCTCTAAAATAATTTGAGCAATCCTATCACCAGCCTTAATAAGAAAATCTAAATTTCCAAAGTTATACAAAATAATACTAACATTTCCTCTATAATCTTCATCAATAACTCCTGCTCCAACTTCAATAGAATAATATTTAGAAAGACTAGATCTAGATGCTATTCTTCCATAACATTTTTCAGGAAACTCAAACTGTAAATCTGTTTTAATTTCAAGTTTTTTTCCTGCTGGTAAAATATAATCATAAGCACTATACAAATCTAATCCTGCTGAAAATAATGAACTTCTCTTTGGAAGATTAGCCTTTTCAGAAAGCCTAACAACATAAACCTTATCATGCGACATCTTAATTATGCTCCTTTAACACCACAGACTTATTCAAACTATTCTGAAAAATACATATACAAACTCGAATAGGTTTCAAATTATTATCCCTTTCTATACTTTGCACCTGAAAATACTTAGACCTGACAAAAAAATCATAATAAGCTAAATATTGAGAATTAACTGAAACATTTTTAAAATTTGAACTTTCAGAAACATTTTTAAAATTTGAACTTTCAGAACATATTATATCACAATACACGTATTGTTTCATATTTCTAAAATACACTTACCTGTTCGGTACCACACTAAATACAATACAATTCAATATTTCTCACAAATAAATAAATAAGTACACTTACCTGTTTATAATGTGCCTGTGATGAATGACGCCAAGCTTGATCTTGAAGCTCTAAGTCGCAAAACTATAAAGCTGAAATTTCAACAAAAGCAAAAGCAACAACCAACAATCACCTAACTAAAATTATCTTACGTAAAACAGACCAAAAATAATTTCAACTAGCGCTTAACGCTAGCTAAAATCAAAACGTCAATCTCCACAAACCAAGAAAGCAATTTCCAGCCACCTCTAAAAACGTCAATCTCCAAACCAAGAAAGCAATTTCCAACCACCTCTAGAAACGTCAATCTCCACAACCACCTCCGAAAATATCAATCTCCACAAACTTGCACTTACGCCTAACAAAGCACGCACTTGCGCCCAACGCGGGCCCAACGGCGCTCTTTACCACACTACAATTAACCCACACCAAAGAAATGCGCGCAAAAGATCAACACAAAGCTTTTATACCCTCTTTATTAGTCTCAGCCAATCACAAGACAATAACATTATGTTATGATTGTGAAAGTATTTAAGGTGCTTATAGGTTTTCATTTTTAATAATAAACCAAAATAGTATACGTTTATATTATAAAACGCGCGCATTAACTTAAACTATCTTTTCTCACTACATTTATATAAACAAAACGAAAATATATAAAATTGAATATCTAATAATTTGCTAATTTATAAAGTCGTTTCAAACTTTTATCCCTTCAGTACCTCCTCGTACAAAGCAAAAATACCCACATGGAAACGAGACACAACATCCAGAACCTTCCATGTAAGGTACTGAAAGGGAATACATAAACTTTCTCTCACTCTTAATTTAATATAATCATTTAAACTTTAAACATTGAAGCATATTTATTATAAAACAAACTTTCATTTTAAAATATTTCAAAAATGTCTTAGCAAACTCTTAAAAATCAATAAACATACATACATATATATCTCAAAACCCCTCCTCGTACCTCTACCAAGAAGGTATGTTACCACACAAGAAGAAATAATTAACTATCATATTTAGACTTACCATTAGACCTCAACAGCTTATCAGCTACCCAAATTTATATATATATCCAAGCTACAATTTTAGTATGTTCACAGCTTATCAGCTACCCAAATTTATATATCCAAGCTACAATTTTAGTATATTCGCATCACTTTGTTTAGTTCAATGTATTTACAATATTCAGCTAACCAATTTATATAAAAGCTACAATTTTAATGTGTTCACAACACTTTATTGTTTAAGCAAAATGTATTTACATTTATTCAAGTTTGCTGTTTATTTACCTTTAAAAATGAACCTTAATGTACATGTACTAACCATTCTTAATATGTTTATACAATTCTTAGCCAAATGCTTTCAATTATTAATGCATTATAAAGTGGTTGTTTTCACTAAAGTCAAATATAATAACTGACAAGTGCTATAGCCCAAATTAAACCTTGTCAATTATTACACTTGCGCTTTAATATGCTACAAAACTGTATATATATATCTTACTTAACGCTTTCTTATCTTCTCTGCAAATAAACCAATATAATCAAGCAAGTCGATTATGTTTATTCTTCCAAGCTATACGTACGCCCCAACTGCGTCACCAATATTATATAAATTACTCTAACCAATACACATACTGACACAAAAAAGATTACCTGGATCTGTGCCCAAACCATAAATATCAATTTCCTAGACCAACATACTGATTTCATAAGACTTGTGAAAGAACACTATTACTAGATTTATTACTAGATTTACAGCTTGATTTCATAAAACTTGTGAAAGAACACTATTACTAGATTTACAGCTATATCACACTAATCAAAAGTAAAATAAGCTAAAGCTATAATAAACACTGAAACAAATACTTTAATGTAACTTAAAAAAATTATTTCATATTCATAAACGCACAAAGCTACATTAACACTAGAATCACCTAGGTTAATGTACGTCTCAACCCTCGCGTCACTCCGCACAAAACTACATTAACACTAGCCTGGTAGCCAGCCCACTCGCGGGAGAGCGAGTATTGTTAGACCAGGCACGGAGGTCTAGATTCCTCGCAGACAGCGCGGCGTTATCTACCGGAGCGCCCTGCGTCGCTGTAAATCAAGTAAGCCGGTACAAAGTGTGTCCGCTCGGCGTTCTCTACCAGAGCGTCCTACGTACATAGACAAAATGTCCAAATTAGTGTGCTGTTGCATACGCACACACCGTTACAACGCGAAAAGGGTCTGCTCTGAAGTGCGCGTTTACTCCATACCGAGGCTTTTAACCGGGGTACATTAACACTAGAATCACCTAAAACCACGTCATGACCGCTAAGCTAATCTCAAAAACTATGTTCATTCTCCAAAAGTCGAAAAATTTCAAGATTAGCTCAACGACCACTCTGCAACACAACACTCTTACAACAAACTTGCAAAAAGACAGCATTCTGCATGTAGATACGCACAACCGGTTTTCATACCACGATATCGTACCAAATTAAATAATTGTAAAATGCAAAATTCTTAACCTGTGTTTATTTCATAATTAGGCGTCAAGCAATAGCCTCGTAAAGTATCTAAGAAATAGGAGTTGTAAATATCAAGACTAAAAATGTAAACAAACTTTCAAAAGTTACGACAATCCAATATGGAGGTCATGTACCATGTCTGCAAACACTATAAATCATCAAGGTTCAATTCGTTCCCACTAGAGAGAGACACAATATACAATAACTTCCCACCAGAGGGAAACCAAATGTAACAAATAAGTTAATGCCTAATATGTCTAGTAATAAATTCAATCACATCTAATCTCCTCATTTGCCTCAAAACTTTAAATAATTTATCTAAATTTAAATAACCATATTGTAATTGAAAAACCTTTAAAACTTCATAAGCACGATGAACTTTTGGTTCATATAAACCATAAAAAATATTATCTATTTCAGTTAAAGAAATAGACAAATAAATTCCTAAATTTCTCCAATCCATCACTAAACGCTCAGCCAACTGTAAAAATAAAACTTGAATAATATTATCAGATATATTTTTATCATTTTTGGGTATAAAACTTAAAACAATTTCAATCAAATCATAACGATACAAACTTGATAAAGCTGTAATTAACTCGTTCAAATAATCATTTTTATCCACTCGATCCCACCATAAATTTAACTTTTGTAATATATTAGACTGTAACACAGTACTTTTATCTTTACCTCGAATTCTATGCAAATCTTTGCTCTCTAATTCTAAATATATTGCCAAACTTTCCCAATCACAATAAAGCAAATCTGCAATAGACTGCAATACTTCATCAGCAATAACCAATTTTTCAGCTGACATTTTCTTAAGCTTATTATCAATAATAACATATAAAAATATTTTCAACATTAATCACAAGAATATTTCTATTTCCAGTTCTAAAATTTGCAATTTGCAATTGTTTGACGTGAACTATCCCCCTAAAAATTATCGATGACGTGAACTCCCTCACTAAAAATGGTCGATGACGTGAACTCCCTCAAAACCTATACTACTAATATACACATAGCCACTGCACTTTACATACTGTGAATTCACTGTAAAAATCCCAGCACCTCTGCTTGGGAACAGGACAGTGCTCATGATGAAGGTATCATTCAGAACCAGGTGAGCGTCTCAAGATGCGAATCACGGAGGTCACTAATTATAACCCACAAGTGTCAATGTCATCTTGTGAGGCTTGTCACATGGTTGTGTTCGGAAACCCCTATGCCAAATACCCTGCCGAGGGTGTGACATGGTATTGCGCAATACTTATGTTACAAGGATATTCAGAACAGAAAAAGAAGAGGAAAAAACAATTAAATGAAACTACACATTTTCGAATTCATAGTGTACAACAACAGGGGTGGATTCAGTGAGAGGGGGGGGGGGACTAGGGGGTTCTACACCCATCCCCCTTTTGGTGGACCCCTAAAGTACACAGGGAGGGGAAATTGTCACACGTGTATGCATGGAAATGCACTGTTTTAGTACTTAGCCTATATATGCTGACTCTCCCCCTTTTGGAAATCCTGCCAAATATTACTGTTATTTTCTAATGCTTATGACTATAAATATATATAGCACTTGTCATGTCATCTATTTGAATGTGCCTATGGGCTATAATTATGCAATATGTCATTGATTCTCTCATACACTATTTATCAGGCAGATCCATATCATTCCTACAGGAGTATAATATACTCCTGTAGGAATCAATTTCCAAAACCAATTAATTGTATCAATTTCCGAAACCAGCTGTATTCATACCAGTGCCAACGTCAAGTATCTTTTATCATAAGTGCCACTCTTGGTCCGTCTACATCATGGTATACATAATGATTATACCGATGGAGATGGCAACTTTTCAGTGGGGTACAGATTTAAAAATAAATGCACCTCCCTGACAAGTGCGCTTTGCTCATCTTAATACAAATTTGACTGAAAGAATCTGTGCTATATTGAAAACAAAGACCCCTGCATGCCCTCAGGAAGGGTATACGAACGGGCCTATTCCAGATATAAACCAAGTGAAGTCTACTAATAGCTCTTCCCAACGGGGAAAGAAAAACCTTCCCACTTCTTCTGCTGATTACCACTCTGGGCACACAGGTACGTAGGACCACTACTTTAAATACAAAGATATCTTATCAGGCTTGGACTAAAATAGGAAAACGGGAACGTCCCGCATTCTCGGGGCGTCCTGGTAAAACTGTAAATCTGGACTGTCCTTCTTAGTTGGGCTGAATTGGCATTTCACCCCATTTTATTTCTGTATCCTGCTCATGCATGTCCGGCCCTGGACCCCCATTGCCAGGGAAAATAGCTATGAACAGTCCTACTGAGGGGGTGACTTCAGGCCAGCGAACTTGTATGGTATATGTGGTAGATATAGCATGAGTCTGGCTGTACGAGATATATATACCCATCGTGGGAAATGGTAACCTAGAGGGATATAAAGCAATTTGCTCTAAACCCATTATTAAGCGAGTAATTGATAAAAATGTGTTGACCATACATATTTTCTTGAAAATTTGCACATAGATAGAATTTTCCAGAGATTATGATTATGAATATGAAAACATTCTATCTCCACATGACAATTGCATTATGGGTAATTTACTATGGAATGTACGTTTCCTATAGGATGCCAAAATAAGTAACAATACCATGTTACCATGGCAACAGGAAATAGAATTTTCAAATTGCATAAGATCCCCCCCCCCCCCGCCCCAGGTTTTTGGACAAACCTATTTTTCTTCCCTATAATGAAAAAAGCTAGTGGATTGAAAATTTGTATATCAAATGATGGTATTTTAAATAACTATGATAATGAAAAAAATATGTACATTTTCCACTTAAGACTTGGTGGTTCAACCAGGTATAATTCAGAAACTAAGCACAGGAGCTATATTAAGGGTATTTCATCAGTCCAGAACAGGGATATTCAAACAAGCATATCTCAGGCCTTGATAGGAATATTTTAAAATGGTTTGCAGGATTCAAAAGAGGGCATTGTGAATTGTAATGTATACTTTATCCCCTTATATCACCATTTCCCACGATGGGTCACATTATTATTGTCGAGCCCTGGCGAGATAATATATCAAGTACAGACACAAATGAGGGCTATATCTGACATATACTACGGGGATCATTAATTGTTGTTTGTCTGGGTCATTATAGACAGGTCCCAAAACCATACAGAAATTCTCAGTCTGCATTTGCCATTCGTACAATGAGGATCAACTGTATTAACCATAAGGTAAAGACTTTCTGAAATGTTCTTCTAATTTCTTACATTTAATTATTATTTGATTTCTACACTATACTGTATACTCATAATTCATTGATAATATTTTGCCATATTTCGAGGCCATATTTTAACACCCCTATAGCAAGGAAAAAAACTGAATTCAATTACATTTTCAAAAATATGCGTGGCATCTGTCATATGCTAGTCAAGCCCTTAATTGTTAGGTGGCCATCCCCTCCACACCTCTGTAGCTTAGGTCCTATGTATGTCTAAGGTTGTAGGCGCCGCCTATGTCAGCTGAGTTTATATATACGGGTATGGCAAAGGAGCCCCGCTCGTCTAGTATCTCTTGTAGGCGCGGGTTTGTGCCCACGTAAGTAAGGAGCAGGGACGCATTGGGGGGTGGTTTCTGAGGCGTCTGAGGCACCTGCCCTCCCCTGGCATTTTTAATGTAAAATTCTAAACCATGGCTATGGCGCCGCACATTTTCACATAAAGGTGCCCCCCCCCCCTTTGAAATCTCTGGATCTGTCCCTGAGGAATGTTACACACACCCGGTCCAGGCCCGTAGCCAGCTTCTTTCAGAGAGGGGTTCGTTTTTTTTTTTACAAATAGGGCTCAAATATTTCTTTTGTGGATTTGTAGGGGCCATACACTACATCTGACAAAAAACTTGTAGAATAAAAATCAGAGTCATATTAATTGTTCATAAATCATTCATTCCACCTCAGGGGGCGGGGGTTCGGATTTTTTAGAAGGGGGTTCGTCCAAGAGGGGACTGGTGGACCTGTACACGCGGGTTTGTTCTCAGGTATAAAAGGATGCTTATACGGACAAAGCATCATTATGTCTAAGGGAACCTGTATGCGTGGCCTCTGTGCACGTGTATACAAACGAAATTCTGTTCTCGCGGCGTGACTGTCGCATGTATTACCATCCCTAGCGTGACTTTGACTCGATGCTATCTAATCAGGAGGTGTCACCTGTATTTCACCTCATGGGATGGTTACAATTTCTTCTCTGTGTTTACAACGTACCCCTCCCCCTTCCCCTCCCCACTACACCATCCGCACCTCCCCCCCACCTCCACCAATGCCCACCTAGACTTGACTGCTCTCCAATTCAGAAACTATCTCTATCAATTAGTATTCTTGGATTTTCCCCTCAAGCTCTTCCTAAATAACAGGACGATCTGTACCTCAGAATTATGGATAGGTCCTGTTATCATGGGCTGCTCCGAATTTTGGTATCAGCCCAGACCTGTATTTGTTAGACCCAGCACATTTTAGTATATTGGTATCATACATAATTTGCATCTGGTGAAGCACTGAATTCCCGGCTTTAGACAACCTACAAGATTTTAGACTATTGAAGAAAGATGTGTGTGCAAACAATATTTTGTTATCAATAAAAATTATGAGATATATTTTAGTTATTTGTTATGTTTGTTACTTAGAACGTCTGGTTGGTGTATACTAAAGTTAGTGATCCATGATGCAATTACATAATATGGCCAGATTCTAACCCCCAAAAGCTTTATAGTTCTTTTATAATACACACGTTCTCTTCAGAAGTAAAACATACAAGTCATGTGTAGCATTAATAAAAAGAGAATGCTGCAATTTTAACATGACCGTTACACCAACTGATATCAATCCTATCCTTGGAACCAACTGATATCAATCCTATCCTTGGAACATAAGTGATCTAGTCTTCCATTTATTGTTGTCAAAAAGTCTAGCCGTTGATCTGCCCGGTCTCTTAATTGCATGTATATTACCTCTTTCTTTGGGATGTCATGCTTGGCAGCGTTTCTACCACATATTGGATTACAGAAAGCGATTTCCATTCATGAATCAAGTGAATATCCTAAATTGTCATGAGAATTTGAGTAGTAGAACTATCACAAAGCGATGGAGGAGGGAGGCTAACACCTTTGTGGGGGCTGGACGTGCTAAAACACTCATATCTCAGTAAAATAAGATATCCTAATGCCTGGTATACCAAAAGATGATCGTACTATTTTCAGTATGGTGGTTAATGTCAAAATAGTATGAACCATGAATTTCATGACAGATTTGCGTAATATTGACACTAATGTATTGCTCCTTTAATGTTTTACAATTTATTTTTAAACACCGGTTTCTCATTAATTTAAAATTTTTTTTTTTTTTAATGAAAAGTAGGGGTCCTCAGGGGGTCTCGCCCTGCCATGATTGGTATTTTCGTTCATAACATTTTTTTTCTCATTAATGCCTTAATAACAATGAACCATCTTAAAATGCTATAATTCTTTGTTTTCAGGGAAGGCCTTTGGTAAGCCATACGTTTCTCCATTTTTCACATGAAGTTCATTATACTCTCTCGATCATCAAGTGACTGAAGGTGAAACGTTAAACTCCAAAATGATATCTGTTTCTGTCAGAACGCTGAAGGAAATCCTGAAACTAATAGACTTTACAGTCGTGAATATATTTTTCTTCACAATCCAACTGGTACCTTCGCTCTACAGATTCTTCATATGCAAGATGAAAAAGCAACTTGCTATTGGAGAAACTCAATCCAATGCAGGCGATTACGTATGGTCCTTTGATAACATACAATATCTTAAAACCATGGTTATCAAGCTCTTCCGGAACATTTTCTTCAAAAATGCTTTTATTGGAGACATCCCACCAAACCCTAAGGTTGTGCACTTTGTAGATGGATCTGAACGTACTCTGCTAGATTACAAGACAATTGGACGACCCTTGGTATTAAATTTTGGGAGCTGCACCTGACCACCATTTGTGGAAAAGTTGGTGACCTTCAAGCAGTGTGTCACTGACTTTGCAGCTGATATTGATTTCATCACAATCTATATCGCAGAAGGCCATCCTACAGATGGCTGGGCATATGAAGATAATCGCTATACCATAGCAACCCATAAAGACATTGAGAATCGCATGTTAGCAGCTGGACAACTGGCAGATGAAGGGTTGCCTTGTCCCCTCCTCGTAGATAAAATGACTAATGAGGCCAATTTTTCCTATGGGGCTTACCCTGACAAACTTGTTATCATTGATACAGATGGCAAAATAGCTTTCATGGGTGAACAGGGACCGGCTGGGTATAGGGTCGAGGAAGTAAGAGAGTGGATTGAAATGTTTTTGAAGTCCAAAAAGGCAAAGTAGTAAGAGTTTGGTAACATTAAATGTAACACACAATCGTAACACCAATTGATGAAAGATGTGGGGAGGAGTCAAAGTATGTTTCAGTTCATGCTCGGGTGCCCTATTTATAGATGCAGTATACTTGCTCACAAGCTCACTTACTAAAAGATTAATGTACAACTTGAATTATTGGAATATACCTGTATAATTCTCTCACAAACAATATATTGCAATTATTATATAATGTCATCTATACTATGATGGTGGTGGTCAGTACTCATAATTATAGGGCCTATTTTCGGAAGGAGGGGTGTTCTCAAAGGAATTGGGTCTGGATGTTGAGGCCAATCACCTTTATTCCAGTCACCCTCAGTGCTGTAAAGCTATGTAATTTGGTTAAACGAGTTAACAGTTTGTTATATGACAATCTCTCTCAGTGTTCACTGGGTAAAAAGTTACAATGATTTTGTTGCATAAACTTATTTCATTTATGATATGCAAGAAAATTACATAATAACAATGTATATTTGCCTGCTTGCTTTGATGATCTGAAACTGTAGTGTCTTATTCCAATCATGATGTGTAAACTTAAACTTCTGGTGAAGCACTGAATTCCCGGCTTTAGACAACCTACAATATTTTAGACTATTGAAGGAAGATGTGTGTGCAAACAATATTTTGTTATCAATAAAAATTATGAGATATATTTTAGTTATTTGTTATGTTTCTTGCTTATAACGTCTGGTTGGTGAATACTAAAGTTAGTGATCCATGATGCAATTACATAATTATGGCCAGATTCTAACCCCCAAAAGCTTTATAGTTCTTTTATAATACATTTGTTAGAAGGCTACCCCACAAATATATCAGTCAACCAAAAATGTCTGTTTTAATGTGTGAACATAGCCCTTTGTAAAAAGATTGTCTAACCAGAGCAACTTTAGATCAACGTGTAAATGAAATGTGTGGACGAGCCGATTAAATCCCGAAGAGTTTGTTGGGCAACTAACTCATTATTAATTTGTTGGTTAGATTTTAAGTCAGCTGACTAATTATTTGATTCGCCTTGCTGGGATACACTAGCTTGGCCACTAAATGCCATTGATTAGAATAGAATAAAACTTGAAAGTGAGCCAATCAACTGCACTAACCATTTTGTGGAAGTATAAAATCATCTAACCAATTCTCGTTGAATCCCATATTAAAGTTTTGCATGTAATTGTTGTATAATTTTTAATACTGATTTTCGTTTACCTCAATAAAAATATCATTTTCAGACTGCTAAAATTGAAATTACATCCCGCGCTATTATCCTAAATGAGGAAAAAATAATCATATTTTGAAGAATGAGGTTTTCCTTACCAAGTATGCCTCTTCCAAAATCCCGTTAATCCCTTATGTAAAATATTGGGTTTTCTTTGTTTTACTTTAATTTCAATTCAAAGTAAGATTTTACCATTGCCTAATAACTAATTATCTTTAAGGTGCTGTGAACAGTCAGTAATACTTTTAAACTAAAGCTTGATGTTTCTTTGGATGTCATACAAATGTTTATCCTACTAATATTTCTCTGGTATTCTAAAGCTATTAGTAACTAGAATAATTGTAAGACTATTGTAGGTTCATGCCACAACAAACATTTCTGGAGGCAACAATGTATTCCTTGATAAAGAAGACTACACAGGTAACCCACATCATAGCAATTATTTTTTGACCATGACACAAATTTAATTGTCAGCATCGGCTTGAATTGCATTACGTGCCCATTCGTTCAATGACATTGGTACTTTGTGTTAGACAATTAACCTGGTTATATTTTGTTTGCAGAATAATTAACCTTATATAAACATTAATAATATACAGGTGTTCCTCGCTTCATTCAGAGTGCAGGAAAAGGAGTGGCCATTGTTTATATCATATTATGTGGTTTTTCACATCCATAAAAACCAGGGGGCCATTCCATAAAAAGATACGAACTTTTAAGATTTATTATTTCGTTCCAGAAACAAGATACGCACAAAACATGTATCCCTGCGTACTGTACGCAGGTATGCAAAAGTGTGCGTACCCCTCTAAAAGCTGTGACAGGTAATTTAGTGTTCGTAAGTGATTTTTAATATTCAAATATTATTTTTATTATGAAATCTTAAAGTCACAATAATATATAGAATATCATTAAAAAGCTTATTTTGTAAGGAAACTATTAATGAAAACCAAATTAAAATCGGATGAAAACTCACGCAGCTATCAAAGAAAAGAGAGAAAATAAATTAGAATCAAATTATTTGTCATATGTGCAATTTTCCTAACTTACACTATTTGCGCACATTTCAAGGAAAAAAGCCATCACCTACGAACACTTTTTGTGGAACAGCGCCCAGGAAAATATAACAGGACTGCTATTTCTTGTTACTTAGTTATTGGATACATGAATTTCTTAATAATGAAATGTGTGGGGATATTTAGATATCTATTTTATCTAAGTCCAATATAGACATCAATTTGTTGGTTAGATTTTAAGTCAGCTGACTAATTATTTGACTAATGGCTAAGAAATCTCTCTTGCCACTTGTAAGGTTACTTTTGATATAACCTTTGATTAAATTATAATGTTACGTTTTTTGTGTCTAAAGTTGATCCTTTTAAACATATGAAAACGTTTTCGAATGTACATGAAGGATCATACAACAGGTGACCTTCAGCCGTTCGTTTTAGAGTAAATGTCTTGGGTCTAGACCCCTAAATTTGACACAAGGAAAAAGCTAATTTCAAATATGGCGATATGATTTAATTTTGACAGGGCCTATTCTTAAACACTCTAAACTATAATCAGACCAACTCTGCGGATTTGTGGCTTATTGATATACACTTTGATAGGTCTATCTTTATTAAAGAGTAAATGACCGAAATTATGTAGGAATATTGCTAGGAAGAAACATGTGGTTTCCGTGGAAACCATATCACATGACAATAATTCTGAATATAAATAGAAATAATTATAAAAGAACTTCCAAGCTACATTATACAAAAGACAGCTTGTAGCTACCTTCATTAGAACAAAAGTGAGAGTATTACAAATTGTCTGTATTATGATATATGCAGTTCATAATTTACTCAATATTCAACTGTTTCTAACTTTGCCTAAAATTACCATATCATGTTCAGAGACCCACAACTCATCTTCTAAAACGAATATTTGAAAGCTGTTTGTCTTTTTTGAAAGCTTGGAACCTGTTCTACTTTCATCATCTCTGTCGATAAGCACCAACATCGCAGAGTAGGTCTCTATGTTTCCAAGAGATGTTGTACATGTTATTTTAGACATAATACTCTATGCGAGATGACATATTTTTGTAATGTACTTACACTGTACTCACCAGAAAATCGGTCATGACAAGGTGCGCCAGGTTGATAAACCAAATTAAAAAGAGCAGAAAACTATTAGATACGCCAAGTTTAATAAGGAGAACATAGACACATGCATAACCCATGCAGCTGGCATGGCGACTGAAAGGGGCACATTCAGAAAACTAAACGCGATACATATATAGTAAATAGAATTAATATGTTTACTTTCTAACAGGATATTTACAGAACTGAACTGCTAAATGAAGGCAGATAGAAAAAGACAGATATTTTAGGCCTAATTCAAAATTCCACCTTTGTATAGTTCCTTATCATAATTGCGGATAGACACCAGCGGTTAGATGTAGTTCAATAAACCATTCTACAATTTATATGTAAACAAATTTACTGTTCAATGTTTGGCATACCTAATTAAAGATAATTTCTTTTCATTCAAAAAATGGAAGATGTTATTGATAAAGCACTGATATACACCTTCTCTAATGTCTTGATTAAACATTTTCTATTATACGCAATGCCCTTTCGTGTAGTCTTTCAAGTTTTCACACCGTTTCCAGGTTACCAGAATCAATTAACATAGTGGCACAAAATCAGTTATAAATTTTTAGGGCGGTAGATTCCGTTGTAAATCTTCTAATTTCAGACAAAATACACAGTTTGGTTTGTACCTTTTTATATATGTGATCGATATGAGTTGACATGTCCAACGTGTCATCAAGATGCACACTCAAATATTCTTGTACTTGTTTTAGGGCCTCTCCATTTACATACATTTTTTCCAAGCCACCTCCTGATAACTTCTCCGTGAACAAATGACCATATATTTTTATTAGACATATTGATTAAAAAAGAAATCGGAAAAAGAGAAGATTCTATCATAAAACATCAATAAACCAATAAAACTAAGATCAATAATACAAAATCTAAGTTCGCAGTTCCCTTCAATACAATGTTTTATAGACATCTCCATTTCAAGCATGTAACTAAGAAAATTGATATTGTACGAATGCCCCTTTCCTGGCATCAAAACTTCTGGAGCGTTAGGGGTCTGAACGCCACTATCGGTGTGGAAGTTGGCTCTGGTTCTTCTACCACCAAGCTTCAGGGTGCCAAAAGGTATGTAAACCTACTGTAAAATCAGACATATTTATTCAAACATATTTTCTCTAACATATCACTAACCACTAAAATTATGTTAAATGTTGCTTTTGTATAATGTACCAACAGAGATGTCTACATTGTTACAACGCTAATTTGGACTAATTGGCAAATTAGTGATGATTTACTGAGGCGAAGCCAGTCCCCCCTGCCCAGTCATCGACAAGTCTAATTATACCTGGACAAATGCCGAATTCCTGATGTTGGGATAAATGTACGAGAAAAAAATGCGATAATGATGCGTAACGATTGCAGATCTCCCATAATTAGGCTGTTGCATTCCTGAAACCTGTTGGTAATTATGCGAGTGTTTTACACTGTTTCGTATCGTTTCCGTAAGTTTTTCGTGTATTTGATATGTAAATCACCTTTAATTACGGAAATATTACGTAATATTAACCCTTACACTGCCAGAGGCCTCATATGGGGTCCTATAGTAAAATCCCATAGGAACACCATTGAAAGAATGCAAATTATGCTTTCAGAATCTGAAAGAATTTTTCAGATATTCCAATTAGAACCAGAGATACAGGTATTTGAACATCGGACTATCAAGTCACCCAAAAATGTTAGAATTGCGATTCGAGAAACCATAAACAATGTATTTACATTTGAAATTGCCATACTAATTAAAATATCATGAAAAATGGATGAATTTATGTAAATGACATGATTTTTAATTTGCTCTAACTTTTCTTTCATTTATGATAATCACAAACTGTCTTTTGCACAAAAAAGATGATGTTTTCATGTTATTTTTATAAAGAGTGTCATAGTTATTTTATGAATTATAGGTTACCATGGTAACCTGCAAACTATGATAGTACGAACAATTACTCCACGCAAGAAATTCGCCTTATTGGCATGGTGCCAACATTTGGAATGTTTATATCAAAATTATTGAAAAAAGCTTTCCATCTGAAGAATCTAAACTAAATTTGAGTTTTAGGAAATTCATGCACTAATTTTTGTATTTTAGGCAATATTTCAGTAAATATCAGTTACATTGTGATATATCTGGCAGTGAAAGGGTTAAGTGGATTCCTGAACTGCATGATGTAATAACGGAAATTCTCGTTTTTTTCACATTGAAATGTATAGGATACGGGACCTCAGGAGGTCCCGTAACATAATCACAAATTTCGGATGTAAAATGATCAATATTTTACAAAAATACAGAACTTAGGAATGCAAAATTACATTTTCCGTACTTTTATTTCCGTAAGAACACACGTAACATACACGACAACAAATTCCTAGTTTCAGGAATGTAATTCTATTCTCTAATATTTTCTTACTTTTTCGTACATTTTAGGTAATTACGATAGCAATTTGGCTCCGTAATTGACATTAGGAATTCAGTAAAAGCCCCTGTAAAGGGGGGAACACATTGAGCGATTTGACTATTATTATGGTCGTTTTGACCAGTTTTGGCTGTTGATTTTCAATCGTTTTTGACCAGATCTGGTTGAAAACGGGTGGAAAAAGTGATTCCAATCAGTATTTCAATCGGAAAATTAAGAAATCAATTGCCAAATATCTGACAATGTTAGATATTGATAGCTGGTGACCTCCTTATCGAATCTTAGTTGCATCGCTCAATGGGTTCCCACCTTAACTGCCCCAAACTGGTCATTCTGATCCCAGAAGTCAAGAGCACAGGACGTATTTCAGGGAGAAGCTTTTTCCCACTTGGTGTAAGCCTACACTCCCTGTATCAAATATATCCTTTCACTGGTTGCTTCAATACACAGAATTTAATTGTATTGATCTGAAATTAATCAATTATTTACTTTTATAATCCCTATATATACTTGTTATGTCCTGTGTGTGTCCTGTATTCTATTAAATGTTTAATGTGAAAATTCTTGTCGAGCCTCCTTTGTTAATTATGTTATTCCTTTTACAATGAAAACTTTTCAAAAGTATAATATTACCACTAGATGTTGCTCATTCAAGCTTTCAGCTTTGTGAACAGTGACTATGAAAACCAAATAGCAAAGCGAATGGGCACGTATGAATAAGTGAAGACACAAAGTAAAAACATTTGTGGACTCTATTGCTTATGTTTTTACTCTGTTCTCATGATTCTCGTGTTTTCTGCCAGTGTTTGGAATGAGGAAACTATTACATTATAGACTTACAGCTATATCAGGACTTGTGGAATATTTAGTGTAATTATTTTAGCAACGGATCCAGAGATGGATTATTAGGTGTGAAGTTTATTCATGATTGCTAGAATTTCTAATCCTGAGACACTAGTAAAGATTTTCTTGAATAGCCAAATTATAATAATGGGCCAAGGTCTACAGAAAAATACAGAAATATTCATATATGCACTCAAATTTCATAATCTAACTATGAGGGGATTGTCTTCAAAGAAATTGTTATCATCCTCGATACTATGGATAGACTAATTGGCAGGGGGAACATGTCATACAGCTTAAGGTTAATATAAATGACAAAGTGCATGTTGATATGATTTGCTGACATACACTAAAACGATTTCCAACTTTGATGATAAAAGAGCAAAGAAATTTGGATTATTTTTGACAGCGCTGCTAGTATAATTTGAACATTCCCACATACTTAAAGATGCAGTTTATAATCATTATGCATCTTAAAATGCTAAAAGGTACATATGGGACTTTTATATTGAACATTAGTTTTTTTGCTGCACTGACATTGTTCTTGGAGAGCAGCTATTCAGTTACTCGATTCTGATGTGGCACTGATAAAAAAATACATCACAATAAGTATACATACTTTAACCATCAATCTTTATTATCAGGTGTTAGCTAGGACATTAACCCTCTGGGGGGTCTTTTCTCTAAAAGAAGATGATCAGGTACCTGTTCATGCAGGTAGTTTTTTAAAACTTAACAGCCTTAAGGGGGAAACTGGAATTCCAAAAATGTTCGTCTACATTTTTCCATATCATTTACTAGCATTACATGTGTAAATTGAACAGCCCCAATTTGGTGGAACCACTTAATGCTTATAATAATATATTCTGAATCACTTAAATCTGTTTGAAATTTTCATTACAGTTTCTTTGAGAAGCATCAACTTACCGTGTTGAAGCCCTTCATGATGATGTCAGCCATGAGGAAAATACTAAGGGGAATCTTCCTACTCATTGGATATACAATCATTAATGTAATTATATTCTTAATGCAGCTTGTACCTCCCCTGTACAGGTGCATTATGTTCAAGATCTCAAAGAAATTTCAAAACCCACTTGATCAAGAGAATTATATATGGACCTTTTGTAGGTGGGACTGTTTAAAAGTCACATACCTAAAAATCTTGAGAGATATTTTTTACAAGACTGCCTTTGTTGGAGACACCCCACCAGACGTTAAGGTTTTTAGTTATGAGGATGGATCTGAGTGTCATCTACTAGATTATAAGAAAATTGGACGACCCTTGGTTTTAAACTTTGGAAGCTGCACCTGATTACCATTCATGAAAAAGTTGGAGACCTTTAAGCAGTGTGTCGCTGACTTTCAAAATGAAATTGACTTTATTACAATTTATATTAAGGAAGCCCATCCTTCTGATGGCTGGGCATACAAGCAAAACCCACATGCTATTGCCACCCATATCAACATTGAAAATCGTATGTTAGCAGCTGGGATTCTTGGAGATGAGCAATTGCCCTGTCCACTCCTTGTTGATAACATGGAAAATGAGGCTTGTATATTCTATGGGGCTTTACCTGAAAAACTTGTCATCATTGATGCTAGAGGCAGAATAGCGTACATGGGAGCACAGGGGCCACTAGGCTACAAAGTCGAGGAAGTGAGAGAATGGATCAAAAGTTATTTGAAATGTGACAGTTTAGAGTAAGACATCAAACGATGGACAAAAACATGCAACTTTGTACATTTTAGAGGTAATTAAGGCAGCAAGGGAATTATTATAATAATGTAACTTTGAAAACAGTCATGTTAAAAAGCAAATATATTCATTACCATCTGTGATTCAAATGTTTTTTGATAAACAGATATAAAAGACTTAAAAAGTAGGAGCTGAGTAATCTACAAAACAATTCTTCACCACTGACAGCGATCCAGACTGAGATTAATAGATCAAGGTCAGACATAGTAACGATAAATAATTTTGCGACCATTAATATGTTTCAGTATCAAATGCCGGTTAAGAAAGTAAATCTCACTAAAATATTCCAATCACCCATATAACTGTTTTGAAGGTATGGCATTCCCAATAAGACATTACGTTTATATAACAATATTGTTGGTGTATTATATATGACCAATTCATGCAATCTTATATTATTTGCTTGTTTGCTTTGATTATCTAACCCTGTACTGTTGCATTCCAGTCATGATGTGTAAACTTAAATCCTAGGGTGAAACATTGATCCCCTGGTCTAAGGCAGTGCACAATTAACTTAGATAATCGAAGAAATATCCATTTGTATCTTGAATAAACATAATTCAAAAACAGTTTTTGTCAGATAATATATGGTTGGGTTGGACATGGTTCAGAGTCTGGTGTTTTTGCTGTTAATTTGGAAATACATCAGGGAATATTTATAATTCGCATGGCCCTTCGACATTTATTACTGCTGTGTGTATTTATTAAAACCTCAGCTTTTTAATATAATATAATTACATACAATGATATAAATACATATACATATATATATATATATATATATATATATAATATCAATGCCTAAATCTAAATTCTGAGACACACTTCCCTGCATTAGAACGATATTAACATGCATAAGGAGTGTCATGACCATAATGCCTAATATTATCAAATGGAAAACTCGTGTTCATAAAAAAAGGTATATAAGTGTAAATAGATCACTAGAGAAGCTAGCATTTAATGCAGCCTTCACAAATAAGGCACTGACCAACCTATTCTATCCTATTCTATAGCTGCTATAGTGGAATTTAGTGACGTTTTCATACAATAGTTGGTAGAAATAACTTTAGCATCACAAAAACAAATCCCATAGCTTGCAGGGGGGATCCAGAGATTCTCAAAAGGGGAGGTGCCTAATTGTAAACTATCCGCCAGACCCTTTGGGTCAGAGAATTTTTATGAAAGAAGTCAACATTTGGCCAAAGATGTTAGAGGGGGGGGGGGGGGGGCGTGTGGCGGTACTAGCCCGTGTACACGATCATCTTCACATTGGACCATCATGTCTCATTTCGTCCAAGTATATTTCCTGGTTTCCATGATCACACCCCCATCTGGTGAGCAACTGATACTTTATTAGTGGTGGCAGACAGAGAGCCTCTGGGTGAATGTGTAAACCTCACATTGTTCTAGGCCGATTGATACTATATCATCTTTACTTGATATGGATGCTACATCCTTATTAATCTCTGAAAATCAAGGGGAATCTTAAAGATTATTACGGATAAAAGCCTTTAAAAACCAGCATTGGACCAAAGATGGCCTCGCCTGTGTTCTCCTAAATGACATCCTAGTTGAGAGGGGTTATTGCTGAGGGGGGGAACAATGATATTTTCCTCAGGTCTCCACGAACGTAGTGACCATTATAAAATCAAAATGTAATTAAACAAACAATCCAATATTCTATGTTGGTATATTGTAATTTGTATAATTCAATTGTCTGTTTGTGTTTGGCTCACATGTACAGTTAATAAAGTTACTATAATAAAAATCAATAAAAGTAAAATAGAAATCAGTGATAAAAAAGGAACCAGTGCACATGTCTCTCTTGACACAACTCAGGACGCCTGATTCTATATATAAATAAAGGTGGTGTCATCTATGATATCGATTTGTTTTACGTCAATACTACAAAAAAATAATAGTTTGGCGTCCCACATCTGGTAATCTTAGCAAAAAGAACAATGGCCAGATTGGAAACTGTGAATCATAACCTAAGGAGAGGGAAAGCTCAAAGAATGTTATCAACCACTCCAATAAAGTATGGAACAATGATTTTTGTATTCTAACCAATAAAAAATCAAAGATCTGATACACAGACATAATCTTCTTTAGACCGTAATATGGATTATGATGAATACAAAAAAGCTATTGTTAAAACAAAAGAAAAGAAAATTCAATAGTGATTCTATGCATGTGTACTAGATGTTCAAGGAAAACTGTTTTTAAGTATATTAAGTTTGTACCCCAACCATGACTATAACAGGTATGTGATTTTGTTTCTAAATTGAATTATGTGATTTCTGTACCCAGCTTTGTACTTTACTGTATTCTTTTTGTCTAGAGTATTGTTTACGCTTTAAGGACTTATACTTATATCTTATATGTATCTTATTGGCCTTTGAGATTATTTAATGGAGTCAGGCATTGAATGTAAACAAGTGCTTTTGCACTTATTTTATGTCTGGATAAATGAAAGAATTTAAAAAAAATTATATGCGCAGACACAGATTACACACACAGACATGTACACATGTACATATACAAGCGTACATATACATATGTCCACAGGCATGTATACAAGCAAACACGCACCCATACATCAACACACCACACACACAGTACTTACATGAAAATATCACCTATCATGGGTCACTTTCCAGAAATCTGCAATTATGTTAATTAAATTCAATGCTCGTCGAATGGGTGGAAAGCCACAAACGTTTTGAAATATTGCTTTTTTATTACTTAACTACATTATATTTTTTTTAGATTATTGTGCACTTCCATTTGCATTAATAAGGATAATGATGGTACATGAAGAAAAAACATAATGTTAAAGCAGAATGTATGATGCATGGAACATTATATTCATACTAGTACTAAGAATAAGAATAATTAAAATCTATTGCAGATTACTATCAGGTTTCTTTCTATGTCATATTGCACAACCACCTCTTTTGGAATGGTGACGTAAACGCATGGGTTCACAAACGCACCCTCTCAACTCTAGTTCCAATGTAAATCTGACCTCTTACATCGACCCTTCATCAATTGAAGATCTGATCAGACGTATAATAAGAGTTAAGAGTGTGTTTCTGGGGGCAAGGTATGTAACTCTTTCTGTTTTAAGCTTAAAGATCGTATAATTCATATCAATTTCTTATATAGGCAAATGACATCTTTGGACCATTATTATATTGATATTATTATCAGAGTAAAAAGTCAATTCAATTATTGCTCTCTTGGGGTTTCAAAATATAAAAGTTGTTGTAGATTTCTTTCTTTTGTCTTTTTGGTTATCCCATTGAACATGCGTTAATGTCAATAATTAGGAAGGTTAAGCAACACTAACGCATCACCTAACGTAAACACAACATACCTCCTATAGCCCTAATTATACTATGTGTCAGATGCCTGGTCGCATTGGGTCACGTTGCCCAATGCGTCTGACTCGCGTTGGGGACGTGCTAAGACTATATTACACTCCACGTTGGCTCGCGTTGGGTCCCGACGCGACTCAACGCAAAATATATCTTACTACGCGTTTCGGCATTCGTTGAGCAATTAGTTCACTTTCTTTACATATTATACTTCACGTTGGGGAATAGGATTCGCGTTTGATATTCACGTCGGCAAAAACATGAATGAAACGTGCCCTAACGTGAGCCAGCCGACGCGCAGTGGAATATGGCCTTATCTCAGCTACAACCATTAATTTTATATATGAAATATTCTATCATGAGTTCATCGTCATTGATTAGTAATCATAAGATATAAATTTTAATTCTAATTTAAGAATTTCTATTTAGACTTGTCAAAAGTATCTAAATTGAATTGATACCTTAAACTTGACGTTAGTTACGGCTTTTTGCTCTTTCTCTGATAGTTGGTCCCGCAAGGAGATACCACAGGAAAGTGGACTTTTGAGATACCTCTCATATTTTCGCATTGGATTTTTAAATTTGACTTTTCCTCTACTTCTTAGATGAATTTTTGGTCTTTCGTTCTTGATATAATTTGTATTTTTGCTTAACCTATACATCAAAGAACAAATATGATGTGATGTCCTTTGGTATAGGTCTTGGAGTCCATATTAAGTATTCCACTCTGCAATGCTTTTATCATTGTTTGTTCAAAAATCATTGTTTGTTCAAAAATCAATTGTTTGTTCAAAAATCAATTATCTTGACTGCTTTCTCATGCAGTTTCTGTAGACATAATATCTTGGTTGTGGGACCACTGTCAACCATGAAATCTAAATAATCCAGTAGCGGTAATATTGTTTGTTTATAAATCAGACAAGCAATATCTGCATTTATATTCTTCCTCATCTTACCCAACTGGTAGATCCTGCTGTTTACCTTGCAATATTCATCAACAAGGAATTTCTCAAATTAAAAGTAAGATTGTCATTAATAGGAACCCCTAAATAGTTATAGTTATGTACTATATCTAATGTCCTCCCAATTAACTTTACACTCTCTGCTTGGATTTGCATACCAGTTGGGTTTAAAATCATGTGCTTGGTCTTCTTTATATTTATTGTTTGTCTATTCTGGTTACACCAATCAGAGAGAACTCGCAACCCTTCCTCTAATTCATGTTTTGCAGTAGCTGATGAGTAATCAGATAGGTAAAGCATAGTATCATCAGCATAGAGAGTAATTTTTACTCTGGTATGATTGAAAAGGGACAGTAAATCATTAGCATACACAATAAAGAACAGTGGGCCAAGTATTGACCCTTGTGGTACACCACATATGTAATTTGTCTGATTTTTGTCCTCCAATGTTTACAATTGATGCCTGTTTTGTAGATAATCCCTACACCCTATTAGAACTGTTTCGTCAAACCCCCAAAATTCCAGTTTTTTCAGTAGTAAATCATGGTCCAAGGTGTCAAATGCCAAATAGTGCGTTGCCGAAAGTACAGGCCGGCGGTATAGAATGTTACCCTGATCAGGGCCACTATCGGCAGCCCGCACTTTCAGTATGTGGAATACAGCCTTAAGAGTCCTTTATTTTCTAGGTAACATATGATTCATTATACACTGCTCTCCTTATTATCTTGCTTGGCATAGGTAGTACTGAGACAGGTCTATAATCCTGTGCACTTAGGGAGAGATTTCCCTTTGGAATGGGAGTGATAGTCACTATTTTCCATGATGTAGGCATAAGCCCAAGATCAAGGCAATGGTTTAACAAAAACATCAGTTCTAGAGATAATGAATGTAATGCATCCTTTAGCACCTTTGTACTAATTGTTGACACCCAAGATACTTTATTATTCTTTAATGCCTTAATCAGAGTTTTAGTTTCCTCTGCAACAATATTATAGTTAATTCTCAAATGATTTTTTTGACGGACCTGACAGAAAATATGTGTCATTTTTTCCCCTATTAGCTAAATTTGCACCAATAGAGGCATAATATTCATTTAAACTATTTGCTGCAGAAACCCTGGTTACAATATTTCCATCCATATTATTAATAGAGTCCAGGTTTCCTTTACCCTTTCGTTTCCCTACTCCCAGACTTTGATCCATTTCTTTCCAGAATTTCTTTGGTTCTTTCTTGATTTCATGTAGTTCTAGCAATATGTACTCCCTTTTCTTTTTCAAGAATTTTCTACATTTCTGCTTTGCCACCTTAAATTCCTCCCAGTTCTCCAACTTCTTCTTATTGCATGCTTTTGAACACAAGTAATTCTTTCCTTTTACAGCTTTATATAATTCACTATCGACCCATGGGTATTGGTCTTTTCGAATCAGGACTTTTCTGATGGGACAGAGTTTGTCAACACTCTAAACAATTATAGTGCTCATTAATATTTTTCATAACTGATCAGGACTTTTCCCATCTTCCCAAAAGTAGTGCCACCTAAAGTCATCGAAAAGTATGCAAGCAAGATAATCTTTACTGCATAATTTGTAGGATCTCACATTTATGTGTGATTTGTTATGTCTTTTCCTTGCCATTTTCCAATTTAAAAAGATTAGAAGGAGATCAGAGATTGAGCATTTAATTACTCCCGATGCATTTATCATATAGTCAGGTATGTTTGTTATGATTAAATCAATCATACTTTTGGTCTTATTTACTATCCTAGTGGGTTCTTTTACAATTTGCTTGAAGTTGTGGTCTTGCAAAATTGTTTTCAAGATTTTACGATCTGGGTTTTGCGGCTTCGAGTAGTCTATGTTTCGATCACCTGTTATTAAAACCTCTGACAATTTCCTAATGTAGACCTCTTCAAGATTAATCAATTTGTAGGATAAATTTTCTAAAAACTCTTAGGGTTTCTTGATGGCAGCCTGTATATAACAGTCATGATTAATAGCTTTCTCCCAGGATATGCTATCTTCATCCATAATTCCTCACAGTCTTTGTCAGATTTGCTATATTTGGGTATAATCTGAGTGTAAGCAGATAATTCCTCCTTGAGATAGATCAGAATTCCATCCCCCCACCCCGATTTTGGTTGCCCTATCTTGTCTAATAAATGTAAAACCCATTTGTTCAATCATGGGGCTGATTGCAGCACCGGTTAACAATGTCTCAGTTAAACATATAATATCAGCTGTATTGAACCTCAAGAACAGCTCATCCTTATCTTTAAGAAGACTTCTTTTGTTTAAATGAACCACTAGCAATCCCTTGGGTGCTCGTGTCTTATCCATCTCGGACGATAAAGATATATATTACATAGATTACCAGGGGGGATGATTATGATATAAGATGTAGCAGTATATAATGGTTATACAATATGAATGGTTGGCCAAGTACTGAGTAATTGGCCAGCAGTGACATGTTAATGTGAAAAAAACTGGAATTGATGGAGATTTCATTCCCCAATTTCTGGTGTGGCACCTTCTGTTTTGGTACTTTGTGAGTAGACCCTCAAAACCTGTGTCCTCAATATAAAACGAGTTGTTATGGGGAAAGGCTATAAGGAAGACGTCGCTCATATTGTATTCTTATTTGAGCGACGTTGTCGCTGGTGCTTGAATTTTTATTTGAACAAGTCACCATTATTTGATTGATGTTTAGGAGTGTCTAGTTTTCTGGCCCCTCCTTCCCCAATCGTCCCATCCCCTCCTTGTGCTGGTCAGGACATTGCATTGATTCATAATATTATGTACCCCTCGTGATATCACTAGAATTCTGAGTATTGAGGAGTAAGGTGCAATATGCTAATATGTATACCAATACTAATGGGTAGTTCCAGAGGGGTCCAAGGTTTCCTGACCTCTCCCCTTTTCATGGAGACCTAACCTAAAAAAAGAGGGGGATAATTTACATGTGTGTGCATAAATGATGACCCCCCCTCCCCTTTCAAAAATCCTGTAGATTTGCCCTGATATCAAGTCCTATGTCACGAGGTATTGCTATCTGGAACAGACTCCCCAAAAGTGTACAGCGTTTGACAACCAAAGTTGAGTCTAAAAATCTGATGTCCATCATTATAATTCTATGGCTATTACCCATGTATATACTGATGTAAACTATGCTGTTTAGAATACCCTATTGGAATATTATATTGAAAGTGGATTGTGAAGGAAGACATATTATTATTCATTGTTCATGCTCAGCACTCATTGGTTTCTTAATAACAAACTTTCACTGTCGACAGGAAGAACATGTGTATATGTGATGTTGATTAGACCTGAATAAAAAAAATGTCCCAGAACAAAAATCCCTGCAGATTGCCTGCTACACTACAGGCTAAGAAAATACCATTAAAGGGAGCCAAAACCAATAAAATTGACAAAATTTTCAAAATTCAAGTAAGTATAGAAATATGTTCAAGGAGTCCAGTTAAGGTCAGTGGTAAAGTATTAGCTGTGAAAACTAGCTCAAACTGAAGTAGAATGCCACAAGAAATGGTAATACTTACATTTGTTTGTAAACAAACCCTATTTTTGCGGATCCACATTAATTGATTTGAGCAAGAAAAACATGATTTTAACGATTTCTTACCATATTTCATGGTTAAGATTTTAACATGGGCCAGAAATATGATCAAGGAATGGATTTCCATAATTATTTGAGTATGGAAAATTTCAATGAATTTATTGGTTTTGGCTCCCTTTAACCCTTGAGAGCTGGCAGGACTCAGTAAGGCCTGGTTTCCACGAGGTGAACATTTCGCATGTATTTGCGCTGGCAACCAGTGTTAACACTTTCTAACCACAGCAAATAGTGCTGTAAATAGGCTCTATGCGCTGGCTGGAGTTATATGGTGGGCATAGCAGCAGATGGCTGCGTCTACATTCCTTGTATACGCGGGTGCGAGGTTCACACAAATAGATCTGCCTAAATACACGGACGTTGTGGCCGCATATACAAGTACGGTAATATACGCGGACATACCTCCTTTTCTCATAAATATATTTTTTGTAAATTTGGGCCTAAGCCCCCAAACCCCCTTTTTCTTTTCTTTTTTCTATATTTTATCTAAATTCTGCACACATGATACTTCAAAAATACAAAACACGCCCCTTTATCTTATGTCCGCTTATGTAACTATAATCTGTATGCGCGGACTTTGTGTCCGCATGTACATTTATAAGTAATTCTATATATGCTACATCCACGTGCGCATATAGCCAGTCCCCTATTCACTGTCGATGTGAAGAGTTAAGACCGGTTGGCCAGTGAATAGCACTTTTCCCTGTGGTTTAAAGGCTAACTTGTCCCTACTCAACAGTTTGTGGATGGGGAAGTGTCAAAACATCATTGAACCGAGTTCTTCAGGACCAAGTTCTCCAGTTACCACCCTCATCTGTCACCCTACCCCCTTCCCTATCTACCTTTCCATCCATTCCTTCTCCTCCTCTCCATGCGACACTTCTCCCCCTTCCCATCTCCTAGCCGTTGTCCTATGGGGCAAGCGTTCTAGGTCGTAAGTGTCCCGGGGGGTTAGTGTCCCAGGGTGTCAGTGTCCTAGGGTGTAAGTGTCCTGGGGGAAAGTGTCCAGGGGGTAAGTGTCTGGGGGTAAGTGTTTTGGGGGCTAAGTGTCCAGTGGGTAAGTGTCCTGTCACTGGCAGGGGGTGGGGGGTTTGGCATGACAGACACCCTTCCCCCTTATTTTGGGCCAAATTTTAATTTCTTAATGTGAAATTCCTTTGCCTGGAGGATGCTGGTGAAAATTTTGCTATAGCACGCCCCCCCTTTTTCAAAAATCCTGGATCTGCCCATGACGTCTTTTCAGTCTGACCTCAGTGGTAAGAGTTGTGATCTGAATTTATTTAACAATGATGAAGAAATTGGCGTCTATATTAGCGGATGTAATAAAAGGAAAAACTTTGAGGATAGTATGCGTTACATATTGCTAGACTTTCTATCTGCAAGAAAATGCCCATACCAAATGCATAAGTTAGGTGAAGATTTGAAAATAATTTCCCTCTAATTTGTATTCCACACAGGTACGTTAGCAATGGTCTGATTCTAAAATACACCTCAAAAATGGAACCGCTCCCAATTAGACTGGCAAAAGGGCTTTTACGCCTCATCGGTACTACAATCTTCCTCTTTGTTATGAGTGTCCTGCAGCTGGTGCCTCCACTTTTAAGACGCTTGATCTCCAAGATGGAAAAAAATAATGGGATGGACCTCACTTTACTTAAGCCGGATGACTACATGTGGACCTTTGGTAGCTGGAAATGTATAAAAGCATTCTATGCCGAAGTCTTTCAGGAAATACTCTATGGGTGCGTCAAACTTGGTGAACCAGCTCAAAACACAAAATTACTTTGCTATAAGGATGGTTCACAGTGCCACCTCCTAGATTTCAAGAGAGCTGGACGACCCCTGGTGTTGAACTTTGGAAGTTGTACCTGACCACCATTCATGGCGAAGTTGGAGACCTTCAAGCAGTGTGTCACCGACTTCAGCGATATTGCAGACTTTCTTACGATTTACATTGAAGAAGCACACCCTACTGATGGCTGGGCCTTCAATAATAATCCCTATAAAATTGCAAAGCATGTTAAAATTGAGAATCGTATGTTTGCCGCTGGAATGTTAGCAGATCAGAAGTTGCCATGTCCACTTCTTGTAGATACCATGTCTAATGAGGCCAACAATGCCTACAGCGCAGTCCCTGAGAAACTTGCCATCATTGATGCAAATGGAAGAATAGGTTACATTGGTGAACACGGCACACAAGGATATAAAATAAATGAAGTGAGAGAATGGTTGGAATGTTTTAAAAGTCAGAAAAAGTCCCAGTAAGGGAAGCCAATAATTACAGGCTAGTGTAGGCTCAAACCATTCCATTAATACCAAAACTGGCTTATGCAGCAACACAATACAGCAAATAATTTTCCTTATCACCTGTTTGCCATATTCATGTATCCCATTAAATTTCCCATTCAATTTTAAATGGAAACAGAATTATTCAATACCTTAGAAAATAGATATGCATCTTACAAAATATAGGTATATACATTTGTAATAATATTGTATTGTAGTGTTGTAAGTAAACAGGTGATGTTTTAGTTCTAGATTGATGCTTATCACTGCAATGCTTGCTTTGCTTATCTGACTTAGTAGTGCTTAAGTCTCTGTCATGACGTGTAAACCTAAACCTTTTGGTGAAGCACCGATCTCCTGGCCTCAGGCACCTACAATCTGACTTGGATAATTGAAATAAGAGTCGTATGTTAGCAACATTCTAGAAATAAACGTCTTTCTCAAAGGTCATAGTTTTTTTCTTTTCATATGACCTGTAAATACTCTCTCTTATAATATTTAACCCCTTCAACCCTCTATTCCTGAGGATAATAGATAAAAATGTTTGTGGACTATAGAAGAAATGCTTTCTATAACTGAAAACTTTTTGAAAATATTCCTTTTAGATCTAGAATCTTAGATATGGTCGTTTGAACTTCCCTACTTCTTGTACAATAGAAACCCTCCAGTTCTGATAGTCATCTTTGTTTCCATATTATGGTAACTTTAACTTGACCGTGGATATATAGAATAAAAAGCATTTCTTATTCAGAAAAATGTTTAAAATACAATAACTTTTGATTGACTTGGTCTTTTATCTAACTGTTTGAAATATAAGGCAGAAAAAGATATTTCTTACATACCCAATGAAAATTGTTCCATTGACTCTGAATATTTTTTTTCTGTAACCATGACAACCTAACAACCTTATTAAATGAAGGATTTCTGTGAAAAAAAACATTCCATTGCAAATTTCCCATAATGCATGATTTGCAAAAGATTTGATATTTCTATGAAAATCATTGAATTCTCAGGAAATTTCTATATAAGTCAAAATTTTCCATAAAATTACATGAAAAAATGTTTTTTCATCAATAATTCCTTAATTAATGCTTTCAAGAGGCTGATTTCCCAGAATAGGCAGATTTGCCCCATATTGACCATAATGGCCTTAACTGGAACACATGTTCCAAAAAATCTAAACATCATAGAATAATGATACAAAAACTGTAAGGTTCCTTGGAACTTTGGGAATATTTTGATATTTACCTCATGAGTGTAGGTAAAATACCCATTTTATAATCAGAACAAAACCCTAAAAGAGGTGCCATTTTATGGGTAACACTCGTGTGGTGGCCAAATATGGCCTTGGGGTGGAAGGGGTTAATATAATGAATTGGATATAATGTCAAATGAATAGTTTTGTAAATGGACCAAGTGGTAACAAACTCAGCATAATATGAAAAATATAAGTCTGTAAATAATAATATTATTTACAGACATATGCTTTGATACGTTACATTGGGACTCCTACTCCGCTCGTCGTGGTTAGTAAACCCGGACATTTATTATACTTCCCATGTGGAGAGAGTGAGAATTTCACTGCTCTGCTCTGCTCTGCTCTGTTGCTTTGTACATCTTATTTTTTCAACACGATGCCTCCGAAGACCCGCTGTACAACTACACGGGCCTGGGCTAGCTCGGCAGTCGCCTCCCCGAGTCAACATGGCGGACCCCCGGACAGGCTGGACGCCAGTCCTCTGACTCAGCTGTCCAGAAAACGCAGGACCATTGCGGATAACGCAAAAGCAATCGGGGACTTACGGGGACAACTTTTAACATTGAACTCTCTTTTATCATCCCTTGTAGACTGCATTCCAGATACCCAGCCCGAGGCAGACAATGGTCACAACATCCCCGTTGCAACCGTGCTGTCAACCCCTGCAGCAACGACTCCGTTGTCAACCCCTGCTGTCAGCTTCCATGTCAGCAGACAACATGACACTGGATGCCGGGACATCGACCCATGTCCCCCGCCAGGGTTCAGAAACAGGCACTTGTCTGCATTGCATTCTTCTCAGTTTTCCTGGTCTCATTCTAGCACCCCCTGGGCCAGGA
This sequence comes from Lepidonotus clava, assembly GCA_936440205.1. Lineage (NCBI taxonomy): Eukaryota > Metazoa > Annelida > Polychaeta > Phyllodocida > Polynoidae > Lepidonotus > Lepidonotus clava. The sequence goes on from OW387140.1 coordinate 34,315,429, forward strand.
ACTCTTGCCACATCTCCGGCCTGCCTGTGGACCGGGGCCTGCTGCCGGACACGGTGCACGACTGCCTGGACCCATTAGGATCCACCTCTGGCCACCGGCGACCTGGACAACCGCATCTACTCGACCTTGATGAGTCGGCTGACCTCCAGGATCTGTTAGCTCAACTCCTCATGTCGTCTCTGGCTCCGCTGAACCACTCACAGGGTAAGAAGCTTTTCCCACACTATTACATAAAAAGCAAAAAACCACATTGGGAGAACTGACCCTGGCAGAATATAACTTTGGGTTCATGAGCCTTATGAACAACTCAGAAACCTTCCACCACGATAGGCCGTTTAAACACTAAATCTATATGAAGATGCCTCAGTCTATCCCTGGCCGGACGTCAGGACTTGGTTGGAGGAGGTGTGCTCCTTGGTCTGCTATGGTTAAAACTTTTGCAGATCGCTTGCCAGTCTGGCTCCGCCTCCTCAACAAAGCCCCCTTCACATGATTCACTGAAGGAGCCTTTCCTCGAACTGACTCCTGAGTTGAAAGCTGCTAAACCAGGTCCACGTCGCCGTACGTTTAACGCCGGCACTTCTCCACACCCTGGCTATCACGTCCAGAATGCCTACCGCCACCATCACATTTGTTAACATTGTCTACCGCAGAAATGCTGCCCCCTTCCTCACTCGAAAGAAAAGTGTTGATCTAAAATGTTCTCCACTAATCGCCAACAACAGAAAGGGAAGGAGGAATTGGGGTTTGGAAAGTAGACGGTACCCTTATCCCGGACTCTGAACTCTCACTGACCACTGTCTCTGCTTCTTCTGCCCCTGAACTCATATATACCTCTGTTTCTAGTACAAGTGTCTACGACGCGCTCGGCGACAAGGAACCCTCGTCACCTCGAGAGTTTGTTCCCCAGACAACGTCGACCCCTCGTCCTCACGTATGTTGCACAATGTCGATGGATACGAGCGCTTATCTGGACACGGCGACTCTCCCTTCTCTGAAGGCACAACGCTGTTCTCAGGTAAAGCCTCTCTACTAGATGTACCACATGTTCAACATAAAAACTCTCGGGCCCTCAGACTCGGCCCCATTGAGTATGCCTCCTTCATCCGTGACTTGTGGCCAACTTCCTCTAGTGAAGCCAACAGGTCTGCCTCCATTTATATGTCAATCTATGAGGCTGTCAGAGCTACCAATGTCCCGAATTATCTATCTGCCCGATTGCAGGTTCCCTCTGAACTGAACTGTGATATTTGGGATTTTTACCTGTCTGACTATGATGATGCCATAATTTGTAATTTCTTGCACTATGGGTGGCCCAGCGGCTATACTGCCCCCACTCCCCCTACCCCTACTTATAGGAATCACCCCAGCGCCCTTGCGCACATCCGCGAGGTTGACCGGTTCATCACAAAGGAGTTGGAAAAAGGGGCAATGCTTGGACCATTCGCCACCCTTCTCTTCACCCCATGGTGCCAGACAAGTCCTCCTATGACAGCTCCCAAAAAGGATTCTCTCTGATGTCGTGTGATTATCGACCTCTCCTTCCCGGCAGGTGGTAGTGTCAATGACGGGGTCGCTAAAGGTTTTTTCCAAGGAGATGACCACACATATTCCCTCCCCACGGTCGCCGACTTAGCTGACCAGATTGTTCGCATCGGCCCGGGACCCTCCTGTGGAAGACCGACCTCGAGCGAGCCTACCGTCAGTTGCGGGGAGACCCCCTTGACTACCCCTTAATGGGGATCGCCCATCACCGGAAACACTACATCGACATCTGCCCCTCCTTCGGATGTAGGTGGTCGAGTGCTGCCCAACAAAGAGTGTCAGCTGCAGTCTGCCACTTAATGCGCGAGAGAGGCCACGACGTCCTCGCATATGTTGAACTTTTGTGGGGCCCATTCCACCTAAACCGAGGCCATCACAGCCTTCGCTGAATTTGAAGGCCTTTGTGTGTCTCTGGGTCTAAAAATAGCCCCCAAAAAATCAGCACACCCCTCTACCCGCATGGAGTGGCTAGGCTTCATGTTGTTTAAGTGTAAAGGTTGTATTCCACATTCCGATTTTGCTGCCGATTTTAAAAATCGACATTGGAAATTATACTTAATTAGAGCAATAATTATTTCATATCAATAAAAAGATCTTACAATTCTCTTTCAAATGGTATATAGGGTGTATGGGTTCCTGCCACATTCACAGAGAAAATTTGACAAATACAAAATTAGTAGCATCAAAACCAGTATGTGGAATATGGGCTTAAGACATCAGTGGCCCGTTGCACAATGGATTTTCGTTGTGAGGATCAAACAACGAAAGCACAACGCACTTTTGCTTAACAACGAAATGTTTCGTTGTAATGAAAATGCAATTTCACTGGTTCTAATGAATGAAATTGAAATCTGTAAATTGTTATAAAAAGGGAAAAAATAGAAAAATTCAGTAAAAGTTACAGCTCTTTGAGGGCATTCTAAATATAGAAAAAAAAAGTGTCAAAACGTTCATTGTTATGATGAAAGTAACAAGGAAATGTTTCGTTGTTTTTTATATTCCTTGTTAGGAAAATCATTGTGCAACGGGCCACAAAAGATGAACAAAAATACAACTTTTTACATATATAATAAGCAAGGCAGCTAGGGAATTATTACAAACATGTACATTTGAAAACGGTCGCGTTAAAAATAACCATCTTTTTTTATTACCATCTGCAAGTCAAATGTTAGCTTTTCAAGAATGGAAAGATTTAAAAGACTCAAAAAGTAGTCCCTGAGTAATTTAAAAAACAACCCTACACTGCTGTGGCCCATTGCACAATATCTGTCGTTGATATTTAGATTGCTTTTAATGTGCTGCTATTTTTATAGTTTATAGCCCTACAGTGCCACCCTTTATAGCAATCACTCTGGCCCGTTGCACAATGGATTTTCATTGTGAGGATCAACAACGAAAGCACAACGAACTTTTGCTTAACAAGGAAATGTTTCGTTGTTACGAAAATGCAATATCTCTGGTTCTAATGTATGAAATTGAAATCTGTAAATTGTTAGAAAAAGGGGAAAAAATAGAAAAAAATCAGTAAAAGTTACTGCGTCACCGTACATATACCTACCAAAAAAACGTAATATCTAAAAGAATTCTAAATATTAGTGTTCCCAATTTTGGGAATTCAATTATCTATATGTGCCTGATATGCTCTGCCATTTACATAAATGTACAACCAAATCTAACTTTTTATGGATTTTTACCTCGTTTGGCACCCTTTCAGGAGAACTGACCATATATATTCTTTGGTAAATATACCTACAGTGAGTTAAATTAGAGGTGACCAGTTCTCTATTGAATACTTATTGAATCATTACATCTCAGGATGAAACTTTTAAAGGGAGCCAAAACCAATAAATACGCTGAAATTTTCAAACTCATATAATCATTGAAATCCATTCCTTGAGCCTATTCCTGACCCATGTTAAAACCTAAACCATGAAATATGGTAAAATTAAGTAAAAACCAGTTTTTCTTGCTCAATCAATTAATGTGGATCTGCAAAAATAGGTTTTGTTTACAAACAAATGCAAATATTATGATCTCTTGTGACATTCTACTTTAGTTTGAGCTAGTTTTCACAGCTAATACCTTACCACTGGCCCTAACTAGACTCATCAAACATATTTCTATACTTATCTGAGTTTTGAAAATTGTGTCAATTATATTGGGTTTGGCTCCCTTTAAGCTTAGAACAATGTCATAATTCAAATTATTCATGTTTTAGTCAAAACGATGGAAAACATTGGCATAATGAAACGGTTAACATGTGCTGCTGACAAATAAACATTGATCATCGGGTCTCGAATTGGAACACAATAGAAATATTAAAGAAATAGAAATTGGTATTGACATTGATTGCAATGGGAAATATAACTGTGCTTCCTATGTTTCTCCGTGTGCAGCCTAGAGCTGAATCCATACTATATTATCTTTACTTGATATGTGGATGCTGCATCCTTATTTTTATTTGTACCTGTTACTACTATGTTCCAAACAATATACAAAATATAGAATGTGAATAACATGTACTTTGTATTGTAAATACTTCATAATAATTGTAATAACCCTGAAAATCCAGGGGAACATTAAATATTATTACGAATAAAAGCCTTTAAAAACCTTTAAAAACCTGCATAGATGGCCTCGCCTATGTTCTCCTAAAATGACATCCTTGTTAAGAGGGATTATTGGTAAGGGAATGGAACAATGGTGTTTTTCTCAGGTCCCAACGAACGTAGTAACCATTATAAATGTGATTAAACAAACCATCTAATATTCTATGTATATTGTCTGGTTATTGTCTGTTCGCATTTGACGTACATATACAGTTAATATTTACTTTGCGGCTAAATTGATAGAGTGGATTAACAACAAGATAAAGTAACTATGATAAAAATCAATTAAAGTAAAATAGATATCAGTGATTAAAAAGCAACCACTGCACATGTCTCTCTTGATACAACGTTGACTCAGGACGCCTGAATCTGAATACCGGTAGGGTCATCTATGATATCAATTTGTTTTTATGATAATACCACAAAAAGAAATGTTTTGCATCCCACATCTGGTAATCTTCAGAAAAAGAACAATGGCCAGATTGGAAATTGTGACTGATAACCGAAGGAGAGGGAAAGCTCAAAGAATGTTATCAACCACTCCAATAAAGTATGGAACGATATTTTCTTTGTATTCCAACCAATAAAATAACAAAGTCTGATACACAGACATAATTAAACACACAGACACACGGACATAAATTATACACAAAGACATGACTGTACAGGTATAGATCTGCTGATGCCGGAGTCAGTAGACCGCCCTTAAAATATCTTTTTTACTTGTCAAAGAATACATAATTCCAATTCTGTAAATAAGTGGCTGTAAATAACAAATGTATGTCATGTAGTCGCTTAATTAATAATGCGGGGAGAAGTCCCCAGCAACCACATACACAAACCTAGTACAGTATTCCACCACCAGGTGGCAGCATATTGGCTTCAAAATAGAATCGATATGACATATTTACAATTAATTGTGAATATTTACACATATATACAAGTGTACACTTACATATATGTTCATGTACAGAGATGACACACTAACACACCACACAGACACAGTAATTACATGAAAAAATCATCCGTTATGAGTCACATTCCAGCAATCAGCTTGATTGGAAAAAAATATGTTAAGTAAATTCAGTGCTCACTGTAACTCTCATATTTGCAGGAATCAAGATTCACTAATTTTCCGACTTAGATCGTTCAGGAAATCTATACTATTGTTTGTAAGCTCACTTTATATATATCAAAATAATGAGACAATTATGAAAATTGAGTTAAATTCAGATGCATATGGTAAATAATCTGAAAATTATACATTGTTTTAATAGAAATGCAACTGTAGGCTTATCAGTCGTAATGTACAACCCTTTGGACATTTTGGCCATGGAGAAGCACTGGTTATATAAGTTACATCCTTGGTTATGTTCGTTACCAAAGGTTTTAGATATTTGAGCCTCATCATTTCTAAGAAGACTACGATTTTCCCACTTTGTCATAATACTTTGACCTCCTTTTATTTTTCTAGACAGTATCCATGTGATTAACATGTTCCTATATTTCGGGAATGACCCTTGGGCTGGAAGGACAATTGATTGGGTGGAAAACCACAAAGGTTTTGAAATATTGCTGTTTTATTTCTTAACTACTTTATTTTCTAAATAAGTGCACACTTCCATTTGCATCTTGATAAGGACAATGATGGTACATCTAGGAAAAATTAAACATAATGTTATAGAAGAATGTATAATGCATGGAACATTATATTCATACTAGCAATAAGCAGCTAAGAATAAGAATAATAGAAATATATTGCAAAATACTATCAGGTTTCTTTTTATGTTATTTTCCACCTCTTTTGGAATAGTGACCTAAACGCATGGGTTTACGAATGCACCCTCTCAACTCTAGTTTTCTCAATGTAACTCTGACCTCTTACATTGACCCTTTACCAATTGCAGATTTCAGATCTGATCAGATGCTTAATAAGAGTCAAGAGTGTGCTTCTGGGGGCAAGGTATGTAACTGTTTCTGTTATAACCTTAAAAATTTCTTATATTGGCAAATGACATCTTTGGACCAGTATCGATTATTATCAGAGTAAAAAGTCAATTTAATTATTGCTCTCTTGGGGCTCCATGATATAATAGTGGTTGTATGTAGCTTTTTTTTGTCTTTTTGGTCCTCCCATTGTACATGCGTTGCTTGTGAGGTCTTTATTTAATGTCGATGCAACCTCTGTATCTATGATAATGTCATACTTGGCTAACAAAAGCCTTATAAAAGTTTGAAAAAAGGTACATTTTGCAACAAATTAAAGGTCCCACTTCAATTAACAGTAGAAACAACCGTGTTTTGGATTTGGTTCAACTAGAGGCAACGGTAAGGAAATGAAAGGGGAAATGCAACAGTGTTCACTATTGTCAATAAACTACTTTTGGAAATTGTGGCTGAAAGAACTAATAACAAAGCGGAAAAAGTCTGATCCGGGGGGTCCAAGGGGTCCTAACCTCTCCCCTTTACATGGAGACCTAACCTACAAAAAGAGGGAAATGATTTACATGTGTGTGCATGAATGCTGACCCCCCTCCTCCTTTCAGAAATCCTGCATCTGCCCCTGATATGTATGTGTCAGAACAGAAATCACTGTAGTGCATTGACTGCCTACGCCTGCTACACTACTGGCTAGGAAACTACCATTAACCCTTGACAGCTGGAAGGACTCAGTAAGCCCTGGTTTCTACGGGGTGAACAGTTTCCATCTATTTGCCGGCAACCAGTCTTAAAAAATGCAGATATGCAGAGAGACAGATATTGCTGCAGATAGGCACCATTCTCTGCCAATGTGACGGGTTAAGACTGATATGCCAGTGAATAGCACTATTCCCTGTGGTTTATTTACCCGAAGGAAACCTGGCGACCTGGAAGGTCTATCTTCACAATGACCCATCATGAATACCAAAAACATTATAGATTAAAAATCTCCTTTGCATGCATTGCCATGGTTTTGCTTCCTGGTGGAGACCTCAAAATGAAAATACATATTATGATCATATGACTCAACCAAACAATGGCCATTCTACATTATGACTTGTATAAAAAGGTAACAAACATTAAACTTTAAGGACATAAATGGAAATTTAGGATTAAATTATTATTCAATTAATTTTATTATTTTTTCTATTGATGTACTATTTCATCTCATGTTCTTTTTGGTACAGACTAATAAGATTATCATTAGATATAATCAGAGACAGTATATAAGGATATACAGTCTCTGATATAATCTGAATGTCTTTTTACAGGACCTAGATGGGAATCAGAAAATAGGCCTATATATCACAACTGTATTCAATCCTGAGGAATGAACAATAAATCAAAAGTATGTTTTTTACATTAACAAAAAGAAGTGATCCTCTGTGAATTAGACCATGATAATGGGACGGTTTGCCTTTTGCTTCAAAAGGTAAGTTGGTATTTCCATCTCCCACTCTGCTGAAACATCTAGAAGGAATTAAAGAGCACAAGAATTAAGCAACAAGGCTGTGACTTTGTGACCTGCACGACCAGCGAGTGTTGCATATGGAGGCAGAGGTGTAAACATCTGAAGGTACCAATCCTTGTTTAGAGTATTTTCAAGAGGTTTTGAATATTCTTGAGTGTTAAAATATAGAATAACATTAAGCCGCATCCCCAGTTGGACGGCGAAGGTTTTAGTGACGGGGAACAAGCATTAACCCATTTCAATCAACATTTGTTAAGCAGTATTTCTGAGAGATTATGTAGGCCTATACTAGGCTATAGATACGTTTTTTAGACATGAATCCAGCACGATCCTCTGTTCTCCCCCAGGTTTCATGCAGCAATAAACTTTCGAAGGGGATTTTGTTGTCTCATGGAAATAGAGAATATACGCTGGATTCTGCTAGACGATTCTACTCCCAATTTCAAAGTCAGCAGTGGGAATACCGAAAATTGGTTAATCAATAATATGTGATATATCACAAGTTTTATTTCTCCTTCAAATGGTACGTAGGATGTAAACTACTTTGCCATATTACTCGTGAAAAGTATAAATAACCAAATTAAAGGTGGTCAAAATCGGTTAATGAAATACAGCCTATATGCTTAATTATGTAATGCCCCGTCATGCTAATCCCAAACTACATCGGATCTGATATCAGGTTTACAACCTTTGTATAACGCTATTTGTAGAATGGTAGCTTACTGTGTGCTTAACAGATAATACATGTTGGAAAGAGTTGAGTAAGCGGAACACGTGCAGGTATTACACAATCTAGCCACCATGGGGATGTTCGTGTACATACCTATTTTATAGCACCTAGATTAAGTAAGTTAACATCCCGACAGCCCCACAACCCCTAATCAGAGCCTGGAAATTTTAGACAAAAAAGGAATGTTTTATTATGTTATTTCATTTTTAAGGGCAAATTATGGTAATTTTCAGACATTTAACATTTCAACATAATTATCAAACTTCAGAAAGAAATCACGCACAACATATGTATAATCTTTACTTGATTGGTAAAGGAAAGTCCAATGAGAAATCACAATTTAATTAGCATGCCATGTCCTCTCAATCTGACCTCGGAGGCAAAATATGTGATCTCAATTTATTTATGAATGATGAAGAAATTAGCGCACGTATAAAGTATTTATAAGCGGGTGTAATAAAAGCTATTACTTTTTATAGACTTTATACCTGCAGCAAAATACATGTGCCAAACACATTTAGGTGAATATTTGAAAATGATTTGTCTCTAATTTGTATTCCACACAGGTACTTCATTAGCAATGGTCTGATGCTAAAATACACCTCCAAAATGGAACCATTCCCAATAAGACTGGCGAAGGGGCTTTTACACCTCATCGGTGCTACAATCTTCCTGTTGATTATGAATGTCCTGCAGCTGGTGCCTCCACTTTATAGACGCTTGATCTCCAAAATGGACAAAAAGAATGGAATGGCCCTCACTTCATTTAAGCAGGATGACTACATGTGGACCTTTGGTGGGTGGAAATGTGTAAAAGCAATTTATACCAAGGTATTTCAGGATATACTCTATGGATGTGTCAAACTTGGTGAACCAGCTCAAAACACAGAGCTACTTCGCTATGAGGATGGTTCGCAGTGCCACCTGCTAGATTTCAAGAGAGCTGGACGACCCCTGGTGTTGAACTTTGGAAGCTGTAGCTGACCACCGTTCATGGCGAAGTTGGAGACCTTCAAGCAGTGTGTCACCGACTTCAGCGATGTTGCAGACTTTGTTACGATTTACATTGAAGAAGCACACCCTACTGATGGCTGGGCCTTCAATAATAATCCCTATGAAATTGCAAAACATGTAAAAATTGAGAATCGTATGTTTGCCGCTGGAATGTTAGCGGATCAGAAGTTGCCATGTCCACTTCTTGTAGATACCATGTCTAATGAGACTAACAATTCCTACAGCGCAGTCCCTGAGAAACTTGCCATCATTGATGCAAATGGAAGAATCGGTTACATTGGTGAACAGGGCCCACAAGGATATAAAATTAATGAAGTGAGAGAATGGTTAGAATGTTTTAAAAGTCAGAAAAAGTCCAAGTAAGGGTAGCCAATACATACAGGCTAGTCTAGACTCAAACCATTAAATTAATACCAAAACTGGCTAATGCAGCAACGCAATACAGCAAATAATTTTCCTTATCACCTGTTTGCCATATTTATGTATCCCATTCCAAGTTCCCATTCAATATTTTTGAAGGGAAACAGAATTATTCAATACCTCAGGAGATAGATATGCATCTTACAAAATATACCTATACATTTGTTATAATATCATATTGTATTGTTGTAAGTAAACATGTGATGTTTTAGTTCCAGATTGATGCTTATCACTGCAATGCTTGCTTTGCTTATCTGACTTAGTAGTGCTTAAGTCTCTGTCATGACGTGTAAACCTAAACCATTTGGTGAAGCACCGATCTACTGGACTCGGGCACCTACAATCAGACTTGGATAATTGAAATAAGAACAGTATGTTAGCAACATTTTAGAAATAAACGTCTTCCTCAAAGGTTGTAGTTCTTTCTTTTCATATGACATTTAATTACTCTGTCTTATGAATATAACGAATTGAATATTATGTCAAATAAATATTTTTGTAAATGGACCAAGTGATAACAATTGTAGCACAATATGAAAAATATAAGTATGTAAATAATATGCTTTGATACGTTACATTACACCAAACACTTATAAGGAAATCAGTAATCAATATCAAAGTTTCAATATCATCAAGATTTGACAAGACTGGCGACGACTGAGAACTGAACAACTCCATAAAGTAGGTATTTAGTTTGGAAAGGAGGGATGCATGGGGAGAACGCTCATTATTGGCCCAAATAATTATGTTTAATGTATAGTTTTTGGGGCATGGAGAAAATCAAGGTAGTCTCGAATCAGACCATTGGCCTAACCACGGGAATCTTATTTTTAACACGCCAATTGGGGCCTTCCATTTAGTATGTACGCAAAAAATGATAAATTCTAGACCCCCCCACCCCCCCTTAGGCTAAAATACGCATTGAATTTGTTTAGGAACGTACGCAAAATTCCTAAAATTTCAGACCCCCCCACCCCCCCTTGGTGCGTACGTACTTAATGGAAGGCCCCCATGTATCTACAGCAGTGAAGGGGGTACTCTAAACACCAACTCCAAATTGTTGGAATATATTTATTTTGTACAGTGATACCTATATCAAATTTTTTTTTTTTTTTTTTTTTTTTGATAATATTTTTATTGACGCCTTCAAACATTGTCTGCTCTTCCAGATGTTACAATCAATGTTGCTTTCATGGTGATATAGCTTGTAACAATATTATCCTTATAGAATAATGAGATGATATGATAATAATAATTATGATGACATGATTCAAACTGAATCTATAATACAAGTTACAGTATATAGAGTTTTCTGGTCATCAACATAAGATAATATGTGTGTGTGTATGGTCAACTAGTAAAAATATTTTGAAAATTCTGGAATTTCATTAGAGGGGCTACAATTGGATCCCACATAGCTGGATGTAACATTACCCTGTGACTGGATCTAAATTCTACTGTAATGTAATTTAACCTTATTTTTAAATTCAATTTTGCTCTCAATATTCCTCAGCTCTCTCGGAATAGAAAGCCATAATTTGGCACCCCTATAAAAGGGAGACCTCTTTACAAATTCAGATCTTGGTTTTAACAATTTAAATTGGATGGCTGTTTGATTTCTTGTGGCTCTACATTGTCTTTTCAACCAAATTCCCTTCATTTTGTAGTGATGCATTAGGCACAACAAGTGACATTTTCTCCTTACCTTTAGGCTTGTTAATTTGGATTTAGTCAACAGATCTTGCCTATGCATATCTAAGGGTGATCTTACTTTATGGATTATCCTCAGAGCCTTGTATTGTAGTTTTTCCAATTTAGAAACATCCCTTTTTTTGCAAGAATCAATCAAGAAGTCACAGTACTCAAAATAGGGGAGTATAGTCTGCTTATAAACTATTAGTGCAGTATGGGTATCCAAACACTGTCGAATCTTTTTCAACTTATAAATTTTCTGGTAAGCCGTTCGATACCCATTGTTTAAATGCTTCTGGAAGTCTAGTGTATTATTAAACCACACTCCCAAGTATTTATAATTACTGACCTCCTGTAATGTATTATTTACAGCACTGATTTTGACTTTCCGATCCAGACTACCATTTATTACCATTAATTTGGTTTTGGTAGTATTCATTTTCATCATATTGTCATCAGTCCATTGGAGAGCATCATTAAATAATTTTTGTAATTTGGTCTCAAGTTGATCTATTGTGTTTGCTGATTCAAAGACTACTGCATCATCCGCAAATAAGAGTAATCTGCCCTTTTTTATATAATCCATTAGGTCATTTATATAAAGAATAAAGAGGAGAGGTCCCATTACTGAGCCCTGGGGTATGCCATTACAAACTAGTTCCTCATCAGAAAAGGATTTATTAACTTTTGTTATTTGTCTCCTATTTTCTAAATAATTCTTGAACCATAGCAATGCTGAGGACTGTATTCCAATGCATTTTAATTTTCTTAATAGGAGGTCATGGGATACCATATTGAATGCTTTACACATATCAATAAATATACAACCAGTCATACGCTTCCTATCAGTCTGTTCATAAGCAAACTTAGTCAGCTTCTTCACAGCCTGCATGGTAGATTTTTCAGGTTGGAATCCATATTGATATGGTGAAATTATTTTATTGCACTGTAAATACTGTAATAATTGTTTGTGTATTATTTTTTCCAACAATTTGCCTAATATAGGCAATATAACTATTGGCCTCCAATTTGTTAATTTCAACAGATTTCCTTGCTTGGGGATTGGAGAGACTATACCCAACCTCCAGTCTGCTGGGAATTGACCATCTGTGATACAAGTGTTAATGAGTTTTAGAATATCTTTAATGTTAATTAGCAAAAAATCTTTCATAATACTTGTAGAAATATTAGTATGTCCCGATGGTTTGTAAATGTTTATTTCATTTATTAAGTCCTCTAATTCACCTATTTCTAGGGTTTCAAAGTTAGTTAGTTCATATTCCGGAAGTGGCCCTATTAATTCACTTATCATAGTGGATTTAGTATGTTTGCCATCACCTAAATGAGCATAATATTCATTCATATGATTAGGAAGCTCAGAATCATTGATCTTAGTCCCTGAATCATCTGTGATATTTATGATATAATCTTTTCCTTTATCAGGATTTAAGAGATTATTCAATTCGCGCCAAAATTTTCTATAATCATTCTGCGAATCTCTTAAAGTCATTTTTATATATTGATTTTTTGCATTACGGACCATTCTATTCACCTTATTCTTCTGTGTTTTCAGAAGGTTCAGGTATAATAAGTAGGTGTCGGTTAACTCATGAATTTTTATTTCATCAGTTTCCTTTGAGATCAATTTTTGCAATTTTATAATTTTCCTGGACAAGTAGTTACGGTCAGAGATTTCTTCTAGCAGTTCCAAAGTCAGCCATGGTTGATTTCCATTCCTGACTCTTATTTCAGAGATAGGACAATTAATGTCCAAATAGTTTGTTAACAATTGTTTAAGACTAGCCCAACTGTGGTCAGTGTCTTCATTACTGTTACAATTCCAAGCAGTGTGATTATCACAGAATGATTTCAGATTTTCATAACTATGATTCCTATAACTCCGTCCCATGCTGATAAAACCATTTTTTCTATTTCTATTTTTCTTTTTAACACAATGGATAGGCAAATGATCACTAAGAGTATCCACCAAACAGCCTGAATTGAAAATAAAATTACTATTGGTAAATAATAAGTCTATTGTTGTACTAGTCGTAGTACTATACCTAGTCGGAGTATTGATCAACTGTTTTAATGTAAACATTTTTTCAAAGTCTTTTAGCAATACAGTATTTATATTCTTGTTATCATTATAGTTTATATTGAAATCACCAAGTAGGAATATTTCCCTACCAACAAATCCACTATGATTCAAAAATGCTTTCAGGGTATTAATGAAATTAGTCACATTTCCAGTAGGGGGTCTATAAATAGTTATAATTAACTGCTTCTTTTGATTTATACTATGGTGATCAATTGCAATTGACTCAATATCTTTATTAGAGACAGTAAGTTCATTTACAACTGAACAGAAATTTGCATATTTATCAGCAATATAGCAAGCAACCCCTCCACCACGTTTTTTTTCTAGTCTGTCATTCCTAAAAAGACTATAACCATTCAGTGATAGCATCTCATCACTATATAATTCAGTTAACCATGTCTCCGATAGGCATAGAAAATCAACCATAGGATTTAATGCTTGTAATTGTGATAGTTTAGGCCACAAGCTACAAACATTGATGTGCAGAAACTTTAATCCAGTCATTGAAGTTAAATTAACAATATCTTTATTCATAGTTGCATCCATTTTCCATTGGGCTCCTCACTCTCCATAATGCTAGTACCATACACACACACACGACAAATTCAATACAAATAGAATGAAAAAGTGTAATGTTGCTGAAAACATAATGAGAATATATTATATAAACCCACCCATCCTTCCCATAATTAAGTGACAACATAACAGTGACTGGATACGTCAATGTTATAGTTAATTTAGTTTACCCTATAAATATCAAATCTAAATATAATATAGATGTCAAACAAATTTAGAATATAATATATAATATATTTAATTAATTTAAATATTAGAGAATGGTTGTTCAAGTCAGAGCATAATACTACTGTTATCTGAAATTCAAAGCTCATCAGTCCATATCAATTATTCCAAAAGTCCATGGATATACCGGGTCAATCAGTTCAGCGATCTATAGCATGGTGGCCGGTTGTTGTGTCATATTAATCTAATAAATATCTAAGTGATATATTAAACTATTTTCAAACTGATATATAGATAGGTCCTGATAATCCCCAAATGGGATTGACTATATTTCTCCGTACTGTCTAATTCTTTTATCAGACAATCATATGCATGCTATTGCTTATATAAAAATATTACATATTGAGTGAGTCAATCGATGATCTCCAGCTGTTCACTTCAGCACAAAGAGTTGATTAAATTATCAACTTCCAATCCGAGTTCTGATTTCTTTATCAGTATACTATTTTCTAAGAATATTATCCAGAGAGATATAATACTACTGTTATGTGAAATTCAAAGATCATCAGTCCATATCCATTTTTTCGAGAGTCCATGGATATAGATCTACCGGGTCAATCAGTTCAGCGATCTATAGCACGATGGGTCATGATAATCCGCAAATGGGATTGCATATATTTCTCTGTACTGTCTAATTCCTTTATCAGACAACCATATACATTCTATTGCCTATCTTATATATTAAAAAAAAAAAAAAAAAAAAAAAAAAAATTAAATTAAAAAAAAATTAAACATATCGAGTGAGTCAATCGACGATCTCCAACTGTTCACTTCAGCACGAAGAGTTGATTACATTATCAACTTCCAGTCCGATTTCTGATTTCTTTATCAGTATACTATTTTCTAAGAAAATTATCCAGAGAGATTCAGATTCGTCACTCCCATTAACGGCATCATTTCCTGAATAGCTCACTTCTATAAGTATTGTTGATTATATTATCAACATCCAATTTAAGTTCTGATTTCTTTATCAGAGTAGTATTCCATAGAAAAGTTATTGCGCAGACACCATGCTATATTATCCAATTACTTTATGGGATATATAGCATTAGATTTAGTAGTGATTACCCATCGCCTGGTTCCTCCTGATGGTGCGATCAAGGTAAATGCTGATATGATCAGCCGTGGCCCGTCGTGGGTGTAGCCCATCAATGAGCCTTCTGTACAGGTGTCGCATTATTATTATTATTTTTGAGAGGCGTAACGTCAGTGCCCTTGTTTCAATGGTTACGATGATTTGTTGATGCTTGACCATATAAATCCACATTACAAAACCGTTGATCATTTGCATTCCAACTAACATCCACTACACATTATGGCACATTTTAAGTTTTTAGAGTTGATGTAATTTGGAGGATAAAGAAAAAAAGAATTCCTATTCATTAATGTCCAAACCAATCACCTGTTATGTCCTTGTTATTTAATCAACTCTATATTAATCTAGCCACCAAGTAAATATTTGAATACTATAGGTCGGTAAACTTATTGAACAAATATATATCCATGGGTAGAGCAGTAACTTTTACTTTTGCTATTGTAGATTTCTTAATTAACTTCTATCAAATTTTGGGATCAGGTCTTAAATGTCACATAAGGACCAGGATTCAGGATTAAGTTTTTAGGAATAACTGTCAAGTAAACCCTTGGTTTTCAGATGAAATATATAAGTGGGCATTCAGATATAACACAAAAAGAAGTTAATGGGGTACTTGAACATACATAAAATTAGTCTAAGGGTTGACATAATATACTTATGATATTACCTAAATGTCAATAAATCCACGTATTTAGAAAACAAGGGTTTAGCCTTAGATTTATTCAATTTATATCTGGACTATCTTGTATTTCTTTACTTAGATTATGTTATAGCAAGATACCTTTATAGAAAGGGCTGGTGAAATATTCTGTACCAAATTTAGAAGCTGTTTTGATACTTTTTCTGTGAGCCACATTTGGGACGAACTCTTCAATATTACCTGATCTTTCCTACTATAAACTTAATAGTTGAAAGTGCCATCTTTGCTCGAGACTAGCGAGTTTTATTTTTGAATGTATAATAATTTAAGGTTATATGATCCTGTCTCAATAACTTCAGACATGACCTACCAGTATCATTTTGTAACGATATCGATTCCAGTTCTAATTTTCATTTGCTAGAAAATGTCAAAATAAAACCAAAATAAACCATATGTGGTAATATAGTTTGCTTATATATCCTAATACATGTGTCCACATGATTTAATTTGTAAACAGAGGTTGTCTAAGAGAAACGCTGTTTTAGGACTTCATCATCTAACAAACACTCAGTGATTCTTTTCGAGTTAAATAACTTGGAAAAAATAATTAAAAACTAAAGGGGAAAATGATCACATATTGGATTGTATCAATAATTTTAGCATATTGTTGGCCTACAACTTATTCAACCAATGGGCCTGATTTACGTCATGGCACCAAGGCTTCTTTCAAAGACCCACGAGCAGCACAGCGTGCCACGGTGGAGAAGTTGGTTCTGGATCAATGTTGCACCTGAGGCTGGAGATTGCATACACCTCATTGTACAGAATCTGAGGGAAGGTGGCGGAGGATGTACCGTAGCTTTACCTGAGAAGTGATAATTCAATTTAAGAATTGTTTGTTGGGAGCATTATTAACCAGCTGTCTGAATTTATAAGGTAAAGTACGTTTAAACTGTTGCTTTTATCTTTACTATTTTGTTGACTTACTGGTAATATAGGTTGATTTGGCTTTCGCTAAAAGTTATATAATAACATTACCGCGACATCTGCATAATTATAATATCATATGCAGTGCATATCCATGAGATCCAGAAAATGGATTTATACATTATAGGGTGATACACGTTTAGTAGTGTAGAATGTAATGCATGCTGTATCAAACCTGGGTGATAACCTTCTAGGGTGATACAGAAACTCTTATATTTCAATAATTCATGAAGCAAAATGAAATCATTAAGAAATAACAATATCTAGCATATGCATTATCTGAACAATGTTCCTAGCTAGACTTTACTTGCATGCTTACTGTTTGAAGATTTGAAGGACATCAAAAAAGTTATATGAAGTAACATAAAACCATGTACAGCATCACAGCCCCACCATCAGTGGTTGCTGTGTATCCTTCCTTGGGGCTTGGATCTAGCAGAAATGGTATTATAACAAATCCATAATCAACCTCGAAAGGGGTCCTCGTGGAGTCAGCACCCCATTGGCCAGACCCCGATATCAGCCTGTGGGTGACCCTGTGGGCCCTGGCCTTAGGCTGATATTGAGGTCCAGCATCGGGGTGCTAACCCCCCTAGTAGGCCTACCTCTTCTCAGTTGGTTATATGTATGTAATGCAATGGCGAACGATAGGATATTGAAAATTCAACTTTAGCAGAAACATAATGGTACATTGACCTATTCTAGGGAATCGTATAGAAACGAATTTAGTCTTTAGTAATGTTCATTTCTGGGTAAAAAGATGTTTAACCCCCATTGCTTGGGAAAATGTATTCCTAGACAACTGACACAAACTTGTTATGTCCTGTATATAGGTAATATAGGGTGTGGCATCACTTTGATGCTTAAGAATAGTCTGTGACCCTGCAAAAAAGGAATGAAAGCGGTTTCCTTTTTCATAAGGTTTTGTATTGTAAATATACCGGGTACATTCTATTTCTTAGGTAAGGGGCATTCCATATAGTACATACGCATCAAGGGGCGGGGTCTTAAATTTTTTTAAATGTTCATTATATGTTCTTGTACAGACCTAATGCGCACTCTGGACTGAGTTGGCGGGGGTTGAGGGGTTTGATAACTTTGAAGGTCTGTGTATATACTTAGAGGGATTACGGACTGTTTAAACAAAATTCTAAATCCATTACAGGGTCTCAAAATAAGAATTTTATGTTGGACTTATGCAAGAACACCCAATTAAAACAAAAAAATACATATGGGTCATTGTACCAAGAAATGTACAATTGCGGAATTTTGGGGTTTCTAAGGTTTCATGAGGTACTGTATCTCTTTTATGTATCAGATATTAATGTAAACGGCATCAGTGGAAAGAAAACACAATAAGCTTTCAGAATATGTTTGGTTTGATGTATTTCTAAATCATATTATAGATCCTATGAGGAACTGAATCCAAAAAAGTGATAAAAATCAAAGTTTTTCTACAATTTTCAAACTTAAAATGAGTGCATGTTGCGAATCTGATGATAGTTGTTAAATATAATAACTACTGATCAAACCTATGACAGTGGTGACTTATTCTTTAAAATATTGGGCTTATTGGATAAATAAGTTGTTTCCCTTTACACCAAATAGAAAGTATACTATTGAAAACAAACATCCGTGACCATTACTTCAGTAGGATTTGATTGTAGGTAAGAAAATGAGTAGCACATATGTATGTTGCCTACATGAAGACATTAGGTGACTACACAATGTATTAAAATTATTTTATCTCTGTAATACTTGCTGATGAGTGAGGGCAGATTAATTGATTTTATACTGAGATTGATCACGAACGTTTGCTTTAGTTTTTGTCAGGTAGATTCCTACATTCTATCACATTGTGGATAATCATTATCATGCAAGTGTATTAGGATATATAGCCACAAAAACTTACAAAAGACGTGTCTTATCATTGAATGTTTTGATTTGACATGACAAAATAATCATTTATGCAAACATTCGTGATCAAAACAAACATCCGTGATCAAAACCATTACCCAAGCAAAACAAAGTAAAATTGTGGTTTATATTATTTTATGTGTAGATTAGGACTGGACAAATGCTTTAAGTTCATACAGAAATAACTACAACAGAAAAAATATGCAATATCATCACTATCAAATTTTGGTCACGGACGTTTGCATCAGTTTGTATTATTGCCTTAGATAATTTACAAAACGTGTTACCATTAATAAAATAGCTGCCAGGTAATCATGGTACAATACCTTAAACAATATAGATAATTTATTTCCAATATATTTACCCATACTTTGTCTACATGTTGATTTTGGTTTTGATCACGAATGTTATTAAGCTAACTGGCTAAAAAAGATAATTTCAGAATTGCAAAACGTTCTAAATTTTTTCCAAAAAGATGGGCATATCATAGATCTTTTATTTTATCCATATTTCCATTTAGAGTGGAAATATTTTATTTTAATTATGATCACGAACGTTTGTTTTGTTTGTTCACCATCACTCCATGGCTCAAGGAGCCACTTTCCAAATAAAAATGTAATTCTTTATAAATCTCAAGTAATAATGTATTGAGAAAAAAGTAACTTAGAAAGTAAATCTTGTGATCAACATTAATCTAAGACGTGGTGAAGCAATACTACAAACGTTCGTGATTAAAAAAACATTCGTGACCAAAATAAAATCTGTTATATATAACCAATTTTCAAGAATTTGACAGTCAAAGCTACTTGTCTATGTTGCATATATACATTGAATTCATTGTTAATAAATATACCAGAAAAATTACTCTAAAATGTACCAGAGGATACAGATTTCTAATCTGTAACAAACATCCGTGACCAAAACAAATACTTTAAGAATACTAAATTCTTCTCATCAAAGTATTCTGATGGTACCAAATTATATTGGGATAAATCAGGGGCATATAGTTCTAGTTCCTTCTTCATAAACATGCTTGATTTTGACTATTGTAATTAAAAGGAACAAACTGGAAAGGTGTTTAACATTCAAATTGATATTGATTAATTTTTAGAAAATCACTGAATATAAAGTTTTTTGTTTTGAAACTTAAAGTTTTATATGATAAGAGGAACAGATGTGAATAATATACATGTCACAGGAAACACTGGAAGGTTGATATATAATAGTAAAATAGGTATCTAGTTGCATTTGGTCACGAACGTTTGTTTATCCAACATTATATTTTCACATGTTTGAAAAAACTGAAAACCTTATGATAATCCTGGTATAATTAGTTTTTTCATATTCAAAACTGTGTATTCTTGTGGTAAAAGAAGATGCCTTTCAGAGTTAAAGGGATTTTGTAAATCAGGCATCTCAGACCCAATTGTACATTTCCCGGTACAATGACCCATATGTCACCATGCTTTTTTCTGAGTGAGAGGTTAAGAAAGATAACTCCCTTATCTATAGAAGTCTATGGGGAGAATACATTTAGTCATATTCAACTGACTCTACAACATTCAAAATCCATTACAGCTTTACCAAATCTAGGGAATATATACCTTAGGTGTATAGCAAAGTCTTAAAGCAAAAAAAGATGGGGGTCACTGATGTAATTTTATTGCTGGAGGTTGATAAAACCTTAATAAGTGATTATTTCTGTATGATCCTTTATAGATCTATCTTATCGATTTACCCAAATTTGCTGTTGAAAACAACTAACATTTATCTATTTTGTTTCAAATTCAACCCCTGCTCATGCCTAAAGAGAGGTTTCAACATTTTGAGGTAATTAATTTTTGTCACTAGGGGGCGCATGTGTGCCTGATTAAGTTTACATTAATTACCCTTTTAATTATCATCCATTTTTTTTTAATTTTTCATTTTAAGGCAGCTGTCATCAATTTATGATTTACAATTTTGGGATCTGAGGATTTTAAACTTTTTCCACCAGGGGGCATAGGTGTAAACAGTACGTTACACCTTTAATGGAGGGTTTCTAAACCTAATGACGAGCTTTGTAAATAAGGGAATGGTATAGAAGGTTTGCAGAGAGATACAATGTTTGACATCCAAAATATGGACATAAAACCCAAATCAAAGCTTTTCTAAAACCTTTCGGTGATATTCTAACAACGATTTTAAAAAGTAGTCAGTGCATATAAATTTGATCTAAAGTCATACATGGTTACGTTAAATGATCTCACTCTTATATCAATATTTATCAACATACACTAAATTTAGGCACAAGGGCACTCCTCCATGGTTAACTAGATGGGATGGATTAAAGCCCACATGTTAATATTTGGGCTGTTTGAGGCTTAACGAATAGTAATTTTTAGGCAGATTTACCAAGTACTTGTTAGAAAAGATAAACAAGGAAAATGATTTGTATCCACTTTGTGCATGAAAGTATCTACAAATAAATGAATAAAACATTACTTCAACTCATGGTTGGATGACCAACGAATGGTCGCTTTTGCAAATGATCTATGGTTGAGTGAAAATGTTTTGGTTGGATGTCCCTGGTAAGGTGCGGGCCACACCCAAAGTACAGGCCTAATACTAGGTCATCGTACCTAAATAGATGGGTGTGTCCCTCTATGTTTTAGTTCTAAGCAGCAATGCTAAAGTTAGCCTCTTGAGCGGGTGAAATAGAGAAGTATACAAGGTATCAAAGCATCCTTGGGCTCACTTATGACAACTGTACTGAACTGTGAAAGGTCTCTATTCCTTGTCCATTGCAGTAACCTCTGTTGTCTGGGACATAGGCTTATCAGAGTTCTGCTTTTACATCATTGCGGCTGCTGCAACAAACGTACGCATAATTAGGACATGGAAAATAATATGTAGTACTATCTGACTGCTTCCCTTGTTTCATCATTAGAGTATGATGGAATCCATTCATTTCCAGTTCATCTTTAAACCTTTCGCTTGGAACTTGATTTCTGACCATTGGCATCTCTGACATGGTATGTTGTCATTGTTTATTCTTTACATTATCTGTTTCAGATTGAAAACCTCAGAAATTGGCATTTCCAACATTCCCAACATGCAGACCTCGTTCAACGTGACTACTTCTTTAGTCAAAATGACTAACCTCAGCCGCGGAAACTACGTGGAGAGAACGGCCGTGGAGGACGTGCTGTACACGTGGGTAACTCCCAACGTGTGCGTGTTCGGCTTACTTGGAAACCTTATCAGCCTTATCATCCTCCTGCGTGTGCGTGCCCGAGCCATGCAGAGGGACAGGGGGCGAGAGAGCACTGCCCTTCTGGGGATGGTGTTACTGGCGGTTTCTGATACGGCTTTTTGTATGGCTCGATTCCCCAGCGCCCTAGTCACCCACTCCGTCTCCAAATTCACCCAGCTCAGCTTTAATCTCTACTATCAGGTGTACGGCCCTGGAGTAGTGTCAACCTTCCTCCTGACTAGCACCTGGGTGACTGTGGTCTTATCTCTATTCAGGTACATTGGGATTTGCCACCCATTGAGAGCGCGGCATATCGTTGGAGCCTGCGCGACTAGGTTGGCTTATTTCATAGTCATCCTATCCTGCGTGGTCCTCAACCTACCTTCGTTCTGGCTGCAGCGAATCGTTCCCTATGGAATAGAAGGGAGGGAGTTTTATTTGATAGAGGATGGGGTGTTTGGGGTGAAAAACCAAGCAGGGCAGGCATTCATGTGGATACGGAATGTAATTGGGTTAGTGCTCCCGGCAATTCTCTTGACGTTTTGTAATTGCTCTCTCATAAAAGCACTCAGAGAATCGCAGCGCATGCACAAACGGTGCCATGTTCTCGAAAGTAGAAGTCAAGCAAGTTTCAGAATAACCCTTACTCTTATTGTCATTGTTTTTATGTTTATTCTTTTAGTTTTCCCCTGTGAGATCATAAACCTTCTGAATAACCTCCTGAAAGTAGAAGTCACTCACACATACAGTTTTCTTGTTGTACGAGCCTTTGCCAACGTTTTTCAAGTTATCAATTTATCCTCAAATTTCATTGTGTACTGTGCCATAGGTGACCAATTTCGAGAGGTGTTTTGTGACACGTTTTTTAAATGTAGTTGTCATGGAGGTAAGATATTTCAACAATTAGCCACTCGCCTAAGACGTTCCAGAAGCAATATAAGTTACACTCATGCACTGCGCTCTCATACCAGATTAACGTTCTTGCCTTTTGTGCGGCGATCATCTTCTATTAGGCCAAGTATATCATCAGTTTAAATTATTATATTGCCAATTATCCATGTTATTTTGATTCCGTGACCACACATGCTCAGAAAGTGGGCTACGTTTATCATGAAGATGGCACCAGATATTGTGATGTAGATAGCCAAAGGTTATTATTACTCAAAGTATAGCTGCACATGGCAAAGCTATAGAGTACATACTTACAGAGTACATAATTATAAAATGATTCTCAAGGTTTGATGCTTTTAGAGTGTATCAAGACCACGGAAATAAGATTGTCAACCGTACACAACATAAAGCCTACCTAGTGCACTTTGCTGTAAAGACAATATGTTTTATTTTGTGGCACGACGCCTTAACAAATTAATCATTTCAACGGGTCCGTGACGTCACCACCACGTAACCATGTTGACGATGACGTGCTGTCGCATCACTATAAATATTTGGTCCCGGTACCGTCACCTCATTCACATTCCAATCACCACAGCAGCAACATCTCCTGCATTTAAAATTTTAGAGTAGATGTATTTAGGAAGGATTGAAAAATATTGTTATAATATTTATGTCCAAACCAAGCTAATATATCCTTGTTATATTGACTTTCTTATCTAGCAGCTGACGTTGTAAATACCTGATATATAATCACATTATGGGTGATATGGTTAATCAGCTCATGTTAGCACCAAATTTACAGTCATGTTTAATCAACAGATGACGCATAATATTGTTTATAATGCAACCACAGTTTAATATATGGCAAATGTTTAATAAATGCAAAAACAGATAAGAAGCGACAATGTGGTGTCAGTGCTATTTTCATATGTACCTAGTTATATGTATTTGTACATTAGATAAAAAAAACGAGCGTGAACGCCTACCCCTTAAAACTGAAATAAAAACACTAGGAGCATGAGAGAGAAAGACTGTTAACTTGCAATATAACAATAATCGACTCTGCTTGCTATAGCTTGAAAAATAGATGGAAGTAGTCTTATTAAATTTTGATTTGTACTTCTGGGAGTATTTTAACATTTTGACCTTCCATCAACATTCTGGTAACCATAGCTACAAGTTGCAAAATTGTTGCAAAACTTTAGTATTCATGTAAATCTACACAAATTTTGATTTTAGCCAAAATTAAAGTTGTTGTCGTTGCTGTTTTTGGTCATTTCCTATGTAATTTTTGACTTTAGGCATATCACAGCCCCAAATTCGCAGAGTCGGTCATCAATTACGAGGTCTATCAGGGATAATTCACTTGAACTAGGAATGAGACGGACGCCGTTTATAACCTATATAACTATTCAAACTGATCTACGAAAAGTAACGGATGAAAGAATTTTAGATCTCTCTTACAATGTAAATGCCATTTGAAAATAATTACAACTAAGAAAATACAAGATGCAATAATGTTTTCTCACAGGAGAATGAGTTACAAAAGGATTACCAATACGATCGGCAGGTGGCGACACTTCTCAACGTTTTCTTGAAATACTTTAGGGGTTTTACATTGAATTTACAAGGGAAAGGTGGAAAAAAAATTCGGGGGGGAAGGGGGGGGGGCACACCCCTTAGTTGCGGGCCTGTGAATCTACTGTGTATATATGCGAAGTCGTTCACCTAACTCAGGGGTGGGTGGCGGGGTCTGAGATTTTTGAAAATGTGCGTGCGTACCTAACGGAAGGCCCATATGCTACATACAAAATCATAGATTGTCGCATACACAAATGTACATGACGTTGTCTGAATAAGATGAACAATGAATGCGACAACAATAAACCATCCATAAATCCTCGAGCTCATTTCCTTATACCACTAACATGTCGCTTGAATAAGAGTCTCAATACAGGCGACAATGTCACATACATAGCAAATAGTTGGGTCTATCTAGACGACGTCGCGCGTATAGGCAGCACCGTGAACACAACGTCGCTTGAATAAGGTGAGCTAGGTACATGACAAAAATCAAACCATCTATAATTTCCATTTCAATATACTACTACCATAATTATAAGTGTAGACAAAAGAAACAATACACGCGATATGTCGAGTATATAATTGGGCCAATAAGCCCTTTCCAATCAGGTACATCCCAGGGTTTAACAAGGGTTGGACAAAATAACCATATACGCCATCTTTGCCTATTACAGTTGGGATTGATGAAATAACCAATAATTATGTTTTTCTATACCTCAAGGTACTGACAAAACACGGATTTCTTCATATTTACCAGTTGACAGATTTGCAGGTTTGCCAGCCAATCAAAATGCTGCATTTTAGAGCAATCTAGAGTAGGACATTATAGGTCGGCCTGGCAGACTTTAACATTAGTTCCTATGGGAAAATAGCAAATATATAAAGCTGCATTTAAAAACATATAGAGGCAATTTGTTAACTAAATCACTATGGTTCATTTAGGTTTACACTATTATTTTGGGGGATAAAATCGGGAAGAGATTGCTTTATGATTTCATGGTAAAATTGTATGTTGTTGTATACTGGGATTGGCTTATTCAGGGCACGTCGCGCATATATGCACTGCCCCACCAAGGTCTTAGGGTGAAAAGGCATTCTATCCATAGCTGTACACAATAGATGCACCAGATGGCACTACGGATCCATTCTATGAATGGGTAGTTGAATGACACTCGAGGTGCAGAGGTATAGTCTGCGTGTTTTCACATACTACAACAAATGATATTTTGTTGATAAATACTAGCTGTAATCAATTTTCAAAATGATATCTAAACACTCGAAATATCCCATTTCAAGAATATGTTAGAGTACACAAAGGTGCTGCTTATGCCATCTAACTAACTACCTACAAGTTACCTGTGTACTTTCTTAAAAAAAGAAATGACAATGGTATAACTCTTCTTATTAAGACTATGGATATAACAATATGTGAATATTATTAACAATATGCGAACAATTACTGACATTTGATTATTAAGATACAAAAGACTGCGATTTTGTAACTCAATGAGGCTATATCATTAAGTCTTTAATGCACATTCAAACAATTACAGAAGGGACCCTTGCTTTGGTGTCCTCAACAACAGAGGGCCAGGAACAATTACTTTAGAATGAGATCACTGAGTATCTTTACCAATATCTTAGATTCCACTTCAGTTATATAATTATATGTATATATGCAAAGAGTATCTTAATGATGATGAACCGATTGATTTGATCTTCAGAGATAACATAAATGACATTATAGAAACACTTGAAGCAGCAGTAAATTACAACCATTCAAGTTTCAGATCTATACATCTGTGTGGATTGTAACGGATTCCTATTATGTAATAGTATGATTGTATTATGCTTTATCATTGTTACAACAGTATGAAGAACCTTCTGCATTAAGTCACCCCAAACTATCGTAAGTCACTTCAAACCATGCTGAGTCTCATCCAATTAAATTTGTCGTAAGAAAAAAAACACCTTGTAACTGAGACGAGGCAAACCCTCACTCAAGGTTATTGTTATCTTTCCAAAACAGTCTTAGAATATTATGGAACATCCCACTGATGTCTCCAATCCAGATCATAATTGTGGACCATGCATAACAATAATGTTTGTGTCTTCATGGCACATACTACAATATGTTTCCTCGAAAGCCTAATAGCAGGTTGGCGTGTTTACCCTATACTGAACAGGTGGTTAATTCCCTAGGAGAAACTTAATTAGGCCTATAAAAGCGTTCCTTCTCCCTACCTTATACTTAAGCTCCAACTCCCATCCCTTAGACCCCAGGCTACCAGGTCAAGAAAACCTCACCGGAAAACAGCTGTCATCGGTCTTTTCCCTGAGGAATGTAATCAACTCTTTCTTCATTAGTGAGACAAAATCCCCAGGCTGTGGGAGTGAGAAATACCGTTTTTTAATTGAATAAATGAGTTCTTAGTAACGTGTAATAGGCTGTTCTTAACAAATGCCTAGATTAATAAGTGCATTGGACAGTGCCGGGAGTCGTTTGCATGAAATATACTTTCATAAGATTATTAAGAACTTCACATGATAATTAATATTATTATCGGTATTCGCCAAATACATAGATATAGTCCAAATAGATGATAAACATGGTGTAAAAACGCATCTTAATTGAAATATGATGAGGATTAATTGAATCTACCTTAATTTTTACAACAGAGAGGGATATATCTCTACTCTATAATAAATACATTAGACATACATCTTTAGACCTTATATAAAGAACTGTGGGAATCAAGAGGTGAGCCGTCTGCAAAAGTCTCCCAAAAACTGACCAAAATTGCCTAGCCTGAACAGATGCTTGAATGAGCTGAACTGCATGACTCTCTTATCTGTGCACTACAGGTACGCTTTTAATGTTACTTATGATTTCCTATTTAGAAAGTTAAAAGGCAAACCATTTTATTCATTTTCAAGAGGTCAGGGATTCATGCAGGGTGATCTCTGTTACACTGAACGTTAGGCACATTCCATAAAATGCCGTAATCTGATTGGCTGATGTGCTGCAAGTAGGGTTGTCTCTGTTACACTAGATGTTAGGCATATCCTACAAAATGCTGCGATCTGATTGGCTGATAGGTTTTGAGGGCCTTGGAGAGGGAGTATTTTGTCCTCCTTTTATATTTGAGAGGATAGGCCGGGTGCAGGAGGCACTTGTGATGATAATATTGTCGGAATTTAAGATCCACTCAACAGCATTGAGTCACTTCCATATCAGGACGACCTCAGGCATGACTAGTATAGAAAGAACTGATTCTAAAATCTATGGCAGTTAAAACCACAAAAGGTGAGGTAGTTCCAACAGACATGGCTAAATATTGAAACGGGCACCTGGAGATTGTGGAATTCCAATGTGATCATGGCGACTCAGTCTCTGATCTTGAGATATATATTTCGTTCTAAGGTTGTCATCGCATCGTTAAAAGATGGAAAAAGAGACACACAATTTAGGGGCGACAAAATTAATGAAGTAGTTTTAGAGGACTACTCAATCTTTTTTAGAGGAGTTCCAATTAGTCTGGCGGCCAAAGCATGAAATTAACACTTGTGTTTGCCATGAAAGGTTTATACCTGAAACCATTCTAGGGTTGTAGTGGGGTCCTCTGGGAACCATGTATAACTGGTAGTCACTCTGTAGAGGTGTGCATGACTGTGACAACCGCCATTTTGTTTTGCGGTATCCAGGGAAATTCAACATGAAAATTTAATTTCTGCTTTTCTGAATATCACAAGAGCCAGATTGAGACATGTTCACTTAAATTAAAGGACAATATAAAGAGTAGCACTGTTTGCTTCAAGTTCAACTTTGATTTTGTCATATTTTTCAGATTTTGAGGTCAAATTTAGTGACCTTGACCTCCATGAAGGTCAAAGTCATTTGACATAGAAATTACCTGTTCTAATAACTATTAGAATATGCAATATGAAATTAATCAGTACAAAATTGAATGTGCCAGTTCGAGATTAGTCTTTTTTTTCATGTTAAATTTCCCTGAATGCCACAAAACAAAATGGCGGTTGTCACAGTCATGCACACCTCTACAAAGTGACTACCGGTTAGACATGGTTCCCAGAGGACCCCACGTCACTACAACCCTATAATGGTTTCAGGTATAAACCTTTTATGGCATACCAACTCCAAAAATAACAGCACATAGAAATTAAGCACATAGAAATTAATGTTTTTGCATTACCTAAGATAATGGCATACATTCATCCGCACTAATACAAGTAATGTCGATGAAAAATATTAGTACCAATTAATAGTGTCCCCGATAAATAACGCTCCACAATAGGTAATGCTATGTACAACAGGAACGAACAATACATTCCCTTCCGCATCCTTACTGAGCCAGGCCCCTAGATAAGTGTTTAACCCTTTCAGGACGCCAGTACCTCTCAGGCATCACCAACAATTGACACCTGTATCTCTCAGGCATCACCAGGCCTAGACGCCAGATGCCTGAGAGATACATTGCACATATGTCAGAATTGTCAATTTGATGCTTAATATAATATTAAAAACTTTTTTTTCTATTTAAAAAGACTGAAGTGGACCATATTATAATTCATCTAACAATTGCCATTTAGTATATAATTATTTATATTCATGTTTTTGCTTCTTATTGGTCCAATTTAAATCTTTATGGTATCAGTGGCGTCCTATGGACATATTCCCTCAGTTATTTGGTGTCCATTTTGCACTATTTGAAAATTTTGTGGAGTCCTGAAAGGGTTAATCTTCTTTCTCCATCACAAGATAAAAACGTCGCCGCAGTAGGAACGAGCGACAAGTCTTTTTTTAACTGCTATTCTCCTACCTCTACAGTACACCCAGGATGTTGTTAATCAGTCTATTTGCTCAGATATAATTAGATTAGAGCCAAATTGGCCGCGGGGAGGTTCAGCCGCTCGTCACCAGGTAGGTGCAAGCGGGGGACAAGGAGAGAGTGAGCTGCTCGCGGGGGGTAGGAACTGCTCTATACCTTAAGTGTATGGGGAATCGGCGAGCTGCTCGCCTTTCAACTGCTTTTTTACCGGTGAGCAGCTCATATGAGGTCGGGCATCATGCGCTCTCACTGTCCCTAACCTCCCCACCTGACAGGACCAATGGGTCAGTGTGGGTGGACAGGGAGGGTCATAGGAGTCGATGTGGAGGCTTTTAGTGGGTCGGCAGTGAGCAGCTCGCTTTAAATCTGAAAGGGCTGCGAGCTGCTCCACCCTTTGGGCTACTCTTTAACGTTCACCCCTCTCTGAGGATCGAGCAACTCCCCGCAGCACTCACTACCGGCAAGCAAGGCCAATGTTGGCATGACACGAGCTCGTACGTGGGCAGGGATTTCAACCACCATCACAAAGAGAAGAGGAATCCAATCTCTGTACGTGTTTTTGTAAAGGTTATTTTTTCATCCAAGTGCAGGGATTACATATGCTGAGAATATTCCGATGAAAGGCTGAACTTCAATACACAACTATGCATCAAGGCACCACCTCACCGGAGATATGAGATGAATCTACCTGTTTGGACATTTAGGATAGACCTATGTTGTGGCACTGATTCCTGCGTATACATACTCCGACCTAAAAAGTACTTCGGCCTGATTTGATTGGCACCTGCAATACACCTGTTTGGTTCGTGGGAACAGGGGATATAGACTACCATTCTTCACAGCTGTCAAACGAAACTTTCATCATGAGCTTTGCAGGTAAGTTTCCCCACGTGTATCATGTAGGCCTACATTATTTTTGCAGCTGCATTTCCCAGAATAGGATCGTAAATGCCATAGTAATAATCGTTTATACTTTGGATCAGTCTGTATGTCTTATGTACACTATAGCTTGTATTTTCAGCTATTCTCTGTTATATATCATATTCATCATTATAAGTTACCAGTCTTAACGATAATTTTTTTTAATTCTTTATTCTATCTCTCTTATACAGAGCTCTTCCGATAGCATTCAAAGTACAATTAATGATAACGAAATATTCTCATACAACAGTATAAACTTGCGTATCTTCAACACAAAAAAATACATGACAATGTGTGTGTAGTGTTACCCATCTAAATACTTCTGTCACCAAATTAATTTCCCTAAATCAATTCTTTTGAGCGCATGCTTAAAAGGCAAAATGCTATCTATATTTTGTATATTCGCATCCAGTTGATCCCAGAGTTGATCGTAGAGATAAACCAAAACTAGTTACATGACTTTATCTGCATGTACACATTGAGAAACGTCCAGATAATCACGTCTCTGGTGATTCTAAAATACTTTATGGATGCATTTGAGGACAACTCTAACAAGTGGATATGTTAATGTTTCATTAGCTTCATGATATGAAAAAAGGTGACATAGTATGCACCAACATTGTTGACCAACAGATAAACCTCTTATCTCTTCTAAATTTACTATAAGTATTATAACATTATTAAATATCATTTTTATAAATTTAAAGTGTTTCTTTCTGTTGAAAGATCTTCAATATATGAGCTGTTTAGAGGTGGAATCAAAACACAACAAAAATATACACTATGTAATTGAAGTTACTTGACTTTTTGATTACTCACAACATACACAAAATGTATAATGTTCATTTGGTTCCAAGCGTAAAAGTGAGTATAATCATGAGTCCCTTTGTACCTAAAATACTCAACATAATTACATTGTAAAGCCGTTATCCAAAAGATGTGCCATATCTGCTAAAGATAGATATAATTACTACATAATGATACCTAGATCTGATTCCATTATCAGGCCTCTCATATGACGTAATATTAGCAACAGCTCTCTCAAACTCAATCTGAGAAAGGTGTCAATTTCTGGGGTCGTTAATTTGCCCGGATTAGTTTGCCAAGTGCAGATCAATATCCTGCTCTAGTGGAGAGGATCATTAGCACAAAGACCTTATTAATGCCTGTATCCCACAAGGCGATTCTTGCTGCCGGCGATTTTATATTTTCATAACTTTTCTCTGGCATTAGAGGAGAAGATCATGTATCACAATCTCATTTGAAAAAGAATTCAAAGCCCTTTCTAATGATGTATTACATGGCCTCAATTAAACTGATGACCACTTCTCCCAACGATCATGTAAGAAAGGCGAGCAAAAATCGACTAGTTGATTTCTGTTGTCATCCTTTTCTCTGAAAAGTAATTTCTCATAAGGTTCTCATTAATTTTGTAGCCTCCGGCCCATCATATAGGCACTGAAAAAAACAGTTATTAACATCAGAAAGAGACTACAGCCATCCCAGTCCACATAACATAAAAACTAATCCCTTTAACACCTTTTGTCTGAGGTGAAATCATCACCGTATTTTGCCATAATGTTGTAATCGCTAATGGCAGAAAAGGACTAAAATCGGAAAAGTTAGTAGAATGATTAGAAACAAAACTTCTTGCGATTTAAGTCTATTACTGTAATACAAAGCTTATGCGACGAATTCCAAGGGCTTTGCTTTTATGTCAAAACATATTCCTTGGTTGGTGGCGCATCTTCTGAGTTTTTGATTTAATTTGGTAACAGCATGCAATAAGATAGTTAATACAATTTTGCCTCACATTCCGCTTTGATAAGGGATGGCTTTTGTAAATTGATTGCTTTTACCTTTGTGAAAGACCAAGGTTTACGTTTACGTTTGAAGACTAATTTTGTCTTCATTGTTTAATGCATTTCAATTATTGCTTCAAATTCAGTGAGTCAGATTCTTGTTCCACAGAAGGGGTAACCATGGTAACAAACATCTAACACCTAAACTCTTTTGTGATTCAGTCCTTTTGTATCTATTTATCCTCTTGGGGGTCCCTTGCTTTTCATCAAAGAAAGAATACAAACCGGTGTTGCCTAGGGAGAAAAATGTATTTTAATGAGATGTGCAATACATGTAATTCACAGTTTGCAAAGCTGGTCTGCATGGATTACAGTCTACGAAACAGTGGACAAGCCAGACGAATAGGACCTGGGTGGATTTTGTTCCTCCCGTGTGGAGTATACATTATCTGTTTTGGTCAGATATACACGTACTGCTTCACAAAGTACACATAGGAAAAGTATTTCATTTGAATTTTGTAATTCAGTCTCTTTTACCTATTTATCCTCCTGGGGGTCCCTTGCTTTTCATCAAAGAAAGATGCAAATACAATCCGGTGTTGCCTAGGGAGAAAAATGTATTTTAATGAGATGTGCAATACAGGTTGTTCACTGTTTGCAAAGCAGTACTGCATGGATTACAGTCTACGAAACAGTGGACAAGCCAGACGAATAGGACCTAGGAGGATTTTGTTCCTCCTGGGTGTAGTATACAGTATCTGTTTTGGTCAAATATACACGTACTGCTTCACAAAGTATACCGAGAAAAAGTATTCGATTTGAATGGATCGCAGTGTTTTAAGTAATGGTGTGACAGTATTATAATTTTAATGTATAGAATGAATGCTACTTTAGTTTATTTGTTGGTATAATGTTAAGGTTAAATGTTACTATAATTATATTTGATTTGAATGGATCAAAGTGTTTAAGCAATTGTATGAAAGCCTTATGTTTTCTGTTATACAGAATGAATATTGCTCTAGTTATATGATACAAGTGGCAACAGTATAGGACTGGTGCGAATCACTTTTAATATAGCCTGGCAACTGTATGTGAGGCTGTATAGGTGAAGCACCTGTACAGCAGCACAGATTAGATAAGGTGTGGAAAGGGAATGCCTCCCTAAAGTACCTGTCACCTACAGCTAACACACCTGAACACTACAAACTGTAACTGTCCTCTTATTTATAGGTAATTAGACACAATGTCTATTTCATTAAGAAAGTAACAAAAATTGTGTCAATCCTTGTGGAATTGGAGAAGATGGGGAAAGGATAGCATTTCTGGTTATTTGTCCAATTAGCCTACTTTGAAAGCTTATAGCTTAGACTCGTTTTTGATATAGGTTTTGGGATTAGCTTTCCACAGCTTTAGCTTGTTTAATCTCAAAATCACTAATGTAACGAAATATCTTATAGGGAGCTAAAACAATACAAAGTCAAAAAGTTGCGAATTCTATTAACTTTTGAAATACATTCTATGGCCATAACTTCAGGCCATAGTAAAATTAATATGGACCATGAAAAACAGCTGAAACTTCATGAAATGCATTAAAGCTTGTTCCTGTTCAATTTTGGTGACCCACCAAAATAGTTTTGTTTAAAAAATATTGCTGTCTAAATGAACAGTAATATTGACCACAAATGTACGCATCCATAATGGCATTGCCAGGTTGCTGTTTTCTGGGCACACAACCATATTTGCTATGTGCAGGGAATCTGTGTTTAGCATGCACTTATAAGAACTCACCTCACCTGATGTTTGCCTATAACAGTTTTGTTTTGAATTGAGCTCTTTGGGAACAAAACTATTCTACGTATACTCTGATTGCGTACGCAGGGAATGGTTTGACATATATTGCATATGTCATTCAAAGGGTCAAAATCATATTTTTATATGCTTTGGAGCATTGTAGCTAACACAATTCGAACTAATTAGACAAAATTGATATCGAAGCGTTTTAGTATTTTCAGTTATGTTAGTTGTCAAAGTTCACTGTAGCAACACGTAGCAAGATAATGGGATCTACATACCCTTTATATATGGCCTTATACCTCATATTGTGTTGCATAATCTAAGTATAATATTTTATATTATCAATTCTGATGAAGGATGTAACAATCCAAAACATGTTAATTCGACCACTTTTTAATGTCTAAGTAAATTTAAAAGTCTACACCAAGCCGTCGTTGAGTTGGATGTTCTCTACAATATTTGTATTATAATTATTATCAAAGATGTCCTTTAAAATCAATAAACTGCATTCCAAGGCGAAATGCACCTGTATACCCCTTTATCAGAAACCTAGATTTCCCTTAGTGTGCTAATCAGCTAAAAGAAAATCGTAAAACTGAAGGCCAACATGTTCATTAACGGCACTAATGTTTTATGTTTCATTGGCAGCTACAACATTGTGCTGTAGCAACATTCAGCCAGTGTACCTGAATATATCCAAGCCATTCTAGTGGTCGTCACGTGAGCCTTATGACCACGTGCGGTCTGCTGACAGCATGCAAATGAACAATGATGATGTAGCATGGTAGCACACCTTGGAGATAGTTATACAACTAATCTAGTTTGCCGTCCTCCTATTTATTGTCATGGTATTACATAGACATGCACACGTTACGAGGTTCTCCTAGGCCTCCTGTTGTTTGGTATAGAGCACATGTAATCTTTGGTACCTATTCCTTGCAGAAGTACAAAATGGAATGGTATATATGCAAACCCTAATTGGTTGGATCCGTGTTATTTCAAAACACTGTTATATCACAATTCTAAGACGAAGGAACCTGGCTACTTTTATAAGACCTACGAACAAGCTACGTGCTTGCGATATATAACAAAATCTAGATCAATCTGATTTCTTCTCAATTTAATGACTTTAATTACGAACACTAGAAGAAAAAATATAATATTATATCCTAATGGTACAAGCCTCGCCTAGAGCTTACAGTTCAAATGTTCGCACCCCACTAATGTGTAATATCTCACATAATGACAGATACTTTGACATTCATTTGGGAAACTGTAGCTGAAAGGCTTGACAGACCAGGTACAATTAAGTAGTGTATTTATGATCATGATTTGCACACATCACTGAAAGCTCTCGATAGTGTCAGGTACCTCGTATGGAATTCCTCAGTGCACTTGGATCAATGCAAACTGTACAAAAGCATCCCTAGTTGTTAAAGCCAGATTGCCACTGAACGGTGTGATATCCCTGCTGTGAACAGCCATAGTCCTGATGATAGTAAATAGAATAGAGATTTGAAAATATTTGAAACATTCTTTCAACTTGGCTTTTTGGCAAAAAAAAATCTATTTCTTTTCTGACCATGCTTTTTAAAATAACTAAAAAATTGATTTCACATTCAAGCAGCAGACCATTAGGTTCATAATTATTTGATACTTGGTGACATTCCTAATAAACTTGTGCCATACCATGCATTATAACAGATTCATCAAGAATAGTGCTCACTATCTGCATCATGTATCTCAGTCTGATTTTCTATACTGACATGCATTTAAGCAGATGATTTTGCCAAATTAAAGTTATCATTAATTCATAAATCAAACTGTAACATAGGCATTTCTCCTATTTGACATGGCACATGGCGCCCCTTCTGAAGCACCCCAGTTATGATCAAAGACAAACTATACTCAAATAAATATGGCCACACACAAACCACTAACTGTATGTACTACTTACATTTTGTTACAAACGGGGATCACAGTATACTAATCCATGGAATTGATCTATGACATTTGGCATTTTGAGGTACATCTATGCAGTGTCACGTTTCCACATTCGTACAACTGTCCAAACTGCTAATCGCTATAATCAACCACGGAAAAGTCAATTTTAGGGCAACTACATAACTAATACAACAACAGCGCCTCTAGTGTCACATTCCCATTTTAGTCATACTTCTCATCTGATCATCACTCGAATGATCTAGGAAAAAAGCAGCTCTTGGGTATCTACAAAGGCAGGCAATAGCTATCAAACCAGTCGTGTACAAAATAAGGGCATTAGAGAAAGTGTAACCTTCGGTAAAGGTGATTTTCTTATTCAGGCTGTAACTTTTATTTTAATCACAAATGGTGGTAGAATATGTAAATTTCAGTCTCTATTTACTTCTATAGATATAGACTCTGATAAAAAAATAATCTAAAAGATTTGGCTAGTCAATAAAATAGGCCTCAGGAACACACGCAAGTACAGGTTTGTAAAGAGAAGGCACAATGCAAATGAAATACAATAACCAGAGTGGTTAATAATAAAAGTGTTTCGACAAAGATTTTTAATTCACAATGCATAGCAATCACTCTAGTGATGGAAAGCAATAATATCAGTTGCAGCAGTCCTTTAAAGATGTCTGGTTATTATCTGAAGGTAGTTTACATTCCATTTCTTTTGTGAAGTTTCAGCAATTTACAAACCTGAATTCAGTTCAATTTAAGATCGGGTTCACTTAAAGTTCACTAAAATGGGAATACGACGATTGGTCTACTGTTTCTAGCAATTTCTAAAGTCATCTCTGATTAGAACTGATTACATTGGAGATCAAAATTGGAGGGGGAAAAGCTATTTCTGTTGAGTAATTCAGTCCATCAGTTTCACTCTACAGAGCCAGTGTCTGTAACTTCAATCCAATATCCTATCAAACGTCTTTTTTTTTTGCTAATTGAAATATCATAAGTCACATCAAGCTATTGACAATAACCATAATAGAAACCACTAAATAAATGTCAATAGCTGAACATAAAACCACCAAGTGGTCTGCCAATGAATGGAGACTTCACCATGTCCAATGCATTGTTCCCAGGTCACTTGAGTAATGGTTTCCCATCCTTATTTGAGCCCGGTCCTTTTGAGTGGATCACATCACATTTCGTTAATTTCCTCCAAATAATTGGGGGCTGTCAGTGTAATGACAGCTAACGACATCCTTGTTTTGTTTTGGTTTCGCCTGTCAATCTGGTTTTCAAGAAAATGGACCATCCGGCTTCCAGTCATCAGTTGGGCTTCTCCCGCCCACCAATGAACCACTCGGAGCTGCTTTATGGCTCCTGTCGATCACGTTGTGAGTTTGTCAAGACAAATTGCTAAATTTGCTTGGCACCAATAGAATCCACTCTGTAGAATTGACCGTCCGAATGGGTTGGGTTTTGCTGGCCGAGATCGCGGACTCGAGGGATGGGAGCCAACATTAGATTAGAAATTTATTTCGACATCATTTCGAAAATTTTATAAAGAAAAGCCAGTGGATCTATCCTTCTAGTGTAATAACCTAATTAATTTAAACTCCCTTTACAATCGTTTTCCCAAAAGGCTACCCCTTTTCAGGACTCATACACGAATATTTATATAATAGGTTACCTAATATCATCGGTACAGTAAGTTTGCAAACATAGTAATATTATGTTTAATTACTTTGAAACTGACACTAAAAATTGTAATCATGAATCTCATAACAGACAAATACAATTTCATAACAGACAAACAAAAAGAAAACGAAAGAATCACTCTAAACTTTGCTATCGAATAGTGATAAATATTTATCATAAAATGATTTCCTAACTTGCCTTATTTGAGCGAGTTCTACTAAATGACAAGGACTTAAGTTTTTGCAAATACTTCAAATTTATTACTATATTGTATGTTGCTCTTGTATACTGGAGGGATATAAACCCTTCAATTCTCCTAACCACGGATAGACAGTTTCTTGAATTCTACCTGCAGGTTAGCCTAAAACAGGATGCATGCTGGGTAATATGTTGACAAAACTCAAGCTTTTAGCATAGCAATATTCATGAATTGTGCCATTATTATTTTAGAGATTAATATTGAATAAAACTAGTCATCATTATTAAAATAATTACCTATATACTTTTATATTTCCTGAGTTGTTTGAAAATACATCCATTATTGTTTGCTTTTTTTCTATAGTTTTTGTAGGGCTTTTGTCAACAAAATCCATCCAAATTACCCTGCAGGTCCTTAAAATACTGTAAATCAGCTATCCGTGGCAGCACGAATTCTATGGTGCATCTACTTTTTGCAGGAAATCCCCAAATCCCTGTCCAGTATATCCGTTACTAATAAAATCCGTTACAGATGGAAACCCCATATCTCATCCCATTTTTATATGCCCCCAGGGTGGTTCCTCCTGCTCCTATATCTTATTCCTGACCAGGTTTTGGCCTATTCTAAAACCTTCTATTCGAGGCTACTCATAATGAGAAGTAATGAGATGTGATAAGAAGATACGCAAGTCCGTAGATGATGCCCTGCAGCCGTAATGTATTTAGTGTGGCACCTGTCCACCTGCCACATATAGATGCATAGGAACCAGTTTACAGCCCACAGTACGGCCAGATGGATATTTTTCTTAAGGCTGTATTCCACATACCTATTTTGACGATGCCGATTTTTTATTTGGTTGATTTTCTTTGAGAATATAGCATGAAACCTTACATCCTATATAACATTTGAAAGAGAATTATAAGACATTTCTAATGATGTTTAACATTTCTATATTAATCTTTACCTTTATTCCCTCTTCGATTTTTGAAATTGGCAGCAAAATCAGCATGTGGAATACAGTCTTTATAAAAAAGAGACACGTCTTGATGCTCCTTTCTACCCTGATGGTTGTGGCTACTACAGTCAAAGTTTAGCAAATACTGGAACGAAAATCCTTTTTTTGTTTTCATCAAATGCAGCGATTATCTATATCATAAAGTCACATTGTGAAAACATCAGATATTTTAGGAGGACATACTACTGAAATCTATCTTTCTCACTTTGTTTTATCTTATGATTTATCCCGATACTCTTTCAGAAGTTGTCCGATCCGAAGGTAGGGGGCGGGGGTTCCGGTGGGTTCCCCCCCTACTTTTTGTGGTTTATGGTCATGGATTGAAGTTTATCCAAATACAATAGCCTTACGTGATCAAGTTTGTAATAAGTAAATCATGGTCACACTCTGCTGCACATTCCAACACCATATAACCATGTAATCACGGTTATAAGTGCCTCTTTAAAGACCAAAGTTTCTACCACGACTGCAGGAGGGCGAACCCGCCACTGACATTTTGATGATGGCGGAGGCCCAAATGCCAGCCTCATTATCTCAGCTGAAAACCAGAAATACCGAGTCTGTTTGCTACTCTGAGCTCACAGCAGGGTCACCACGGCCACGGGCAAGGTCTCTGTCTACCGGCAATGTAATCCCTCAAGTGAGGGGTTGTAATCCCGTATAGTTACTATTTACCGCTACTTTAATCGTGATTAATAATTAGCTAAAATATAGGAATAACAGGTTAAAAGTGATTAAGTTTGTACATAGATAAATATGGGAAATATTTATCAAATCCTTCTATGACAGTCAGCTAAAAAATTAACATTGACGATGTGTAGTGGTCGGTGGTGTGGGGCAACTGAATTCAAACTGTTGCGACACAATATTTATAGTGAGGTTATAACAAATCTGCGTAACCAATGTTACCGAACATTGACATCATGCACCACTCAGCGGAAATAATAATTCTAAGGTCTCGCGCCCCAAAATTTCACGTAATGTCCAGTTACCAGGACATGACCTTTTGACATGATGAAGTTAAAATACAACCACTTGTCATAATCTTGATAGGATGTGCCTGACATAGTTGTGGTAGAGTGTAGTAAATCCAAGCAATGGATATATAATCATAGTAGGGTGTTGTTAAAAGACAATCACTTGTCAGATTTGTAGTAGGGTATATCATAATTGCAATCACTTGACATAATCGTGGTAGGGTATGGTTGAAATATAACCATTTCACAAAACTGTTGAAGGGTATGGTTAGAATACAATCACTTGACATAATTGTGGTAGGGTATAGTTAAAATGCAATCACTTGACACAACCTTGGAATGGTGTTGTTAACATACAACCACTTGTCATAATAATGATAGGGTGGGGTTAAATATAATTCATTGATATGATAATAGTAAGGTGTAGTTAAGATACAACCACTTGGAAATAATGTGGTAGGGTGCGATTACAACACAATCATTTGACCTGATCACTGTTTGGTATAGTTAGAACAACTTTAGAATGCATATCTTTTAAATACACGATCTCTGTAGAGTGTGGATATAATACAAAATTAATGCTTAACCCGTTCGCTGGAGGGTTAGAACTTAATCTCTTGAGAAAATTGCTGTAGGATATGGTTATGACATAATATGTCATAACCATATCCTACAGCAATTATTATTAATATTGTTATCACTTGACGCAATCACTTGGTACAATTGCCGTAGGATATGGTTTTGTAGCGCCTGGGTTGGGCATTGACATCCAGGAGATTGGTTCTGTTTCCTCTCACGTTGGAGGGAGCTATTTTCTGTATTTTGCCAACGACAGATAAGGAAATAAAGCCACCGTCTTGCTCTCAAAATGATGTATGATATTGTTTTCTGGGGGCACAGCTTGCTGTTCTGTCCCAGTCAAAATCAGGAATAGGTACCAGCGTCTCGGCAGCAAGGCATATGCATGAGATGGGTAGTATATGAAGTAATCGTTTTGCAAACGGCAACAACTTCGCTGTTTTATTTGTCTTAGTACTTCGCTTAAGGGGGCCAGCGAATAGAATGATAGATGGGAAGGGGCAATAGTCCGCACTATAAAATAGATATGTCACATGATGCAAGCTTTTATTGCCAATGTCCTGTGTGTAATCAAAAGGAATCAAATGTAGAATACGAGAAAGAACCTGTGTTATTATACAATTAATGACAGACATTTTTTTAAACGTTTTTTATTGCCTACATCATATAAATACATGGTCTTCCTGCAGGACAAGTGACAGATGAAATAATGAAAAAGCGATGATATGATTACATCACGAGTTTCTTGATTGTTGCCAGAGAGGGCACTAATATTTTATTTTTCTGCCATAGTTTCTGTGCTTGCTTAGGCTGACCATGGTAAGTTAACTGGATCATAACTCACTGATCCTTGGCAATAAACTTTCGCATGTATTACTCAGTACACATAACACTTTCATTTAAGCCATGGTCCAAGTGAAAACCGGATGTGACTTCATAGGAAAACGGGTCCATTTTATAATACAGACCTAACACGCCTCCTGAAGAGCTAAAAACCTACTGGCTTAGCATGGACTCAGTTTTACCCTGAACGTTCGCCCCTCCTGTGTCGGACCAATTGATCGAAGGGTCTGAACAGACCTTGTTCACGTTCGGTGAAACCGACGAACTTATTGGTTATAACGGTTGTTAAAAATGCACATAATTTGGTATGAATATTACTTATCCATATTCAATTAGGAAAAGCCCTTTGCTGGTTTACTGTTAAGGCCTCCGCAACAGCCGCAAATCATTGGGCACTAATTGTAAATTGGTTATAATTGGACCTGAACTCATGTACCTTTTAGTCTACCTCCAGGTATGGTCAACCACGGACTACACCTCACTCTCCTCACCCCTCAGAGGTCGCTGCACCTTCCACCACAGCACTCTGGCGCCAGGCGGTGCCTGGCACTGGCCCCCTTTATAAGGCAGGCCCACAGCATGGACCTTCACTCCTCTGCACACCACCGTACCTGCCGGTCAGACGATTCTGCACCACACTGCTCTACACTGCACCCACTGCACCACACTGCACCATGCCGCCTAAACGTCGGGCTGCCGCCGCTGGGCTGAACTCTGATACAGGTGGGTTACAACCTCCACCTATAAAAGCTAAAAAACCTACAGTTGCAACTAATGCACAGGCAATAATTTATTGGATGAGCACCAATATGGTTTCAGGAAAGGTAAGTCGACCACGTCAGCTATTGTAAATCTTACAAACGATATTTTTGAAGCTATAAATAATAAACTATATACCCTATGTACTTTTATTGATTATAAAAAAGCTTTTGATTCTGTTAATCACCAAATATTGTTAAATAAATTGTCCAAGTTAGGTATTAGAAATAACATGTTGTCGTGGATTAATGACTACCTTCTTAATAGAACCCAATCTACCCTTGCTAATAATATTACTTCTGAGAAAAGAAATATTACATATGGCGTTCCACAGGGTTCAATTATGGGCCCACTTCTATTTATCCTATTCATAAATGATGTTGGCTCTTGTCTACAATTTTCTAGGTACCTTTTATATGCTGATGACTTGGTAATATACAATACATCGGACAATATAGACACATTACATGCCCAGCACCAAATAGACTTGAATAATATGGCTAAATGGTGCCGAAGTAGTCAATTAACTATTAACATTAAAAAAACTAAATCTATGTATTTTGGCACCAGAAGTAGTGTTAAAAAGTTAAGCAATGCACGAAGGACGACTGTTTTGAATGGTTGTTCCTTGCAGAAAGTTACATCTTTCAAGTACCTGGGTATGACCTTAGATCAATTATTGAATTTTAAACAGCATATCAAAAATATCGTTGGTCTTGCCTCTCATAAAATTTTTATTCTTAGTAAAATAAGAAGATATATAACCAAACAGGCTGCCTTACGTATTTATAAGACGATGGTGCTCCCATACTTTGATTATGGCAGTGTAGTTTATGCTGCCACCAATATTTCTGAGTTAAATAAATTGCAGAGACTACAAAATTACGCCCTTAAAATCTGTCTACAGTGTAACTGGAGAAGGGATACTAATCTCTTACACGCTGAATTAAGGATAGCCAAGTTAAACCATAGAAGAACAATGCTAATAAGAAATTACATGTTTACACAAAAGCAGAATCCTGCTTTACTGGACAATTTACCCATTAGAACCAGAGCACGAGATGGCCCTATTTTTAAAATAAATAAACCTAATTGTGAAGGTTATAAAAGATCAGTCAAATATAATGGGGCCCTTACCTGGAATTCTCTTACACCGATGGTAAGAAACATTGAGACTTACTCCTCCTTTAAGACTAACTCAAAGACATGGTTAGATACTACAATACAGATAGTCATTTAGTTGATGTTTGAGTGATGATGAGACAGGGCTTGCCAATTCATTAATTATATGTCATTTGTATATATTTCACAACTATTTTTTTGTTTGTATGCTTGTGTTTTGTGTTTTTTTTTTTTTTTTTTTCCTTCTTTTTTATGTATCTACAATCATTTGATACGGTGAACCAGCTAGATCTAGATGTGTGTAAGCTGGTACAAATGGAAACCAGTTCTAACAGATGAACTGATTTGTATTCACAGCTTTAAATAAACAGAATAAAAAAAAAAAAAAAAAAATAGCAACACTTTCTACTCAAATGGCTGGTATGGACGGTCAGTTGGCAAATATTGCTTCACTGCTGTCTAATTTAGCAGCCAATAGCCCGTCGCAGGCGGCAGCCCCAACTAGTCAGCAGAACCTGGGTAATATGCAGGCAGCTCAGCTAGCACAAACAGCTGTTGATTCTAATGACATTATTACTGAGACAATGCAGGCCCCTGCCCTTCATCCGACCTCGGTCGGACCAACAGCAGCACGCGGGCGGGCGCTGCAGGACTATCCCCAGAGCACGACCGCTCCGGGAACCGTTCCACTCGGCGCGACTGCCCAGGGCGTCATGGCTGCGGGCACGACCGCCCAGGGCTTCGTACCGTTGGGCACGACCGCCCCGGGCTTAGGAACAGCGGGCACGACCGCCCAGGGCTTCCCAACAGCGGGCACGACCGCCCAGGGTCATCCAACACTGGGCACGACCGCCCAGGGTTTCCAACTACCGGGCACCTCGGCTGTCGGGCTTCAGCTGGCGGGCCCGGCCTC
Source organism: Lepidonotus clava (assembly GCA_936440205.1). Classification (NCBI taxonomy): domain Eukaryota; kingdom Metazoa; phylum Annelida; class Polychaeta; order Phyllodocida; family Polynoidae; genus Lepidonotus; species Lepidonotus clava. The sequence goes on from OW387140.1 coordinate 34,359,558, forward strand.
TCACGGCCTGGCCATGGGCGCGACCGCCCCTCCGTCATCGATGTCCCGCACTCGCCACCTGACGACTGGGCAGCTCCCCCACCCCAATCACCAGACAGCGGGGTGGGCTGGAGCGCACGGCCTATCGTCTAGAAACCAACCCATGACCCGGGCAGCGACCGCGTCTCTGGCCCCGCATACGACCATGCCGTGGGCGCCAACTACGCTCCAAGACCTGGATCAAGACAGCGGGCTGACCAGACGTGTCGCGGAGGCGTTGCAGGCTGTGGCCACGCCATTCACGGGTTCATCGGTCGCGGGTAAGCATGCACAATTCCCACATCAACTTGTTAATAGAGGGTCAAAGAAACAAAAAACTAATTTAGGTGAACTATCAATGGCAGAGTACCTATGGGGCATAATTCAGCTAATAAAGGCGAAAGATCCAGTGGATGAGGAGGTCTTCTTTATGAACGCCCACCTTGAGAAGCTTACAGAAGACGCGAAGACCTATAGCTGGGAATCAGTCCGTTCCTGGTCAGAGGAGGTCTTGACGCGCATCTCACAGGGTCGCTTGGCATGGTCAGATTCCTACGAAATAGATCGTCTGCAGACCCAGTTTTCTCATGATCGTACAAACCAGGTAAAAGATCACCCTAAGAAAGAAAAGCTAGAGAAAGGTTACAGAATGTCAGATGAAATGCGTGCAGCGAAGCCAGGGCCTCCCTGCAAGCAGTTTCAAACGGGCGGGTGTAGTCATTCTGAGGATCACATTAACAATGGATATCGCCACCTCCATGTTTGCACATATTGTTTAGCTCACAAGTGCGAACTTCACCCCCACTCCCTCAAAGGTTGTCGTACGAAGAAGTTTAACGACTCCAGTAAGAAAGACCACGGGGAATCGGGGTTTGGGAACAACAAATCCAAGTAGACATAAAAGCTTCTAAAGTATCCAAGCACCCTACTCGGGTGATCACTGAACCAAACACTGCCACTGTACCAAGTCACTGTCGCAATGAGTTGATGGCCACTACTCTGGGCACTCAAGCATTGCAAACCACTGATTACACTGAACCTCCGGCTGCTATAGAGTGGCCGGAACCATCGAAGGACAGTTATATAATAGCCCCATTTCATATGGCGCTCTATTATGACGTCCGTAGATCGGGAGTACCCAACTACAGAAGTGTCAAACGTCAAATTCCCTCTCAACTGAATTGTGACATGTGGGACACCCTTCTGACTGACTATCATGACAGTCAGCTTACGGCCTTCTTGCGCTACGGCTGGCCGGTGGCTTATACTGCCCCGGCCCCACCTACCCCCACTTCCACTAACCATTCGTCGGCCCTCAGGCACCCGGCCGCGATAGACAAGTTCATTTCGAAGGAACTAGCAAAAGAAGCCCTTCTCGGTCCGTTCCCAACTGACCCGTTCGAGCCCTGGACACAAATTTCACCACTGATGACCAGGGATAAACCGGACGGGTCGGGAAAAAGGGTCATCATTGACCTCTCATTCCCTAGAGGTGAGAGTGTCAACGATGGCATTATAAAAGGTCAGGACCGGGGAGAACTTCAGACGTACACTCTGCCCTCTGCCCTGGACCTTGCAGAACTAATGCTCCGGGCTGGCAGAGGCTGCCTTATGTGGAAAGCGGATCTAGAGAGAGCTTATCGACAATTGCGTGTCGACCCGCTAGATTACCCCCTACTTGCCATTTGTCATAAAAAGCTCATCTATCTGGACATCTGTCCAAGTTTTGGATGTCGCTCATCTGGCTCGGCCCAACAGAGGGTATCAAACGCGGTCGTCCACTTAATGGGTAAGGCCGGACATCCAACATTGGCTTACGTGGATGATTTTTGTGGGGTTGAAGCAAGTTTCGACCAAGCTATGGCCAGCTTCACAGCATTTGAAGGGCTAACACACTCACTGGGTCTCAAACTCTCCCCTGAGAAAACATGTTTTCCGGCCACCTCTATGGACTGGCTTGGATACCATTTTGACTCTAATCTTATGTTGATCACAATTCCAGACCGCAAGCTCAAGGAGGTGGTTCATGAGACTTCAACATGGGCAGCGAGGACCACTGCCAACAAGCGAGAGCTGCAGTCCTTGGCTGGTAAGCTGAATTTCATAGGAAACTGCATTAAGCCTGCACGTAAATTCATGAATCGCATTCTAGACACTCTGCGACAGGCTAATGCGGTTGATGAGGTCCCTATCACCCTTGAGTGTAAGAAGGACATCGCGTGGTTCACTGACTTTGCCTTTTCCTTTAATGGCAGGCTCCTCATCGAACCTAAGCTCCCTTGTGTCACACTGGAGTGTGACGCCTGCCCCCGTGGGGGTGGTGGTTTCTCCGAAACCCACTACTATAAATTCACGTTTCCCTCCCATTATACACAGACTTATCACATCTCCCAGCTTGAAGCAATCAACACGGTCATGGCAGTCAAAACTCTGGTTCCACACGACCTGACTGCGGCTCGAGTTCTGGTCAAAACCGACAATTCAGCAACGATGTATGCCTTGTCGACAGGCAAGACCAAAGACCCAGTCTTGGCCGCCTGTGCCCGTGAAATGTGGCTCTTGTCAGCTATTAACCAGCTGGATATTCTCCTACATCATGTCCCGGGTCATTCTCTGGTCCTTGCTGACGCGCTCAGTAGGGCCAGCTTTGACAGTCGCCTTGCCCTTAAGGCAGAAACCCTCGTTGACAAGTTGGGGTTGTTGCATGCTATCCCTGTTGAACTAAACCATGTTCTCTCTTCTGTGTGATTCCAGACCTGCGCTCCAACCCCCTCCTGGCCCAGCTCAACGCCTCCTATGCGGCCGCGTTCTCCCAGGGCACCATTCAGAACCGGACCCGCCAGGCTCAGGCTTACCTCCGCTTCATGCTGTTTCATGAATTTAACTCCTTAGCTCCTACCCCATTACAAGTGCTATTATATATTCAATGTTTGGCCAATACTCACAGGAACATTACCTCAATCAAGAACTATATGTCGGGAGCCAAGGCCTTTGTTACGGCAGCTGCTGGAGACCCATCGGCGTTCATGTCTCCCTTCATTCCAAACCTATTTAAAGGCTTAACTAGATTGTCTAATCATGTACCGACCCCGGCTCCGGCCCTTAACATTGACACTGTTAAAGCCCTCTGTGATCTTCTTGCAGTAATGTCTCCAGACGCGCTCACTGTGCGATGTGCCGTCCTCTTCGCTTTCTGCTCGTTCCTCCGACAGTCAAATCTCCTATTGGTCCCAGGGTCTGGGGCTGTCCACACGCTCCGTAGATGCGACGTAACGGACGAACCATCAGGCCTGTGGCTAAGTATTAACTCATCCAAAACAATCTACGACCCTAAGGCTCGGGTCATAATCCCGATCCCTCCTATTCCCGGCCCCTATTGCCCGGTTCAAGCTTGGCGTGACTATGTGTGCCGTGTTCCCCTTCCTTCGGAGGCTCCAGCTTTCATGCTGGCCCCTGATAGACCTCTTACCCCTGCTCGCATGACAACCTATATCCGGGCTGCATTACATGCCCTGGGCCACCCTCAGGCCTCCCTGGTAACAGTACACTCTCTCCGTAGATCAGGGGCCCAGGAATGTGCCCGGGCGGGGACACCGCAGAATGAACTCATGCTCCACGGTACGTGGACATCCTCGGCGATTAACGCCTATGTCCCGAAGCGTCTCTATACAAACATTCCATCAACAATTAAACAGCTGTTTGGCCGCTAAACTTACGAGGAGGACATTGACTTTTAGCATATATATAATTCTTTTAACTTACACCTATTTATGTTTTAATGAATAAATTGTATCCAAACCATGTGATCTTGTGTCCAATTGGGCACTAATTGTAAATTGGTTATAATTGGACCTGAACTCATGTACCTTTTAGTCTACCTCCAGGTATGGTCAACCACGGACTACACCTCACTCTCCTCACCCCTCAGAGGTCGCTGCACCTTCCACCACAGCACTCTGGCGCCAGGCGGTGCCTGGCACTGGCCCCCTTTATAAGGCAGGCCCACAGCATGGACCTTCACTCCTCTGCACACCACCGTACCTGCCGGTCAGACGATTACCCACCCACCACGCCCTCTTTTTATGTGATTTATCTTCAAAGGGCCGCTAAACTTACGAGGAGGACATTGACTTTTAGCATATATATAATTCTTTTAACTTACACCTATTTATGTTTTAATGAATAAATTGTATCCAAACCATGTGATCTTGTGTCCAATTATGGGAATAACAGAGGTGAGTAAGTCATTAAAGGTAAGGTAGTTATCTTGGCTGCGGAGCAGGCCTTATCGTTCACATTTTAAAGTGGTTGTGAACATTGTTACCAAGGCACATCAACGAACATTATTTTCGGAAAGTTAATACCACATAAAAGTAACCTAAAGTGTTCAACAGGCTTCTGACAGTGGCGGTTTGCTAACAAGTTTGCCGTTCAGTTTGGCGCATCATTTTGAGCCCATGTGTTTTGTTGCAAAGCGCTCCCAGGCCACCTCCCGCAAAACAGCCCTCAAAGCAATGCAGGTTGTTTTAGAGAACAATTTAACGGTTTGTTCCGGCAAGTATGGGCCCAAGCCTTAAAGTTCGGCTGGCATTTCCCTGGTGAAAGGGGGATAAAATGTGGTGGTTTTACAACTTTACAGTGATGGCCTTTACTTTACACGCTTTATTGTCACATGCCTCTGGTAAATACAGTTGCCATAGATACGTGTAAATTCGTGGCAGTGGTCATTATAGGGTATTTATGTCAATATTGACACTGATTCAGGAATTGACGTCCTTTTTAACGGCAACCGGATTTATAGTTGACTGGTTGCGTCCTGAATGTCAATGAAGCCTAGACATCATCATGCATTTATTAATATTGTGCCTTTGTTATCACTATCAGGTTTGCCAGAATGAACAACGATATATCATCTATGAAAATTGGATAAGCATTTCTTGGGATGGGGTTTCTACTGCAAGTATAGACCTACTAGGGGTGAATCAATTGAGTATAATAGAATTATGATATAAAAACTTTTTATTAATTCATTTGTTTACTCGGGCATAAAAATAAGTATTGCACTTGTTTACTTTCACATCTCGACTTTTTAATATTGTTGCATTCTTCTTTCCATGTAGTTCAAATCTCCTCTTTCAATTGCCATGGTGTGGGATATGAGACATGTGAAGCCATCCAAAAGGACGAAATAAGGAAACGTGGATGTAAAAAATCAGTGATTTGCAGTGAAGTATATATCTTTTTTAAATGTGAAGACTCCCTTAAACAGTCTTGTTCTTCTAGTGTCACTCTATGTCAGGTTAATCTCAAGTGTCTTTGCCTCAACGGAAATCTGGGAAAAACAAACCTGAAGTAATTAGTACATGTTCTATCTAGGCCTACATCCTCACTTTAAGCTAGGGGAAGTGGGAAGAGCCTCTGGGAAATGAAAAATGTCCCTGAGGCAAGGAACAGGAAGGAACGAACCCTTCAGCTAAAAATGTATTACAAGCCACATGGGAACACGCGTGAATATCCACCATTCCTTCAGGATAAAGGCAGCAATCCTGTGAAGATTAATGAAATGATATAGTAGCATGATTTGTATACAAAACAATACTACATATTAAAATCCTAGGGCCATATTCGCTGCATGCAACAAGCTTCCATGTGTTTGCTTTGCATAACAAACAAGTTATATAAACAGCTATATTATCACCCCTCTCTTGAGGAAAAACATAAATATTTTGACACGACGTCTTAAGTAATTTCTCTAACGCCCACATTATAAGTTTAAATTAGCGCATACATTGGAAGTCATAAAACAACAGATTAAGTGATGAATCTGGTGGACAGGTATCAGATGACATGTTTTGACGCTGATATATCCAAGAATGCGTGTGAGCCTTAACACGATAGCCGTACTTTTTGAAGGCTAATGTACACAAACAGGACTTAAAGGGACTGCAACCTTTACACTTTATCATAGATGCGGGAAATTAAAAACATGAGCGTGTGCAATAATAACAAAGACGGTACAAACCCTTTCAATAGGTCAACATGCCTAACCCTGAAGATTCGTGCTAATAATGCATGTGTATATTCATAAAATTAGCAATTTGGCCGTAAAATTGCTTCTAAAATTTGTAAAAATTAATGCAGCTTGAAGTTAGGTGCATATGATGATCAGTTACATTTTGTAAAGAATATTGATGAGTGAGATATGGTTATTCAGTTATTGCATTATGCCTTAAACGTCGTTGAATTAATGATTTGACGCTGCCCACCGCCGAGGCTTTAATTTTGTTTTATCTACAGTGCCTGCTCCTTCCACATACAATTTACAGGTAGGTTTTCAGAATAATTATTACCCCCTCATAGGATTGCTATACTGTGGTTCTATAGCTAATAATGTCCAGAAACGAATCCACGTGTCCAATTGGTATTACTTCCCATTGCGTTAATAGCCGCGGTTTTCAAGGCTGTGACATGCATTTATTGCTTTCCATCTTTCTTGTATGCCAGGGGAAATCCTTTTAAAGCCTTAAGTTACACTGACACAAATCATGAATAACAATCCTGCACATTGCCTTGATAGCCATTTCACTTCTTTCCAAACCCTTTCTTAATATGGGCCAAAACATAAAAGCTCCAATTTAGGCAAACCTCTCCGTCCATTGTGCACAGCCTGCAGACCAAAGAGCATGATTTGAAGAAAAAAAACAACGCTGTTTTAAAAGATGACACAGGTCCCTTCGGCAACATTTTGTTGGGAGATTGGGAATGTGCCTGTGTGTGTTGTTCGGTGGGAGACTGGAGGAAATTTGGTTAATTACACAGGAAGTGATTACAGAGACGGCGGCACGGAATCACCAGGTGGCACTGGCAGTATACTGCTGGCTGTTGTCCATGGTCCTTTGTAGCATGCAGACCTGGTCAGATGAAAGAGGAAAGGGAATGGTCTGCAGTTAACAAGCAGGGGATAGGTGTATACACGTGAGGGATAATCCCTTAATGCTTGGGGAGATGGTTGTGATTTGTAGGTTGTCTATGAAAGTTGTGGTACTTGAGTAGGGAGGTCATCTATGTAGTGGTCAATATGTAGTCCGAATGCATATATATATATATATATATATATACATTTATATATATATATAATTATGAGATAGTGGAATAACATAATTATGTTGTGAATAAGGCAAAGAGAGGACTACTGAATTAGGGAAGAAGAACCTAAGTTGACTTATGCAATGTGGTGAATATCAACCAGTCAAGGATAGGGGTTTTGGCTAAGACTAGTAAGAGAAAGAAAAGTATGGTGAATAAGCCAAGGGATGCATGTTGAGCACGACAACATAGGCATGTAGTACAATAGAGTAATGCGAGAAAGAGAGATGTAAGTAAAAAAAAAAGGCATATTGGATAAAACAACCTTTACAATGGAATATTAAGGCAAGGAGGTGAAAGGCCAAAGAGATGTATCAAATAAGGCAAAGAGAGATGTATCAAATAAGGCAGAGACGGGTGTAACGAGCGAGGCACTGCCATCTATGGGAATCTTTTGCCCTAGTAGTATAGCACATGTTCATTAATTTGTTTAAGGCTTGATTGTACCTGGCCGCCATTCGTTGGCTAGCCTACCACAATACCTAGGGGTTAGGGTCGGGTAGCTGTGCCGATCAAAGTTTATGGAGCAATTACAAGAATTACTTTCAGACATGGACATTGATTTGATTATTAGGTTTTTATGAATATGTATTGAATATGTTGGTTAGAAACTGGGGGCTCTTCCCCCCAACATTCTATTCCTTTCTTTAGTTCTCTCTTTAAAAATTGTCTTGTAAATTGCACCATAAACAATGGCCGACAAAAAGCTTTTTGATCAATTGACCTAACACAGACATAGGGGATCATCCCCCACCAACATGTTGACTACTGAGGTGATGCCTAATACCTACTGCCACCACTGTCACCAACCCCCCCCCCCCTCCGGCGCCACAATGGCTTCCACTAGCACCATCACAAATATCTCTATCACCACTCCAACGACTAATACCCATTTCAACTGCCCTCACCATCATTGCCATTGTCTGGCAATGTATAACAGCTAGTTGTCAGTCCGTTGGAATCGTAGCTTCACATACCAAATTACACCTATTACCAAAGTCTTAAGAGGAATTAGAACCAGGTCTTCTGCTTTTATCCAACTAAACCAGATGAGCACTTAATCCCATCCGGCCACAGGTGGGTACGCATTAGGATGAGTAAAGTTAAGGGAGCAATCTGATTACTGACTTTCCTGTGCCAGATGGGACTTTCTGAACCAGATCTATGTCAATAAATGGGTTGATTGGATGTTAATTCTACCATTTGCACAAGGAAAACGCTGTGTTACATAGACAGGGATGGCATAATAGTATGCATCCATTGACTGATCTAGTTTTAAGTCAGCACCCATCAACCTACGCCCCCTAGGCCAAGGTTAGTGCATCCTCCCCCGCCCTGGAGAAGTAAGGGGGGGTACCTGAAGATGTGGACGCACATATATATACTGGAGTAGCAAGAGGCATAGTACACATTACTATAAGACCCCCTCGATCCCTCTCCCCATTCTCCACACACACTGAGGTACTGGATAAGCCTCCTGTGTCAACTACTGCCACAGCTGTGCACGCTCCCACCACGGCCTGAAGCTTGCCCCCTACTGGAGGAGGTGGTGGAGGAGCAGGAGGAGGAGGAGGAGGAGCAGTCTGTCTGCCTCCCTCCACACCACGCACACACAGTGCAGGAACAGGAGCAGTGTCAGGAGGCAACAGGAGGATGCCCGCTGAGGCTGGGTGGTGGCTGGCATTCAACATATTGTCAATGTCCCTACTACCGGCAGGCCGCGTGGCCACAGCTGAGAGTCGCCAAGGCACAGGCCTCCGCTGATGGCAACGGTGGGCCGCCACTTCCACCACCTAACCACTACTACTGGCACAAAGGATAAGCCCAGGGATTAGAGGATTACCATAGGATACCAATAGAGGCACTGCAGAAGGATTAACTCCAGCACCATGTCCTGTTTAGATAAGAACATCTCGCCATCGGTCAGTGTTGACGCACAGACCGAAATGACCGACTTGAGTTCCAAGGCCGACTCCTCCATAACAGCGGACCCGCTGCATTTGGAGGGTCGGCTAGTGGAACCCCTACTTGTAGAACCCCTACTTGTAGAACCCCTACTCGTGGAACCCCTACTCGTGGAACCCGCTAAAACTACAAATGATCCACCCAAAAAGTTGGATCCCCCAAAACTTAAAAAAGCCAAAGGTAAGTTATTGGTAAGAATGCAGTGAAAGAGAACAATGCAGTAAGGTCATTGGCCTTTGTTTAAATTTTGCCAATAGTGGCTTTTTCGTTTCTGTGCAGCGTTTTGAATTGATTGGGCTGTGTTTCTTGACACATTTCTTAATGGTCTTAAAGTGCTATGTCGTTCTTGATGTGACAATGAAAATCAAACACAACAAGTTAGAGACGTAATACAAATGTAATCGGTAGAAGTCCTGTCTGATATTTTAATACGTTTAATAATGCATCTACACCAAATGAAGAAACAAGTATAAAACTACTTCGTATCACCATGAAGAGAATGTTAAGAAATCATAAACTATCTTATCAAAGTTTATTGCGCCCCCTCCAATGCAGGCAGCCCACTGACACCTGCGATATCTGCAAATAATTATCATGCCATATAAGACCTAATGTCACAAAAATTTACTTCGACGGACATTGAAATTGTGAGTACTATCCACAATGAACTACGAATACATTATTAGCATGTTGACTAGCTATAGGCAATAACCCCTATGGTACTCATAGAAATTTGATACAGGCGATATAACCTATAGTTTCCTCGTAAATTACCAAAAAGGGCCACACGCAAACATAAAAACAGTCTTTGTATGTGTTGTGTTTGTGTGTATATACATACACCTACATGATATGTAAACATACATTGTAGCCAGCTATCTCAAAGGAACTTTGGATTTGGGTAGAGCAGAGCTTTATCAGCCACTGGTTCTTAGACAGTCTTTAGGGTCCTATAGGCATATTTGATTGCCACATTTGGGTTATATTGACACTATGGGTTGTGGTCATAAACCACTCCAAGAAGAAAGACACCCCCTTGAGACCCCTAATAGCCCCCGCACCTCTCCTTCTGACTGTCAGTAGTATAACCAAACGTCGGTTTTCTTCTGGCACTCCACGTCCGGACAGGAGGTGATTTTCTTGAATTTATTAGCCGGAAGTAGATACTACAAGATAAGACACTGTCGTCTTCATGCCATTTTGTGAGACCCATGGTCCAAAGTCTTCACATGCTGAGTGTAGAATTAGTGTTATCCCCCGTTATACAATTCCCTGTGCTGTAAGAAGCAAAGAAGTAAGGCGAGTTTTCTGTACAGCGACTTGTTTTTAGCAATAGAATATTTTAGTTTCTTTGGAGGAAGGGAGTTTGTTGTGTGTTGTGTTGAGAAGCAAATTCAAACGTTGGCATGGCCTGCACAATTTACCTGCTTTAGTAAATTCCAGTAAATTCTGAAATGTACACAAACAAACCAATTTATCCTAATCAAGTGAAACGTAGTGCATTCATTAAACTTCAATTAAACGATATGCAAAGCAACCGTATTTCAATTATCTGTACCGATGCAGACAGAATAGAGAAATCAACGACAACAAACAAACAATTTCCCCGGCCAGAGTTGTTACTAAGTGAACTATGCAAAGGCTTAGACTACAGGAGCAGCCCAGGTTTTCCCATGAAGAATAAACTGATAAATACCAGACGACAAATCCTCTGCTGTAGTGTTCGTAATTGGGCCTTTACGAAGATTTTTTTAAGACTTTGTGCAGATGTGGTCACGTGACCAACTTTTGGTGATCGAAATGACTTTGTATGTATTATGACTCCACGGCTATTACATAGATGTAATATTCAATATTCTAAATAACAAAAAAGAGTCAATTATGACTTCATACGTATGACTGTTTGAGATGAACCTAGCAGAAGTGGTATGTTCTACTATAGTCCATAGTCCCTTTCTGAGAACTGTGACTTCATCTGTAGAACCTATATCCCTTACTCACAGTTACCGTTCTACATTTCATGCTAGGTTCCTTTAGGAATAAGGCCGTATTACACTCCGCGTTATTTCCTCCGCGTTTGGACATTCTAATAAAACTCATTTTGGCTTACTTGAATACCAACGCTATCCCGGGAATCCTAGTCTAATACAACCTTTACAAATGTCCAGATATAGGCAGGTTGTTAGACCCTGGAGCACGTACATGGGCTTACATAGAGCGGGAACGCAGGCCAACGCGTGGCGGGTCTATAGGCCGTAAGGCCTAATAACGACTGGGAGATTAGGGACAAATATATCCGTCCTGGAGACCCTGGTCGGTCTCCAGGTTACTGGAGACCGGTTAATACGTAACTAATTATACTGTCTCCTAACCGCAACAGCTGCACCAGGGATAAACCGCGAGTATGCGCTCCCACCACCTACTGGAGTTAGTTAATGCTTTTGTAACACAATTTCAGTTTGTCATTGAGAAATCAAGAGAATTTGAAATAAATCAAGAGTATATAGTTGTGATATATGTTAAAATGATTTGATTAGAAATCATGTCCTTTTTGATATCCATTGTGTTTTGTGCCCACGTTGACTGTACATTGAAATAGCATATACATTAGTTTCCAGGTAAATCGGATATCCTATTGAATAATCTGTATGCAATGGTTGTATCACCAATGTGTTCTTTTGAAATATATACCGAATTCATGGTTGACGTTATCACTCAGCTTCCTGGAAAGAGTTGGTCGTGTTGTGCAACGCAAGGGTCACATTTTATTCTATCAGTCCCTGTGTGAAAACCCTATAAATTTATCGCCTGGGGGAAGAGTGGTTTTATCTGACACTTAACCCACTGTAGGCGCAACTAATGAATCATATCGATTGCTCGGTGGGTCTGACAGGCTTTACGAGTGACAACCTCTCTTGTGCCTAGGCCATTCCTGCGAAGCCACCCGATAAGGTTAAGAGGCGCTAAGAGAACGAGTTCTTTGGCATTTCTGTAATGTTAAATCACACGTGAAAAACCAACCCGTCCCAAGCTTCTCTCTCCCAGCCGGCGAGGAAGCCAGCTGGGCTATTTAGATATTTTACTTTTCATTAATAGGGTTCAAATTAGAACATAATGGGCTCTACTAGCAAGCACGGCCGGCGCCTTCTGGAAATTACCATTACCACCAAAAAAAACGTAAAATAAATAACAGGGGGCAGGGAGGCCATTGTCATCACTGTCTTCATTCTCGACTCCTCGGCCACCTCTCCAATGGCATCACGTTTTCAGGTAATTCCCACCCGTCGCCGAGAGCAGATGAGAAGCGATTGCGAGCTTCTCATTACTTGAGCAGGAGCCATTTTGTAATGTTACGCGCGGCGTTTTTGCCGCGCGGCGCGTGAGGCTGGCGGGCGGCGCGCGCGTGTTTCTTTGATGCCCGCCGCCCGAGCGGTTGGCGCACAAAAGAGACCGGCAAAAGGTCAAGCCCAAGTGTACCAAACCTGCCGGCGGTGCTCATTTCCTCAGCAGGAATGTTAGGCATGTCTTTGATGGGTTTAGGCCTGGCAGGGCCTACCTGCCTGCCTACGGGAAGCCAAAGAGGTTGTACTCCCCAAGCCTAACCTCACTAACCTTCCCCGACATCCCATGCTATCCCATCCCACTTTATCACCTCCAGATCCCATGCTATCCCATCCCACATGTTTCACTTGATGATAACACCCCCTATCCTCAAGCCATATCCCTCACCCCCCCCCTCCTCCGTTATCCCTCATTACTGGGAAGTGTCTACCATAATAGACAGTACCCAGGTTCGTCCGCCGTTGACAGAGCCCTAGGCCCAGTCTGGTGATAGTAGTAGTTATAATTGGCAGGCGACGCCGCCAAATGTCCTCCTCAACTCCCCAGCATAAAACACGGATCCCACTGAGCCTCCCAAAACTAGCCGGCGTCTGTTCATCGTCACACCAAAAACTCCACCAATATTGGCCTTTCGGCGCCCAATATTTTTAGGCTCATTCGTCCCCTTCCCCAACTTTCCGCCGTTTCTCTCTGCGTAAAACAGTGTGCTTCTATTCAAAGCACAGGCAATTGTTTATCATTTCACACTTGCAAGAATGTTTGGTTCGATGTAAATGATAACAATAGCAATTTCGTTTAAGACGGAAATGGGAAATTTACTCTCAATTATACCAGAATTATAGGTCAAGGGAAAGCTCAATAAAGTTTCTCTGAATACGGCTCATCCAATTCTTGGTGGAAAGTAATATTTCATAACATTTTCTTTAAATTTGAGGCTTCATAATCCTTATTGTAAATAAAGGACATATTTGGATGAGTTCCAGCTGAGTCATTAGGTTACAGAATTTTGCCTGTCACTTCTTTCTAATTCCCGTTTGCTTTGCTTATCGCATTTTCAGAGTCAGTTTATTGCATTGTTCTTTCCGGTGACAGGACAACTACCCCTGGGACAACTACCCCTGGGACAACTACCCCTGGGACAACTACCCTGGGGACAACTACCCCCTAGGACAACTACCCCTTAGGACTATTACCCCCTAGGACTATTACCCCCATAGGACAACTACCCCTGGGACAACTACCCCTTAGGACAATTACCCCTTAGGACAATTACCCCTATGGGTAGGACAACTACCCCCATAGGACAACTACCCCTATAGGACAACTACCCCTTTAGATAGGACAACTACCCCTACATATAGGACCATTACCCCTTTAGGACTATTACCCCTACAGATAGGACAACTACCCCTATGATTGGACAACTACCCCCCTTGATAGGACAACTACCCCCATTGGTAGGACAACTACCCCCCTTGATAGGACAACTACCCCCATAGGTAGGACAACTACCCCCCTTTGATAGGACAATTACCCCCTTTAGTAGGACAACTACCCCCCTTTGATAGAACAACTACATCCATTGGTAGGCCTATCCCTCCTTTGCCCGGCCTTGAACACTAAGGGCAGGTCCTACAAATGGGGGTAGTTGTCCTACCAATAGGGGTAGTTGTCCTATCAAGGGGGGTAGTTGTCCTAAAGGGGTAATTGTCCTATCTATAGGGGTAATTGTCCTACCTAGAGGGGTAGTTGTCCTAAGGGGTAGTTGTCCTATCCATAGGGGTAATTGTCCTAAGGGGTAATTGTCCTAAGGGGTAGTTGTCCCAGGGGTAGTTGTCCTATGGGGGTAATAGTCCTAGTGGGTAATAGTCCTAGGGGGTAATAGTCCTAGGGGGTAGTTGTCCCAGGGGTAGTTGTCCCAGGGGTAGTTGTCCCAGGGGTAGTTGCCCCAGGGGTGATTGTCCTAGAATCGTCTTTTCCTTACCCAGTACACTTCATTAATTGTCGATGTTAGCTTAGTGTATTATTCATGCCTTTCACAATTCGTTTACTGCATTTTCCATACCTTCAGAGTCCTTTCATTGTACCAATATTGTTCTTGCCTTCCACGGTCGGTCAAAGTGTATTGTCTGGTGCTTTTGTAGTCTTCTCACTGCCTTTCATTGTCAGTTAATTGCAATTTCCATGCTTTACAGTGTGCGGTTTGTTACACTCATGTATGGGCTGACAAATTACTCAGGTTCCTTCTGGCTGTATTTTTTTCTCGAAGTACTTCATCATCAATGCCTTTCTGAGTTGGCTTACTGCATAATCATTATCCATGCCTTCAACAATTAGTTTTCTGCAATTTCCATGCTTTTTAGAATTGTCTCACTGTATTATCTTTACTTTTCAAAATCAGTTAAATGCATTGTCTATACTCTCAGAATCACTTAAGTAAATTGTCCATGCATTTTGGAGTCAACGCATTACTTCTTCAATGCCGTTCACAGTCATTCTCTTTACGTTCAATGCCTTTTAGCGTCAGTTTACTGTATTGTTTATGTTTTCCTGAATCAGTTTATTGCATGTATCATGCAATTCATAGTGAGTTTATCGCATTTTTCATGGTTTTCAGAGTCAGTTGACTTCACTTTCTATGTAATTCAGAGTCACTGTAATGCTTTTCCATGCCTTTCACAGTCCGTAATTGCATGATCTTTGCCTTTAGTTAACTGCACTCTTCATGACTCTCAGAGTCCGTTTACTGCATTTGCCATGTCAGTTTACTTCATTGTCCATCATTTTCAGAGTTAGTTTACTGTTTTTTCCATGCCTTTCACGGTCAGTTTACTTCATTGTCCATGATTTTCAGAGTTAGTTTACTGTCTTTTCCATACCTTTCACAGTCAGTATACTTCATTGTCCCATGATTTTTCAGTGTTAGTTTATTGTCATTTCCATGCCTTTCACAGTCAGTTTACTTCATTGTCTGTACTTTTTAGAGTTAGTTTACTGTTTTTTTTCCATGCCTTTCACGGTCAGTTTACTTCATTGTCCATACTTTTCAGAGTAAGTTTACTGTCTTTTCCATGCCTTTCACAGTCGGTTTACTTCATTGTCTGTGCCGTTCAGAGTCAGTGGTAACTCATCCCATTCTCCATGTAATACCACGCCAAGTCATCCAAAACAGAAGCTCGAGCAACAGAATTCTGTCACCGGAGTCTAGTCTGGGATTTGAACGTTCGTATGACAAATTGAAATTGTGTTCCAACCAAGCAAAAGCAGATTTCAGTTGTGAATAGAATCATGAAGTTCTTTCTTCCACTCCGCTTCGCTGTGTTAGGCTTGATTAATTGAATTTCAACTCGAACTGCTCAGGTACATTAGGGAAACAAGAATGTCTGTAACTTAAACTATGAGCCGTTAAACGACTTCATAAGCCTAGCGGAAAATTATATTTTTGAATTAACTCTAAGTCATATTGACTGCACACATTAATTGTTCAATGAGATGAACTTGTATTAGGTAGTGTGCTTACATATTTACAGACAAATGGTTTACAAACGAAGATTTCTCAGATATGCTGTTACTGTTACAAAGTTTGAGCAGCATCAACAGTAGATTATTCAGTCGTTAATGTGACCTTTACATTTACTAATTTGTTTCCAGACTCTTCTTTTAATAGGCCCACCCAAATTCCCTAGAATGTCATTATGAGGCCTTTTCCTCAACATATTGAACCCATTCTGTACGTGACAGTAAACCCAGCTAAACGTCTTCGCGTGATGCCTGAGACCCGCTGGCACGTGATTGACTGCATAATTGCTGTTTATTAATGTTGATCGAATTAGGATATAATGGATACTTTGGGATTTGTGTTATAAGGCCCTTCCTTAAGTATGTACCACATTTCTTGGTGAATTTTAGACCCTCCGTGTTCATGATGAATATGTTATGGATTTATAAAAGGATGCATATTTTCCTGAATTTCTACCCTCCCTTGATGTGTCCTTTTATGTTAAAAGGATTCAGGTTATCATATTTGTATTAAATTATCTAGTTAATATTAAGGGGCGCTTCTGTTGCTCTTATTTTATTACCAGCAATCGCAATATAATTGGTTGTGCTCTCCCTATTTCCATGACCAAATTTTTTACTAAAGTAGGCTATTCCGTTGAAACAAAAGAACAATGTTTGCTGTTACCATCAATAGCCATTATGTTAAAAACAACATGGTCTACTTGCTGTTGATATTATAAAAAGACGTGGCCAATACCTACCACTAAGCGTGAAAGTAAACGGTAGCATAACCAATGAATTAATGAACGGATCATTTTAAATAATTATGACAAGTTTGAATAATGCAATCATCAAGATTACGTTAGTGCAATATGCGCAGTAACATTTACATTTACATTGAACATGTAGATTGTTATGTCGGATAGTTGGCATTGAAATTCTGAAATTGGGATTTGAAATTAAGGTTAGGTCAGAAGATGACCTTGCGACCGTCCAGAAGGTATATTTAGCCAAGCTTTGATGGTTTTATCGACCTTTGGCATGTCAGGGATATCAGCCTTCAGGCAGCCCTGCGGGCCCTGCCCTCAGGTGATATCTGCGACACACCTAGGGTTAAGAACCCATCTTGTACCCCCTCCCCGGTTGGTTATATATCCTTATCATTAGCACTAACAAAATAGTATGGCCTTTATGTTGATTTTACTAATTTATTTTTGCAGATTCTGCCTATGGCACGGCGTCGTTATCGGCGGGGCGGCGGCCGTCGGTGATGCGCTCCAACTCGGAGGTGAAGCTCAACGTGAGTGGCGTCAACAACGACCAGGTGGTCGACTACTTCGAGCTCTTCTGCGCGCAGGCCGGCTACAAACCGCCGCGCCGCCTGAGCCGCTGCGACGAGTTCGGAGGCAGCCTGCCCTGTTTGGCCAAGGACCTTTCTGGTCAGACCGAGGGCGGTTTCAGGCCGATGGGTGCGACTGAAGAGGGTTACCTCAGCCGCAAACACCTCAACCTGACTTACACCCTCAGTCTGCCCGCGTCAAAGGGCCTCAAACGGGTGCCCTCCGACCACGGCCCGCGCGGCTCCAGGGGGTTGGGGCTGAGCCATTGTTTCGGGGGCGCTGAAGGCGCTACTAGTCCGCTGGCAAGAAGTCCTATTAGTCCCTCTAAAAGTCCTCTGCGGAGTCCCTGCAGTCCCTCCAGGACGGGCAGCTTGAAGAAGTCGCGCTCGGGGAAGTTGTGGTCGAGTATAAAGAATCTACTGGAGGGGTGCAGCGACCCGTCGTTCGGCTTGGACTGTACGGATCAGCTGTCGCCCCCGCCGCTGCTCAAGTCGCCCTGTCGCAGCGCGCCGCACAGTCGCTCATCGTCGGTGAAGCGACGCCGGCCGCGCAACCAGGAGCTGGCCAACGGCATCCGGCCGCGCACGTCGAGCCTGGGGTCGCGCAGCTCGTTAAAACGCCCCACCACGCTCAGCATAGATCCCAAATCCAACCCCCCGAAGGCACTATCAGCGCAAACCCCGGACGATCTGAAACGAGTGCGCAACTTCGTCATCACACCAAAAGGCTTCATTAACCGCGGCGATTCGTTCCGGTCGCGCAGCGCCACTTCCATCTTCTCCATGGGGAGTGGCGGCAGCCTGGAGGACTGGCGCGCCAGCAGGACCAGTCTGACGTCACAAGGACCCAGTTCACATCGCGTGCTCATGATTGGCGGGTCGGGCGTGGGCAAGACCACCCTGTCCCAGCAGTTCGTCACCTCCGACGGCGTCAACGTCGAGCATATAGACGGTAAGCTGTTTTGAACTTGTATATTGTGATGTTGTTTCTTTATTGTTTCTTTATTTCTTTATTTTTTATTTTATCATTACGTATGCCCTTTAAGAGATCGTACAGCATGGGACTCCTTGGTAGAAAGGGAGTGGGAGGTCCCGTGGATAGCATGTCGGTCTTCTGATGGCGGGTCCGAGTTTGACTCCTTGAGATATCTCCTGGACCATCTTACCACCCAGTATTCGGTTATCAGTAATTGGTACAAAGCAAGAACTAAGATGGTCTTGACATAGCGGAGTGGACCTTAAACTGCTACATTTCAACATTAACCAAACACTTGATCTCACAAATACAACCGATTTATTCAGGGAAGTACAAAAGTTAGAATTTATAAACCCTCTGCCAGGATGTATGCTTTTGAGTTTGTATATACCTAAAGTTGGAAAAGTCCAAACATTTACATATTTGATGGGTTTGGGGCCGACACACTTTAACTCATGCAAAGGTGGATTTAGTATTTTTGAAAGACATTCTTTCAAGTGTTGTGCACACAAACATTGTTAAAATGAATTCTCGTATTTGTGTTGTTATCAGTACTGTTTTAGGACTGCATTTTCCAAGGCAAAATTGCTTGACGGGTGTTCTAAAGTGTACAAACATTCCCAAATCGAATAAAGCCTTGATGTCGTTTGTCGGACAAACTCTGGTCCTTATTCAGGTTTCGTCACGTAGAATGAAGTTTGGAGCCAACTCAATAAATACATTTGTCAGTTAAGATAATTAATGAAAAACAACAACAAAGAGAATTGAATATTATCGTGTCTTACCTGTGCATTTGATATGATTTGAGAAGAATGAGAACAAAGCAGAACAACGGAACTTTGCTTTTAGAACAGGATTCCCGTCTTGGAAAACAAGAACGTTAAAACCTCATACTATTGATGCTTGCAACAGCAGAAATTATTATAAAATGATGGCAAACAGACTTTTTCAGTCAGCGAATACAAGAAAAACGACCCTGAGAAAGAAACGCCTGACGGATGTCATAATAAGTTCTGTGGATTTTATGTAGAAGGACATCCCTTGGCGCAGAAGTAGACAAAAAGGGAGAAGCGCTGATGAAATCTGACAGGCACACTGATTTAGTGCAGCCTGGTAAGATGCCAATGTTTCCCAAAACACACAGCCAGCTGCTCCCAGGGGAAAGGAGGATGACACTGCCTTTCAAAAAGACGTCGATCCTGATTCTTCTGTAGCTTATTTCCCCTCGACTAATTTGATTCTTTTAAGGAGATTTAACCCTTCAGATGACAATCTGGCCATAGCCGCCGGTGGGTAGTTTCCCCGATCAGTATGTATCTGCCTGGAAAAACGGCCGAAATTTCCATATTTTTCCAAGTTTTTCTAAGGAGAACATGTTGGATAATACGTAACACACTAGGGCATCTTATATATGAAATACAAGATCGTTTATTGTCTGTGTCATACAACAAAATGCGCTCTTTTTATCACAAACCCATTAAGATTTATAGACATTCCAATAACGCTAGATTTTACAGTATTATTGGATTTTTTTGGAAAATTCTCAGGAAAAGAATCCCTTATTATCCCATTTACCTGGGGTCTAAAGGGTTATGTTAGATTTAGAAAGTGGTTCCGTTTAGAGTCTGGCTACGTCTGGATAATATCGGATGGAGGTCGTAATTCAGCCAGGATAGTCTATCAATTCTAGCTGGAATCAGCCGCGGTTATAAAAAAATATTAGATATGATGGAATGGCGGCTATATATAAAGTATAGACCAAGATAGAATAACTCATCTAAATCACCGACAATTCAGAGACCGCTCGACCATTATTGTCAACTCCAACTTGGTTAATCATTAAATTAACCGAGATATGCAGCCATGGTATCGATGGTAACACGCAATTATGGAATTTGCTCTTGATGACGCCATCTCTAAGTTATTTTTATTACACACATCAAGGCAGATGCATGCAATTACTTGGCATTGGTACTTGATAGAGACACATGTACAAGGCGGTGATCCTTGATGCAATAATTGTTCAATCATAAACCGTTTTTAAAAATCAGTTTGATAAGAAAGTGCACGTTTCGCATAGAACGTAACTCGCAATGAACAGAATTTAACCCTTATGCCCCTGCCACAGTTCAATAGTTCTGGACCCTTACAGAAGTGAGCTGAACGAATTTTATTAAAGGGGAAGGCAATGTATATAAAAGTTAGAACAGCCATGAGCTGATAAGAAGAGAAATGTCCCTCTTTGATTACCACCACTAGAGAAATTCATTTGTAAATAGCTCAGTTAAATTTCCCCATTTGGTCTGACACCCCTTTTGCTGTTGAGGCTATTAAGTCTGGAGTCAGTGTTACCAAATGACTCCAACTGACCCTAAGATTACCTTGTTAGGACTGTAACAGGACCCTGACAAATTTTGCAAAAAAACAGATCCAAGTAGGGGACAAGGGCAAGAACAAAACAAAACATATTTGTCCCAGCAAACCAGTACTCTTCCACTGAGCAACTTTGATCAAATATTTACCATTACATTTCATATCTACTCTACCTCATATAGCAGTATAGGACAATTGTAAACAAGTAGTATCAATACAAACAGAAAGGACATCTACCATACCATGGAAATATACGTTTCCAATTAATCTTTTGGTGAGAGATTCTGTAGGTTCTCTGTTTGAGAGTTCTTAAAGTACTTTAAAGATTTTCTCTGATACTGAAAAGCTGTTTGAAACGAATCTCTGATGAGGTCCCCCTAGGCTTCATGCCCACGTCTGGCGACCCTCCCACCCCCTCCCTCCCTCCCTTCCCACCCCCCTCCCCCCCTTCTCCTGGGGTTCATTATGGAGGGACTTATACCTTGTCAACAACCAGCAAAGTGAGTCTGTATCTTTCATCCCCATGTCCCTATAGACCTTGTGCAGATAATTATGATCACGCGATTACATTTTAATCATCTTAAGCCATGTGGTAATTTATTTAGTGTGACATACACTATTCAGGGATAATATAGATGTTCATTATGCTTCTATAAGACTGACCCATGTGAAATCGATAAAAAATGTATGATTGTCACCAACGTGGTGCTTATCCCATTTTGGGCTGTTGTGACGCTATCTGCAAAACGGCTATAGCCACACACGAACATGATCAATACAATTAGAAGGCAGCCAATCCTCCTTCTGATCACACCATGGATCTAGGGGTCTGATTTGTTTAGATATCATTAACTCACTAGAGAGATCTGGGAGACATGATTGCCGATCGAGATGGCTCGAGGTAATGATTAGGTTTTTGATGCTCATGGTAGCGAAAACAACCATTTTAGGATACTAGACGATGACAAATTTGATCTTTCTCTTTATACACCTGTGTTACAAGGGGTTTCTCATAATAAAATACCTGTTCCAAGGAGATTATGGTGGTATATCAATACTTTCAATAAACGAGATAAAACGTACACTTTTCATGTGTCAGTCCAAGGGTGTGGTTGTAAATAAAGTAAAATTAACTACATTCCAAATATATAATTACCCAAGTTTTTTTTTCTATATAGTATCGCTTCACATGACGTCAGTACTAGTATTTCTAACTTTATCATATTATGTCCAATAAGTCATAGACCACGTACTGTTGCTATAATTACCAGATATAACCAGTAAACACGTCATCACATCGTTTATTTATAACACTTATTCGAGGAGAATAAAACGTCCTATATGTAGGCCTAAATAACATGCTAAATTAACCCTTTAAAAGTGACGTCAGTATTATTACCAAGTATTACTGTTTTGAACTCGAGTTGCATTTGTGACACCCTGCACTGGTCCAAATATAGTAATAGGAATGTGCATGGAATTTGTATAGTGGTATTAATAAAACCATTACTTTGGTGGAGGCGGGTGGTCAGGTGACATAACCAGTTCCATAACAGTTATAAATGAGATGGTTGTAACTAGAAGGATAATAATTAAATATCTGTGTGCCCATATTGTCCAATTATAACTTAATGGAACTAATTCTTTCAATACATCAGATCTTATTATAGCCATATTTCTTAGCTATGACTAGGACAATGATGACCACACACACACACACACACACACACACACACACACACACACACACACACACACACACACACACACACACACACATCCACTCACACAGACTCATCCGCATCCACATGCAAACACACACACTTGTATATATACTGTATGTCGTCATATCCAGCGGTATACTGTATCTAGATAATTCTTAGGAAATTCCCAGATCTCATTTAGAACGGTATGACCAATTAGTAAGACAGGCTTAATTACTACTGCCATCGTTATCCCACGTGAATAGGTACGGAGCATTAAGGTTCGCTATAGGTTCAGGCAATCATGCTTGAAGGCTGTCCATTATGTGGGGCGGGAGAAATGTCCTTCCTCGTACGACCTAATAGGACCCCCACTCCGTCTACGTTTTCATAGAACTCAGAATCAGACCCCTTAAGCCAGTTATGTCTTTTTCCATACTTACACTACAGAAAATTCATATGACAAACATTTATTTGTCATCATGACCAAAATAACTTTAATCACAGAACAAACCTTAATGAAATATATTCTTTTGAGTATGATTTTTTTTTAGTTTCTCGAGAGTTAAGCTGTATTCCACATACCATAACAAAAGAATATCAGCAGCATCAAAAATCGGTATGTGGAATACAGGCTTAAGGCTAATTTCTTGAATTTCTTATGATTAGTTTTGGCAATTCGTATGGAGCAAAGGGTTAAGCAGCCACAGGTGGGTGGATTAGTCGGATGCAGCTGAGTACCTGTAAGATTAGACGCCTCCTCCAGCAACGCCACTCACAGGTGTCTCCTGGTTGACGGCAGGACGATACCTCTACTATGTAAACAGACTGTCCTATCCCCCGAGGACAATATCATATGGCCAGCATCCATGAGGAAATGCTAACCAATAATGGAAAAGAGGATATGGTTATTATAAGCCTAGTTTATAGTAGCGATGTATTATTGCCCAGGTAATGGTTTGTAAGTTGATCCGCAACCTGTTTTGCAACGAAATATATATTGCCAACGAAACGAAATAACGAAAAATATTTATATATTTTTTGAAAGAGCTTTACATGATGTTCGTAGAATTTAATAGTCAAGGCATATCTTTCGAGGGACAACTCCTGCCCATAATATTATTATAGGCTGATAGGCTGCAGGAGTTGTCCCTACAGGAAAACTGAGACCTGCAGCTGCCCCTCCTTTTGAACTGTCCACGCGCATCTCAGTTCAGTTATGTTAGTACTCTGCTGTTTGTAATGTCTTCCATGAGCTTTGTACTCAACCATCCATTATGTTCTCAGGTTTCAGAATACAAGATTACATGAACAGCTGAGCCCCATCACATTGCTTTGTACATTAATTATGAGACCACGCCCATCGTAATCTGCTTCTCAAATGGATGTAGTACGTTGGCATTATCAGTGCGTTGTAACGGCCTGAGACTGATTTATCATACTTTCTCAGGGAGGTAACACACACAGATACACAGACACACATATATACATATATATATATTTTTGCTTTCAATATATATACACAAAATATATGATACACAAACATACAAACCAGCTAAAGAAACAATACTCGTGTTTACTTTTACTTTAATGCATGCTTTTCTCGTTGTAACCGGTTAATTGAACAAGTGCATACTTTACCCTCTGAAATGTATGTGATTAACGCATTTGTTTTGTGTTATAGGTTAACTGGGATTTTGTAGGCCTATAAGTTTGATAAGTCATAACAATAAATAATTGCATTAAAAATGAGAATCACAAAGATCAGGGGAAAATAAGAAACAGGATCCACAGAATCACGTGTATACAGCCACTTTTTAACACTTGAATGTTACACTTGTCAAAAGTATCTTTGTTTCCTGGGAAACTACTGAGGAAATAAACATTTGCTTAGTATATTGAGCTGATCTAGCAGTAACCATACCATGGGAGTGGAGTCCTACTTTAATTTCCTAGCTACGAATTCCCGGAATTATAGCTGGCCGAGCAGCTCTGAGCCGGTGGTCCATCTATTGTGTCCCCTTAACAATAGACCTGTTACACAGGAGTGGGTGGAGGAGGGGAAGTGCAGGATATGAGTGTACACCACCTGGTTATGTGTCCATGTCACTGTCAGAGCGACTGCTGGCACCAACCATACATTTGGGATAGAAATAGCTGCTGTGACCCTGTATGAATATAGTGGCAGATCCAGGATGTTGTAAAGGGTGAATCTGCGTGTAGCTGGGATGTCCTAAAAATGTTGGGGTGTGCCAAAAAAAAGAAGAAAATATTGAGATCTGCTCAAAGAGTTTGGATTTACTTGAAAATTCTGGGATCTGCTAAATAATATTGGGATCACACACATATATAATACACATACATGCACACTAGCTAAAGAAACAATTATCTTATTTAGTTTAACTTTCATGCGTGATTTTCTGGTTGTAAACTAGTTAATTGAACAAGTACATACTTTACCCTCTGCAATGTTTGTAGTTATAGCATGTGTTTTGGGTTATAAGTTAACTGGTGTTTTGTAGGCCTATAAGTTTGATAAGATTTAGCTCTAAATAATTGCATTAAAAATGAGAACCACAAAGTCCAGGGGAAAATAAAAAACAAGATCCACAGAATCTCGTGTATACCGCCACTTTTTAACACTTGAATGTTACACCTGTCAAAACGTATCTTTGTTTCCTGGGAAACTATTGAGGAAATAAACATTTGCTTAGTATATTGAGCTGATCTAGCAGTAACCATACCATGGGAGTGGAGTCCTACTTTAATTTCCTAGCCACGAATTCCCGGAATTATAGCTGGGCGAGCAGCTCTGAGCCGGTGGTCCATCTATTGTGTCCCCTTAACAATAGACCTGTTACACAGGAGTGGGTGGAGGAGGGGAAGTGCAGGATATGAGTGTACACCACCTGGTTATGTGTCCATGTCACTGTCAGAGCGACTGCTGGCACCAACCATACATTTGGGATAGAAATAGCTGCTGTGACCCTGTATGAATATAGTGGCAGATCCAGGATGTTGTAAAGGGTGAATCTGCGTGTAGCTGGGATGTCCTAAAAATGTTGGGGTGTGCCAAAAAAAAGAAGAAAATATTGAGATCTGCTCAAAGAGTTTGGATTTACTTGAAAATTCTGGGATCTGCTAAATAATATTGGGATCACACACATATATAATACACATACATGCACACTAGCTAAAGAAACAATTATCTTATTTAGTTTAACTTTCATGCATGATTTTCTGGTTGTAAACTAGTTAATTGAACAAGTACATACTTTACCCTCTGCAATGTTTGTAGTTATAGCATGTGTTTTGGGTTATAAGTTAACTGGTGTTTTGTAGGCCTATAAGTTTGATAAGATTTAGCTCTAAATAATTGCATTAAAAATGAGAACCACAAAGTCCAGGGGAAAATAAAAAACAAGATCCACAGAATCTCGTGTATACCGCCACTTTTTAACACTTGAATGTTACACCTGTCAAAACGTATCTTTGTTTCCTGGGAAACTATTGAGGAAATAAACATTTGCTTAGTATGGTGAGCTGACCTAGCAGTAACCATACCTATAGGTAGAGGATTCCTACTTCAATTTCCTAGCCACGAATGATGAATTCCCGGAATTATAGCTGGCCGAGCAGCTCTGGGCTGATGGTCCATCTATTGTGTCCTCTTAACAATAGACCTGTTACACAAGAGTGGGTGGAGGAGGGGAAGTGCAGGATATGAGTGTACACCACCTGGTTATGTGACTATGTCAGTGTCAGAGCGACTGCTGGCACCAACCATACAGTGGTGGCAGAAATAGCTGCTGTGACCCTGTATGAATAGAGAGGCGGATCCAGCATGTTGTGAAGGGGGATGTGTTGAAAACTGTTGGGATTTGCTAAAAGGTTGTGTTGGGATCTGCTCAGAAATGTAGGGATCTGCTCAAAAATCTTGGGATCTGTTAAATGATATAAGTATCTACTCGAAACTGTTGTGCTTTTTTTTTTAAAGTGTGTCTTGTTCTTCTCTTCATAATTATTGTCTAAGTCTCCCTGGGATCGAAAATGGAAAGAGGGAGGAGGACAGGATGCACTCGCCTGGATCCTCCCCTTGGACAATTTTCATGTGGTTTTCTGTACATCGAGCTTGAATATCCCTGAAGGTTGTTTTTCTAGACTTCTATCGTTACCATATCGCAATAATCCCATTCTACATCAAAATTAATGTTTACCATTAGTTATTGTTACAATATCTTTTGGTTCATTCTCTAAAGAGAATGGTATAAAACAAAATGAACCATATCAATTTGGCTGATAAACTGCTTCTGACATTAATTTTGTGAAATGCAATGAAATATAATAGTCTTTTCCCCATAGCAACCAATGCTAAAGCCTGTCAGCATAGCGCATAATGTCCTACCACTTATTGCCTTGAAATGCCACATTTTAAGTGGCTGGCAAACCTGTAAATCTGCTAATTGATAAAATTGAAGTAGGCAATATATTTGAGTAACACTTGGTATTACAGATAAACTTGAATTTTGCCTAAATTAGTGAACTAACTTATTGAGACGCCTGTTTATATAACGCCTACATATCTGGTGTATTCTGTCCAAACCTTCTCCAGCCCCAAGGTATACACACTGTGGGATGGGCTTATTCGGATAGAGCCTGACGCAATAAATTTAAAGTATATCAGAACATTACACAATATATATAACATTAATCTTAGGGACTATGACTGTATCATTACCGTACGTCTTTGCGACCCAACAATCACAATGTCATGCTGTAGTGTACCTCATCGTCATTAAGCTTAGAATTTGCATAGAAAGAAATACAAAGAAATCACCATTTTTAGGTGGTTTTACCCCTTTCACAATAAGACATCGTAATATATCGCATAGGCCCTATTCAGTTTGAAAAACAAAATTGCTAATTTACTAAACCCAGTAGAACGCTGTTCTGCAATGCATGTCGCAGAACAGCGTTATGACCAGAAGACACTATCACAGGGAAAGGTAGTATTCGTGAGATATGATAATGAAAGCAATGCAGCACAAACCAGTGATGGGATACACTTACTCCAAACATTAACTATTCGGTAGACAGCATTGGTCAATATGGGCACGTAGAAGCCACAAATCTCGTTGATCCCACGGGGTTCAAGTACTATAGGCAGAGGCAGATTCATTCACTGGCTTCCGCTGTGTTGGAAGTGGCTTCGTTTTTGCCCGTGATTCGCTCGGTGGATCCATCCATATAAAATGATACGCCCGGGGCTTTCGGGAGAGCAGACTGGATATTTCATGTTTTTGGTGTATGTTGTCATTCCAGTGGTCTGAAA
Organism: Lepidonotus clava; assembly: GCA_936440205.1. Classification (NCBI taxonomy): domain Eukaryota; kingdom Metazoa; phylum Annelida; class Polychaeta; order Phyllodocida; family Polynoidae; genus Lepidonotus; species Lepidonotus clava. The sequence goes on from OW387140.1 coordinate 34,387,253, forward strand.
TATCAACCCACTGGTCAGACAGGTCCAATACACTTCTGAAATTAAAGGTCAGGACTTTGATACAAGTGTTTTTATCTGTCATAACCTCTTGAATTGCTTGCAATTCTCATCGTTTCCAATGAAACCTTGGTTGCTGCAGCTTGATCCATAGCAATAGGTTTTCGGATAAAGATTGCAGTTCCCAATATTATGTGTGGGTATAGTGTTCTCAATGGGTAACATATCCGTTTCCATTTGAACATAATCACATGTCACTATAGCCTCACCTCTTTGCACTTATATTTAACTCCACCCGATCATTGAACACACTTTGTACAGTTTAAACATTAATGTGATGGCGAGGTCTATAGAAATCAAGCATCACGGACCAATGGTCTGGTTCAGTGTCAGCAGTTTACAAGTCATACATATCTATCACTTGACAAGTTGCGTAAAAGTGCGTAATCAAATATCTAAAACTTTCCTAGAGTGCGCGTGCTTACTTGCAGGCGGAATTATGAGTATAAATCAAGTAGATTCATATCTTCGGCAACTAACTAAAATTATCTCAAACATCATAAGGAAATCCATGTCAATGTTGTTGAAAATGATATCCGTACACTCTTTTGTAGGACTGAATAATTATTCAAACTTTAACTTTTCAGCTTACATGGTTTTAAAACGTTATAACATTTGTTCCGATTTCTATATTGTTAGGCATGAGTAGGCTATAAATTATAATGCTTTAGTTGAACCTGAAATTTGAGAGATACGTCTAGTTTCTTCGACCGTCATTTTTTTCAACGTAAATTGACAACGGCTTCTCAATTACCCTGAACGGTAGTGGGTGACATATGATTTAATGAATAGATGAAACCGTATTCCACTAACAAATTTTGACTACCAGTAAAATTGTCATTTCTAACTTTTCATGAGCAATATGACAATCCAACATATCATTTGAAAGTGAATTACCAAACCTTTCTAATGGAATCTAATGTATCTATGACTAACCAATAGTCTCGCTGCCGACTTTTGAAATGAGGAGTAAAATCGGCTTGTGGATTGCAGCCTTTATAGAACATTTCTGACATCGGCTTCGCACTCTTAACCCACTGACCGAATTCAGGCTGTGCTTCATGCTGGAGCGTTTTACTCGGAAATGATTAATAATTGGAGGCGAGATAGCTCCAATAACCGCATTCCTTTTTTGGGTATAATGTTACAGCACGCTTACTTATTGCACTACCGCTAACTGAAATTTGGGCGACATTGCAATTGCGAAGTCAGGTTTTATGAAAAAGGGTAGATTGACTATCCACACAAAATTCAATCTCACATCCATCCAGTACAACTTCATAACAATTAACAACTAGGTAATGACAACGAGAAGCATGACCAATATAATACAAAAATATAGGCCAATCGAAAGGCTGCATACACAATTGGCGGCAGTGCCTCTAGAAGCTAAAAGCCCCATGATTAGATGACACGATTCATAGACTGATGGCACCATGGACTGATGGCACCATGGACTGATGGCACCACCCTGGACTGATGGCACCACCTCTCTGGACCGATCGCACCACCTCTCTGGACCGATCGCACCACCTCTCTGGACTGATCGCACCACCTCTAGACTGATCGCACCACCTCTCTGGACTGATCGCACCACCTCTCTGGACTGATTGCACCACCTCTAGACTGATCGCACCACCTCTCTGGACTGATCGCACCACCTCTCTGGACTGATTGCAATGTGCAAATCTTTTTCTATACCAAAATAACCATAGTGTTGTACGGCATACCCTACATAGAATGATATATCGTACTAACGATTATTCCCCTAGTTCTGTGCATTACTATTGGTTTAACCTTTGAATTAATTGATGTAATGAGAAACAAATTGGATATATGTTGGAGGTACTGTAAATACGACTTTATTCTATCATTTTCCAAATGTCTTCAATACAAGTGTGATGAACGGCTATTCATCCAAAATATGTAGAGGTCAGAATAAGAGAAAATAAGGTAAAACTATAAAAAGGTATATATGTAAAGAACGTAAGTGTAAAAGAACGAAATATATGAAATATATGTAAAAGAACGAATATGTAAATAATGAACGAAAGTGTAAAAAGCCCGAAAAAGAGGCACGAATATGTAAGGAACGAATATGTAAGGAACGAAAATGTAAAGGAACGAAACCCGGAAAGATATAAACCGGAAGTGAAATGTAAACCGGAAACGAAAGATATAAACCGGAAGTGACGTCAGTTATAGATCACGTGACCGAAAGCAGCCAATCAGGGCTGACTTCTATAGTATATAAAGGGGCGGTGAGGCCCGAATAAACAGAGTTCTTTAACAGTTCTCCTTGTGTCCAGACGTGTCTTCTTTCCTGAAACAACCGCTAAAGATGAGCTGATTCGAGTAATTAACCAGAAGTTAGGATAAAACAGTCGAAGTTCGAGATAAATAGTAGGAACTTAGGGTAGGGGCCCGATGGCCCGAAGAACGAGGAACGAAGGACCGAAGTAAGGCACGAAGGCCCGAAACAGTCCCGGAGACCGAGGTGTAGCATGGCACGAAGGCATGACAGGCGGGACGAGGGAACGAAGTCCGCGGGGGCGAGGGCGCGGCAGGCTCGGCCCCACGCTACCAAACAATAGGCGACCGTCGGCCCGTCGCCCCCGCGGACCGGAACCGTGGGGTGGACCGCCCGGTGGGGGTGAATGCTGGTCTGGGAGATAGAGCGAGACGAACCCCGGCCGACCCGTACCCCTACCATAATTTCCCTTCCCCGCAGTCCTCCGTTTGACATCGAGTGCCGATTCCCGACCGATTCGCTCAGCCCCCCCCCCCTCGTGCGCGAGGCACGACTCTAGAAACACATCTCAGTTCTTGGCCCGGATTCCCCGTCCGCCCCGAGACCCGAACAACCCCCACGTTCCTCTGTTGTAAGAATCGGCAACCCCGACTTACCAGAGAACGTCACACAAGATCATGGAATCTATGTCATAATTTCTAATGTCACATCACAATATATCATATCACAGTCAGCTAAAATGATTACTACTAATAATAACAAGATAAATGGACACTTAATGGACATCAATAGAAAACATCGTTCTGATGTCCCATCCACGTTTTTTCCTATTTTTTTTTTTTTTTTTTTTCAATTTTATGCCTAATATATGCTTCTGTGCATGAAAACTGACTCCATACTGCGTGAAAATAGGCAACAATGCGCAAAAACTGGCAACAGAAGGTCTAGAATGAATATAGAAGGTTATAGAGGCAATTTTCCATATTTTAAGGGTTTTTGAGATGGTGCGATCTGATTTGTTATCAGTCCATTGAGGTGGTGCGATTGGTCCATTGAGGTGGTGCGATCGGTCCAGGAAGAGCGGTGCGATCAGTCCAGTGCCATGGTCCATGGTGCGATCGGTCCATTGGGGTGGTGCGATCGGTCCATTGGGGTGGTGCGATCGGTCCATTGGGGTGGTGCGATCGGTCCATTGGGGTGGTGCGATCAGTCCATTGAGGTGGTGCGATCGGTCCAGGAAGAGCGGTGCGATCAGTCCGGTGCCATCGGTCCATGGTGCCATCAGTCCATTTACCGATGACACCTAGGACATAATAGTGGGATTTCGATCGGCCCTACTGGGTTCAATACTGGAGATGAGATGCGTTACTGTGTGGGCTGCCTGGAGGCAAACTCCAGCTATTGGGCCTACTCTTCCTTCTCGGCAAACATACAGGTAAAGTAAAGTGTCGGGATCGACAGTGACTTCCGGCAAACAGCTAGTGTCGAGACATGGAACCTTTTAGGTGCTGCTGTTGGTCCTTGTCCCTGTATACATACATGAAGTCCGTGCTGCCTCAAGCAAGAATGCAACGTTATTATAACGTTGGAGGAACGTTCTGTTTACTTCTTTTTTGTTTCTTGTTATGTTATTTTGATGGCACCCAATAATATCGCTGGAATCTACCATTGTGACGTGTACGAGCTCATTATCATTCTGTATTGGTAAGGTCTCAATCTCACATTAAAAGAACTTAACTGGTACGTGAACATTTACCAAGTAACAGACTGGGCTTTACTTGGCTTTACCAAAAGGTAAAGTTGCAGAACTTGCCTGTTATGTGGCATCTTGCCTCGGGTAGTAATCATACCATTACCGTGAATCCATTCCTGAAATGTGGCCTTGCTTATACATAAGAGCACTCCTTGATTTACCTGTCAGAAAGGGTCCTTCAGTGAATGGGGTGAAGAACTGGGCCTACTTTTCAGGTTATCAGTGTGGAAGGATTGCCGTACCGCCAGGGCCCATATCTTCGTAACTAATTTGGCTGATCAGGGAAAATTTGATCAGGGTCCCATGATCAGTGATTTTGCCTTTTACCAAAATCTATTGTGTTATTGCAAAACAAGTCAAAGAGAAATTATTATTTGTAAAATTTATTCATGATAGACAGAATTTCTGCCAAATTAGTTACAAATATATGGGCCCTGGATTGGGGTACCGGGCCCGATCATCAGCCATTTGACTGTTCGGCTGCACCTAGCCTTGGGCCGACCTGGACAGGTACCCCCTCCATAAACTGAGGAGTAGGGAAGAGTTAGCCATTTAGGTATGAATCTTAATGATGTAAAAGATGAGAGGGATATATATTTAGTTTGCTACCCATAACAACTTTGATTGGCATCCTTGTGACAGAACATACCCTGAGATTATCTGAGGCCCAGTGCACATGCGCAATGATGCGGCCGGTACATGAATCCTGGCCGGTACGTGAATCCTGCCACAATCAGTGTACAACGCCAGGAACTTTCTTTGCCACAGGTTCCTGGTGAGATAACCTATGGCTGATAACCAGTGGCCCACAAAAGTCCACAAAAGTCTGCGAATTTGTCCATGTTGTCTAGACCCAAATCCGCTTTTAGCATGAGATACACGTTAGAAACGAACTAAACCCCTTAAACTACAAGTACCCCTCTGGGCTTACATGATAATTATGTAAGCTCAAAGGGGGATTAATTATTAATGGACGACCCCATACCATAGCCCATTGAGTAATAGACCCCATGCTGACAAGATTACGTGGATAATTTTTCGAAATCATCATTATATAACCATGATCAACAAGTCATTTTCCATTAACTCTATGAATTCACATTACGTATTGTCCCGTATAAATGTTAAATGGAGCCTCATTATTGAATATTATGCCATTATAACCTTCTTTTTTTTTTTTACATCAGAGGATTGTCTGAATACTAACATGGCTGCTAATCCTTTCCTGTTTAACGCCATCTACATAACGTCTATAACCGGGTCTATAGGTTTTATTTTATGAGAGGCGCTGAATTTATCACTCGTTTCCATGGACGATCAGTATCTACGTTCTAGACGGGTGGCATATCAAAGTACCGGTATTACCTTAAATCTTGTGGGAGGCGCATTTAATACTGATGGAACGAGCGAACAAGGCAGAGAAATAATTGATTTTCTCAAACCATCGCTCTTTGACAACTTTATAGGCATGGTTATAGAGAAGGATTAAATCCTCACGTATCAAGCTGGTATCTTAATCCCCTGCTGATATACTGACACTGTAATGAAATACCCGTATGGTCATAATGTATCTTATATCAATTTTAATATGAACCACATATCTAGATAAAAGATAAAGAAAACAAAAAAAAAACAAGCCAGGAATCCTCAAAACATATGAATTATTGGACAACCATTAATTTCTTTTTACTATGAATCCAAACTAAAAACCATAATTATACGTACATAATCGGCTCAACCGTCTCATACTATTGCTTACTTGAAATCACTAGAATTTAGTGCAACCACATTAGGTTTATGAGAGGAGGATTGTAATCCTTACATCCGTCCAACTATAGTAGGATTTGTATTACTTTTATCTACTTAAAGTCCTGGAAAGTAATTGATATACATTGGAGAACATTTACTAGTGTTCGTATCACGATATAACGTCTAGAGCGAGCTCTCACACAGTATGTCATTGAGTAGTAGAGCCAGAAGTATCGTCTGATATAATTTTGAACAAACAGACCTGATGTAGTTTTGAACCAACAGAAGTGACATTTAAGATCTGGTAAGTGCTTTTGATTTAGTAGTCAAGTAAATGTTGCCACAGTTACATCCTCATAGATAGACAGAGAGAGAGAGAGAGAGAGTAGCTTTGGCATGAAGGTAGTATACGATTTCATGATTTTGAATCAGGTAATATTTCAAAATGTTTAAACAATGTCGTTTGTCTATTTAAAGGTAATGTTGGACTGTATTGTACTGATCCTCATTTGGATGACTTTCAACGTATTCTGGATATTCTTTGGATGATAAAATAATGTAAAAGCACATAAAGTAATGTCCTCTTTTGGCTCTACGACTGAGGAAAGAGTGCGGACTTTACCTTCAGTTTGTCATGATGAACGGCCAGACTCGAAAATTACACGCATACGTTAGATACGAGGGTACTGGAGGTTTGCAGACTAAATTTCATTTCAAATGGTGTTTAACATAATCAATTATTTCTAAAGAATCTACGTAGAGCAGATCGCCCTTATATCTACGATAGTTATTGCACATGCAGAGGGAGAATGGTGACAAAAATAAACTTATAATTATAAGGACATCGTTCTTAAACTCTTTTTTCCTTATTCTATGCACAAAAACAGGTGTTATAATTATGATGGGAAAACAGACAACATAATCCTACGAATACATTGGTTGCTCCAACCACTGCAGTGCTACTTCGCATAACCAAACCCGCTGGAGCTGCTTTCCTTCGCAGAATAATTATACATGGTACCCTGCATTAATGGATACTAAAGAAGACCAGGCAATGGAACAATAATACGACCTGCACTTTATAATGAGTAGTAAACATACGAATTAGATGTACGAAACGGTTGAGCCGAGAATATAATTATACAGAAGCATCTACTGCCCAGGTTACCCATTGTCATTAGCAATCATATTCTTTGGGAAGAAATACATTCATTTCGGAAAGTAGATAAATGAAATCATTATAGAAACCCGTTCATAATGCCTGTATAGCAATACATCCAAACATCCCAGTCCTCTTTCTTTAATCCTAGCGTCTCTTTATTCCTACAATCTCATTAATCCTTTATCATATATTCCTGTTGGTTGAAGATTTATCAGTCTGGCATTAATTAATCTAATGGGTATACATTGTTCCCCACCTCTGGAGGGAGAGAGCAGAACTCAGCTCTATATTGAAACAATCTCAGTATAAGTGTTCATTGTATCTTTCCTGAAAAATCCGCAAATTTCCTCCAGGTGAAGAATGAGGCACGGTAATAAAACAGAAGGGTAGAATATGCAAAAAAAACCGTGTATTTTCTGAACACATTCTGCTTTGATCTAGATGATATAGTGTGCCTTTAAACATAAAGTAAGTCCCCTCAGGCTTCTGTTGTAGTAATATGTCCAGGTCCATGTCCAGCTATCCCACGGACCATGGCAGATGGTCATAGTGGTCAGGCGTTTACGGCAGGCACATCTGTTAGGGATACATGGATGCCCCTGTAAAAGTACAGAGATTTATTAGTGCTGTGAGAGGCGAATAACGAGACACACAGCTGCCCTATCTATCTGTCCACGAGGTAATAAATACATTATGACAAGGCCCACCCCTTATAAGAGCGTTCCAGTGGTGCAGTGCTAGGCTGTTGGTTTCATCATTCGAAGGTTAGCGGTTCAAGTCTCTGTCCTGCTGCAGTGGTATTATATGTCCTACCCAGGGTCAACGTCTTGGTTATCTAAGGCCCAGTGCCAACAGCTATTTTATGTGGTGTCCTGCCTATGGGACACTGCGTATAAAAGAAGACTGCCTCAGTCAAAGTGTGAGGGTATGGTCTCTCTCTTCTTATAGAGTTGATCATCCAGGGGCTAAGTGAATCACCCAGAGCTGCTGAGTCTGCATGGTAGCTCAAACCACCAAGTAACTGCCAACCAATCACTCTCATTGTTACAGGATTTGGATTTTACAGACATCTTTCACACCAAATGAAAGGATTATAGAAACCCATGAATTTTTTAGGATAATTTAATACACCAGTGCAGTATTCTTTCTATGCCAAACTTGCAGTTTGTTAGTGTTGTCTTCATTAATGAAACGTCCTGCTGAAGAAGTAGGCTAGAACGATCCAATTTCCTCTAAAAGAGAATTGCAGACCGAGGTGTAATTCAAGTACGTGAATTTCTTACTGACCTTGTTTTTCTGCAGGTCTGATTTCCATTGGGGATGCTCCTTTCATAAATTTGGTCTCCCCATCCCCATTACCCCTCTACGCCATCGCCACTAGATGACGTTACTGGCAAAATAAGAGAAAATCCAACAGCTGTATTTTCTACAAAAATCACAAATTAGCAACAGGAATATGTATTCTCATGTATCAAATTACTAGTGATTTAGATGGACTAAATGTAGTATATATTGCAAAGGTTTATGAGAAGTGGCATCTCCGAATAGCAATATCCAATTCCTAAGGCTTCAAAAATATCCGGTCATGTGTGCGATGAAACATAATTGACTGTTGGCAAATGAACAGATGAAACACTACTATAAAACACAATCATGTCCTATGCGTCAGTATGATGTAATGGTCGCAGATCGTATAATTTCACCGACCCATATCTAATAGAAACTTTAGTAAAACAATCACTTAAAAGTTGGAATTGCGTTTGGGAATCGTCCAACTTAGGGACTTTCAGATTATTATAATCCTTCTACAATATTATCAGTTAGAAAAATTATAAATGATATCATTCATAAAACAATGAATATGGAAATGTCCTACTAATTCTGTACAAATATGATAAGCCCCTCACTGATAGAAGCCAACAATACCACAATTCTATCACTCGATTTATTACCATGGTCTATAACGGACTGGAGCAAACTAGCAATTTGTAGTCGCCCCTGAAAGCAAGCCTGCATCCAAGGGTGACAGTCATACCTCAGCCAAAGCTTGGCTTCCATGACAACCCCACATAGAGAAGGGCTGAAAGGTAGGCGTGCAGTCAATAGGGAACTTTGGTGTCGAAACCAAATGAAAAGGCATCCGCATCACAGGTCCCTAAAGGACTTTGCGCTGGGACTATTAATGTGGGAAATGGTATTTAGGTTTGTGAATAATGGTGACAGACATGAATGCGGACCAACCGTTGGCTAGGATAGTGCGAGATGGAAAGTATCTGCATGGTCTCTGAGGCTTTAGTCCAAAAAGGGATAGGGATATACATTTTCAGAAAAATGTTTGAGTATGTATAGGTGCTTTGAAGAAGGCCCCTAACGTGAAATGGCCGATTGGAATGTTTCTTATTTTTGTGGTGACAGCTCACTCTGGATAAGATTATGTAATAATTGTTAGAAAAATACAAATGAAAATACTGTAAATGTGGATAATTTCACAAAATAAACATATCCAATTCCTTGTAACCCTTTATTTAATTGATGACCCTTAACCATTCTTTACGCATAAACGTCTTGTAGTTTCCTTTTAAGTGTATTTTACATAGGGGCTACGATGTGAAAAATCCTGTATATATATTCAAAGGGCAGAATCCTCCCTTGAGATCGGAAACAAAGACAAAGAAACAGATTGTGTACTTAAAGCGCCCTCCGTTTAATCAGCTTTAATAACACATCCCCCAATTACCGATGCACAGCGTTTCATGCCAAGAATCCTAATTGTCGAAGACATAATGCAGTTACTTTTTTTTGCTGACGATCGGTACCAGGTTAAGGGTTTATTTTGAAGTCTGTCAACATTCATTAGGCAAAGGACATAAAATCATTCTAATTCTTTCAATTCTGTTGAAATAGCTTTGAAACAGTACTAGTGAAACCAAACAGACACAAAGAGGATTTTGCAGTACAGATAGACCATGGAGGAAACAGACATATATTTTTAATACTCATTTTAATAGCAAAATTAATATCTAAAAGCACTGAAATAGACGGAGATTAATATGTTTGTCGACAAATGCAAATGCTACATTTCATCAGCTTGGTGTTAAACAATACCTAAATTACAATTACCCATCAAACGATTATTCATTATTAGGCATGCAATATATCATTGTTTATAGGAAAAGACATATTCATTAGTGTGAATTGTGTCAAACCAATGCAACACATAATTGAAACTAGAGGTTTTAAACAAGTACATTAATTTGATAGGCTGTCACCAGTCCACTAGGATTGTCAGTTTCAACAAAACCCTCATACTATCAAAAACACTTTGGGGATATTGTTGAGCCACCAAACTTGAAAGGCAGTTTTCAATAAACTGGTTCTGAGAATGATCCAGCAACCTGTTTTAGAATTTATTAGCGCACAGGAAGCAGTCGATGATGGGTATCTGAATATTAATGAGGCTTTAATTGAGTACTTTTTGTATTATTCATGCCACGATAGATATCTCATTTCGATATAAAAAACTATTGTAAGTATCTAACATACATCTAACAACTGTTTCGTGTGAATGTTCAGCATGTATTATTAAGTGTGCACGGGCCCATTATCCCTGCATAATAAGAATGTCATTGTAAGTATCTAACATACATCTCACAACTGTTTCATCTGTCTGTTAAGCATGTACTATTAAGTGTGCAAGGGCCCATTATCCCGGAATAATAGTTGGAAAATTCTCATAAATATAACAACCATTGTCTGTGTATCTTCAGTATATACTATTCAAAATTGCGTGCTTCGACGTTTTATCCCGACAAAATGGATTTTCCATTAACCAAAAATCCATATGCATAACAACAACAACAACAACAACAACAACAACAACAACAACAACAACAACAAGTAAAAGCAGAACTGCGTATATTCTATATCCTCATGTATGACAAGTCCGACAGGTCCAGCCCGTCACTGTACGTGTACTGCTGTAGGAATGTGAGCCTGTCCTTTTACCCCGACCACCTCCGCCTTTCGGGGAAACCTCAGAAGCACGTGCCGAAGCCATGCCCGTGACACACGTGGTGGGCCTAGGGCCGAATCAGAGGTGACAAGGCCAGCCTCTGCAGGCCATACTCAGGGTCCAAGAGGGGTATGGCGCGCAAAGTATACACAATGAATATAGACCAACAAATTAAAAACATTAGGAAAATAATTGTAGACCAATTCATCAAGTGACAGTCTATGGAGGATCCATATCCTTTTTTTTAAATCCATGTACATATCTTTTTGTTTTATCCATATTTTTATTTTTGTAAGGATTTAACTTCGATTCCAACTTGAATATTGGCATTTTATTAGTATTAAAATCCACAAGGACATTTGTGATACTCTACGACAACAACAACTCTTTGTCTTGCTATAGAGTGTCACAAATGATGATATAAAATTGATAGATAACATTCTTTGCGGTAAAACAATCACAGAGGCTTGTTTGCAAGTTAAATAATCAGATAAACCTTGATCAGTAGTTTGCCTTTCAAAAATAGTTGCTAATATTCTAGCTAAAGGTAGATTACCGATAGGCGTTCCTTAGGCGGGACTCGCGCGAAATAGTAAGCTTTGGCCACTTGGAGAAATGAGAGGGAATTTGGAAATGGAGGAAGAGACGAAGATGGAGAGTAATAAGGAGCAAGAAGGGGGCTGGTAATAGGAGAGGGGATACTGGAGAGGGGAGAATATACGTCTAGACTATAGGAAAGGGCAAGGGCTCTGTTAGCACGCTTTTCTAATTTTCTATTTTTGTTATTTGTACTCACAGTTTCATAAAGAAGCTGACCAAGTCTTGGTTTATATGTCACTGTATCACCGGGAGTGTAGCATGTCAAGTCACAATATCATGTGTACAGGTTTCTTTTTATTAGTTCCACATCTTACATATGTAAGATATTCCTGTGGTACAAGTTATAAAGTATGACATAATTATGTATAATGATATATGATAAACAGAGATGTAGGATTTGTAGAATAGAAATTCATCTACAACGTTTGCAGCTGATTCCAGACAGAAACATGAGGATTTAGTCTGGTTGTGCCGACGGTAATCCTCGTTTTTGTTCAAATAATTATAACACTTTGAATCATCTTTATCATTTTGGTGCTCTTTACAATTATGTCAAAAATAAGACTCTCGTGGTTTCAAAACAATTATGGATGGGTTGATCTTTTAAAAGTTTCCGTTATAAAGCCCAAGGCTTCACATAGTCACCTGTTCTTCAAACCAAGCTACCATTTAAAGAAATAAAGAGAACTTAGAGAAATAGGATAATTAGTCAATGAGTGAACGGCATGATGTAATGGATTGACATTGGGTGTTATTGATATTGAAGAAACCATAGTCGTCAAAGTCATTAGGCATGAAACACAGGACTTTTCAGGATTTTTATATAGTTGTTTCGACCTTTGTCAAATGTTACCCTATTCCTACTCATACTCTGGATAATTAATACAGCTTTCTAACATTCTACTATCAATCCAGAATAAACTATTTCATCCCCATTTTCTATCAATAAGACATGGGCCTTAGGACAAAAATCAGATAAATGTTCTTACCATACACTTAGAATATTAATATTGACTCAACTGACCCAAGAAGTCTCGGCCGCTACTTTTAAACTAACCATTCAAATCTAAATAAAATGCCTTCTTGCATCCGCCTTAAACTGAAAGGCTCAGATGTCAGTGGGGAGCAGGTGACTGTTCATCACATCCCTCCGTAGAAATGTCATGTAGTTTGGCCTGGTTATTTCCACAGGCCAGAGGTACTATTTCAGTGTCCTGTGGCTTGCCCTTGCCGCCTCTGAGGTCATCATTTACGTGGAAATAGCCACCGCCGTAACCTGGCACATGGCCTGATTGTATTGACGCCTCCGGATCCCGAAATGAAAATCAACACCTCCGCACATATTCATACTTTTATAAAGCGTCTATTATGATACCTCTATTTTTATTTTCTCTGAGAATATGGCGTAAAATCATACATCCTAATAAATTAAATAACGGAGTATAATAAATTATGTTATTCGAAAGAGAACCGTAAAGCCCATTTAGTGATATGTTAGATTCTAGATTTGACCTTTAATCCCACTGCATGTGCAATATACCGCATTCGGGAGAGGGCCCAGTGGGCGCCGCCATATTGAACAAGGGGATAGCCTGATTGGCTGAAAAGCCGGCTTGTCCACCCACAGGTAGTGGCGGGAAAGGTGAGACGCATGCGCAAAAAGGACTCCCGAATGAGGTATAGGCATAGGTCCTGTATGAATATAAAGATACAATGTTTGTATACTGAGGTACTATTGGTGCTCCAGGTGGTAACCAATGTCCTAGATTACTTACTGACTGGCAGATTTGAACCAACAACATCCAGTTTTTAAAACCTCAATAACATAAGATTAGGAATCTGTTATGGAAAACTAATAAGATTGTAAGTAAGAAGCTGACAAAATATGACATTAAAACGACGCCTCCCTTACTCAATTAATCGACTTTAAATTGTTCAAATCTAAAGTTGATACCCATTTCCATTGGCAGATGTACTGGAGTTTTGAGTGGTAACTTCAGGGACCCTATGCAGCCTTTTAATCATAGCTGAGACACTTTTTTTAAATATAACAAAACTAAGTTATTACCATTATATATTTGTATGTCTTCGCCAGGCGGCGATCTTTTCCACCAGAATCTAGTAGATCTACTACATGACAGTAACATCAAACGATGACTGAAATTTAAGGCGTTTGCCTTGAAGCTACGACCTTGACTAAAGCAGTGTTAGGCTGCAGATGTTCAAATGAATGCAAGTTATGGCTTCTTGTTGAGGGACACACCCATTAGAGATCATATAGACAAAAAGACAGTGCATACACTTTTATACAGGGTAAATACAAATTCCTGTATTATCGTCGATCATAAAAATATGTAAAACGATACAAAAAACGACAACAACAAAAAGCAAAAATTAGATATTTTACAGATTTTCTTTATAATCAATAAATATACAGAAAAAGATTCCGTATGAAATGTTAGAGGAAACTAAAGGCCAATTTTAAAAGAACAGAGGCATATCCATAAGAACAAAGGAAGATAACAGAGATAAAGAACTGTTTTTGTACAAGGAACACTGAACGACACAGATGGTGACCTTTACATCTGACTCAAGTAAAGGATGGAGATGTTGGTCTCTTCAGAGAATGTTCAAACTTTGAGAAATCGTCATCAAAGGGCGAGAAGGATTATCTTAAAAGAAGAGGAACTTAGGCTTGACTAGAGGATATAAAAGGTGGTTCTTGAAAGACACAATCAATCAATATAGGAGCTGTGGAAAACTGTCAGTTATCTTTAAATGAATTTAGGAACGGAGTAATACTGAGCTGGCATGTTAACTAATTTAATACAGTTGCAAACATAACCATTGCTCATCACTTTTCCATGATGAAATACATGTGCTTTTGATTTGCTCCAAAGGACGGTATTTTGCCAAACAGATCTACACGATTTCTAATACACACATATACCTATAACATAGAAAGAGGATTCAAACTCTTTTGACTTGATATAAAACTGGCCTGTTTTGGTCTACAGGGTAGGAAACCCCTACTCCTAAACAATAATGAATAGACTAGTCTTATATCATTATACACTAATATCCCACGGTAGGAACCCCCTACTCCTAAACAATAATGAATAGACTAGTCTTATATCATTATACACTAATATCCCACATAGCCTGGGGGTGCCATAGGTATAACTCATGTAAACTGACCTTGTTAGCTGATGGGCACACCATGAGATGTCAACACACAGTAGTTACTAAACACTTGGCATGTTTTTTTTTTGTTTTTTTTATTGAACAAAACATCTTCACAAATTTGTGCTTTTCACGATGTACATAGTAAATATACAATTGTCTCATTACATTGTAATATTGACAGTAACTTATATACAACAATCCCATAATATATTCAATTATTTACAGATTTCGTCACATTATTCATCACTCCATAGTCACAATCAAGTCACGCCAATACCCTGAATCTTATACATAATTCCTTCAACTAAATTCGTCGTTAACATTTTAACAAATTCCGATTTATTTTCAAGTGTTCGTACCTCATACGGTAAATAGTCCCACATTTTCTTAGCCCTATATTTCCAACCTTTTTCATATACATCTAGGTTTGGTTTATCCATATAAATACTTGTACCACAGTCGTGGCTTCTCAGTCTTCTTTCACTGCATTGAATGTCATCTTGTTCATACATGTTGATTTATCATACTTCGAGGTGATTGTGCAGGTCTAGGAAGCAATGCAGAGCTGTTACACAGAGAGTTTATATCACCTTCGTCATAGAAATCATAATACTTGGATCCTTTCTTATGTATATTTGTCTTTCTTTTAAACTTATATCAATTATATTCGATCACAACGTTACTGGTTGGAACCAACTGCTTGCTTTTTGCCACAGCAGTAATATGGTCAAAACTTTGTAAACATTGCCATAATAATTTGTTAAGATAAAGTTCTTCACGATTATTTTTCAGTTCTTAGGCCTAATGCTTAGATGATTAAAACGCCACTTAAGTGGAAGAATAATTCACAGAAAAATAATAACAACAAAAAAAGCCGATTTCGGCATGTTCCCACGACGGACAAGAATCTCTTGTCAGTCCTTGATGTCCTCTTAAAATGGTTCTTCCCACGCTACTCAAACATTACATTCAACAAATTTTGCTGGACATAATCATTTTAATGATTCATGACGTCAGCCCATGGAGAGCCTGGACCAACCATTTTTGGAAAAAGCTGTGAAGCATTTCCATGAGCGACATGTCATTTATTGAACCTTATCTGTAAATAGAGTCTGACCAAAAGGCAATGAAATTTAAATGTTAACAATGAAAATACACAAGGCACAAGATTTTAAAGTATAATTTAGTGTGCCTTTGGCAGACAATGAATTCTTTAAAAATGCATTAAAATTTCAATGTTTACAGTGAAAATACACACGGGACAATATTTTAAAATATGATTCAGTGTGCCGTTGGCAGAAAATAAAAGGTTTTCGTCATGCTGTAATTGAAGCGAAACTATTTCTGTTTGATCTGCAAATGTGAATCAAATATTAATACTGATATGTTGATATCATTTGTAACTATGGATATCTTTATGATAATATCATTTGTAACTAAGGACATCAAACGTTCGTAATGATCACGTCTCATGCTACGTGTCACAGTATATCGATTCATGGAAAAAATTATTTTTTAAACTACCCCTAACCATAGAAGTGAAACCGATGCCCTGGCCCCTCCGGACTGTTTACAAAGCCTCTGTATACGGGCTTGTCAATGTGGTCATCTATATTGCACGTGTATCCACGACCAGCCCCGATTCAGCCAGGACACTACCCCGGCCACATGTGTGTTGGTGTCTAGTCTATATGGAGATTGGCAGCGGTAATGAACGTCAGGGCGACAGCAAACCTTTGGCCACTAACCACTCAACATGTTGTCCTCATCAACATGCGGTTGTACACTGATGTTGGCGAGGTCGGCCCCAATGGGCAGAGGATGGGTTATTTGCAGCCGGCCAAAACCACACCCACACTAGTTGGTTGACGAGCTCTCATGATGAGCAGCTCCGAGCAGCTCCCAGCCGGGGGAGTTGCTCATTGCCTGCCGCAGGCGAGTTACTCAGTTCCTGCTCTTTAATGATAGAGGATTTTCCGTTGGCAAATGCATGTAGGAACAGGCTTGAGCTGGCTTACTCAGACAAACAAAGCCACGTGATGTTTATTGGCTGTTAGTTTGCCCTGGCTTTTGGCTTTCCCCTTCCTTTAAAGGGGTTTTCTGAATTTGCCAAAATTTTGAGACCCAATTTATACGCGAGGACAACAAAAATATTTTACATTTCTATAGGCATACTTCTGCCGTGGGATATAACTTAACAATCTCTAACACTTCTTCTCGAGTATACCACTTTATTATTTCATGGTATCAACTCTAGATCTGTCCGCTCTTATCTTTAAAAGTATTTCTATACCTAGTTGAAATTTATCAAACTGTATGTACTTAGTCACAATCTTGTAAGTATGCATTCTATCCCCGCAAGGTGGCGTTGTGAGGAAAACTACCTATTCCCAGCCTGTCAACCGACCACATGATAACCACACCTTGACACTATTGATTGGCTGGTTCAGGAACTCTGCTGACAGGCCTGAGGCCAGGGGGGTGGGTCGGCAGGGGGTGTCTCCCAGAGAGGTAAGGAGGTGGTATGAGAGAAGAGGTGGTATTTGGAATTGCAAGGAAGCCATTTATGTCAAGCCCCATACCCACTAGGCGATTTTGCCTGAGTTGGCTGACTAGAATTGGCCGATTATTCTCATAGAATCGGCCAATTCTAGCATCAATTGAGATTACTAGCCAGTATGGTATATTGAAATATTCATGTTTGATACCAGTCGGCCCTAGAATCTGCCGATTCTACTAGCAGAATCTGCCGATTTTAGGGCTTATTAGTCGGCCGACTTGGGTCAAAATCGCCTAGTGGATATATGTGGCTTTAGTGGTGGCTGTGTATGTGGAAAGAGGTCAATTCAGTGTGAGACTCGGCCGAGGATGTAATTGATGGCAACCAGGTCTAGTGGTAAGGAATAGATGGATCCGGGTGGCTGTATTAGGTACATTTAGCAACCCAGATTCTGCATAATTGGTGTATCCCCTAATCTTCAAGTCATGTATCTGACAAATTCCCTAGCTTGCAAAACATATTGTTCAATCGTGACTTCGTAATATATTCAATATCAGATTCATGAATGGGTTATCAGTATTTGATCAATAATACTATCATTATCTGATTGGATACTTGCGTCATCAATAGTTCTAGAGCAAAATTAATAGATAAATACCTACATATTCCGCTGCGATACAAATATTATTTTAAACACGATGTGAAGGTAAATAGAAGGTATATATAAAATGATCTACACTTTACGTTCTGCTAGGAATAACTATGGGAAGCAAAAAACAAAAAACTCCCCATCATATAGGTGGCACTTTGGAATTAGATATAAGAGGACGAGACAGGTTTTATGTACTTATTTGAGCTGTTAAATAATTTATGGTCATCATAATTATACATATTGGTGACAATTTAGTATTGAAGATCCAAGGACCAGACACGTTTTATGAACCTGTTTGAGCTGTTGAATAATTCATGGTCACTCCATGCATTATTTCTCAAATTATTCCATAAAAGGCTCTCCTCGGTCATGAAATGTGTGCGGACGTGTGAAAACCTACTAGAGATAATGTTCCTCAATCTTCCAAGTCCATTAGCCTTAAAGGCCGTTAGTTGTTAGACAACGAACATTAGGGAAACAACACTAAGAAATTAAAACCTGATCTGCCCACTATAACCGCCTCCACACTTCAGTATCATAGGTTTATAAGAGACACTTGCTATAATTTTAGAACTTGTATAATGTAATATACCGGAATAAGGAACTCGATTGTATGTGGACTCATCACCTTAAAATCACCTCTAATTATCCCTCACGTTG
This sequence comes from Lepidonotus clava, assembly GCA_936440205.1. NCBI lineage: Eukaryota > Metazoa > Annelida > Polychaeta > Phyllodocida > Polynoidae > Lepidonotus > Lepidonotus clava. Next base: position 34,405,835 of record OW387140.1, read on the forward strand.
TAGATACTATAATGCCCATAATATTAATCATATTAAGAGTAATGAGAGCGCTCTCACATCTTAAATTTCAAGAAGGGTCCATCAAAAGAAATGCAGTGGTTAATCTCGGCTCCCATTTAAAGAGGTTTTCTGAATTTGCCAAAATTTTGAGACCAAATTCATGCGCGAAGACAACAATTACATAGTTTTGCCTTTAGTGAAATATTTAACATTTCTATACTTCTGCCACGGGATATAACTTAGAAATCTCGACCATTTCTTGTCAAGTGTATCAATTTATTCTTTCTTGTTATAAACTCTGCCAACTGTCATCTTAAACAGTATTTCTATATCTAGTTGAAATTTATCAAACTTTATGTACTTAGTCACAATCGTGTAAGTATACATTCTACCCCCGCAAGGTGTCGTTGTGAGGAAAACCATCTATTCCCAGCCTGTCAACCAAGGACAAGACACGTTTTATGTACCTGTTTGAGCTGTTGAATTATTCATGGTCACTCCATGCATTATTTCTCAAATTATTCCATAAAAGGCTCTTCTCGGTCATGAAATGTGTGCGGACGTGTGAAAACCTACTAGAGATAATGTTCCCCGATCTTCCAAGTCCATTAGCCTTAAAGGCCGTTAGTTGTTAGACAACGAACATTAGGGAAACAACACCAAGAAATTAAAACCTGATCTGCCCACTATAACCGCCTCCGCACTTCAGTTTTATAGGTTTATAGCAGACACTTTTAAGAACTTAATATAATGTGATATGCCGCAATAAGGTACTTTATTGTACGTGGACTCATTACTTTAAAAGCACCTGTAATTATCCCTCATGTTGTAGATACTATAATGCCCATTATATTAATCATATTAAGAGTAATGAGAACGTTCTCACATCTTAAATTTCAAGAAGGGTCCATCAAGAGAAATGTAGTAGGTAATCTCGGCTCATAAGGGATAATTGAATGAATGATGTTTCCAGGGTATTCCATTTTTATACGACCGCTAGTGGCATATTACTAGAGCTGTGACAGGGCAGTTTAATTGGATTTTGTATTTTTCATTTAGCCTACATGTTTCTTCCTGTCTATGCAATGGCTACACAGTTATAATCTGTAGGAGAACTTCAATTTTCTTTCACGAAGACTTTGATGGGCCCGGGGTTTTATAGGGTGTGCAGATGACGTCACTTGTCCCAAAATGAGCTGACCCTCATGTTTGTGACCAATATATATTACCCTGTTTTACAATTGTGAAACAAAAAGAATACTTTTTCATGGCAGAATACCTGAATCATACATTCAACTATCATTTTTATTTAAATTCATATACGTTGGATTTATTTCACAGCCAGGAGGTCATGATCACCGTACGGTGGTCAGCAAAAAGTGATCACGTGATCATAAAATGACCAATCGTACTCTTGTTTTCGATATGATATCCTCAGTCGAGAATTATTCGAATTCCTATAGCAGCATACAAAGTTACGACTCGTGGAAAACGGTTCTGTTAGGTAATTTAGTAAAAGTATTGATTTCATAGTTCAGTTCAAAGGTGTTAAACAGTTATAATCCTCTTAGTCTCAGGTTAGGGGAAATGTCAAAACTCATTGGCAGCCCCCAAAGTCGGCTAACCGCGGAAAGTCAAAATAGATCTAGCAGGCGCGATGGTGCAGCTCAAATTACACACCTTTACAAGGAAGATCGGGAAGGGTGCCTGGGAAGGGTGTCCGGGAGGAGTGTCTGGGAAGAGTGTCTGGGAAGGGTGTCTGGGAAGAGTGTCTGGGAAGGGTGTCCGGGAAGGGTGTCTCGGATGGGTGTCTCGGATGGGTGTGTCGAGGCTGCCATGCGCCAGCAGGCAGGCCGCTCTGATATGTTTAGGCCTCCCCATATTGAAGATATCTGCCTTATCTCCCTTCCAACTCCAAAGAACCTTAGCGTATAGAATTTAGGCTGAAGAATATTTATATTTCATATAGCCATACATGTATTGGCAATACATACATACATACATACATACATACATACATACATACATACAATACATACATACATACATACATACATACATACATACATACATACAATACATACATACATACATACATACATACATACATACATACATACATACAATACATACATACATACATACATACATACATACAATACATACATACATACATACATACATACATACATACATACATACATACATACAATACAATACAATACATACATACATACATACATACATACATACAATACATACATACATACATACAATACATACATACATACATACATACATACATACATACATACATACATACATGATACACATATACACATATGATTATATTCACATAATGTGCACATGTGATACTGCTTATCCTGTACACTGTCTGTATATTACACACACGGCATCATTCGTATCAGACATACAATGTCATGTGTATGCTCAATAAACTATATACACCAAGCTTCAAATTCCCATTTCCATTTTCTACTATTTGAAATCAATCAAGTGATGTTGCTCAAATAGGCCCGGCCGTTGTTCTCAATAATCGCTTTGAAGCTGTGTGTGTTCACATAAAACGTCGGTGAACTATTCATATCGTTTTATATGAGTGTAGCAGCTGGGAGAAAAGTGAAAGTTCACTTGCAATAGCAGCAATAATTTACGTGACAATTGTAAGTTATAAAATGAACCTTGCCATACATCTACCATACATAACAGTATATCATATGTCAAATAAACGGATGGTTCACAGATTGCCTATCAGTTCCATGATTATTGCGGTGTTTAAATAAATAGGAACATAAGTGATGCTCAGAGGAATGTTAGAAATAAATTGCTTTTGTTCAATACAAAGAATATATGTAGGCCTATATAATATTATGTGAATTAAATCTTGATGTGGGCAGTAAAACGGCGAAACTTGTCGATTTGCCACGGATTCTACGTCTGATTAATAAAATCAAGTCAGCCACAGTCCGTAGTTGGGTTGGATGTAGATTCAACACTTTTATCATAAAACTACATATACCTGATTATATATATTATATATATATATATATAAATTTATTTGTATGTATATATAACAAAATTAGCCCAACATACATGCGGCTTTTCTGTAGAATCACATACATTACATAATTAATCGAAACCACATTTGCCTGCATTGCCTGCACTTTGTATTTCTGTTAGAGACAGCTGTTATAGATACCCTACAGGAGGCCATACACTGCACCAATCAAAAGGCCTGATATTGCTTGACATCTCCGCAGCTTGCTGGTGATGTGCTCCAGCCACCTGGGACCCCCTGGGCTCAGGAAATAACAAGGAGGCACTATTAGAAGGGGTCATCAAGGCCAGTCTATCCTGATGCCTTCTAAGCCGAGCAAGACTATGTACCTGCTTCCTTTAATTGACATGGCATGGCTATTATACTTTGTATGGAATTTCATATTTCTGTTATCATGGTGTTCTATCAATAGGTGGTAATACAAAGTTCAAAAAATCATTAGTGCAGACAAAAGCCTTTGATATTTGCTGAAGTAGGCATGGTTACACGATATTATATAAGGCGGAAATTAATAGCTCTTTTTGGATTGATAATAGAAGGGCTGGAATAAGATATTTCATCATATCAAAGAAAGCTTATATTTCCTGCAGTCTGTTTTATAAGGATGTACGGAGAAATCGCTTGAAGATTAATATAAGCGTTTCATAAGCTCATAGAGCCTTAATTGGGACCATGGGGTCCCAGCAGGTGTTCTTTTTTTTATGTAAGACCTTATTAAAAACACGGATGCTCCATTTGGGCGGATGGAATCTTGTTTAAACAGACTTCTTTGTTATCAAACAGGTAGGAACCGACAGCTTATGAAATATACACTCTTAAAATGAAAACATATGTGTACCCCATTAAGCCCCATATATGGTTACCCACTAGGGTCGATGGACAGACTACCAATGTTTATATATAACAAGTTGGCTGGCGGCAGTCAGTGTTCAGTGTCAAAATCTCTAACATGCATGCAGGAATCCTTACATGTAAGTACAAGCTAGTTATTTTTCAATGAAATCAGGATAGCATGTTAATAAGATCTAGCACAATAATTATTGATCTGATACAAATCTAAGGAGAATTTCAAATTTTGACACAATTAGGGGACATTGGCAAAAATTGGCATTCTTTTTTCATTTTCTCAGGGAAATCCCCAAATTTGTGACATCACTACGGTGAGTTATTGGGAAACCTTATAATTTATATCCATCAAAGGGCCTAGTAGAGAATGATTAAGTTCTTTAAAACTAAATACCGACATCGGGCCACACGCAGGCTATTATAAAGTGTATTTATCTCCAATCATTCATAAACCAGGGAGTCCAAAATCATTAATTTTCTAGAGGGGAATTCCAATCATTGTGATGTCACACAGTGAATACTGAAATGGTCAGAAATTAAGGAATTCCCAAATATAATTCGCTTTACTCATTGACTTATACCTCAACATTTCCTCATTTCTCTCTCCTTGAAATGGCTTTAGAATACTCAAATTACGTTGATTACAAGAACATATTTACAAGAATTAAAATCAACAGACTGTGAATTAAATTGTATGTGCATGGGACCCTTTAATATAAATCTGCGCCCCATGGGTGCTCCTGTTGGCCGATTAATAGGCTGACTCTGTAACTATCGGCTAGTGAGTATGGCCCTTTACATTCAAAGGAAACTTTTACTACTGCACACAACATTTGAACTGAAGTTAATAACACAGGCTACACTGTGAGGGAAGATTTAAATAACAGTCATCCTGAACGCGCACAAAGAGGTTACAGTGCCACCGTAACTCAATCTCTGTATTTTCAAAAGGCCTTGTGACAGTAACACGGCACGCACACGTTACCATACAGAACACTTGTCACTTGATATGTACACATTATCACGAAACTCACGTTCAAACGTTACCTCGCCTCACACATCGTGCCTTGGGACAAACATTTTACGTGTGTGCTCTTTTATCATAGGTGGTATGCATTGTTTATCAGTTCATATCATATGTAACTGTATGAATTTAACATTTGCTGGTTACTCTAAATTCTATGTCGCAATGGAAAATTGTAAGGGTAAAAATCTAATGGTGAAATGCATTAACCAGCCGGGTAGGGGTTCGGTGAGTGGGGGCTTTGCAATAACAGAATATTATATATAAAAAAAATCAAGCTAGGCCACATCTGGGGGGGCGACCAAGAAAAAGTTACGAAAAATCGCACCCACGAAATGTTATAAAAGCCACGATAGCTCCATTTTCTATCGTGGGTTTTTAGAAGAAAAAATTTCGTGGATTTTTTTTTCCATTATTTTTTCAAAATTATACAATCTCAAAGCATCCCAATTTATTTCAAACACACATTGGAACGTATTTTAGGCGAAAATATATATTGGGAATTATTTTAGTATGGTTTTTCACTTAACTTTAAAGTCCACGAAATTTTCGTACATTTTTTCTGGGGGAGTTTTTCTATCGTGGCCACGAAAAATGGGTAAAAACCACTCCACGAAATTTCGTAACTTTTTCTTGGTCGCCCCCCCTGAAAAGAACCAAATTTTATGATTAGATAATGCCTTGGTAATAGCGGTTTTGGGGCTACAGATGCAGGATAGAAAAGCTCCTAAAGCATGATATCGCGCTACTAATTCAACCTGTTATGGTATAAACATAATAATTAGGTGCAGTCCAGGCGGGCTGTGTAGTAACATACCCTTTACAGCTTAGATCATATTCATGTTGACATCGCAAAACGCGCATAATATGTACATTCTGGCTACTTGGTAAATGGCACTATAATATCATATGAGTCAGATGATTACCTACTTATCAAAAGGTGTTTGGGTTTTATGTACAAACCCAGATTATGGTTGAACAAACAACCTGTTTGTTATTCTTCAGCGCTTGTCACAATATTGGACAGCTTCTGTCTACATACACCTCTCGGGGTTTAGTAGGGGCTTATATCACAAGGTGTGTGACATGGGTACAAAACAAGGGGATAATGAGGCAATAGGAGTGTTAGGACGAGCTGCTCATGTATTGGGTATAGCCTTAGGTGAATCACACCGACGTCATGTGAATAGATTACTTTCGCATATTGAAATTACCTTTAGAAAATAAGAAAATACTCTCAGTAAAATCTTAGGACTGTACGTAGCTCTCTTATAGTTCTATGGCAAAATGTGAGAGAACTTGCCTAATTTGTTATGAGAAAAATAATAGCACTATAGATGCTTCACCCATATTCACAGTAGCACCCACATAGACCTGTCTTAGGTTTATAAAAAAAATGAACAAAGTAGTATTTAGATGAAAAGGTTGAATAGAGCGAAACGCTAACCCAATCGTTCTACCCCCTTTTTACTACGAGTTTCTGGAGTCGATTTCCTTAACAGCTAGCATTCAATTTGAGAAGTCATCCTCATGTTCGTATCTGTAGTCTCCCCGTGGTGTCATAAAGAGGTCAAGACCTGGTTCTTTAAAAAAACAATAAAAGTGGAGAGCTTATCAAAATATGGCTTGTCCTTTAGAAAGCCCTATAGCAATCGCAAGGTCAACAGCAAATTCTAAATAATGGAAGGTCATTTTTGAAAAGGATGTAATTATAGCACAATAAATTAAACTGGAAAGTATGAGTTTATGGCAGTTATTATCTAAGACTGACTGACTATTAATCCATGAACTCCGGGCCCATGTGTAGTTGACCTCAGGCTACCGTTTGACATTGATAGTATGGTTTACTTCTTCCTGGTTCCAGGAATGATAACTTTTCAACATTAGATGTTGTGCAGATAACGTCAGAATGCCCAGAATGGGACTGGGTGCCATATTGGTGATCAATTTAAACTTATCATTATTTCGATTTCACACACATCTAGGAAACATGTTGGTGTTAAATTGATCTGGGAGAATTATATCACGTCATAATAAACTGTTTCTTTTGTTTAGAATTAATACAATTGATAGTTACAAGTGGTCATTCAGAGCACTTGGTGATTACCAAAAAGTGGTCACGTGACCACGTCTGCACAAGGTCTATAGCTATATTTTAGCAATATTATTTTTACATAGAATCTTCTGAAAACATCCATGTATTAGAAAAACCTAGATTGCTATGGGTACATCCATATATGTATTCACGTTGCCTACGGTCGGCTCCGGACAAATGTGTCTGGTTATTAAGGTTACGCTTCACCCCTTCAGAGTATAAATGATACATTGGCTCCCATATGGGATCATAATGTCAAATGACAAATGAACCATATTGCCATATCGTATCTCTGCTTGGCCAAATAGACCATCATCCATATCCTATCTCTGTTCAACCAGGATTAAACAGTTACTCTCCTTTCTTTGTAAATATAAATATATGTTAAGCATTATTTTTTTATATTATGCTGTTCTATCCTTTCATTTTATATAGGCTGAATAAAAAATTGACACCGTTAGAAGTAGCAACGACGCATCAATATCATGCATTCCCTAATTGCTTTTGATACGTCTGATACCTATAAATCCATTCAAATCAATTGGAATCAATCCTTTTTTCATTTTGGGTCAACGATTTTTATAGTGTTCTTCCTGCCACATCAATCTAACCAAACCCTTCTTTATTTTCAGAGGAGAAGTCGACGACGACCGTCAGTATTTTCTTGGACGGCGAAGAGTCTACCTTGGACTTCATTGACCTCCAATACGGCGAGGTAAGAGGGCCTGAGGCTGTGTTTTCTTCTCCTCTGCTTCTCCACCATGCATATTTGATGGGTAAAGATTGTTGGGCATACATACTCAAGGCTTTGCTTAACGCTCAGTCAACGGCGAGCGTTGTTGCTCCAAGATTGCGATACTTTTGTTTACTACGAAGCAGTGCTGCTGTGATTGTAAGACATTGTCTTATGCATAGGTATGTTCCATATCAAACCGCCAAAACAGAATGAGCCACTTCCTCCCTCAATATATAGAAAATGTAATGTATATCAAATATTTACATATGTAGGCCTATATAAATCCTGTAACATAACTGAAAAGGAATACTTGATACTTGTTACCAAAAGTCACTTTTGAAGAAATAGTTATAATTATGCAGGTGTTGTGTAAATTTAATCAGGGCAATAACAACTAATTCCTGGTTTGATTAAAATTGAGAGTTCTTTGATGTCAGAAGCCTGTTTCGTTTTTCAGAATGATGCGTTTTTGCATTGAAACATTACAAAACAAACGTTTCAGCTCACACTGGATTTTGGGATAAAAACAAACGAATACCACAATAAACGAACATTGCAAATAAATCACTGAACAGTACTTAATACAGCAGAACATTGCTGAGACAATGCATTGCTTTTACTTCTGTTTCTAAAATAAAATACCCCAAAAATCAGAACTGTAATCATTCGTCCAACTAGGAACCTAAATCTAGGGATATTAAACTGCTAAAGGCATTATTCCACATGCCGATTTTGCCAACGTTTATGTTATATATAACACTAGAAAGGTTTTGAAATGTTTCAAATGCTATAGCATGTACTGTTCATGCTATATCTTGTAGCAAATCGGTACATGCAATTCAGCCTCAAACCTCATTAACTATTATGCATTATCTAAAACATCCATTTTAGACTCAACGGGCCTTTCTGGACATCAACGCCTACGTAGTGATATATTTTATAACACATCAGTACATGCAATACAGCTTCAAACCTCATTAACTACTATGCATTATTTAAAACATCTCTTTTAGACTCAGCAGGCTTTTCTGGACATCGACCCCTACGTAGTGATATATTTGATAAGAAATTGGTACATGCAATAGAGCTTCAAACCTCATTAACTATTATGCATTATTTAAAACATCTATTTTGGACTCATCAGGCCTTCCTGGACATCGATGCCTATGTAGTGACATATTTTATAACAAATCGGTACACGCAATAATACAGCCCCAAACCTCATTTACTATTATGCATTATTTAAAACATCTCTTTTAAACCCATCAGGCTTTTCTGGACATCGACGCCTATGAAGTGATATTTTTTATAACAAATCGGTACATGCAATACAGCTTCAAACCACATTAACTGTTATGCATTATCTAAAACATCTCTTTTAGACTCATCGGGCCTTCCTGGACATCGACGCATATGAAGTGATTTATATTATAACAAATCAATACTTGCAATACAGCTTCAAACCTCATTTACTATTATGCATTATTTAAAACATCTCTTTTAGGCTCATCGGGCCTTTCTGGACATCGACACCTACATGGTGATATAGTTTATTACAAATCGGTACATACAACAATACACAGAACTAACCGAGGGGGCATGAAGCCTTGATTATTGCCCCGCTGTTGAAGGGTCGAGGGCTATGCCCAAGACCTTCGACAAAGGGGCAATAATCATGGCTGAGTGCTCCCGAGGTTAGTTCTTGTTTTATTCCATACCAATAACCCTGAGAAATAACCAATTAACCCATGAAAAACATTATTCACCAGCGGGACAATAACACCATCAGTTATTCCATCTTTGCTCACGGGGCAGGAGAATGCTGAAGGTATATGAACTATGAAGTTGGTATAGAATAAAGCCTCAAACCTCATTAACTAATATGCATTATTAAAAATATCTCTTTTAGACTCATCGGGCCTTCCTGGACATCGACGCCTACGTGGTGATGTACTCGGCGGCCGACCGAGCCACGTTTCATGCAGCTCTTGATCTACTTTATGACGTCAGAAAGAACCTGAACAGAAGTGATGCAATAATCCTGGTAGCTAATAAGACCGACCTTGTCAGGTCCAGACAGGTCGCCCCTGAGGGTGAGTGAACATGTGCAATCAGTGTTGTGATATTGAAGGGTGTTTTTGGTATTATTGGGGACATTTCAAAATGTTTGTTATTGAAATATGCAGCAATTTAAGTGGCAGTCGATGTTCACCGCAGGAGTTGGAAGCAGGATGGAATGGTGTGTTTATAATGATTCATTTAATACTTCATACATTAACTCTATATTTGTACTCTCTCTTTTGGGGATTTTATCACCACAAATTAAAGAAACAAAGATGGGAGGGCGGGCGGTGGTTGGTCAAGCCCCTCAACATACCAAACGTCCCTCGCATTGCGTTAACATGATGGGTAAAGACAAATGAACATAAAGTTGTCATCTGTTGCATATCTATTCCGGTTTCCAGAGGATGTATTTTTCACGAGCTACAGATTTGTTCTTCCATGCAATTTTCTCCGGCGGTACCAAATATTCCCTGCTTCAGATATGGAAATCTCCAACGCAAGGGCTACTATAATTCCTGAAAAATTAATAACCACATTATGATAAGGAGTCTGAGTACATCAATTCTAAACAATATAAAGATGTCGATCGAAGAACGGTGGGGATATTTACGTTTTATGTACGAGAACACTTCCTTCTAGATTATTAATGGTCTATGCTCACTGAAATAGAACAAAATGTCGTTGTTTGTGGCCTATTTTGTTATCTATAACATGTTCTTAGAATAATATGCATTAGGTTCACCTACTCAAAATATTTTGTTGTCGTGCGACAAGCCATAAGATACTTGTCGTAAAATAAATGGATGCTACTCATGAAATAATCAATGAATGAAAATAGAAAAAGACTGAACAATTTAACATTGTGCCGATGAATATATGATAAAATATAACGTGTAACTGTCACCATGGCAACTAACACCAAGTGTCACATTCCCATTACAAACCTCACGTAATTTCTGAAAGCATAAATAACATTTCAACAAGCATAAGCTAGTGACGCGCACTCTCGATTATGTCGACAGCCTGCAATTACGATAATGGATTAGGGAAATGAATTGGTGTGAATTACTTGGTTTTCTTTTTTTTCTAATTTAGTGTAATGCTATCTTGGTGACAGTCCATTAGAAGCTAGGAGCTTCTCTGAGAGGCCTAGGTCTATTAACTCCCCAAAACTGTGATTTCAAAGTCACTTTATCTATTTGGTTCCTGTCAGTACCCTTACAGATTTAGACACTTTAGCGAGGGTATTCTCTCTGAGACGGGATAACTTATTTTTCAAACGTATGTACAGCAGTGGGACTTTGTCTTTTCTATTTTTTAAAAATAAAAAGTCTGCATCTCTTGCCTTTTAAACCTGTCGAATCTGGCAATGCTTTATTCTCAGATAGAAGAAAAACGGAATAGTTTCTCAGGAGGATTCTTAATGAAAGGTCTTAACGAAGAGGAAATTCCGAATTAGATTTAAGTCCACTAATCTTTAGTTCATGTTAACGTACTTAGAATAGGACGAAGGGCGGATCAGTTGAGCAGTAGGAATGACGTTTTATTTTGGTTGAATTAGAGTTCACCATCAACCAATAATGTTGATAAACTATGCACTCCATGGGAAATCCAAGCTTATTGTAGGTATAGATAAGCTTGGATTTCCCATAGAACGTCAATTTAAAGATTTTCCGATTGAATAACTCAAAAGGAACATCATTTTCATAACACGTCAGGTCCCTTGAGCCATTCCCGGTCGCTTAAATGACACGGATTTAGTTGAATTGCTCCATCCACCCCCTTCCCAATGCAATGTGATCAGGAAATCAAATTGACAAGAAATCTCACCCAGGCAAGCAGAGACGTAACAAGAACATTTAGCGACCATACTTCTTTGGTTAGTCTGTAAGCTGCCCAATCTTTACATATCATTTACGTTATTTTAGGTAAAGGTGGGATTTACTAAAAAAAAGAATGTTACAATAACATTGTATTTTAATAGAGTTGATACCTTATCAATAAAGAATTCATTATAATATTATCATGACGTGAGAGAACATTACAAGAATGTGACAAGAACAATGTAGCATTGCAATTTTAGATTCTAATGACGTTTTTGGGTCGCATCAAAATAATATATCAAAGAATTCGAACCAAAGAAGAACTAAATAGAATGTTGCTGCAATGTCATATTAACGTCAAATTCTTGCTTGAGGAGCTGCATTGAATACCGTCAGTACATGCTCATCCCTACACCTGTCAGAACAATTAACAGTTGTTTGGATGATTAGCATCGATAGAATAGGATGTGACTCTGTAGCCTAAGGAATGTTTCTTTTACAAAGGAAGCTATGATATCCAAACAAAGGATGCCATTAACTAAAAAGGATCTCTGTAAACTATCGATTCTAAAATGGTTGGAGTGCAAGGAAGTCAGCACATAAAATGAAACAGGAAGACCCAGTTTAAAATCCATCCAGGGTCACCTCATCCCATTAGCTTAAGTCTACAGGTACAATGGCAACATCCTATGTATACATGTGAAGGTACAATACAGTGCAGCAATGGCAACATCCTATGTATGTGAAGGTACAATTCACTGCCACCCAGGCATTTCAGGATTTCTGTCAGAACCCGTCAGGAAACCCTCTCATATTTCTTGGAAGCCAAGGGAATGGAAGAAGCACAAGTAATTTGAGTTTGGGCAAAAGTGACACTCAGTCTATGCCTTTACAGACTTGGAGATGAGATGGGTTGGATATATTATGGTGAAGGTTCTGAAAGGTGCATGCCACTGCTTCCATCTGGTGGGGAGTAGGAACATCACGAATAGGGAGGAAAGTACAGTTTAAGAAGGTTCGATTTGAGTATTAGTTTGTCTTCCACAATGTTCTTGCTTGTGTTGCTTCATATATTTGTCGTACTTATTTGACTATCTGTATTGTCATTTAATTATTTCTGAGAATGTTCAAAATGGGAGTTTTTTTTTACATGAATCGATTGTAAGTTCAAAAGAAAGACATCATCTCTGGGTTGCCTCCTTATGGACCAGATCCAGACACTGTAGAAGGAGGACGACCCCTACAATAAATTGTGATATTATTTTAGGAAGAAAATTACCTAAAAGAGAGAGAGAGGTGTGTCTGGCTGGGCTCCCTTTTCTCGTCTTTTAGAAGCAGCATGCAATGGCATTTTCTTACTGTACCGTGTAATTTCCAGCGGTATAATATTATACTATGATTCTCAGAGGACTTTTATTTGATCATATTGTGATTCATATGCATGTCTAGTTCTCTTTTCAGTGTCTTATTTTATTGACAATAAATCTGATTCCCTAGATTTATGCCTGAAATTAATTTGATTACAATAAAGTAGAGAGTTCTATATCAATGTAACCGTTGAGCGCTAGAGTTCATGGCTTTCATTAGCACGCTATTTATTTGATATAATTTTCATATCTGAATCCATAGCTATTAGGTTGGGGATGTCTTAGCAACATACAATTATAATCTGGTTATGCTGCCGGATGTGTCTGTTGCCTTTGGTATGGTGGGAGCTTCATGGCATTGTTGGTTTTAAAGATACTTACCCCTGGTCCTAGCACTTTGGCCCTCACCTAATGTTTTTCCAGTGGATCCTATGTACTGATTTTATACTGCTGCCTGAATAAGATTAAGTATCACTATGATAATTATAGTCTAATTCCAAAATATGTGAGTTGTCTTTCTTTAAGAGGTCAAGAAAAAGCGCTATCTTTTTGATGAGGAAATTAATGAATTGTTTTAAGATGTATATGTATAGAAAACCTAGGGTTCCTCATAGAACCATTTGGTGACAAAGACAAGTCTGCTGTTGCTTGTATAAAAATCGAACTAAAGTACCCACAAAATATTTGCATATTATAATCCTTGTCCTTTTTTTCTGTCTACAGAAGGGAAATCATCGGCCGTGACTTATGACTGTAAGTATTTGGAGGTGTCGGCTCTCATGAATCTACATGTTGATGAACTTCTCGCCGGAACCCTCACCCAAATACGACTGCATAGGAAACCCTCTAGGGACAGAGACCGAAACAACACAGAAGATGGCTGCCGATCACCAATGGCTTTCATTGGACGATTTCTGAAACGCCAAGGAACCTATTCGCGGTCATGTGACAACCTACTCGTACTCTGATTGGTCGGAAGTTGAAATCAAGAGAACCAATAACAATTACAAAGTCTCTATGATGTTTTGAAAACACATTGATAATGCAACTAGCGGATAATCATTAATGGAGATGGTTTACGTAGAGTGGAGGGCATTATTTCCAGCTGATTGATGTGGTGTATATTAAACATAAAGCTCATTTTACAATTGATAAGAAAATGTTTAAGAGTGCTTGCGAATTTGGAGTCTTCGTTCACATGTGAACACAGAATGCATGTGAATTCGTATTTGAATTTCTTATCTTGTTGCCATTTTCTAAAAGCAAGCAACTGCCAGCCCAGAATTGCTGAGCGTGAACTGGACTTAACCCATAAAGTCAATGAACCGTGACGGCTGCTCAGTAAAACTTAAAGGGCGACCCATTTATTCTTTTACATATTTATAAGTCACCCTTTATGGTTGTATTCTTTGATGTCATATAAAGTAGGGATAAGACTGAGTCAGTGTTCCGATTTAGGACACTCACACTCCATCTGACACTCTGTCTTTCTATTGTATTCACTATGAAGCTAATGCTATGTTCCATGTTCAAGATATTGATTATATTTCTAAGTACAAATACATCGTTGACGATGAAAATCTGTAAATATCTGTGCATCATTATTGAGCGTCAGTTTCGTAACCTTTTCATATTGGTAAATATCGCTGCAGATCCTTAAACTTTGCAAAGTTCTGGTCTTATTAAAGAAGAAGTCTATTGCTCTGTAATGTATTTTCCTCATGATGTTGATCATGTACATTCATCCCGCCTGTATAGGCTTAACATTGTTAACGTGTAATTATGACTGCATGTGCGTCTCCATTAACCCATTGTTCTGCTTAAAAGCTGCAAGTGTCTTAACTACTGCATAGGAAAACTGAATCCTCTGTGTTGTTTAACACTATGTGATATTTAGACATTCAACATTCTTTGATATATTTCTTAGAAATTAAACTCAAAACTTATTCTACAAGTGTGATGTGTGTACGCGTTTTACTTTAGACGTTCATTAAGGTTGTCCTCTCACTCTAGTCCCAATTTTTCAATATTTCAAATTCAATTACATTTTTATAATGTTTGAATAATTATTATTGTTTTGAAGATGAAAAAAGTACAAAAAATCATTTCCCTATTCATGTGAATGGGAAAGTAAATATCTATTCATCCTCCAGGAAAACTGAATTCGAAGAATCCTTATTATTCAGTCGTTATACTATAGACAATTCCACCTTGAATTAATTTAGCTTATCTAGCTTAAAATTACCTCCAACATCAAAATGGCATAAAAGGGTAGATACAAACTGAATAGGTAGCAAGAGTGATAAAATGCCTCAAGTGCATTCTCAAATTAAACTGCAAAATTATTTAGATCAGTTTCTGAACAATGTTCTAATCAAACGCCTCAGATGTGAAACACCAGGTGCGCCACCGTTGTCCAAAAAGGAGTAGAAGGAGTTGGCGAAGGTTGGCAGTTTGTACTCAAACCCGTAGACCTACTATTAATTGGATGAGTTTACCTGTGTGTGGAATTGACTAAAATTATTTTATAAAACAGTGGATTGTTTCCCAGGGGCGTAGCCAGCCCCAAAATCAAAGGGTGTTCCAAGTAAAATCAAGAGGATTCCCATTAAATCTAAGGGGGTTCCAACCTCTATTTTTCGCAAAATTCCTTATAATCATTTTGGGAAATTAAAAGGGATTTAAGACAAGCAGGAACATCATCCCCTGACTACGCCACTGTTTCCCCTAGATACACACCTTCCTTATTTATTTGTTTTTCTCTGGGAGTATGACCCGAGACCTTACATCTTAAAATTATACTATTCAAAATTGTAAGACCTTTCTATTGATGTATGAAATATCCATATTGCGGCCTTTAATCCCACTGGCGGTTTTAAAAATTGGCAGCAAAATTGGTACGTGGAATATAGCCTTCAGTTGTTCTGCCACCTGTTTGATGATATTACACACCCTTTAGTCACGATGAACTAGGTATTGCTAGAGTGTTCAGAAAATTATAAACATACTGAATTATGAGATTAATGCATCGAAAGTCTAACCAGCTTACAAGGGACAGTAAAGAACTCCGACTCAAGCATCACGGACGACTGCCGCCATTAGAATAATCCTTACCCTTCGTTATTTATTTTGTTTAAAAAACAAAAATTACTTTTCCCATTGAAGTTTCGTTTCAAATACATCTTATTATCATTATTGTCTTACCCTACATGTACCTCATGTATCTCACATGTATCTCATCATTATAACAAGGGATTTAATGGCACATAGACGCGTAGTGAATCAATTTTTCAACCCAGTGCTGAGGCCTTTCTAACCCATGACCAATAGATCGAATATGGAATATGTAAATGAGTTTAGTCTAGGCAACGATAGGGGATATCATCACTAGCCATGGCATGGGTATTTAATTTTTCATGAAGCAATTAATCCAACAATAGATTATTGATCCATGACCCAAATGTCTGCCAATGGGGCTAACTGTTGACCATGATCCACTATCCGTAAAAAGCAGTAAGATCAGCAGTATTGTCCTCTATTTTATCACCCATACAGCCACTGAGCGGTGTGTACAGGGACCAATGTGTATTGCAGGGCCATACATACCACTTCTAGTGTTCATGATTGTCAGCAGAAATTTAATTTTGTTTTGGCGATAAAAATAAAGAAGAACCTTTTGGGTCGTCCTCTGGTGTCTGCATGACCCATGGGAATCATACGAATATTTAGTTTTTTTCCCATTTAGGTCTATATGTTGGGGCCCACCTATGTATCACAAATCATAATCGTTCCTTATTACAGAATTTTTATGTGACTCATTCCAGCTGCTAATGTTACACATAGCACAGGCAGAGGGTTATAGAGGATATAAAAATTGAAAATACGTAATCTCATATCCCATGATAATAACATACTTACCAGTTGCTTCTGTTTATGATAATTACTATAATAATATCTATATATATAAGTATACTATAATAATACCTATACTTATAATTATTTGATAACTCATTCCTTTCACAATAACAGTTATTATCTTCTGAGTTGACGTATTGGTAATGTAATAAGAAGAACCGTGGGGGGCGTCCGAGGGTGTCTGTATGACCCAGACGGGATGGTCATGACCCAAGGGCCATACGATTCCCATAGGTCGTACAGACATGTGATGACGACCCCAAAGGTTCTTCTTTATTTTATGACCCAAAAAAGATATTATTTCTGCTGACAATAATGAACACTAGAAGTGGTATGTGTGGCCCTGCAATATGCACTGGTCCTGTACCCACCGCTCATCGGCTGTGCAGGCGATAAAATAGAGGACAAACTATCATTGAATGTTTTGGTGTGTGTGTGGGGGGCTCTGTATTCAGGCGTGGCAACGGGCTAAAGAAGATTAATGGTGCAAACATCCCTGTGTGACACAGACGATACGGATGACATCATTTACCCTACTCTCAATTGGTTGGCAAACACATACATGTAAGTCAATTATGAAACAAAAGGTATTTACCATTATTTTAGGTTAATATCAAGATCATATTCTCCCCAGAATGAATGAAGCACGACTCTAATCTGAACTGATAAACTGCTCATTATGTATTTTCAAAAGGTGAACATGTAAAGAAATATTTGTGTCACAGTTTAAGTAAAGGGTTAGGGCTTGGTTTAGTTACTGTAAGGTAATACTGTTTTCTAGATCATGGACACCGTTTTACAGACCTTGGGCACCGTTTCCAGACAACGTTAGCCCCCACTAGCAGCTAACCATCTTTTTCCCCATGATACGCTTGCATGTTTTTCCCCATGTTAAAGACGTTCGGCCCTGTGGTAACTGCGTTGGCTCATATCTTTTCTTTTTTTGGATATTACAAATTCACGTATTTACATGATCTTCCAGATGCTTCACATGGTATGATTATTATGACAGACTTCGTATTTTTACATGTGGCTCGCCATACAACAACGACGGACATAAATATTTTACAGTAATGGATGAATTCATGGCTATATCTGATAAATACCAATAGTCATGGGGAACACAGTGTGCATGCACAAGGTCTAGGCCTATAGCCAAATTAGAATGATACAATTAGGCTTGCCGGATATGATATGTAGTTACAGCTAATAGAACATAGGAACGTCAATGTTCCTGAAAATGACAACAACATGAATTATTCAGCATTAATTTTACTGAGTTATTTGATAAAAAACATAATTCTTAAAACACATAAATGGCTGTTTATAAAATACTATTGTGATCATAACTCTTGATCTAAAAATGGTACTGTTTATCTGTTTGAAGTGGTAATATTTTCAAGTTATATTTTTTTAACTTGATGTCATAATTTCTTTAATAAATCACTAAAATTATTGTCTCCATGGCAACCAAATTACTA
Source organism: Lepidonotus clava (assembly GCA_936440205.1). Lineage (NCBI taxonomy): Eukaryota > Metazoa > Annelida > Polychaeta > Phyllodocida > Polynoidae > Lepidonotus > Lepidonotus clava. The sequence continues at coordinate 34,424,265 of OW387140.1, forward strand.
TTGTTTGGTAAATTTTGGGAATAAATGTTCCAATGACATTCCAGATAAGGATATTTTGGAATGAAATAGAATCTTTTGAGTAGGTCAGCTGAATTGTACACAAAAGGTTAGCCTAAGAGAGTTTTAACACCATTTTTCATTAAACTACTCATATCTCCTTAAATATTAATCCTAGGGCATAGGAAAAATCCCCCTTGGAGCATCCTTTCTCCCTGTTGAGTCACATGTTTTGATAAGAGAAAAAGTCTACATTAGCTGAATCAAATATTTTCGGATAATAATTATCATTTGTAGCTTTGTGTTTCTAGCATGGGGACTCAAAAAAAATCATGAATCTTATGCCCACAATTCCAAAATTTTGATTCATGAAAAAACAGAAAATTCTGGTTGTGACATTTTGTGTGTGGTTAAAACCTCTCTAATTAAATTGCAATTTGTTTCTAATAGATATAATGAAATATTTTATATAAATATTTACACTTTATACATGTTTTTATATGGACATTTTCCTTCACAAAGCCGTCATGCATCTTTTTTACACTTTCAAGCATATTTTTTTTAGATGTGTCATCGTTTTCTTGAGCAGTTTGTGAATGCATGGAGATGCGTGAAATTAGTTTGGTTGTCGCCCCACAAGTATTGCAATTGAATGCATTTCCCCCCCTTCAAACTTACTATTTCTTTTGTAATGACCTCGTTTCTGGCCATCAGGCGTTCCTTTTGGTATAAGTGTGGCGTCACCAGACCATGATCTATAAATCACATTAAATGGTATGTTCTATCTATGTAAATGCCTTTTAGAGGACATAGAGCCTGCATGTGTTACATGTACAGAGAAACGAAGCACTGGGGAAAAATGAATAATGAAAATGAGACCACTAGATAAGTAAATGATTCATAAGTATTCGGATATTGACTGTTTGTCTACGCTGACTGACATCAACAATACAGTTAGTTCTTGGTTATTTCCAACCATATGCATGTGCAAATTAAACTGTCCTATCGTTTACACGTTCATTTAGTAAAACATACATTTTGTATTTATAAATGTTTGCAAAGTAATTCACTGAATGGACTTTTATCTTCAAATGAAGCATCACTATCGTCAGTATTCCAATTACAAGTTTTGCAAAATGTTTACAACATATATTCCAATTCGACATACGTGCACCAGTTGCTATATTCTATACACACACCTATCAATCAAAATTAATCATTCAACCCTTTTAATTGTCGGCCTTGATTTTGTAACTTTAACGAACTATGCGTTACAGACTTAGGGTGAGTTTCACATTAGGGGAATTGGAAATGCGTTTCTCATATCCAACAACATTTCAGATATGACGTTCTTAATAATCAATAATCTTTACTCTAATAACATATAGATAACAATAGGAACATAAGACCATAACGTGTGAAACTCAACCATGAAAAAGTTAAAATATCTTAACTAAGAGTACGATCTTAAAATTATGACCAGTGTGAAACTCTCCCTATGAGTATAGCGTAAATAATGATGCATGCAATATTACTCACTCCACAACAAGCCTCGCGGATAGAGCTAAAAATACACGGCCAGTTTTACGTGGCGATCAGCTGGGAGGCAGGTAGCTACACACCATACGTCGAAAGCTACAGAGGTTAGGATAGGCTTACTCCAGGAGGAACCCAGGAGGAGCAAGGGGTACGAGTTGCAGGGTGTGGATGCACCACGTTTTACAAAAGGTAACTACTTATGTAACTTCTATGTTATTTTTGTTCAAATTCTATACCTAAAGGTATCACAAGTGAATGACAGAGTTGTATATATTTGTGTATGTCAAGGACAGATCTAGAAAAGAACGAGCGTTAAGGTGCAAGAGCATTAGTCGGTTATTTATACCAGCAGTCATCTGTCTTGGGGTCAACTAGTGAGTGGAGTTTGTTTACCTCAGAATCCCAGGCCCCGTCCAGCTGTAGACGAATCCCTGTAGCATCTTGCTGGAGAGCATTGGAATACATGAATACCTAATATATATGGCAGTACCGTATGTGAATCAGTGTGAATCAAATATCTAGATTTTTCGAGTTATAATTAAGTCGGTGAAAACTGAGGATTATGTAATTGCTCCAACAGAACAAGTTCGAAACTCTCTCGGTCTGGGATGTATTAGGATTCGAGACTATTGATACAGCTTGAAAAGTTGCAGTAGTAGTTGGTAAATTACCTAGCAAAACTGTGTCTACGACTTACATTGTTAAAATATGGCTATTAGCCAACTTCAAGGTGAGTTAATAAAGTGGAGAATGCGGGTAGCTGTACAGGCTTAGCGAGAAAAGTGGATGAACAAACATCAGCCATTTGGTATTCTCTTGTAATGATGATTGATTAACAATTTCTTAATCTATTTCATTATTGTTCGAAAGAAACGGAGACGGATAGCTGAATTATGATATAGCCTCGTTTAGCTAATCAAAATATTCAGAAACTGACAGTATATGCAACATCCTTGAATGTACCGTATATTCGTGTTGAGAACTATTTTTCACTGAAAAAAAGGAAAATGTAGTTTTGTTTTGTATTTGTACTTATAGCTAGAGATTGCAACATTTCTTCATCATTATTTGTTTGAAACCATTAGGAAATCATACTGTTATGTAGAACATTTACTGATTCGGGTCTCGTTAGATGAGGACCAGATACATCCTACATCAAGGGCTATTAATCTAACGTGCAACTGCAAGTTAACATGGAAAAACATTACCTATGCATGTGATCGTGTAGTGGTTCAATTAGTCAAAACCACTGGGAGCTAGCTATAGACAGCTAGATGCAATACAAATGTCACATGCAGCAACATTTTTCAAACTCAGATAACTACCATGGATGTATTGAAGATTATTATGTTTTTGTTTAATTTGCACGTGAGAAAAATCTTTATATCGTGTAAATAATTACAGTTGTTTGAAGTTTGAAAGACAATCAGTAAGATTTAATGGTCATCAAATTCACATCGCAATAATAATTTGATGCTGTAAAATGATGTCACTTGTGGTTTATACAATGATTTTGTTACCCTTTGATAACGTATCTCTTTAGGGCAGTATTTCCAGACTCATAATTATACCCACGGACCATAATAATTATTTTGGCTAAGCTTTGAACGTTATCAGATTAGTCTGCGAACTGTATAACATTTAACATCTAGTTAACGGTTTCGCAAAAGTTCTGGAAACCTTTCATTTACTGTTCACACAGTGGATAGGAAAATCCAACACGTCGTTGTTTGATCTAGAGTCATGTCTTACATGGCTGTTAAAGTGTTGGGGTCCATTAAGGCCAATTTATACGCATCGGAAAATCTGAGCTTGTCAGCAGTCAACTTGAATTATAGACCTTGTGCAGACGTAGTCACATGACCATATTTTGGTGATCACCACGTGGTGATCAAGAGCACATGGTCATGGAATCAGTCTCAATCTATGAATTCTAAATGATGATTATAGTTTAGTATTATTCAGTGAGAATTCTCCAACTCAAAGCAACACAAAAATAGTTGATGAATGCTTCAGAAATGTAGATACTAATGGTTTTAAATTGATCACCAATATGGCGGCCAGGCCATAATAAGCGGCTGTGACGTCACCTGCACAACGTCTAAAGTCGACTATTCAACTTTTGGCACTGTTTTTCACAGACAAAATCCAACATGTTTGATTAGGTTTAAAGGCTTGAATTTCAGTGGGCTACAAACATTGTCTTAACTGCCAAGGATGTGTAAGCTGGCAAAGTGGGAATCCTCTTTAGGTAAAAGGGATTGTAATACATAATATGGCCTCACATTTGAAAAGTCATTTACAAACTTGTGAATCAAATAAAATCAAATGAGATGCACGTTTATTTATAAAACATTATTTCAATATGGAGAATTTCTAAATAATCAAACAGTTGCTCATGTACTTTTCCTTGCAGGTTAATGTTGCCACACTCAACTCACTCATGGCCATTGCCAACTTTGTGTTACATGAAAGGTCGAATCAGGATCGCTTAAGGCACTTAGAGACTAGTAATCCAGTTGGAAATAATAAATAAACCACCACTCTACTACGTATGACACGTTCGTGGACTATTGCCAACATATTTGAAGCAATACTTTTAATGAGGTCAACCAAATCATTTAGGGTCAAACTTAAGTGCCAAAAGGCACATTATATATATTTGTGTGTACATATATATAGAAATACTATGACTTTAAGCGTATAAATGTTTTATGAAAAGCTAAATAATCTAGAGTTTAAAGGTGTAACCCTTGGCGCAATACGACTAAGATTGCGGTCAAATTACTTCTGACAAACATCTAGAATTGCTTTATGTTCCCCAAATAATTGATATATTTTGCATATCTTTCTGATTGTATTGCTCAATAGATACACTTATTTTGGCTGTTCAGAATTTCAGTTGCAGTGCTGAATGAGTTCCCCCCTTATTTAATGTAACTTTAGTGCCATGTTGTTATGGTTCAGCAATTAGACCGGATCCTTTTCAGCGTACATAATGAGGACATACACAGACAGACCCAATAATTTTTTTAGGTGGTTCTGAGTCTAGACGTCAATAACCAATCAATCAATCAGCAAAACATTGTGTACTCATCGCGGTTCATCAGTAGGATGGAAGATACCAGCCAAGACTATAGATTTGTGTTAAATGGACCAAGCAGGTTCCACCATCTTGTCTAAGCTTTTTCATTCCTATGTTTGGTATTTTGCTCTAAATCGCCCATAACCTTTCATTAAATTCTCATGCATTTGCCTCAAATCAGCGGATCCCCCAAGGAAACTTCCATTTATCTTACAACTAAATTTAAACTGATTGTACCTCATGAACACCAACCCACAGATCACGTGTACTTTTTCTATGTACGTTTACAGAGGAAGGCAACGTGTTTCAGTCCCTTTGATTGATCTATCCCCCTTCTTATTGACCAGTGACCCTAAAACCGTCTACTTCTATTCCATCAAGGATACAGGTCTACATAAATAATGACCATATCTTCAAACGCTTCACCAAGTTTCTTCACAACAACAGCCAGAGGCTTTTATGATTCTGTATCCCTCGATTCAGCACTGCCACCTGGTGCTTTTCGGTGGAGACCTCTTTTTCTCAATTCTCTTACTACTACACAAATTGGCAGTGAATCAATTCTTACAGTTAGGATGCTAAAGGAGGTCCATGATCAATATGGTAAAAACTGGTGCGTCCTTTCTGTTAATGATATCTGAAAAATCACACTCAAACCTGGTCATGTATTTTTTTCCAGTTGTCCCACATACTTCATTCTGCAAATACTGCATGCTATTATCAGGTTGCTGCTCGGGCGATTGCCTTTGTATAGCATCTTTAAGCGTTCCCATAACTTTAAGAAGATTCTTTCCCTGCCGTTTAGAGTCGGGCACTTATGAATTATGTGACGGGCCACACTATGAAAATAGACGCTATTCTCCCAAATTATACAACTTGTGATAAGTCTTTAATTTCAAATAATGGTGATCTTCCACGTAGGTACAAGTAATAGTAAGGATTGTATTATGAAGAACATCATGATTTTCAATCGAATTTTGGGGAAAATCACAGATATATGTCGACTTGAGTTCAACTTGCAAATGTATATAGATGTTAACTTGAGTTTAAGTTTATAATACAACTGACTATAATAAATTTGGTGTAAGTTGATCTTAAATGCATTTCCTTGACAGTCTTTTACGTTCTTATCCACAGGGGTGATTCTCAAAACTCCAATATGGCGAAAATTCTAGTCATTGGTGCAGGCGCCGTAGGACTATCCACTGCCGTGCGCATTCAGGATTTCCTCCCTGGGTCAAAGGTCACCTTAATGGCGGATGGCTTCTTAGACGAGACCACCAGTTACGGACCTGCTGGAATCTTCAGACCTCTTGCCTCCAAAACTCCAGGCATACCTGCCGACACCGTCATGTAAGTTGATTGACATACCCCTAGAAATGCCCATCACTCCCCTTCATAGTTTAAAGTGTCAACCCTATCAAGGTACTGCTAAAGGTTCCGCACAGTTAATCTCTACCCCTTGAAATCACAAGCCAAATCGGTATACGGGCCTTGACACAATTATTTCAAATTAAGGCATAGGCTTATTTGTTGAGGTAACAACAATATGCCTATTGTGCACTTTAAGTATAGGGAACACCACATTTTATAGCGTTGACAACGCACGTCAACCTTGTTTGAATTAAGAATAATTTACGTTGATAATTCAATCTACCCCCGAAAGTTAATGTCTGTTCCTACTACACCGTGGATTTAAAGGGTCATTCTCGTTATCACCTGAGATAATTTATAAGTCCAACCTTCTTTTGACTAATGAAAACGGTTGATACAATGAAAGTAATACCATTTGAAATTGTATGTAACTACATCCAGTAATTTCCAATGTGCCCAATAATCTAGGTTCTTCCCTTAGTTAATATAAAATGTGTTCGCCTGATTTATGCATAATGCTATGTCATTGTAGGGGCTGGCTGCGGACGTCATGGGAGCATTTTTCAAAGCTAGCCAAATTTCCAGACAGTGACGTGCCATTGTTCACCACAATCTCTGGCTACCATTTACACCATGGGAATGCCAAGGTAAGGGTAGTTACCGTTTTCACCAAGGGACATCTCAGATAAAGGTAGTTACCATTTACACCACGGGAATGCCCAGGTAAGGGTAGTTACCATATAGACTTTTTTCATTAGGGTGTGGCGCCCCCTGGTGAAGTAAATTGAAACAATGATTTAGGTCTTTTCATCTAGTTAACCTATATAAAGACTATAGTGAAGCATAAAGGTTAACTATGGGGAAAGACCTAAACCATTGTTTCAATTTACTTCACCGTCACACTCTTGAAAAAGGTCTAGACACCATGGGACAGTCCAGGTAAAGGTACGTAGTTACCATTTACACCAAGGAACAGCCCAGGTTACGGTATGAAAATGGTAATTAAGGCTGGTTACCAATTACACTGTTTCTGCCATGGGACATACCATGGAAAGATAAATGTGTTCGGTGTGGTGGGGTCTGTTCAGTACCATGAAAGGATAGTTACCATTCAAACCATCGCACATACCAGATAAGGGAAACTACCATTTTCACCATTAGACATCAGTAGTAACGGAAGCTACCATTTACAACCATGGGATACCCCTGGTAATGATAGCTACTATTAAATTTTGTCGGACCCTGATATCTTGTATCTGGTTATGGAATCAGTCAATACCCATCTGCTATTTTAATTCTAGGCAAGGTTTAAGATGAACAAATAATTGTTTCTATAAGGTTATGACGAATTTCCAAATGACCTTCACATGACTTATGGCATTAGCAAAACTAAACTTGTAATCGGGTAATCTTGGCAACCATTCACGTAATTTATTATTTGGGTTTCTCAATGACATCTATATACATGTCTTCCGTTATCTTTATAATAGGCCTATTAAGAACTATGGTAGATACATGGATGTTATGATATTCATTAGACATTATGTTTACCATTGTGTACAACAGATTTCCCTTTCAGCCCAGTCTGGTTAAACATTTCACCACCTGCTTCAGAGATCTCACCGAGCAGGAGTTGGCCCAGTTCCCAGTCAAATATTCGTGAGTTCTTATTTTCACTATCCTTAAAGGCCTAAACTTCTTGTTTTTTGATATGCGAAATTTATGATTAGGCCTATAAAGTGACACAGTGTTTTACTTTCACCTGGAGAAGCACCTGTTAAGTCTATCTGTCATACATAGAAATAGAATCTTATTTGATAGTGTTTGAATACTGGAAGACCTACATTTAATTTTGGTCTCACGAGTTGCCTCAAGATGGCAGCACCTGTAGACACGCTGCCTTTGGCGCAAACGGAAAGTGATTTTCATTAGCAGGATCACACTATGCTTTGGCACCTAATACGTTTATTGATACAAAAAGAATACTAATCAATCTGTTTGCTTTATAAAATATAATGTCATTAATTGGTTCAGTTGTTTTCATAAATAGACGTTTATGTATTATATGCGCTGTTCATAAGTCCGTTTATGTCGTGTGTGTGTTATTGTCAAAAAAAGAAGATTCTCAAGGTTCAGCTTTTATTTCCAGGCATGGCTGGTTCTATACAACATTACTATGCGACGTTAGGAAATATCTCCCATACCTAGCTAAAAGGTGAGCATCTGCCTATTGATAAAATATTATTAATTCTAATTGATCTTTTAATTTTGTAACTGGCTATCAGAATTAATTCTCATCGACAATTATTATCTATAAGTAAAGTTCATGGGAAAATTCTAACATTTTTGCAATTGGGGCCCCACTGCTTATGTAAAGATTTTGGACCCCACAACGAACAAGATAGTATTCAATACAAAAAGCTATTTGTCTACGTCGTTAAACCAGTTTAACAGTTATAAAAATGTCTTTCAATTTATTTGAAATTAAGACAATTCTCTGCATCATTTCTCTGAAAAGGTTCAAGGATCGAGGAGGCTTTTTACAGAGGAGACATTTACATTCATTAAGAGAGGTTAGTGAACACTAAATAAATACTCCTCTGTATTGATCTCCAAGCTCAAATTTATCATGGGATTCAATTAATTTTTCTAGCAAGAACTACGTACCTTGTTCCACTTGATACTAAGGAGCTGCGAGGAGTACTTTTCAAAGCCACTGATACCAAGTAAAACTAAGTCAGATTACCACCTGCATTAAACACCTGTAATTCAATAAGGACAGAACACATGTGCTAAAAATTGGGCAGTTTTAATGATATGTAAAACATAACGTACTGGCAATAAACGGCATATTGGAATGCATACAATGTAGAAAAATCAATCATAATTTTCTAACATAGTGAACAAGATTATCAAATTGTGCCTTGGTTGTATTGGGAATTGCTTACGCCCAATTTCTAACAATGTTAGCTATTTTCCAAATAATTTAATACTATGTTAATTTGCTCGAAAAGCATCTTACTTGGAAAAATCTACACCATTTTGGTATTTCTGGTTGCAAAGCTCAATGGGGACACTATTTCCGGTTGTTGACAACAACAATTCTGACTCCCTCAACAGCGAGACAGCCAGACGTATTCATTATGCCATGTCCATGTGACAATGACAATGACAATGACAATGACAATGCCAATGACAATGAATTTTATTCACAACCTCTAAATGTGAGAGGAGCACTTAGCATCGGAGTGTTCTGGTCATTTGCGTCCAGCTCAGGTCTCCTGCTGTAGAATTACCTATAACTAACAATTAGACCTACGTCAAACCTAGGAATGTTAAACATTTGGTAATGTTAATGCTATGTACATTAACAAGGTACCAGCAAAAAGAGGCATTAAAAGGCATCATTATAAGTAAAGAAATCAAATTATTGTGTACCATAATGATAATTGTAAAAAAGGAATATTCAATGGTGAATTGGCACAGCAAGTAAAGATTTCCTCCTGTAAATGCCTAGCCTGTATGTTAAATATTCACTCGAGCAATATAATCAGGCTGAAAATTAGCCTGATACCATTAATATTCATCTGGTCTGTTAATCAAATTGAAAGTCACTTCCTTTCATATTAACTATGTAATACAATTTTTTTTGTAATGTAACTTAGCTGTGCCAAACATTGTAAATATATCGGCACGCTTGGAAGACCAGGACATGTCCTGAAAGTTTTTGCTTTGAAATAAACAAATAATAATAATAAAAAGATTCCAGGAAAAGTGTGGATGGGAGCTGGGGCCCTCAAGCTGGGTCAAAGGATTAGAGGGTTTCATGGACCTTTTGGTTTAGGGCTTGAGTAAAAGTAAGGGGAGGGCTACAATGAAAGGGAGGTTGAAAGTCTAACTGGCTGGACTATTGAGTTGTTACGTGTTCGCGGTTGTGGGTATCAAGTATCAGATCTAACTTTCAGGTCTTGCTGGAACACCCAGCCAAACCTGGTTCTGGGGGTTGTCCTTGGGTGTGCTGTTGCAGGTGGTTGAGTGATCAGGACGCTTGGGCTTGCTTCTGGGCCCATCCTTGGGTGCTGATTACTGCCATCGTGTTACTTCCCGCAATTTAAATAAATAACAGGTGTTAATGGTAAGTTTCTGGGCCCATATCTTGGCTAATCAGGAAGATTAGGAATTTTACCTTTTACTAAAATTACATAGTGTTATTACAAAAAGTCTCAAAGAGGGATTATTAGGTGTAAAATTTATTCATGATAGACAGAATTTCTAATCACAAGACGCTAATCAAAATTTCCCTAATTGGCCAAATTAGTTACAAAGATATGGGTCCTGCTGGTCAGTTTCAACATTTGCTGATTGCCACAACAATGAGATTAGAATTTTAGTTGAATGCTTAACGTGTTTCCACCCTTTATATTAGAGGCATTCTGTTGATAATTTCTTCCTTGGTTAAGTTTGCTGGAGAGGAAACGTTCTCATGCCTGGGGACTAAAGCCTGGTCCCCACTTGGGCGACTAGATTCCCTTGGTCGGCAGACGACTAAGGCTGTTAGTAGCACACTGGTGGCCTGATGTCTGACAACCAAACCACTAGTCGTCATGGTTTGGGGCAAAATATTTGACATGTTTGATATTTTTCTCTAGGCCTCAGCAATTAGTGCAGTTAGTAGCCCAGCTGTGGGACCAATGTGTCCTCTAGTCGCTGGCAGTTTCATAGCAAGAGCGTCCCAACATGGCGACTAACTTTTATTTTTCACCGGCGTCTAGTTGGTCACCCGATGACGTACAAATTTCTTTATCAGCGGGTGACTAACGTTAGTTGCCGTTGCTGGTCGCCCAAGTGGGGACGCGGCTTTATAGTACAGAAGTTTTGTGGTCACGTGTGTCCAGTTCAGGTCTCCCCCCATAGAATTACCCATGGTTAACAATTATGCCGCACCTGTGAGAATTCTCCTTTGATAACAATTTCTGAAAATACGTTTTTAATGAACTGATAACAGAGATGAGCTTGTATTAATGATCAACACTAAACTGCCAATTCCTTTCCATGCTCTCCACAGGTGGCCGGTTCATACGACGTGGTAGTTAATTGTGCTGCTCTTGGCAACCAAGAATTGACCAACGACAAGAATATGACACCAATCAGAGGTACACTTCTCCGGGTATGATGTCACAAACTTTTGAAACTATTTTTGATAAGATCAATGTGGGGCTTATTTGATCTCTTCTTACCATTATACCTTAATGTACGACTGTTCCCAGCCAAGGTGTGATGTAACGGTCATATTATGTGACCATACTTTTTTGGTTTGTCTGTTACTTACTAAATTGTCACATAACGGTTACATTATTTTTCTGGAATGTTGAGACCTAACCAAAAGAGTATGTTCTCATAATGTTCTGGTGAGGTTAGGTCAAGATAAAATTAAAATAGAATGTCATTGTAACATTCTGATTAGGTGAGGTCCAGACCTCACTTATAATTAAACATTCTAACATTGTTGTGACCTCCTGACCAGGGGAGGTCCCAACTTCACCTAAACAGTATGTTATTGTGATGTTCTGATTACATCAGGTCTTAACATTACCTAAACAGAATGTTAATGTTACTGTGACTATCTTATTAGGTTAGGTGTCAACCTAACCTAAACAGAATGTTATGGTGGCATCCTCATTAAGTGAGGTCTCAACCAAACCTAACCAGAATGTTATTGTGACATTCTTATGAAGTACCAGCCTCATAAATAGCATTATAAGAATGTTATTGGAACGTCACAATGTAACATCACAACTGTTGGTTGCAACAATGTTATTGGGAGTCATCAAAAGAACGTCGCTGTAACCTAACAGTGTAACGTAACAAGAATCAATCCAGAACGTTGCTAGAACGTTATTAGAACGTCATATCCTTGGCTGGGTTGATATGGGTCTGGATGGCCAATGTGTTTGAGGAGTTGGTACCACTCGTTTGCATTGGTACTGCATGGGTTTGAACGAACTAAGCTCATATAAAAAGAAAAAAAAAAGAAAAAATATAATAGTATTTGCTAATATCTGAAGTATGTGATAAAAGCCTGTATCTTGTAATCTTGTTATAATCATTAACGGCCCTGAATTGCTATGATATAAAATGAGGCGGCTTTGGATCAATATGATTATTATTGAAGAAAAGACTGGCCATGGGTCAATGGGGTTTATCATAAATCATGATATATTCCTATTAGTATTACTGTCGTATTTAGTGTATCAAAACTCGAATAGCTGCTTATAATATTATATCAGATATATAAATCCTGAAAAGGACATTGTACGTGTTGTTTTTTACTTCTGTTAACAGGTGAAAGCTCCATGGGTAAAACATTTCCTGTACACTGATAACGACAACGTCACAGACTGTTACATTATACCAGGGTATGTAGTCTTGTACAATTTCCTTTATCAGTCCAGGGTTATGGTTGTATTACAGCCATTAAGGACCTAACTCTAGAGCTGTGTGTAACATACCGATTTCACAGGAGATGTATATCAAACCATTTTCACCTCTTTTTGTATTGGATGACCTTCGTTTCCCAATGGTTTCTCAATGTTTATCTGTTTTATTTTTCTACAATACGTAAGCCTGCAAATTAATAAAATACAGGCAAATGATGAATTACACCTTGAAGAACGGGAACATAGCTAGTTAAAGCAGATGTTATGAGAAACGTTGTTTTATATGTTCTGGGTTAATTACTTGTTTATTTCTAACTAAATGAAACAGCGTGGGCGGACCCACTCCGATGAGATAATCGTCATCCTCAATTCATAGAATAGTATACCCTATTGAATGTGATTCACCTTGACATTACACCTTATTTTGTGTAATGCCGTTGGCGATATTGACAAACAGATAACAGCTTTTCTATAGGTAATGGTTCTAGGAATCTAGGTGAAACATACGTCCAGATCGACCCACAACAAGGTCCAATAATTATTCCACAATGGTGTTCATTACAAGGGCACATTTGGAAAACAAGATTAGTAAGCAGGTGCAAATTTTATAGTTCGAAACAGTATAGTAATTCAATAGTTTCCTTAATATTAACATTTACATAATTCCTCCGTTTCTGTACTCATAAACAAATTGTTATTTATCTGAAAGGTCTAAAACCCTTCCCTTTGGATGTTCTACTAAAATGATTGCAGTATTATATTTACTAATTCTAGAATAGACCATGTGATCATTGGGGGCGTACCCCAAAAAGGTCGGTCTGACTTGGAACCTCTGGAAGAAGACAGACGAGACATCCTGGGTAAAGCTATGAAGATACTCCCTTCACTTAAGGTAAGAATGATAAGTCAAGTTGCTAATCATAATAATCGTAATATCCCCAAACTAGGAGTGCTGGTGAAAGAGGTTCACCATTCTGTAAATGTTTACATTACTAACTTAAAGTATATTATATCATTACTACTCATTCACACTTAAGCCCTGTTTCCACCAGCCGATTTCATCACCAATTTTAGAAATCGGCAGTGGGAATATTGGTTAATCATTAACATGTTATATATCTTTAAAAAAGTTTTTAATTCTCTTTCAAATGGTATGTAAGATATGTAATCCTTTACCATATTAACAGTTAAAAGTAATGAATTACCAACAAATCGGTAGTAAAATCGGCTGGTGGAAACAGGGCTTAAAACACTTTAGTAAGTCCTGAGGGGGGGGGGGGGGGATGGTCCAGTCCTTACCATGTGGCCCAAGGTGTCTGTTGAACCACCTTTCGTTGCTGTTGTTATCACCCCCATAGATTCAATCATCAGTTCTTTGTAGAATGTAAAAACGAAATTGATACAGTTGGAAGGTTGGAAGGTTGCGACCCTAATTGTACCTTAAACTCCAAAACATCCTCATCCTTATGAAATGCGTGCACTGTATGGAACACATGCACTCTTACAAATCTCTAGAACTTGTACTCAGAAATGGATGGCAAACTCAAAACAAAATGAATAGATTATCTATCCCTTGAGAAGACCAACGTGACTCTATAGGTATTGGTTAAATGTTGGCGGTACACAAAAGGCATGGCAAGAAAGGCTTTTGTATACACCCGTAGTCTATTTGTCAGTTTGTTGAAATGATTTCTTCTCAACTTTACGCACCGTAATTATATACCAAAGTAACTTTGGTCCAGAACCACACGCATTGGATTGTTATTCAGCACATGTACAAACCATTATGCCAATTAACAAAAAGGTATTATATAATTGTGGGTTAAGAGACCGCTATTAGGCCAATAACAGTGATCATGTGCGGCATGTGTTTGTGTCATATCAAAATGTAAGTCATTCTACTTAGGCCTAGTCAAATATCGAATTACCAGTTAATCTAAAATCATCTATGAGGTTACCGCGAAGAAGATTATCTCATACCCACCTGACCACTCACACCTCCCAACACCCACACCCTGTCTGCACCTACCACTCGTAATCACACCTAAACACAGAGACCACACCCACTATACAATAAGACACACACATACAAACACACCTTGAGGGGCGGACCCAGAGATTTTCAAAAGTAGGGGGGGGGGGGGGCGCCTCATTATAAATTTGTCTATCGGACCCTGGGAATTTTACTTTTAAAAAATCAAGATTGGGGGGGGGGGGGGGGGGGGGGGGCTCTGCGCCCTCCTAAATCCTCCACTGACCTACCTACCTACCTAATTATACCTGCCAATGAACCTACCTACCTACCTGCCTGCCTGAATTGGTTCATATGTACATGAATAATTAAACGTAATTTAGTGGTTGATAGGCTGAATCGACATGTTTCGACAGGTTAGTGTCTTCATCAGGATGAATAATTAAAGTTTGCCTTCTAATTCATGAAATATCCAAATGAACAAAATCAGATATGTTTTAAGTCTTGAATAGGGTAAGATTATTCTTTAGCTCATCAGCCTACCATTTACCTCCGTCTGACAGAAAGCTGACCTCGGCTCCATGGAAGAATGGGTTGGTCTCCGCCCTCACCGAACTCCTCTTCGACTGGAAACAGAAATGCTCCAAGTAGGAGACCGTCAAGTTCCGGTGAGTCACCCCCTCCCCCTTTTGCAATTATCAGTCATTTTTTATAATCAGAGATCATTACTGCAAATTGTCTGTAGTTGCATACATGAGTTTTGTCCAATTATATATCGTTTATAGGAATGTGAAGACTATTCTTCTTTTCTATATACGGAGAGTAATGAGGGGTTAGATCATGCATCGTGACATGTGTATCACTGCGCATCCTACTTGATTTCCATTTGAATAATTGCAAATTGAATCTCATTCGCACATAATTACATGTTTATCATAAACTCCAGTTTTTTACGAAGGTCCTAAGAAGATGTAGTCAATCTGTAAATCTATGTCTGTATAGCGTCTTTAAATTCCACAGGAAGAATGTAAGACTGTTCCTGATTTTACATTATTTTTCTATAACTAGGTTGTCCATAACTACGGCCATGGCGCGAGTGGCGTCACACTGAGTTGGGGAACAGCGACTGAGGCAGCTCAGCGAGTTACGGCTGCCGTAGCCCAACTCAAGATGGCCAAGTTATAACTGAGTTACAGACGGATTCACACCAACAAAACCTTATACTTAAACCTACTATACTTATAACATTAGATTGCATTTAGGTTTTACATGTGTATGTACATAATAATACTACATGCTAAATCATACATATGTAGTAACGGAATTAATCGATACCATTTTAGTGAACTAGCCGACTCTCAATAGTCTCCATCCTTAAATCTTTGGATGAGATGGGGTTTCTAGTCCCTACTATAATAACCATCTGTAGGATATAGTAATAGCAAAGCATTTGATATCCCTGATGATTAGATCAAAGTTAAAGTTGTATATGCCATTGGACAACACAGAAATGTTCAGGATACAATAACTAATTGTCTTTATTAACTGTGCGTTATTGAATTAGTACTAGTGTGAGCAAACATAACTCATAAATTGATGAGATGTGTATTCAAATTAATAATGATTTTGAATAAGTTATCCTTACAATGAAAACATTTCTTTATAAATAACGGTAAAATATACACTTATTTAGATATATATAATTATGGATGATTATTACCCACAACATAAACTATATTAACATTTAAGATCTACGATGATATTACACATTAGTCATATCATATCATAAAATACGATATTATGGTATATCTAAAACAAGTCAAGAAGTCGCCTGGCCCTTTACAGTTGACAGGGTTGCCGGCAGTGTAATAACATTCTGTAGGTTTCTCTTAAAACCTACAAGGGAGCGGAATCTCATGAAGCTGCCCCAGCCTGCGGTATGACGTTATAATAACGTTGCAGCAACGTTCTGGATTGGTCTTTGTTATGTTACATTGTAACGTTGCAGTGACGTTCTTTTGATGACTCCCAATAATGTTGCTGTAACCAACTATTGCGATGTTACATTGTGACGTTCTAATAACGTTCTTGTTACGTTATTTATGAGGCTGAGACTTGATAAGAATGTCATAATAACCTTCTGTTTAGGTTATGTTGATACCTGACCTAATAAGATAGTCACAGTTATGTTCTGTTTAGGTTAGGTTAAGACCTAACCTAATCAGAACATCACAATAACATTCTGTTTAGGTTAGGTTGGGACCTCCCCTGGTGAGGAAGTTACAATAATGTTCTTTTTAAGTGAGGTCTCAACCTCACCTAATCAGAACGTCACTATAATGTTCTGTTTGGATTTGGTCTTGACATTACTTCATTAGAACGTTATGATAACATTCTTTTTTGGTTAGGTCTCAACCTCTCAGAAAACTAACATAATGGTTATGTGTTATTTTAGTAAGTAACAGACTAACCAAAAAAGTATGGTTGCATAACGTAACCTTTACGTCACACTCCGGCTGGGGTTTGTATCTGGTTCGTTTAATAAAGACGTCATAAGCCTACAATGGCATGTACATGCCGAATCACCATAGTCATGATTAGACTACTATGTAGTACATTTGAAATAGAGATTTAGTCACAAATAAGTAGGGGTTTGCCGTTAAGTATACACATCTTTTTTAAATCACACCTTTTTATGTTATAATTACGTCTTCAGGTGGCTATATATGTGACCCAATCGACCGACAGACAAAGTAGCTTGAAGGTATCATCCCGTGCCACCTTACACAGTTCTAACCTTTTGAGCAAATCAAATACTCTCAGGGCGTTCTATGAGGAGAGGAGCAGCTCCTCTGCAGGGTAGGTGAGCCTCAGAGCAGCTTTTCAGGAGTGTCGTCACATCTGGCGGGCTACAGAAATGCGCGACGGCTGACGTCAGTTCTATAATTAACCAGGTCTGCCTGGCATCTCGCCGACAAACGTGACTGGACACGTGAGGTCCACGTCTAACGACGTGGGGATGACGTGCTGGCAAGCTGTTGGATCAATATAGAAGTCTAGGACACGACTAGTCGTTTAGAACATACTAACACATGGGTAGGCCATCATGAATACTGAACATCTTTTTACAGTTGCCAGGCACGGATTTAGGGGGTGGGGCGGGGGGCATGCCAGTCGCACACTCCTCCCTTTTTTTGCCAAATTTTGATATCTATTAATGTAAAATTCCTGCGCCCTTCAAGTGCAGGAGATAATTTTGCTATAGCATGCCCTCCTTTTTCAAAATACTGGATCCGCCCCTGGTTGCAGGTTAAGGGAAAGAGATCCCAAGAGAGTGTGTGTGTGTGTGTGTGTGGGGGGGGGGGGGGGGGCAAGAGGCATGTGCGCCACGTACTTTTGGCCAAATTTCATATAATAATCTAACATACATTCTTGGCCAGAATTCGAAATTATATTAGCGAGCATCTTTTTAACTATGAATTTCCGAATCTGCCCCTGTTTTTAGATATGCGATAGAGTGGATCACATGTTTTATGTTGCATTGCTAGCATACTCTGATACGCGATTTCGAAGGTACCTTATACTCTTTCTACTAATAATAAACATCCCTAGACAATTTTGACAGACACTGTGATTGAAAAGGTGTTGACTTTGGACCACCACTCTTGTCTGCCTGACTGTAGCTGTAGGGTTAATGGTTTGATGGGCAATCTTTGGGGGAAGGAAGCCCCTATTGCCCTATGAGGAGACATCAAAAGTGGCAGTAATTGATGGAATGAGGGACTGGTACGGTAGGTAAGACTTGCTAGCCAAATGCCTGAACAACTAAACCTAGCCTATGAAGCATAACCTGACATTGAAAAAGTCTGGGACAAATCCAGCAATGGAATCACGAATGATCAACGTATATCTGAGATAAAGAGTTAGTTTGCCGATTGCTATTCATTAATAGGATCATAGATATGTGGACAAACCTATACAAGATCTTATCTTCATGAGTTTGCATGCCCACTAATCGTATTTACATCAATACAATTATAGTACAAATAATCGCCGACAGCCTATTTGAATTTTAAGATTGAATTTCTTGCCATACATCTTACAATATAAAACTGTGACGAAGCGTGGGAAGAGGTATAACAATTGGGAAATCTGCTCTAAATAGAATATCAAAGGAGATATGTAATAAGCCAATCCCAGTTTATGCAACAATTAAGTTCACCATGAAAGATTATCAAAATTACTTCTATGCTTATTCCATGAAGTGAGTTGCAAAATACAAAATTAACTGAAGCAATATGGTTGACAGATTGCTTCTAAATTTTCGTTAATATGACCTTACATTTTGGACAATGGTAAAGCCTGTCAGTCCAACCTTTAAAGCACACCCCCATTTTGCCCTAAAATACAGTATTTTGGATTGACTGGCAAACTTGCAAATCTGTCAATTAATAAAATTTGAGAAATGATAATGTTTTAGTAGTGCTTGGGGATGTAGAAAACCCCAATTCTAGCTTATCCTACAATTTCAGGTCTTGGACACAAGGATTTATGTCTATTTTGTCCAACCCTTGTCCAACCCCAGCATAATTGGTATATTATACCCAATGTGGGATGACCATATTACAATATCACTACATATTGTATCTTCCTTAATATCAAAACTACAGCAACTATGAGGCATTATCAGTTAGGCATACATTGATTTCTATTTACTTTTTTATACATCCGTTGGAGGATGTAGAAGCTTTTTGTATACAAAATGTTTTATACATAATTGTTATCATTCCATCAATTACAGACAACTTTTTAAATATCAATGAACAGTACAGGCCCGTTGCCAGAACTTTACATGGGGGGGGTGACCATTTTCAAAAGTGGACCTTTTTTCCTGGGCAACCGAAAAACTTACCCTAGAATATCTATAACTACTGTTTGTGTGATTTGTAACATGTGATACAACTAGATGTATATATGCAATCAAAGGTAAATATGTGTGACCACTGGAGCACCACCTGGTATGATTCTATTTTTATTGCAGGGTCATCTTGAAATTTCAGTTATAGATCATGGAACACTTAGGGATGATGAATGTGAGTTTGTGAATAAAATAATTAGGATAATTGGTCAAAAGGAGTTAATTAAGCAATTTTTCTTCAGTTTTTCCTTATTTTGAGGGATAGAATTAGATTTTCTATGTTGATCTACGCAGTGTCTGAAATTAAGGGTGCATTCTGCACCCAGGGTGCTTGATTTTGCAGCAGGGTACATGTTTTTTTTTCTATACTGTGCACCTGGCAGATCCCCACATTTTTGGTGGAATAATTAGCCTTATATCACTGAGGGTGCACTGAAAGACTCGCCGGGCGCACATATTTCAAAGCTATGCGCCAGGTGAGTGCACAGATATAGGGGGAGTTTCACACGGGTCATAATTTTAAGATCGTATTTGTGGTTAAGATATTTTGACTTTTGAATGGTTGAGTTTCACACGTTATGATTTTACGTTCCTATTGTTATATATATGTTATTATGTTAAGAGTATTGATTATTAAGAACATCTTATCTTAAATTTTGTGGGATGCGAGAAACGCATTTCCAATTCCCCTGGTGTGAAACTCACCCTCAAACCTTAATTTCAGACACTGCTATGGTTTTCTTTGGCCTAAAATACTTATTGGGGTCCTGCCCACACGTTTTCAGTATTTCAAGTAAAAATCACAGTTACTTATTCTTTAAATGTTGAAAAATCTGAATTTTCCCCATAGGCTCCAATAGTAAACAGTCATTTTTCAGATGCCCACATCTCTGAAATCCCAATATCTACAGGGACATAGGATTTTTAAATGGTCCTTAAACATGCCCCTAACTACGAAATGGGTTTTAGAAATTTGTCACGTTTTTTTAGAAATCACCCCAGACATCCATATTTACCTTTAATATAGATAGGACACTTGTGTTACTTCTAGATTTTCTTTGTCTCAGGTAGCTCTTCAGGTATAGCAAAATCCTGTCTGGAAAGTGAATTAAATTCTGATTAAAATGATACCAAAAATGATATATTTCTCTTTAATTTTGATCAAGATTTTCATTTGATGAAATTGTTTTGACATCCAGCATTGTCTCATAATTCTAACAGTTAACAAATTATTTCTTGGAAAATCGCCAACCACACAGATAAATGTTGTACCAAATTGGAAACGCCAGTGTCTGTAGTATATGGACTGATTGGTTTTATGGATGTTCATCCGTTTTGGTTTTGATATTTTGATTTGGAAAATGAAGGTTTCAAGAGGGTGGACAGGAGTCTTAGAGGCAGACAGGGGTATTTGAGGGTGGACAGGGGCCCAGAGGGCAGACAGGGGTCCCAGAGGGAAGACAGGGGTCCAAAAGGGCGGACATGGGTACCAGAGAGTAGACAGGGGTATCAGAAGGCAGACAGGGGTACCAGAGGGCAGACAGGGGTTCCAAGGGGAAGTGTTATAACTTAAGTAGTTCGTGGAGACACGAGACTGAAAATGCAGACATAAGCCAATAATCATTGATTTAGACAGCACAATTGATCAGAGCAGCTTCATGACACATTTTAATCAATTATATCTTACAAAATAAATATATGTTCGTGTTTAGAAATCGTGCTTCTCATAAGTTGGTATATGATTAGGTGAATGGATCACGTGTATAGAAATGTAAAACAAAAATATGTACGAATCCAGATTCACTACAATCCAAATGCAATCTTATCTTACTCTCAGATTGCAGTTGAACCTACTGTATATTGATATTATTACTCCCTACGAAATGTCTATGGTGAACAAGTACTTCCAAGAATTTTCAAAATTATCTTGAATTTCTTGTTGGTATATAGTCCATCTAGAAGATGTTTTAGTCTTTAATATGATGTACCAAAGAGAACAATGGAAATAAAGCCATTGGTCAAGTGGAGTAAAAATAACTGAAATATAACTGTGAAAAGCTGTACCAATGACAGCATTGGCATAGTGTGGTGCTCTTGTGTAGAGCTTACCTCTATTATGGGAAGTGGATAATGAAACCTCAGACCCTCCCAATGGAACCATAATGGCACCTCTTGTCTTTATACTGTATATATAATTCATTTGAAACCCTCAGCCACTACACCTATCTTGGAGTGTCCATTATTTCAAATTGATCTTATCAAAATTCTTTACAGGAAAATACAATAAATCCACAACAGGTTTTTCAAATCTTGCAAGATTGGGAAATACTCAACATCTGATGCTGCCTCTAGAGTCCATAAAGAGACAGACAATTCTACTTCATCTGATAACACTGATTTTATGATTGAGAGTTAAAATTGACATACCGGATGCAATTTAAGATTGAAGTAATACTACCTCTAGAGTCCATAAAGAGACAGACGATTCTACTTTATCTGATTACACTGATTTTATGATTGAGAGTGAAAATTGACATACCGGATGCAATTAAAAATCGAAGTAATACTGCCTCTAGAGTCCATAAAGAGACAGACAATTCTACTTTATCTGATTACACTGATTTTATGATTGAGAGTGAAAATTGACGTACCAGATGCAATCTAAGACCGTGCTTTTAGGACTACATTGGATTTTATTTCTGTTTTTTTTGACAGGAGATTTTGTTCAGAGTTTTCTTTGCAAAAACTCATGTTTTTTTTGAAAAACAGTGAAATGCATAGGTCTGGGAACAATTCTATCCCATCACTATAGCATGGGTTTACACTGTAGACTGGTATATAGCTAGTGCAAACTAGTCAGTTTCTCAGGCGTTGACATTGAGATAAAGAGATGACTTTCTGCAGAATGTAGGATCCTTGTGTACTTATGCCTTAACCCATGCATCAAAAAAGGGTGACTTTAAAAGTAATGGGAAAATGCATTCTTTTCCAACAACCATCATTTTGTAGACAAAATGCATTTTCAAACAACCATGATTTTTTAGACAACTGAAATACAGTAATACTTTATTTATACGATAGGATTCAAAATAAATTAAACTATCAGTCTCAATTGATTTGCAGAAAATAACATAGCATGAGTACGTTCTATATAGAACCTAAAACTGAGAAATGTTAAAAGCTTTTACAATGAAATTATTGTGGTACAATCTGAATTGAGACCCTGTAGAATTCGAAAGAATGTAACAGTTGTGATACATGACGATGAATATATTAGGCACATCTGTCCTTACATAGACTTTATGATAGTGTACAGTGTTAGTGGCTGTCATTTAGGCTTGCATTTTACAGCTAAATCTTTTATAACACAGAATTGTCCAAAACCTACTCAGAATGATGATTTTTCAGCGATTCCTTACGGCCATTTACGAAAAATACCCATTAGTGTCAAATCATTAAAAATTGGTTAATAATGCCCGATGACCACATTAAAGAAACGCCATTAGCCCTATGTCTCACAGCCTTACGCATTTAACTAATGAATTCAGAGTGACTATGAGGTGTTTTGAATGCTTCATAACATTAATGAATGTAAAAGGATGAAAAAGTCACCATTTCTTAGCACATAGGTATAAAAATGACAGAGCCCTCAGATGACTTTTATCAAGGGTATTTCCACGTTTCCGATTTCTTAGCCACTAGCTGTCCCTTATTTCTTGAGCCTCTCGGCACTTCATTTATTTTAGGAATCCTTTGAGCTTGAGTAAGTCAGAGGACTAATGATAAAGGAAGTGGGTATTCATTAGGTTAAATTTAGATTAATTAAAGGGAGGTTGATCAACCCAGCAACATTATGGGCCTTGTCTCAGTGTAAATCACTAATGTGTCACAGCAACATTGTGGGAGTTCTCTCAGTGTAAATCACTAATGTGTCACAATGAAACATAATGTAAGAGACTGGAACTATGGCCCCGGGACTATGGCACAAGAAACGTAATGTACACAGGTATTCTTAAATCGAACATAGATTCTCCAAAAACATGAACAAAAAGAGACTGTCGTGAATTGCAAAATAATTATTCATTAAAAGCCCAGGTACTCTGCTCATCTAGTTAGGTGATATCATTGATGTACAAAATATAAATTCTATTTGGACTTTTGATAGAATGCACGTGAAGCAAGTCCTAAACGCTCAACTTTGTATTTCAGGAAGCAAAAACCAGCATCTTATACACGCCTCACACCTCTTATCATTGGAAACATGTTTTAAATCATTATTGGGATTAAATTTATCTATATCCATACAACTATTCCAAATAACTCTATAATACTAGTTCAGTCGATGTGACATATTAACCTAATATAAGCACCAACATTGTACCATATTTACATCGTAGGAAATGAGCAGCCTGACAAAAATACCCTTCTTTATAGACTACTTACATATCAATGTATTTTGCCTAGATATTTACTCAACGACCTAAGGCTCATCTTCTTCATATTTTATAATAAGGCTTCTGGGAATGGCCAGTAATTGCAAGTTGTAGGCCTAATCTCAGGGGCCATCCCCATCCACTTCCTCTCTTTATAAACTAGGGTTTAATTTGTGTGGGCATCTGAAATCTAATTATTTCTATTTTTCGTGACATTATTGGGTCCTCTACCCATTCTTTGTGCGGAAATAATTATAACGTTTCAGAGAACGTCATCAACGGCTTTTACACAGAAAACAAACTTGTTTTCCTTGTTCTTAGCCTTTGAAGTTTAGAGGCGAACATTATCTCTTTTAGAATTAAAGAACTACCCCTGTAATTGTTATAAATAATGATTGCCAGAAACCCTTTGTTTTTAAGAATCATTGGAACCTTATAAATATTTTGATATATTTTGTCAAGTTGAAAGTAAAATTATTTTCCCTCAGTCTAACATTCACTACCTAGGAGTTTTTTTTGGGGCCCATCTACGCGAGGGTCAAATATCATTATTATCATAGTCGTTTTATCGATTTTGACAAAGTATTTTCTTCTAGAAAAATGGTTAACTCTTGCCAACTATCATCATTACTTGATACATCTCGATTATATTTAATTAAGGGTCAAGGAAAATACTATGACTTAGTTTGACAGAGTTTTATTTCCTAATGAGCTGTGAATCTGAACCCAAAGTTTGAGCACTGCGAGTGTGAACCGCCCCATGTAACGCCCCCTGTACAGCGTGAAACGCCCCCTGAGACCGCACTTATGTAATATATAAATTTTCAACCTAGAATTAGTGATAGGGTGGAGTGGTTTTCTGGACAGCTGATGAACACTGATTACATGAAATAGTTGGTACCCATATGCCCATAAAAGTACTTCTTAATGAGATATTACAAATAAGCTTAATTGAACACTAGTTTCCTGGAGAACAGTAACAGTGGGTATAATAAAACTAAGATTGATTACAGAAAAAAACAAACAAAAAAAACATTACCATAAATGCAATTGTCCTTTTGTATTTCGTTCAACATTGATATAAATGGTTATCAAATTCGATTATCATAATCACACGAGAAAGACAAATTCCACGGGCATACTAGGCCCCAAATATAAATGCTCGTTTCAATTAGAAAATATCAATATCATTGGCGCATCAGTGAAACACCTCAAATTGCCCCTACCTCAACCAAACTAACATAAGGCAGACGTACAGACAGGAATGTTTCCATCTTTCCCAGTGGCATACCCTGGGGCGATGCATTAACGGGGAAACGAGCGGTGCTTTATATACATGACGCGACCGCAACCTTTCCCCGAAGAGAGGAGAAATTGATGCTCCGGAGATTTCTGATCAGAGTGCGGACACTCAGGACGCTCTTGAACTGACTGCTAAAGAAGCTTGTCTGCCGTCGTTAGCCATCTTGATGACGGCATCTCTTCCGATGAAATTCTTACCGTATGGACGTCAAAGTGCAACGTTACACCATGAATTATCCCCAAGGCGCATTATTACCGATTTTCCTTATTTCAAGGCTACTGCGGACTGGTCTAAGGTGTATACTTATAGATGTGTGGGCGGATCCTCTTTTTAAGACGCTAAGGTTTTTTTTTTTCGTGTATCTAGTGGCATTGTATGTTGTTTTGGGTGACGGAAGATCGAAGAGTGTTTCTTTTCTATCTCTGTATATTTTCTGTATGGCAAACTAAAACTTGATACATAGAGATAACTCAAATTAACTTAAAACTTATCGTGTGAATTAATTCGAGTATTCTCTCCTTTCAAACTATTCAATAGCAAATATTTGCATAATGTATATTCCATATCTCTTGTTTCAACATGCAGGCGCATATAAGATACATAAAAAAACTAGATGTTCCCGAAAGGAAGCACAGAAAAATTATTACCATTTACAAATCTAGACTAGCCTTTATCCTGTGTTATAATTACCTTCCTTATATCAAAATGGCATTGCTTCCAATCTACACCAACTCCTCCTGTTCAATGCTAGCAACCCTTGCAACAGAGTGGGCGAGGGACAGAGGCAGAGTGCCAGTTGAGATAAATGCTGGTATAACAACTATTACATATTATAATAAAATAAAGGGTAGAACACGAGTACCCAGCATATGACCTCCCATACCCATACTGGAGCCTCTCTCACAACTCTCTCAGAGCTCACTAGTCTGCTTTTAAAATTCGAATTCAATAAACTGATAAAAGCACAAGGAACATGTTGCACCTAGTCTATGTAGGGTATTATAAGAGGGCGTTTATAAATATTCCATATCATTCAATAACAGTGCAAGGCCACGCCTTTCATTTCTATGGTCTAAAAACTAAAGGGTTTAAAAAAATGTGTAATATGCAAGTAATCATAAGCGTGCTTTCATTAATGAAAGTTCAACGTATAACTCGCAATTATGAACCTAATTTGATTTTAACATTATTCTAATGAATCCATGAACCCTTTGATCAGAAAAATATGTTGCATATTTACCGGTTCGATTGGGTGATTATAAAATTAGCTATAAATAGGAAATAACAAGTAACAAGTGATTAAGTTTGGACATAGATAAATATGGGAAATATTTATTAAATCCTCCTATTACAACAAGCTAAAATTTAAAATTGAACGATGTGAGCAGGTCGGTGGTGTGGGAGCAACTGAATTCAAACGGTTACGCTCCCAATTTATATAGTGACATGTCAACGGATCCGCGTAACCAAAGAGATGGAATGGTTACGTCACCGCCCTGCTCCCGGAAATAACAATTTTGAGGTCTCGGGACCCAAAATAATACATTTACCGGTTCGATTGGCTGATTATAAAATTAGCTATAAATAGGAAATAACAAGTAACAAGTGATTAAGTTTGGACATGGATAAATATGAGAAATATTTATTAAATCCCAAACCTCCAAACTAATCACCTAATGTAGTGAATAATTTTTTTGTTGATTTGCCTTTTGATAAATTGAAGGCTTAATATATTTATAAATACAATCTGAAGCCCATTGGCCTCGCTCCTTAATAAAAGTTATAGGAGCCCCTGAATTATACAATACTGTTGTACCACCCCTCCTAAGTGAGTGGGTTGAGAAATTCCCCTTAACCTTTGCTTTACACAGGAGTTTTTTAAATAACTTATTAAAATCTGAATAAGTTAGATACTCCAAATTTTTTGCTGAAAACAGGGGTGAACTACTTTTACCCGGATGGGTCTTATACAAGAACTCCAACCAGTAAACTGGGCATAAGGCCCTATTACTTCTCCTATTTACTGGAATAGTATGAACAGCATCTTTGGTAGTCTTTGAAGAGGTAACCGTGACAACCATACCCCAGTTTGTGAATTTTACATTTTTACGGAGTAACATATGAGATGATTTTACAGCGTGTCCTACTCTTAACAATGTATTAAATAAAAATACAATTATTAACCAGACCATCATCCATTTTCGGATGAAAAATTCACCTTCCTATACATCGACTCTAGATGTGAATTTCCAATTGGATCTTTCGTGTCCAATTTTACTTTTTCTGTATTTTTAATACCTTTAATTGTCATTTTCAGGTGCTTATCGGACCAGTCCGGTACAGGCAGGCCCTTAACATTATGGAAGAAGATGACCGCTTGGTAGTAGTTAACAATTGAGGAGGACATCATATGTTGAGATAAAAATGTTAAATATCTACAGGCTTGTTTAGAATTAATTTTATATATAGGCCAATTGAATTTTCTACAGACCTTGTAGCAAGCCCACTGTTTCCTCCTCAATTTTAATGTATTTGTTGACACAGCGGCTCTCCTCAGCACCTTTGCCCTCATTTTTAAGGCATTTTCTCCTGCAAAATTTAAAAATCTCGTTAATACAGCATAAATTTGAACCTTCTAGGCATTTTCTGGCTTCTCCCTCAGACTTTACATATAAAATTCTTGACAAGGTATCTGCTACAAGGTTATTTTTGGTATTAATATAGTGGGGAACCAAGCGAATTTGATAAATTTTACAGACCCAGAATAACTCTCTTAGCCATGACATGCATGTTAGATTTGAGCTTACCCCCTTTTTTATCATATAAAAAACTTGGGTATTGTCCGTGAAGATGCTGACACTATAACCTTTTAAATCCTGCACCCATGATTTAACACCCACTAAGATGGGCCATAATTCTAACTCATTTATGTTTGAGTTATCATAAACATCACTAACTGGGGGGCCCATAATATGACCACAATCATTATTTTCCAGTTTTATTGAATCCTCCCATGCCCCTGCAATCCAGTCCTTGCCCTTGTATATCGCATAACCTTTCAGGGATGAGTCCGAGACTAGTGGTAAAGGATATTCTTTGTAAACGCAACCTACCAAAGAAAAATACGAAATACGAAAAATCCCATACATATACATGTAAACAAATATATAGCTATTTTGCAGCTGCCCAATGGATTGCCTCCAGACACAAATGAAGTTTACGAAGCAGCATCTTGTGTTGAGGCCGACTCGGCTGTGGTTGACACTCCTCAAGATGGAGATACAATGCGATCCATCAGAAATAAGCACAATGTTATTGTTGATTTAAAATGTAATGCATATTCTAATGACACTGGCAGAGCGGCATTCGGAAGTTTTAATGCAGAATTGCTTCCCGTTACAGTTAAATATATTTCAAACGAAAAGTGTTTATACATATAGTTTCTCTATTGATAATATCTTTTAGATTTAGCTATACCCTAAGGAAGCCCTTTAGATTTGGTTTTGTTTTGAAGTATTCGTTTTAAGGTTTGCTTTGACTTCTCTTCGGGTCAACATAATTAATCATAAAGATGTAACTATAGAATATGTATCTTACAGATAATTTGATCAGTATTATTTCTTAAAATTGTATGCTGTTCTTAGCTTCGAAAAAGGAAACATAGAATTAATACCATTATTCAACATAATATCATACATCATACATATCCTTGTTTTTAAGGTCTGTATACAGCATATGCAACATCGTTGAGTTTTATCCACTCAAAAATGAGTTCCTTTGTTCTAAGTTGGCAAAATGTATATTTCCGTCAATCGGAATTTTGAAAGAGGGAGCTGTCAGCTATATAGGCATAGTACAACATACACGCCCTTTTTTCTTCCTTTCCAAAGACAACTGAACAGGTGGATTAGAATTTCTGAAAATGGGGAAGGAGGGTCACCATATAGACTAATTTCTGAAACATTGTGTATCCGTGTACATGCAAATGGCGTTCCTTCTCCTTCATCTAGTTAAACCGGTCAAAGAAGAACAAGTCTTGAGGAGGATCAGGACCCCCTGCACTGCACACCCTTGAGATTCATCACGTATTGAGCTCGCTTTGTACTTCCAGGGTGTCCTTGTTATACAATGTTTATACGACAGGCTCCGAGCCACATGGGTGTTGTCAGAAACGCTCCACTTTTAATTGGGTCCTTACTAATTACTGTCAACTAAGGTTTAATTTACAGGATAATTGGAAGTAACATTAATTATCTATTAAACAATGTCCTTAGAGATTATGTAGGCCCTAGTCGCTGGGTGCTATAGCATTGGGTTAATTTACAAGAGAAGGTACCATAGTGCAAAATTGATCATACCTGATAAACCCCCCTTTTGTTGAATTGAAACCCTTTTCTCTTATTATATAATATATATTCATAGAATTGAAATAACACCAATTCTGGACATCAAATTGGAATGCGCAGTAAATGTATTCATCAAAACTCTATTTAATCAGTCGAAATAGGACGTTATGAGATGGACCACTGACAAAGAAAATGGTCGTATATCGTAATGTGATCATCTGGATATGAAAAAAGGAATATTTCTCCGTTTTTCCTATCCAATTTAAAAAAAAACTGTTTGAATAAAAAGAATGCGGTTGTTTGATAGACTTTAGAGAAACACATAAAATCTTTGAGTACCTTCCCAATCTGTAGGTGTCTGATAGCGTATGACGATAAGCAACCTCATCATGAGCGAGCTTGGATGCTCAACCAAATCAGTGGAGGGTTTCATTGATAAGCATCTGATATTATTCTTTGATTTACCATTCCAGACAAGTGTCTAATCTTATTAATCCAGCAACAGTGACGGTATAGATGGTTACTGTTAGACCAAGATCTGAGGCAGAAGTAGGCCTAATGCTCTGTTTCCACCAACCGATTTAACTGCTGATTATTTGGTTATTTTTTACTTTTAACTAGTATTATAACAACAGATTATATATCTTACATACCATTTGAAAGAGAATTAAAAACGCTTTCTAATTGCATGTAACATGTTTATGATTAACTATCATTCCCACTACTGGTTTTTGAAATCGGTAGTAAAATCAGCTGGTGGGAACAGGGCTTAAGGGGTTGACAACAGAGTACGAAAAGGGTACGAAAGTGGAAGGAACAGTATAGTGAAGAAGGTATAAAGAAGTAATATTGTGAGATCCCCTTTGATTGCAGAAAGATCCTGAATGACAAAGTAGCGTCCCTGTGCTATTAAATTTGTCCAGTATTACTAGTGATTAGATTCGTTTCTTTTATAGTCAATAAGTACAAAAATAGTTTATCATAGGATAAATGGAATTATGATGATATGAGTGACGTGAATGATGATATTGGCATAAGTCGGAGCTATGAGGTTGACTGCTGGTTTCTAAGTCATGGAGTCTTCTAATTTATTTATTTAACCTTGAATGATATTTTGGCATACTGTAGAACCCACAATTAGGTGATGATGTTATGTAGTCAGATCACTGTGCCATTAGTTAATAGCATGAGGTGTTTGATCAAGACAAGATTCTCCTCACAAAGCAACAGTTAAGATCAATATTATCAGAATTTCAAAAGAAATATTTTTTAAATTGATTCTTTAGAAATAATTATATATTATTGCAACCATTGTATTGAGCCGACAGGCATATATCATACTTATGTGCTCGGCTTCATCATAGGTGCGACCTTTACTCATCAGGTGGTGTTGGCATTGTCATCAAACTAACATAAATTATCCTGAACAACAACTTAATACTATCCTTAAAACTAATCCTGATGATATGAGTGACGTGAATGATGATATTGGCATAAGTCGGAGCTATGAGGTTGACTGCTGGTTTCTAAGTCATGGAGTCTTCTAATTTATTTATTTAACCTCAAATGATATTTTGGCATACGGTAGAACCCACAATTAGACCTGTGATGATGTTAAGTAGTCAGATCACTGTGCCATTAGTTAATAGCATGAGGTGATTGATCAAGACAAGATTCTCCTCACAAAACAACAGTTAAGATCAATATCATCAGAATTTCAAAAGAAATATTTTTTAAATTGATTCTTTAGAAATATATATTATTGCAACCATTGTATTGAGCCGACAGGCATCTATCATACTTATATGGTTGGCTTCAAAATAGGTGCGACCTTTACTCATCACGTGGTGTTGGCATTGTCATCAAACTAACATAAATTATCCTGAACAACAACTTAATACTATCCTAAAACATTAATTAATGATAGACCTCAAATTCAGATCAATTTTTAAAGAAATTGGCCTGATTGATCAATCCTTGATAAATGAAAACTGAAGAGAACTCTCTCCTGCCCCCAAACCTAAATTCTTTTTTCTTCAGCCCCCACATCATCATCACCCAAACCCCACACCCTACCTCTGAGCCGACCCACACCTCTCCCCCATTATGTGGTCGGTTTTATTAGGTGCGATCTTTACTCATTAGGTGGTGATGGCATTTTCACAAAACTAATATAAACTATCATAAGCAACAATATAATAGTATCCCTAAACATTTGATATCAATCAACCCCAAATTCAGAGCATTTTTCCTAATAAATTGGCCTGATTGACCAATCCTTGATAAATGAAAACTGGAGAGGAACCGCCCCCCCCACCTCCAACCTAGTTTTCTTTTCTTCAGCCCCCACATCCTCATCACCCAAACCCCACATCCTACCCCTGAGCCGACATGCATCTCTCCCCATCAAGTGTTTGGCTTCATTAGGTGCGACCTTTACCCAGGTGGGAGCATATTTGGGAAAAGGTATCTATTGACATATTTAGCCACCCTGTGGCCACTAGTTTTGGAGGTTGTTCATATCATGAAATAATTATGTAACATGCAGCTAAAAGTTTTGTTTAATAATGTTTCTGAAGTCCCAGACATTCTACTACTCTTTGTTTTATCGTTCTACGATATTTCGTTCCTTCGCAATCTTACGTACAATATAGGTCATTATGCTCAATTTGGGCCAAATCTGGCAGTATCTGGCAGAAATTGACTCTTTGTTACATTAATCATTAAATATACAGGGAAAAAACTAATTTTAAGTTATTTTGTGAAAATTTTTGACTTACATGAAATTTTCTAAAGATTCTCATGACATTTACTAAAAATTTAAAATTTTCATAAGCAATGCATCATGGGAAAATCAAAATGGAACGTTTTTAGCAGAATTTCTGTGCATAATTTAGGTTAGCGAGTTACCATGGTTACAGTAAAAAGAATATCAAAAATGAAAAGAACATTTTTCACAAGTAATGTAGAAAATATTTTCATCTTCTCAAAACTGAAAACAGTGAGTGGAACAAGCACTCCTGTATATAATTATGGCACTTTTTCTCAGAAATAAGATAACTTAATTTCTTGATAAACATAAGAAACTTTAAGTCGCCATAACATGGAAGTAACAACAGCAATTGGGAATAGGGGGTTCTCAATGTAAAAGGGGTGGGGAGGTTCATACATGTTTATCTCAGGTTCTATCAGGAATATTTTAAGATGGTTTGCAGCATTTGAAAGAGTAGGTTCTCTACAATAAGAATAATGCTGACACATTTCCCTATGTTTCATGTGATTTTGTGACCTCATTAATTGGCAATAGGTACCTTTTCCCAGATACGCTCCCAGGTGGTGATGGCACTTTTACAAAACTAATGTAAACTAACATAAACAACAACTAAATAGTATCCCAAAAGATCTATTATCAATCGACAACAAATTCAGAGTAATTTCTAAATAAATTGGCCTGATCGATCAATCCTTTATAAATGAAAACTGAAGAGAACCCTTCCCCAACCTAAATTCTTTTTTCTTCAACCCCCACATCTTCATCATCCAAACCCCTGGGCTGACACGCATCTCTTCCCATCACGGATCAGGCTTCATTAGGTGCAACCTTTACTCATTAGGTGGTGATGGCATTTTCACACAACTAATATAAACTACCACAAACGACAACTTAATAGTATCCTAAAACATTCATTAATGATCAACCCCAAATTCAGATAATCTTTTAAATAAATTTGTCTGATTGATCAATCATTGATGAATGAAAATTAAAGAGAACCCTCCCCCAAACTAAATTCTTTTTTCCTCAGCCCCCACATCCTCATCACCCAAACCCCACACCCTACCCCTGATCCGACACGCATCTCTCCCCGTCACGTGGTTGGCTTCATTAGATGCGACCTTTACTCGTTAGGTGGCGTTGGCAGTTAAGCGGAAGCCGCCATTTTGTTGGGCTTCCTTCTTCCGTCGTCTTTCCAGTAGTAGGCGTGGGATCTTAGCTCGTTTCTGCATTCCACCCCCAAAGAGGTGGAGATACGCTGCAATTGCAAGCCGTGCTCGATGCAATTGCGATAGCGTTTGGAGTTCCGGTTATTAACCATTGTGCCATAAGATCCTCTGCGTCATTAATAATTTAAGTTACTGCCTATCACAATTAAATGAGATCCATACAATATCAAGTTATTGATAATTGTTCTCTTCTTGAATTTCAGATTGTATTTAATAATGGATCAGCAATTTTGCTATTGTGTTACTCCTGAATGGTAGCGTATAGTTATGCAAACTCAAAACAATTAGAAAAGGAACTTGTCAGAATTTGATATTGAGTCAAGTCTTAATTAGGCCTATCAATTGGCGAATGGGAATCGTTATGTAATTCACATATTGATTAAAGTTCTAAATGAAGTAAATGATGACTTCCGTTCAGCCATACATATAGAAACATGTAATCATATCATATCATGTTACATGTTCGGAAGTTAATTAGAGTTATCACCCTGAAGAGTCCATTTGAGTTCCAGCAACAATAATGCTTATGAATTGGTTTTCATGACAATGCATACACACTTACAATGTAAAGGTTCATGTAACACAATGAATGTAAGATTGTGAATAAAATCTCTCCAATGGATACTAGTGTAGGTACCAAAAGAAAAGAAAGGAACCCAGCAAAGGTGCGACGTAACGGTCACGTTCTGCGACTTTCTAATAACGTTCTGTGACGTTCTGCGACGTTATTAGAACGTTCTTCGACGTCACATCCTTGGCAGGGGAAGCTTCAGCAAGGATTTATATACTTATGTTTAAATGAAAAAAAGAAAGAATTCAGTGTCGGTCAGCATTTCTTAGAGAAAGATTGCTTTATTGTAGCAAATAAACGGTCAGTAAAACGTTGGCGCCGCCACGTAATACCCGCGTGAGCAATTGCTGTAGCGAGCAGCTCACTGCATTGTCAACACCCAAACAGGAGTATTGTCAACACCCAAACAGGATAATGCCAACACCCAAACAGGAATATTGGCTGCTGTGCTTGACACAAGGGCGTGTAACTGTCCTTGGTGGGGGTGGGTGGGGTAGCGTTAAGTATCTTTACCAGTGAGGGACGGGTGATAGGTGCGTGGGGGTTGCTAGAAGAGGGATCCCTTCACAGAGAGTGGTCACTGCTTGCCGACCATACTTAGTCGCCACTTCTGTCTTTGCTGAGCCAATAGGGAACCTACTCCGTCTCTTCTATACCCCCCACAGCCGCCACATTTCCGCGACTCAAAGGAGATTGTGGTGGGGATCTACAGCTGCACTCACATAAGGTAGAGATTGTTTATCATCTCTACCCACCCCATTACCATATTATCCGAACACATCTTTTCATCAGACCTCCCGATTTCAATATCTTCTACTGCTATTTCCGACAGTGTCTCATTCCTGTTCCATTTCGCCCCAGGAAATAGTCTAATGCTCTACTTTTTCTTACACACTTAGAGGACACCAATGTTTATATACTTCGTTCGACTTTCATTCTAGACTAATATGCCACATTAAAATTTCTTTGCAAAAGCGTCCTCTGACTGTGCACATATCTCATATTCAATCTGTCTTTCTAAGAAAGATCATGCTCAACGAAATCGCTTAAAGATATTACACTTCAAGTGTATATTTCTATTTCTCAAGGCCAGTATTTTGCTAAACATATCTTATATATCACCCTGCATTATCATAATATACATACGCCATAGGAGGTAAAACTAAAATGCTTTTGATATAGTTATTAAGAGTGTTAAGAGAATGGAGCTTGAATAAATGTATCAACATCAAATTACACCCAAAGACCCTGGAAAAATAAAGACAGCCATATGGCCAAAAGCAAATAGTTTTGTTCAGGTTTCATGCCTTCAAAAATGAGGGTCGGTAGGTCGGGACTTTTTTTGGAATAATTCTTAAAACTGTAATGGCAGGTTCATATAGGATAAAACATTAAGTACTTATTAAATTCACTCCTGGAACAATTTCTAACATATGTAATACATATTTTGATAATAATTAGGCGATTTTACGTCAATTTACGTTACCTACTAGCAATAATGAGGGGCAGAATAGTCTAATAGAAAAGAAACATGAATAGTATCGAGTACTTACAGAATTCCTAACAATTATTTGAGATAAATAGCATTTCAAAGTTTATGAAATCTAGAGAAAAAAGTGTTATTGCAAGACGCATCCACTCCCTTGGTCATGTCAATTAATAGCTAATGTCTTGGTCATACCACTGCATAATGGTCCTTTTTCTACATGAGAAGATTAAAGTAAAGTTTCATTTTTTCTTTTAGCTTTTTAACTTGCGATAGCATCCGGAGTCGAACTTTCACATTTCCCTGCGTGTTGTAAATTGGAAGGTTATTTCTAACTGACTACTGAAAATCTGATTTTTAATAGAAAGTTGCTATATGGCTGGAACTGGTTCAGTGTCAAATCGCATTAGGTTTATTTGGAAAGTTCACACTATAGTGCCCTACCAGTAATTGCAGAAATTTTGAATATCAGAAGAGTTGCCTTGATGGTTGAAATACAAAATGAGATTATCATTTGATTCACCCTAGTATTCAACACGTTTGTAATGATTTTGTTTCATTCTTATTCCGTTACTGACAAAGCTGCTGCCATAACTAAAAGAAACACCAAGGCGTGAACCCGGATAAATCTATGAAAGGAATTCTAATTATACGTCAATATTTTAATGACGTCTACCATTCTCCATGATCTCCTGCAAGATGAATAAAGTTCAATACAAAAAAAAACTTTTCTTTCTATTGATTCAATGTCCAGAATGTTGTGAAATAGGTGACACAATACGAGCGACAAACTTGGGAAAGTCAGCAGTCAGATGATGTAATTTGAATAGGTGTGGAATTGGCACTTTTTCCAAAGGGCAAGTTTCAATAGAATAAGAAAAAAAGGGGGAAAAAACATAACAAAAAAAAATGAACAGAGAAAGCACCTTCAGATTCTTCACAGTCTCACCTGTCCCATGACGCGGTGGTTAGTTTCTGCCCTCGCCGGTGGCGGCGCTGACGTCGGGTGTCTCCGGCCATGTCCGCCGCTGTCCGTCGGCTCGGCCCACGCTCTCCAGGCTCCATACAAGGCGCGAATCGGCGACGACGGCGGCTACAGGCAGCTAGGCCACGGCGACCGACCCCTCACTGCGCCACCTCTCTACCAGACCACCCAACCACTCCGCAACTCTTACCCACCACCGACGCGATAACTCTTATCCCACAGTATCCGAGCAGTCTGCGACTTTCAGAAAACTAGGAAATCTAGGAAGGACTAAGAAGAACTCAACTAAAGCTGGGCTAGTAGTGGTAGTGGTAATTTGCGACTAACGGTGGTTTTGTTTCTTCTTCCTCCTGCAAACGGACGCCCAAAGGTGGGAGGCTGGCGAAACACCTTGAGAAGTACCCCGAAGACGAAGACGACGGCAAAGTTGCTTTTCCACTAGTGGACGTGGTTTTGTACTTAACCAAGCCCTTCGCCTCTAGAGTCTTAATTGGCTGTATTCTCCGTGAAAGCCATCCCTGACAGGTAAGCCTTGAATCTTTCAATTTTACAGTCGGCAAACCCCTAGAATTTTCCAAACAGCCCACTTCTTTTCACTACAGTAAAACTTATTTCCCCCTCAGCAATTGCCTGGTAGGATTGTTATTTGATTTTATTTAAGCTGTCACCATCGGACTCATTAACTCTTCTTCCTCTCCTAATTACAATTCGATAGTAAACATTTCAAACGCTTTTTGAACGTTTTTTCAACGTCGGAGCGTTGAGTGAAGCATTCAAGCGGGCTGTCAGAAAGGTGCTCCCCTTACAAATCAGCGCCATTCACCAATTTCCTTCCATTAACAGGCGGTGTCAATTGCTCCTCCATTTTTACCATCTTATCCCCTTCCTCCCTTTCACGTCGCTAGTTCTTAGCCTACTGCTGACACTGACCTTACACAAGATCAGAGGGCATGGGGCCTTAGTGCCACTCCTCCCTCCCGCTGACAACTTCACAGTAACTTAAGAAAACAGCTGGCTTGAAGCTACTAAGTGGCTACAGGCTGCTTCGCACTTTACTAGTGGAAAATGAACAAGGAGATTGAGTACAACAGGATGATTCTTTTGACTTAAGGGAAGGGGGGTCCGATTGAGTGATGCAACTGAAATCCTGGATGAATCTCGTCGTTGAAGCGTCCAGGAATAGTCAAAGTGATCAAAAATAATCAAAAAAGACCAGTAGTAACCCAAAAAGATCTAGAGATGATGTACACATTCAGCGATGTAATGATAATATTATTACAAAGCTGAATGTGTACATCTTAGATATAAAATTGTTATTTTTTTCCCAGCAAGCAATTGATGTATTTTGTATATGAAATTATTATATACAAAATACATTAATTGCTTGCTGGGAAAAATAACTAACAATTTTATATTTAAATCGAAAGCAACCCCTTAATTCTACCAGCTGCAGAAACCTAGCCACATTGTTCGATGGGTTTGCCCCTTTAGTCTGTGGTTGGCCCGATGGGTGTTAATAATTCCATCGATTTCTGTAAGACGTAGGCGTCGTTGGATATTCTAATTCGTGTTTTAGTATTACGAAGGCCTTACACCTTATTTCAATTAGCGTCATCAACGAGAAGACCTATAAGAAATTGAAAAACATTTCTCCCTATTAACAGATAGGTCGTATTATAGTGAATCGTTTCAACTGAGGACTGGGAAGGAAGTAAGGAATAGCATGTCTCGAAATCTCCTCATTCAACATCTTGAACGAGGTAGCAACAGAAGAAATATGATGGATAGTTCGTAATGCACTACTTTTACCAAAAGGTTTCTCTTGGAGATTTCTCTTAGAGACATTGCAGAATACTAGTGATCTGCTAATAACTGTCGGGGGAATACATTGAAAAGTAGATTTTTGGTGGACACTTTTTTATAGCTCTATCTCATAAAAAAAAAAAAATCAAAACACAACTGTAATATAGATATGAGCCTACTTGATAAGTGTTGCATATGTTAACTTAATAGTTCTTTCACCCGTGCAGGGAATTTACAAAAAAAAGTTTATTTCCAACAAGAAGTTTTAGAAAAAGCTGATCTAATATAAGCAGGTTATTACCACAAATATGATTGGCTTAAGAGTCTAGATTTCATCATTTCTTTCCATTTAGATTTGTTTTCCTTAATATCTTCATTAATATGAATATTTCTAGTCAGATGTTGTAAGTACGTCAAAATCAGCAAACATTGATTCCTCGGATAGTAGGAGCTTGAAACTCCACTGGTTTCCTTATCAAAATCCACCGGTCTCCTTATTAATTAGTTAACGACCTTATTATAATATCACACGGTAAACATAATATCATGGAACTGCGTTATCCAGTAGCTAGGCCACATACATCGTGAGCTTAACTATTACAACCCAAATAATCCACTGAGATATCCCAATATAAGGAACAACTTCGATGATCCGAACACAAAGGTTATCCAGGGAGTAATTTACTGAGATAGGCATTCTGTTCTCGTTCCCCTTCCCTACGTGTGTTATCTGTAGATATGAAAGGTTATGAGGCACGTTATCATTAATCCTATGATTACGCTTCATGGACTAGCAAATGGACATGCAAGGACGAGATAGACTTCCGAAATTCCCCCCATGAGAAGGCCGTCGGCATTGCCTGAGCCATCTGACTAATAGAGAGAAGAATGAAAGGCAGATCAGTGTTTGTCGAACCAACAGAAGAATGTAGATTTCTTTTGGGACATACTTGCAAAAACTACCTAAGAGGACAAGTTTTATTGGCTACAAAGTTCTGACTTGTTACCTTTGATGGTATATGGTGTGTTTTCCTGACACCCCCTGGCTATGGTAGAGCTTTTGCAGACTGGTTCATGTGACCAGCTTTTGATTGTCAAGACCATAATTGTCCATGTTTAAAAAAGAATAAATGAGGATGTATATTCACACCCTTGTTGAATATAATTACATTATAGATGACAAACTTACATCACTATAATTGATAAGCCACTCAATGTTTTTTTCAAACGCTTTTTACAAGTAACAAACTACAACATAATTGTATACTAAATAATTTGGTCTTCAGCCAATTTCGAGGGAATGATTATTGAATTATGTCCACAATCAGTGGCGGTTCAAAGGAAGGGGGAGGGGCAAAAGGGGCAATTGCCCCCCCGACCCCCGACCCAAGGGAGACCATTTTTGCATCCTAAAATTTAATAATCTAAGTAAATCTTGTGTTTCTAATTTTCGATGTACAGAAGGGTCAGGGCTCTGGATCCGTCCTGACAACGTTAACGTCTATATTTTGCCTACGTCATCAAAATGGGAGATTGGAGGGGGCCAAGGAGGACGCGCCCTTAGCTCGGTCACGCCCTCTGGTGAGCGTGCCACATCTGTCCTGTCTCTGAGGGCAGTACCGGGAGCAGCATAGATAAGGTTTCAGTGTCAGGGGCAGGGCTCCTCTGCCAATAAGGAAGCCATTCCTTATAACTTACTATAAGGAGCGGGAATATGTGCCAGGTCTTCTGATTTCTCATGTATGGGATGATATGTGTATGGTAATTGAATAGTTATAATGGGTTTATTGCAGTAGTACTTGTCGTTAAAGGAGCAGTGTTGTTGTTTGCTTCGTTGTAACCATCATAGAGGTACGTCTGGTAACGTTACCGGTGACGTTGCTGGGTTATGTTTGGAAAGTGGCTTCCACTGTCCCGTTGCTAGGTCTATGTTGACGGGTGTATGCCTTGGAACTCACAGATGCAACCACTCCTTTAAGAAATAGTTTGTACCCAAGACAACAATTGCAACTTACCATTCTGGAAGGTGGATGACTGATGGTCTGAAAATGTAAAATGCTTTTAAACAAAGACACCTTTTCTGAGTTAGCCTTTCAGACAACAAACTGTGTCCTCGTGGCCTCCCGGAAAAGCGGATGTTTATCATAGCTTTTTTTTCTTATTTGGGCTATACATTTAAGTGAAGGTTGATTTCAATTCCTATTCGACATGTTTAGACCAAAATTCTTTTAAAATTTGTTGAAATGATAAGGCTTCTGTGAATTTGAAAAACACTTAAAAAGGATTTATTAGCAATATTTATGGGTAACAAAATTTAATGGTTAAAATGCAGACAATGGCTGCTTCGGACGACGCAACAAAGAGGATTTAACAAGAGATTCTGAATATTTGAAATAAGGTATTTTATGGTTATTGTGGGCTATCATCATCCCTTTTAGTCACAAGATGCGGAAATAACACTTTTCTACTGCATGATAGCGCCGATAATTAGCTTGGGCTTATCGTGGGCAATTGAAGGGGGATAAAGGTTTACCAATAGGCCTAATTTATGGTATTCTTACGAGGTAGTAGTATATTGAAATGCGCCATTCAATCAGGAAATGCTGTTTTAAGTTGTTGAATTGTCTAAATCAGAGCGGACCATTTAGAAAACATTTAAATTGTTTCATGATAAATAACTATATAATCTGACGGGAAACCTCCTGCCTTAGTAGTAGGAGATTCAAACTTCGGAGGTTTCACCTGCCTTAAATTCAACTTTGATAGGAAGCTTAAGGCCGACCTTTTTTTGGATAAGGGATAACATGCTGTCCGCCCACAAGCCTACTTGAGGAATTTGTCATAACCAGAGGGAACGAAACTATTGGGAACGACAGTAATATTCCTTCCTATATTACGGCGATAACACAAATATTACATGTTCACTGAATGGCAAATGCAAAAATGAGCAGCTCTGGGTGATTTCTCCTTCGGAAAAAGAGGCATCGGAAGGGCATGGTCACGCAAACTTCAATTCTAATGAACTCAACGTGATTGTTGGCGCATTTATACTTTAAAAAACACTATGCTAATGAATAGAATAAACTGTAAGAAGGGTCTGCGATGGAGAAGAAGAAAAAACTAGTTTTTTTTGTGATTTGTGTAGCTCATGCTGAATACTGTCGTAGGCGTTAGTAGAAAACACTTAGTAATCAATTTATTACAACGACTACTTGATGACAGGCCAAGTCGCCTCTATATAGAAACTACAGCCTCCTTCTTCCTCCCTTCAACAAACTTGCAGAAACCCTTTACAGACAGAAATGGAGAGAGATACTCAGGTCAATATAACATTTCTCCCCTTTCCCCTCACACCCAAACCTGTCTGCTACAGTTGTAAAGAACAGAAAGTAGATGTATGGCCGGTGCCTTGCAGAGAGAGGTGAGACTCCTCTTTTAAGTGTTGCCCAGGGTAAAGGTGTGAGAGGTTTTCCGGCGCCTTAGGAAAGGACCGAATACATTGTGTCAAAGTGACAGGGCCCTTTAAGTCCACACCTCCGACCTTTCACGGAGTATGACTCCAATCCGATTTCTGTCAACCGCGGGTTCTAACAGAAAGGCAGTCGGAGGCTGGGCAGTGTTAATAAATGTCGGATTTAGGCTGGAGGCATTACCTGAGATGTTCATGTGAAGTAGTGGAGATATTAGTACAACAGACCCCTTCCTCCAAGCCATATAATCCTGTCAGTTGGACTTTTGGCCATTCAGGTGTAGTGACACCGTGGAGGAGGGCGTTTCTACCCTGGAGGAGACATCCATGACGTCACTTCTGTTTCAAGTGGTGTCTACTTAATATCCAGGTGCCTCAAAGGTTATTTTATCTTGTAATTGAAATTTTATGAGAATAAAGTTGTTCTTTTTTATCATCCATACGATATTCTACTGTTGGTTATAGTAATGCTATCCTGCCTTTTCTAGGCATATTGTGTAGAATACGAAATATCCTCAATTATAAAAATTAATGATGTGATTGGAAGTAATTGCTATTAGCCTGTCTCTTTTTCTAGACCCGTTTTTCCACTTCGAAAAGGTTAGTCTAAAGTTCTAAAGATGAGGACCTTTTGATTGTCAAATATGACTTTAAAATTTGAAGGAATAATAGTCTGTCTATCTAAGGGGTCAAAGGCCTTGTCACTAGTTACCGCCATCCAGCTGATGAGGGCTGACTGATATGCGGGCTAATAATAATATGGAGGCTACCTAATACCAAAAGTCATGATGATTAAATCATGCAACTCCTAATCCTTTCATGACAATAATGTGCCCAAAGATTCCAAATTCAGTTTCTAAGGGTGGGTTTTGCAAGGAATCACAACCATTTTTAATTTTCTCCCATTCTATATATCATTGAGATGAGGTGAATGATATTAACTTTATTTAGCCATTCCTCGTTAGTTTGGATAAAATATAGCTAAAAAAGAAACATCGGATTACAAGTATGAACACCCACTGTGTTTAAAGATCAATTAGTCTCAGATTTACACTGAATTCTGTGTCCTCATGATCTAGTATGACATTTGCATGAAATCAATGATATTCATGTACCTAAGGATCCAAAGTTTGGAAAATGAGGACGTTTGTATTGTTACAGTTACCTTTTAAGGAATAATGTTCTGTATATATTAGAGAGGTCAAAGAGATTTTGCCTAGTTTAACCATTAACGCCATTCAGCTGATAAGGGCGTCTGATATGTAGGCTAATCTGTAGACTGCCTATAATCAAAAGGCATGATGATTAAATTATGCAACATGTGACCCTTGAATAATGTGGCTTAATGCTTATGTACTGAAGGAATTCACATTCAGTTTTTAGGTGGGTTTCAAGTCAAGAGGAACTTTTAGAAAATAATTTTCATTCTATATTAGGTAATATATATTTATTTTGTTCAGTCATCACCCATTAGTTTCCATAATATATAGCTATAAACAGAAAGATCAAGGGTCAAAGTTACACAGAATCAGGTTTTCTGTCACTTTGAATACTGTAATGTGATCTAGTATGACCTTTACGTGATTGTAGTCAGTAATGGGTATGGATGTAACTAAGCCGAATATGTGGAGACAGGAATATAGTAATACGCTAGCAATGATCCAATTGAAATAGTGATAGATAATAAAAATCCATAATTATTATATTATGGTATAGATATTGAGATTACTTAACAGTTACTTTCCAGTGTGCCCTTTCTATGGGACATTTCACATAAAAGACCCCTTGCCACTCTTTGAAAAGAGTAGAGTGTGGAACCCAGTGGTGGGTTTCCCTAATTCATATCATAGATATCATTACCCGAAGCATTTGGCCAGACGTTAATCTAGCTACCCCGACAAACAAACAAGTATACATTCCATGTGGTTCTATACCACAGAATACCTATCTAGGACCGGTTCCTAGATAATTATTAGCAGCTGGTTAGATAGACCTGCAAACAAAAACAAACTAATTGTATTGGTTCATTAAAAATAATAGACGGTCTTATGCAATATATTATGGCGAGACCTGTACACTGATGTTTTGGAACTGCCCAACATACGACCCAAAGTTAAGGCGGTAAATTGGTAATTACTTGGTCCAATAAACAGAACACCATCATCTTCAGCTGATCTAACCATACTATTATTGTATAACAATATTACAAGCTCT
Source organism: Lepidonotus clava (assembly GCA_936440205.1). Lineage (NCBI taxonomy): Eukaryota > Metazoa > Annelida > Polychaeta > Phyllodocida > Polynoidae > Lepidonotus > Lepidonotus clava. The sequence continues at coordinate 34,468,199 of OW387140.1, forward strand.
CTAGTATTCCCTTCCATGGTCTCTTCAGGTGAATGGCTTGAATTAGTAACTCAATATTGTTACATAAAAGTATTCAGCTTCCTCATTGCCCCAAGACTGGGCGAAGGATTGCTAAGACTTTTTAGACCCCGTCCGCATAAAACATAAGGCTTTCGGCTTTTTCTTTTACACAGACATCATCTACTATTAAACAGCATAAAAGCGCTCACTCAAGTCATTTAGAACATATATACTTGCGTTGCTTTTGAGTGGATATAGGTGTTTGGAAAAACAGTTTAGAAATTCAACTTACCAGAGTAAAGTTCTATGTTTGGAAACACACCCACACATATATAAAGGACCCCGACGAGCGAAGGAATTTAAAAGTGGCTGCCAATGGGTAAGCAACAGGCTGAGCTAATAGTGAGTGATTAATTGCTCCTTGGCTTGAATTACTGCTAGCCGAAGCAGTCGAGTGGATCTAAAGCGTGGGCCAGGCGCTTGTATTGTGAAGCCCAGTTAGGAAGTAATGAAGCTCAACATGCTTGGTGACTCCCAGAGCGAGTCGCTGACGGGTGACTCCCAGTACGAGTCAATGGGTTGAGCTGCTCACTCCTGTCTGGCCTCATTTGCTCACTACACTTACAGACTGCTAAACTCTAATGCTTGTTTCTATAAAGTGGGGAAAGTATTTGGCTGGGTTAAATTTGTTGCAGGAGGCTGTAGCCTCTGTAGATGAGACCGGAAAACAATAATTATTGCTAATGCTAAGACACATATATCTGATTGGAATGGTTGTTAGGGAAATTTATAACCCGAATGTGGGTCTTAATTAGCTTTTGAACGTTCTAACTGGTCTTCTATATTTTTGAAACATTGTAAAGGTGAGTCAGAATAAGATTTATAGATAATTGGTACAATGATTGTATGCATACCTTGGCTTACACTTTACGTTCACTCGGGCCATATGCATCGGAACGTATCACATGTAATTAACAGTGCCTTGTCAGGAACAAATGGTAAACTATGATATAAAAGGCAAAGGGAAAGGAACAAGACTGATCTATTAGACACCTGTAGGTATCCCACCTGCTGTTCTTGAATATTAATTGTCATTTAGTGTTAGGTCCATAAATCTGCCACTGATGGTGGTAATACTACAGGCCTCCATAGCTACAAATGTGACATAAAAAGTTGTATTATGTGTATACTAATACAATGTATTATGCCCAGTTTATCTTTCAATAAAAATGCCTGTAGAGACAAAGGCATAACATATAGAAGTACATCATTCATCAAATCCCAGATGGCTTTCCTCGTGCAAATCAATACAAAACAGTGAAAGCAGATTGTTCGAACGAATTATTCATTTGTAAGCAGAATGATTAGTTCAATGCCAATCTTAGTGGCATGTTTACAACTTTACCTATAATCTAAATCTCTCTATACTTCATGATAAGCTAGCTCCTAACAATTATACCAATGCATATAAGAAATATGTTCTAACAATGATACTGGATGGAAATGCATAATACCCTCATTACAAATGTCCATCATAATGTCCACTTTCAATTCATTTTCGAAAAAAATACTTCCTGACAATATCTGCCATTCATGGAGTGTTGTGTATTGAAACCGATTAGAGAGAACAAATTGTTTGATGAGATTTATTTTCAGTTTCAATCAACAACCTTTATGAACATAATATACCACTGTTATCAAGTATTGTACTAGGAACATCTTTGAATAGCATCTCATAAAGAAATGATGGAATATTGTTCCCCCCACTTCTTCTCCTTCCAAATTATATAAAAGCCTCCGTGTGTATGTTGTTCTGCAGCCTACTCATCTAACCCTATAAGAAACACTTTCCTCAAACAACTTCCTTTGGAGCAACTGTAGTCATTAAGACAAGTAGGCCGATTACAGACCGATTCCTGTGGGATTGTGCATCTCATCAAATTGTCCTACAAGCTATCATAGGGGTACATTACTAGCTTAGGAGAAGATGGTCTGATGGTCCGAGGATGGCCCAAGGTGTGTCAGGGATATCAGCTTTAGGTCAGTCCAAGCAAGGAGCGACATGATGGTCACGTTCTGCGACGTCACAACCTTGGTTGACCAGTAGGACAGCCCAAAGGCTGATACCCCTGACTTACAGAGGCTTATGAATCCATTGGGCACCCTTGGTTACAATATCTTTGATACTCAAAACACAATTTGGAAGTACATTTTAAATATGAACTAATAGGACTGTTGTCTACTGTCAGCCATTCATCTAAAGAGACTAATGGAAATATTTGCTAATATCCATCTCCATATATCAGCACTGCATTAGACGTTCAACTACTGAATCTGCATCATTCCATATGGTAGGATAAAGGTCAAGACACTTCCTTTCTTTTATTTGCCTTATTGGGCATGGGCAGCATGACCTCCTGTCCCTCCTCAGATGTTTCCAATCCATACTCAATCCAGGGGACGGATGTGGGCTTAAGGAGAAGCTAGCTTCCTGGGCACACGCCCTATAATATTATTTATGGGGAAAAATGACTTTTCAGCAAAATGTGTTTGTACCCAGAAAGATTTCGACTTAGTAGACTATAGCAAACATCTCAGCAGATTTCTAATTTTTAGGTCGGAAATCTGGTTAAGATTGTCTGTTGTAACATGCAAACTTTACATTAAACGTACCACAGGTTTTATTTGCACAAACATCTCAGACTTGTTTTGACAACCCCTCACGTTTCATTGTAGTTACGACCCTCAAAGCCACGCCTTCGAACAGAACCTGTGAAATATGATCATTCCTCCTCTGCTAATATCCCCAACCCATGCCTGTTATTGCAGACTGACCTTAACCACCTTAATGCACCTACCACCACTGTAATTAACCACACCTTACCTAATAAACCCTTTATTAATTACCTAACAGACCCTCTACTGATTACCTAATAGACCCTTTAGTAATTAGCGCCTTTTCTCGCCACAGACGCCGGCCAGATGGCCAACATCCGGGTCTTGGTGCACGTGGCGTTCGTCCTGCTCTTCGTGGCCCTGCTCAACCGGTTCGCGCATGCGGACTACAAGTCGGAGAGGATGCGTGTCATGGCGGCCGTGGAGCCCCCTCAACGACCCTCCAACTTTGCCGACCTGGACGAACTAAATAAATACCTCGAGGAGCTTCGGCAATACTATACGATAATTGGCAGACCAAGGTGAGTACTTTTTAGGGGTGTTGTTAATAATTTAGTCGGTGAAGGATGTAGAGGATGGTGAAGGGGTGTGTGTAAATATTTATAAATCTAGATGTTTGAAGATGTGCATTTTGGGGGAAATTAGTTAATTTTATTGATCTTTAATATCCTTTTTAAATCAATATTTTTAACAAAAAGTAGTTTATGTTTTCCATAACGTTCCTTTGAAAAACTGGAAACTGTAATTTGACATCTTTTTTTAGTTTTATTTTCCTGGCAAGCATAGTAAAGGAAGTGCAAGCCTACAATAAAAAAAGGTGAAAATCATATATATATATATACACACACACACACACACACACACACACACACACACATATATATATATATATATATATATATATATATATATATAAAGAATAAATTCATAAAAGTTCATCACACTTGATCAGTTGGAAACTAATAGGCCTAATTGAAATTGTAAATTTCAGATATTCTAATTAGCCCTAATTGTAGTGCAATTTGCCTTTCATACTTAAATATTTGTTCTAAAATATACGTTTTTATAACCTGCAACAAATCAAACCTTGAAACATAGTAAATTTGATAAAAGTGATGTTTCATACTAATACCAAAATGCAACATTTCTATAGTATCTCATTTCTTAAGAGCACGAACAGTCATAGACGTACTATTAAACAGTGAGCTCATTATTTGACCTCTACACAGGTCTACCGATGCCACAAACTACTTTTCATACGATATGACTCTAGAGATCTTTCAATATAACCTGTCGATGTTCTACAAAAGAACTTCATTAACCTGCAAATTGGCTCACATTAATTACATCATCAGCCGATCAACATTATGTAAACGCCACCCTGCAGTGATTAGGATGGTAACTACCAGCAATATTGTGTTAGTAAATATTCCCTGACGTCTGCTACGTAGTCCGGATACAATACATTAGTGCTAGGGTTCCTGTGACGTCAGCAGGTCTATGACGTCAATGGATTATCAATGTCCTAGACGATGCCAGTTGACGATCCTTCAGCTGGCTGCAAGGAGCAATATATTTTGACTCAGACATCTTACAAAATCAAAATTATGTTTTAGGTGAAGAGTTGGAAGCCATACCATCTAGATCGTCAGTTATTTGAGTTTTAATTAGCTATAGGATAATCCCGGTAAAATTATAAGTGGGTAATTTCATTATTTGACTTGCAGATGTCTAGATTAGCATTAGTTTCTGCCCTGCTACTTATCTGTCCTTCCCACTACATAATAGGTGGGCAGCAGATCCTGATAGCACTGGCCAGGATCATATCTAGCTAGCCCCAAAAACACTTGGATTCCATACCGGGGTTTGGGTCATGATTATAATGTAATTTACTGAAGTAGAGTGTACGCACGTACTGTTTTTGCCATAATTTACTAATGGAACCATGTGATATTTTGATAATTGAGTGTACGCACTTGTGTTTTTACGTCATGATAGCTGGCTATGGGCAAGGGGCTCATATTGTGTCTGCCATGTTTGGAGACAATAACTTCTTAGAAACCATAAGAACACACCGATAAAGAGCGGGGTGAAAATAAATCAATGAATTACGTAAAATAGACCCCGTTCGACAGAAAAACCAAGTCATTACGATTCTGATATTATACGAGCAATTGATATCCGTACATAAGTCATGGTGGGTTTAACGTGGATCCAAAATCTTGTATCACCTGCAAATATTCTCAGAGGTAGCCCCAATAGCCAGCCCCAATTTTGCCCCTTCTCATTTCTAATTTTCTACCACTTCTTTTAGTTTAGTAGGGCTTACAATTGTTATTCAAACAAAGATTGATCCTACAGCTTCTGTTCAAACGTCAATGTGACTGGGAACTTAAAGTTTGTGATGAAAATATCTGATGAAAACATCTGTCATGTTACACGTTAAACCAATAGTGCGGGCGTCCTTGGTAGTTTGCAAATGCAGAGTAGAGTAGGATGTAGCAGTTTAGCTCCATCGGTTTTGTCCACATTATTTCATAATTTCGAAAGATGGTATCCCTATAATAAACATTACATACATTCATCAAAATCCAATGCCCTTTTCTATCATTCAGAATATCGTTTAATATTCTCAAATCAGTCTGTATTGGTTTTATGATTTATTTAGAACGTTGGTAGTTCGCTGTTGACTATAGCTAAGCAGGAGTTTCAGGGTCATAACTGCCAATTGGTACCATGCATACATCTTGCATGTGCTCAGGTGCTATTTGCACATGACATTATAATCTGGTAGGCACAACTGGGCTGGCAATGGTAAATTATTATCTAACATGCACAATGGGCATAAGCTAACAGATGTAAGGTGGATTCAACACAAGCAATATTGTTTGCACTCAATAGCTTAGGCTATAGAATTGAGCATCTCTCCACAATGATCTTTGAATGTCGTGATTACAGTGTGGTCCTAGACAAAGTGATAATAGAATTAATGAAAGCATTTTACATCTGTAGCTGGATCTAAAAAAAGGAATACATTCAAGAGTCTCTACATTAAGCCAGTGAATAAGTATAAATCACGTTGAAGAGCTTTAACCTTAGAATGTTTATATATGAGTGATATCTTTTTCGTTGTGAACCAATTAAAGTGATTTCTTTTTGTGGTCTTGCATTTATTGTAAAATATTTAGGGTCCTTTGATATTCTTGAACTATTATTTTTTAACAAACCTAAAGCCCCATACTCACTAGGATGAATTGGACGTGTACTTCAATACTGCATACTGATTGGTGAAAAGCACACTTGGCAATGTATAAATCGGCCTATTCCACTTATTATTAGTCTGTAGCTGACATGGTCAGAGAGCAAAATATCCAACCAGAGGCTGTATTTCATAACCAGAAGTCATTCTTGAACTAATATCTGGTCAGGCATGATGTATCTGTAGATACATTCATATCTAACCAAGCAATTTTTCGTAACTTTTTAGGGCTTGTTTACATTGATGGCTCATGATATATTCAGAAGATTCTCTTATTGCGTTCCTTTTATGAGATAAAATCTAAGGATATGAATATGGAACAAATGAAAAAGTGCAATTTTGCCTCTTCTGGATTTAGTATCAATAGACATTTAAAAAGTTTTACCCAGTCCAATATGGCGGATCTTACGAGGACGCAGCGTGAATTTCCAATGGATGAGTGAAAGAATAAGGCCTATCTTGCATACATGTGTTCAGGTGCTATTTGCACATGTTATTTTCCAGTGGGCACAACCAGACTGGCATCAGTACAGGTCATTATCTAACATGCACAATGGACATAAGCTTAAGATTGTCAGACGAATTCAACACAAGCAATAATGTTTGCACTCAAAGCTTTAGCTATAGAATTTAAGCATCTGTCCTAAGTGATCTTTTAATATTGTGATTACAATAGGGACCAAGAAAGAGTGGTAATAGAATTGATGACAGCATTTTACATCTGTAGCTCGATGAATTACTCATTCCAAAAATCTACGTTACTGAGCCAGGAGTTAAGTATGAACCAAGAAGTGATTTTTATGGCTTGCCTTAATAGAAAAAGTAATCTGATAACGAGGGTACTTTAGTGATTTGAATAGTGTTTCGATTCGTCCATAAGTAGGTTTACTATTATCATGATAGGCCTGAGCCACGGGATGTATTTTCATGAGTTAATGTGTATACCTAACGGCATCAGACAATATAATTCTGATACATGAGCAATAACCTTCGATCAGGAAGTTCGATCAGCCAAACTGCTATTTGAAATACCTTAGCAAAACCAGATGTTAATTATGTCAAGTTTGTCCTGTGACAAAATGTCCTGTCCTGCCTGGGATATCACAGTCTGACATTATTCCACGTATTACTCGCCTGTACCTGACATTGTTACAGAAAACGTCAATACGGAGCTTGAGGCTGGCTTTCATAACCAGAAATCATTATTTGACTCATTTCAGGTCAAGTTTCCGGAAGATAGCATGGCATAACTGTAATGTATATGTCCGCCATATTGAACCAGGGTATTGTTCACAACTTTTTAAGATTTGTTTACATTGGGTGCTCATATGTTCAGATGACTCTCTTATCTTACTCCATTTACAAGGTAAAATCTATAGATATGAATGAACTAAAAGGACATTCTTATCTCCTCTAGATTTAGTATCAATAGGCCCAAAGGTTGGGAACCTTTTTAAAGTTTTACCCAGTTCAATATGGCGGATCTTGCGAGAAATCAGTGTAATATTGCAATAGATAAATGAAGGAATAGAGCAGCCAGTATGAAAACCCCTCTTTTGTAATTTGCAAATGAGTAGTTGTTGGCATCTATGAATATTTGATATAATAGTACTTAGCCTAGATGCAGACACCCCCCTTTCCAAAATCCTGTGCCCACCCCTGAAACGATCATTCAATGATTTGTTTTATGGGTTATTGTAACATAATAGATAAGTGAGTTGAAGTAGTTGTCAAAGAACAATAGTAGATTTCCCAGGTACATTGCCCGGTTTGTAGAAAAAAACCCACATCTGACTGAACCACTTAACATCACACGGAAAAGATTGGGTTTGGGGCTTAATTAAGAACGCCTAAATGGAAAAGGTCCGGAACAGCCATACTAAACAGCAGAAAAGAGACAGCACAAATGAAGAAAGCCTGAGTAGGGTAATCCTACGGCTCTGTCCCTCCCACAGACAGATTAGGCTTCACCCCACCTGATCCCTGGGTGAGTGACGGGGTCAGCCCCAGCTCCCCAGCCCTGTTAGTTTGGGTAGGGCGAGGGGTTACTCCCGGGGTTACTCACACTATAAATGTTAAATGTGAAACGAAGAAATATGCTTCTGCTGAGGTGGGAAAGAAGGTCAGGTTTGTCCCATGACATGATGATTTATGTCTTTCATATTTTTGCAGTGGGTAAGGCTCCCACAAGAGAGGCTTTGGTTTAACCACCCCTCTCACCCACACATAACCACTTCCTCACCTGGATGTTTACCTTTAAGGTTTTAGGTTGAGGGAGCGAGCAGAAGCACTGATGGGAGACTTAAAGGGAGCCAAAACCAATATAATTGACAAAATTTACGAAACTGAGATAAGTATAGAAATATGTTAGATGAGCCCAGTTAAGGTCAGTGGTAAAGTATTAGCTGTGAAAACTAGCTCAAACTGAAGTAGAATGCCACAAGAAATAGTAATATTTGCATTTGTTTGTAAACAAACCCTATTTTTGCGGATCCACATTAATTGATTTGAGCAAGAAAAATGTGTTTTTAATGATTTTTTACCACATTTTATGGTTTGGATTTTAACATAGGCCAGGAATAGGCTCAAGGAAAGGATTTCCATGATTATTTGAGTATGAAAAATTTCATCGATATTATTGGTTTTGGCTCCCTTTAAGCAACCAATCAACCCAACGATTTTGAGCCACATTCATATCTAAGTAACCCCCTTTCATTCTACCCCACCCTACCCTTCCACGCCACTCCTCCTGTACAAACTGACAGGCTTACCCTCCAACCTGCTTTGACACGAGATGTTTGATCAGGGCCCGCCCTGGAGGTGGTCCGAATCCTATGATTGCTGTCTGATCCTCCGCCCCGGCACCATTTGTCAGTCTTCACCGTGCCCCCTTAGGTAAGGCTCTCCCGGGAGGGCTTTAATGGCCAATAATAGACACAGATCCAATAATAATATGGCCAATCCGGGCTGTGACACCTCCACGGCGGCTTCAGATTCGGATGGACGCCGTACACCTACTTATTAACACCTGGAGGCGGGTGTAATGGGCCAAGGCATAACTGGTAGGCCTTTCCAGGTAAGGGTAATGGCCATGAACAGATCGACTGACTCAGGATGGCACCTCCTTTGGAATTACCTCTTTATTTATTTTATAGCAGCTAGGCCTCAATGTTAAGGAGGTACAATTGCTACGTTTAAAGGGACACCGTGAGAAGATGTCACTGGGGAAATATTAACAAGAGCTTGTTCACCTATGAATATTAATGACATTGGTAGTTAAAGATATACAACAAAATAATACTGGTTATTAGGCCTATGCAGCCTTATGTTACAATGTGCAACTAATCATAGTACTTAATAGGGTGTGGCCCTAAAGCATGGGATGCAATCTAGTATATATAGTGATACCAGATAGGATAACATGTGTCCTTTTATAAAGGTACAGAATAGGATCCTATTGGACACAACCCTTTCCTCTAAGTCTCTGTCCCATGGCACATCATAGTATGAGGAATTTCAAAATTGTACCTGTAGATATAAGGATAGCAGATATGATCTAATTGAAGTAGGCCTATTATTAGGGTATCAGATAGGCACACATGGAGTGTGGAATTGAAGTACTGGGTACAAGATAGGACCCTATTGGATGGAGCCTTTTATTCATAAGATAAAGACATAATAAGTTAAATCTACAGTTCTAACTTTTCTAAGGGGCTTGAAAAGGAGACATGATGGTTTAGATGAGCAATTCCTCAACTGGCAAACAGTGATCAACTTTGCACCAAATCTACATTCTATAACTACATGTACATCACAAAGCATAGTTCGTATAGAATGATTCATTTGTAAAGAAAGGGGTCTTGAATACACATAATTAAGTTTAACCGAATTCAAACACAACAAAACAAAGACCACATATATTTTCCACCATGTATAAGGCATGAAAAACATTTTATGGATCTTACGGATTTGTAAACTGCATATTGTCTCTTTTTTAATAAAGAAATTACCAGATAACAAACACTTTGTAAAATGTTCTTAGATTGGCCCACTTTAGGATAATTCCTTTTATTCGGGTGACCTGCTAGAAGTAGAACCTCATAGAAGGCAGCCTTTTGCCCTAATCCCAATAGGACCTGTTAGAATATGGCCTTCCATCATAACACCAGCTGTGACAAGACCTTTTGCTATAAAGTCCTATAGACTGTCCTGGATCCAATAGGACACTGTATTTCTTTATGGCTCTGCCTTTTTGGTCAGAGAGGTTAATGCCAGGTCACTGACCATCTCAATAATGCAGTAACACCCACATGAATCTTTATGGCTGTGCTAACAGTCAGTATGCCCTTGTGCTACATGTTAAGATACTCCCAACAGACGTGCCAAACGGTTCCCACAAAGAATTAATTTACAAAGCCCGCTGAAGGCAGCACTGAGGTACATTGGGAGGGGTATAGGGTAAACAGAAATGGACTTCACATTGGGGAATTTAGCATTTTATATGATATTGTAGAAGGTAATCTATTTCTTTTGGTCTTTTACTGTTTTATTCAACATTGATTTTAAAATTGGTTTCTGCGCTATAGGGGTGAATGCTTTCTTTAGTTAATTGAGGCAGGAACCCGTTGAGCTATCCAACTGAAATTCTGGTTGAATCTAGTTGTTAATGCGATCAGGAATGGTTGAAAACGATCAGAAATAGTCGTAAAGGACCAAAAATTGTGTTTTCATTGAGGAATTCAGAAATCTATGGAAAAATGGTCAATCACTGGGAAAATATCTGACGTTGTTAGATATTGGTCGCTAGCAATCTCTAATTTGCCCAGAAATGTAGTTGCATCGCTTAATGGGTTCCAAGCTTTAAACTTAAAGAAAATGGCGGTTTCCCCATTTGCGGAACCTGCCACAGGCGACCAAAACATTGTTGTCGGATATCCTCTTTGCATGCAGCAGGTATTTCGGAAAAATTAGGGGATGGGATGGAAGTCAGGATACTAAAACGTCACAGTAGTCCCTAGAATTAGCCCTAGGCGATGGACCGCCCATGGAATCAATGATTCAAACAAGGATGAAAACGCATGAATCGTATAGCAACAGGTATAAGTACACGCAACCTTGCACAGATGTGAAAACTGATGATCATGCAAAGGCATTGCACCAGACCCAAGGAATATAATGCAAAGTAGAACTATATTGACAGCTCCTTTGTGAGTCATAACTACCAACGAAAATCAGCTGAAGCAGAGTAGGAAATTGTATTTATGCGGACATGACTCCTGTCCATTCAACCGACCTCGTCTAGAATTGTAAAGCATGTTCTCATGCAAAGAATAGAACTAACCGATAATTTCGCCTTTCATAAAGAACTTCATGATTCCATGCCAAGGACATAAGGAAACATTTTGATTGTAAGCTTAGAATTCGTCTATAAAGTGCATTAGGAAGAATGGAAAGAGTTAATGGGGTATATATTGAAATTTATCAATGGCTGTTTCATATGATTGTTACATCTTATTCTTTCAAAGTTGATTAAAGTCATTTTGTTATTTAATCAACATTTGGAATATAACTTTGATATTGCATTCCGATACCTTATTAGCTGTTACTAAAGAATCTTTCGGAGATGTTGAACATTGTAGTAAACCTATAATCTCCATGTACGTAGGCACCACATACAGGGAAGGGGTGTCGATTTCATGGGGTACAAGATCAATTATTATTCAAGTGGCCAGTTCAAAACGATAATCAGTTGGCAAACAATGAGATTTTCAATTCTCCCTACCACGGAGAGCTGATATATAGCATATTAGACAGCTACAGATAGGTTACTTTTGGCTGATTGTGTCGACAAAACTTTATATCATAAAAATCTATAGAAAATCTACAAATATTTGCTATATATCTATCTCTAATAACTGAGTTTTCGAACCAGTTTGAAAATTATCAAATATAATACAGATACAAAATGAAAAAATATTCGCAATGTTTTTCTCCAGTATTTTGACCACAAACTATGCCATGATTGTAGAAAATGTCTATACTAAAGTACTGTGAGTTCCTAAAATATTTCTCAGCATGCAATTTGATCCAGGCTAGTCTGCAGGAGGTAATTTCAGAAGAATTTTTATTTCATAGAATCTTTGTTGCTACTCCTTACTCCAATTTCTTTGCTCTGTGATTTTCTTTGAGAAGAAACTTGAGAATACTTCATTTAAGCCTTTCATAAAGTATAGTTGTTACTCTCCTGTGAGTGATTTATGAGTAGTTGGAAATCTGAGATGACCTAAAATTTGATCTCAGACACTGCAATTCCAATGGTTTATGGGTTGCCAAGAAATAATTTTGACCTTGGTATTTCATAAGGACCATGTGCCAAAAATGTGGTACAAAGATAGTAATTTCTGTTTCATAATGGTAAATTAGAATTCTTGAATTCTAACTTTACGAATTCATTGTGAAACCCTTTCATAAGCAAATCATTGTTAGACTTCTCAACTTAGTCACATTTTATTTCAGGTCCCCCTAATCTATATTTTGTTTGATCTAAGTTGTTATTTTGTATCCATTTAATGACACAGAGGCAGGGTTGCTGAGATTCCATAATAAAAAGAAAGGAAAATCCAAGGCCTAGAATACCACAAGAAAAACTAACAAAGAAATTATCATGTTATCAGTGGAAGTTCTACAATAGTGTTTTAAAGAAAATAGCTAAGAAAATTCTTAAATATTTCTTTGTCTTTTAAGAAAATTGTACAACAAAGATTTTTTCAAAGATTTTTTTTATGAAATACCCTCAGGTAAAACACAGGCAAGAAGCTATCCGTGGTTGTGAAAATGATCGTTGTGAAAATGATCGCTGGTAAATGATTTCTGATATAAATAATCACATAACTGATCCTATAAAAGAGCGGTACTAAACGTTCTTGTAACGTGATCTCAAAGTTGTCACTGTTAAGAATCGTTGTTCTGCAACAATCAACATTTATTGTAATTGGTAGACTTGCCTTCCACCTCCCACCTACAATATACATTCTAATCCATTTCAAAGAGAAAACCCATTTTCATCTATGTAGGCCAGGTTACTATAAAATTGCATGTGTAAGTATCATTTACAGTTCAAGTTGCCATTAGGCAATGAAGTAAGTCTTCAAACACTGAGGAGTGACTCATTTTTTGCCCTTTGAATATGTCTCTCCCCCATTCTCTTAAAGGTTTTTATTAGCAGATTCATGTATTCAACAGTTTCTTCCAAATATCTGGTATAAAGTAATTCATAATACAGTAATCTCCCAGAGACATTACTATAGTGATGAGAAGTGGAAGCATGACGAATTGGAACCAATTTGCAGTGATAGATCCAACCCCGTCAGTAAGGTAGACCCAAAAAATGAGTAGCGGTGATTTGGCTTCATACGACTCAGAACACTCTGATGGAGGGTATAGATATATAAAAACATTCTCTGTCGTTGCAGGCTTCTCCTGCTTAATGGGAATTTTCTGACATGCCAGGCTTACCTTTTTAAGTATAAATAAGAATACAAGATTATGCATATAAAAATGAATGGTACCTGCTGATTTCAGAAAATGCCTGAATGTAAATGCATCCCCATATTGAGATCAGGCAAACTACTCCTTTTGTCATTTTCCAATATTATGCAGGGACGGAATTGGGTGAGGAGGGACATGAAATGTGCAGCTTTCTTGACCAAACTCATCCTCTGACCAACTTAAGTTTAGGATACAATAGCATAAAGCTTTATAATTATTATCACCTATGATTTTGAACAAAACATCAATAGTAGAATCTTCATTGCTCATTCTTTTAAAACCACGTGATTTGATACTGTGCGCTGGGGATTTCTAATGATGCAGTGGTAGGATGCTGGCTTCATCATCTGAAGGTTGGCACTTCAAGTCTCTGTCCTCCTGCGGTGGTATAAGACATTCTCTGGTTAACAACAGGGTTATCAAATGTCTCGTGGAAATAGCCACTGTATGTAGTGCCCTGCCCATGGGACACTGCATATAAAATCTTGAACTTCTGCCTTGGTAAAAGTGTAAGGGTATGGTCTCTACTGTTTCATAGATATGGGCATCCATGGGCAGAAGCAAAGGTGAAATATCTTGTAATTGACCTAAACCTAAGAAGATGAACCTTGTATTTAACTGGCTGCTGGTTTTATTATTGTTTTTGACAATGTAAAATTAGCTTTACAGGGTTATCAAAGGTCTAGTGTCTATGGCCATTGTATGCAGGGCCCTGCCCATGGGATGCTGCATACGAAATCTTGAACTTCTGCCTCAGTAAAAGTGAAAAGTCTAGTTGGATTTTTGGAAAAGAGGCATGTAAAACAATTTTGGCATTTTTGAGTAAACGTTTGGAACAAGGCTATTTTAGACAATTTGGACCTGCTGAATCTTAATATAGATACGCTTGTTCCCAAGCTGGATTTAGCATTTTTCACCCTGTTTCCATGGTAAGCGTAGACTTTTTTTAAACAAATCATAAGGGTAAATCACTTAATTGTAAATAACCTGAAAAGTATCCTGCATTAGTTTTACACCATGCTATTTCCAATCCCCCCTTTTTTCTTTTATTGTTTTAGCCGATTTGCCATATCTATTCTATAACCAAACAAGTCATCGTCTATTGTAGGTCATATTGTAGGTCATATTCATCATCTGTAACGTTCCCATATTTATGTAAAAAGAAAACCGGTAAAAAGATAATTAGTCAACCTCATAATAATCAGGAAAAACTGTAAGGGAAATGCCTCAGGCAGTGGCATTAGTTTCCTTTCAGTTATATCTGCGACACGGCATTTCCTTTTGTGCGATTCCGTTCCCTTCCAAGAAAGGAAATGCTCATGGGCAACAATGAAGGTTCTACAATTATGTTTCTTCACTGTAGCCCTATGATAAGTGCGTCCATTAATGATTACGGTGAGGTCCATAATACTAGGACTTCCTCCTACTTTGCCCCCTCTTATCTTTAATAGATAAGCCAAGCCATGTGTAATTTGGAGCCCTAAGAAACATTTGCACTGCATGATGTTCAAATATGGCAAAACAGGGATCAAGAAAGACAACACTAATAAGTTGTACATAAAAGTATTATAATAATAGCAACGATATTTCATCATAATCATGAAGAAATGTTACAATAAAAATATGGTCATGTTTAGACAGCCTACAGGTTCACCTCACCAGTGAGCTAAATGATGCAGATTTATGCAGTATACAGATTAACGCGTTAACAGGAACTATGAAAATATGGAAATTCATTATGAATGGTTATTGATACCAATTGAATGTCAATGGCAATAAACGGGGATATACCTATTTAGAACTTCATGTTAGTCCCATCAGCTGATTGATATTGTGAGCTGTTGAATACCATACTATGTCAAAGCCATGGGATACCTCACAAATAAGTCTTGTTAAGTAGGCTCTTAACCCTTTTCGAAAGGTTACATAATTATGTGCCTATATTATTTTATATGTATTTCATGCTACATTAGGGTCTCTCTCCTTGTAGTTACACATAATCCAAGAGATACAATATATTGGCCTGTGCGCACATTCTTTTCGACAGTCATGTTACAGCCCCACCTATGTGAGAGATGTGATGCAGTGTAATTTACCAATTGCTTAATTGATCACCAGAATGGTGTCAATCCCATCTTGAAATATAGGATACATCTATTGCAAGAGGAGAACTATTGTATATGTACATGTTCGAAACATCTCCAAGTTTGTTCTAAATAATTTCTTTTCTGCTTTAGATTCGGACGAAGTGTTCGGTCAATCCTCCACTCTTCAGCTTCAGAGACAAGGAGACACAACAACTTTTCCTGAGACACCCCTTCTACCCGTCCTGTCTGCTCTCGCTGCAAAGTAAGTAGTCTCCTCTCAAAAATTATAATCATGATGAATCTCGAGTTCTTAGTTGAGGGCTCATCATAATCAACTTCAAAAATTGATCTAAGCTCTGAGCAGCTTGATTTTCGGCTGGGGTCTGCAATGGGGAACAGTATCATTTGGTTCAAACTGATTCATACTGTTAGAGGAGTCTTGTAAGATTGTATGCAGTACACTTGTATGATACTCCGATTGCATATAATAGATGCAATAAATAAAGAGAAAATATTTGGTAAAACCTGACATAGTATTGACATTGTTTTCAACCTGAGGAATTATAAGAGAATTGTCAAGTCAAACCTTTTCTTATATGAAAAAAAAAGCCTGACTTGTTACTTCTCTGTGAAAGATATTGTTAGAAAATGCATCATTTAGAAAACATGTTCTTTAATTTATTTCAGATTGGGAAACAGACAGAGATGGCTGTGTGATGCTCCATTCTGTCGGCTTTCCAGTTCCTTTACACATGATGGCACTCACAGTTTCCAATTAACAAGACCTCTCCACCAAGCCACATCTGCCGCTCTCCACCAACTGCCCCTCTCCACCAACAAAAAAGAAACATTTATTTTTCTCCACCTTTTGGTCCACCATAGATGCACTGGGTTCGGATCAATTAACATGACTGTAAAAAGAAAATCAACTTATGTGATGTCTACACTGAGATTCCCCCCTTAGATCTGTTGTTCATTAATCTTCATTTCTCATATGACAATTAAGATAAGGTCCACAGGAATACAAAATTAATTGGGCTCAAAAAATCCTCTGATGCCGTGGGAAGCATGTTATTATTTATAACTCGTGACTGTGTGTGTTCATTATGTTGGTAAAAAAGATTACCAGTTAAGTACTTTATACTCAATGCTGTATATTTACTGTCTAATAAAGATTGGATGAAGGATTTTTGTACGCGACGTGTTCTGCTTATCAGTGCAATGAACTTTACTATTGTTTGCTTTTTCTTCTATAAGTTTGATGCGTCTCACTTAACTTGTATCGCACACAAACATAAGAAAATCTCAGTAAAGAATAGATGGAAAAACGTCAACGATATGACGCAAGACGGGAACGATGAACGGACGTTGAAGACAGGAGGAAAGACGCCAGACGGAGAGGGCGAGGTTATATATTTAGGCCTATAGTTTTGCCGCGTGGATACTTCTATATGCATGCGCGTACCCGATATATAGGCCTATGCGCACGCAGACGTTGGGAGTGGGGTCAAGTGCAGTGATAGGGCACCCTGACCCTTCAGCCGGATATGAATTACATTATTTCAATTTAGGTCTGACCGTAATTTACATAATCAAGAAACTGAAACTGAATTAAAACAATCGATGAATAATTAAAGGTGCACGTGTCATAGAGGCACCGTTTTCTTAAAAACAGTATCTACTAAGAGGTCGCTAACATATTTATGTAAAACTAAAGTATAGTAGATATATAGGAAACATAAAACAGCCTATATTATCTTGTTTCCGTAGAGTATGATCACTGTCAATAGCACATGCCTTCTTCCCAAAGAATGGAGCCAATGTGAATAAGTATTTAGGAATAAGAATGAGAAACAGGAAACCATGATTATAATTTATTTTGAAGGGTTGAGTTGAACTGAATCATATGGATCATGAAAATGTGCGTCACATTTTTGTGGTAGAAGAATCGCAGTATAACTGCAAAAAGAAACCAGGCAAATAACTTTATCAGCACAATGTCCGGTCCACATTGGCCTATTCCCAGCAGTTCCTGCTGGCCAACCAGCCAGAACACAGCAAGATCTCTGCAGGCCGCTACCTGGAAGCTTATGCATATAAATCGAAGCCTACATTATGGTTATGAGCAGGAATACATCTTAATGGGTATAAATATTTTATGGCCATGGCCGGTGGTGTATAATCTGACATATTGAGGGGCCAGGGGCAAGGTCTGCCCTCACACCCACATGGATCAGAACTGAGGAGATGCTAGCTGTAAGGAACCGAATGAAACATGACACACTTTGCTTAAGAGTCTAGGGTGCCACTATAGAGGTAGGTGGTTTCTTGGGGACACTGCCTGTTTGTATCATTCACTTTGAAGATACATTATATATTGACTAGTTTCTCAAGTAGGTGTTAGCCGATTTACTGGACAAGGATACCCGCAAGCTTATCATAATATTTTTCTAAATATAGTTTTATTGATCACAATTCCTGTCTTGGTACAAAGGAGTCTTAATGTTTTTTTTAAAAAATTCAAACAAATTGTACTGATGTAGGTGTCAGTCCACTGTGTAAACTTTAGCCAGCTTATAAGTAAATAAGACTCAGGGCTAAGAGTGGCTCTCTGCTAGGGGTGGAGAGCATAGAGGCTACGTCATAGATATGGATAAAACAGGGGCATTAGTGACAGCAGCCTTAGAGTGTTATGTGAAAGCTGAATCCTCATTCAGTGAGTGGCACAGTGAACTCAGGTTACTGTAGGGCAAGTGAGTGGGCCGATTGATTGAAAGGTTAGGGGCGTTGGTTGTTTGGGTTGAGTGGGCAGCCTTTATGGACTGGTGATTGTCAACAGGAGCACAGCAACATATATCACGTGTCTGAATTTAATAAACATCATCCTTACATACGAGTGTTCTGTCACCTCTCAATGACTAGCTACATTTTGAGATAACCTTCAGCTCAAACAGGAGGGAAGACTCCAATCAATACAAGCTAGCAAACTGGAATAACTAATACGGCATATTAATTAATGGCACCCCAATGCATAACCTTAAAATAAACCCTATAGTTCAAAATTCCCCATGTACTCTCCTCTATCATTAATCACTATGCAATACATTAAGATTTGTATCATTTAAAACAACCTACAAATTGCAACAGCACTATAACTAACTAATTTGGGATAATTATATCAATGCAGGTTTTCAACACGTTTGGACAAACAATAATTCCGACAATTCCACCGACAATCTTTAGAGCACCATACCGGCGTGATTTGGACGAAATGCAGCGGTCAATAAGAAAAACATCCTGCAACAGGGCATGAGTTGGAAATCAGTCGGACGGCACCATCTCAGGACAATATACGTTATACTTGATTTTGAAACATTGAAAAGGAATAACCACAAATCATTGGGATATTGCATATTGAGGTATAACTGAGTAAACGACCAATATCATACAATTGGGAAGCTATCCCGAATATTTTCCTAGATAATATTAATTGAAAAAAATGTGAACAGATTATTTCAATTGAGCTTTGCATTTTATAGCGTTATGGATCAAAGGTATCACCACTATAATTATGCATATTCCAGATGATTACTTCAGTTCTGCAAGTCAGCGTTTACGGCGTTATCAGAATAAACTTGGGTCTAAAGAAAAAACAATCGCATTCATAGAATAAGACTGTAAACACAGATAAAATATTTTCCAAATCTGTACACATCATTTGCTGACTTCTATGGTCAATTTAAAGCTTGTTTCCGAGTGTTTATCGACAATTCCTCCCATTGGCACACACACGCACATGCACACGCACACGCACACACACACATATAATTCTCCCTACCACGGATAGCTGATTTACAGTATTTTAAGTACATGCAGGCTAATTTTGACTAACTTTGTCGACGAATCATTGAAAAATAGAAAATTATCAAATAGTTGTTATATATCCATTGTTAAATAATAAATTTTCAAACCATTCTGAATATATTAAATATATGTATACAAATCAAAAAAATTAATAACAATGACTTTTTAATGAAAGCCTTGGGATTTGTCGACATATTACCCATCATGCATCCTGATCTAGGCTAACCTGCAGATACAATTCCAGAAATTGGCTATCCGTGGTTGGGAGAATTATAATACACAATTTTGTCTATATACATGGGCTATATAGTACACTTCAAATTCCCATTTCAATATACTACTAACATTTTGGGGTATATACTACAGGCTTCAAATTCCCATTTCAATATACTACTTACATTTTGGAGTATTTACTACAGGCTTCATAATTCCCATGTCAATATACTACTGACATTTTATGGCAGGTTGAATGCAATTTTATACGTATATGGTTGTAAATGTTAATTATATTGTGAACATTTAAAATAATTATTATAACTTATGATAATGATAGTGATAGGCTTTTTCTAAACTACTGCTTTCAGGTTTTGGGTAACAACCAGTAAAATAAGACATTTTACATCCTATGTCATAATCTGATTCACAAAGCTCTGGAAAAGAATCAGAACTATTTACCGGATAGCGATCGTTATTAACAAATTAGCTACCAATAGGAATAACAAGTAACAACTGTAATTAGTTTGGACTTATATAGATATGGGAAATATTGATTAATTCCTCCTATTAATAAGCTAAAATTTAAAATTCAATGATGTGAGCAGGTAAGTGGTGTGGGAGCAACTGAATGCTAACGGTTACGAATTTTATAGTCATCTGTCAACAGATCCACTTAACCACAGTAACAGAACTGTTACGTCACCTCCCTGCTCCCTGAAATAACAATTTTAAGGTCTCGGAACCCAAATAATACTAAATGAATTCAAGTATTGAATTCTCGTAGTACTTTGACAATTGATTTGGGCTTAAATTGGCGGATTGTAGCAGCAGAATTGGCCAATTTTAGTACCGATTAATATCAGAAAATATATTTCAATATTTCATACTGATGATGAACAGAAACAGAGAAAAGTTTGGTGAAAAACTTGGTTCTTTTTGGTAGTAGTCAGCCGATTTGAGCAGGGAATCAACTTATAGCATGTATACCCAGGTGCCATATCTTCGTAACTAATTTGGCTGATCAAGGAAAATTTGATCAGGGTCCTATGATCAGCAACTTTGGCTTTTACCAAAAAATGTTGTGTTATTGCAAAATAGTGTCAAAGAGGAATTATTATTTGTAAGATTTATTCATGATTGACAAAATTTCTGATCATGGGACCCTGATCAAATTTTCCCTGATCAGCCAAATTAGTTACGAAGATATGGGCGGGTTAAAGTAGCCTTATCCCCTGTTTCCACCAAGGAAAAAAAAAGTACAAATTTTAGAACCAACTTCAAGGGATGACCAATGACCGATTTTTTTCTTTTCAATAAGTCATTGGTGAACTTGGACGATTTTCTGTTTCCACCAAATGACCATCAAAATTAATGATTTGACAGACGATTTTACCAACAATTTCATCTATGATTGTATGAACGATTTAATTAAATAATATTTGTTTTCAACAAAGATAGTTTAATCTATTATGATACCATACCGTTTGAAATTCATCTGATATTCATTTCATTTTATTCTATATTTGTTATTTACTAAATCATCTAAAGATATTCTGTTTCCACCAAAACGTGAATGCAACATTTGTCTAACCAAATTGTCCAAGAAGCCAAAATTGTCAAAAAATATTTAACATGACAAATAATTTGTCTGTCATCCTTGGGATATTTTTGTCAGCTGACAAGGTCAAAACTTATCCATTGAAATCCGTCGTTTGAACATTTGTTTTTGTTTCAACCAACAGATTCATTGAAAGTTTTGTCAGGATTTACAAATTTTGACGATTTCTATGTTTTTTTTTAATTGTTTGAAGAAAGATCTTTTGGTGTAAACAGACCATTTGCATTCTTGATTGTGCTAGTGAAGTGTCTCAGGCCTACTGGTGTTCTGGGCTTCATGCTGTTGTACTAGTGGCTATCGGGATCCTAGATTGAGGGATGACCATTGGGTCAGCACCAAAAATTGAGTGGGTGGTAGTGTGTTGACAGGCTGCCTGCTATGTCATTCCCCTTGCTTGCCCTAATCATGCTCTGGACCTTGAGATCGTGCCCCTTCGTTCCCATTTTCATGTCTTATTTCGCCTATTTCTTCCGGCATCACATTTAACCCTAACTTGGTCCTAATTTGGCTCCTCTTGCCTTATACACTATAGGCTTGAATTGTCTGAGTTGAGAGATGGTTTGTGGCTGGAAAAAGAGGTACGAACAAAGTGAGTACCAAAAAAGGACTGTATATTTTGAGCTACTCCACACTTTATAATTATGGCTTTTAGGGGCTTGCTATTGGTCAGTTAAAATCACATGATCTTGTTGACCCTTACAGGGGTCATTTCTGGTTACATGCTACCTAAATTATTTATTTTCTCGAGGCATTATACATATTTGGTTTCTTCAGGCTAATTAACTATATCTTTTAACAATTCGGTTGCAAAGATAAATTCTACATCTTTAACAAATAATTAATTATGGCCAACTTAAAGCTTTCTCAAATTCATTTCTATAATCACAAAGCGGTCTACGATTCATCACACCATGAATGACACTGAAAGGGTCTAACTGAATTACCAGACTAAACAGAACAATTTGAAATAACAAATGAATAAGTTATAGGGAGCCTATAAGATTCCATTTGTTTAAGTGCTTATGGTTTGAGGAATCCGTTGCTGTTGAGGCCTGTGAAATAAGATACACCAGCCAGAGTATTCACAATCTTTAATTATTAATGGCAGACAGTAGCTGTCTATCGTTATCGACAATTGGAAGTACAGTATTTCTTTTGGATTATCTCCAATTTACAGTCGCAAAAGGCTTACCTAAGACCTGTAAGTAATATTCTAATGGTACTACATTCATGATTAACATGAATATATACCTATGTAATAGACCCTGTCTATATACCTGCAAGTAAGACAATATTTAGTCAAGTCATCCTGAACTCAAAACTACAAAATATCATTCACAAACACAGATCTTGAAAGAAGCCCAAATAATCAGTTATCTAACACAAACAAAACCTCACCTAAACAAGATGACAGCTCTTTAGAGGCCAAAGTAAATCAAGGTGACCTTCCCAATATATATATATATATATATATATATATATATATATATATAACTGAGCACTTAGTGTTTGGATGGATATGGTGACTAATTTGAGTGCTTTGTATGTTCTCTAATGGATAATACTTGAGATGATCACCATAGGAATAAAGAGTACAATAGCACCTCTCATTTTGACATAGATTGGACTGACTTTTGCACCAGACCCCTATATCTTGAACTAACACGGATACATAAAATGAGTGAAATACATTGTAATGATAGAAAGAAATTTGCATGGGAGAAGTCTACGCAGCTTTGAAGTAAGCGTCTTTTTGCGAAAATTTCTGATTTTTACTCAAGAATATAATTATATATCTATATGCCTCAGTTGTACCCATGTTATTACGTCCATGCTATTTGCGTCTGGAAAATTAAACAATCCCATTCCATCATCCAGGAAACAGACTGCTCAGTTCTAAATTTAGCATTTTGTTTGTGTTGTCTGTTCCCCATTTAGTATCCGAGTCAACACAGTTCGTCGGTCACCATCTGGGCTAAACCATAGGGTCGTTGGACGCTATGTTATCGTAAACAGGGTGGCTAGAGGCCTGCCCAAGGGATGCATGCTGAAGATAGGCACTCCCCCTCATATATGTCCCTTCTCCTGTTAAGTCTCCCTTGTGCAGTGTTTTCTTTCCATTTCTGTCTTGGAATTGGTTTGAGGCGTGGGACACAGGAAGAGCCTGCCATGGCATTGGATGGTCATGCCATGGATAAGTTATGTAATGATATATCACCCACGCACATTAACTATTCAGCTGCCCCCTCCCCACCACCTCTCCTTACAATCTGGGTTTGCATAATAATTATGTGTCATTACACAGATTTCTGGACAATGGTTGTTATTTACTAAAATTTGCACATAAATTATCGTAAAAAATATAAAGCTCCTGTTTGCTGAAGATGAATGATTGCACGATTGTTAAAGTACTGTCTTAACCGTCATCAAGAATGAGTTATGTGCCGATTCTGATAATTTTCTGATTATCACATAATATGCTTCGTCATACCATGACCTATAGGTGTGGGAAAACCAGCATAGGCATACAGCCAACTGTAATAGTTACTGTTTGCCTGCATGTAGTGTCTTCTAAGTTAGTTGCTATCCTGCGATTATAAATAATGCTTGGTATTTGTCATCCATTTTTCTTTGTCTGGGAAAAAGTCCTGATAAATTCATTGTAAATATAGTGCGTGCCATAGGTGGCCAATCAGATTGTTTGGAATCACAGGCAGGAGAGCATTCCCCTCAATTTGGCATGCGTGGAAGGTTTTCAAAGGAACTGCAATGTCTAAGAAACATGCCAAATACCTTCTTGTCTGCGTTCTTATAACTAAAGGAATTTAACTTGTATCAAATTGGCGCAAAAGTAAACGTCTTCAAATGCGGTGAAATCCCCCGCAATATTTTATTTCAAAAGCAAGCAATGGAAATGTATTGTTTGGAAAATGATTCAGAGAGACATGTCAATAACCTTTCGCAGATCTGGCTATAAAAATATTCTGCCCCGGGGAACTGACAGTAAAAGGCTGGTGTGGGTTATTAACTTAACATGGTTGGTCCAAGTTAATCCATGTCTTTATATTGGGGGTGGAGTGGAAGGAGGACGAAGAGGAGAGGAGGCGTTAATAAAGGCACCACCCACTGACCTCTTGTTAAGGTTATTATGGTCTTAAAGCTACTCCAACGCACTAGACTTGCCCTTGTGCAAGGTGCAAATGCGATTCAATTGTTGAGGGACAACAATAGGTCTTTTTCGTGAACAGTTCCGGTTTCAAAGATTCATTGGCATGTTTCCAAGTGCAGTTGGATCAATTCTGAAGTATGAACCTTTATATAGTCGAAGCTATTGAAGTAAATATTTCTAAAATGATAAAAGGCAGTTGTAACACAATGGTGGCAAAGAATCTATGGTATAGACAGCTACAAAGTTGAAACTGCAAAAACAGGGGAGACTGGAATTGACAATGAAGACCCTAATTTTTCACAAACCTCAAACAGACGTTTATGCATTTGCGTATAACAATATTGAACATAGCTTGTGTTGACAATTGTTGACAATAGCTGTTTATAAGAAGAACCTTCGGAGGCCTCTGAGAGTGGTCGTACAACCATAGGGATCAATTGGATCTTCAAGGACCGAGGGCGAAGACAGAGCATTGTACGATTCCTTTGGGAAATACAACCACCCGGGGACGTCCCTCAAAGGTAATTCTATATTCAAATTTTGTCTAAAACATGAAGAGGAGTGGTGCCGTTGCATATCGCCTTCCAGTATTTACCTCTCTCAATATTATGTACCGCTTGACACGCAATGCGGGTGTTAAAATCATATTTAATAATTTTCAACATAATTATCATCATTTGTCTTATTGCTCCAGATTCCGGTGCCCCTTCGCAGGTCTACTGCAGCAAGAAGCACAGTCAATCAGGTTAATCCGAAGGTATTGCCATAATAATTCCTGGACCCAGGGAGCCCATGGCGGCCTGGATTTACATCACACTTCATATATTGGTTTTCTGAGTGATTTATTACACTAAATGAGTGTGGTGCAGTGCGTGGGAGAGTGGCTTCTTTTAGGGTGGTCAGATCTCCCCCCAAAAAAATCAGTAATCCATGTCAATGAAGTAAAATGAAAATTAAATTTGAGTGAGCCTCAGTTTAAACTTGAATCATTAGAGTATCATTTTGGGAGTTACGCCTGACCGAATGACTGAGGCTTCAATTTTAAGATGTTTTTGTATCATGTTTATGGGGGAGGGAAGGGCAACTGAGTGATGTAAAGGGGAAAACCCAGAGTCAAATATCGACACTGAAGCAACCAGAAATCGTCAAAACAACAACAAATATCAAAATCGACCAGAAAAACACCCCATTGGGCGATGCAACTTAAACCATCAAAATGATTATGTTAAATCGCTAGGACGTCGACACATTGTTAGATATTGGTATCAAGCTCAAGCAATCCATCATTCGACCAGAATGTCACATCCCTCAATGGGTTCTGCCCATTTTCTGGTCGGATTTCATCATCGAGAAATCACTTGTGATACATACAAATCAAAATGTGTCGCTAATGACAATCACGTGCTGTTGTTTTCTCTAAGGGTTCCAATCGCAAGTCTGCAAATCATCAAAAAGCATCAGAAACCTTTCAAAACAATCAAAATGAGCCCCTTTGGGATAGTTACAATTTTTTTTTGTAATTGATTAGATGAATCAGTTACTAAGCAACTTGTTGTGATTGGTGTCTTATGTTCAAAATTTCCAGCAGTCAATGAAGGCACTTGATGGCTTTGCAAAATAATCTCAAAGACAAATTGTTTGCCATAAATACGTTGAAGAAAAGACAGAACACCTGATGTAAAATTCAAACAGAAAAATGTACGTAGGTACGAGTTGTACCTAAAAAGCCAACTATCTAGATGTGTCAAGGTATGGGAAATGCTGAAAGGTTGGTTGGTTATATATTGGTGTTGCATGTGAATGTGAACACTCAGAAAGCCTCCACAAAGGTAAAATGCAAGAGTTTAATCAATCAAAGACCGACACGATGATGAACACCTGTTGTAAATTTGAATATGAGTTGGAACAGGGGACATAATCACATGTATGCTCATTCTCATGTATTCATATCTCCTTATCTGATTATAACTCAATGTGCTGCTGGAAGAACATGTACTTACATGAAGCTGCCAATAAATTCATATTAAAAAAAATGGAAAAAAATATTATGGGACACTAGTCATGACGCACTGATGAAAATGATTATGGGCCCTGGGAACTAGGTATTACACCTTCAGATAACAAAGGACAATTATGTTATACATAACCATGCTACATCATTGACGATTATTGAAACCTTTGTATTTGAGCTAGAGAAGATGAAGATTGATAGGTAATCAGATGAATTGATTAAATTCACTGAAAAGGCTTGCGCAGATAGGTTTGATACTGTTTGTCTCATGTCTTATATGAAATATGATAACAGAGTCTTTCTTTTGTAATGCGGTTGTGAAACTAGGAGGAAGTATTACAAGACTAAAATTAGCACATCTAATTATTAATGACCCGTTTCACAAGCAATCTTCCAATAGCTATACATTTACAAAAACTTACAATGACGTCCTGGTTATAAAACATGCAAATGTAGTCATTGTTATTATGCTATTTATAAGTTATTTGAAGATAACAATAGTATCTGTATAGGTTCTCCCATTATCATCATAATCAAATTATACAAGAACATGGTACTTATGTATATGAAGGTGGTGAGTAATACAAAAACGTGGCCAAAACTCTTAACTGAAAAGACTCACTTCCGATGTAAGAATTTTGAACCGGTTGTGTTTAAGGATACCTTCTTGGTTTTTGGTACACTAGGGCAATGCAACGGACCAAAATGTCAATGGTTTGGCCTGAATACCAATACATGTAATAGTAGAAAAAATTAGATCCAGGTCCGACGGAATCTATAGGTTTCATATCTTATTCACTAATCGGAGAGGAAAAATATCCATAAGAGTGTAAATTCCTGTCAGGCATTGACATTAGGTTCAATTTTTTAAAAATAAATTGGTGTTATACTGAGAAAGTGATAATCGCTTTTTTGTTGTGCCTTTAATATCCGCTTCAGCGCACAAATCCTTTTGAATGACAAAAACAGGTAAAAAAGAATTAATCAATTATTTTAGGAGCAATGGCTTAAGGTTCTGATACCCGAGAGGATAATATCTTTGTTTTTCGTTCCGTAGACCCTAATGACTGTATCGAAAGGTGCATTTATCATCAACTGATCATGATTTCGTTTTTCTATTACTACTTTTACAATAGTACATGGCGGCCAATGGTCAACTTGTCTGTTTTGCGCTTAAAAATTACAAATTAAATGGAAAGGACACACCAAACGTGTATCTATATCATTTTAAGCTCAGAAAAAGATTCTCCGACTCTAGATCGAATAAAGGGATCTGTTTTCGAATCTATCCTACTGTCTTACTAAACGAGCAAAGGAAATAGATAGTATATCTGATACAGCTATCATATTTAAGCTCATGTAATCTGCTTCAGTTGATGAAGTTGCAGTTTCCAATATAATTATCATATTTATCAAATGGATACATAATGACGGTACCTCTTATATAAATTGACAGGATCACGTTAAACACCATAATAATTGCAATATGAACTTTCGAATTAACATTTCTGTTTGATATGATATGACTATTAGCACAATCAAGCAATTTGCATCAATTCAAAGTCCATAAAGAAAGTCACGTAATAAATAACGTGACTGAAAGTTCATTAGAAAGGTACCGTATGGAACAGGTACAGAGGCAAAATATTAGTGGGTCTAGCCTTTTCAGGAAAACTACGTGAAGAAAATGTGTATGTATACTCTATAGCCCTTCAGACACAACAGTTGAGTTGTTCATCTTTAACATTTCATAATTCCCGACCCAACGGATCTGTCAGGAATAAGACGAACTGTCCAGTTTGTAAGGGTATGACACATACACCAACTGATACCAATTCAACTCAACTATCCTGTTGGGTCGGTATATGTGTACCAGCCTGTAGTGCCACCCTCAAACTGCTACCATAGGAAAAGAACTGGCTCAAATTATGTTTAAAAATCCTAGATTAAAAAACCAATAGGTATTCTTTCTTATATCATACTTAGTATACCATAATTCTAGCTACAAATGATACAAACGACCATGAATATATATTTGACCAATTATGGGAATTGGTGACTTTAATTTAGGGGGAAAGTATGAATTGAAGTTTACATTCCTACCTGTCTGATAATGTAAAGTAGAAGATTAGTGCAACCATGACAGTCTGTGGGGGATACATGCAACTATAAATGATGATGATGTTTAACTATGTGCTTGTACCTTACCAGAGAAGGCCTAACTGTCATGTTTTGCATGATCACAGGGATCAATCTTTGCTACTTTTTGTCACTTAAACATGTTTTATTTAACTAAAATCAAAGGTTTCAGAAAGATATGACGGGGGGATGCTAAATTTGCTTATATCCTGTTAAAAGATTACCCTTTACTAGTCTATAGTTCCATTAATCAGGGTTCGAGAAAGAAAATATTGGTTTTCAAAGATACTGATTTCCAAATATGAGGTGCATTAACAGCCAGATTTTGAGGGTATTCCAAAGATTATTTGTGAATTTAAAGATAAACAAATGCTTCCAAATAATCTTAAACTCATTAGAAGGTTCCTTTATATGTTTTCCCTTCATGAAATGTACATATATAATGATAATACTTGCTTCTATCACCGTTCAAAACCTTGGAAGATCATGAATGTTGGCTGATTGCTATTTGCTGAAAGTGAGTCGGACAAAAAGTTCCACCTTTCGTTCCAAAATTAATGTAAAACCCCGAAAAAAGCGTAGGAAAATATTGAAAAGTTTTTACTGTTCGCTACCCCCCTTTTCAAGTTCAAATTATTGAAAATAATATCATAGGCAAAAGTTCCATTTGTGGAACCTCGCCACCCTCCAACAGCATGTAGATCCAGGGGGTTGAATGTATGTGTGTGTGTGGGGGGGGGGGGGTTCAGGGGGTCCTGACACGCCCCTTCCCCCTCCCTCTACCCCGATTTTGGCGGACCCCAATACTACACAAAAAAGGGAACAAGTGCCAAAAATAGCAACGTTATACGATATTATAAGTACTTAAACTTTGGAGGGGGGGGGGATGGCAGCATAGTTATAACGCTCAGCCCCCTCCCCTTCTTTTGGCCTCTTACATCACAACTGAAGGCCCCACACGACTCGGCACATAACAATACAGGGCGTCTCCGTACCTTATATAAGCAGTCTATTCATCTCTCCTTCAGAGAGTCATTAAAATCGACAAAGCACGTGACGAAGGATGAAAGAAACTGATGGACTTCCTGCAGTTGCCGTCGGCCCCCCATCATGCCACAAAAGAAACACATGGCTAATTTCCGCCGACTTCTCCCTCCTACTGGGCGTTATTTGCCCTGAATTGAGGCCCATCTGCATATAGAATCTACTAAAAACATGACTTTATTTATCTAAGAATTTACTTTGATGGGGCAGGAATATTGTTTTAGCTCTGGATTAGGTTGTTTTAGAAAGGATTACGCATCAATTTTTCAGAAATTGCAGACTCCCCACAGTACTACCTCCCCCCCCCCCTGGAGTGACATACGCATTTGATTTATACAACGCCATGCTTATATGTAGGTAAAGACTCTAACGGTAAAATTATTCATGATGAATGATCACTTCAGGACAAAATTGCAATTAGTCTTTGCAACAATAATCAAATATGAAGACAGCTTTTGAATAATATATTACTTTTCTTTGTTTCTTATATCAGTAGTGTAATTATACAGTTGTAGTAACGAATATCTATAGTGCAGGCATGGTTTTCAACAGAGCCAGTAGGCCTATATGTCTCTATAATTATATGCTGCTATAAGCGACCTGCGTATACTGCCATTTTCGTCAGGTTAAAGTCTATTGTTTATATAACAAAACAATCACTTTCTGAATTACTGCATGACGTCAAAGCGAGTCAATGCGTCATCATAAGGTTTAAAAGACTCTTATAGAATATGTATTAGAGTATAAGAGTATACATATGTATATCAAATATGATACCTAAGGCTTTACGTAAACGATTACAATTCCATTTGCAGAGTGTAGGCGAATACACCTTTCAAAACCTGCATAGATATGACAGCCACATTGTTCAAGGAGACAATGCTAAATCAATTCTGCATTCCTCAAGATGTCTAAACAACAATGACACTGACACACAGCACTCTGACAAAGGTTTTAATCAAAACTGCCATACAATTGATGTGTTTTAAGTACCTTTTGCATCTCTATATAAAATGACCATTTTATGTACTTAATGGCATATTCTTTCCAACCGAAAGGGGGGCAACCACTATGCAACTAGACCTTTCGATTGCTTCCAATATTTGCTTATAGTCGATGGTCTTATACATTGGTATTAAAAATACATCAAATTACCTCGGTGACTTTTATGGGTTCGTATAATAATATTTTGAGCTTTTAAGTTAAAATGGTGAATTATGATGCTTTAAAACGCATGATATGTCATAGAAAGGTTTGATTGTATAGTAGCTTCCCCCATAGACATATATAAGTAATACTGGAAGACTCAATTCAAAGGCCAGACCTATACAACTTGTGTGCAATGAAACTAGCATTATGCCCCTAATGCACCATTGCCACTTGATGTTCCAACACACCGGTCATTGTGATTGATTAAAGGGTGCGTATCAATATTTCAACATTGGCCTATACATGTGTGACTGTTAAAGTCCACATCCGTCCAGAGGTCTGGTGGAGGTTTTGCACCAAGCAGGGAACAAATGTGTTGATGGGCTTTGTTACCTCGACTGCCACACCTCGATTAGTGGCATATAATATTATAAAAGTGCACAGTTTGATAAGGGATAGTGCCCGAGGTACATGGCCTCCTGAATGACATGTCAGTAAAGGCACTATCTCACTTTGTATTTATTATCTTGATAGACGAAATAATGCAACGGTATGATGTCAAGTACATGTAGTGTTTGGCCTTTTTTGTTGTATACAATATACGGTCTTCAAATAATAGCTTGTTTTCTGAATCATCTAATATGTATATATACTTTAGAAAAGCACAGATGAAGAAATGAAAACATACAATATAATTATCAAACACACATATCTTATTTCTATATATAATTATGTGAGTCTCTGCGACTTTCAGTCTTATTTCTTTTATGTACATTGATAGTTCTAGAGGCAATTAGAGGCTCTATTGATATTGATAAACACTATTTGGATCAATACCAATGTTATGATATATCATTGTGTACTAAAAAAATGAAAAAAGTGTAATCTGGACATGCTTTCACTGATAATCCTTAGGCGGCCTAGCCTTAGTCATCTAGTGGCTATGTTGCCATAGTCATGAGGTATAGTTAACATGACTATATAGATATGTTGCATAGTCACTAAAATATGCTCAATGCTGACCATGTATGACGTCACAGGAAGTGACGTTTTCAATGGAAGATTTGAATCCAACTGTAGGAATCAACCAGCCAGACAAACAGATTAGGCCTATGCATAATACTTAAGATTTAGACCCTCCTATGAGGTGTGGACATTAGCCCAGACATTATTAGAGTCACAGAGAATATTCTAGGTGAGTATAGATTCTTGTTTGAACATATTGATTTATGAAATACACAGGTAATTTGATATGTTGGAGCACTGTTCGAAATTAAGGACCTAAAAGGGTATTCTGACAAACAATAAGTATATCTATACAGTGTTCAATCTTAGCACTAACCCGCTAGTACTGTCACTAGTACAAATCATGTCGAGCTAGTGCGTTTTTGGAATAGCTAGCCCGATGGGCTAGTGCAAATATTGCCTTTTTGCTGTTTGTCATAGCTATAAGGGCAGAAAGCTGTGAGGTTGCTTTAAATATAATCATAAATGCCGAAACTATGGTTTGTACTTAATGATATCTCTAGAGAATATTTTTCATTTCTAAACTTGTCTCAAAAACCTCTCATTTTATCCTTAAATAAATTAAGTTTGGTACTAGTGGAATAACTTTGGGGCTAGAGCAAATAGACAGTCACTAGCCTGGTCAACTAGTGGCCAAAATAGTTAAGGTTTACCCCTACCATATCATTGATAGTTGCACCAAATATACCCTGTTGTGCATTCTATTTAGAATTTGGTTAATTTAAGGATAGAAAAGAGTAGACAGGGTGTTATTTGTTCTATCTTTTGTTATTTTCCTTAATTGATTAGGTACATACATATAACCATCTGAGAAGGGGGTTTCAGGGGTGCTGACACCCACACTGCCCCTTCAAGGTTGGTTATGGATCTAATGATATTTTAATGGCATTTTGTTACTTTTTTCAAACTTAATTTTCTAGATTTCAGATTTCTAGATTATAAAATTTCAAGCCTTTAGGTAAAATATTAAGTTAGATATTCATGTTCGAAATATTTTTTTCTAAAAAAGTGCTTCTCTTGTAATGATAAATAGATATCAATTAGAATGTATATAATTTTGAAGGGCAGAATGTATATGATTTATCCCTTTAGACCCAACTCATTGCGTTTATGAATTGCTGGATTTCTCCAGGATTTCCATGGATTTCCCTTTGGAATTCCAGAATTTCCTTTTAACTAGTGAAGTTCAAGATCTGGCCCATGCTTATTAATTAAAGTTATAGAAATCAAGTTTGTAGCATTGGTTACGGAATTGAATCAGCTTAAAAACGAGATACTGGTTGCTTTTGTATGTTGAATACCTATTTAAATGTTCTCATTGAAAAAATATGGAAATTTTTTGGAAAAATTGCCGTTTTTCTGGGTGGCCATAGCCGGATTGGGGTCTAAAGGGTATCAATGGATAGGGTATCTAATTCTCCCTATAACGGATAGCTGATTTACGCACCCACCCTAAAAATGAAATTTTTCCTTATGCCTTGTATTCCATAATTATATCTCCTCGGGAAGAGACTTGAGAGTACACATTGAAAATTTTAGGTTTTTATGTGACACAATAACATAGATATCCCTGTTCACATGTATTTTTTATTTTCCCAAACTGTATTTCAATGAATTCCATATTTTCTCAGTAAAACTTAAATATCCAGCTTTTGAATTTTTTAAATAATATTTTCCCACATCTGATGAGTAGCCTACAGGTACAACACAAAAGCCGTTGTCTAGAGCATCATGATATCTAAAAACTCTCAGTATAGAATAGATGTTGTTTAGAGGGAACTGTGTTTGATAATGTAGAAATAACTATAACTTAGTCCCAGGTGACTGAGACTATTAGCCACCCTTTGCTATGTATGCCACAACCCATTTAAAAAAGACTAACCCAGGGTAGTCACCCTAGTCACTACTGACCAGGAAAAGTTAGTCCTCTCAGGCCCCATCAAGTTGACTATGAAAGTTAGTCACTGTATGACTAACATTTTCACCTATAATATTATCAGTGTTGCAGGTTATTTGGACCCAATTGACTCCACATGTTCTAACTTTTATTCATTTGCAACACTAGGCAACAATAATGCAAAATGTTAGGTTGATCATTAGTTCCATGGTGCCACAATGTATGGCAACAAAAATTAGTTCTAACATATTGCCCCAGAATCTACCAAGAATGTCTGACGGGTTCGATCTACATTTGTCAGCTGATATAACACTGGCCTAGTCTTGCCATTCCAGAATATTCCTTGGCAAAAACCTTTATTTTTTTGCTTGGGTGTTAAATAGAATGTAATGCTAAGCTCATTACAACATGGCAACAACAGAATTGTTGCCGAACAATTTTTGTAACAATTTTTGTTACGTGTTGTCGGCCTGTTGCTGAGGTGTAGTCCACCTGTTGCGAGATTTTTTCTCCTAGTGGGACCCCTCTTTTAGTTGTCTCCTGCACTTATCATGATGGGTAGCCCTAGGGCAGGTGACTATGCAGTAAGCTGTGCCCCTATCATTGTTAGAAGTGCCCGGACTACAGAGCTTGATCTGAATAAATCTCCAATGATGGTAATTTATCCCATGGAATAAAAAAAAGAAAAATCCGCAAAGTAAGGGATGAAAATAGCCTGAATGGCTTGGGAATATTTAGCAGGGCATTGTCCAAGTATCTACCATAACCCCGGAGCAGTTAGTTAACATAACTGCTACATTAACATAGTGTGTACAGTGGGGTAGGTTCACTATGTAAATATAGGCTGATTGCATTACAGTTTGTGGGTTATCAAATGTGAAAGTCATTCTTTCCTTATAGGTCCAATACCAGTGTTTATTAGGGAATTATAAATCAAATCTACAAATTATTGATTAATCTATCAAAATAAATCCATTAATCAGGCGTGTGAAGTAAAATGTTTATTACAATATCTAAGTATTAATCACATGCACGTGGAAATACCGTGTAAGCTCTAATCAACGTGTAATACATGAGAATCCAGACCAGGCCACCTATAGTGTAGGAATCAGCCAAAGAATTGTTAGTCGGACAAGCTTGGTATTCTATTTTTTTTCTTTGAGCCCAACTAAATTGGCGATGTTCGACCACGTATAGCTTTTTATCTATACATTCATTTCAAATTGCTATAGCGATTATTACAGGGTCCAGAACTTGATCTATTTTATTGATAAGTACATAACAATTCATTGTGAATATAAACCATTACTTTATCAGCATTTTCGAATATTATACGAGTTTGGATTTAATTCTAGCCAATGAGATTACGTCAGTGTGCCCTTAAGCTTATCAACATTACATAGCAGCAGTTTTCTCATCCCTCCAATGGTCACGGTCCATTGCCCCGACTAAGCTTGCCCCTGTCAGGGAGTTTGTCTCCCTTCACCTATGGGCCGACATATGCCCTGTTTCCACCAAAAAGACTGGATCAAACTTGAACGATTTCTTCAACAGACAAATACAGACAACTTTTTTGTCAGAAAAAATCGTTCATCAGCAAAGATTTTTTGGATGAATTTCTGTTTCCACCAAAAGACCATAAAACGATTTGACAGACGATTTTACTAACGATTTTACCAACGATTTTTCCAAAGATTTAATAAAATATTATTTTTATTTAACAAAAATGTTGTAATTTATCATGAGAGCATCTACGATTTTCATTTTGTGCCTGATATGTATTTTAGTTGATTATATATTTGTGATTTACTGAATCGTCCAAAGAAATCCTGTTTCCACCAAAAGATGAACACAAGATTTGTTCAGAAAAATCGTCCAACAAGCCAAAATCGTCTGAAATTATTTAACATGTCAAATAATTTGTGTGATGTCTGTCTGGCAAAGTCATCAGTCAATGAGGCAAGAAATCGTCTGTTAAATCTGTCCTTTGGAACAATTTTTTTGTTTCCACCGACAGATTTGTTGAAAGATTTGCCAGAATTTAAAAATCTGGACGATTTTTATGGTTTATTTGGAATCGTTTGAAGGAAAATCTTTTGGTGGAAACAGGGCATTAACCAGAGGGCTGACCTCACCCTTGGGCCGACTTAACCAGGGGGCCGACATCACCCTGTGCGAGATCTCCATGGGGCCGATCGCGAGTTCACCTAGGCCTGTGACTCCCCTACCACGTAGGTTCGTATGTGGTTGTAACTCCTTATTACGGTTACCACCGTCTCCAAACCCAATATTCTGTCTGATACATGGTGTGCTTTTCGTCCAATGGAAACAAATATCAAAAAACTTATTAACGTGGCTGGATAGTCAGTTCGAAAATCGGTCCACTGTTGGTCATAGTCTTGCCGTGGATCATGTCACCCGATTTTTTCAAACCGATCCACGATCACCGGTTTACTCTCATAAATGTCAGATGTGCGTAGTATCTATCTATCTATCTATATATCTATATATATATATATATATATATATATATATGCCTATGATCCGGGATGGATGGTGGCTTTCATATCTTATGGATTAACATAATAATTATGTTAATCCATAACACATGGAAGGTTCACTTTTAAACATTATCATTCTTGAAAGTGAGACTAATGCCCTGTTTCCACCAAAAAGACGAGATAAGATTGAACGATTTTTTCAACTGACAAATACAGATGACATTTTTATCAGAAAAGAATCGTTCATCAGCAATGATTTTTTGGACGATTTTCTGTTTCCACCAAAGGACCATAAAACGATTTTACACACGATTTTACACAAGATTTGACACACGATTTGACACACGATTTGATTAAACTTTATTTTTATTTAACAAATATGGTGTAATTCATTATGATAGCATCTATGATTTTTATTTTTTGTCTCATACTCATTCCATTTTATCATAAATTTTTATTTACTGAATCGTCCAAAGAAATCCTGTTTCCACCAAAAGATTAGCACAAAATGTGTCTAGGAAAATCGTCCAAAAAGCCAAAATCGTCCAAAATTATTTAACATGTCAAATAATTTGTCTGTTGTCTGTGGAGCATTTTTCTCAGCAGACAAGGTGATAAATCGTCTATTAAAATCTGTTGTTCGAACGATCTTTTGTTTCCACCAACAGATTTGTTGAAAGATTTGACAGGATTTACAAATCTGGACGATTTTTATGGTTTTTTTGGAATCGTTTGAAGAAAAATCTTTTGGTGGAAACAGGGCAATATGAGCACTTGCAATTGTGGCGCCATGAGGAAATTGAAGATGAGGGGGAGGGGGGCTCAATGTGATCAGAGTCCGATTTAACTAGGTCTTATGGAATTTGTACAGCGATACCCATAAAAAGATTATTTTGTCGGAGGCAGATGATGTAACCTGTAATGGAACATTGTTCCCTAACAATAATAGCGCTAATCAAATAATAGTCCAGGGTATTAGACCACACCTTCCATTCTTGTCGCTATCACGTAGTTTGGGCGGGGTATTTTATGTGAGATGTTGCATTCATATCTTGTAAGATACTTTATGTAATCCGTATTCTTTGAATTGGTAAATCGTGCACTTGTAGGTGGCACTACGGTCGGCCCCTTAACGATTGATGCAAACAACTACTTGGCCACGTGTATTCTTTCTTGTCAAAAACTAGATCTTGAATAGAGAAACGGACACGCGGAGAACCAGCTGAATTTTTAGTAGAACTAAACTATTATGGTCATAGTGTAAGAATAAATGAATAAATGATTTAACCCATGTCAGTATGTAACTTGTTTTAAAGAGAATTTTATTTATTTCATTTTTTTTGGCCATGGGTGGGCCGAGGAGGGCGCCTAATCCCTTACAACTCTATGTGTTGTCCTCGGTAAAATACATTGTTCTTACTTGTTGTAAATTCGAGTAAATACCCCTATCGATAAAGATATTACAATGAGATATCCATTTCAAGCCCTGATCCTTAGCCGACAGATAATGCCCAAACAGGGCCCGAGTCACCTGTTTATTGTTGGGGAGTAAAGCCTGGTCCCCACGTGGCGATTAAATCTTGTCTAATCGGCGGCGACTAAGTTGAAGTTAATCGTCCGACGACTAACTTTAGTCGGCGGCGGCCAATTATCGGAGACGCCTCGCGGTCGGGCGACTAGAGGTCACTCGTCGGCCGACGACGAAGGAAAGGATGTATATTTCGCGTCCCAACGTGAGCGACTAAAATTATAAAAAACCTAAAAATAACCATGCCGCCGACTAGACCTCTCGGTTGCAATTCAATTTTGGCCCTGATTTCTCGCAGTCGAACCCCGTTCTTTGTAAGTTGTTGTTCAGTGAACGAAGATGTCAGCCATGTGCTCTCAATTTGTTGCATTCTTTTGGTTTTTGGAAGATGACGAGGGAAAGGAAGAACCACCCAAAAAGAAACGCAAATCGCCCGTTGTGTGGGAAAGACCGTGGCTGTCGAGGCGCATTGATCCAGCATGCGAGAACGTCTACACTCTAATGAAGCTATTGCGAGAGGTAAAATTATTCGTTCAACGATCACATAGACATATAATCCTTGTAAGACGTAATAGAGAATTTTTGTTCGATGCGGGCAGTGTAATTAATTTTAAAAATGCAATTCGTCACTCTTGGATTATGACATCCAGTTTATTTTATCATGTAATTCTAGTATGTAATGAATCTTATTATGAATTATTAAAAAAATGGAGGGCAATACTCATAGTTAACAGACTAATGAACACGGTATTTAGTCTATCATGGATCATCAAGTCCTATTCAAACCAACATAATTTTTTGCAGTTTTAGGATACAGCAGAATTTCGTCGAATGATGAGAATGGACGAGGCGACCTACGACTTCTTACTAGATCGAGTTGACTCCTACATCCGCAAACAAGATACCTGTATGCGCTTTGCCATTTCACCTGGTGCTCGGCTGTCAGTGACTCTTCGATATTTGGCCCATGGTAAGCAATTGTAAAAAAAAACAATAATTAAATTTTATAATTTATAATGTTGGCATAAAGAATAATTTTTCTTTTATTTTTTTAATATTTTTAAAATTCTCAAACATATAGATTATATTATTTTAATTTATATGTGATACTCAATTTCAATACTCATTGACTTATTCTTTATAGGCCACAACTGTCCTTCGCTAGTCCACCAATTCATCGTTTGCAAATCTTCCGTTCACCGAATTATCGATGAAACCGTAGCAGCAATAGTCTCAGCACTTGGTGAAGATTTCCTTAAGGTATGTTCGTCATTAAACAATGTTAAATCTCAAACTTAATCTTCGGTATAATTAATACGGTAACAATTATTTAAGTATCTTTTTTCAATAAAAACATTAATTCCCCTTCATATAATAGTTATCTCGTGAGTAGAAGTTATAAAAACATAATAATTTTATATTAAAAAAAAAATAGACATACATGTAGTAATTAGGTTCAATATTTACTAAGTTATATTTTAAATGTTCTCAACGTTCCAAAGAAAATAAATTTTGATTAGTTGTCCGACGTAATACCAAATTGAAGTTATGTTTTCTCATAATTTGCTTTTTCCAGACTCCGTCAACAGCAAACGAGTGGAACGATGTGGTGAAGGTATTCCATCATAGATGGAATTTCCCGAACTGCATCGGCGCTTTGGACGGTAAACACATCCGTATCAGAAAACCAAACAACTCGGGATCCACGTATTGGAACTACAAATCATTCCATAGCATTGTCCTGATGGCACTTGTCGATGCGAATTACGAGTTTATGTTCGTGGACGTGGGGGCCGAGGGTCGACAATCTGATGGCGGAATATGGTCTAATTGCTCGCTCATGGAAGGAATTGAGGATGGAGATGCCGGATTGCCTGGACCAAGAAAACTTCCAGGTTCACAGATTAGCACAGAAATGGTAATCGTTGGGGATGATGCGTTTTCATTATCCCCACATCTTGTCAAGCCGTTCGGTCATCGGGCGCTGACCAAGGAAGAACGCTTATTCAACTACCGACTATCACGTGCACGTCGAGTTGCTGAGAACGCGTTTGGAATTATGTGCAGCCGATTCCGAATCTTCCAGACAGAGATACACGCCTCACCTGACCGGGTAACCAACATAGTGCTAGCCAGTTGCTGCTTACACAATCTCCTGAGACGTCGATGTGGCAAGTCTTACCTAGTTCCAGGGTCGATAGATGGGGAGGACTGCGACATGAATTTAGTCCCTGGAGCTTGGAGGAAAGAGCCCCAACTAGTTCCATTGGAACCTACCAAACGTCACAATGCCACCATTTTCTCAAAGAAGCAACGCATCCGTCTGAAGAACTACTTCGCCTCCCTGGAGGGTTCAGTGCCTTGGCAGGAAAGGGCAATTGAGGATATCTAGTGCGCTCAGACAATCAAGAAGAAATTCTTTGACTAACTTAGAATTTAAACTACGTGAAATTTTTTTATTTTGCTTCTACAATATAATTGTTCAATTCTTGAAGGATATTAAACATATATCCAATTTCATTAGGAAATATTGATACGTACAATGAAACCTTTCAATATTAATAAATTCAACTTTGAACGTTCAACTTTCTGTTCTTTCCAGCGTTTATACATTTTAATTATTTCGCTCGAAGACAATTTACTTTCAAAATATCCACAGGTAAACGTTCCTCCAAATCTATGGAAGAATAATCCAGCATAAGATTAGAAAGTCTCACAATTGCCATGGACATTTTTCTTTTAATATACTGCTATAATAGCATTGCATGGTATGTTGTCGTCCTATTACTATATATACATAAAACTAGACAGATTTTTAATCATGGCAATAGCTAATTAACATTTTTAGTACCTCTGTCCCATACATCCGATCAAATGCAGCAGTATTTAAACTCGATCAACAGTTCTAATTCAGTTGACTGTATGTGGGGTTGGTGGTGGTGGTGGTGGTGGTGATGGTGGTGGTGGTGTTGTGGTAGCTTGTGTTGTTCGGCGAAGGTTGTACCATGTTGGT
The DNA here is from genome assembly GCA_936440205.1 of Lepidonotus clava. Lineage (NCBI taxonomy): Eukaryota > Metazoa > Annelida > Polychaeta > Phyllodocida > Polynoidae > Lepidonotus > Lepidonotus clava. Next base: position 34,508,944 of record OW387140.1, read on the forward strand.
GTCGCATGGGTATCTTTGATAGGCACCTTGATATCTTATACCACCCACCGCCGGACCACCCACAAGGCTTACATTATTGTACGGATAGTTGAATTCAGGCATGGGGTTGTTTAGTTGTGCTGTAAATGATGGCATGTTACTTGAAACAAACGTTGCCTGGTGTGGGTTGTACATTGGTGGAACCATGTCGTCCATTCTTGTCAACTGTTCATTTTGTTGGTTTGTTTGTCGCATCACAGACTCACTTGCAGTCTTTGGTCTTGCATTGCCTGACTGTGCTGTGTTGGTTACATCTTTGTTTGTGTGATCCAAATTCGAAGTCATAGCTTTAGGCGGAATATCCTTCTTATTCGTTGACCGACGTACATGAGGTTCTGATTGTTCGTTATCCGTCTTTTCTTTTGTGTTGGTCGTTGCCAAATTTGTACTTTTAAAGTATTGACATAGTGACATCAGTTTGGGCGGCTTCCAGGTATCCCTGATGGTTTCCTTCAGGACTTGACGTATAAAGTCCTGAGTGTCTTCTGCCAGTTCGTGGTCTTTCTCGTCAAGTTTCCTCATTTTGGACATGCAATGGCGGCCCCACATGTTAATGTCATCTTCTTCGTCCTCCACCTCCAAAACTTTGGCTTTTTTAGTCTGCGAAGGTAAGTCGTGGTGAGGGCACGTAGGGTTAATGAAGAATTGAGGTTGATGGTTTTTCTCACCCATAGACTGTAATATTTGCAGTTTCTGTTCCTCATAGGTTCCTGTACTTGTTTGTTTGGTGGTGCCAGTGTGTTTTTTTTTAGGTGGGTAAGAAGACTTGGATTCCGCATTCCTTTTCTTGGCTGTCGAAACTGACAGCGGCACAACATTCTTCGACTTCACTGGATTTGATTTGGGAACTGAAGTAGTCACCTTTGATATGGATTCAACCTTTTGTAATTTACCAGTACCTACATCATATCCTTTGATGTTCCAGCCCCATTTCGGTCATCATAGTCCTCCAAGAACTTTCGAATTCTGGTTGATGGAGAATTGTTACTTGTTTTGGGTACTGACACAGACGACTTACATGTATTTGCGGCCACCTTTGTCTTTTCTTTATTTGTAGTGGGTTGCGACATTGACTTTGCGGACTTGGACGTACCCAATACATTTGGTTTAATTGAACTTTGAACTTTGGAAACATTTTTCTTTTGCGAGCTGCGGATGGTATTATTTTTCTTAGCACCCACACTTTCTTTGTCTTTGATCTCCACACTATCCGTGTCATTTTCAATTACATCTGGAGGTGTTGCAAAGAAATCATATTTCCCATGTGTAACTTTACTGCTGTAGAGTTTTGGTGGAGCTTCATCTTTGTTCTTTGACATGTGAGATTCAGACTTTGTGTGAGTGCGTTTACTAGAAGAGTCTATTTTGGTTTCCGAGGAAGTTTTATTGTCAGTTCCGTCTTGGAAATCGGTGGACGACTTAGATCCCCCCTGTGGTGGAGTCGGTGAACGTGGACTTACTTTCACTACATCCTTCATAGTTTTTCTAGAACTTTTAGCCACACATTTGTTGGAACTTTTGTTTTTTGGTGTAGTTTTGTCATCAAACTCAGGCCACAAATAAGAGACCATCTCGTCTGTTTCTTCTTCTACACTGTCCCTCATTTTCTTACTTTGGTCATAAGCTTCTATATCCCTGATGTCGTCCTCATACACTTTCATAGCAGCTATCAATTTTGCTGGACCAACACCAATTGCACAACTTTTTTCTGAATCGGTGTAACTTTCAACATCCAGGACCGTTTCTTTTTTTTGCCCCTTTTTTACCTTCAAAGGCTCACGACTAACTTGCTCACATTTAATTGGTTCGTCATCCTCCGACGTTTCATTATCATTTTTGTAGTTGGCCTTCTTAACCCTCTCCATCTTAATTGTTGGAACGTCAAACTCATCAACATCATCATCATTGTCGTCGTCGCTCGGCCTATCATCTGATTCGTAATCTTTGTCGATGTTGTTGTCAACTTCATGTTTTTTTTTGGTTTTACTCTGTCTTGATACATTTGTATTTACTTTTTCTTGTTTTTTTTCTCTATCGACGGTCACTTTTGGTTCTTCCACATAGTCGTCGTCATGGACTTCTGCCTCTTGTTCGTTCTCCGACGATGCAGCGTCCTCATCATGACATACTCGATCTCCACCACCACGTTCCTCGTCATCATCATCCATTTCGTGCTCTTTTTCTTGATCCTCTTCTAATTCTGCGGTGACGTCGGCTTCTTCTCCGTATTCTTCTTCATTTTGTTCTTCCGCCTCCTCTTGTTCTTGTTCTTGTTCTTGTTCTTGTTCTTGTTCTACTTCTTCTTCATCTTCTTCTTCTTCTCCTCCTCGTTCTTGCTCTGGATCTTCTTGATCTTCTTCTTCTCCTTCGTCTTCTTCGTCGTCCTCCTCATGACGACTTTCTCGTGACCTTGTGCGGCTGGCTGGTGTTGTTTCTCTGGCTTGACGTTTGGACTGGAAAATAAAAATTAATGTCGCCATAAACATTCACAAAATATTACAAATTGTCGTTGTGGTTACAATTAATGATAGGTACGTTTTCTCTAGCTGATTATACACTCCTTGGAAAGTTAAAATTTTTTAAGTTTAAAAAAAAAAAAAATGCCATTTATCATTCTATATATTATTATATTTCTATGAATTATCTGTAATGTTAACATTTAAATGATCCAATATAAATAATTTTTAACTAAACGTCCACAAACAAATATGACACAAATTCTGTGACCAATTAATTAACCATGTACCTCGCACGAATTGTCATTACTGATGTGTATAAAACAGACAATTATCATAATGTCCCTATATTAATTTCTTAATATAGTTGATTATGGGAAACAATAATTTTTTAATAATAACCTTAAAGTTCGACACTGTTTTCCGACCCTTGGAATACGGATAAAGGAACGTCAGCCGTTTAAATATCCATAATTTGCACGCTGACACTTTAGTTGCTCCACTCCCACTAGGTGGCAGCTTCAGGTGTTTGGTGAGCTGTGTTCGGAATCCTCTCCAATGGTTCTTTATTTCTGCCACTGTAAAATTAAAGATTAAATACTCTTTAAGAATGTTCATTTATTTATATATTATTGGACAGTGCAATGATAGTCATTCATATGAAGATGAGGCATATATGAAATTAATTAAATCAGATGACAATGTTTAAGTCGGCTGCCAAATAACAATGCAGTATTCCGTTTATACTAACCACCGTATATAAGTGTGGATGACTTTCATAAAGTATGTAATTATTGGGCCAACAAACAGTTAACATGATTAAACTTCAGAAGATGAACTCACCCGACACGCCCATTTTTTCGGAAAGCTGTTCCAGCAGACGATCCTTCATTTTCGTGTTCTTGTAGTGTGAGTCGTCGGTATCATAATAGAATCTCCGCGACTCAAACCAATTTATTAGAGTTTCCTCCTCTTCATTGGTCCAATCATGTGCCCCTTCCTTTCCAGCTCTCGGCGTGATATCATCAGGATTCTTTTTAGGTTTCTGTTTCGTCTTTTTTGTTTTCTTCTTTGTCGGCGCCATCTTTGAAACGGTCCTATTTTTTACGACACTCATCGGGTCATGTGACCGTTTACTATCGTTTGATTGGTCGTTGGCCGACAAACTAGAGTTAAATACTTTAATCCTTGAATCCTGTATAGATAATTCTTATTAAAAGTTTAGGGTGTCCTAAGAGCATGGCTTATAGATTTCTTTTTGGATTACGTTACTAACATATACGAATATAATTAATTATATTTCTGAAATGAAATTAATGTCATCATGTTGTCCCAATAAATTAAGCCTCAATATTGACTTTCTTGAAAAATAGCCAATTATGGTAAAGTCATTATACGTTAACGATTATCATAATTATTAAAATTTTTATTTAATTAAGACGTAAAATTGGAAAACTTAAGTGAACGAAAACCAATCTTTTTTATTAGAAAACATGTTAAAGCATGCACAAACATGTCCTTTTCTTGTTCGTTGCAACAATAAAGTTTCAAAAGTATACAGTATATCTAAATGACGACAAAAACACTGATTCTTCCCATCCATCACGTTTCCATGATAACACTTAATAATATTTGAGATTACTTGAAAAAAAACATATTGTTTTTTGATAAAATATCCTTGACGGACGTAATTTCTTTTAATTTTGAAAAGTACTACTTATCTTTTAATAGAAATTATTAAAAAATACCCTGTAATAAAGTATTTTAAGCGATCAAAATATTTTTTTCTTAAACACACATGAAAATGTTTTAACTAATTCTCCAAAGGAACAACTAGATAAGTTATTTCTACAAAAAATCACTTGCTTTTCCAGACACAATAAAGAGTGCAGTAGTTCCTATTAACGAACACCTCTAGTTTCTATCACTAATTGATCTGCTTGCGTTGATCCTTTTCCTAAAGTTAGCATTATTTAAAAGTTCGAGGTCTGATATTGTTGTGCCATGCTACCACAACCTAAAACAGACAATGTTCCATCCGTCCTGAATGTCACTTGGATAAATATTGAAACAGTAAAGAATCAAATTTTAATATTTGTAAAATGATTTACATTAAGCGAGATATTAATAACAATATCTCTAAAGTTATACCTTTAGTAAGTTTGTCCACGAAATATTAAATGTAAGGTAAAAATAATGTGTCAACAATAAAGTTTACTTGTCTGTAATACTATTTCTTTCAAGCAAAAAATGTAATAGTTTCCAACGCTAAAGTCTCTAGCAAAGACTGGAAAACCAATGAAAATAAACAAAATCATTACTATATATTTCGTTAACGATCAGAAATATGCATGTACCCCATACCAAAGATTAAAAATTAAAATATGTTAAACTTGGAAGTTGCACTCATGTTTAGTAAGTTCTTTTAAAGTCCGCCGACTTTTAACTATTTTGTTTCTTTGGGGTCAGACGCGTACTGATGATAGGTATTCAGGTAAAAGTTCTGCTGCACCGGGGCAGGAGCTGGTGAACTTTTCAAGGAGACTTTGGTGGATGACGAAGCTTCGTCATGAACTCCTTCGACTGTATGCCTGTGTGGTCCTCCAACCGCGCTCGATTTTAAAACAGTTGGCATTGATTCTGATGGGATGGATGTATCACTTATTTTTTTCAGTTGCCTAAGTCCAAACTCTCTGGGCGGCACCCAGTTCCCTCGCACAGTTTCGCGCATAACAACACGGATGACCTCCTGTGTGTCCTCTGCAACGTCGGGATCCATGTCGTGTAGTGTGCGCATTTTCTTAACGACATACTTCCCCCAAAGACTAATGTAGTCGTCGTCCTCCTCCTCCTCCCATTCTGGCTCTTCCTTAAACCCCTTATTTGGACGTTTTCTTTTTGTGCCTCTCGTCAGTCCTGTTGTAGGCTGATGCTGCTGTTCTTTTGGATTCACTTGGGGTTTTCCAGTTTGTGATGAGTGTGTGACTGTCAATGATGTCCCTGGTGTCTCATGGTACTCCTCCACAGATTGCGAAGACTTCAAAGCAGTGTATGTTTGAGAAAGATGTGGGTTGCTTAATCCTTCCCCATCAGTTTGTTTCTCTTCTTCTTCTTCTGGTTCTCCTTCTTGTTCTTGATCTTCTTTTTGTGGGTATTCTTGTTTGGATACTTGTGATGTTTCTTTTGCTAATACGTCCATCTTTGTAAGAAATTGCTGGTCGTCTGTACACAACTCAGACAAAGTTGAGGTATCATGATGGGCACTTGTTTCGGTCGAAGGCGAACGTGTAATATTTTTTTCCTTGGTGTAAGGTTCATTCTCCGTTGATTTACTCACGTCTTTCTTTTCAGTGTCATCCGACGAAGTTGCCTGATCTCGGTTAGTAATCAGTTTGTCTTTGGACGAACACTGATTTACAGGGTTGTCTGTCTGGGCCGCCGGTATCACCCGAAGTTGTATGGTCTGATCAAGAAGTTTCATTTCCGGTAGATTCACAGTCTGCATAGAAGAAACTTGTTGGATGAGAGTTTCTGGCACACAAACGTCATCTTGAAATGTGCTCTGTTGTTGGTCATCACCTGTTAATAAACACTCAGGTTTACTGGCATCGTCATCCTCTGGAACAGCGTCCGCCGTGTTACTGTTTGGTGAGGGAACCTGAGAATGTGATAATGCGGCAGACGTGAGTTCACCCTCTACCACACCTTCCAAGGACGATGAAGTTTCCCTTACTTCGACTTGTGCCACGTCGTCATCCTCTGGAACAGCGTCCGCCGTGTTATTGTTTGGTGAGGGAACCTGAGAATGTGATAATGCGGCAGACGTGAGTTCACCCTCTACCACACCTTCCAAGGATGATGAAGTTTCCCTTACTTCGACTTGTGCCGCGTCGTCATCCTCTGGAACAGCGTCCGCCGTGTTATTGTTTGGTGAGGGAATCTGAGAATGTGATAATGCGGCAGACGTGAGTTCACCCTCTACCACACCTTCCAAGGACGATGAAGTTTCCCTTACTTCGACTTGTGCCGCGTCGTCATCCTCTGGAACAGAGTCCGCCGTGTTACTGTTTGGTGAGGGAACCTGAGAATGTGATAATGCGGCAGACTTGAGTTCACGCTCTCCCACACCTTCCAAGGACGATGAATTTTCACTTACTTCGACTCCTGCCGCATTGTCAAAATTTTTTTGTAAAGTGTCAATTTTGTAGAGCTGAATTTGCTTTCTCAGTTTTAGGACGGCTTTTTTAGCTGCCGGCGGGCTAATGAGAGGCGCTTTGAATGCATGGCAGTCTGTGTCTGAGGAGGCGTCTTCAAACTGCTCTTGGTCTCCCAGGATCACTACACTGTGGTCTTTTTCTGTAACCTCTTGATCTGCCTTTTGTTGTCCGTGGACCTCTACATCGACTATGGTGCTGTTGCCATCCTTTTTAAGTTGTTGGTCATCGGACGCACTACTCGTACTTGCTATGGGTTCCACATCAATGGCATGGAATCTTTCACTTCTTCTTTTTGAGGGGTTCTTGGATGATGCCTTTAGTTTTGGAGTCGATACGTCGCCGAACTCATGCATTTGTTCCATTTCAAGCACATCTTTTACTGCAGCTAAGCCTTGTGGGGTGTGTGAAATATCGGCAAGGTCTTCTTTATACACCAGCTCTGCCGCCCGGGCCAACTGTTCCTCTGCTGCGTGGTTGTAGGCTGCTTGCACGATCTCTGCATCGTCATCGCCCGATGCACTGTGAATTTCGATGGGGCAGTTGATACTAGAACCACTTGAATCCGTTGATGACGTCATATTGAGTTGTTCTTCATTGGCGGAAGCAGCAGTCTGCGCACAACTTGATGGCTCGCCACAGGATGAAGTGGAAGTACCACTTGTAGGATGATCTGTGGACGACTTTCCCACGGATTTGGAGCGTGTCCCGTCGGCGGCGAAGAACTTTTATGACACTGTAATGCAGATAATTTAAAAAAATAAGTTAAAATTGCAAAGATGAATTATTATTCCATTAAGTCTTGATGTGTGTAGAAGGATTTACCTTGATTATTTTATTAAGCCGATTATCTAATAAAACTTACAATGTTTCACTCCATTTTTACATAATGAACTCAAAAATGTATTTCTTTCTACGCTAATGATATGTTTATGTACTCCGGTTTCAGAGATTGTGACTCTTTAATTATACATAAAAATTTTTACATTAAACTATAAACATTTAGAGATAAATAATACTTTTGTCTTCCTTTAATTTTAAAACAATTATTTTTGTTTATACGTACGGCTTGCTTTCCCACTGGACGCCCTTTCGAGAATGGTTCTAGGAAGTCCAGCTGCCCAAATAACCACTCCTGTCTTTTCGTGATCTTTTGAGGTCCTAGTTCTGCTGGCCAACGCAGAAATTTGGTGTATCTGGATCGGTAGCCCTGCCATCGTGTTAGAATGACCTCAGCTGAAATATAATCCAATGAAATAATTATTATAGGCTACAGTTGTATGAATAGCGTCCTTTTTCATAATTAATACACTTGTTGGTCGTTCAAAGAATTACTTTATATTAGTTATTATTGAGGCCGTAAATTAATTTTTTTATTCCCATATTACCCTCGAAACCGTCGAAGATTACCCTCGAAGAAGTCCGTAACTTTTTATGAGCCCAATAAAGGGTGAAGCTAACTCTAATTTATGGAAGGACGAGTGCTTACGTATCACAACAACAACCTGTGGATGAACATTATTGAGACGAGTTGAAGGTTCGCTATGCTTTTTCATTGGACAACAAACAACCATGAAAATATGGATGTGAGCTGTGCGGTTACATTTTCTTTATAAATTATTATATATCGTTGGCTCAGTATCCAAAGGTCGTATCTCAAAAAAACTTTTTTTTTTTTATTTTTAGAAATATTTCCATGCCCCCTAAGGTTTATGGAAATTTTGGAATTTTTTGAATTTACCAAATCTTTGAAAGGCTATAGTCCAATAAACAAAGGTCGTATTTGCACCTTTTCACTTTTTAGTGAGTAACCAAAGGTCGTATATGAAATGAGCCAATGTGTTTTCCTTAGTAAAATATATGATATCATGCAAAATACAAATATCTTTAAATTCATCAGTTTATCAGTTTATCAGATATGTATCCCAAAAATATTATTCTATAATATTATTGTTGAATTTGCAAAATAAAAACCAGATATAGGATTATAATTATAAATTATCATATACGACCTTTGTTTACTGAATTTTGTGTCTGGCTGTTGAGTAAACAAAGGTCGTATCTAGGCTGCATTTAAGTTTGATAGTTTAAATGTCATATAAATCATTACCATTTTTGTGAAGTCAATTGTAAGAAATCACAGAACATTGACTTTATTTCAGATGTCTTATTTTATATCATTTGTATTAGATAAACTGATTTAATTTGCATTTATCTAGAATTTATATATGCAGATACGACCTTTGATTACACACTGATTTCCAATTTTTCTCCTCAAAACTGAGTAACCAAAGGTCGTATCTTCAAAAGATTCTAAAATTGTTACTATAGTAACATCCTAACAACCTAGATATATTCATTATACTCACTACAAGTCTTTTAGTATATCATTCTACCAAGGAATCGAATATCATAATGATTATCTAGATATTTAGAATTATATAGGCCTTTATGATATGTCATTTTCTTTTAAATGACATTTACTCAGAATGGACATTTGTCATATACGACCTTTGGTTACTCAGCCAACGATATTTAGAATATATTCGTAATAGATATCATCAATTTGAAAGTACGACGAAGTTCCTTTCCATAATGTTGGCCATGTTTATTGTACTTACCATCAATGGACATCTGTTTGGCGAGTCGGGCAAGGAGGCGTCCCTTCTTGCTAGTGTTTTGGTAGTGCTTGTGATCCGTATCGTAGAAGAACTTGTTATTCTTGAACCAGTCGATTAAGGTCAACTCTTCCTCTATAGTCCAGGAATGGGATCCTTCTTTAGCTGCGCGAGGAGCAAACGATGGAGTGTCAGTTCTGCTGCCGGGTTGCGAGCTAGGTGACGCCATCTTGCTTCATCTGAACATCTTCGTACGGACGAATGCTGGTCACATGACCGTTTTTGAGACCCATGGTTTCAAAAGGGCGAACCCGTACTATTTGTTCGCCCGACGATTAATTAAGCAAAAGTCATAATGCGATTATCCGATTTGTGGACGTTGTATATGCTTCCTTTGATGATAGACGAGTACACCAGCACTCCTGTAGAAGATTTTCTGAAGTGTAAAATATATAAATTTACTTAATCGTCGGACGATGTATTTAATTTAACGTAAAAGGTTTTAAGATGATTAAACTTTGTGACTGTGTACGAGCAAGTTTTAATCCGACCGACCAAGATTTGTCTAAGTGTAAAGAGAAATTCGTTGGACTATCAACATACCACTGACAGGTTGGGCGATAAAAGGCGTACCTGACTTCTTTTTGAAGTTTAATTCTCCGGTGGGTGTACCGACGCTGTTTGTATCCAGGTAATAGGACCATCCTAGTGACAATCATCATGAATGAGTTGGTTGTCTTTGTTCAATAACGGGGTATATCTTTAAATTATTTGTAATTCGGACGAAAGTTGTGGCGGCCGGTCAGTTCTCAGTTTATATCCTTGCGTACGACCAAACAAAGATCACATGATTTCATAGTCGTTCCTGATTGGTCCACACAAATATTGCACTTTAGTTCATCGGCCGACGACTAAGAACGGTGTCAAGTGCGTCCCAACGTGACGACATGGATTGCAAAAGCTTCCAACCGATTAAAGTTACTCGCTCTCACCGGCGACCAGTTGATTAATCGCCCTGTTTTTCGGGCGAAATATTCAACATGTCGGACTTTTTTAGTCGGCGGCGAACACCGCCGGCGACCAAGCGGAGGCAAGTTTCCAAAGTAATCGCCCGCCGACAAACTCCACTAGTCGTCCACAGTTAGTCGGCGGGCGCGTCCCAACGCGGCGATTAAAAAAAAAAATCAAGAGCGACTAACTATGCGTCGGACGACTTAAAAATTCCTTAATCGGTGGCCGACTAACCTTAATCGCCGGGGTTTAGTCGCCACGTGGGGACCCGCCTTTAAAGGCCGCTGGCCGATGAGGGTGCGAGCGACGTGTCCCGAGAATTGTCGTTCATAATTTTTGGTGCAACAATAAAGCAACCGACGGAACTCAACCGATCAGATCCAACATGTTGGATCAAATCGGTTGAATTCCAGCCGATTCTGGTGGATAATTGCTCCCGACAATTATCGTTTGCAATTGCAAGGACCCCTTCTGTCAGTGTGAATGTTATTTCTTCAATTTCGCAGCCATGCGATCATTTTATCGGTCCCTAGAATATCGTCTTCTCCATGCGATAAGTTTATCGTCGTTGTCCCCGATAGAACCATCGGCCAGGGCGAATGGGCCTTCATCAGTCAAGACGCCCGACCAGTCGGCCTTATGTCAGCAAGCTTTCACACGGTAGGTTTGCACGTTTTCCTTGCTGGCTGGCTCTGCAAAAACAATGTGAACTCTACAGTTATGATACATCCATTTCCTATTATTTGTATCTGAGCGAATAAATCAAAGGAAACTAAAAACTCTACCCTATTTCATTAGCGGGAACTGGTTTTGGTCGCCATTTGCTAGGTGGTCACATGATAGGATGACCTACAGTCCCGACCCAAAGAATGTGTTTCCCCCAAGGGGAGAAGGTGTCTAGAATTCATGGGAAAAATTGAGGAATGTGCATTATGAGATTATACTCATACTCAATAACGTTTATAGGTTTTAATGCAGGCCCGTAGCCAGGGGGGAACTTCCTTTGAAATATCACTTCTATGGTCCCTATAAATTAAAGAAAATATGATATTTTGGCCCAAAATTATAAAAACGACCCCCCCCCCTGACAAAACGAACCCCCCTCTCACAAAAGCTGGCTACGGGCCTGTAATGTGTTTTTTTCTTTAGCAATTAACTATCTGCTACCTGTAAATGTCAAGTGATTTAAACATCATTGCTCACTTAAGAGTGAATCTGCACTACCACCTCTCGCTTCATCTTGGTAATTAACTGCCAATTAGCAATTTGCAAGTGATGTAAAGTCTATAATCGAGGTATGATTCCCTACTTAACGCCAAGTTCATTGGTATTATAGAGGAAAATTAATGTCTTGTTGCTGTAGTGCATCCCTACTCCCTACTCACCAAAAATCGATCGTGAATGTATGGGTGAAGTTCAATTGTAATAAAACCCGCTTCTTACTTTCTATCATATAATGTGTTTTTGAAGTCAGATGTGAGGCATTGTCAAACTTCTTATTCAACTGGTCCCACTGAGCTTGGTGATAACTCAATAAACGGTTTTACACTATTCTCCAGGGTAACTCTCCTTCCAATAAGCTAATTCCTTCAATTTTAACAGATAGGCAATGAGGACCCGGATTTAGTAGGTCAACTACCCCAATGCTAGGACCATAATACATGTATATAGGTAGGACAAGTCAACTAACATCTTTGGTAGGACAACTACCTATTCCTCTAATGGACAGCTGCCCCACTGTACGCCATCTACCTTAAGTAAAGTTGTAATGTTTTACACCTCACTAGTTTTTGCGCATTCTACAATTTTCCACGACCGTTTTTTTTTTCACTGTAGCAAAATATATTCCGAAATGATTTTAAAGTCATCAAAAGGTGTTTTAATTAAGAATATCAAAGTTAGTTTAAAATCAAAATGTATGAAAATACAGTTATTGCAGAGGTAGGTTTGAGGGATAAAATCACAAGCATTTCCCAAATCAGGCTGATAGAAACTGTGGCGCCCTCTCGTTTTTCAGAATAGTACCGACCAGAATCAAGGACTTCAAATTACAATCGCCAAAGTCACAAATCTGATAGTTATATACAAAATTGGAGGATCGTTGGTTATATGTAATCGTGGGTGGGTTTCATTACCTTATAAACTTTAAATGTAAAAGTCAATGACAAGGACAAAATTACATCCTCTAAGATTATCGATCTTCTATAATTAGGCTTAAACCATAAGTTTTTCTTTTGTATATCCATAATGTAAGGATGTACAAAAGTAAGAATAATGATTTATGTATAGCTTCAATGCTGATGACATATTTGTCTCCAAAAGGTATCTCAATTGCTCAAACAAAATATATCTAACTTTGCTGAATTGACCTATTGATATGGTCAGGGTATACTCCGGCCACACCCTTGTCAACCCTAATCCTTTTTTTCTTTTCCTAATTTACGTATATAAACCTATAACCCTCCCTTAACCTTTTCTCTCTTTTCCAATTTTCCAATATTTATAATAATATTTATCATTTATCATTTATTAGCGAAAGGTTGCAATCATGTTGCTTTCTCATAATTTCCTAAATCACTCATTCTAACTTCAAATAAACAAAAAACAGAAAACGTCGTACGAGTGCATTTCTCTTATGTTCTCCCTTTTCCTTTTTCCCTTTTTTGTATACTACTTTCTATTTAGGCCACACCCACCTCATTACTATTCATGAGCATTTTTACCACCACGCCACCTTCAGGGTGACTACTCATCCCTTATAATCCTACTGAGTCAATAATCACCCATCCAGCTATTATTTGAATCTCATAGTTAGTTTATATGGGGGAGCTAGGGTTGTATTATGTAAGGACTCAAGTGACTAGTGGGAGGGGCTATGATAATTAGGGGGCGGGATTGAGAGTATTGTAAAACATAAGTTGTGAAAAAAAGAAATAGGGAAAACAAAAATATTTTGTAATATTACAAAAAAAGGAAAAGGGAAAACGAAAAAGTTGAATAAAACAAAAAAGGGAAAATGGCATAGGATGGTCAAGGGAGAAAAATGCATTTAAAGGAAAAGGGAAAATGACTTGCGAGGATTACAGAATTGATGAAATAGGGAGGAAAATGGTATGAAAAAAAATTACAAAAAAGGGAAAAAGGAAAACGAAAAATTTAAAAAAAAGGAAAAAGGAAAAAGGAAAACGTAAAATATGTATACAAAAAAGGGGTGGACACTCTATACCTTGATCTGATATCCTGCTAGTTAAAGACTTCTCCTTATAGTGGTTTATTTGTATTGCATAACCACTCCTGGAAGATCCAAGGCAACCCTGAAGTTGATTTTGAATAGTAATACAGTTGTGGATCTAGGGGGTGGGGGCAACAGTTGCCCCCCCCCCCCCCCCCCCCCCCCGCGCCAGACCGAGTGGAAATTTTCAAAGAATCTATATTCGTTAATTGATTCATACAAATATAAGGTTATTTATTTTCACTTTTATAGGACTGACTTTGGATCCGCCCCTGTAATAACTAAAAAGTGTTGCTCCCAATACGTGTCATCAAAGAATAAGATACAGTTGGTGCCACCAGGTGGTTCTGAGAGGTCTTACTTTACCTGTCGGCTTCCTCACTAGGTAGAGCCACAGAGCCATCCATGGTATCACCATTGTCTGGTATTAGATACTTTGTCAGCCTAAGGTTCTGTCTCTTCTTCTGGTTGCTGGATCTATATAATTGGGGGCTTATCATTCTAAGTATTATTTGGCCGCATATCTATTCTGCAAGTTGGCAATTGGATAATTTTCGAATTATAACCGAAAAAGATAAATAATCTATAACATTTGGAATCAGTGAACGTGTGTAACGTACGTGTACAATATCATCCTTATTTATTTGTTTTGAGGAGCAGGCAATTAATATTATTGTATTTTGTTAGCAAAATATTACAAATGCGGAAAGGGGACCAGCATTTCAACATTCAAGGGTATGAGGGAGGGATGAGGGTGGGGCCCGGGGTTTACACAACACACACAACCACATTAACACACAGACACAGACACACAGACACAGACACAGACACACACACACACACACACACACATCCCACCCACGTACAAATTGTATTTTCCCTTTTTCTTTTTTTTAAACTGGTTTCTAATGGGATACTATCAGTTTAGAATAATTATATTAATTAACATGCACCAATGTGATCAAAGAGGTCATTCTTTAATCATTACAGCCAGCTGAGATGAGCATGAGCCTAATTGCACCGCAGGGAAGGTGCATGGGAGTACTTATTACAGATGACTAATGTTCTTCTGCATTATTGAGTGCAATGCTTCACCTTAAACCGGAAGTACGCTATATATATATATATATATATAATTATATATATTTACCGGTTCGAGATCGTTATTAATGAATTGGCCTGAATAGGAATAACAAGTAACAACTGTAATTAATTTGGACATATATATTTAGTTATTAGTTTATATATATATTATATATTATATATATATATATATATATGCAGAGGGATGCACTTAAACGAGTCATGCATGCCTCTTGCATGTATATGATTATATACATGCGATATTAATTATAACAATGTACAGTTGTCGCTACAAACAATACCATATGATTCTATTTCTAGCACGCAATTGACGTCATTATTCACAACTGCTAGAGAAATGACTTTTCGTACAAGGTATAGTACTAACTTATCTTATAATAACCTTAAAACGGATGCATATAGATTATCGTCTTAAATGGTTTACCGATATCGATGGTTGGTCATCATTCTTGTTAATTTGTATCGTGCCCAGTTCCCAAAACCGTTGAAACCCGTAAACAGTGTAGAGAAAAACGTTCTACCTCTTGCCTCCGAATCAAGTCAAGGCAGCTTCTATAGACCTTTTGAATGCATTCCACGGAGCGGTTCTAACTGGCGCCAATTCGGTATTTAATGACTTTTCTATAACAATATGACAAAATAGCATTCATCCGACATGTTGTCTTACACAAAAGATCAAAACATCTTTTCTAGTGATATATTACGCGACTATAAAATTGTTTAAGACCTCTTTTTTCAGTCGTGATACATGGAATCGGCTTGTAGAACCACAGCCAAATTTAAGCAGAGGAATTGAACATCCGGAACCTAGCAGTGTGAAAAAAACAGGATGATGGATACGTAGTACGGTCCACTCTCCCGTCACCTCTCTTTATTTGTAATCACACCAAGTGATCACAGAGCCAGCCCTGACCACAGAACCCCTAAACCACCCAATTGGGGGAACCCTTCACCCCCTTGGTGGGTTGTAAATAAGGTTTTACCGCAATTGAATAGTCATGCCTTCACGCCCTGAAACTCAATCCCTCTCTCAGGCAAACGATGCATCCGCAGCCTTAATTGTTACATTTTCGATGAGTATTTTCTCCTCCATTTGCTGTGTATTTATGTGGGGCGATCGCTCACTGCATGTTGGCTGACCCACGTCAGTGCACAGCTTGGGATAATGCTCTTGCAATTTGTGAGGGAGAATCAATTGAATTGTAGATAAAGACAACCCCAAACCCTTTAAGGGAGGAAGGGGCTTAGGAATTATGTGTATTGATTTGCTGTTGACGCAAAAGATCAATGACGAGATTACCGGTGCTAATGAAAATTATGTAGATGAAAATAATAAATTGGTTTATTTGTGAATGTTGAACGATGCCCCTCTCCCCCGTGAATAGATGGAAAAGTAAATTGTGTTTGTCTATTTATAGCGTGAATGATAATCCAAGTACCAACACTAACATTCATTTAGTGATGTTGACTATAATGAGAAGAATTGCCCATCGCATTAGCATATTGGTGTAATGCCATGAAGTCAGTCTTTTAATCGAAACCTCTCTTTTTTTCAGTTTGGGTCTATCAAGAAAACAATACCCAGCCAATCATGCACAATATGACAAAATACATTTTGGTTCTGTTTGGGTATCAAAGGTCATAAGATTAGCATTCTGTTTGGGCTAGGTAACAACGTCACTTTAAAAAATAATAACTGTTACAGTCATATAATTTTAGTAAGTTACAGACTAACCAAAATGGTAGGGTGACAGAATGCAATAATGGTCCTTCTACTTCGCAACTTACTTTGGCACATATACAATTATTTATTTTTCATCAACATATCAATATGCGAGGATTACCTAACTGAGACCCGTGTCAGCAATTGCAATGAAAATGGGACTTTTGCTTGCGATCTCTCGAGAGCTAGATTATGCAACACAGACACACAAAAACACTATTTCAAAATCTGAAAAAATTGATTTAGGGCTTTTTCTCCGTAAACTTCTGCTGTACTTTAAGATTTACTGGAACATGAATAGGCCTATAGATGAATAGAATTGGGAATTACATTCAAGTCAGAGCAATAGTCCTGAAGATAAGAAATAAGAGTTTATGGTCCGAGTAATTGTGGCCATATTTGGGTTTCTACTGCACCAACAAGGTCCCTGAAGGATTCAACTTGACGTACGTTATCCGCTTTGGTCTAACCCTCCATAAAGATATCCTCTCCCTGTCCAATGACATTTGCACCGTTAGATACAGTTGTCATGGAAACCGCCCAAGCTGCCCCCTAGAGGCCAAGAGATTATGTCCGCAGCGACCCCTGTAGCCAATACTCAGAAGTGTCCTTGTGCAGTGCTTATTGACCATCTAGGTGGTTTGTACCATACTCAGAGGGGGAAGGTGGAATGACTAGCATAACACATACAGTCTCTTTCGTGTATAAATTACAAAATGGGAATTTATTAGTTTGTTTCGGGGAGGGTACCATATTTTGAGAAGCAAAATAGATATAGAAGTATTCTCTAAAAAATGTAATTGTAAGTATCATTGGAACATTAGAGCTAATATTTAGGGTATGTTATATGAGTTTCTTACTGATTTACCATTAATTAGAGTATACGGTATTCTATAGGATTGAGATGTTATAATTGATTGCTTGTTAAGATATTGTTCTTTATGCTTAGTAATATTGTTGTAAATTAGACCGAACAAAGAAAATCAATCTGAATCAGGAAAAAAAGACAGGACCGTTTACCAGTGCTGTTTACAGTGCCAGCCTACAGTGTTTCAAAACTTAAATGAATCGGGATTTTACATACTAGAAAAGGATTTTTATAGACAGTTGACAGTGGTAATCAAAATGAAACATTTATCAATACACAATCTATTTGATTTTAGAGTAGTATTGAATCAGTGCACCAGCAACAAAATCCTTTATTCACACAGAAAACGAATTCAAAAAGGTACATATTTATAACACGATTCCATTTACAGTCATTGTGTCAGGGCACATTACTTCCCCCATTACTCGTAGTCGCCATTTGAACCGTTAAAAGATAACCATAAAAGGGGCCAAGACCTGATGGAAAAAATCCCATTCCCTGTCACTCCCAGGTGTGTTCTGCTCAGCCTTAATCTACCATAGAGCAGCTCAGCCCTTCCCAAATGGGTCAAGCAGTTTTAACTTTTATTGTCAATCTCCCATGCTTTCCGTGAACACAAAACGTTTCATTTCAGAAGAAAGATCCCATTTGAAATAAACACACCAAAAGTAGCCCAGGCGCTGCGCAGCACCAAGTAAAAGCCAAAAAGGAGCAGCTGATATTAATCTTGAACCTGTCACAAGAAGTTGAATCCCACGTCCCAGGCATTACTTGAAACGAGAAATCAAGTCTTTGCGCGGGCTGAGTTCTATAATAAAACGCCTGGGTTTTGGAGAATGGCGTAAAATCTGGTAGAGCCGTAAACAGGCGCTGATTTCTCATAATAATCCAAGGCGGGTAGGATGCCTGGCAGTCTCCATGAGGATTTTAAAACGTCCACTTCGAACCTTAATTCGGCAGTGGGATTAAGGTGACGGAGCACTTTCATATTACCGCTTGGCTGGTCTCAGCTGCAAAAGACCCCGACTCATTTTGTGCAAGGCAAATCCCTGAATGGATGGGCGCTCTTGAGCCCTCCCTCTTACCTTTCCGTCAGGGCCATTTTCCTCTCCCTTGGATGTCTCAGTCTCAGACTCACCGGCGGTGATTTTCCTGGGTTTCTTCGGACAATTAGCAATTGAAAATACTTTTAAGATAAAATCGCTGTGATTATGGTTCAATCAAATAGACTTCACGACGACATGTTCATTACCGGTGTTCTGTTATCTTACTTTATTAATTGGACATCAGCTAATGCATGTAAATGATCTGTTATTATTGGTAGTTAAGTTTGAAAGTATCAGTTATTAGTTTCTTAGGTTTTTACCTATACATTGCCATGACAAGACATGTGATACAATTTCAAAAGGGCAAAACCACAATGCTTTAATTCATGAGCGTAATGTTCATACTTTCTTTCCACTGGCCATACACGATTATATTTCCTATTCCTCAATATACATGAGGGTAACAATACATTTCGTTTTTCAACTTCCTGAAGTATAGAAAGCATTAGGAAAAGACTAATCTTTACCAAGATCATCAGTTTTTTTTTTTTTTTAAACATTTTATTTATCCTGGGAAAATTACAATTTGGCGAGACGCCATTTTTCATTGCAACCCAGCACTATAATATAGGTGCATATACATACAATTAATTGGAAATTACAATTCCTCAGATCATAGAGCATTTTACATAATTAGTAGCTAAATATAGATAAGAATAATTGCCATACAAATATAGGCAATCATTTGCACAGAAGAAACACAAGATATACACACGGTAATACAGAGCAAGCAATCAATTGCTAATATAACAATTAATGATACAATTTACACAAAGAAAAATTAATACAGTTAACACTAGTCGACTAGTCGTTGGAAGACTCCACGAAGATGTATGTGACATGTTTTCATTCTCTGTCACTGTATAAATCCTTTAATCAAGGCTTCTATACAATATCACTCTCTCGTTGGTTGACTCGTGGTGCTTGGTGTTGTGCAACTGTCAGTCATCGTGTCAACCATTACTGTTATATATGTCCATGAGCGACATGTAGAATATCGTCCTTTCCTTGAAAGACTATGATGATTTACACACAGGGCCTTCAATTAATTTACGTACACATCCATTATCGGGGTGCAGGTGGTAGGCGAGGAATGGGCCAAATGAGTACAGATGTGTACATGGGGGTGTATAATCCAAATCGTTCTTTATGCCATTAAGTTGGTCAGAATCAGTATGCCATTAGCGTTGGAAGCCAGAATCAAAATTGTTATAAAATATACTATTAACATTATGATAAAAACGAGGAATAAACTGTATCAAACCCATCTCCGGTTTATGGTCTCAGTATTGTTTTATTCTCGATGATTAAGTAAGAATCTACATGTTTAGGTCGGCTAAGACCGTCAACAGGATTATACAATCATTATGAATTCGCTTCTTAGTATATCAACTTTTAACGCTGTTAATGATTTTAACGCTGTTGAAATCAGTATGAGTAGGACTTATTTCAATGCTAACAAGCGATAATCAATAAGTGTTGTCCATTTGAATGAATGTTTATCACTTAGGAGACCAATTATTTTACTTTGGAAGTAGAACACTGATTATAAGTTCCTGTTTGACTATACAGTGCCCATTGTACAGCATACCTTATGTATATTCTGCTGAACAATAGAATGCTAGTGGACGTCTAAACTGGCCATAGGTTTCCGGATTAATGTTCCTTTGAAGTACGTGTGTAACCCTTCTGTTCATGTATCTCTCCTCCTCTACCCCTTAAACGTCCAACCAGCTGTGGTCCTATATAAGGGTATAGCACTTGATGGACACCAGGGCCCTACCCAATGCCCCTCACCTCCCCCCAAGACATACCACCCATTGCCGGCGACCCCAAAAAGGCCTTTAGAGCCGCCATATGACAGCCTGAACGACCAAACACAAGCGGGCTCCTACCCTGATGAATGGACCCCCTGCTTGGAGAGTGAATTCATCACCAACTGATTGTTGCCTCTGGTGACAGCCGCCACAGTAGGCGTAGGCCTAGCCACAGGAGAGGGTCACAAGCCTAAACATCTCAGGACAGCCTGAGCGGAACAAATTAGTAAGGCGACGTCCGCCAGCTGGCTTGTTATTGGGCGGAGATGGATCGAAAGGGGGTGAACTTGGCCGCTAATGATGGCGATTAATGCAAAGGATCCCTTGGAGGGCTTGCTGTTTTATCTCTCCTGGGAAAACAGCCTCCCATGCTTGCCTCCAGCATTATAACTACATGCTGGCTATGACCCTCTCGTATAGAGTATGTCCATCCAGGGGCTGATCCAGTATTTCAGAAAGGTAGGGAGGCACACGCATAATATGGGCTAGCATACTAAAGTGGGAACCCACTGAGCGATGCAACTAAGATCCAGGTCGAATAAGGGTTCACAAGCGACCAATATCTAGCAACGTTAGACATTCTTCAAGCAATTTCATATTTTCTGATCAATAATCGATCATTAATTTTGTAGTCGCTTTCCTCCATTGGAAAAACCATTTTTGTGGCAGTTTTCAACAATTTCTGATAGTTTCAGGTTAATTTGATAGCTTTATTGGATCAGATTTTCAGTGCATCGCTCAGTGGGTTCCCGCCTGAAAGGGAAACCCTTCATGCTTGCACAGGTACGAGCAGTTTTTCTCCCCTTTTTGCGTATACTTTAGGTGCGAATGGTGAAGGGGAGGTCCTGACCACCTGGACCCCCTGGACCTAATCGACCCCCTAGAACCTCTTGGAACCCCTGGAACCCCCCTGGATCCCTGAACCTTATGGACCAGTCCTGCCATCTCAATGATTCCCTCTGCTTTGTGGCTAAATGGATTTTGGACGGTTAGAATATACAAGGGATTTAAGTAGGGGTACATCTGTTTTTTGGCTTAAATTGATTGTTCCAGAGCATTAGGCAGTAATGGAATAAGGGTCTACATTGTATGGCAACAGCTGGAGGAAATTTGTCAAAGTGTATTATGTAGGTAACCTAATTTGCCATTGTGAGTTCCACACTGCTACACTGAGAGTAAAGTATTGCACACCCCGCTATGGTGCTTACAAATTCACACCTGCCTCATTATAATGTTCAGGGTAGGGCCTTTATCTTTTCAAAGATTCAATTATTTCAAAGATTCGATCATCAAAGACAAATTGTCAAACATTGTTCTCTCCATGATATGACCATAGATGTTGCTACACAATTAATTCACAAGTGTAATTTTTTTTTCAATAGTAGTGAACACATGGGCTAAGTACCAGAGCGCCATTCCTCGTGCATACACACACATTTCCATTTTTTCTATTATTTGTACATAAATTGTCCACCAAAAGGCCTCCTTGACCTTCTGGACCTCCTGAAATCCTCCGCCAACCCCATAATATATCTACCTTTCCGAGAGGTGTCTCAGAATCCCTCCTTCTTTTTCTCAAGCCCCAAACTCCACAGCCCCCCAAAAAGACACATATATGCAACAAAGTCCACCTCCACAAACGTTTGGGAAAACTTGTCTGGTCCCCCAGCGTCTTCATCTAATAGAGCTGCATCAATAATTGGGTCCGTGTTGCCCGAGCTGATTAGGTGGCGCCTCCAGTGTACGTGAGGCCGATCGGCAAAGATATATTGGAGAGAGGGGGGTTGGTGTACCCGGCGACAAGTCCCTTGTCTGAGAACAGTGCCCTGAAAGGGTTGGGGAAGGGGGTACAGACAAGCTATCTTAGTTAAGGATCCATATATCAGGGTGATGTACGCCTTACCACTTAATACCCTGATAGGCAGATATCGTCTTCTGGTGGGCCCTATATTCCTTTCAAGGTTTTGCCAGCCCGTTTTTAGGCTATAATAATCTTCATTGCAAAACAATTAGCGTTTAAATGGATTATTTTGCCAGTATCGCCCGCACACAATCATTATCAATACTTGGTAGTGGTCGTTTAATTAGTCGTATCTTATTATAATATTGTGAAAATATATATTCCAACTAAATTGCTATTATTAGAATCATGACTCCTCATCTCTCTTTTTTTGCGTTCTCTGTTCACGGGGGCAATCTGTTCGCCGGAACTTTGACACAATTGCGACTTTGCTACTTTTGCGCATTCGTGTCAACTGTTGACTTCGTTATCGTTCACTACCCTGGAATGTATATTAAGTGCATAACGTATCCTGCATAAATAAAGATCCATAAAACAATGTGTTAGGAACTATGGCCGTTTGAATCAAAATGTTTGCCAGGCGTGTCCTTAATCAATCACGTTGACAATCTCATGTGACCGCCATATCAATGGAAGATCATGCTATATGTCATATCAAAAAAATAACCTAAATGCATAATTCTTTCCACTATCCATCATACAGTCCAATAGCTACGGACTTCGGACACCTGACCAGATTTTGTTGAACTGCAAATGATTAATATTGGATCAAAAGGCATGAAACAAGAATGCATACCCAATGTCATACATAATTAGGTAGGGGGATGCTTCTACATTGCATCAAGTCATGAAAATAAAATTTGCATACCTTTGTTCTAGAAATAATGTTTTAGAATATTCAGGTGATCACCAACATAACCACACTCCATTAAAGTATCATACCGTCATCTGCATAATGTCCATATATATACATAGATTATCCTTTTCATGCAATTTTCTACAATGCCTACCCTATAGTATTATATGCGATATTCATTGTATATAGATGAGAGATGAGCCTCATAACCTCAGGCAAAATATAGAAAATTGATGGATCAGCAGGAGCTGGGCCGAGCCCGGGATGAGGGGATGTAGCTGGTTTATTTCTAAATGGACCTGGTGCTAACCAACATGTAAGGCTGGAAGTGGATTAGGCCATCGCATGTAGACAGATACGTCGGGGTAGGTGGCGGCACGGGCTAACTAGATCTACGACAGGAGTGGATGGGAATCAGCCTGCAAACATTGGATGACTCATAGTTTTAGTCATGCTCTAAGGTAAATCAATTGTATTGAAGGTGTACTGGATTTGAATTGACTGAATATGTCACTTGCGAGTCATGGTCTTCGGTAGAATTTTGATCATAATTATATTGAGTGTACATTGATTTGGTATTGGCTTAGAAATGTATTCTCATGCCTCATACCCACTAAGCGATTTTACCATCGCTGGGCAACGGCCGATCCTTATGATCGGCGGTAGAGTCGCCGGGCGTCTGGGTTATCAATGGATTGCCGGGCAATTATGCATGTTTATGGCATGTTTTCTGGGTGACGGACAACAAGATCGCCGGGAAAATGGCCAGGAAAATAAAACCTGCCAGAATATCAAACTTGCCAAATATTACCGTCGCCCTGCGATGACGACGGTCAGACATATGGTAAAATCGCCTAGTGGGTATGGCCCTTTAGAATTTGAGTGTCTGGGAAACGGCTGAATCTTGCATCGTTGTCATATCATGTATCGCTGACAGATTGTGCCCCTCAGCAGTATAAGAGAAAATAAAGGTTTCTCATCAAAATCATAGGAAGACGATAGTTCTCTGTGTCAGCTTTTCTCTTTGGCTTGTACTGCAAATACTGATTTTGACCTTTTTTTTTTTTTTTAGGAAGATACACTGTAAAAACAAGTGTTTAGAACCTAAACACTTTCCTAAACACTTTGTTGTAACCAGTTTGACAACATGTTTAGACCCTAAACATGTTTAGAAATTTATGATGTTTAGGTTCAAGTGTTTAGATATTCAACATGTTTAGGTTCAAGTGTTTAGATATTCAACATGTTTAGGTGTTTAATGTTTAGGTTTTAAACATGTGGGATCCCATGTGTTTAGATAATAAACATCTGTAATCCAAAACATGTTTAGAAAATACAAGTGTTTAGGCTTTAAACATGTTTAGACCCTAAACATGTTTAATTTCTAAACACCTTTTTAACAGTGTATGACTTGAAACCATACCTCTTATGACATCTTAAAGACAATTGTAAAACCTTTGTTTTGATGATATATATATATATATATCATATATATAATATGTCTCTATTAAACCTTATTCCCTGTCAGCGATTTTTTAAAATAAGCAACAAAATCGGCTCGTGGAATATAGGCTTTAGAAGAAAATAAGTTCAGGATCATAAAGAAAAACTATAGTTTAGTTTAAAATATCCGCAGAGAGATGGCAGAACTAATATGAAATTAATTGGCACCCGCAGGCAAGGTAAGGAATCGTTTGCCGACTGATAAGACATTAAACAAATGACAGGTGTTAAAAGAGGCCTACTGTTTCTATTTTCATCTATAATGTGGGTGTCAGGGGCGTCTGGAAATAAAACCATGTGCAGGAAGAAAGACTATGCGGGAAGATGTTAGTTTTTGCTTTTATTAAATAGTTTTACTTCTAAAGAAATCGATTCAGCTAGACATTCATTTCATTGCCAAAGTAATAGAATACACGTCGGGTTTCTTGGATGGATTGCTGCAGTTTGCTGTTCTTGTTCGGGTTATTGCCAACTTGAGGTTTCAATGTGATTCCTCTTTAATATGTGTTTTTGAACTCAAATAAAAAGCTTTCTATAGAATTGACGAAGTTTCGAAGTGCAAGTTTCGTGTTTGTGTACTTTTTGGAAATATCTCTCAGTGATCATAACCTGAAAACAGAATTATGACCACTCATATATATCTGTGAATGAATTGGTGTAGATTCGTTAATTACAGATATTAGAAACCCTTTCATCTGACGGGAATGAAGGTGTCATAATTACTAAGGCAAAACAGGTCAAACAACCTTTTTCCTGTAATCATCATTGTAAAGACACCAACCTACAAGAAGAGAGATATAACATGGGTCTCTGATGCTTTATGTATATGCCGCCTGTTGTGATGACCGGAAAATTGGTTATTGACATTTCCCTTTGTTACAAACGAGGTATGTCTGGATGTTGGACCAGAGCTGTCCTGGGTGTGTGGGAGCCGGAAATGGCATTTACAATGCTACACTGATAATGGAAGAGTGATTTCACATTGCTACATAAGTTGGTCCAGTCATTGGGACAATGAGAATTAAACAGGTAGGTCTACAGTTACCTGACAATGCCACGTTAACTGTTAGAGTCACCTGGCAGTGAGCTGTCTAAAACTACTTAAAATTTCGACAATTGCATGGGAGCATATCTGGGAAAAGGTACCTTTTGCCAATTGACCAGGTCACAAAATAACATGAAGCATGGGGAAATGTGTTTGCACATTTCTTTTCATAGAGAACCTACTCTTTCAAACACTGCAAACCATTTTGAAATATTCCTGATAGAACCTGAAATAAACATGTATGGACCTGCCAACCTCTTGTACATTGAGAACCCCATATTCCTAAGTGATGCCTTTATTTTCATGTTATGGTGACTTTTTATGTTTAGCAAGAAATAAGGTTCTCCATAAACTATAGCACAGTCCTTTTGACAATGATTATACATAAAACTAGAACAATCACCTGACGACAAAATCCTTAACTTTTACAAACTCACAAAGCCAGTGTGGTGGCATTCTCATCTGTAACAAACTTTGTCCAACAAACTTTGTAATAAACTCACCCTTGCACTTGATAAAACAGACACACACTCCACAGGACCATTTACAAATAAGAAGAAACTTCGGGGGGCGTGTGCTATACACATTGGTAAGCTTTGGGTGTTTCCCCTAGAGACATTCAATAAAGATAGGCTCCCTGACGTCAATGTCAGAGTTAGGAAGCCGCCTGGACTTCCGATGACGGGAGACGGCTTCGGAAATAGAACGTCGTCGAGCGGCATGATCTGAATCGTACCATTACTATGGGGTGACACCTATCTATGGAGGGTCGCATTTATGGATAATATGCCCCCCGCTCTTGAGCATAGTTTTGTCTGGCCATGATCCACGTTGCGATTCTGGGTCGATTTTGAACCGATTTTGAAAATCGTTTTGTTAAATAATCATTTTGCTTATACAGCATACACTTTTCCAAAGAGTTTAGAATAATACATATCAGAAAATTTTGTATTTTAATCAGGAAAATTGATTCCAAATATGTGAAAAATGTATGAGAAGAAAATCGGTTTATCGGTTTCATTTATCATTATAAGTTTTCAAAATATTTTACTATCTTCCCCATAGTGGTCGTACCTATTCCTTCGGCACTGCATAAGCAATAGCAACATTTACAACAACAAACTCATAAACATTGTTGCTTGAACCAACACCGAATGACAGACTACGAGTCATATAATAGCTATATAAAACTTCTTTCGGAAATAACAATTTTACCTTTCATCTGGATATTCCTTGTAACAAGCAAATCCTTGAAAAACTGACTTTTCTTTCTGGGCATTACTGTTACAATGAGTTTATACGCAGCGGGCTGTTTTGCCAGACTTTTAAAATCGATACCAGACAGATTTAAAGTTGATTAGTAGAAACATTTCCGCTTGTTGAATTGCCTATTAAAATGTGTAATGACTTTCAACATCTCAGCTTTTTCAATAATTGATTATGAAAAATCGTATTCATTTTACTAATTTACCTCTTTGGTTTTAATCGAACTAAAAACAATGTTTTTCTTGTAGAGAAATCTTTTTCCTTGGAACTAATTCATTTTAATGCAATTTCCCTCTTTTTATTATATGGTTTAATTCGTCCAGAAAATCAGACAGCGAATCGGTTGATGCTCGCACATCTTCATTCTTACTTTGTTAATAGCCCAATGTGTCTAAAAACTACAAATAAAGGCTATTACCTGCGATACATTCTTTGCTTCAATATTATGGTGCATGTATGTATGTATGTATGTATGTATGTATGTATGTATGTATGTATGTATGTATGTATGAATGTAGGTATGTAGGTAGGTATGCATGTTTGTATGTATGTATCATATTGTAAATTTCCTACATAACTTGATGTCAAAGGATATTCAGAGGATTAAGAGTATGAGTGTGTGCCTCTGACAGTCTGAGGTAAAATAAGCCAAAATAATCTGATTCAAAACATCCGGAGATAATTTCCTAATACAAAATAATACAGACCAGTCGAAATTCCTCATATGGAAGACGTTGATAGGCCTATTTAACCCCCCCCCCCCCCAGAACTGGTTGACCGCAGCAGGCCGTCTGCGCCAATCAGTGGCCCCCATCCGGAGTAGTGAGGGGGGTGGGGGTCAGCTCATAGCCAACCCCTGGAGACTCAAATCAAACAGATTTACGCCCACACATGTACACAGGAGGAAACTAAAGACGTGACTACCTTCCTCCAGGTCCCCACCTCCCTCCATCCCACCCACTAGTTTGATTCCATCCTGCGCTTGTACATTGCGTCCAATCGGACGTCAGCGCCGGTTTTTCTAGACGTGATAATGTGTTTTTCTTTATATAAGTTGGTTTGTTTTCCCGACAGATAGCTTATAGAGTCGCCAGACTTTAGATGCTGGGCCACAGTTGCTAGACACGGTGCCTTTTTTCTTGGAATTGGAATGGACTATAAGACTGAATTTTTTTTATATGAATTGCAATTGGCAGTCTCCTGTAGACTTTGGCAACAGGGCAAAGGAAGTTGGCTATCACCAATGGTACTAGGCAAAGAATATAAGTATATACTATATGTATTCACATAATATTGTATAACAGATCGTTGTGGACAAAACAGTTGTGAAGAAAAATTACCTAAAGTACCCTGCAAGACGCCACACGAAAGGGATTGCGTTGAAGGAGAAAGAAAAGTTAATTGGGAAGGATGTATAAACAAAAATGTAAGGAAAAAACAGGTTAGAAAAAAGATGAACACAATCAAATACAAATGAAAGAACCGATCGGATAGCATAGACAAAAAAAAGACATCGGTTCCAATGCCGTAGCTCCAAGCAAACCAGAGCACTGCTTGCAATTGCCCTGGAGCCCCTGCAATCCCAGCGCTTCCTTCGGCCAACCACTGGCCGTGGAGTTGATCAGATGTTTACAATTAACTACTGGAGGATTCGGGGCTCAGTTAACAGTCCCAGCTTGCGCCCAATTTGCTGTCCATTGACTTGTCCCGGTCCATCTGAAATTGAGGCAGGCGTCTGACAATGTTGGCGACCCTGCAAGGACTGCGAGGCCAAGATGGGGTCAGAGTAATACTAAGAAGGCATCTTGATGAACAGGAAATGTGTTGATCAGAAAACTCAACGACCGGCTGGGCTTCTATCTATTCCCCGGCAGAGCGAGAAGGTGCGTGATTGGCCTTTTATCGCTGCTCAGTGCGGACGCAGCGATAAGAACAAAGCGATTGCCCATGCAATCCCCACAAGGCTTTTATACACTGAAAGACTCCACTTATCACTTTGAAGATTGACTGGATATTGGATCGGCGCCTTTGTGTTTCAATAGGCGAGCAAATGGCTGCCCATCAATTGTAGGAAAGACTCACTTCATCATTCTGGCTTTGCCACACTGTGACAAGCATGCGCCATGGAGAAAACCGGCGTCGGGTGGTTCCGGATTGGGATGAGATTAACCATTAATACTCCAAACCGCCTCTTTGAACAGATGGAAAGAATATGGCCCCTTTTACATTAGCGACGCGAACCATGCGATGATGTGGTTTATGTGTGATGCGACCGATATGAGTAAACCCTGGTTCAGATTGAAAAAAAGAACTTGCTCGAGTTACCTATTGTTTTAATCCAGTGTAAGCCCCTATATCACACATCCCACATACATGTTTTAAACTGCATAACCTTGGATGGCAGCGTTTCTTTTGTCACATCCTGCATGGTTGTGCCTTAATCCTTTTTCAGTTATATCAAAGTAATGTTTACGCATCTATCCCATGATTAAATTGCTGTAAACTCAAGTGCTATATAGTTAAACTCTGAGTAGTTTTTCTAATATTCTCACAGAACCTGATTGAAATTATATATACATATATACATAATGTTGCAATATACTGTTACGTTTTCTATAGGGCTACGTTGATTGCAATTCAAAGTTTGTAGTTATATTTAACACTTTAAATTTCAGTTTTAGACCGATGGAAAAGTGACCACAGAACTCTGATTTACTTGGGCGTTGGTATTTCCATGCTAAAAGAAACTACAAGCCGAGACGAGATATTCCTGTTATGTGTTTTTGTTATGTTTACGAACTCATAAGGACATGGTGCGTGGGTGTCTTGTGATAATTACATTTTTTGTGTAAGAACTGAAACTTAGCTTCTAATGTATTTTAGGTGATTCAAATCATAAGAAAATTAATGTGCTGTGGAATGAGAAGCGAAGGTAACTATTCAATGCCAGGTGTAAAGTAATTGAAAAAGTATTATTACAGCCTGCAATACTTTGTTTCAGACAATGTCAAATCTTGGCGTCCGCATATGATAAAACAATTCTTCTCGCTTCTTTTCCAGAAAATTATCTCACCGGTTTTTACCTGCACCTTATTCCATTTTCTTTGTCCCGACTAGTCTGGGCTTTTTATGTCCTAGACCTAGACATAGTAGGAGGCAAGCCGTCATACAAAGTAAGTATAATAGACCGGCTTAGTAGTATAGGGAAAATGGGCAATGGATCAGGTTCTTACTGTGTAGGGAAAATGGAAGTTGACAGGTGTTGTGCAGGTGAGAAGGTTCCTTTTCCTTAGAGCAGTCAGTGCATTATAGTCTTATCTTATGAATATACTTTGAACATAGATTTTATCCTGAGATTATTTCTTGGAAGGAGAACAAAGAAAACTTGTACGCGTAGACAAAAATATTTATAGATCCGTGATAATGAGGATGATCTTTTGATCTGGCAGGCCGACTAATTTGACTAAAAGAGTTAGCTGAATCTAGGAGTATGAATGTTCAGAGATATTTGTAGTTCACAATTTACAAGCTTTTGGGGATCAATTAATGTAGTAATAGCACGTTGTGTTCTCACATAACTTGTTTGCTTAACGCCGATGATTGTTTATTACTGAATGAAAGTTTATGCATACACACACAAAATATCAGTGATTATCTGAATAATTTTATGAAAGCGAAACGTTTCTCTTTTGGAACAAGTGTTTGTTATGCAGCACAAGAATATTGTATTTGCAAAAATACAATACATCAAAATAGTGAGTTCAAAACTAATGGAGCTACTATGTAATTGAAGCCACTGCTATATTATAGCTGAATAGCCAATCGTACGCGTGGATTATAGTTGATTGACAACCTTAAACTCTGATTAGATATTATCATCACTTTTTCAGACAGAATCTTCAAGAATCTAGATATAAACATACCAGTGTTAGACCTAATTGTCATTATTTATGCTTATCTAAAAGTACGACACTAGCGTATAAGGTTGCCACAAAGACCGATGGCAACTTGCAAAAACATTATCAATGAATACATGAATTGTCATTCTCCTAAAATAATGGCAGTCTGTTTCCCATGCTGAATCATTCTCCTTTTTTTGCGATCAAACCTGTCACTACAGATTCCCGCCATGGTTTCCTGAAAAAGAATTCTTGTAATTTTAATTGCCTCTGCACACGTGATTACACCTGGGTCACAACAGGCGTCCGTATCCACAACCAAAACGAAAAAAAAACGCCCACAAAAATAAAAAAGTCCGGTTCATTTTGCTTGGTTTTGAACATTTTTTCCCAATCACATTTCCAATGCACGGAATGTAACCTGATCGGTCCGCGTTGGTTAATACCAGTAGCAAAGAGAGTCGTTTTCCTGGTCTTCCCGGCCAGTTTAGCGTTAAGGGACTTAATCGATTGGGTGTGGATTGTTGTTAGGGGGCCGGGGGCGGAAGGGTGGAGACAGAGAGAGAGAGGAAGGAGTGTGTAAGGGATACTGCGGGGTCGGCCTCGTGCAGTCCCCTCCTACTTTATCATACAACCACTTTCCCACCCACTTTGTCATGTCATCTGGGCATACAAGTGGGTCCAAATATAACCCAGGGACCTCCTCCAGTGCATTAACCGCTCAGCACTGGCCTGGATGTATGTTTCCCGGTAATTGAATACCTGAACTCCAGATGCTAATTTTCCAATGTGTGCCTAACCTTCGTTAATTAATGTTGTAGTAAGGCCTGTTGGTTAAAAGGGAGGTCTGAGGTTTGGGCATGGCAGTAGGAGAACGGCGGCGCTGCTGAAGGGCGAACGCGTCTAATAGAATTGGGGGTGGTACGTAAATTGGTATATATCACCGAGGTGTCAAGGGTCATGGATAGGTGATATCTCCCTAATTTTGTGATATTATGTTTAGTGTGTACAGGGTACCCATCAATCATAGTACTAGTGTGGCCATCGTTTAGATAATGTGAATACACACGCATAATCATTACGGTCTGCCATCTCTTACAGACACTCAGCCATAAAGGCCTATTTATATATTAAACCTTATATAGGCAATATGATATAAATGTTTAATATATGAATATAGTACTACATATATGATATAGTTAGATAGACAGCCTCTGTATAATTATTATCTTGAAATAGTCATTTTACCCAATATTTTAGCTTTTAGTTTTAACTAATCTAAATTTATACATTACGCTAGCTAATAATTTTGAAGTAAATTGATACTGGTTGAAAAGAAAGATATGTTAAATTCCCATCCATATATATGTATTCGAATTCAGCATCATATACAATATCAACATTCATTAATTTTGGTCTCAAGTGCAGACAAATCAATACTTTGCAATTGACGAACCTTGATATTATATCTAGCAAAAATGTGTGCAGGATTTGGTGTCCTTATAGTACTACGGAACAAATGCAAAACAATAGAAAAAACACTTCGTACTGCTATGTCCGCTGTACACAAAGTATGCCTGGCAATACAGGCACAGAGCCTGTGTGCTAGTGAAATGAAGAACAGGCTGTGCTGGTGATAGAGGTGGTAGTACCAGCAGGGGTCTGTGGAGGAGATGGTGGTTTAGGACGGTTCAGGAGGACGGAAGAGGGGGGTAATCAGGGTGGGTTAGGTGTTGTACAGCCTGGGCTACTGCCCCCTTCAAAGCCTCACATGATGGATCATACCGCTAGTCGCTGACCGGAATGCCTGCACACGGCCCCAAAAAGGGTGGGTCAGTGCTTTATGTTAACACTCCATACACTGGTTCCATGGTCTCTCACTAGGGGGACAGGGCTCGATTAAACCGCAGGTACAGCCCATTGCTCACTTTGTCAAATTTTCACTCTCCAAGCAGATGATAATGATGTTGGAGTTTAAGGTCTGCTCAGCATTTTTTTCAGCTATATCCAGACCAGCTCTGGTTTTTGACTTTGCACAATAGCATGATCGTATCTATAGGGGTCAGAATGACGGCAAGGTAAGGTGGTGTAACAGGCACAGCCATTTTTGAACCCGGGTCTCCCGCGTGCAAGTTGAGCACGTTGACCACTACACCACCCCACCCCCTTCTCTCCAAGCAGATCACTCCACTTCGTTATGTATGGTTCTGGGTGTAGGGGAAAGAGTTTGTCCCAAACAAGCAGGTTGTTGCAGAGATTCTGACGGAGGGTACCGTAGTGGAAGTCTCTGCCGAGGAGATTGTCAGATTTTGGCTAACTCAAAGTCACATGCAGCTTATCAACCAATCAGATGGCCGGAAAAGTTGGTTTGTACCTGTGGTCAATCCCAATGTTTAGTGGAGTGGAGCACAACAGGAGAGCAGCCACAGAACCTAGCGAAAACACTCAACTGTGTACTACTTCCCGGCTTTGCAATCTCCTGCCCTCTCCAGTTGATCTAATTTGGTGTCTACCCAGTCATTTTGTATTTGGTGAAGTTCATTGGTAAGATTGGATCAAACGGATGAGGCAATTTATTGAAAAATGTTGTAATGTAATACCCCTATTCTATTTTGTTTTTGAATGTGTTGTATAACTTGGTGATATATCATTGACTACAAGATTCAAAACACGGGATGGTTTTCATCTAGATCGTCCTAGGCTTTTGCATTCAAGAGAACTAACCCGATAAAGTGAGTTTGAAATTGAACATAGACAAGAATATTATATTACTATCTAAATAGAACGAGAAAAGGGCGCTGAAGCTTAGCAGGCTCGGTTATCAGGTTATGTTGTATATCTTTGACCAATAATTGATTAGGAATATATAATATAGGTTAGAAACTTGGCCGTGCTATAGGAAAGAAAGCACAGCTGGCGGAATAATTTTGTAACCTTAAGCTTTGAGAATGGATGTCACCTTTTATTTTATAATGCCATATCTGCAAGGTTTCCATTGAAACATAGCCACCAAAAAAAGGGCGCCAAACGGCCGAGAACGTTCGTCAGTTTGTCGTCTGCTCGGAGCGGCACGTCTCGTTTCGCGCCACTTTATGTCAGATTGAGAAGACATCCGGATCCACGTTGGCGGCAGGAGGAGTAGATGGGTAAATGTCCCATCCAGCCGCCCTTCCAACACCAACAAAGCCTTGTTGTAAGGGGCCTTGGGAAGAAGACTTTTTGTATCGACATTGTATGTCTAAGCATACAAGCTGCAGTATTTCTGTTGGCCTCGTTCCTAGTATGGCCGTGTAGGTGCTTCATGGAAAATGATATTACCTGGCCTACATTCATTGACTGACTTGTTCTTTTAGCAGCTTAGAGGGATAGTGTGACGCAGTATTTCAATTGGAATATCCTCATGATATTGCACAAACCTAATGCAGGTTTCCATAATGCGTTTGAACCGAGGGTTAGTGGGGGAGCGATATGCCATTATTGTTAATGTGTGTGCGTACCTAATGAAAAGCCTCTATGTATGTATGAAAGTAAGGGCGAACCATGCTCTCATTACCATCTTACGTGTATGATTATAAAGAAATATGGACTAAATTTAGGGAAATCGATTATGATCCTCTGATTTTCTGATCTATGAAGGAATTCTATATAGCATTAGAGAGTGTGTAAATTACAAAATTAATATTGGGATACAATCCCTTCGGCGATGCGCTTTAATACCCTAATATCCCTAAGGCCTATTTGATGATTGCTACAGACAACAGCTGATGAGCGTTGCGTTTGTCAAAGCAATCAAGGGCAAATAAATGTAGCTGAATAACAGAAATTTATGTCAAATCATAGAAATGGGTTCAGTTACTTATAATTAGATATCTGAGCAACATTTACCCTTAGCTGCGACAAAAAAACGGCCGCCAATTCTTTTTCAAGGGCTTTTGGCAACAAAATGAGCATGCATGTGCTTGAAAAATCAGCTATCCATGGTAGGGAGAATTAACCATCATTATCATTGTCATCACACTCTATGTCTGATCTTATTTGAATGGTTCAACGAGAATCTGATAGGTTGAACAAAAATCATTGTCGGTGATGCCAGGGAATCGGAAGCTCTGTCTTGTCGACAGCATGTGCTGATGCTGCTGTATGTTTGGTATCTGTATTTCTATCCTAGTTGGTGCCTCCCATTATGTTACAAAAATACACTTGGGTAGCTTTGTTGACGTCTAGAATAGTTATAAATATCTTTTGGTTACTTTTCAGCGTGAATGTGTGCTGACACCATCAATCATCATCTTTAGTTCCCAAGATTTATTTTCACTGCAGGCCTCATAGAGACGCTGTAATGATACAAATGTGTAACTTCGATTGTCACCATCATGTTTATTTTGAATTTATTTTGGATTTATTTTTCAAATTCAAGAGTCTGGCTAATATCAGTAACTGAATGGGGATTCAGAATGATCATAACATGAGCTTGGAATCTTAGCCTGAGACATGTGAGATGCAAACGTTTCATGTTGTTCACCGTTCTCCCCATAAAAAATAGCTTATATCTGTTTTCACTTTTCTACTTGCAAACGACGTATCATTGTCAGAGTTTGGGGAACAGTCTAAAATGGTTCAGCCCGGAGGGCTTACTCCTTTTAAAGATTTACCGAGCAACATTTAAAGGTAATGAAGTGACAGCGCCCTTATCAATATTTGATATGTGAGATACAAATTGCAACCGGACAGCAGGTTTTCTTGCTGTGATTTCAGTTGAGTTTCAATTAAAACTGTTTTTCTCAAGGTTGCCTTATTTAGTGTTATATTTATCTGATGATCAAAATGCTACAGGATAGCATTGTCTAACAATGTCAACATGACTTGTTTTTCTCATTTTATTGACTTCACGTTATTACATGATCTTCCAATTTACATTCTGTAAAGGAACTGTTGGTTCTGGTTCATGGTCTGCAAATAGAAACTCCATAAATTATGACTGTAAGTAATGTTAGACGAATAGAAAAGGCATTGATAATGTCAAACAACAGTAAAAATGTGTTTCTTGTAACTTGTATACATGAAGTATACGACGTTAAAAACAAATCATCAAGCGAATTGCTCTAAGGACAAATCATATTTATATTAGAACCTTGTTTATAATATACCAACATTCCTTGGTCGTCATAATCATTTCGTCATCATGAAAAAATTATTACTTCCACAGCAATATTCAGTTGGGATTTTGGAATTGGTTAAACCTGTGATCTTCGTAAAAGCATAACCGTTTTCTATTCAGCATCGAACTCTAGAATAGTGACTCAACACAGGAAAAGGATGCTCCAAGGGAGATTGTTAGATTGCCATAGACTAACTTTTTGTGAACAATTCAGCTAATCTACCCAAAAGATTCTATTTTGTTTGAAAATGTCCTTAAAATTGACCAAACAATAGTACTTTGGTTGGCTTGGAGAAAATAATCTTTGTGATTCCTTTAAAAGATTGTGACATAATGTTGAAAAATGTAACTTGAAAATAATATTGGAACTTCAAATAGATAAACAACACCATTCTTAGATCAAGAATTATGATCACAATAGTGTTCTATAAAAAGCCATTTTATGTTTTTCAAGAATTCAATCATAATTATTTTGTTATCAAATACCTAAGGAAATACTATGTTCTATAATCTGTTATTTCTTTGATAATTACCACAAGTTGATATCATTTGTATTTTTTGAAAGTTACCAATAGACAATTACCAACAGTGTCTGTCCTTAATGCATCCTCTTAAATGTTGAATTCCGGCGTGGAGTATTATTTTCCAATGGTGGGTCACAGATATGGAATTTCTTTTCCTGGAATACAGGTACATTTACAGGAGATGTATGGTCAGCAAAACTATCTGTACCAAAGCGCAGCCAGGTCATCATTTGCCTCCTGTATCATTACTTAATGGTGACAGAAATAGTTGAGAATCCAAACCACATTCTGAGAATGCAATCTGGTTACACATTCATTTAGCCCCTCCTCTCCCTCCTCAATGCAAAATATTCTCCAGATGTAAATTATATTGGGAATTTCATAATGGGTTTCCTAATTCACATTCGGTCTGACTCTGAGCAGGTGGATCAAAATTAATTTCTTCAGCTGTCTCCTCTCTATCCCATTTGTGGAAGGAATTTCCCAGTATCTTGGGTTCAAAATCCAATCACCTGTATTGCATCTCGCAACAGCTAACATGATTCCCCTGATCGCTTTTTCCGCCGAGTAGTTGCGTAAAAAGGAGGCAATAGAGCAGTATTGCAAGTGTAATTTGATTGTACCCTTATTCGTTTTTTACTATTCAATAGTAACAGGACATACTCTGAAAGGGGCCTTCCATTAAGAACCTACGTATCGAGGGTGGGGCGGGAGAGAGATCTGGAGTTCTTGAAAATAATTATGCGTTTCTGTACGAATGCAATGGGTATTTAACAACTATAAATGAGACACATTCCTTCTATCATACCCAAGGGTTATCAATGTACATATCCATTGAGCTGGAAATCTCAGAGACTAGTTTAATTTGTGCATTGTTTCTACGCTGATATCTCTTGTTATTGACAATAATGAAATAAAAATGTCTCAACCATAACATATTTGTAATAGCACATTTCATACAAAAACTGATGCATCAGCAATATTAAAACCGTCAAACCTATACATTTAGATAAATTGTTGCTCAATGTAAATCTGGACATTTTAGCATTGCAAATTCTATTGTTGAAAAAAGAAATTATGAAGAGATACTTACAAATCTTTCAAGTACAGTAGACATAGTATGTCTGATACAACAAATAAAATCAGACAACCCGTGGACAAAGATAATAAAATTGTCTGAAGACAGAGTCATCGTCACATAGCTCTGGATGAGAATGTTGATTAACGCACTGTTTATGTTGTGTAAGTAGATATAGGCAGAACGCATGGTCTAGACTGGTGATTGGATTAGGATATATTGGACACGCTATGGCTAGGCTGGAATAGGATTAGGTCCTCCAGGGTGTGTTTTGCTTATCCTCCAGGCCCTTAAACCGTGGGAATGATCAATGCTGAGAGCCGTTACAGGAAGCTCTCAGCTGCATTACTGTCATTCTATTTTGATATTTTAGTCACATTCTAAATTGTTTTCCTTCTCAGAACTGCTGATCATGAGCAATAATTATCAGTGCTATTAATAATAAAACTATGATTAGTATTCTTGATCTGATAACCGATGCATAGATACACATTCTGATTGATATTATCAGCCATTTATTGATGGTTACTAATCAAGGACTTTTATACTTTTATCTTAAAATCAGTGTTCTAATTCGCCGAAAAAAAGAACCAGGCCATTATCGTACAGTTGATTGCTAATTTCATACAACCTTTTACAAGAGAATTGATATAAATCATAAGAGGACACTTGTAATCATATATTTGAGTGTTTTGGAATTAACCTATTTCTAACCCAAACAGGGTACAAAACGAACAACAAATTATACACTGTTTATCCACAATAATATCTGTTATCACCAACTTGCAAAGCCAGGAAGTATACACACTGCAGATTAATAGACCCATTGGACGGATGGCTGACATTAGGAGACAAGAGAAGCCTATGATACCCCAGCCTGCTCGTGAGCAGAAGGGGAGCAGGGCGTAAGGACCTGAGCAGCTCTTATCATCTGTACGTCAGGGCGGCTGTGATAGGCTGCACACTAGGGCTTCTGTTAGCCTACCCCCTCCGAAGACCTTCAATACTATGCCATGCTCCTCTCCAAACTAGCTGTGTTGACAGAAACTGGCAGAAAGCAGTCTTTTAGGGGGAGAGCAGATAGATAGTACCGTAGTACTCAAGATGAATTAAGAAGCGAAGATGGAGTACTCAATGACCTACCTGTTTTGGGTTGATGGATTGAAATGGTATGGCTTCCCTCTTCAGATGTGAAAGAAATCTAAAATATTACTTGCCTAAATGGTTAATTTTTACTTTACTCGTTTTACTAAAGGCAGCAGTAACTGATGCGTGTTCTAATTTAGTCAAGGCAAAGCTTTGCATGCTTTGCAATTAGTCTGCATATGATTGATTTCTAGAAATGCCAAATGACTTCAAGACTGTTTATGTTTTCTTTCCTTTCTTTTATAAACCAAACTTCATTCATAATATTGGCTGATCAGCTACCAATGTTTAGAAATTATAGGCCTATTTGTACATTTGATACCAAGGTTATTAAAGTGATTTTTAATAATGATAATGTACACAATTAATTATTAGATCACTAACTAATAACTTAGCTAATATAAGTTTTGAATTCTCACACTTTGAGCAAACATCTTAATAGGAATGTCAACAATGTCAATGTGACATTGTGCAAACAGGGATTTCTGAGAAACAATAATATTATTGTCTCAAATTTGTCCAACTTTGTATTTTCTTTCAAGCCCTGTTAGCTGAACAAATTAACCACATCCTGGTACCAACTAAGACCTAAATCCTTGTCAATATAAGGCCTCAAGCTAATTCACCGGCTCCAGATTAGGGCAATGTAAACAGTTGACAAGGGTCAAGAGAAGACATCTAAATGGGTCTTATCCCAGTCACAAGCCTCCCTGGTGAGTAATGGTAGGCTATAAGGCCAGCCTGATGGCAGTTTGCCCCCATAGATAGTGACCAAACGGTGCCCTCCTACTGGTAGGCGTACCGCAGCCTACTCGTAAAGGGTAGATTGAAATCCATAGCCCACTTTGGATTTGCTCTGAAGTTTGTAATCTCAGGAATTTGTATGTGTGTTGAATTGCACGCCTGGTTACAGTTTGGAAACGTTTGTGGTGTCCTAACTAACCGTAATGGGTTGGATTATGATTAATTCAGTTGATCCAATCACCAAAATTTAATTATTTCGTGTACATACCTTCCCCCAATTCTACTCTACTTTTAAACAAGCAATAGATAGGTGATAATTGAATGTCACCCCAGGAAACGGACTTCCAGTATTATAATATAATTTTGTTGTTGTTGTAAGACCTTTAGATAAAATATTAAAGTGACATAACCATTCGGTAACCTTGGTTCCCCAGATCCGTTGACAACTTACTACATAAATCAGGGTGCCAATGGTTCATTCACTTGCTCACTCGCCGCCGAACTGCTTGCGTCGTTATAAAGTCATTGCAATAGGAGGATTTAATAAATATTTCCTATATTTATTCATGTCCTAACTTAAACACCTTGTTACTTATCATTTCCTAAAACTGCTTTATGTTATTAATCACATCTAGCAAGCAGTGATTGTAATTGTAATATGCCATAAATTATATATTCGTGTAAGTATAAGTTTAGCTCCCATTTTCGTTGAGACATAACTTATTGATTTTAAGAATAAAACGTAATATACCTAGAAAAAAAGAGAAAGGATGTCTCTGTCTAGTATAATAGCCACACCCTGACACGTATTGCGCACTTCCTCCAGGATGAGTGACGCACTATTCCCTTGTGGTCACCAACCTTGGAGCTCGGCCGTTGAGAGACAAGATCCCCTCATTGATTTTACCACACGGATCAGCAACCTCAACCCCTTTCTCTTCTTCGCCCTAACCAGATTAGAGGATAATTTTCTTTTTTTCCAAATATTTTTTCTACTTTTCCTGCTCTGGAAATGGTGTTAGGATAGAGTGATGGACCCAGGGTTAACATAGGGTCAGAGGATCTCCAGGGAAGTTGTAAATTGAGAGTGGGGTACTAAGTGTGGATTATTTTTAGCTTGGGATGTATCATTTTAGGCTATGTATGTAAATCTGCAAATCCCCATATTCAGGGAGACTATAACCAGATAACGGGCATTACTGTCCAACAAAAACCACCCAAAAACCACGATGGTCGCTATGTTACCATTTTCATAGAGGTGTTAAATGGGCATGGGGTGAGGAGCATTGGATCGTCGAACCTTTTTAAAATTTTGGTTATTAGAAGTGACATTATGCATGCCTAACATGTAAGTTTTTAATACAACAATATCCCCATCTAATGAATTAATTGTCAGAATAATTATATGGTCACCTACAGGTACAAAATGAATTCTCTATATGCATGTTATTCATGTAAGCGCATACAACTCAGTCTCCATTTTCTATATTCCAACATGGATACCCTTTCTCATATCAAAAACAAACTTTACAACATTAATCTAGATCTTACTTCTGGTTTAATTACCTAAACTGAAGTTCCACATATACAGTATCTTCCATCAGTCCATTGCTATCAAATTAAATATATAACAAACTAAAGCATGGCTTCTGCTATTCATAACAGCTACTAGCAGTCCCAATACTCATACTTCAGACAAAAAGGTTAGCAATGTAGGCAATAGAGACAACGTAGTCCCTAACTAGGGAAACCCAACCAAGGTCCAATCAGACAGTCTCATTAATGCATTGGCAGATGCCATGGATGATTGCCACACTTTTTCCCGTCACTTTTGATTGGTGTCAGGTAAGATCAGTTAGCCACGAGGGAACTTTGAGCAAAGTAAGGAGGATGTGTGGCTTAATTCCAATGATATATTCCCAGAGGTCCTTCTTGGAAGAATCCGGGTATGTTCATAGCATCTGAATGAGATGCACTGCCTATTCCCAGATTGACATTCACAATGTCATTGGCAAACGCGTGAGCCAACTTGCATAGGCCTATCTAAGATCAACGAGCCCATTTTATTAGCTATAACTAGCTGTTGATAGTTGACAGTTGAGAGTAGTCATTAATAATCATAAAGCAGAAAAAGGTGAGACATCTTGAGAAGGACAGATAATTAAGGCATTTTAATTACATAGAGATGGTAGATTGACTTGTCTTGATAACTCTGTATTTCCCAAAGGCTTCTCACACATCCTATCAACAGTGATCTTGTGTCTGTTGATGACAATTGGCATAACAGACCTCAAAGGCATTCTTAATGTTGAATACTCTATTTTACATTCGTGTTTATTAATGATCAAGCTTGGGATTTTCAAGTGCTGAATAGCTTAATGCAAAATGCTATTCCCCCCCCCCCAGCAGGCGCACGTATTACATGCTAAAACAAAATTATACACATATCACTAGTACTATGTTAATAAATGAAATGTTTAAACTGCGGCCATTCAATCGGTCCTTGTTAGTATCGTTGTTCTGACACAATGAATTTATTGTGTTGCTTATCAAAAAAGAAACTTCCTAAAAACCTATCTTTTTGATATCAAGATTTCATGTAACTAGATTTTCCACAGGATCCGGATCGACCCCTGGGATTCAGGTAGGTTGAAGCCTCCTGGTCTGACCCCATTAAGATGGATGACATGTGACCCTGTGTCACGTGTCACTCACCTGATCAATAATTGAATGTCACTTGTATACACAAAGAATACTTTGGGTTTCCTTGGGTAGGCTTGGGCCTTAGAGACACTAAACAAGAGATAAGGGCTCGCTTGGCACAGAGCTATTAATATTTGAAGTCAGATGGTCTTGGCAAAGAAAGGCCTGCCCCTTGTTGCCTCATGGGATGAAGTTTTCATACCACATGGGTTCTCATTTCCTGAGGTAGTTTGTACCACATAAATAAAACATATGAGTTAGGGGAACTTAAGAACATATTAATTGTTCTCATGCTTGTTAGTCCAAAGTATGTTCATAGGAAATCCTTCGATGCTCAGATTTTAATCATGTTCAAGTTTATTCTTCCAATATTTGTTGGTCTAAAGTTTACATACTATGACTGATAGGTTATCCGAATTATTGGTCTTCTATGTATAACCATGGTCTATTAAAATCATGAAGCACCCAGTCTTGCCATGGGGATGACCGTTTGAATGAGACAAAGTATATATGACACTTTAGTCTATAGAGCTAAGAATAGAATACAACCTGATGACGTCACTGTGCCGCGATATTACGTTGCCCCCAGTATAGGACCCCTGTGGAAAGATACAATATGCTATTGTGTTTTACCATAGGTGGGTCGTTATATAAGTCATACTCGAATAAGTAAAAGGCTAATTTTTATGAACAAATATCTAGCTTTTCAGTTATACTTGTGTCTCATTTTGAAATGCATTATTGTTTTGGCAGTATATGAACACATTCAAGAATTACTGTTTTAACACCTAGGCACTGTTTTTTTTCAATTTGTTACAGATGCCAGCATTTATAAAAGGTGCACTAGCATGGGTCTAAGACTGCTGCATGAACACGTGAAATGCAGACTATTTACAGAATGGAACTCTACCCACCTTGGCAAACTTTACTGACAAAGGCTAATGAAGATCGAATTAATGGTCTGTTTGGCCTCGAGTAATGAAGTTCAACCTTGGAAACTGATGATATCGAGACTAGTGACACATTACAAACCTTAAAGCAGATATCTGTCTGCTCCCAAATATGTATATACATGCCTAAAGTTTAGGCTACAGCTTAGTATCATTTAGGCCTAATGTTAATATGCCCATCT
Organism: Lepidonotus clava; assembly: GCA_936440205.1. Lineage (NCBI taxonomy): Eukaryota > Metazoa > Annelida > Polychaeta > Phyllodocida > Polynoidae > Lepidonotus > Lepidonotus clava. The sequence continues at coordinate 34,551,987 of OW387140.1, forward strand.
TGTACTCTGCCATTGTGCAATACATCAATAAGCCTAAATCGAGTAATATTACTTTGTCTGATCTGAATTTAACCTATGTTTTTTACTCTATCTGAATTTCGGGGGGACTGAGTCTTGTATGTACGAATTAATATAGACCCATACAATTAAAAATAGGGTAGCGTCATTCTTCCCTTATACACATGTTTATTTGCATGAGCCTCCAGTTCTCCTATGAGCCTCTCTATCCTTGTTCCCTGATTCACCCTGGTCACAGTAGATTTGCTTACACAAGGAGACGACAAAATTGCATCAAAGTAACAGTAGACCAAGGTGGCTGGTAGCTATTGAATAATGAAGAGGAAACGATTCGTTTACCTCGCACCAGCCCCATGGCCTCTCTAACATGTCAATGCCACAACCTCCTCAGTGTAAAAGAGGTAGGGAAAACAGGGTTGTATCGTGCAAACTGGTATATCACGCATTTTTTTTATTTATTGCTTTTAAGTACAGAAAATATAATCAAAATAAATGTAATGACAAAAAATATCAAATGATCAATAGTGTGACGTTCTCTGATAGGTCGGGGTTGCCGATTCCTATAGCAGAGGAACGTGGGAATTGTTTCGGGTCTCGGGCGGACGGAGAATCCGGGCAAAGAACCGAGATGTGATGTTTTTAGAGTCGTGCCTCGCGCACGAGGGGGGGCTGAGCGAATCGGTCGGGAATCGGTGCTCGGTGTCAGACGGAGGACTGCGGGGGAGGGAAAATATGGTAGGGGTAAGGGGGATCCACGGTTCGTCTCACTCTATCTCCAAGGCCGGTGTTCACCTCAATAGGGCAGTCCACCCCGGATTCCGGTCCGCGGGGTCGTCGGGCCGACGGTCGCCTATTGTTTGGTAGCGTGGGGCCGAGCCAGTCGCGCCGTCGTTCCCGCGGACTCCGGGTCCCCGTTCCGCGTTTCGGGCCTTCGTGCCGTTCCGTGCCTACGTTTCCGGGACCCCATCCGGGCCAGTTTCGGGCCTTCGCGCCCTTACCCCGGTCCTTCGGTCCTCGTTCCCGTTCCTCGGGCCCTTGGGCCCTCGTTTCACCTAATCACCTCGAACTTCTGCTATTTTACTCGAACTTCTGGTTAATTAACTCGTATCGGCTCATCTCAGCGGTTGTTTAAGGGAAGAAGACACGTCTGGACACAAGGAGAACTGTGAAAGAACTCTGTTTATTCGGGCCTCACCGCCCCTTTATATACTCTAGAGGTTAGCCCTGATTGGCTGCTTTTGGTCACGTGGTTTACAACTCACGTCACTTCCGGTTTACATTCTCGCTTCCGGTTTACATGTCACTTCCGATTTACATTCTCGGGTTTCGTTCCTTTACACTTTCGTTCCTTTACACTTTCGTTCCTACTTACATATCCGGGCCTCTTTTTCGGGCTTTTACACTTTCGTTCTTTTACACTTTCGTTCCTTTACACTTTCGTTCCTTTTAATTACATATATACTTTTTGTCATATTACCATACTTTTCTTATTTTGGTCTCTTTACATATTTGGATGAATAGGCATTCATCACATTACCATACTTTTCTTATTTTGGTCTCTTTACATATTTGGATGAATAGGCATTCATCACAATAGAATTCTCCTCTCTGGTCTGACTAAACCATGATGTCACTTTAATTGTAACCTTTATAAATAATTAGTAATAACAAAAACTGTATGGTCACGGGGTGGTGAAGTGGTTAGAGCATTGGCTTGGCATGCGGGAGAGCCAGGTTCGATTCTCGGCTGGGCCAGGCAAGGCTGCTACACCCCTCTGTGTTTCTCCCAGTGGCAACAACTGGGTTATCAAAGGTCTCTGGAGGACCACCGGCTGTTGTGTGTGGGTCCTGCCTATTGGACCCTGCACATTAAAGAACACCTCCCTCGGTAAAAGTGTAGGGGTATGGTCTCTCCCTTCTCATAGATACGATCATCAAAAAGACAGAATTGTCAAGACCTTGTTCTCACTGTGATATTACCATAATTGTTGATACAGTGTTAAACCCCAATAACCAACCAACCAACCAAAAACTGTATTTTTACTAATACAAGATGCACGGTGCAATCCAAAATCAGTGTTTCTGTAAAATTCAATTTATATTTTGTAAATTCTTTTTTTTTTTAGATACCATATCATTAATGTTAGGTCGTCACATATACAAAAGTATGAAGGTTCTAAATTTAAGATATCGATGTATATGGACATAGTGTCTACACTTTTGGAGTTTTTTTTGTGAGATTGACGCCTGCCTGTTCTTAGTTTGACTTAGCACATGAACGTAGACAACACTTGCGGACAGGCTCAGCAAGCAACAGGGTGGCAATAACTAAAGCTCCACGAAACCCATGCACGGTCAAGCCCAGCAGCGGGTTCGAGGAGGTGTCCCTGGCAAGAGTCAAACTAAAACACAATACCTAAACCTATTACCCTGTTGAACCCGAGATCCCGATGACCTCCATATTCTAATATGAGGATATGAGGCCTAGGTTAAACCAAACCCAGGCCGCGACACCAATTGGGTATTTTCTTGTTCCATCTTAACCCTAAATCTCCATGCACAGGCCAGGCGTTTACATTATTTTGTTTAGTATTATTTGTTATAAATATAACTAGGCTACTATTCTCGATAATCCTTACCATGTTGTTAACTCTTTAGACCTCAATACGGCAATAGCCGTCTGAGAGTCTGAGAGCCTGGACAAATTGCTATTTTTCCATGATTTACCACATTTAAAAAAAAAAATATTAGAACACATTTATAAGTTTTAAACATAAAAAATAGCAAATAATTATATTATTGAAATACTGCTTAAATCTTTTATGCAATGCTACAAACTATATTCTTATCGAAATTGGTGGGTGGTGTTTTGATGTTCCCAAATATAAAGAAATTCAAGGAATTCAATAGGGAAATCCTGGGGAATACAGCGATACATAGTCGCAATCTGTGGGGTCTAAAGGGTTAAGTATGGTATAATTATTTAAGTAAGTGTACTTAGGTCAGCATTGTCTTAACCATGCTTAATGTACACCAGCCGGAGCCTTGATTCCAGCCCACGCATGGCAGCCAATCAGTGGTCTCAACCCCCTCTAGGCCACAATATCGTTTTACTACGTCACTATTACTTGCGGCTTTATCACTCTCCCATCCATATCTGCTCAGCTTTCAGAGTCCCAATGCCGGATTTCATTTCTAATGGGGCGCCGTATCTTCTGGGTGTACTGTCCGTCTTATTGGTTATATTGGCCTATCTTATTTAAGCTTCCGGGGATACTGACTTCTCCCAAACTCTCTACCTTTAGTCGCATGTCTATATTCAGCATTGAAGACTTAAAGAAAGGTATTTCATTGAGTTTTAGGTAATACCAAAGGAGCAAAGATATCTTCATCAGCAGCGAAGGATCCTACCTTTTATAGTTCTGCTGATCATCTTTCTTACACGAATATGCACACAGTCTCTGAGCGGATCTAGGATCTTAAAGCAGAAGTCCGCATTAATAGTTAAGCAGTGAAACGTCACACGAGCATTTCCCTCTGTTTGTATAGTATTGCACATGTCAATTTTGATACAGCCGAGTTTGTATTTGTCAGGTTTTCCAAAACATGGACATTTCACCTTTAATTGTAAAATTAAAAAAGAATGACTAAACATATATTGTTTTGGCAGAATGTCATATTGAAAGATCGACAGCAAAATAGGCGTGGAATATGGACTTAAAGGGGGAACCGGTTCCGATCAAAACTTGCTAAAAACGACCATGTTCCCATTGAGAGATTCGACGAAGCATTTATAGAAAAGATAAGTTGCTTGCCAAATATCTGACAATGTTGGGTATTGGTCGCTGGGGATCTCCTAATCAACCGGCATCTGAACTTGGTCGCATCAGGAGAATGATAGGGTGGGTCGGTTTCTGGCCCCTGGAGTCTCAGAGCTAATTTCGGATTGTAAAACGACGATTTTATTTTAACATCTCATTGTTGATCTTCAAATGTCTGTGGACGGCTGAAGTTGCAGCTATTCAAACTCTCAAGCAGTTCGTATTTCCTGACAGGGAAAAGAATAGTTGATTAACTAGGTTTCATTCTGTTATTTTAGATTTCTTTGCAACTGGTGCCTAAGGAGAGACAATTTCTTCAAAGCTTATAATTACCTTTTGTTCTGAATTTTATTGTGAACTTTCTTAATTCGCTACCCATCAAATACGTTAAAATAGCCGCGGTTAGTTTCATTGATAAACTATGATCTATTGTATCACTATTCGCATTATGGCAAACATTGACAAGACAATCAACATGCGCTTGCTCGTACTCCGAGCTACAACATGTAATTGTAAAGTACTAGTCTTCTTTGGCTAAAGATACGTCACCATACAAATGCTACATTCGCTGGTCTATATATGCCATGTGGTTGATATTCCATCATGGAATTTATAAAGCTATTATCAGAGATTGTATCCTTATCTTTCTGGCATATTTAGCTTCCATTATTATATTGTTTAGCAATATCATCCCCTTCCAAGGAAAATATAGATAACATCAGAAAACAACGAACATCCGATAACATCAAACCAAGCATATCTATGTAATAATTGTTTATTCCATGGCCAATTAACCGGGAAGAGGGACGGGTATCATTATTTACCAAAGGATGTCCCAGTTAACAAACTAATCATATCAGGGCAGGTGGATACCGACCCTTTGTTATGAGTATAATCATATATACCGGGACTTGATGCCATAGGAGGTTCCAGACATATGCACCGCTAACGAACTGTGGGGTAGACCGGAAAATAATTAGAAATAATATCTTATTTTTTTCCTTTCTAGCCATCTTGCTGTATAATTAGATTTACTATGAATTGGAATCGACAAATGAAGAGATATGAACAAAGTGTTGCTGTCAACAGTTTGAAAATAGCATAAAAATGACACAGCAAAGCAGGTCAAAGTAAATGATAGACAATATAATTCTAAACTCGAGTGATTATCTTGTAATTGAACAACCATTTTGTCATTTATTTGCAAAGTATTTCATGTCTTTATGATATAAAAATCATTATATATTATATAACATTAAAATAAGGTTTATGATTCACTAGTGTAATAGTTAATCTTGGGAACAAGGAGCCTTTCCCACAGTTATAAAATTAATAGGAAACAGGAATAGGAAATGCTTACCCCAACGAAGTATGGACGAGAATATTTGGAATGATGTATGACAAGGGGTTTATCGGTTTCTGAATTTTTTTTTATATAAACTTTGCTTGCAATGCGGATAAAAAAATATAATGTGTAGCAGGACTAAATATGTGGCCTACATTTTCCACTTAACTGCTGTGCTCCTTGGGGAAATTTTAGGCAAAAAGGATGTACTTTTGATCAATTATATTTTTCATACTTATTTACTGATGGGCATGTTATGTTATATCATTCTTTAGCTCATGACCTGAAAATTTAGGAAACTGCCATAATTTGAATTTTTGGTTACCATGGCAACCGTTTTGATGATTTTTCTTAGGGAGCACTTGAGAATTATTATTAAATTCTTAAAGTGATCATACAATGCTTGGCCAAATTTTCAAAATTATAATCAAACCATCATGAACACTTAAATTAGGAGCTCAATGAAATTCTCTAAATTTTGATACATTAAGTGCCTCGATAGCAACTTTATGTCAAAAGATATTACATATCGAAAAATGCATGTATTTTCTTAGAATAATGCATAAAAATGCACAAAATTAGGGAATTTGACCATATAATGAAACTGTTTCCATAGCAACACTTATTTCTTAAGAATAAGCTATATTTCTATACATTTTAGATTTTTATAGATTGTTCTAGAATTTTGAGCTATAATTAAGTTTTTAGAACACTGTTACCATGGTAACCATGCCATTTTCTGTTTTTCTCGGATTTAATTGACTTTTTACCCTAAAATAAGGTATATTTATTCAAGTTTCCATGGCAACCAACACTTTTAGTGCATCAAATTAGTTCTTTTCCAGAATGAGTTGGAAAATGATCTAAAATTTGACCATTCATTGATTTTGAAAAATTTTGGCATGTTTTTTGCAATTTTCCTGGATTTTTCGAAATTTTGAAATTCATTGCTAAGGAAAGGGTTGCCATGGTTACCATTCAGAATGAGTGGTTGTTAAACAAAATAGATATGAGAACCTTGAAGCCAAAGGGATGACCTCTCCAACGATACCTTACACCCCTAACTTTTCATAATATGTCAATATGCAAAATTTTGATGAAAATTGGTCTATTTTTCAGTAGAATTTCTCAAAAAAGCATCCTGCTCCCGAGTATACTCGGGAGCAGCAGTTAAGTGAACCATTTCTTTTGTCCATCGGTAGAATAAGGGCACACATGAATAATGAAGTTTCCTAAACAAACCCTTGTTTGACCAGGTCCAACCCGCCATATCCTGTTTCAAATTCATTCTGGGAGAAGAACTTTCCTTCCACGAGAAAGCCATTTGGGCTTTTGAAGGCCACGACCCAGAGTAATTTTTCTCTCCTTTTTGCACTGAAGCTTCTATCTTACCCCCTTTTCCTCTCCTACCTCTAAGACTCTTGTCTCTCACCACGTATTTGTGATAGAAGTAGTAGGTGTGAGGGGATTGCAGAGAAATGGTAGGAGTCAAGACAAAGCATAGGACTTATTTATAGTCTGCTTTCAGACACTGCAGCTTTCAGACTAATGTAGGCCCAACTAATGTAGGCCCAACTAATGTAGGCCCAACTAATGTAGGCCCAACTGATATCACGGGCCCAACCTCAGGTTATGCGACTCCTTATATAAACACTTACATTAACATTGTTCCATGTAACTGACAGGAGCATGGGAAGCTTTCCTTGTTCTTAAAGGTAGTGCATGAAAATGTTATTTGTTTACAGGAAAATAAAAACATCTCGCTGTTGAAGCGATCGGAAATGGTTAAAAAAAGACCCAAAATGGTGTTTCCATTGAGCAAAATGTGACCAGAAATATATTAGAATAATTATGTCAAATCACTAGTACTTGGAAGATATCTGACAGTGTTAGATATCAGTCGCTAGCGATTCGACCAGAATCTTACATCACTGAATGAGTTCACCCCATGGTAGATACAAGAATACATCAAAAGTGTCAGCTTCCAGCCAACAGCCAACAGCCAGTCAAGGTATATATTTGTTCAATATATTAATCACTTCGTACATAGCCGTCAGAGGATGTAGGAGCTCTTCGTTTACCACACTTTGTACATATAAAACATCAATATTATTTGTTCTCAAGATTGTTGTAGTTATACAGCTGATATTGCGACCTTTTACAAACAATCTCGACTGGTTTCAAGTGCAATTTAATGTAATTTAATGGATATCACCTCTAATTTGACTGTTGCTGCACCATTGGTCTCAAGACAATTTCTAGTGAAACTAGACCTTGGACTAAGTCCAAGGTCATGGCCTTAAAGCATGGTATTACATGTTTGCTGGTGCTGTTGCATTGATTAAAGTATCTTGTCAGAAGCATAAGGGAGGTTCGAAGAAGGTGTTTCATAAAGAAAACATCTATCAGGGAGTCCAAGATATTAATATTGTTACATACCCAACTACATCTGTAATCTTGACCTAAAAGCCCAGTTCCTGAACCCAACTCCCATAGCTAAAGGTAACGAATATTGGCTCTGTCAGCTTATAAAACACAAACCTCCTCTAACATTTAATTCTCCGTTGTTAATTATGAAACAGAGCACAGATAAAAATACTAAATCCACATACTGTTCCATAGACAATTACTAATCACCCCTAATTATCAAACACTCATTCAATGTTGTCACGTAAATGTTAAAGCATAAATCAACCTCAGCAATCCAAGCCTTCATATGTTAGCTATCACTAATTAGTTATTCTATGGGTGAAGACGTGGCCATCGTTTTCAGGCTCATGGGCAATTCGTCTCCAATCCATCATGGTATGCAGCCCTGGAGAGGGCATATTTAACAGGGACGGTGGCGTGGGAGGAGCCAAAGGCAAGAGGTTGGGGCGTCCACGGTGAGGGCGGGTAGGGCCGGGACGGCATATCCATCATAATCCGTCATCTCAATATACAGAACGTCCATTTGTCTGTCTCTACAAGACAAAGACCCACGGATTGGCCGGGGTATTCATCTTGTGACTCGGCCTCGTGTGTGTAATGGAGACCAAAGTTGGCTTTTAACAAGGAAAAACACAGGTCTTCGTTCAAAGGGCCCAGACCACTGTAGACAGATGGGAGCGATTATTTCCTTACCGTACGTTATCGCTGTCAGCTCTTTTTAGTGGCCTGACTGTTTCTTAGAGCTCATTACTACGTTCTGGCTGTCATATGAAAGTTGCAATTCATATAATATAACGTATTGTAGTAGAGGGGCTTACTTTTAGTTTAAAACTTGTGTAATATGATCATTAAGATTGAATGTGTACACGTAGTGTTAGTTATCCATTATGTGTACATATCTTTGATAAGCTTTATTAAAATAAACTATAAAAACCCGCAATCAAATAATAGACAAACTGTTTTCACTGTCGATCCTACATTAAAGTCCATTTTTGACCAGCGACATTCCTGATGTGTCACGAAAAGTGCAAACATAGTTTATCATGTATCTGGACAATAATAACCATCCCACCACTCGATGGCCACTTCCAGTATATAGGCCCAATAACATCATTGGTTCCCCATATGTCCAAATGGGACAAAGGGGGGTTCATTGCTGCCACCTGGTGTACATCCCACACCCCCACCTATACTCTTACTATCAAACTACAATACATTTCCCATACTCCTTCACCCCACCTTGTCAATCGCGTACTCGACGCCATTGACCCCATACACCTCTCCATATCAATCTAAAACAAATCCGCTCATATCTCCTCAACGCAACGCCATCGGACCCCACCAGCGGTACACAACATCACCACGTACACCCCCAGAACGGGCACGTACAGATAAGTACAAAATATAGACATTTTATTGTACATTGTGTATTCTACCACTATGGGTCCCAAGACCCGGGCCGCCAAAAAACAGGCGCAGGTGTTGATGAGGGAGAGCCTCCGGTTGGATGAGGAGGACGCGATTTCATTCCACCCCCGATATGACCCGGACGAGACGGCTACCGCGCTGGAGGACTCCGGGCGACAGCCTTCGTCAGTGTCCACACGCGCCAGCACCCCCGGTTTGACGGACGGCGTGGACCACTGCATGGGCCGGATACGGGGCCTTGAGGGCGACGTCAGACAGGTTAAAACTGATGTTGACTGTATGAATGCTAAGCTTGACCTTCTCCTTGCTAATTCCATACCGCAGAGTGGCCGCACCAGTTCCCCCCCGAACCGCCAGACGACGCCGGCGGACGGAAGGGAAGTCTACCCCCCATTGCCGAACCCATCCCAGTTACGCCGACAGGAGAATAGGGCCGGCTACGTCGACCAGATGCTGGACAAGGAGGCATTCGACCGTCCTCAGGCGCGGGGTAAGACTGCACGCATTTCTGATATATTTACCGAAGGGGAGATTCCCAAGCCGTATATGTACATCATACGGGAGAGCTGCCAGACCATGAAGCAGAGGCTGGACGTCAGGTGCTCCATCGGCCCCATGGAATATGTAAATGCTATGGTGACCCTGCTTAGGGATTCGAGGGCCTACAATGTTGACGATCGTGATCATATTATGAGACATTTGCAGGATGTGACCCATGATGCCATGGAGCGCCCCTGGGAAGGGGTGCGCAGGTGGTACCAGTCCATCTGGGACGCGGTGGAAAAGGGCACACTCGCCTGGGCGGACGACCAGGAGATCCAGAATCGCCGCATCCGCATAGCGATGACGGGCGGGGGCCGCACACACGATGTGTCACACCACGAGGGTAAGTCGTCCACCCTCAGGGAAGTGATATGCTGTAACTTCAACAGTAAGGGGGGCTGCCGCCAGCAGTCCCACCACGAGGAGGCTGGTATAAAATTCTGTCACTTTTGCGCCTTCTGTGATTCTGTAGGTCGGCAGTGCCCGGGCCACAATGTCCATGGATGCGTCAGGAAGCTCCAACAGCCAGCCCAGCCGCCCCCACAAGGCAGGCCGCCTCCTCCAGCCTACAACCAGCAGGGCGCGTACTATGGCCACCCGCCCGCTGGACACCCTCGCAACAGTGACAACTCACACTGGAGACAGTTTCAGCAGCCGGCGACGACGGGCCACGGGCAAGTACACCATTACCCTCAGGTCTCAAAAAACGCGTAGATGGCGCCCTGCCCCACGATGGAGCAGAGGCGCCACATAATGGCGTCCTGGCCCCCCCACAGCATATGGTGCCGCGGCAGGGGGAGGCGGCCGGGGCGCGGGACCCAGATTTTGATGCCATATGTAGGGCCTGTAGGGCCCCCCTCCCGTTCGGTCGCACGGTGGATATGCGTCCGGAGGCGATGGCGGAATACCGACGTCGGACATGGCCCCACATGGTCCCGGGCAGGGCCGACCCGGAGCTGGTCTTCATATACAGTGCTGTTAGGGGCACGGGCCTGCCGAACGCCAGGGTGGCACGTATCCCGGTACCCACAACCCTAAATATCGATCTTTGGGAACAATACATCACCCGCCTGGGGGGTAGGGGGGACCTCCTCGATTTCTTGAAATATGGTTTCCCCCTGGGATACGCGGGCCCGGTCTCGGAGACTGCCCACATCCCGAATCACCCCAGCGCGGACCACTTCCCGCGACACATAGAGGACTTCTTGAGGGAGGAGAAGTTGGCCAACGGCGTCATCGGCCCACAGGAGGCCCCTATCTTCGAGCCCTGGTGCCACGTCTCCCCCCTGATGACTAGGGAAAAATCCGACCCTACGAAGCGCCGGGTAATTACTGACATGACCTTTCCCGAGGACCGCTCCATTAATGCATACATTGTGAAGAACGGGGTATACGGAATTGAGTACGAGCACACGCTCCCCACCGTGGAGGACCTGGTGGAGCGCCTGCGGGGTGTCGGTCCAGGGGCATATTTGGCAACGATAGATGTTACTAGGGCTTATAAAAACTTTGTATCCGACCCCCTGGACTGACCCCTCCTGTGTTTTGCCTGGGCAGGGGGACAGTTCTGTGACCTGTCCATGCCCTTTGGGGCGAGAGCGTCATCTTTCCACATGCAGTGCATCGCTAACTGCGTGGTGGATATTATGGCGCTCCATGGCATAAACTGCCTCATGTACCTGGATGATCTCGTCATTATCGCGGCGGACGAGAAGACCGCCTGGGCGCACTACGAGACGGCTCGCAGGCTCTTTAGGGAGCTGGGCCTACCGGAGGCGGTCAGTAAAGCACAGCCACCAGCCAAAGTCATTAAGTGGTTGGGGGTCACTATTGATGTGGCCGGGATGACCCTCTCGATTCCGGAGGACAAGGTTAGACAGGCTTTGGCCAAGGTCAAGGTATGTCATGATAGAGCATATGTCACAAGGAGGGACCTCCAGTCCCTCCTGGGGCACCTCCTCTTCGTGGCTAAGTGCGTGGCCCCAGCTCGTACATTCGTTTCCTGCCTGTTAAACGCGCTTAGGCTGGCCCATACAGATAGGATCACGGTCTCCCAGGACATGCGCGCTGACCTGCAGTGGTTCATCGAGTTCTGTGCCGAATGGAACGGGCGGGCCATCATCCCACCGTCGGCACCGTCAAAGGTCTACCTGGTGGATGCGTGCCTTAGTGGTGCCGGCGGGACCGACGGGCAGCTGGCATACGGACAGCAGGTGGCCCACGTCGGGGCGGAGCCAGCCAACATCACCGAGCTGGAGGCGGCTAACGTGGTGGTGGCCCTGCACACGTTCATCAGTGAAAGGGATAGGGGCTTGCACATCCTCATCCGATGCGACAACCTGGCAGCAGTCCAGGTGCTGCGGACTGGTCGCGCTCGTAATCCAATATTGCAGGAGTGCGCACGTGCAGTGTGGATGGTCCAGGCAATCATGGACATCCGGATCTCATACGACCACATCCCAGGCAGGGACAACATAGTTGCTGATGCCCTCAGCCGGGCACACCTGCGTCCAGCCGAAGCCGACCTGGCAGCCTCCCTTGTCAACCATTATACCCTGTGGTGTGTTCCACCGTGCCTTGAATTCATCAATGATCAGCTCTCCTTTCTATCCGCCAGATCCTCTCCTGCAGGAGCTGATGGAGCGGGCCAGCATGCGACAGCTGCAGTCCCGGGCACCCGGCACCGTCAAGAACCATCGGGCAGGCGCGGCAACATACGTGGCCTTCATGGCCAGGGCGCGTCACGACCCGCTACGCCCAACTTATCAGATGGTGTGCGCGTACATGGAGTATCTGGCTGCCTACACGGCGGCCCCAGCATCGATCAGGAACAGCGTGTCCCATGTCAGGATGTACCTTCGCCTGGCGGGGGCCCCTACGGAGGCCCTGGAGCACCCGCGCGTCAGGATGGCGCTCGATGCGTTTGCAAGGAACAAACACTACATTCCAAGCGTGCATTGCCCATGGAGACCCTGGAGGCGGCACTGCACGCCCTGCCACAAACGGAGGAGGGGCGGGCGGTGCGGCTGGCCGTGCTCCTCATGTACTATGGCGCACTCCGCCAATCGGAGGTGGCTCCACTCCGCATCAAGGCCTTTGCGCACGAGCGACACCCAACGAGATCCGACCTCAAATGGATCAATGGGGCAGCCTCCCTGACGATCAAATGGGCCAAGAACCTTCAGAAGGCAGGCCAGACAAAGACTGTGACTCTACCTCATGTGACCACAGTACACATGTGCCCCCTGCGCGCCCTCTCCGCCCACTTCCAGGACGTCCCGACAATGTCCCCACTCGACCCTCTCATAATGTTGCCATCCAGGGACCCATGTCCGGTATCTCTCATCAAGAAACTGTGGGACAGGGCGATAGTGGCGCAAGGCGGCCAGCTAAGGCTGTTCTCCTTACACAGCATCCGCAAGGCAGCGGCCACTCAGGCGCATGCGCAGGGTTGCACAGAGGTCGAGATACAGAGACACGGGGGTTGGCGCTCCGATGCGTACAAGAGGTATATAGACACCCCAACTGGTCGTGTGACAGCCGCCCTCGTCCGATCGGCCACTAAAACCAATTAGACATTTATCTCTTTTATCTCTTTTATTTTATCCCTCCCACCATCCCTTTTACAAATATTGGCAGTTTTTGGCAACTTTATTATATCAAATCAATTACCATATATTACTATATACTTAATTTTATTCACAATAAAATTAATAATTTTTCCCCAATTTCTGCCTCTATTTGTCTTTCTTACTCCGGGTTGTGCAGTCATGGGTTCCCCATATGTCCAAATGGGACAAAGGGGGGTTCATTGCTGCCACCTGGTGTACATCCCACACCCCCACCTATACTCTTACTATCAAACTACAATACATTTCCCATACTCCTTCACCCCACCTTGTCAATCGCGTACTCGACGCCATTGACCCCATACACCTCTCCATATCAATCTAAAACCCACCCACCCACAATCCTTTTATTATAACCCTTCTTATTCATTACATTCATAATTATTCACACATTTCAACTTTATTATATCAAATCAATTACCATATATTACTATATACTTAATTTTATTCACAATAAAATTAATAATTTTTCCCCAATTTCTGCCTCTATTTGTCTTTCTTACTCCGGGTTGTGCAGTCATGAGAATATGACCTATACGGTCAAAATGGCGTCTCCTCAGTGAATAACTTTGCCCTTTGGCTGACCTCCACATCCCTGATAACAATGTCAGTTGTGATTCGGGAAATCCCAGGACACTGATCGTTACAATGCGTGACGTGTTCTTTACCGAACTCATATTGTGACCTACAGATATGTGGCCATTTCTCCCGAGACTTGAGGCAAAACGTGATGTGTGAGAGAAATGAAGGCACGGAGAGTGTCCATGTAGTCCTGTGTGGCTCGTCGCTTATAGTCATCGTCAGTTACAAGGAGACACTGATTTACCAGAAAAGGTATCCCTGTGCAAAACTGACGTTTGCATGCACAAATAAAACCAAAAAAACATTGATTCCGTAGAGCTTCTTTTGAGCTGAATTTTTAAAATGAAATCCATATGGTTCCTTCCCTAATAAGCATTGAGAAAATCAAACTTCAAGGTTGTATAATTGTATAACAAACATCTCATTGTAATTACATCTTTAAAAGGAAACATCCTATTTAGTTTGATTGAAGTTTGATGAACCAAACATGTTTAATACCAGTCATTAGCTGATTATGCAGCGGGCGACAAGTGGTGTCTGGACGGTTAAACCATCAGCGGTTTGTTTAATAAGGAATCACTGAGAGTTGAACGGATGTTTACATCTTTATAGCAACGTACTTCTAATTATATGCAATAAGGAGTGACCACAACCCTTGTCCCTCATCTTCTTCCAAGATCTATTTTTTCTCCTGGGTTTGCTGTCCATTGCAATAAGGCCCCACGGTCTAAGACTTTTGATCGATTATTAAGTCCCAAAGTATGTAGGCCAACAATGTTTTCCAGATGCAAGTTCGCGAATATTAATTTTGTGAACATGAAAAAAGACTTTTACCAATTATGTATATATATATATATTGAAATCTATTTGAAGAACATTGCAATGCATTCTCAGATTTTCGTGAATACTTCTATATCGCGAACCCAAATCCTGGAATTGCGAAATTCTACTCTGAATTTCGAGATCCGTGAAATTCCATGACGATTACTTTATTGTAAATCACAAGTTATCTGACATTCGTCATCAGACTCCGATAAAAGCAGATAAGACCTGTCAGCAGCCAAGTACCGGTTATGTCCGAATGTCTCTGCATTTTGAGATTCTCAAGTGCTCCCTATAGACTCCTTCATATGCTAATCTCCAAGGGCTAGGCTTGAGGGAAGTACTACTTATCGTCTGTTTGATGGATTACCTTACCTTCTGGGAAATCCAGACTCCCACTGAAGGGTTCAGGGAATGCGCATGTGTATGCAGGGAGATTTCAAGCACAGCTCCCCAAGGATTCCCACAATATACACGCTCAGCAGTTCCCATATTCCCATACCCCAAAGCTCCTCCATACACCAACCCAACCACAAACCCCAATAGCGTTCACTATGGGTGTAGTTCACTGCTGATAAGGCCACTGGTAACTCTCTATAGGAACCCAAACCCAAAAGAGAAATCGATGGGGAGTTCGAAGTTGACTGTGCGAGGTGTGACGTTGAATGATTAGGCAGATTGCAAGGGTCGTCTCCTAATTGCCAGCAGCCGATGTTGGTCAAAGACAAGTGTAAACCTATGAGGTGTCAGGCGTCAGTCCCTGGGAGCTGCTCAATTAATCCTGCCATGGGCAACGCTAGGGTGAGTTCTTGATGAGAGCGTGGAATGGCTGGTAGCATTTACAGTGTTAATTTAGGACAATTCTAATCCTAGAACGAAACATTAAAACTTTAAGCTTTTCATGATCATGACCTTTAAGCTTCTTGAAAGATATTCCTTTATTGACAAGAATAAGAAAGGTGTATATATAGTAGGTACGCACTATATATAAAGGCAGCCGTGAAAAAAAACTTAGCCTTCTTCATTTACAGTGTTAATTCAGGACATTTCTAATCCTGGAATGACAATATAAACATTTTGCGATAGTAATCGCTTTTCGTGATACTATCATATCATTGCCATAATTATAATTATCATGAACCCTACACGATGATCTTTGGACTATGGTGAGTGTTTGTGGATGGGGTTTGCGCCACAATAACTCTCGCTAAACTTTAGTGGTCGCTACTCCAAAATGTTATTGGGTGAGAAGCCTACCACACACCATACTGCAACATCCACTATCGCAGGATATGGCAATTGAGAGCCATTATCCACCTATCAGAGACCTCTCAGAAATATTAAAACCTTAAGCTTTTTATATATGACCTTTAAGCTTCTTGAAAGATATTCCTTTATTGACAAGAATAAGAAAGGTATAAGCTAACTTACAATCTAGTTAGGTCAAAGCTAACTTAATCGATATTTAATCCTTTCACTGCCAGACAAAAAATTGGGTCCTCTTGGTGGTATTCCAGTTAGGGGACACTGTGCCATTTTGATAAAAACATCGTTGACGGGATTTATCTATAACATTTCAACATAATTGTGATGGGCTTCATTTTCCTATGAGCAGTAATGTAAAAGAGGTTGGTTACCATGGTTACCCAAAACCCAATATTACCTAATTTTCATCATTGCTTCCCTTTTTTTTTAAACCCAGGTTAGGCTAACCCTATCTAAATGCATCATATGACGTCAAATAGAATAATAAAAAATCAAAGTCAGAATTTCCAATTTACCCAAAAGTATGACAGACAAGAAATCTACCCAAAATGTTATAGGGTCTTTTGTTTAATACGTAACTTTTTTTCTTAATTCGATTCCTGTATGTTTGATACAAGTTCTTCCAGTGAATATATTACGCATTATGCATAATAAACATTAGATCTTTAAGACATAGAACAGTAACTAACATATTATTAACAGTAGGCGTTATATAATATCAAATAGATATGCTCTGTTTTAAATACCTCAAAATATCTCTAACATGTTCAATTTGGGGCATTCATAACAGGAATGATGTGTACACCTAAACAGATAGGAAAATATACCAAACTCATCTTAACTATCGATAAACAAAAATGAATTTCATCATAGGGTATCCTACCTAAACCCTGGCATTCTATAAGTACACAATTGGGATTCTCGAAGATTCAGGAACCCCTGGACTCCCCTCCCCCTCCCCATCACACCCTACTTACTCCACTACATCAGCTGCTCGTTCTAGTTTTCTTCACTAGTTCTATCTTATAAAGCCTTATACTGACAGAGTGGCCGCTGTAAGCCTTGATGAATAGTGGCATGTTGAACACCGATTGGTGAGTCGTAACTCCAGCACAGGCTTACACAGTATCCCCTTTCTTTACCATCAATCTTTAAAACACAGCTTCTTCACAAACTTTTAGAGCTCCTCAGAGTAGGGGAACAAAGTCATGCCCGTAGCCACTTTGTCTTGTAGGTCTGCTTTAGTCATTGTTAGTCCAATTTGTTGACCAGTGTCGTTGGGTTTGATCTGGATTCAGGCAAGTATGTTAATTCTTTTATTTTGATTGTGTAGTGGTCGTACCATAGATAATGGAGCAATAGCTAACAGAAAAAATGAAAAGAGTACACTGTAAAATGTGTTGCATGTTGTTGCTAGAACTGTTTACTCTAAACCTATAGACTTACTGTACATTTACAATTAATGTATTAAATTTACAGTAAATTCATAACCAAAACTACAAAATATTTGCTATACTGCTGTAAAAAATGGCAGTAACTTTTAAAAGTGTAAGTTAGTGTAGATTGACAAAAGTTAAATCAATATTTACATATTTTGATGAAAATTATTTTACTGTAACATTGATACAGATTGAAGACTTTGACTAGCTTAAGACTTTTTAATTTTCAATGTTAATAGCAATGGTCTTAGATGCAATGCCATTATGAAAATGTATGACTAACCAGGGAGAAGCGAATGACCTTTTATTCTTTAACAGGTATTTATCCCAAAGTCAGGCATAAAGGCCACCCCCCAAACCTAAATGATAGATGTTCTTTACATGCATCACGCCTTTATTGCGGAAGCCCTCATGAAACATTGAAATCAAGCTTGGCGTAGACCGGTTTTCGATATATTCGAGTGGATGGCGTCCATGAACTACTCGTGTTAGTCAGATCCTTTTATATAGGGATTATGAAGGTAACCACAGTTATCGATTTTATTACATTACATACCCATTTGTAAGGAAAAGAACCGAGTTGGATCAAAGGTTAAAAAATGGTAACGTAAGCTGTACGCGTAGATTTTGTCAATATCTAAATCATAGAATGTTCGGAAAAATACAAAGTTGAATTTACAGTACATACTTGAATTTGCAGTTAAATTCGTAAATCTGTATTGCATTTCTGTAAATTCGGAAACTAAATATTCTATCATACAATTGTTGATCTACAGATATTTTTACTGTGTTGTTTGTCACGTGGGGTTGTATCCCATTGATATGCTTTTTGTATCTGGGGAATTGTAGCTGGCTATTTGACTCCATATGCCAACTAATTCCGTGTATGAGGTGTATTCCATCCAGCCCTCTCTATCAAGTAATTATATAAGGAACATGATACAATTTATCATAAACTAACCTGTGTGGAGAGGACCAATTGTAAAGTGCACCTGTAAAAGTGCACCTTCCATACCTTTCATAATAAAACTGTCACGCCATAAGGACATTACCGGTTGGTGTACGTGTCATAGAAACTTTCTGTGTGGCATCCTCTTCTTGGAAAAAAAACAATGATTGAGATCCTGGACGATATTTTTTAATTAATCAGTTTTCTGTTTTATGCATGTGACACCTCCAACACGTGTGGTTCACGTGTTATGCACGTGTCAGGGTATCCCATGAGGTTTTGTCAGGTGTACTAGTTTCACCTGTTGCAATTCAACCACGCGAACGTGTCATGTCTAATAACTGATTTTGGCACATGACCTTTTCATGTCTACTACCTAGGTCATTTTATAGGTTCATTGGTCTCTGGTGACTCCGTTTTAACCCGACTTTTCCTGTATTACAGCTTATTTAATATATGGGATTTAGGCATATCACATAGGTTGCTTCGATAGATTGTATAACGTGATTAGGTATTTCATTCAGAATCAGAAGAATTACTATATGAGGAATTCAACAACTTTTTCTTGGATCTCAGGATTTCCTTGATGATCCATTCATTCTATGTTATACGTCATTGCCCTTTATAAAATCCGAGATTTGTACAGGCAAATGGCTATAAAAGTTGGTTTGTTTGATTTTAAAAGTCATATCATTTAAAACTAAAACGCGCACTAAATGTTATTCATCAGACATGGTATAGGTATAGTTGGTAGAGATTTAAGATTTAGACCATGTACGGTGATTGGAAGTATGTGTTTTCTAATTATTTAGGGTTTTAAACGTCCTCATGATTTCAAGCCTGCAAAAACTTTTCTTGTGAAAATAATCGTTAATACCTTAAAACAAACATGTTCTTCAATATTGGCCACGGAGATCAATTATAAAACATTGTTCTGTTGTTTTCGTCAATAGTTCCTTTAACCGTGCAAGTGAGAAGTGTGCAGTGAGAAATTATTAAACAATTGCATTGATCAGTTGGTTATATGTGGGTGTGTTTTTTCATTAAAGAAATATATATAAAGACGTGTTTAGCTACACTAAATTATTATCCTGCCAATCAACTGATCAAAGTACAAGTTTCACTGGACAACGTAAATGCCATAGTTGTATAGAGAAATGGGACTTTTGAGACGGCTAGTTTTAAAGTAATGCCATAGCGAGAGTAATGGAATTGCGATTCATTTAAAATTCAAGCGGCAGATCCAGGTAGGTCCAGGGGGGTTGATTCCCCCTTTTTTGGAGACTTTAACTTCATATAGAGAAAAACGTCACACATGTGTGTGAATGTACAAGAGTTAAGTACTTAGCCTACATGCGAACCCCTTCCCCCCACCTTTTTTGAAATCCTGTACCCGCCCTTTTGCCAATCAACTTGGGACGTCCTACACTATTAAGGTTTTCTTTAACAAGATCCATTATTAGAAAATATCATTTAGGTCTAGGTATCACAAAAAAGATTATATATCGAAGGTCAAAGATAGGGGTTTGGGAACACCTAAGATTCCAAAATGTTATATCTAACATCCCAGTTTTGATATTCCTGAAAGCAATAACCCAAACGTATCGAATACCAAGATACTCTGAAGTGGTTTATTGATCAAGTCCGCTCCAGGGTCATCATTTCCAGATGGAGATCTTGAGAAAGTGTCATCTTAGGAGATATTGCTGATCTGAACTTGTAGTTATTCCCCTATCTATTCCCTTATGTCTATTTTGATGGTTTTTGATAGGCCGACCTTACTTGAACCCAAAATAACTTTACATTTGTAAGGTCTACAATAATTTTCCAATTTTACTTGATGCTGCCGAAATGGTAAAATAAATGTAGGTAGTACATGCACACTAGCTTCGCGCGTTATGACCGCATTTCCACTGTCTGATTTCACTACTGATTTTGAAAATCACTGGTTAGAATATGGTGTAATCATAAACATATACTGTTTCATAAGAAATTATTTTGAATTCTCTTTTACGTGGTAGGTTTCACGCATGGACTCTCAGCTGTCAAAATCACCTGGTGGGATACAAGCTTTAGGGATAGACCAATAAATAGAATGCTCATGACTTTCTACTTACCTTGTGGGAGGCCTGTTACGTGGTGAGTTCATAAACCATACTTAATCAGAGATAGATTTTGACATAGAAACTGTAATAAAGGCAAAGAAATTACGCCCCCTCGCATTGCCCTTAATGAAGTGACGTCACTGGACATCAGGAATTGAACTAATCTCTAGGATTTTCTATATCGGGAAGGTGAATCAGTGTACTTCCGGAGACTGACCATGGTAGTTTATTTCACGCTAGTATAAGTACTTAGCGTACCTCTCATCAACAATCTATTATTAATAGATATGTTTTTCTGGACGAGATGAAATATACATCATATTTACGTCGCGGCTAGAACAACTTAGAATAAATACAGGACAACAAACAAGGTAAATTGATTTGGACATATAATAAATTACATTTATTTTAATCCTCCCTGTAACAATAATTCTAAAGTTTAAAATTCTGCTGCGATGGTGAATCTCTGGTGGTTGGAACGAGAATGACCAACGGTCAAGCTCGGGCGATTTTTATAGTCGAGGTACAACAATCTCCGTAGCGATGGAAACGGAGGGCGATGACGTCACGCCTACTCCGAAATAAATAAATTGCTTAGGTATCGCTACACAATTTAATATCATTTACGTCGCGGCTAGAACAACTTAGAATAAATACAGGACAACAAACAAGGTAAATTGATTTGGACATATAATAAATTACATTTATTTTAATCCAATTCCTCCAAATCAATTACCTAACGTAGTGATAAAAATTGATCATAATTAATTTTATCGGAGATTGAAGGCCTGATATATTTGTAAATACAATCAGATGACCACTGGCCTCTCTCCTTAATATATGTTAAAGAAGCACCCTTATTATACAAGTCTGTGGTGCCTCCCCTCCTTAGAGAATGGGTTGAGAAGTTACCCTTAATTTTTGAATCTGCTAACATTTGTTTAAATTGTTTGTTAACCACAGTGTAGGATAAATAACTAAATTTACCTGTGGAGAACAAAGGATCATCCCTGGACTTTGGATGAATTTTATACAATTTTTCCAATAAATACACCGCGCAGACCCTTTTATTTTCCACTCTATTAATAGGTATCTCATGTATCTGGCCTGGCTTTTTTGTCTTTGAGGATGGCACATTTACCACGCATCCCCACTTATAAAATTTTACATTTTTTCTCAGAAGCATGTGATCAGACCTCACAACATGTCCTACTCTCAGTAGTGTCCTAAACAAAAAAACAATTACAATATAAATCAATATCCCTAACTGGTCTGACCAATCTACCTTCCTATACAACATTTCTAGATGCTTCTCTTTCAGTGGTTCTTTACTATCCACTTTACAACAATTGGAATTTTTAATTCCTTTTACAACCATCTTTATATTCACATCTGACCATCCTGCGACTGGCTTGGCCTTCACATTATGATAATAAATAACCGCTTGATAATAATTTATCACAGAGGATGCTTTCATAAATTTTGATAGATAAGAAATATACAGACAGCCCTGTTTAGATTTACATTTATAGGGTGCCCAGTTAAATTTACTACATACCTTTAGGTAACATTTCCATTGCATCCTCCGCAATTTCTGGGTATTTTCCCCTACAGCGGCTTTTTTCAACGTCACAACCCGCTTTTTCAGGTTGATTTTCTCTGCAAAATTTAAAAATGGCGTTAGTACAACACAAATTCGCCCCTAGGATACATTTTTTAACTGCATCCTCACTTTTAAAATATAAAAGGCGCGACAAAGTGTCCGCCACCAAATTATTTTTTGTGTTAATGTAGTGAGGGACTAATCTTACTTTATATATTTTGCAGATCCAAAATATTTCCCTAAGCCAACTCATGCACGTCGGATTAGTACTTATCCCCTTCCTAATCATATGGAAAACTTGTGTGTTGTCTGTGTAGATATTTACACTATGACCTGCAAGTTGGCTCAGCCATTCCTGTAGGCCACGTACTATAGGGAATAGCTCTAGTTCATTAATATTTTTATTATCATATATAATATCTGTAGGGGCTGGTAAAATATGGTTACAACCTGAATCCGGTAAAACAATGCTATTGTCCCAGGTACCTGCCCTCCAGTCACTTCCCATATATACAGCAAACCCCTTCATAGATGAGTCTGATACCATAGGGTATGGAAACTCTTTGTATTCGATTTTTCTTTTGCCATTGAAATTTTCCAGAAATTTTTCCCACCACAACAGGTCATCCCTACATGCCTGTCCTATTTTTATTGCTTTTAAATTATTATTTAACCCTTTCCACCCGCCCGATGCATTGAGGCATCGCCGCGGTAATCGCGCCGGATGCGCCCAGGCATCGCCGCCGTAAACACGCCCGATGCTTTCAAGCATCTTTCCCGCGAGATTTGGCTTACTTTTGCTTAAAATCGTCATAAAATCGTTAGAAAATGCCAGAATCGCCCAGATTTTTTTACAGAATAAAGCAAATTGTCAAAATTTCATAATTTCTTGAGATCTTTTTTTGCTGTAACTATGGCAACGGCCTGTCCAATGGCGATGGCCCGATCCATCCCACCCCTTCAACAGCTACTTCATCTCGGTAAGACCGGGTAGTAATGGCGTGAATTATACCATATTTTGGCTTAAAATCCATCGATTTACACCGAATCTTCAGGATATACACAATAAACAGAATCCCTTCCTTTCAAATGTGATCTCCATATGTTGACAAATTAAATATTTTCCGCAGGATGGCAATTTTGCATGGTCACCCCACCTCTTCCTTGTTCGCCGATCACCCACCATCCCGGCGAGACTGGTACAAACTTCCAAATTGACCGATGTATTTCCACTCGAAATGCGAAAAATACCGCATTTCCACTGGAAATCTTGGTGTCTATGTGATCATTGATGCATATTCTACTCAAACATCACAAAAAGAATGGTGCAAATCGGTCATTTCAGCGAAAAATGACGCAAATTCGTGCGGGCATCCTCCTCCCATGCTCGCCGATCGGCCCCCGACCGGCGGAATGATGCGACAGGTGGCGTCGTCTGGTGGGGACTTTCTGAACTAATACGGCGTTTCAGTGCGTGTGCTCCTCACTAGGGGCGGCGGGTGGAAAGGGTTAAAAGGACTTTATATAGGTTATAAACCCTTCGACAGTAAACCCTGCCCCCATCTACAACATGAGCGCAATGTGATAATAGACCCCCTAGACTTTCTAGTTCTTTCCTGCCTATTGTTGCTTTTTGACTGTATTTTACTACCAAATTTTTTAGTTTAACCAGTTTTTCCTTGGGTAAAAGAATTTCCATTTTATTGGAATCAATTTCCAGTCCCAAATAAGTACATACCTGAGATGGTGGGGTCACTTTTCCCCAGCTTATATGAAAGCCTATGTATCTCAATATTCTTATTACTACCTGTTGAGCCCAGGTAGCCTCTTCCAGGCTTGAACCAATGACAATAAAGTCATCCAAATAATTTACAGTCTGAATTCCATAAATATCTGACAAAATATGGTAGATAAATTCAGAAATTTCATTAAAATACATGGGTCCTAGTCTAAGACCAAATGCCAAGCGGGAGTCCTGTAAATATTCAGTTTTACCATTAATTTCCCATCTAATTCCCAAGTATTTCTGATGGTCTGGGTATATTGGTACTGCCCTGTAAGCTGATTTAATATCAACTTCTGCCATATAGTCTCCTTGATTTAAAAGGGCCACAACATTGTCTACACTTTTATATTTAAACTCCTCAATAATATTGTCACAATAATTATTTACTGAGACTTTTTCGGGCATACTGCAGTCTGTTATTGGCCTTATGTTACCATCAGGTTTTGGGACTGCCCCCATAGAGTGAATACCAGCAGGCTTTTCCTTTACTATTTTTAGGTACCCTTCAGCTAACTCTTTGCCTATTATTTTGTCCATTTTTTTTCTGTTGTCACCTTCGAAAAGTGAATTATAATTCCTACAGTCATAACCTAGACCCCCGCTTGGCACCGTATCATCAACTATTTTAAATCCATCTATAATACCATCAACCATAGGTCTAAATCTATTTTTGCATTCCTCTGAGCCCAAGGAAAGTAGGTATTCGAATCTACAAGGCCTTAATTGGCATAATGCGCCATTGATATAAAATTCGCAAGTACAAACTCCCCGAGCGCATTTTTCAAAAACATTGACAGTGCTTCCACTCGGCGAGCGCGCCGACATCAGAAGATTATTTACAGAATATTTAATATCTCTGGAAATACCCGATAGATTTTCTTCAAACTTGGGATGAACATCGGCAAGGACCTTAACTCCCTCCCTATCGACCGTTAGACAAGAAGTATCGGCTAAAAATTCCATATTTTGAACAAAGTTACCTTGCCGATTGACATTTTCATCCTCCTCCTCCGACACCGCATGTGTACTTTCGACACGGAAACCCGTGACGTCAGCGGTATCGGTGCTTTGACCCGGGCTTGACCCCGGCGCCGAGAAGTACCGGTGTGTACCGATCGTACCAAAATCGGACATAATATTTGAAATACAACTTAGTTCATCTTCCCCAATGACTGGATTATTACTTTCATCCTCTAGAACACGGAGGAAACCATTACTACGACCAGAAACCCTGGATTTACTACATAATTTGACATTTCTTGCTGGCGAGCAAGGACACGACTGAGAAGACCCGCTTGAAACCGTGACGTCACTGTCAGATAAGTGTCTAACGCCTGGAATCTTCTCAGATTTTAAAACGATATCCTATTTTTTATCGTTGCTTACACGAACACAATCTTTTTTGCTGTGTCCCTTCTTCTCGCAAACTATACAAGCATGGTTGAGATTACATTTGCCATAACATCCATTCTCGGAATTAAAGCGGAAGCATATTTTTTCCGAATATCCCCTGCCACTGTTTTGGTTTTGTTTACCTTTGAAATGTCCCCCCGACTTGGTATTGACAGTGGCCTTGAAGGTGTTGTCGAATGAAAAAGATGACATTATCTCCTCCTGATCAAAATTGCCAAATTCATCGTGTCCCAGCCTCCCAGCTCTCTCCCTTACTGAGATATCATATTGATTAAACGTGTCGAACGTGTACAACCGCTTAGAGGCTTTCTCTGTCAATAATTTTACATGTTTGACAGCGGGGAGTGGATCCTTTTTATCCAAAATTAACTTCTCGATAGTCTTTAGACCCACTAACAGAACCTCCTCCACATTCTTAGGCTTATCTCCGCTTTTGCAATACAATTTCTGGGCATATTTCTTTGTTTTACCTTTATCTTTCGCAGGAGAAGAGGACCTATCGCCGGAGCGGCTCGATTCATCGCTTGACGACTCGACGACGGGGCTGACCGGCTTGGGCGATGATTGCACCTTCCCCCTCCTCTTCGTCTTAGGCCTGGACTTTCTGGGCGATACCTCTATCAAGCCATCGCTGTCGTCGTCGGAATCGTCGCTTGGAGGTACCTTGGACGCCTCTTGCTTCTCCGTTAACCGGTTGACGGCGCCTACGAGCCTGGAGATGTTCTTCTCCATTGCTCCCATCCTGTCGTTGAGAACTTGAGTCCCCGCAGCCTTCGGAGGCGATTGGATCGCCGCCGGGAAATTGCCCGATGGGCGCTTCCCCATCTCCATTCCACCACCATCATCGCCAGAGAGGTCATCCAACCCCCCTGATGCAGTCTCGTCAAGGCGATTGCATTTCTTGCCCGTTGGGGCAATGTGCCTGGATTGACACTTTTTGCAAAAATTCTTCTTCTTCGACATCTTGGTAAGTCTCCGTTAAATATTTTACGAAGATTAATCGATCTAAACCCCTTAAGATCGAAGAAATAATTCAAATAATCGCCTAAAATGGCTTTAAAATTCTGCTGCGATGGTGAATCTCTGGTGGTTGGAACAAGAATGACCAACGGTCAAGCTCGGGCGATTTTTATAGTCGAGGTACAACAATCTCCGTAGCGATGGAAACGGAGGGCGATGACGTCACGCCTACTCCGAAATAAATAAATTGCTTAGGTATCGCTACACAATTTAATATCGTTCAAGTTATGCAATGCGTTGGACCTTCTAAGAACCTATGATATTTCTCTAAACTGAAGATATCTTATTAAAATGTTTATTGAGATTCTAGAATTGTTAAGTGAATTTGTCTTCACTAAAGATTATTACCACTCACTTATATATATATGCATATGATTATGCTCAGAAATAAAACAAGTGGTACTAACAGTGCATTGGATTGTATAGAAAAAAAACGTTTCCGATAAGATGTCATGATAGATATAGACCCTGCCTAGGTAAGACTCTTCCTAATGCTACTCTGCTTTCTTGGGAAAGCTGATGACAAATATTTTATAAGGTGAAGTGCGTGCAAGAGAGCATTGATTGTGCTTACTCTGCAGGCCTCTTGGGGGAGGCTACTGGAGATGGGGAGGGGGCATTTAGAGGTGGGTGGGGACTGCTAAAGGGCACCTACTGGAGCACCCAAATGGCTACATACAGTAAAAGGTCTGACAAATCATGGAACCCCTTTCAGGAGGGTGTAACTGATACGGTTTTTATTGGTTTATAATAAAGGGAATTGTATGTTTAATTTTAGTTCTATCAATAAGCAGGGATAAGATTCTGGAACTAGCTAGCTGTACAGGAAATACCCATATCATTCAACAGGGTTCCAGGTAAGTAAGACACTTTTGCAAATTTGTGGCCCGAACCATTATACATCCGAGGGGTTTGAATATACCTTTTCAGCAGCACCCTCATCCCAATCGGTTTTCTCACTGCCCAAACCTCCTTTTCTGCCCCTTATTTACACACAGTAACATGAAACCGAGCGATGCTATAACAAGGATCGTTACATTTTCCTACACATGTATACTTGATTCAAAAATGTTTTGCTAACGTGGCTGTCTGTTGCAGAGGGGAATGTATACATATTTGTCTTTTGTTTTATTTGGTAGGGTATGCGTGTAAGATTTCCCATTTTCCAATCGAATGTTTTCCGCATGAGAAAGAAACGAACATCTAGAAATACATGTAATAATTTTACTGAAGAGGCCTATAGGATGTCTTTTAGAGGTTTACCCAGCCTTATATCTGAAGGAGTTCCAGCTACGTCCGATGAGGTTTTGACCCTTTTTTTGATAAAATTCCCTTAAACTATTTGTAGTTTCATCATTATAAACTTTAAGAACCCTGAGAGCGTTCCAGATATCCTCGGAAGCCACACTTTAACTATCTAGTACATAATATACTTGCCATACTGTTAAATGAGAATTTAGAACATTAGGACAATTCAAGAGGGACAGACAGAAAGGAACGTGTCCTATAACACATACAACGTTGTATCTGTGTAAAATTGTTATCTTATTGTTGTCTTGGATATTCAATAACTCCTAATTAAGGGCTCAGATGTAATAGAAACAGGAGACATTATGCTAACAATCAGAGGAGAAACACATTAGGCCTATAGCTGCATGACTTTGAATAATCGAATTGGTTGGCAAGCAGTTCTGATTGTCATATATTTCAAGATCATTGCATACATCGTATATTGTATTATATATTGAACATAACTATTAGAAAAGAGTAATTATAGATAATTATATCCTATTGTGGCCATGATTCTTTTGACATTAATACGTTCATTATGATTAGTGTCTCAAGACATAAGTTATACGGTCTATCGGAAACAGTGAAGTCAAAACAAAATCAATTTATAACGGGATATTGTATGTGTATAATTATGTACTTTTTTAAAGACACATTTGCTGATCTGAAGACAATTAACAAAACATCATTAAATTTTAGTGACCAATTAACAGGATCAAAACGTTTGTAAAAACCTTTCGAAAGATCGGTCCTGCGAACCTAAAGAAAATTCCACTTTCTGCACCATAAAAAAGTTTGTGAACACTGCCATCATAAAGACGTACTATCAATATTTCAAACCTGACATTCTGTGCACGTTTAACCCCCTTGACAGTCAAATTATATCGCCATGTTCATTTATCCATTATTCCTTGTTGCCCTGGCGAATGCCAATGCAGACGTAGCTGTCATGAATGTATTAGCCTTGTGTGACCTGCCCCCTGCCCCTGATCAGTTGACCGATAGGGCCTGATAAGGTGTTATCAGTAGGCCTATCCCTAGGTACCAACCTGACGTGCAAGGCTTTCCTTAGCTGTATGTCGTTAGCAGGCCTAATGCCCACCTTCCGGGCACCGCTCACCTAGGCTGAGAATTGCTGGGTACAGATAGGTGGTGATTTGGGTTCTGAATTTGGTTTAAGTTCATGGCATGTTCAAAAGTACTGGTATTCACGCTGGCGTGGATTCTCTATGCATGGGTCTTTTGGTTTCCTTTTGCTTTCGCAATACATAGAGGTATAAATATGTTTAGGGGGAACATGGTAACTGCATAATGTTATTATTCTGGCTCTGCATTGACACCCTATCGCGCTGGTACTGCAGATTAATTACTCCCTGGTAATCTTGATGGAATTCTATGTAACACATGAATTAGCAAATAAGTTAAAGGGTTTCTTGCACATAAATTATCATATCGTTTTGCTTTATTTAGACAACTCGACTTGAGTATTCTAAAAACATCTCAGAAGAAATAAAGGGAAAATATCAAGGTATACGTGAGTAATTGAATTAGAATTCTTTAATGCCTAATCTTTCTGAGATTATAATTATTGACAGACCATTTCCCCGATGTTCATGTTAATTAAGACTATTGAAAGTATCAGAAGGATGTAAAACTAGATAGATATCTTTACCTGCTCAACCTTCATACTAATAAAAATGTCGAACCTGTAATCCCTGTTACTAAAACAGACATTTAAACCAGCAGGTTAATTAATCATGGTGGTGATATGGGGGGAGAAATACCCTGTCATTCGGATCTGAGTTAATTGTAAGATTATAAAACCGAACCTCAACAAACAAACATTTCAAAGTACATCCAGACCCACAATAAACTCCAGTTCTAAGACTATTTGGTCAGTCTGCTGCCATTCGGCTCTGGACATCTTGTAGCTATAGATAGTGGCTCAGGGGTTGAGTGGGTGAGGTGCCGGGGGAGGGTTCCTTATGCCACTAAGTGGCAGGCAGCTTACACGTAAGCCGCCAACTAGACAGCTCAGCCGCCAACAGAGTGAGGGCTGCTGTCTGCTTAAAATTAAAGTCGCTGCCCTCTCGGAAATGGTGTCTGCCACTTGACTAATAAGGCTTTGGGGGGAGGAGTGAGGTGTGTTATGTTAGAAGAAAGGCTGGGGTCTGCTTTTAAACAGGGTGGTGTTGTGGTTGTGTATTTTAAGGATAAGACAGGATTGTTGAAAGAAAAAAATAACAATCATCAAAAGGAGATGGGCCACAAGGCACACATTTTGGAAATGGTAGTTCTTGGACATAAAATTTGGGAGTAATTCTACGCTTCAATATTGATTTTCTCCTTTATTTTGATTGGTTAAGGGGGACAGAATCGCCCTACACAGATACAAAACGCAACCTGGGCAAACACCTTTGCACAGATTGCAGTCTTGCAGTTATGAAATTGAGAACATAAGGATAGAGGTACAAATTGAAAGTACTTTGTAACAACAAGCAATCATGTTTCATTGCAAAGCAATGGCAACATTACTTTGGTATTTCGATTCAGTACTTTGGTCCTAACTTTCTCTCTTTTGCATAAATCGAATGGTTTGTACATCGTGTAATATATTTGCGATTTTTCAACCCTGTAACTTTGTCTGAGAATTATGTATCTTTATCAATATTGCAACAAGATTGCAGTAAAAAGATCGCAAAGAGAGTGACCTGCTTCATTCGAATCCAATGGAATCCAATCAGATTTTGGAGTTTCCAAAAGCCCGTTCAAGGAAACAGTTATGACCTAATCAGGTATTCTGCCAAATAAACAATGCATAACTTTAATGATAGAGAGTGGACTTGTTATCAAGAGTTATATTTGATTTGTGCATCTTTACTCTAAAAATAATAAACCTTGCAAATTAACTCTTATCTTTAGGTGAAAACTGGTTTCCAATCTATTTTGATCTAAGATGATGGAGGAACCTGAAATTAAACAAACTTACTTGGTTTATGAAGCAATAACATGGTGTAGCCTGGCGTGCTGAAACAACTGGGCCTCAAAAACCTTGGCGAAATCAGCATATTTCATCCTCAGTCTAATAAGCAGTTGGACTGCTTCCTCAATAAATACGATTAATCTTGGGAATTAATTACTTCACAGAACAGGTACTTGGGCCCAGGAGCTGTAGGGAAATCTTAAAGTAGATAGCATCAATCAGCAAGAAAACGCCTAGAGTGATGTATCTTGAAGTTAATTACTTACTATGGATACGATCAGTCCAGCATCCAACTGCTTTCCATACGTATATTACTGTTCTCATATGAAATGAAAGTTTCTTTCGATTCGATATGACTGCATCACACGTGACAGTGATTTTTGTTTAGGTAATTGCCACTTATTTATGAAGTGCATTTATACACTGAAAACACAGAGTTGTCAAAATGGTGCCAAAAACGACAACCCAATGTTGTCTGTGTCTTCATACAAAAAATCTTATTTATGATAATTTCATGTTGTAGATATCTTAGTCCATAATAATGGCTTCCTATTTTCTTATTACTAGTTATTAGGTATGGCCATTACACATTAGTTGTATGTTTTATGACACCATTCACTTACAATACTTTATCATAGACAGAGGCCATGACAACCTTGGGCTGTCGTTTTAGGCACCATTCACTTACAACCCTAGGGTCGTCAGGCAGCACTTTTGACTCTCATTTTGTTCTGTAACAACCTTATGACAACCCGATTCTCAGTTTTTGCTTCTCTGACAACCTTTTTGGCCAAAGTAGTCAGGAGAAAATGACAACCTTTGGGTTGTCATCCAGCCTCAAAATTGACAATGACAACCCTCTGACCACCCCCAAATTGTCAAAGGATTGTCACAAGGTTGTCACACAGTATCAATGGCCTGAAATGAGCCCTGCTCTGCCCCTACAAGTCACCTATGACAACCCAAAAGTCACCTATGACAAACCAAAAGGCACCTATGACAACCCTCTGACAACTTTAAAGTGGCTCTCTGACGACTTTGTGTTTTCAGTGTATTGTAATTTTCTATAAGAAAACGTCAAAGTGTTCAAATCAAAAGAGGCAGAGGAATATCCATAGTCCTTCTATCCACACAGTTTTATTTCTCCCTATTTATTCAATCTACTTTAAATGAGTGTTTCAGAAGAATGAACAATATCTCACTTCAACCCAAATCTTATAATAGAAGACAAGTAACCTGGTCGCATTCATATTTTCGAAACCTTGGCCTAGACAATCCCGTTGCATGGCAAGCTAACGGAAACTATCAACTTTAGGAACACACAGAGGATATATATATATGTGTGTATATATAATTATGTATTTAAGGCAAGCACCACGTGGCAGCCACTTTTGAAACAACTTGTTAATACATTAGCACCTCAATAAAAAGACACCTTATCGGATATGTCATACCGTTACAAATACTCCTTGCAAAAATTACTATCCCAAAAAAATCACGGCCAACTGATAATGTTACCATTGTATCCACTAAGCATTGTTTCGTAGTAACAGTACTACGTTCATAGATCCATTTGCCTACTTTACATATACTACTCACTCCTCCAGCCTCCTCCAGCGTCCGACAGGTGGCCTGCGTCTGTCACGTGATATATCTGACCGGAAGCAGCCTGTTCGATGCACCGGAAGTAGAAATAGGTGTAATCGGAAGTAGCCATTACGCGAGATAGCAGAGCGACGGAGCAAATGTCTCCCGAGCAGAAGTTGGTAGTGCTGAGATATGAATGTGTTCGACAAAACATAGACTATGGTGGTTGTTTTTCATCGAGTCACCACAGTATCTTACCAGACGTTGCTCTCGTGTTTTGAGAGAGTTGGGTACTTTAGGGCTATCTATATCAGGTATTTTTATATGGGTAAATTTGTATATGAGCACACTTTTGAACGAGTAAAGTTTATATGTATATATAAATGTAGACATCACAGCACAAGCAGTGGTATGATAAACAAGACCCACTGAGTTGAATGTCTGGCGGAGACTGTATTTAAGTAGGCATCATTAACGCATCAACATCACCCATTAAAGGTACGGTGATTATAGTTGAGGTTTTACATAAGTGTAGTTAAGAACTATATAACATTTAGGAACTGTGACCTCTAAACTGTGATACCTGAATTTGGCTGCTGACAACTGGAAGCTGGAAAATAAGATACATCATGTATTGTATTCATTATCCATGGAATATCGTCATTTGATATCTTTTTTATTATCTTTCTTTGATGAAATTCAACGTTATAGTTTTTCATTATTTTCTGACTCAGTATTTCGTCAGCTTAATGACCAACTAGTTGACCTCCGAGCAGCCCTCCCTCAGTGCCTTCTCCCGGTAACATCTCCATCTGTATCTATTTGCAGCGAGTGGGGCAAACTCTGGGGACTTTTAAGGCAGTCTTGTCACATAGGTCAACCACATGTCTCGGCGTGTAGCGTATCAGTGAGCGGCTCTTGAGCAGCTCATGAGCAACTCATGAGCAGCTCGGACAACTCACAGGCTGAGCAGCATGAGGAGACGAGACGTCTCAGCCTTGATCGGGTTATATCCACCTGGGGACTGACTGTGTAAAAGGTGTCTTTTACTATGAGCAGATTTTGTTTGATGTTAATGTAAAGACGATTTTCATCACTTTGGCAAGGCCCTCCATAGATACTTCGTTAATCTAGATAACGTACGTTTAAAGCGGCTTTCTTAAAAGCGGTAAAGGTCGGCAAGGAAGATATATAGTCTTAGTTTTGCAGATGTATAAATGTCAGGAAGTACACCAGTGTAAGGTCTCCGTTAATGGCATGAGTCTAGCCGATTTTTACCAAGCATTAAAATTAATTAGTACATTTACTTACATATAAGCACAACATATCCTTATTTTTATTTCACTTACTACAGTAAGGTTGTTATACTTGTGTGGAGAGTCTGATGTTTTAAAGATAGGCTATGTTGTTAAACGTCTTCAGACAAGTCCACATTCGAAGAAATTCAAAGTAAGAACATAGGTTGAGCGATGTTGGTATGGCTTTTTGTTTGGTTATCTGGTTGTTCTATGCCATTTCTAACTCCCAGGGTCACGTCAGATGCGGTGATGGTGGTCTAATCTACGATAAGGTAGGCACCCTCTCCCTACACTTGTAGTGAGATGGTTCTATGTGCAATGTCCCCAGAGAGGGCTTTGCCCCTAATTGTCGTTGTTTACCAAGTAATGAATACACTAGTACTACCAGGCCCTGTAGGTACCTACCTGTCCTACCTGTTATTAATTCATGTTTTAGCAGAAAATACTAATGTTGCCGACCCTGTCGTCATAAGTTACATTTAGTAATTACCTTTGCCATTATAAAACATAGTGCGCCACCTGTGCTTTGCATGCAATTGTACTGACAAGAATTAGTTCGAACTCAGCACACCATAATGCTTCAGAGGCATCCGTTACACCCCTATCCTTTCAGTACTTTCTGGTCACATAGTTCCCTTTGCTAGATTACATTCTTGGACTGATATTCAGATTTACTCTTTTCTTAAATGTATCACTGAACATTTGTAGGGATTTCCTTTCACCTAGATAATTTTGCTAAAATTGGACCCAGAAGACTCAAGTTCAAAATCACTAATCACCTTTAAGCAAATGACGGAATTACAGCGCCACCTATTGTGGTTAATGACAGCTGAGTACAAACATTTGGCTCCGTGTAGTTCTGTGAAGAATGATTCACTGTAAATATGTATCTTCTGAAGGAACTAATATTGGTAGAGTGGCACCGGCGAGCCACAACGTCAAGCCTTTCCTAAAACAGCACCGTCGTATGGTATTGGGTTGAGTGTTTCGATTGAACTCCATAATCAAGTATAACGACAATGAATGATAGGGACTTAACACGATTGCAATAGAAGTCTCTTCATTTACATGAAGATTTAATGAGAGGGCTCAGATTGTTTCGACTAGATCAGTTCCTACGATTTTTTGACAAATAGACGTAATGACATACAGGTACAACCCAAAAGAGTCGTTCTAATCCAATCTTTATTTGCTACTCAAAAGACTGATTGTAATCATGATAACGTCTTTGGTTGGATTCATTGACTCATGCTGATGTCCAACCTATGACGACATCGATATGATTATAGGTAGCACCAACACTCTGTAGATTTAGTAGTTCATTCTAAGAATCTGATAACGTTTTGATGAGAGGTCATTTAGGTAAGACATCTAGACATGTAAACCCAGTTGAATGCTTTCAGTACAAGATTTGCCACCTGGATCCGCGCCTGATATAACCAAACGCACTTGGTGCCAATCATTTTAATATATTTGCAAAACAACTGCACTTTTAGTTGCAAAATACAAAAATAAAGTTTGACTGATCTGCTGATTGTCTAATAATAGGACAGAATCGATTTTTTGGGGTAGTTGGGTAGAATGGTTCTAAAATGTGAGAGACTTTTTCATGACAAGGCCTGTAAGGCCTTTAGACACCACAAATGAACAGATACAGGAGGAATTGGATTTTAGATTCCGTTATCGCAATAGAGGGTAATACTTGCCATACACACCTGACTGTTACTTCCGCTGGTGTTCCTAAGATTTTGTGGACAGAAAATTGTTCTGAGAAACGTAAGATTGGTATAATAAGTACTAGATTTAAATGTTCATCATGGTTTTGAATAAAATTTATTTCAGTTAATGAAAACCATGAGAAAATGTCAAAGTTAAGCAAACTGATTATGAAATATCAGTCCACTCCAGTTTTAATCATTTTTAAATGATCATGATGGGCGAAACATAAAAAATTATTAGCGCCTGGGCTGATCAAAGGTCCTCAAACAAGACAACCCTACCTTTGATAATGGGATTGCTTCTGATTTATGTAATTGTACATGAACCTCAAAAACCAAGTTTCACTTAACTGGAAATTAATACAGTTTGAAATGCAATCGACCTAGATTTCCTTTTCAATATTCAAGAGATTATTTCATATTCAAAACATCTGCCTCTGAAACTAACATTAAGTGTATCAATCACGTGAAGCTGTACAATACAGCTTCCAGCTGCTTTTCCTTCAATGAATTTATGTTGTGTGTGGGAGTTTGCAAATGAAGATGGCTTCGGAGATATTCATACGCAGAATACATCTTCAAGCTCATTATGTCTTTACCTTTTCCCTCATATTTAAGTAGGCTTACATGTTTCAATAATAGCATATAATTATACGAAAAACACATTTGGAAAGGAAAGTACGTTTCCTAGCCCAATACACATGGAATCATAATGTGCAAAATGTTGTTTTTATCCCGAATAGCAGATACCATAAAGAAACTACAATAGCAGCAATACTAATCTTTGTTCAAAATAGACATTATTATAGCTTTAACATTACAACGCTGTAATAAGACCCCTTATTTGCTTTAGTTTGACCTTGGCCGTAATCAATGTATAGGATATTGCTCTTATTTTGCAATTACAACATTTAAATTGAACGCTACCGAAAACCTGAAATTTGTACAATATAGAACCTATCTCAAATGTGACGTCACTGTTGCGATACCTGTCCTTGCCACTTAACGCAACTGTGGCCCAATGCATAGTAATCCTCATATCAAAGAGAGTTTGGGCTTTTTTGCCTTACGAGGTATCTTTGTTGAAATAGTTGCTACTCTTACTGTTTTACTTTGATTCTGTAAGAATCAAATCATTTAAAAAAAAAATACAGTTTGATGTTTGTCGCTATTTTGACATATCAACAAGGACATAGTTGTTAATCTTGTATCTATGATACTGTTCTTCCTTGTTAATTGTTTTGTTTACTATGTGAAAGGCCACTGTCATAGCTGTTATCTAATAGCTGTTAATAGCTGCAACCTCATAGTTTATACACAAAGTCTTTTGAAAAGATCAACTATAGGATGGTTATCATAACGCTTTTGTGAACTAATCGACATGTGCAATGATAGTTTAATACTTCAGCTGCTCGATTGCTGTGACCTAGTTATAAATGCGTGAATGAACAAGCTGATGAACGAGGGGTTTGGTGATTTGTCATTCTCTCCGAGATACACATCAAAACAAAGTCATAAATCCCCACAAATGGCCATTACACTTGCTGTATTACCAATAAACAAAGCCGACATGGGTACACGGATACTAACACTGTAGGCTTGACTGACGGATAACTCAGATTTGGAGGCCAAATGGTTTTAGTCAAGCCGAGGAGGTGCCAGCATCACTTTTGCTGAAGCCAGTGTTTCATAAATTTGCCTAAAACTCCACATATTGACATAAAGGAGTATGAAAATAGTTATAAGTGTAAAGGTAGGCCAGGGTTTGTTTTATTGGCCATCCTTATCTCCAGGCCTAATAAATAAATAGGCATATGGGAGAATAATTGGGGGTCCTTTCTTAGACATTAATTCTAACCCAATAGTTTGGTAACAATAAGCTGTATGTAAACGATATCTAGCTTTCACCTATACAAAAAAGGCATGGTAAAACACAATGAAAAGTGGCTCGAATTGCCGTTAGAGTTTTCAAGAGAAAGGCAGTTATCACGAACGAAACATGAGAAATATGCCTTTGAGGTTAAGGTTCGCGTTGCAGGGCCACTTACGCAGTTGTTTATGATGGTCAGTTGTGTACGTGAGCTGTTTTAGTGACGACCTGACGTCTGTAGGCCTTCTTAAACTTAATGGAAAACCTTTGGGGTCATTCCAGTACAGCGCCAGGGTGCAGTTGTGACGTGTCTCTAGACTGAAATAAAGGTGGGAGAAACGTTAGGCAAGTCTGTTGGGAAGAAAGCAAGATGAAATGATGAAAAAAAATAAGAAGTTTCCCCCGAAAAAACCTGCAAGTGATTGATACTTTGACAGAAGTATGAGATAATAAAA
This sequence comes from Lepidonotus clava, assembly GCA_936440205.1. Classification (NCBI taxonomy): domain Eukaryota; kingdom Metazoa; phylum Annelida; class Polychaeta; order Phyllodocida; family Polynoidae; genus Lepidonotus; species Lepidonotus clava. Next base: position 34,589,387 of record OW387140.1, read on the forward strand.
GGCAAATTTCCTCTTACACTTACTAGAAAATAAGAGCATTGCTCTTTCTGTTATCAGGTTATCGCTAGAAAATCTGCTGCATAACTTAGATGATCAGGCAGAGAGAAAATATTTGGCTAAAATATTAGTTTTTAAAAAGCGCATAAACATAATTTAATAAATAATAATTCGCTAAACAAATCGGTTGTAGAATAAAGTTTATTTTTTATAACTCATCTTAGTAACATTCATTAAAAGTTCATCATCCACTAAAAACCATCACCGTTCAATTCTATGCCAACTTTATGACCATTCTTCTGACAGTGGCTAAATGATGTGTCAAATGGAAGTACTTCTCATTTTTCCTTATGACAATATTGTAGTCTTCTTTATTGATGTTCCGTCAGCAAAACAGCTGAATCATATGTTTCCTTCCCGCCACCTCGCCTCTCTCTGTAATACTATTGTTAGCACCACAATAGGCTTTTCTACAACAGAATCAATTTGTACTATGAGAGCACAGGCAAAGGACCACACGGGAAAAACGTTTATTGTCTAGTGTTAATTGGAACATCTTGGAAATTGTAAGAACCATGCTAAACCGAAACAATGTCGTCTTCTGTATCATTAATATTCTTTACTGAATCGCCTATCAGTTTGAAACTACAATTAGGAACGACTTAGCGGTAACGTTCTGCAACGTTTAGATAACGTTATGTGACGCTCTAATACGTCGCAAGTCATAATTATTCGGCTTGAAATGAAACCATAGTTCACTTTGCCAATACCTTTTTAGTTGGAAATGCAATTTCAGGTAATAGTTCAATGTACATGAGATATTGTTCCCTTTGCGGACATCTCTTTACTTGGAAACGCAATTTCAGTTAGTAGTTCTATGTATATAAAGCCCTGTTTCCACCAGCCGATTTTACTACCGATTTGTTTGTAATTTATTACTTTTAACTGGTAATATGGCAAAGTATTATAATATCTTATATACCCTTTAAAAGAGAATTAAAAACCTTGTCTAATGGTATATCACATGTTCATGACTAACCGATATTCCCACCGCCGATTTCTGAAATTGGTAGTAAAATCGGCTGGTGGAAACAGGGCTTTCAAATTTGTATGAAGGTGTTATCTAATCAATCCAATAATTATTGCCCTTTGATGTTAACAAGTCTGTATCCTGCAACAGTTTGGTTTTTTTATTGAATTCCCACAGCTAGCCAGTTACAAAGCGATTGATTAGATAAGTATTATGTGATCAAAATCTGAATATAATATATAGTAAAGCCTGGTCCCCACTGAGCAAACCCACGCCTCGCTGACCAATCTGCGAGCGACAAACTGCCCTGGCGCCAGTCTGGCGGACGACAAAGAGGGTTTAGTCGCCGACAAACCCCCAAAAATATCAGACATGTTTGATTGTTGTCGTCCTGAGCGACAAACTTTAGCCTCTGGGACCGACAAAGTACCTTATTCTGCCGACGACGTCACTCTCAGCGGCCCAGTGGGGACCCGGCTTTATGGTAATACTTAATTTTGAAATACATTGGATCTTGGCTGATTTAGATTTCTGAATGTGATGACCAAAAGCCTCCATTTCCTTGAAAATCACTGGCGCTCTTACGAGAGAGCTCAGAAATAGGTGTCAACTAGTTAAACTAGTAAATTAAATTGTCTTTCCAAGTTTTACGTTAAGCGAGATTTCTATATTTAGAAATTCGTTTCATTTCACAAACTAAACTTCTTACTTCAGGATGTATTTGAAGAGAATGTTACTTCATTATGGTTGTGCCATTTCACATATTCGACTCATCTCTCCTTTGATATATCATAGGAATAAGTATAATTAACTGCACTATAATATACTAGATGGAATATGCTAGAAATATTCTGGGAACGGCGCCAGCTAAGTCCTCACGTTTCATAGCTTTAGGGTAGGATGTGAGAAAATTCTCTATATCCCCAGACAGTCAAATCAAAGAGCAGCCTGTCTACAGGGAAATGAATACAAAGGAGGCTGGGCACCATTCTAAAAACATGAGGATTTCCTTTGTGAATAGGCAGCAGGCATTCCAATGCCAAGGATATTAGCCTGTTATCTCCAGGATTTCTTGGGAGGAATTTTAATCAAATGGTAGAGAAGATCCTTTCAGATTAGTTTAGCAGATCAATAGACATTAGGTTCTTGTTTTTCTAAATTTTCAGATGCATTAGTGTATACATAGGAGCAATATTATGAGTCATATTACAATACGATTCTAATGTTATCATAGTAGTTATATTATTACACGATTGCTAATACCTACCCTCGTTGGTTGTCTAGTTAGGTTTAATCAATTTTGAATGAAGAGGGAATTATCAAAGGGTATAAAATTGAATTATATAGTATGTTGATAACCGCAGCTTGTTGTGCTGAATTTTTACATCTGCCCTAATCAGATTATCACATTTACACTAATCAAAGGTTAAATTCATGACCTAGCTATGAATCGGGTAATGGATTAAGACCAATCATGGTTCATGTATAATTATAGGTGCTGGATTACACTACATCTAAGGGGAAACTAGGCAATGGGAAAATGGCTTTCGAAATCCAAAGGTTTTTCACGTGATTTCACCAATTTGAAGACGAGAAGAGACTTTCGAGACAGTTTAGTAAATGAAGTCCTAGAGTTCAAGCACTCGTTTTCACTAAGATTTTCGAGTGCGTTTATCAATAATACGCCAAATACATGTATGTATAGCTATTATACTCACTAAGCCTGTGACAACTGTCCCATCTTTACGTTGCCTTATTTCACAGTTTTTCCTTTATAATGCGTTGTTAAGATCCAGAGACCCGCAGACAATTGTGTAATCCTGTTTCTCGTTATTCCTGTTAGCTCCCTTCAGTTAGGAAATGAAAATGATGGTATTTGATCTCCTCGATACGCTTTGTATGCATAGGAAGGGTATAGTCTTCTAACCCTTATGTTTAGCCAATTGCAACCAATCCAAACTCCAAGAAAACTGTGCTCACCCTTCGCAAAAATTAACTTTCTTAACAAAATTCACGTCAAATGATAAACTTTAAAATCACACCTGAAAAACAATGTATGTAAAACAATAAAAGAGTTCGCTAGGTTTTTACGGATGTTTCAAATTGCCCATTTTAAACGTGCAGTCACATACACGCATCCCGTAATCAACGGAAGTGTTGTTTGTGTCTTCTTACTAGTGATTTAGCACCTTACCTAATGGGTTCTCAAAAGATAAGATAATAAGCTGTTGAAGAAATATGTTTACTCTAGCAATAATTAATGGCCAGGTCAACATAGGTTCCTCTCCCCTTAGCAGCCATTTTTCTGATATCCTATTGTAGATTTTCTTCCAATGCACTAAAACATAAAGTAACCATTAATTTCGTCCTTCTCTTCCCAGGGATGCAAAATAAAAGTGAGGCTACAATGTAGGATCGATAGGTACAAAAGCTGGGAGCACAATGTGACCTTTTCATGTTTAATGCCAAAATGGAAAGAGAATTGGACACATGTAATTCAGTTTTAACAAAGATATCATGAAACAGACTTTCTGATGAATAATAACCAATAATAATGCAATAATGCAGGACTTGTATATAATGTATGAGTATCCTGAGACTGTTGAACATTATATAAATGATATCAACTATCACCCTCAATCTCATAATTGGCTTAACATTCTGTACCAAATCTGCAACATTCCATCAAAACTATTTGCGCATTTTCCATTTATTTCCGTTATCTCTGTGCTACTCTTCCCTCCTAGAATTATAGGATCCTCCCTGCCCTCAGCCACTTCCTCCAGTGAATAACCTCGGGTCGGTGACCCTTTACTTAAGGGGTATTAACCCAACCGACAGCCCGCTACCAGGGTCTTCTACGTATCTCGGCAATGACAAAACATAGGCTTCTGGTTGATAAATACTTCCTGAACTCACGGAGCCCTACTGGAGTGTTGTATATAACATAAACCAACATATAAACCGTTGGGAAGTCAGTGAGGGTTATTTGATTTTTAGTAGAGCATAAAGGTTTGCTTATGTTTATGCCTGGAGTTAAATACAATGACGATATAAATGTTTAGTTGCCTGTCATTTAACTCTTGTTTATATATATCTGCGTTCAGTCCTAAGCTCACAGTGGCTTGAGTCAAGTTGCAAATTTGTTTTTCAATTTAACTGCTTCTAAGAATTTCTCCATGGCCTCTTTCCTGTTGGACCTAAGGTTGACATAAATGCTTGACATCACCTTATTGATAATTTCCTACAAAACAATTATTTCTTCAAGGAGAATGCTGGCTACTCAATACAGGCTGAAAGAGCATGATAATAATGACCATAGGTATATCCACCAAAATGTATACTTTCATACGATTCTTTTTCTTATTGCAGTCTCCCATATCTAACAATTTAACCATCCCAACGACAGAAACATAATTAAGTAAGGCACTTACACAGCCCAAAGGAAATAGAAACAAGGGAAAGGACAAGAGCTAAAGTAATGATAGCAACCCCTATAAACCTGGAACATGTGGTTCACTGGCCTCCTGTGAGCGATAATGGGGGACCTTAGCAGGAGGGATTGGGGGCAGAAGTCAGGAAGATCATAGAAAGGCTGGACCAGAGGAGCTGTGAACATGTCACCTTTCTTGTTACTCGAGCAAGCAAGGAAGATGTATGAGTAAGACCCCTGGGCCCTGAGAGCAGGTCAAACAAGTGCACCAGAGCCATTCTGTACATGCGTTCTGGGACTGACAGAGTGGGAGAAACATGTTCATATTGTCGTGTTTTTCATGTTATATCGAATTGCCATAATTTTTACAATGTCATGTTTCTCTAAAGCCTCCCATAGTTTGACATTTAATTATCCCAATGAAGGTAAAGATTTTTGAGACAAAAAACAGGGGAAACTATAGACATATAATTATGTACAATCGTTTGCTATAGGTCTATCTGCGGATGAATATTTCTCTATACCAAACTATAAAAACATTCTACTTTTCCATTATGTTCAAGTTCAAGAAAATTGCAAAAAATAATGAAAATGTACTTGTTCAGCCTGGCGAGTTGGTTACATATAAGCACAGAAGACACAGTTCTCATGATAAAAACAGACAGTTATTGAGTTATCAGGACTTAACTTGAAAACAGGGGGGGGGGGGATAAATTCCTGACTGCTCATTTACATTATTTGTCATACTCTAAGATCTATGTAAGGCATAATGATTTTATCACTCACCAAGAAGGAATTTTCTTTTGTCAAGAATTAGGCACCGTTACTCATGAACAAAGGCATTAAAAGGACTAATATCTATCGCAATTACATGTTTGGATTCAACCGATGTTTTGCTCGCGCCTGGGAAACCAATTTTCCTCGAATTCATTTAACCACCCCATAAAACGTTCCAGGGAAGCCATGGTGGTCAGAACTATTTGGGTCAAACGGCCAAAAACATGTTCTCACGGGAACCCCGATCGCTTATTTCAATTTTCCTGAAAATTAAACACACGTGTTTGATAATACTTTAAGTCAACCATGCAACCCGGAGAAACCTTTAAAAAGGTTCTACAAACGTGCAGGTAGAAATTATTTTATTAATTCTCGGGTTTTTATTGACTCCCACAACAATCCTTTTTGTTTTTTTATAGAACAGCGTAATGTAATTGACGTAAGCAATGCTGTTTTGCCTCATTTACTTCATTGCGTCATTAAGACAATTCCAAGAGCCTGTTTCAAATGAAAGCCATTGACCTAGAACCAATGTTATATCCCTGATATGAGTTATATGATTTTATACGAGCTCAAGTCTCATAAGAGAAGACCCAATTCTGTAAAGCAATTACGTCCTGTTTAATATCTGTTGAAAACTAATTGCTTTCACTGGTACCCTTTCCACTCATCCGTTGGAGAAGTAGTGTGTGGGTTTCTCAAAGGATCTAAAAACATCAAAGCATTCCTTTTCATGATTGAATACTTTTATTTAACAGCTATGTGCCATTGCATTGGTGAACATGTTCCTAATTGACTGAAGTCTGTATTGATTTTACCAGGTCTCATTTATATTAGCATCCAGTATATTGCATTGGGAATCCATGACAAGAGCCCAATAGGGCCTGATTTAAAGATTCATCTCAACACCCTTAAAGATCCCTTCTCCAGTGAGTAGAAAAATTCAACGGTCCTTCCTTCATCATTAATAACCGCAGAATCCCTCCAGCAAACCCATTAAGCTTTATTGGGGATAACCACTTTCTCACTGGCTAAAAAATGCATTTCCCTCGGGATAACAATAATAGCCCACTGTTGGATAGAGCTAACCCTAATTCCTCCAAGGCCCACAGCACAAAGCTTCCTACCGGCAGTTCTGACCTGGGCTATATAGGCCCCACCTTTACTAATGACCCCCTTGCGGATCCCCCTGCCTTGTTTGCGCTTTTCAGGCCCTAGTCCATTAGAGGCAATCTACTGGCACATCATTAGGGGCCTCCAAATCAGCCTCAGACTTCACACGTGCCTCTGAGGCGGCTATTTCTGGTGGAGGCTTCTGGTGCGAACAGCAGGCCCCCAACATCAGCTGCCAGGCCCTCAACATCAACCACTGGGCCCCTAACAGCAGTTGCTGGGCCCTAACACCTCCTGAGTGTTCCTCACATCCAGCCAACGCCTCCTGGCCCACTGGACCCCCTATCTGTCACTTAGTTGGTGGACCAATATATTATATTCCCTGCTGAGTTGGCACTTAAAGGTTTACTTTTTGTTTAAATAATGGTGGGTTTGTTCCCTGCTTGTTTAAATTAGGTTTGTTCATTTTGGCCTAAAAACCACTATGCTCATTTTGAGTGAGAGAAACCTTAGCTTATTCAATTTTAAATTGTCCACTGTGCAGGGAATACTGCATATTGCCCACTTTTGATCGCCAAAAGGTAGTTCAGACATTTGGGGTGTGGATCTATAAAGTGTGTTTTACATAATATTATGCACTACAATTTCATGATAAAAGCATCTGATGTATACGTGGATTCGCAGTCCATTTGATGAGACAATATTATCAAAAATATTGTAGCTACTTTGTAGAATCGTTGATATTATCAAATCTTACAAAACCAATCTATTGTCAAACGGACTCCAATGAAAAATATTAAGTAAATGACACAATCAAGAAGAAAAAGTGTTTAGTTTAAAGGAAAATGTGACAACGCAAAGCTCAGTGTTGTCAGGAACTCTATGACAAACTCATGCGAGCAGATAAGTTTTTTTTAATAGCAGGAAAAAAAGTGTAGCTTTTGTGAAGGGAAATGTGAGGATTGCAATCTTGATACTCAAACGAGTGGATAGACGTTTCCGTGTAAGCTTCTCCGCGACAGACCTTAAGACATCCTCCTATTGGTGGTAGGTGTTACACGTCACTCTTAAAGCGATTGGGCCTTAAGAAACGATACGCTTAAATACAGGAGGTTCATTTAAAAGCGTTTTAAGTCAAACAAAAAATGCACTGCTAGCTAGGAGGAACATGCGAGCGTCACTGGTGATAAAACCAAGAAATAAAACAATTAAAAACAATAATATATTTAATGCACTGGAGTGGCAATTAGACAGCATAAATGTATTTCAAAAAGTATCACATGACAGATTAAAAACACAGTAATTCCAGGATCGTTCTCCACTCCAATATGCGTATCCTATATGTTGATAAACGTTGTCAGACATCAGCCAAGTAAATCAACTGTAACTTGTTTGAATTAGACTAGAATATTTTTGAAAACAAAGTAATGTTCCAGCTTTAAATCTAAACTTGAAATGTCTTTTTCTTGTTCTAAAACATATCATTCAGTCTTTTTTAATTGGTTAAATCTAATTTAATATTATCATATATCGATCAACTTTATTTGCTTGATATTGAATAGATATAACACAAAGAAAACATTAAGACTGTTCGTTTTACTCCTCTCCCCCCCCCCCCCCCCCAAAAAAAGAATAAATAAATAAAAAAGATTTAAAACCTAGGCAGAATCCGCCCGAGCTGTATACGTGCAAACTAAGTTAATGGTGTCTGGAAACGGCTGTGATAGGACGTCGTCACCACAGCTGCGACCTCCTCAAGTCCTGAAAGCAGATTTAAAGTAAAAGTGCGGGAAGCCACGATCCGAGCATGGTCCGATTGAGAACCCATTTCGGAAATCGATTCTAAGGAATAAATATTAGTAAACATATTTGGGATAACATATGCATAACAGGGGTTACCTAATGAGTTAAGTCGCACAAGAACAAAGCACGGAACATGGATGAACAGAAACCTGTTATATACGCTTTGTCGTATAATGGACCCATGGCTTTAAGAACCGAACCTAGCTGAACCATCATTGTCAATATCCCATTTAATAAGCCTGCTTCATATTCTTCATATAATTGATTTAAATTTTAAAATTAGTTTCTAACAACTCATTTTATGAGTAATGTAACTACACGGTTTGAAGTCGATATAGTTGACGGGACCACCGATAATTCGGTATAACATATTATATACAGTCGATAATGTATATACATTATTATCATGTAAATCTAATCCAGTCAACTGGTCAATATGATGTATCAAGTGGTTTATTGTACTAAATACCGTGAATATCGCCCCTAGTTTGTCTGGGCTTTGGAACTAGTTCTTACATAAAAGTAATATCTATTTCGGTATTTAATCCCCATCCCGGGAATAATCCTTGTGTGGTAAGTGTAATAAGCCTTCTACTACAGACTATACATAATTATGCTTAAATCTATTTTCTGCAACAGATTGTTGTGCTGTATAACCCAACATACTGTTCTCGTCATACATAAACACACAACAATAAGACCTCCTTATTCTAAAAGAAGCAACCTTCATAATCAAGTGTGCATTATACAACATACTTCACATACGTACTTCACTCTACAGATTCTCATTAGAACTGGAGCTCATTTGTGTCTCCTACCCTGACCCCCCATCCCCTGGAGGACGCTGCTGTGATACCTCTAGCTGTGACTATCCGTGTGAGGCTGAGCGAGTCGTGACAGGCCCAGGGGTGATAGCCCGGAGCGGCTTAGGTGTCATTAGGCACAGTCAGATCCTGAGGCCATGATATAGGCCTTTGACCTACGGAACTAGGTCTTTTATAGTTGTTGTTGTGTTGTTGTTATTTAATGGGGGTTCAATGTCCGATGTTTCTTACAACAAACTTGTTTTATATATGTATGAACTTTATGTGTTTATTGGCCTCGTTTTTTATGTGTTTAGAAATCATTTTCGTTTTGAAATCCTTCTTTCAGCTATCTGCAGATGGATGGGAGAAAGTTTTGACTGGGATTATAATGATTGGGTTATGTAAAACATTATGCAAATGGGGAAAATAAGAAAAAGAATCTGACCGTGGAGATAAAGGAAGAAACTACCAATATAATTATATACATCACAATCATTTATATCTTTGCTACTTAGATCAGTGATCTATGATGCAACCCAATGACAACCAATTTTCTTACCAAGCATTTTTCATATGCTGAAGTTGATTCTGAATCACATTTCCCATTGGATGAAAACAGTTCACAGGAACAAACTTTGTTTTGATTCATCCATTTTCTAAATTGGTTCGAAATTGGGTAAATGATTGCACCGTGCATCACCGCGGAAAAAGCATGAGGTAAGAAACGATTTTAAAAATGGATGTCTATTCATTGGTCATACGAATCATCTGATCATAATATTATAACGTTTCATTAAATTTACAAGTAAGATAAATACAGTCATACCTCTCTGCCATGCTCAACTTTTCAGATACCCCTACTCTGCAGATGTATCTCTTCCGTTTTTAAAACAGATTTTCAGACATCTCATTACTTCGACTACCAGTGGGCTTGGATATGTTTTGAGGTAAGCAAATTTGTTTAAGACTTTGAAATTGACTACAATTTTTCAAATGATATTCAGTTTTCACATAGCTTTTTTGTGTGTATTATTATCATTGTTTACCATTATTTATCATTGTATACAACTGGGCGTTTAAACGGAACCTTGGAGGTTCTCTAATTCTAATTAAATCTGGCCACGGGTTCCTCAGTTGGCGTCCTTATCTCATCTTGATATGTTACAACATCAATAAGACCACCTTGGAACCAGGAATTTATCTTGGGATCTATATAATTATAATTATAAGACCTAATCGTAGGATCATAATGGAATGCCCATTCCTTTACTGCTGGAAAGACACATGTTAAAGAAGAGTTTACTAACGTAACGTCTTGATATACTGACCTTGTATTGATATTCAGATGAACTAATTAATTGAGTCTCGTTCATTTACGTTCAAGTTGCCCTCCGGGTTTAATTGTTATGATCAATTTAAAAGAGCCCCGAGAATATTCTGGTTCAGATTTACTCTTGGAAATGAGGTACACTCTATAAGTAGTGGGGTTTAACCGATATCATTAATCAACCTAATGATATTACATATTATGAGGATAAGAATCTGTGCTCTGCAGCTGCTTTCATGGATATGCTGGAGCAAATGCAATTTGAAAACCCAATGGCTCTTAAGTCCCTAAATCATTAAAACCTAAAAACCTCTCTTACAGATAGGAAGCTATGTTCGATGATCCCAGAGGCCTAATAGTTGTATACTGATTTAATGAACCCCAAGAGGAGGGAAATGGTTCTCTTAGCAGCCCTGTAGAAGCTGTAATAGCCTTTTTTGCACTACTTGGTAGCACAAAAGCTGGTCGGTACATGCCCCTAGTCAAGCCAATTAGTTTTCTAATAATGATCCTTTATATTGAAAGACCACTATGCGACTGATACCTATTGTTTAAACCTCAAAAAAGGCTAAATTGGTGGGTACTACATCAACCAGATAATTACTGGCTATCAAAGTTTTTCTCTTGCCCCGTTTATTATTCCAATAGATCTATCACGAATAAGTCCTTTTAACAAAATACCCTATTTCACAAACAGTTGCAATGGCTGCAATAATCTCGGAGGGTAAATTTGGCAGGAAATATTTTTGGCCTGGTCGTGAAAATCAATCGGTGGCACAAATAGCATGTCTACCAAATTTCCAGAAATTAGGAGTGACATTGATATAAAAACTTTGTTTACGGTCAAAGGCGATGTTACCCCAGTTGCAGTCACCCTAACGTGTCTCAATTGACATCCCTCCTTTCAGTTTTACATCTAAGGCGTCAGATCTAGGCAAATAGAACTCGAATGACCCGGACCAAGTATTTTTCTGATTAATTGATCTGGTGGTCTAATTCAATCAGTAGGGAGCACATCCCGACTTCCAACGTGTGAGGCGCAAAATTGGATAGGCAGTGTAACATTATGTTTGACAGGAATTCGATTCTAATTTGCTAAAGGAAGAGGATAGGAAGTAGAAAGAACCATTTTGTGTGTGCCTTTCCTTGCGCATTGTTAGAAGACGAGTATACTCTCGAGATTGCTGCTGTATTGTTGGAAGGGGTATCTTTAATGATGATTATCTATTATTATGCTTTGAAATTTCACTGTTGATATTATATTTCAATGTAACAGCTCACTAAAGAATTCTGTAGTCTAGGTTTACTTTAAGACTGAACTCAAGTATCGCAACTAATACAAGTGCCTATAATATTAGTGCACCACATTTAAGAGTTGATTTAGTTAAATCAAAATAAAATATTGTCTTGAAAATACAATAATTATCAGTAAATGAATATAGAAATTTACCTGCACTTGCTGACCATACTGCTGCACATCCTGACCATGCTGCTGCACTTCCTGACCATACTGCTTTACTTCCTGATATGCTGCTTTACTTCCTGACCATGCTGCTGTACTTCCTGACCATGCTACTGCCCCTGGGGAGGCTGGTGTTAATGGAGAGGGACTGTATCATGCTGAGGTCTCACTGGTTCGTAGTTAGGGGACAGTAATTATGGGGTTTCTGAGATCCTGTCTCTGGACAAGGATTGTACCGGCTTCTATATGGGTTGTACCTCTATCTCTACTTGGGGCATATCTGTCTCTGACCCTACTGTGACATGAATGTACTGCTTTACATTAGTCAATAAATATTCGTATTCGTATTCGTATTCTCTGGTTGGGTCATACCTATCTCTGGTGGGGTCATATCTATCTCTGGTTGGGTCATACCTATCTAGGCTAGTGTCTCCCATGACTAGTGTCATAGCTACAGAAATCGTAACTGTAGGTTGTGAACCCGGCGGCAATACAAGACCAGCCTTCACTCAGAGTCAGGTTGAGTTCAGTATAAAAGTGTTGTCGACAGTCATTTTAGACCAGCTATGTAATATTTTGGGTGCCGAGACCTCAAAATTGTTATTTCCGGGAGCAGGGCTGTGACGTAACCATTCCATCACTGTGGTTACGCGGATCCGTTGACATGTGACTATAAAATTCGGGAGCGTAACCGTTTTCAAATCAGTTGCTCCCACACCACCGACCTGCTCACATCGTTGATTGGTGCAACCGGCTGGGGATAGCGGTTAATAGGTAGAAAGGCTTCTACTCACCAGTGAGAGGACGGTTACGAAGATTTTGTACGTAGTTCCGGATAGTTCAGGAGGATGGCTGGCTTTAATTTTTGTCGAAATTGCAAGATGCGCCATGCCGCCCCCATGGGTAAAAAATGCAAAGCTGCATTATCTACGGGTGTGCATATCAAGGAGCAGCAGGGCATAGCCCAAGACGTGTCCTCGATACGTCTGAAGGGAGAGAAGATGTTCGCCGAACAAGGTGCAAGGATCGGCAAGCTGGAGAAGATGGTTACGAGGATGTCGGAGAACATTGAGATACTTGTGAAGGCTGCGACGGCTGGGGCCAACGTAAAGACGGCCAGTAAGACGGCTCAACAGTCATCGGATGAAGAATTCTCATCAGGGTGGGAGGAAGTGAAGCCAAGACGTCCGAAGAGACGGCAGCCAAAGAAGAGGGCGCCGTTACGCAGTTCAAGCTCCTCCGCATCTGACAGTGACACGTCCTCGTCCGCTTCGGTCAGCGACCCACTGGAAGGTAAAAAAGACACAAAGAAATTCGGCCAAAAAAGGTTTTTTGCTAAGGGAGATGATCCTAAATGTATAGAGGACATATTGTTCCTTGGTGTTAAAACAGTAGAAAAACTGATTGTCGAGAAAGCTGACCCCTCGCCAGTAGTAAAACATCTGAAAGTTTTGACCGAGAAAGCTACTAAGAAGATGTATACTTTTGACACTTTTAACAAGTATGACAGGGCCGTTAGAGAGAGGGCAAATCGCTTAGGTGTTAACCAATTTGCAGCAGTAGACCAGGAGGAAATTTTTTCTCACTTCAGTTTTGAAAATACATTCAAGGCCAGCTCTGGTAAAACATCCTACAGGGAGAACAAGAATCGTCGCAACGCCGGTACGGGCGGAGGCGAAAAGATTTGTTTTAGGTTTAACTCGGAGCAAGGCTGTCAGGGGAAATGTAATATGTCCCATGTCTGCATTATCTGTGAGAAAGCGGGTCATTCAAAGAAGGAATGTTATCGTAACGGCCCGAAAAAGGACCAGAAATAGGAGGGGGAAACAAAATCTGGCTTGCAAGTCATTGAAAGATTGAATCTTCGTAACGGTTTAAACTTATCTAAAATCGATGACGTCACGCCCCGGGGCCTGCAAGCCAGTCGTGTCAAAGCTGTCCAGACCGTAATGTATCTCCCCCTACGGTGAAAGTACAGCACCGTAATGATTCTACGGTATTCCGGGATGGTCCTGATATTAATTCCATCCATGTTAATCGAGTACTTTGTGTAGATGCGAATGAAAACGCATCAAAATGCGCCTCCGCAAACGCCTGCTGTAGTCCGCCTGACCCCGTCTGCACGGGGAATGCCGGTACGAGAAGTGATGACGTCACGGTTAACGGGGCGGAAAGTACACAGGCGGATGCGGAGAGCGCGAGTGAAAATGCGAGTTGCAGTAGTCTTTTTCGCGAAAAAGGTAGGGATTTCGCTAAAATCCATAAAAATAATAGTGATATTCGTATAGACAATATCATTCCGGACAAGCCGATAGTCGATTTGTTCGGAAACTCGATGGAAAAATGTATTTACGAGAATTATTCAGAGAAAATCTTATTCACTGTCACTTCGGAGGAGGGTAGGGTGGTGCGTGTCTATGAGGAATGCGCTCTCGGCATCTGCCATTGCGAATTTTTTATTGATGGCGCATTGGCCCAATTGTACCCATGTCGTTTCCACTATGTATTATCTCTGGGCTCAGAGGAGTGTAAACAAAAATTTAGTTCTATGGTCAACGCAGTAACCGATAGATTTAAGATCCCAGACGATAACGCGGTAGAAACGAAGTTATTATACGACTGCCAAAACTATAAATCTGTATACGAAGGCTCAAATTTTAACAAAATGGAAAAAATAATTCACACGGAATTATCCGAAGGCTATTTAAAAATAGTTGATAGAAAACCAGACTGCATACATAGTATGGGAGCGGTACCTAAACCCGATGGGGGGATAAGACCAATAACAGATTGTAGCATGCCAAAGAATATCTCTGTAAATAATTTTTGTGATAAGATAATTGAAGAATTCCAGTATAAAAGTGTGGAAAATGTCCTTTCAATTTTACAGGAAGGTGACTACATGGGTGTAGTGGATATAAAATCGGCGTATAGAGCAGTACCAATTTTTGCAGATCATAGGAAATATATGGGCCTTAGATGGGAAATAGATGGCCAAGAAGTATATATTCAGGATCACAGGCTAGCTTTTGGTCTGCGACTGGGCCCAATGTACTTTAATCAAATATCAGAATTTGTTTACAGCATCTTAACAGATATCTATCATTTACAGGTGGTAAATTATTTAGATGACTTCATTATAGTGGAATCTTCTTATGAGGAGGCAGAGAGAGCTCAGAGATTAGTAATACAGACTCTAAGATATTTAGGTTTCTATATCTCATGGGGTAAGGTGATCCCTCCCTCTCAAGTATGTAGATATCTGGGCTTAGATATTGATTCACTGGAAATGGAGCTTAGATTACCAGTTGATAAGCTTGAAAAACTTAAATGCCTGTTGGATAAATACTCAGAAAAGGCAACAATTGCAAAAAAAGAGTTAGAGAGCCTGGGAGGTCTATTATCACACTGCGCCCATGTAGTTTCAGGGGGAAACGTATATTGCAGAAGGATATTTAACTTGTACTTTTAAATAATAATTTAAAGGCAGTAAAAATTGGCCAGGCCGCTAGGGATGACCTAAAATGGTGGAGAAATTTCTGCGAAAATTTCAATGGTCGGAGAAAAATAATTTATAAAGAATATCCACTCCCCCTAGTATCAGATTCTTCACTCAAAGGCTATGCCATATACAGGGGCCAGGACTGGATTGCGGGTTCCTGGAGTGAGCCGATTAACTTAGGAGACGAAGAATGCTCTCATATTATGGGACCTCCAACTTGTGACGTTTATGATAAGGGTAATATTAATGAGTTGAAATTATGGCCTATTTTGGTAGGGGTAAGATCATGGGTAGGTGATCTAGGAGGCCATAGTGTAAATATTTTTACTGACAACACACAAGTTTTTTATATGATCAAAAAGGGAGTGAGCTCAAACCCAACGTGTATGGCACGGCTAAGAGAGTTATTCTGGATCTGTAAAATATATATATCAAATTCGCCTGGTTCCCCACTACGTCAACACAAAAAACAACCTTGTGGCTGACACATTGTCACGAATTTTATATGTAAATTCGGAAGGGGAAGCCAGAAAATGACTGGAAGGGTCTAACTTGTGCTGTATTAACAAAATTTTTAAATTTTGCAGAGAAAAAGGCCCTAAAAATGAGGGCAAAAATCCTGAGGAAAGCCGCCGTATCAGCAAATACACTGAAATTGAGGAAAAAACAGTGGGCTTTGTAAAAAATTTCAATGGCCTGTTTATAAAATTAATTCAAAGCAAGCTTGTAGTTATTTAACTTATCTTTCATCTTATATGAAGGCTTCCTCAATTATTATTAACTATTACCAGGCGGTAATCTTCTATCATAATGTTAAAGGCCTGCCTGTACCGGACTGGTCTGATAGTCATATTAAAATGACTATTAAAGGGATAAAAAATACTGAGAATGTCAAATTGGACTGTAAGGATCCAATAAAAATTAAACACTTAGAGTCAATGTATAGGAAGGTAGACTTCTCATCCGAAAAATGGATGCTTGTATGGGTGATAATTGTATTTTTATTTAATACATTGTTAAGAGTGGGTCACTCAGTAAATTCTCCTCACATGTTGTGCAGGAAGAATATTAAATTCAATAAGTGGGGGATGGTAGTCATGGTTACATCCTCGAAAACCACTAAAAATGTTGTTCATACCATTCCAGTAAACAGGAGTGGTAACAGGGCCTTATGCCCAGTATACTGGTTGGAGATTTTGTATAAAACCCATCCACGAAAGAGTGTTTCACCCCTCTTTTCAACAAAAAATTTAACTTATTTGACTTATTCTGAGTTTAATAGGTCTTTTAAATGGCTTTTGGATAAAGCAAAAATTAGTGGTAATTTTTCAACCCACTCACTTAGAAGGGGAGGAACCACAGAATTGTATAATTCAGGTGCTCCGGTAACTTTCATTAAGGAGCGAGGCCAGTGGGCTTCTGATTGTATTTATAAATATATTAAGCCTTCAATTTATCAGAAGGCAACCCAACAAAAAATGTATTCACTACGTTAGGTGATTAGTTTGGAGGTTTGGGATTTAATAAATATTTCCCATATTTATCTATGTCCAAACTTAATCACTTGTTACTTGTTATTTCCTATTCATAGCAAATTTAATAATCACGCACTCGAATCGGTAAATGTAATATTTTGGGTGCCGAGACCACAAAATTGTTATTTCCGGGAGCAGGACGGTGACGTAACCATTCCATCACTGTGGTTACGCGGATCCGTTGACATGTGACTATAAAATTCGGGAGCGTAACCGTTTTCAAATCAGTTGCTCCCACACCACCGACCTGCTCACATCGTTGATTTTAAATTTTTAGCTTGTTGTAATAGGAGGATTTAATAAATATTTCCCATATTTATCCAAACTTAATCACTTGTTACTTGTTATTTCCTACTCATAGCAAATTTAATAATCACGCACTCGAATCGGTAAATACCATAAAACAAGTTGAGTTGAGTCGCATGAACGATAAGCAATGTGGGAAGTCTTAAGCCTGTAATCCACTAGGCCATTTTTACTACACGTATTTTTCTACTTTTTACCAGTAATATGACAAGTGTCATGCATTCTTCCATAGACATACATATCGTAATATTTTGGGGTCCGATACTTTAAATTATGTATCTCTATGATCCTACATATCCTTTTAAAGAGAATTAAAAACACTATCTAATAATCATATAACATGTCTATAATTAATCCTTATTACTATTGTCGATTCCCGGAGTCAAGAGTAATATCAGCTAATGAGCTTTAGTCCTAGCGCCATTATAAGACTGACAACCACTCAACATATGTGAGTTGAGTCATTGAAATGTTACATACTAACATGTGATCTGAATTGGTAATGATTTTACCAGTGATTCTGCTGTTTCCCGTCGCCAGTTGCCGGTAAAATCGCCTAGTGGGTATGGGGCTTTAAAGTATACCTTATACTTGCAGATACTTCAATAAATAATTGCATGCCATTACCGTACACTTGATACCAAAAAAAGTGAAATAACAACGTACCTCTCAAAATCTACCATATGAAGAAGAAAATAGTTTAACTTATGTAAGAAGAAAAAAGGAAAAAAGAAAAAGGAAAAAAAAAGTCTAGACTGGTGCTATTTCTACCTCTTAAGGAACACTTCTTGGGCCCTTCAATAACATCGAATCTGCCCTGCCTGCATGGGTGTACTCAGGAATCTCCTTGGCTCAGTTCGAGGCTGACCTCCAGGGTTTGATTACAGGTGAGCTCTAACCAACACCCACCTCACAAAAGGTGTTTACCTGTACCAATCAGACCCCCCTTGTCATTGATTATTCACGACCAACTGCTGCTTAATTTGCCTTTTTTACTCTGTAATCAGTACCACTTTTCATGAACCTGTTTACTCTAGGGTTAAATGTAGGCTCAAAGTTTCAGGGATTGTTTGTGATGTAATGTGCAGGCAATGTTATAGGATTCATTTGGAATACGCCAGCAATGTAAAATGACTTTCCCCTTTGATATTCATCTCTTCATGACTGTAATGGTTCACAGGGCCCAGATATTGAACATTGTTATAGTTGTGTCAATGCTCTATTATCAAATAATGAGATTATAAAATCAGCAGAGAAGTATGAAGCAATCACTATGTATTGTAATACGAAGGCTTGTATATTCACCTTGTTTAGGATTTTTGTATATAAAATGTGAAATTGTCCATAATCATGAGCATTTTCATAATAACAATCTGCTACCAAACGAAAGCTCTATATATGCACCAATAACCCGTACACTTGTGTATAAATAGCTCAAGCTGATACTAGAATATCACTTTTTCTGGGAAAATTAGCTAACAAATGTTTAATAAGAAGTTGTTTATTAATTAAGTGCTCAGAAATAGCTGTACCTTAGACTAAAATATCATGTCTTCCGATAATAGCCGTAAACGAAATTGGGGATAAACATAAATATTTGTTTCTGTTCGCAAAGAAGTGTGAAAAACAACCCTGAGCATTTCCAAAGCACGTGGATGAAAAGAATGTCCAATACAATGATAATGTGATATGTTGAAATCGTAAATCAACTTTTATCGGCCTGTGCAAGAATAAGTGAATTAAACGTGACTAAAACACCGCCTGCTTAATGTCACATCCCCCCTTAACTGTTCTTTGGTGGTTTTCTGTGACTTTTGGTAGTTTGACATTAATGCTCAATCACAATATTCAGATGTTAGCCTATGTATTACCATTAGAATGAGGGTGCATACAATTACTATTGAAGATATAGAGAACAAAGTTGGTTTACTTAAGAGCTATGCTTACAATTAGAATCTTTATAAGTCATCATGAGTACAAGGTCGTCATCAGCATCTCTATCAAATTTTATTGAGCAAATCACATAGTTGAAGGTCTGGCCTAAAATGTTGATTTTATAATATATACTTCAGGTCTTTACACAAACCAGGCCGAGACCTCACGAATTCGGCATCGACTAGAGTTTCCTTTAAATCTTTAGAGGAGTGGACTACAAACTATGATTTTCCTAGTTCCATTGGGGCAAAATACTGTACAGACAATTTTATTCTGCATCCATTTCACTGGAACTCAGCTGCAGAAATACATTAATTTTCGTCATTTTCTTTAAACGCTTTCACCGTGAAATGAGTGAGTAGAATTGGAATTTTATCTGCTGAAGTTCTTATATAACATCTCAGGGTATGCCAATTATCAGACCCTTATATCGAAGTGAGAGAATAGAATTTCGGTACATCAGGAGAAAATTATTATAATGTTGCTGATGTAAATGAAGTTTGCATTCATTCCTCTGGAACTACTTCATCAACTCATAGAATGAGTTTCTGATCGCGTCCTATATATTTTATTCATATATACTGTGGGAAGTGTTGAAGTATCTGTTTAATTGCTAATTCACCGAAAGATAACTTATCAAATCGTAAACTAACATGTAAGCTCAGAATTCGGAAGCTGAAATAGATAGTTGAAAAAGATATTTTTATAACAATACATTCCATTACCATTTAGAACTTGCCTTAGCTTAGGGTATCAAAATTCAGACGGCATTTTCTTTTCACTTATGCAGTAGTCTCTCAGCAGACTACCACTGATGCAGTTCACCAGATGATTTATATGATAATGAGTGGTATCTTCCAAGCATCACAAAAAGGAGCCGTCGCATAAAGGAAATGGAACCAATTGAGATGATCTTTCATCCTTTCTATCAAAAATGGTCAGCATTATTTCCTTTGCGCCCAATGTGGCGCATTATCGCAATAGAACAAAAGCAGGATGCTAAATCATATTCACTGGAATATTGCAACAAAAGATACACATTTGCATAGACCACCCATTAGAATTCACTGACTCTCAATCTGTCCTTCATTAATCCAACTATAGAAAAAGGGCCTACCCTTGTGTTTGGTCATGAATTATAGCATCTAATTTGTTTACAAATGAATCAGGTCCCGCATAATCGCAGCTGTTTTTGTCACTCGCTCTTGTTTTTTGTAGAAAGAATAAAGAATATCGTGGACATGAACATGAACACGCATAAATACTGTTGAGATGAATAAAGGAGCAGTATCTATTTGTAAGAAAAGTATTCAATATGAAAACTATCATGCAAGTAGGGTGGGAAATTACGTCAGGTATAGGGGCCTTCCATTAAGTATGTACGCAGCAAGGGGAGCGGGGGGTCTAAAATGTTTTAAATTTGCATACATTCCTTTACAAATCCATTGCGTACTTTACCCAAAGGGGGGGGGGATGGAGGGTCTAAAAGTTTAAAAATTTTGCGTATGTACTAAATGGAAGGCCCCATACACAATCAGAATAATTATCAAGTCATATGCTTTATCAGTGATAGTTAATTGGTTGCAGATTAAAACATGTACTACTAGGATAACTAGCTGGGCTGCTCTGATGTGATGAGACCAAGGAATCGTTGTAATTTAAACATATTTGAATCGATGGAAAGACCAATATGATAAGACAAGTACAAGTATGCTAGTTGCAAGATTTTCTCACTTGTTATTGGCAAAAATCGTTCTTGGGGAATTTACACGACGCATTCTGAAATATCTATCTTTAGTACCAATTTTGCCATTCAATGGTTTTGCTGACGTAGACATAATCATTACAGGCCGTCGGATTATCTTCAACATAGTTATTTTAAAATGAAGTCACTCATTTCCACTTCAGAGATTACCGAGTCATAAATATTTAAAACGAGTCTTTCATGCTGTGTTCAGAGACTGGAAATTGGCCGGTGAAATTCGATTTAAAGTCTTCCTTTCGATCTTCCTTTCGTTTTTGTTACACGTTCCTTATTTCATTCCTAGTTGTTTTATTCTGCTGCCTAAGACCAGTTACTTCTTTCTTTTTTGTGATGGTTGATGGTGACTACCAATCTTGCTTTACAAGTTCTTTTTTCTCCATTGTTTTTTCTTAATCAATTTACTAAGCCTATATAGCTAGTATGTTACAAGAGACGTCACCAGTTGAACAAGGTAGGAAGAACAGTATATAGGCCCATTATAAGCCTATAAGCCTGTAAGGTGTATTTCACACTAGTAAAATAATAAACTCCTTTGTTACATCTCAAATCTTAGATAAGATGAGTTTCTCAGTCCTCACAAACGTGCAAAAGGGAGGTATATAGCTAACAGCAGAAAGATTGAATTGGAAGTCTGAAACGTTATGATAACATTTCCAGTGTCTGAGTAAGACCAAATGTGAAGCTATCCCTCAAATTGTTTTTCTCTGAAGAAAAAGGCGTTTGAAAGAAAAACATTTCATAGAAATGATAAATGAAAACCCAAGATTGTTAAGGTGTCCTTTATGTATGGCAATATACATTCAAAAGTACCCCTGCATAATCATAATATTGCCATTGACATTTCTGGCATTTCTCGAATTAGGCCTACCTACAGCCTATTTACTTGTTTTAACGTGTCTGCATTATATCACTACAATATACAAAAAATAGGGCCTTATCTTAAATTATCTTGATAGAATTTGTTCTGAATAAATCTATTTTTTTCTCGAGGAATATTGACATTCCCAAGTTCGGGACACTGTAACTTCATTGGCGGTTATCACTTTTTGATGCATTAGATATCTTTAAATCAGTGATATTAGATGATCAGATGATATTACTCTGATCGATGGTTCTGTTCATGTGGTTAGAAACCTGACGCCCATTCCTTCCCATGTGAATTTCGTGATGTCGGCAACAACTGCACCCTGGTGAAAGATTCCGGCTAAAACAGCCCATAAAAAATGCATAGACCTCCCAGCCCAGTGCACACACATCAAAAGATATCAACAATAAAGACCCATCTGTAGGTCATTTCACAATAAAACCCATACACATTTCTGACCCATACCACCTCTTTGGCTGGCAATACTGTATATTGTACGCACTTGCGGACCATCAGTGTGCTGTTTTCATACAGTTGGTTCCACAGCATGGCCCAAAGCTGTGCAATTTCTATGGCCCTTTTTCCAATGGCACCACTGGTACCATGCTCTAGGACAAACCCCTATAGAGAGTAATGCAGCAGTGGCCCAACTTTTGTCAAGTGTCGCATACGTAGGCTATATTGATGGCCTCCTGAAAAGCAGACCAATCGCTGGCCAACAGACCAGTGCACTCCTAGGTTGATAGCTGGGCTGCACCTAGGTCTACCATAGCAGAGAATCTGTATTCCTGTAGGAAATATGCAGGGACAATAACCCCAAGGCCTCTAGAGACAATACATGCTCTAGTGAATACAACATGATTCCTTGGTATCGATGTTACCATGAAATAGCATAATCATTTTTATCCCAAAGCTGTAGGACGAAAAAAGACAAAAGGCAATTTTCTCGAGAATACCTCAAAATGTATATTGCATAACCTCAACGAATAAGACATCCTATTTCCTTCCTATGACTCACAAACTCATTGCACAATTTGATTGGCTCTAAACCTAATAGTTTGAATTCAATAGTTAGAACAGGAGTGCAATTAAGGACAGAACATAATAATTACACTTCAACAGTAGAGCTTCAGTATGTTATATCACATACCAGTAAATAAGTAAAAAATATTTACTTAAAGGTACTCATCTAGGTATTTGTATCCTTTTAAATAGTATACATTGTAAAGTTTGTAGTTGACAATGACAACTATTTTTCCAGATCATTCGTACTATTCCAAGATGCTAGCAATGATAGAGGATCAATTACAAATCATACTTCCTGCAATACAATGTAATCAAATAGATTGTTCAATAGGAAAATTACCCATTGATCTTTTGCTGACATAATCCCAATGCAGATGAAAAACCCTGAAGATCAAGTACCGTGCCTCACAGTAAAGATTCATATTGCTGCTTACAGAGTCATTATTGACTCCAATAAATTTGATAGTTTACACTAACATGATGAGTCAATAAGCCATCTGTTAAGCCATCATAGTAGTGCCATCGGACATAATACAAACGCAGTCAACCCTCCTTTCATACCAACTGGGATTGACTGTTCCTTCTTATGCTGCAATTTGGGGGTAATTTCCGTTATTTGGTCTTCCATTCCGAATTCACAGTCGCCATTATGTCAACGTCGCATTTAATTACATTTTAGGCCTAAAAGATGTCCCCCATGCCTTCTCTTTCACTGCTGGAGTCCGACTAAAGCCTATATTACACTAACCGATTCTGACTACCAGGCAATCTTTAGGTTTTCATTACAAATATGACATGAATCCCAGCATGCAATATACGATATAAAAACTGAACTGTACTAAGACTGGCACGCTTGGAAGATCAGGCTCCTACCTGAAAGTTCTGCTATGAATAAACTCATTAAAAAAAGAATTGGAAATACTTTCTAACCATAATCTTAAATGTCTATAATAAGTCCTCTTCCTCCTGGAGATTTCTAAATCACGAATAAAGATCAGACAGTGGAATACAGGCTTAAACCTCAGACTTACCCGGCTTGCTGCCCCAGGCAGGGACCTAAGGCCCTTAATCAGTGGTGATTGACAGGCTTAGATGGTACACCCACTGGCTCTCAGACCAGGGGACACTTGACACCAGGGACCATTGGCACCGCTGATGACCACTGCTGCAGCTTTCACCACTCTCAGGTCAGCTACTGGCACAGCTTTCTGCCAACTACCAGTGGCTGTCTGGGAACAAGGAAAGATTTCTGTACAACCTTAAACCTTTGTATAGTTGTTATTGATTTTTCTTTTTTTCTTTTCTAGCAGTTTAAATTTTATATTTTAATGTTATTGTTTAAGATTTGCTCGACAGGTCATGTGGCTCATTGTGCAACATCGCAAGGTAGCAAATTAACGACACCTCTCCTAGCTTGCAACTTTGCACGTA
Source organism: Lepidonotus clava (assembly GCA_936440205.1). Taxonomy (NCBI): domain Eukaryota; kingdom Metazoa; phylum Annelida; class Polychaeta; order Phyllodocida; family Polynoidae; genus Lepidonotus; species Lepidonotus clava. The sequence goes on from OW387140.1 coordinate 34,613,500, forward strand.
ATAATGCACGTTTTGACACTATAAATACTATTTAGAATGATGTATATGAGCTGTATTTTTCAGAATTTATAGTCCTACAGCACCCCTTTTTACATCAATTTACAGAACTCAATTCGATCCAGTAGATACAAAGATATAAGGGTGTTACGACACCTCTCTTAAAGTTATCTTAAAGTTATCGTTGTTACGCAAAGTCATTGTGCAACAGGCCAATGGGGTTTGAAAACTAATTCTTGAACAACATCAACTTTACTGAAATGCCAAAGGCTTTTCTATGTAAAATTCAAGATATTAAACATGCAGTCCCAACCAAGCAGACAATGCATGACATGTGTCATCGCAGAATGTTATTAGACAGATACTTATCGCTTAGCTTAAAGGGTTTCTATCTTGTGTATCATAAGTCAATATCGCCCTACTTTGTACCCACTGATACCTCCACAACCCAAACAGTTGTTACAATGCTCAAACCCATGTTATTGACACTCTACATTCTCCAAACATCCTCTCCCTCACTAACCCCTCTTACCCTTTACCCATGACGAGTTCATTTGTCGGCAAGTCTCCTCCATATCCGACGTGCCAGTAGACAAGGTACAGGCTGCCTAGTTCCCAATCTGAAGCCGAGGGGGCGTTGGGTGTCTCCACGCCAGACGCCCCACTGATGGCCCTTACCATTCTGCTGAGTCAGCTATTTCGTAGCGCGTCCAACACACCTGCCCGTTTTCTCTCCACCTAAGCCCAAACTATTGATGACTTCTCCAGCGTCTGATGATGGATTCTGTCCCTCCTGCCCCGCCCATATCCATCCTATCCTTCTTGCTTGCTTTTCAAAGACGGTTTAGGTTTAAACGGGGCGTAAATGTCCCCAGTTGACACCCCTCATCAATAATTAGTTAGACTTGAACTAGTAAATTGTCAGATATCCTATCGCCGAAACTAACACTGATAGATTACACTGCAATTGCCTATTCATCCATGTTGATGGATTCCTGCCATTTTCATTGGCTTGCCATCTTCGTGTAGCTTAAAGAGGACATAATCATTATGAACATAATTATTTCCTTTATAATCAGATATTACATAATTTTGAACTTTTAAGGGGAGTTTGTATCACCTAAATGTGTTATATATTACGCAAAACGCTCTGAAAGCCATTCAACTTATACACTCGCCACATGTCTGGGAATTATTATGATATGACGGCGGTACAGCTATTATGCGTATATCAAACAGAATCCAAGGGGACCCTGGGGACGCATCCCGGCCCACCGGTCAGTTTGCCAGAGCCTCCAGGATAAACATGATTCGTTTTGGTAAGGTCAGGAACTAAATATGGTCCGAGACAGAATGGATGAATCATGCAAAGCTGGCTGACACTCTGCATACAAGGCTAAGCAAGGTGCTCCTCCCAGTAACCTCACTTAATGCCTTTGGGCTTGGACACACATGTGCATAAAATCTGGGGAGACGGGGGCTGGCAGGTCAGGAAACAGCCCGTGTCAAAGAGCAAAGTTACATCGGTAATGTATGGAGAAGGTGAACGCCATTAGAACAGTATGTATACATGTGGCCAGAAATGTGCAGGACCAAAGCCAAAGGCACATGTATGTATGTAATATAATTCACAATTTATTATTTTTTCTCAATTTATCACAACATTATTATCAATAAATGAATACTATGTGTACCTTTTTGCTTATTAAGTAAGTATGAAGCGTAGTAGTGGCTACATTTGAAAAAAAAACATCCAATTGTGGTTGGGGGCTGCATTTCTATTCTATCATAGATAGAATAGCATACGATACATCATGGTTACAACGTCAGAGCATTAAAGAACTGCTAGTTGGTTTTAAAGCAATTAAATCTACATACAGGAATATCCTTTTAATGGCCCGTGGCGTAGTTGTATGTCGGCCACAAACCAGTATCCAAGGGAACGATGCTATAATATAGCAATATTGTAGTCCTCAACGACTCTCAGTATTCCCTTTTGCACATCATGCCACCTAACAGGCTAGCATGCACGTATCATGATAATGTATATTACAATATTGATTTGATAACATCATTACATAGCCTCTCCTTGCATACCATGTAATCATTATCAAATACGAATTATTTTATGAGCAAGAGTTCATAAAATAACTGATCATCATTCATGGTAATGAACTGAATGGAAAAACTATAAAAAAGCAATCGCAATTAACTCTCAAAGAATGATGAGAGGTCACTAGGACAAGGAAGATGCACCGGAGAGAAATGAGGGGGAATAATGCATGACGATGTATCGGTACAAGAAAAGAGGAATCAGTTGAGGTTGCTGGTTTAGGAGGGGGATTAGTGTGGAAGGTCTGGTAGGAAAAAACTACAAAAGAAGTAGGGGGAAAGGACCGTGGAGGGGTGAGGTAGGAGGGCATAAAGACAGCTACAAAGAGGGGGGTCCCGGGGCAGAAAACCACGGGGCGGACGTACGTGGGTCCCATAGCCTTGGAATCCGAGAATGGACTTGGGATGGAAGGTGAAGGGGGTCACTTATGCTAGGAATATTTGACCAATTTTTTTTCTGTATTTTAAAATTAATTAGGCTGTGTTCCCCACACAAATTATGTTTTCTAATTGTTAATGACGTAATACTAATGATAATGGCAATGTGTCCATATTTTTTGATTGAGCTAATTAAGTCAGTGATCAATGATTGGTCTTTCATGATAACCAATGTTATCTGTCACAAGCATTAGTACTTTATTTGGACAAGCACCTCTCAGAACAAAAATGTGAGTAGACACATTTTGTGACAGACAGAATTCCAGATTGTCAATTACCATAAAACCAACGAGTTACTGGTTAACTTAATCAACTATGGAAATATGTGTAATGGTGTATGATCCATCGCAAATATAGCCCCTTACCACCAAACCTCAGTCAGAAAGTACCCTCTCTCTCCTCTCTCCAATCACTCCCTCTCTCCCCCCCACACCGCCCCAACCCATGGCCATGACTGACATTCGCCACTGACCACCGGCCGTCAGTAGGGCCATGACAGATGGGCGGTAAACTTGAGGGCGGTATAAACAGATAAAAAGAGACACTTATCTAATTATGTAATAATGAGTGGCCAATCAGTAGGACGTAAACGTGTGCAATTTTGTTCAATCCATCCTATAGTGAACCCCCAAACAACCATGCTTAGGGCTATATCAAGCACCCCCTCTCCCCTCTCCTTGCCACCTTCCCCTTTTTTCCACACAGCCCCTATTCATGACTGCTGCTCACCACTCACCACCAGCCATCAGTAAGGCCATGACAGATGGCGTATAATGTGCAATAATTTGTGTGACAGGCAGAATGACTGATCATCAGACACTTAAAATAAAATGACTAATGGGTGTTTATTTTCAATTTCATCATTTACAGAAATATGTGCAAAAAGGTTTGAACCATCCCAAATAAAAGCCACATACCACAAAGCCAGCAAGTAACCCCTCTCCTTCTCTCTACCATCCCCATCCCGATCCATGACTGCCGCTCGCCACTGACCGCCGGCCGTCAGTAGGGCCATGACAGATGGGCGGTAAACCTGAGGGAGGGATGCCCCTCCTGTCAGCAGCCCGCATTAGGCGCCGCCCAGCTCCTCCAGGGTCCCGTCGTCAAAAACACATTGACTGCGTCGTCGGCCACTGTCGGGGTGTCACGTCGTGTCATGACGTTCTAATATACTGCCAAAAGTCCCGCGGTCACTCAGTGACGTTGGAGTCTGGTCTGTGGGGTCCTTGTGGGGTTGTCACAAAGACGTTTTTTTTCCAGTCGTTCTCGACCTTGGGTGTATGCGGTTTGAAATCGTGTATTTGTGGGGCTAAAGCCTTGTAATCATTAGGTAGATTTGGGCCTTATCGATATGCTTGATCTGATTCATTGCAAGAATCAAGTGATTATTGTACCTTGACGATACCTCTTTTCTAGATAGGCTTACATCATTCACTGAATATTATCCTTTAAATGGATCACTTCTTATCTTAATTGGGAATAGAAGACACTCTGTTCCCCTGCAAGATTACTCTCTTATGCAGAGTTCTAGTTACAGCCCTTATCTTATATTGTTTTATGAAAATGATTTGATATATTTTATCATCGATTGCAGTGTATCGTAGACTGAATTTATGGAGAATGCAATGATTGTATTGAATTATTTTGAATAAAGGCCTATTACATGCTTAAAAGGGGCAGGAGGGGGTATACGTTTAAAATTAATGTCCTACCTAGTGCAAAATCATCTTGTCCATCCATGTATGATCTGTTATCATTTTTACCTGCTTAAAGAACATAGACCTATTTGGTCTGTGAAGTTTGACTTCAAGTGAACTTCCAAGGAATGATATAGCTCCGTAAATTAAAGTGAATGAATCTTGTATGCCTTCAGACATTATCAAGACTTTATTTATGGTGAATAAATTCTTTTGTAGGAGGATCTGGTGCGCTGTATCGAAATAGACCATCTTTCTTGTACATTTTATTTGCTCTCTATCTCATTCGTTGGCTGCCCCCTTGCAGAACATCGGGGAACTGTCACCAATGTCCAATAATGGAGTACAGCTACTATTCAAACCACATAACTCCTTATGTCAAACACGATGACGGATATAGTGTTTTGAAAAGGGGCCGAATGCTTTATCAATCTTTTTTTATTGAAGCCTCTCACATAATTCTTACATCGGGAAAAGTACCCTTTCGAGAAAGATGAAAGGACCTGAGTCCCCCTCGAAACCTGCCATTGATGTTGCAGGTACTGCAATCTTTACCACAATATTGAATATTATGTGTGAGTGCATCGGTTGAAGTGGGGGATGGAAGGGAAATTGCCTTTTGCAATGGAAGTGTATTGGGTGATTTTGAGATATGACATAGTAATGCCATACTGTTCCCCAATGTAATTGCAGAGCCAAGATCCCTGCCCTGGAGTGCGTGCAGGGAGGGCATGTAACATTCAGACATGGTGGTAGAGACCACAGATGTCTATGAATGATTCCAAGAACTGCATGCCAAACCCAATTACCAAACGACAAAAAGTGACCCATATCTGTAATGAATCGGATTGGGTCGCTTAGGTACGGAACCTTAAGAGGGTACCCACCATGCAATCAAAGATTTGGATCTTTGACTTCGATGGTCTTAAAATCGAATATATTTGAAGACAAAAATATTCGTTGTAGTAATTTAGCTTTTCTAAAGGTAAACTCGGTATTTTCAGGTTAAAATCGAAGTTTCAAATACTTTATCATTCATATACATCAAACACCATTGAAAGGGTGATCGCTTAGTGGCAACCGACTTTACAAAGTAATTGCGGGTTAGAATTGCTGAAAATTCGTTTGAGATGTGATTTTGGTTCTTTGAATTCTCAGAACGCACTCTTTTGGTAGTCCATCACTATTCCTGGAGGGGAAAAAATGTCATTTCTACAACTTTTTGCCATCCGTAATTTTCAGTATGATCTTATGGGTTTCAATCAAAGGTTGACGCCATACATCATATGAAAAAAAAAATGGCTTTCAAGTTTTTTTTTAAAATAAGCAGTAGTATCGTCTCGGTATTTGCAGTAATATAGCTACAATGAGGTGCACTAGATTCGCGTGTACAACTCAATTTGCATAATATTAAGATATTCTATAAGTAAAAATATTCAATGTCATTCTTATATATTCACTTGGAATAATTTACCAGTAACAATACTCTTTCAATGCCTTTGAAGATGTATAAAGAAAGCAATTCTATGTCACCATGATAATCACATGTTAAGGTCACAAAGTAAACAAAGAAAAATGTAAATTCTAGATACCAAAATGATATTTCACATGCTTCATGCTTCATGCAAAAACCACAATCAAGTTTTAGGAGCATGTGTGAATGCATACATCCTTTACCCTGACTTTAGTCCACCACTTAAGTCCGCCACTGCCTTAGGGGCCTTCTATTTAGTATGTATGCACATTTAAAAAAATCTCATACCCCTACGTACTACACCCCCCACCCCCTTTGGCAAAAATACGCATTGGATTTTTACTAGGATGTACGCAAATTTTCAAAAGTCTCACACCCCCCCCCCCCTCCGCCCATTGATGCGTACGTGTATACTTTATGGAAGGCCCCTTATCAAATATTCTCAATCCATCTGCTCTAACCACACCACACAGGTTCCATTTTGGCTATAGACAATGTCATTCGGTCCATAGGCCCTTTGTTTTTGTGTGCCCCTGTCACAACATCCTCCAGTGGTGGTAACCTTGTTAACGGAGGGACAGTAGGGGCTTTGCCTGAGGGCAAGACCGACATACGATATGGACCTATTGCCCCGAAGCTGAGCCTGAGAAGCAGGTTACTTGCAACAATACTAAAGTAGTTAGAACTTTTTAAGTGTATTTGGGGAAGATTCATGAGAGTCTACCATGCTGAATGCTATTAGATAGGCTCCTTTGTTTTGCTGTTATTATTTGCATTTGGAAACTTTTCGAGTTGCTTCTATCAGTGAACTTTATGGTCATATGGTTGGGGCTAGCATATATATTTTGACACTCCTTCTGAGAAGGTACACTTTACCAAATGGCCAGGGCTGCACCCAGGTATAACATCTGTGGGGCTTCTGGGAAGATTTGAGGTGTTCCAGGGAAATCTGAGAGGGCTTTAACAAAAAAAACCTGGGAGAGATTTCAAGGGGAGAATGTTTACCAAATTTGCAATGCTTTATGTTCCATGACCTACAATTTGCAAATCTCAGTGTGATAACAGACATCCATATTTTCTCCATAAGGTAGGGCACTGGCGGTATAGCAATGTTTCCTATTAAAGGGAGCCAAAAGCAATGTTGAGTCAAAATTTTGCAAATTCTATTAACTATTGAAATATATTCCATGGCCATAACCTAGACCTCTGCTGAAATAAAGACTGCCAGTAAAGACTTAAACTACATTAAAATACATTAAAACGTAGATTGGTTTGTTTACAAACATTGCTGTCTTCAGGTAAAAATGACATGAGTATTATGGCATTCACATAAAGTTATTGTTAGTTATCATGATTTATGCTGCACCAATCGCAAAAGTTAGACTCTTGGAATGTATTTTGATAGTTATCTGAGTTTGCAAAATGTTGTCATAATATGCGTGCCAGAATATTCTTCTGGCATGCAGTTGCTTTTGACTCCCTTTAACACGGTATGTCCAAGGCAGTAGAAGTGTATCCAGGCAGAATTGGCTCAGGCGTGTTGCAGTGCTGAACCTCCCAAAAATAGATGCCCTGATAATAAAAACTGGAAAATAAATATACTATTGTCTCTCAAAATGTTTAATAGATTGACATTTTAGAAACAAACCCCTTATGTCTTTAAGAAAATATCTCACTTGGTTATCTTTACATTTATGATTATCACCTTAGAACACACCAAAACCTCCTCCTGAAAACCCTCATTAGAATAATAGTACATGGATTTAAATAGGTGAGTTATAAATTATCTATCATTTGGTCCAAATACACTTTCTTAATTAGAGGGGTGTACAATAAGTAGTTAAAATACAATTTAAAATGCTGCAGACATTCACTATAAGGAAGCCATTCTAGAAATAGATTCAGTCCTCGCAAGTGCGGCTCTCTGCAACACGTTTGTAATAGCATCTCGAGATGCTTGTCTCCTTACCCGATCAAATGGCTTTTCACTGAAAAAGCTGCCACATATTATTGATCTTTGGCTTGCTGAAGTGACTGATCTTGTAACCATCACTCAATAGATTGAGAAAAAAGTGTGCGGAAGGAGATTTCTGAAGATGCGGAGCAGTGATACGTTATAAGCCTGTCGATTCGTGCACAGGCCAGCCCTCTATGATAAAATCGGATGGCCATGTTTGTGAAAAAGGCCTGGTCCTTGTGCCAAAAGAAACAAGCGCTGGAAGGGCCAGACTTAGAAAATGTTTTAAAATGCAGCCTTTTATGTTCATGTTGAATACCAACACAAATCCTATTCAGACCGGCTGCACTTAAAGCATAGGAATTGCCTCCAAGTTGCAGGGGTCTTACAAAAATGGCTTCCTTCCATTCAATATGGCTTACGAACCCCCGCCATTTGTGCCCTACATTTTGGAGGTAAAACCCAATTTATACTAGGTAAATTTCGTGACACATATGACAAACTTAACCAAAACTTAACTCCAGAAGTTCGAATGAATATAATTTTCCTTGCAAATGTTCTTAAATTATATATTTTCTTTTTATTGTGATGACTATAATAATTCCTCAAAATTAAGTAGGTTAGAACAATCCTTGAAAAATCTCCCAGTGTAAATTGGGGCCTTACGGGGTCTTTAGTTGGTGGCAGGAGCGGGTATTGGGGTAGGAGATAACGTCAGTGGTGGGATTGCTCCAACCTACATGGCCCCCCACCATTCTGTCTCTGATTGAACCCTGCAGGCGTGGGGCTGGCGGGCTACCCGCAACCACTAGCCCTCGGTCGAGCACAATTGGACCCAGATCGGCCACGGACCTCCATGGAAAGCACACTCGCCAATTTCCTCCTGTTGACAGAGTGGCCGTTTTCCAATCGGCGTTTTACTCGCCACACCATGTTTACCAAGGTGCTCTCCGAGGGTCCGGCCATTGTCTATCTTAGTGCTTAGTACCGTCCCCCCTAACCCCCATCCAATCTGGAAAACTCTTCATTTGTTCCCATTGACCTTTCTTTTTTTCAATAGACTTTTCCCCATTACTTTAACAATGCCTTACAATTCGTTTTACTGACAATGACAATGTGACTGATTTTCATTATGTTTTAGATTATGGGATGTTGATATTGACGATTAGTGTTAAAGCTAGGTAGACTCCTCCCCATGGCTTGCAATTCATTATGGTTATACTGAGAATTAAAGTTGGATTGTTTTGATTCCTTTTTTAAAAGGTGGTACGTTATTACTGACAATGTGTGTGTGATGAATGTCCATTCATCTTTTGTAAAAGAAGTATCGATATAAGATGGTAAAACAATGTAATCGAAGAAGTGTATTTGCAAAGGCACGAAAGCACGAAATCCCTAAAGCACGAATAGATTGTAAACTGGATATGACATCATAATAGTCTCTTGATCTGAAGTTACCAATCAGAGCCGAGTGATAAGGTATAAAAAGGGGTGGTGAGGCCGGAATAAACAGTTCCATCGTGGTACTCCTTGTGTTCACATGTGTCTTCTTCCAATCGCATAGCCCTCGAAGGGGTCTAAGACGACGAGATGATAAGATAGCAGTAAAGTGCCCTTATGAACTCAAGTAATTGAGGCAAAGTTTGGATATAATTAGAGTACAAGTAGAATGAAAGTGCAGAAGACCAGATTGGACATCAGGCCCCGCACGAACAATAAATCAATCCTGTTACCATCGACCCACCCCCATCATTCATCCCCGCGTTCTCCCTTGAACACCCGGTCCACCTGTGCCCAATGTCTGGAACGCCTCAGGCCCAACAGACTGGCACACACTTCCCCCCTCGAAGAACACCAATCTCCCGATCGACCCGCTCATTCCCCCTTGTACGCGAGGCATGACTCTTGATCTTACACCTCGGTTTCTTGCTCGAACCCTTCGTCCGGCTTGAAACCAAAATAACTCCCACGTCCCTTGGTCGTAGAAGTTGGAAACCCCCAAATTACCGAAGAACATCACATGTGTTTAAGCTAGTGTGTGGGCTCAAGAAATAAATACATGGAGTAATTAATTCAATGATATAATATGATAGGTGGGTGATGAAGTCATAGTTCTAGGGCTTCGTTTTGTAATAATGTGATTCGGTGCAAAATTAATCATAGATTGCTCGAGACAGCCTGATTGTGTTTTGTAGGCTGCTTTATACTCCGTGACACTCATGTTTGCGACAGCTTCATAGCATTTGATTAATATACTAGGGGGAACTGCTTGTTTTATAGCACTAATAAGGCCTCAATGATAATTAAGTGCTTCTTTACGGCACAATTACTGACTCCCATGTTGAGGGAAGGATTAGTTATAGAGGTAGAATGGGACAATATAAAGAATCAGAGACAAGGGACGACAGGATAAATTTTCCAGACTGAACTCTCCAATCACCATAGGTTTTTGTTTATTTGTTTGGACAACTCTATGCTCTCTATGTAGTACTAAATATGTTTGGTTTGAGGTAGCCTTTACGTGATAGGAAATCATGTGTTCGTAGTTGGTAGTTATTCATATAAACCCATTTTTTTGCCATCAACCAATTATTATTTGGTTTCACTTTGTTTTTGAAAATGACTATTTTTAATGTTTCTTTGTTTGGATAATAAGGATTATTTCATCTTCTCAAATAACCTGTGGAGCGTTAAGAGTACTTTGAAGAAGGTTACCGCGTTTTTAGGCAACCATTAATTTTTGTAATCGATTCCACTACAATTATTTGAAAAGGGTTTCTATTAAGGTTATTGGCGAATTGTAATTGAGCGAGGAGGTGTCTCATTTCTTATGTTTTAGTCATAAAGACGATGATTCAAATATGTTGAAAATGTTTGAAATTGCTTCGTTTTTTTTTATATAAATTCCTAAGTTAGAATCAAATATGTTGTAAAAAGAGACTCTAGTAAATTTGTCGCTAATGCTTGTGCATACACGTGCTAAAACAGATATCGGTTAAAACTTTATGGACACAAAGAATACAAATAAATGTATTTGTTTCGACTTCAATCTAAAGGATGCGTTCTCTATTCAAATATAGGCAAATCATGGTGCAGGGCAAACAAGGAATAGGTAGGGATAACCTATAACATTAACCTCAAACCTTACCAAAAGCAAACAGGTCCTCACAACCCATTGTCTTTTTATGAGCAGCTCAGCACCAGTCCGCCCCTTTTCTTAGAAACCCAGGAACAGCTCAGGAGCACCTCCCTAACCCCACCCCACCCCAAACCCCACTACAGTGGGCGCCCAGAGCCAACCAGATTGCAGTAATCATATGGGCAAAGAACGCTGTTTGACCCTGCACCGCCACAGTAACAAGGTTAGGGGAGGCCCCGTCTCCAGGGTTGACTCGTAAACTAGCCGGCTTGCGTAGAGTTTCTTTGCCCAGTCGGCCCCGCTGTTCCCCCAGAGACCCTGAAAGATTATTCGTCTTGGCACCAGAGCGTGGGGAGAAACAGGGGAAAGGTGCGTGAAAGGTGTCGTGTTCCTGGGTCCAGTGTCCCCGGCCACTGTGATTTGCCTGCTGCCTCCGCCTCGGCAATGGCGGTGGGTTTCCTAGAAATTCCTAGAAATTCTAGGCCGGTCCCCGCCTAATGCCCATATTATCTGACTGCCCGATATGGGGAGAGACTCGAGTTTCCTCGTGTAATAGCTCTGTTTCCTGAGGTAGCGACTGCATAAAGTATTTTTGTTTTACCTGTATGTAGTTTTTGTATATGTTTCAATCAGGCATGAAATAAAAAACAGTTATCATTTTGCTTTAGGAACTGTGCGACAAACGTTTCCCAGAAATATAAAGTGCAAACATATGATACAATAGTGTTACCTAAAAGTGCGAGAGAAATCAAGTTCCCGTGTTACCCTATTATTTCCTATATGTCTGCGTTTTTAAGACGACAATATTTATGGCATTCTCAAAAATGAGAAGAAGGTCAACAAGTTTTCTGAACCATCAACAAATATTTTAACAGGTCTCGTCAAAGAAAATAATGACTACCTTAATTGCTACTAATTCGGCAATTCGCACCATCAATTGCATATCAACAAAATTTTATATTTAGTAAATTTTGTCAATGAAAAATTGGCCGTCACCCATTTTGTATGTGGAACTAATTAATCCTAATGGTTCCTACTGTGAATCAGTCATTTGGAAAACATATTGCTATGTTTAGTCAATGTCGAATCTATCATCTAGATGCATTAAGAATCCCAGACACACTTTGAAGCAATACAACCCCATTTTCTTTCGTATAGATGGTTAATAGTTACTTTTATCGGCTCATCAGGTTGAAATAAAGGGATGCAATATATTTGACAGTCACGATAATCTTAAATATTGTCGAAAACGTTTTAATCAGCGGATGTAATATATTATCCACCTCCTTGAGAGATATATTTCATAACATTATTTAAATACTTTCTACATACTTTTTGCCGCAATTACCAACGTTGATTGAAATAACAAGGACTGTCTGACACGAAATGAAATAATTATAATGTTCTCTCAGCATAGATTTTACCCAGAGATATCATCCAGGAGAACTCAAACCTGAAGTATTTGCATTAAAGCAGTCAGACAGACGGCAGAACTCGGTCAAGACCGCGGAAAGCAGAAACTTCTGCCCGGCTTTTTATCGTAGTAATTACAGGCCAGTCAATAATTAAACGACTAATTTACTTTAAAGTAAATATGGCCCAGAAAGGAGAACTTTGGCTCTCATGTTTTAAAGAATAACTGAGTCTAATAGATGGCCTGTCTGGATGCTCCACAGAATTCCATACTGTTGAAAATATTTGTTTCAAAACACGGAAAGAAACTAATTATTTTGTATTAATTAGCCGCTATGGTTGGGACTGTTTAAAATAGATTCTGATAGGAATGCCTTAAGATTTTGCATTTATGCTCATTCTAATGTGTGCATGTGACATGAAATCCTTCATCAAACATCATGAGCGGTACGTTTCTAACCACAAATTAAATTAAATTATTGCCGACATCTAAAAACCAATATGCATATCTTATAAATAAAGTGGCATGCCACAGTTGCTAATGAGTTCTGCTAAAAGATGAACTTCATGCATCATATAACACTGTTCCTAGCGGTAAAAGTGAGGTTATATGCGTCTTTATGGGGAATATTTATTTTTTTCTGTAATCCATTTATTTCTAACCTCATCATAGCAAGAAGGATTTTAGGCATACTGGGTTGCAATTGGAGGAAGTGAAGGCACTATCCACACCACCCCAACTGTGTATATTCCGGATATCGCATATATTAAGGTGTCCAAGTCAAATTTCATTTACCATCATATTTATGTTAATGAAATCTGTCATTGACCAATGATTTTGTGTTTTAGACGCAGTAAAACAACAATTGAACAAGACAGAAATATCCTGCTGATATGCCTCACATTCTTTCTTAAGAGCAGTCATTTTTCATTATAACGAAAATACATGCCGAAACCTTACCAGAATTAAATTCAGGAAAACTGAAATCGGGAAATATGGGCATTAAATATCAACTTGGTAGCACGATTGTCATGGATGATAATATTATAACAGTTGTGTTTTGCTGGTTTTAGAGCTAATCATATGTCTCTCTTTATATTCTTCTGGTACCTGAAATTCTGCTAAACCTCTCATAATAGATTGTCAGAAAGATAAACCATCATATTGTATATGTATTGTATATAATGAGTTGTATTTGTTCTCATGTCATCGTGAAAAGCACATTGTATAATGTGATGATGATTAAATAGAAAAAATATTTTGGGGACAATCCTTTTCTGATTTAACCTTGCAGAGCAGGTACTTAACTACAGCCCACCATCCCCACTTACCTTCCCTATCCGTATTGGCCTAGCCCTGAGCAGCTCGCCAGGCTGCTCATATTGACTCCGAGCTGCTCGAGAACCACCACTTACTCCCACGGCATTAGCCTGTCACTGGATCATATTAGGTTTATCTATCTCCAGAAGACGTTGTTGGGATAAGGCCCTATATGCTACTGCAATAGGACAATAGCGAATTTTGAATGGTTCTTGGTTGAGGATATCTTATTTGGTTACCTTATAGATAGAGGGGTCATTGTAAATAAATTGAACTTAAGCATAAAACTTACTCTTTTAGGACAGTGGTTAAGTGTCCTAGGGCTGATTTCTGTGTGTTATGTGTCCAAAGGTTAAATGCTCAGGGGTTAAATGTCCGGGATAAATGTCTTGACATGTTGAATCTTTTCGAATATTTTTACCGTGTTGATTGTTTTTTTCCTCATAATTATCATTCCCTACATCGCTTACACTATCTACGATGATGGTAAATATGCATATTGTTTAGTCAGGCCTAACTAGAAATACTAACCTTTTCATAATTATGATAGTATATTGACAACGGTTAAATGTACATAGTATTTTATCATTTAAACAAATGAAAGAGGTAATAAGAAAAGGGACACTATCTCTGTCTGTATCCGCTCATTTAACTTCCAATGACACTTCAATATTTTGTCAGACAGCTGTATGTGCACTCAGAAACTATTCCCTCTACAGGTCACTTCAAGTCTAGTACGCAAACAAAAACAATCATCCAAGCCATTGATCATTAAAAGCAGGTGTCGAGGGACAGTTACCCTCAGGGACAGCCATGTCCTTAGCAGTTACTGGCCTAGGTCAAAGTACTGACGAGTTTTGTGTATTAGTCCGGGTATTCAGCTTGAGAAAACCTGAACAGTTTGATGCGTTAAGTGGGATATCAATGAAATGGAATTGATTTCGACACGTTATATTCCCTACATGGATGTTACATATGATAACGTTTCCAAGTAGGATCATAATGGGAACCATGTGACTTGTGTGCAAAGACTTTATTTCTTAGATGAATTTGCTGAAACTTTTAAAACATTGTGTAATGTAAGGAAAACCAACAGAGACGCTTCAATGTGCATTGGCTGACAAGATTCACTTGGAAAATAAAGGGAAATTGGAAATGCACATAGATACACAACAGGAGTTCATGAATTAAAAGGGTCGGTACTTATTATTACTCGAAAGCGGAGGCCACCTACAAAATATCAGGGTGTGTTCAGGGAGGCGGTCTTATATATAATATCAAATAGTTCCCTGTTTCCTATTACACCAGATTAGTCAGAGATCCAAAATCTAGGTCCCGGAGAAAAATTTAGTTTATTTTTTTCTTTAAGTCGAATTAGTTTAAAGGAAAAAAGACACCTGTATAAACACTTGATATTAGGTTGACGAATGGTTAACCCGTGAGTGTCACTCAAGCCCCATTCGCCCTGGCCGATCATTCAACGAAAAATTTATCGGACGCCAAAGACAATTCTCTCCAGGCCGATAAAATTATCGCATGCCAACGAAAATCAAGAAATAGCATTCACACTGAGAAGAGGGGCACCTAACGACTGCAAACGATAATTTTCTCAAGTACTTGTGGCCCAGAATCGGCTGGAATTCAAACGATTCAATCCAACATGTTGGATCTGATCGGTTGCACATCTGTCATTTGCCTTATCGTTTGCAAAGGGCATGGGAACGACAATCCAACATTCCCAACGTTTGCACGTCGCTCAGAACCTCGTCGGCCAGGGCGAATGGGCCTTTACGTTTACAAAGACTCAGTTTCATTGTAGGTTTAATTGGGAACAACACTTCATCGTCAAAGTCAACACAAGTGGAGAAGCATCCCCTGCTGTTTTATAATTGCCCTGAAGTCCAATCTTTGGAGACCATTATTCTAGATCTGTCACATTTTGTTGAAGGAGAAAAGTGAAGAGTGTCGTTTCAAGTCTTTTTAAAGCTGTTTAAATTCTGTAATTGTTAAGAAGCATCTTACCCTTGAGATGGACTACTCTGCTGAGGACACAATAACAGATTTTTCGGTCTTATTAAGTGGATGTCCTGAATTAAGTCCGGACATCTCAAGCATGCACAAGGGTGCTTCCGCAAAAGCCACTCAATTGCAAAAGACTTTTCCCGGAATATACAAACAACCTCAAAGGTTAATATTTAGAAGAATTCGGGCCTATTCAACCTGACAATAGCTTTTGTTGTATTCCATGAATTCTAATGAAAAGGTTCAAAACAAAACATACTTGATTAACTTTTCCAATTCCACCCTTTAGATCAATTCAATATCTACTCATTTTACATTTGATAAGCTGCCAAGTTTTAACTAAATGGTGCTAGTGAAATTCTAAAAGAATTGGTTTAAGCTTTAACCATCATTGTAAACGTCTTGACATGTGACTTAGGTTAAAACTTTTCTCCGTTTACGATGACCTTTAATGTCAGGACGATACCAATTGATATAATCTATGGAATGGAATGCTCAAGGGAATTATTCATTGCTTATTGCAAAATAACTTTTTATTAATATTATGTTTCAGCTATTTATTTTGTGTTTACTAAAGTGGAGACGGGAAAGTGAAGCTTTTCTAATTTAGCTGATGTTCTAATTGAATAATAGTTCTATTATTATGTTTAGAGAAATCCGTCAACCCTAAGTGTTGCCTAAATAAACCTGGTACGATTTTGAAATAACTAAATAAATGCAATACCCCTATGTATTTCCTAATACAGCCTTTGCCTCTTGTCATTGCAGTCACATCTAGCCATGACGTTAGTGTCTTTTTAGTTCTCATTCCCGGCTTGGAACACCCTTCACCCACGCAACCCCAATGCTCAGCTGGCCCACCGCCAGATGGCGGTGAATGTAGGTTAATCAGAATATGAATGGGTCGAGTAGGGCAGCTTATAATCATCTTCTTATTTATCTTAGATTTTGTTTTTGATTGTATATCGTGTTTGTATAATCTGGATATGTTGGTTTATTTTGAAAACATTGCCTAAATGAAGCCTGTGCCTATAGAGTAGATATTGTCCAAATTCATAAACCCTGTATGGGTCCATTTGTGCTATTCTGCACCACTATGAATTGCCTAAACAAACCTGATATCCCTATGTATTACCTAAACAAACCTGATACCCAAATATATTGCCTAAATGAACCCGATACCCCTATGTACTGCCTAATACACCCTTTGCCTCTATTCATTGCTGTCACGTCTAGCCACAAGGTTCGTGTCTTTTCAGTTCTTGTTCCCTACCTTGGACACCCCACACCTACGCACCCACTACAATCAGCTGGCCCCCTGCCAGACGCCGTTGAATGTAGGCTAATTAGAATATGAATGGGTTGAGTAGGGCAGCTGATTGGTCAATCTGCTGACCCAAACTGCCCCCTTTATCTGACGTAGGACCTGCCCCCTGGTGGCGTCCGGCGGAACTAGAACCGGAAGTGTCAGTCAGGTCTAGTGAGGCTGATGTTCACACAGGAGGAGGGGTGTGGAGGTGGGGGAGGGGGGGGGCAAGGAGGTGGAGGGTTGAAGGGGTTGATTGGGCTAGTCAGAAAAGACACATGTCTGGACAGAACGGATATGTTTACACCAAACCCCTCACAATACCTTGATCCATGTTCATCAGATTGATTATCTTGTTATGACCATTATAATAATTGGCCATTCCACGATTCAAGTATAGATCTATTAGGCCGTTATGCATCAAGTTTGTTAGATAAAAAAAGGTAATGGACAAAACACCTGAGAAATAAGCTCATCCCTGTTTACAACAAATTGAAAGTTTACCATGAATTATCACTTCGATTGCTTCCTGGTTTATTCCACAGAGACAGACTAATGCTAAAGCCATTTAGCCCTAGCCATAATGTCTGACCTTTTATTGCCTTGACGTACTGCATCTTGATAGGCTGGCGAACTTGTATATCTCTCAAATCACCAAATTTAATAAACCATAATTCTTAAGCAGTGATTTATGATACAGAAAACCTGTTGTCTTGGATTTTCCAGTAACTTTATTTGCAGATACTGGGATAGCTTGTACCATGCTTTTTGTCCTACCGTTGTCCAACCCTCTTGATATACACCATTTTTTCTCCTAAAGGCCATATTCCACTATGCGTTTGCTGCTTGCGGCCACCCTAGAAAACGCCCGCAAACGCCGGAAACGCAAACGGAAACGCCGGAAACGTAAACGGAAATGACGGAAACGCAAACGGAAACGCCGGAAACGCAAACGGAAACGCGTTTGCAGCGGCTGCAAACTCAGCACCTACTGCTATATTCCACTTACTTGCGGCCACCAGACGCAAGGAAACGGCCGTAAACACGTTTGCGGTAGCGTTCTGCAAGGTGGAATATGGGTGTTTGCGGCCCGCATTTGCGGCCCGCGTTTGCGGCCCGCATTTGCGTGCCCTGCTGAGGGATACCAACATGTTGGTATCTGGACCGCAAATTGCTTGCGTCAGCTAAAATTAGTGGCCGCAAACGGGACCGGACGCAAAGTGGAATATGGCCTTTAGTGGGGTGAGATTTTGAAAATGTGCGGACATACTATAAAGTGAAGGCCCCACACCTCCAATTTCAACATAAGTGATTAATCACAACTGATTAAGGGTAGACTGTAGAAAGTGACCTCTCTGAGAATCGGGTCACTTAATCAAATAAAAGGTACGTCTCTTACTTGGAGAAGTAGACTGAGGGCGGTGGGAGGGAGGAATTGATAGTGCGCTACAGCAGGGTCTGGAACCCTACATAGTAGAGAGTAAGATATAGCAAAAATAATTCACGAAGAAAATCTGTACCTACCTCATACCATATACCTCTATAGCAGATGAGCTTCGTGCTCGCCAACCGGACTGAATTCCAGGCAGGTGGCCACATGCAAGATATTTTAGTACTCCAGGATGCAATTTTAGATCGATTCCTAGCTGATTTGGAAAAAAAACTCTGTAAAAAGAGTGTTAGTCTTATATAAGCATGCAATTTGTCATAGAATTCTAAACAAATTTTGGAGAAAGGAATTCTCACTTTCAAGTGAATTTCCAAAATAAGAAGAAATTCAGTTGATGATTTGTCACGGTGTAGATCACTATAGCTTTCACTTTTAGTGAATCTCCTGCTTCAAGAATCCTAGATCTGCCTCTGATTAAGGCTTTCCATAGGCCAAAGCATACAGCTGTATTAATTGATTATTCCACCATTTGCTGCCTCTCATATCAGTCTTCCGGAGAGCCTTTGCTAATTTGAAAGCAAAACAGTTCAAGTATAATCTAATCTCACTACAATGACTGTCTGAGCTTTGTAGACGCCTTTGCTCAAAAGTGTAAAATCTGATCTCACTACAGAGACTTTGTGACTTTGTTGACTGCTTCGTAGGAAGGTGTGATAATTATAATATTGCTGATGGATCTAAAGCCTATGTGCAAGTCGGTCACTCAAGAATAATTAACCAAGAAGTAGAATTAAATTATACTTGACAAGCTGAAGACAAACACTGGAAACGCTGAAAGTTCTGCATAAAGCCAGATGGAATCACTAAAACTCTCACATACACCAAGATCAAAACAGACAAACTCCCACATAAAAACAGATGAAAACACTGAAACACCACCGAAATCAAGATGGAAACACTCAAACTCCCACATAAAGCCAGATGGAAACACTCAAACTCTCACATATACCCAGATCAAAACAGTCAAACTCCTACATAAAAACAGATGGAAACACTGAAACTCCACCAAAATCAAGATGGAAACACTGAAACTCACACATAAAGCCAGATGGAAACACTAAATCTCTCAAATATACCCAGATCAAAATAGTCAAACTCCCACATAAAACAGATGGAAACACTGAAATTCCCACATAAAGCCAGATGGAAACACTCAAACTCCCGCATAAAGCCAGATGGAAACACTCAAACTCTCACATATACCCAGATCAAAACAGTCAAACTCCTACATAAAAACAGATGGAAACACTGAAACTCCACCAAAATCAAGATGGAAACACTCAAACTCCCACATAAAGCCAGATGGAAACACTCAAACTCTCACATATACCCAGATCAAAACAGTCAAACTCCCACATAAAAACAGATGGAAACACTGAAACTCCACCAAAATCAAGATGGAAACACTGAAACTCACACATAAAGCCAGATGGAAACACTAAATCTCTCACATATACCCAGATCAAAACAGTCAAACTCCCAAATAAAACAGATGGAAACACTGAATTTCCCACATAAAGCCAGATGGAAACACTCGAACTCCCACATAAAGCCAGATCAAAACAGTCAAACTCCCACATAGAGCCAAATGGAAACACTGAAACTCCACATGAAGCCATATGGAAACAGCAAAACTCTCACATATACCCAGATCAAAACAGTCAAACTCCAACATAAAAACACATAGAAACACTGAAACTCCCACATAAAGCCATATGGAAACACTGAAACTCCCACATACACCCAGATCAAAACGTCAAATTCCTACATAAAGCCAGATAGATACACTGAAACTCCACCAAAATCATGGTGGAAACACCACAGCTCCCACATAAAGCTCTCTTGAAAACTCTCACATACACCCAGATCAAAACAGTCAAACTCCCACATAGAGCCAGATGGAAACATTGAAACTGCACCAAAGACAAGATGGAAACACAGAATGTCCACATAAAGCCAGATGGAAACACTGAAACTCCCAGATGGAAAATGTTCAATGGAGTAGTCAGCCAGTGCCATTGTAATCAATGGAAGGACAATCATCCATGACTCCCCAATTAGTGCAGAAGGTGGTTGATGGGGCATCATCATTGTCTCTCCAATTAGCAACATGGGCGGCTGAATGCTGGGCCTAGGAAAAATACAATTAAATGCCTGTCAGCAACAACAGAACAGGCAGGGGGCGTGGCATTATGGCCCTTTTCTGACCGAGCATGAGTGGCTAGCCAATGTAAATTAGAGCTGACAGGCTGACCCTGAATTGGATTGGGATTAGATGGGTTACAGACCAAAATGACAGACCACAACAATGAACCATATTAGCGAAGGATTCAGAATTTTTCAAAAAGATAATTATTCCATTCGAAGGGCCAATGAATAATTTCACTGCTTAATGCAGCTGAATTATTTTGCAATTTCAGGAATGGCAGATTACATGCATATTTTACTATTTATATCAGTTGGTACCACCATAATAACATCATAGATAGATGGTAAGAGGGGTAAACCTCAATCATTACACTGTAATAATTTACACACAATAAAGTCTGGGCCCCACTTGTCCAACTACGTAATAAAATTCATCGCCCTGTACCCATCTGTAATGAAAATATTTTCTAGCCAACTTAGAAAACATTAGATCTATATAAATCCAATGGAAAAATATTGAATGTTAATTTTCTATCACATTTACTTACAAATAATGGCATGTTAGTGCAAATTCCTATACTTAAGCCTTGTGACTTGTCGACATATTACCCAGACAGCACCTGGATCTAGGCTTACCTGCAGGTGAAATATAGGAAACTGGCTATCCGTGGTAGGGAGAAATAAAAAGAACCATGACTTTAACCGAAAACTTTGATATATTTACTATTTTCCAGTAGTCGCCAGCGATTATGGTTAGTCAGCTCACAAGAGGTCCCTTGTAGTTGTACCCTCTAGTCATTGACATTTTGATGGCAAAAGCATCCCAGCTAGAACAATAATCATTTAGTCACCAGGCCACTAGTTAATCACTCACAGACTAGTATTTCCTCTTTGGTCCCTACCAAAAGCCTACTAATATCCATTAATTACCGGGGTTAGTCAACGAATAAAAATAATTAACGCAACAAACTAATTTTCAAAATCGTTTGTCTCTTTTTATTAGAAATTATTCTAGGTTGAATAAAAGACTTCATGCCTGTGGTCATGAAGATCGCTGGAAGACTGAACAAAAATTGGGTGGTCATGTCTGCATGAGGTCTATTATTTCATTCAGCATTAGTAACCTTTAATTTAAAAAGGATTTCATTGCTGCGGAGGATCAGGGAAAACCACAAACACATTATCCAGATCACCTCAAAATATTTGAGACTTCAACGACCACATGCGCAGAAACAAATTACCTCTACAAAGGTACAGGAAAAAGATCTGTGGTGGGTGGCAAACGTGTTATTCATTCGTCAGAATTGCTCTACCTTTCCTATGAATCACATCAACAGTTATTGGTTGTAATTCATTTCGTAAATAGGCTCCCAATGGGTTGCAGTAGTTAAATTTGATCAGGAAAGTAGAGTAATAAAATCGCGTCTTTTTCTCATGCCGATAGGATTCTGGCGTGTTAACAGGTATTTAGAGGGTCACTAATCCAATCCGCTAACATTTTTTCAAGTAATTAGTTTGTAATGGTAACTTGAAAGATTGAAGCCTTCTAAAACTGGATCAGAGTAGAGAACTGTTCCCGGATATTTGATGAATTACAATTTTTTCTTTTTTTCAGAAGTATCACAGCTGAGCCAAGGTTCATTGGTCTTCTGGAGTGTTTAATTCGTTATATTTGGGTCTGTTTGATGTAAAACACCTATTTATCAAATACACATGAAATATTAATTTTGATATCGGTATCCATGTTACCTTAGAAATGGTAATTATTTATGAATACCTGATTGTGAGCATCAGCAACAGGATTTATCAAGACGTTGGTTAACGATAAAAATAAAGTTTCTCGCGATTTTCTACGTGCAGGCAATATTATGAATAAGCCTAACACTTGGCAGTGCCAAATTTCGTCGTGAAGATTCTCAATATTTTTCATGGAGGCGGGATGTTAGCGATGATATTTACAAGTGAACACAGTCAGATAGTGGAATAAACATTAGATTTACCAATTAGCGTCTATGGTTTCTCAGCCACCTCATTTTCAATTAAGTTTGCCTATGGCCGCGATTGCATTTGATCCATGTTATATGCCTTGCAAACCCTTTATGGATGAATACTTTGAGAAAAAGTGATCATATCCATGCATGCTGACCAAGTGGTGGTGAACCTCCTGCACCAGGCACGCCTCTCCACAGCGGTCAGCAGGCTGGTCAAACTGACCACTGTTCCCTCCATTGGTCCGATCCATTCTTAAACTATCCCTTCTTTGGTACGCTTTATTAATGCTCACCCTTTATTCTTTGGTCCTTTCGCCCACCACTTTGTCTTATATTAATCCTTCAAGCCTCTATTCCATATGCCGATTTCCCACCAATTCTGAATATTCTCACCAGGAATAAAGGTCAACTATGGAAACGTTAAATATCATCGTAAAGGTTTTATAACTCCAATTTGGATGATATGTAGGATGTATGGTATTGTACCATATTTTCTGAGAAAGAAGAACAAAAACAAAATCGTAAACATCAAAATCGGCATGTGGAATACTTTGCTTTGGTTTTGTTTTGACAGCAGCAGCTGGTTTGACCGCACCCCACTCTCTTCCCTGCTGCTTAGTTCTCGCATCTGCCGTGGTGTGTCGCTGTGGGCTGCGGTTCCTCCAGTGCAGCGCCGTTGGGCGCACTTGTGGCTCTCTCACTTAGCTTGGCAGCATCCCTGCATACGCTAGCGCCAGGCTTGAGCCATCCCTTAAAGACCCTGGAGGACGCTGAGGTGCCATAGGTTCACACCCTTAAAACCCACAGGCTAATCCTCTAACGGAACCCCCAACAGGGCTTAGGGCAGGAGGAGAGTGAGAATTCCTCCAGGAAGAGATAGAAACACTTATCAACGGTTTGTCGCTCTTTAGTGGAAACCCAAAAAGGTAAAAGGCATTTGCGCCAGGGACGGCAATAGGTTTGAAACAGGAGGAAGTACTTTTCTGTATTCATTTCTTCGCTGGAGACAGAAGGCAACAGCATCTTACTTGGAATTACGAGCTAAAGAGTGTTGGAGCAAACTTGGAAGAAAATCTTCTGCAGTTTTAGTCTGTTTGAAGTTCTGCTATTCACATGGGACGCTTAAGCTAGGACAACGGTTTAAAAGTGAAAAACAGGAGTTTAAGATTCGTATATGCATTTTGAATACACTCTTACAAGCATATACACTGGTTTCTGGACCTGACACTTATTACCAGTTTTACGGAAATCCACATAAAAACGACATTAGAAAATACTAGCAGACCAAACTTTTTAGGTTTCTAGATTGTATATTCTGTTGTTCTCCATTGTCATCTTATCTCAACGACCATTCTCCCTAGAGAGGGAGAGAAGGAGACCAAAAGACTGGAGCTAGCTCCCGACTTTCTCCTGTGTCCCAGGACAAATACAAAAAGACGAGTTTGTGCACAAAGGCAAGGAGGCCGGACCTAAGGGAGCCGGGAAGAGTACCATTGGGACTGAGAGGAAACTTCTCATCTCTCTGCGAGGCAATCTAGCCCTCTTCCAATCTGTGCAAACGGGGGATGGGAAGCCCTCCCCTTGCTCTCATCTCTTAAGGCCTGTGAGACCGAAAAAGGGTCTACGTGCTTTTAAATTTCAGGAGAAGTTGAGTGCTAGCCACTGGAGGTGTGCGGTAAAGTAGACTTTAAGGTTTTATTAAGGAAACTCCTGAGTGTGGGTTGGTTGTTTGGTCGCTACAGATTTGGCTCCTCCGGTGGGAGGTTTGCCCAGCCTGGAGGAGGAGCGTGCCCGGTGAGCCTGGAGGAACCTCCGGGAGGCTCTCTCCACAACCCAGGACTCACAGGAGGAGCTTCAGTGTTTCAGCGCACCCCACACCCTGGAGAGCTACTTCCTCATCAAGTCCCAGCCGAGGAGGACACAATCATTGCGCAGCGTGCCACAGCCCGCCGGGGAAAGGGGGGGCTCCACCCTGGAGGAAAAATGGATTCTTGATGCAGAAACGCTGCCCACTGCCATCAGGAGGAAGGTGGTCGCTGAGTGAAAGGCTTGGCCCCGTGTCAGGTATGTGCCAATTTCGACTGCTCTGTCAATTTACTGCTGTTTTCTGCAGACCCTAGACTATGGGACTTTTATCTTGAATGCATAAATAGGCCAAAAGGCCATAGATTATGCACTGAATAATCTTTCCTTATAACTCTTCCCTCGGATCATGACTTTTTATTCTTGTTAACCAAGTTGTTCAATGAAAAGTGTGTATTTTTAGTACACATTGACCGATTATTAGTTTACATCCTTTGCTCATGAATACATATTATCCCCATGTGAAATTAACTCCCTGTCTAATGGGCTCTTGTTATCATGATAATGTTCCGTGATATACTAGAAATAATCTACAATGATATTTTGTGATGACATAGTTTGCATATAGACGTAATTAATATGATTATGCTATAAATAGAATGGTTTAGACAATAGGGCAATAAAAGACAGTACATATTTTAGTTAAACAATCTACTTGAACATGTTGATAAATTGTAGATAGACTTAGACGAAATCTTTCCTGTCTTTAATATTATATTAAAACGATTGGATCACAAACTATAGAACATGAGAAAAAGTTTCCAACATAAACTTTCTTCAAACATAAAAAAAAGTGGTCTTGCTAATTATTGCCATAGATAACACACATAATGGCAACATAATGATTACTCAAATACGACGGGTTAACTTGACACATTTCATTGATATATCGTCATAATTCATGCTAGATATTATGCATGAGGTATAACGTAAGAACCCATAGGGGTCGATCTCAAGAACTTTGTAAAACGATCGAAGAATCAAGCATAGTATGCTCAGTAAAATCAAAGTTTGTCAATAATCAATAATTTATCATTTATTAACAAATATATCCATCGTTACCTTTTCCTAAAATGAAGGAAAGGTCACTTAATTATGCTTCTAACCTATGCGTTTTACCAAATATGGCCTGCTATGGGTAATCTCAATTTTTCAGCATAAAAGCTGTGTGCATTGACCAATTGGGGCTCGGACCCCTGGATACGGATGACCAACTGACTTTTCTTGCTGTGAAAAGTAACAATATCCTCCCAATAAGTTGAGGGCAGGGAGTGTATACGTGTTTGATTTAACAATGGTGCACGTGGTTGTCATTGTCCCAAGTCGGTTTCAGATAACAATGGACCCCACGTGTACGTACCTTTTTTGTTGAATGCATCTATACCTAATCATAGGGAAGAGTACTACCTGATTGAGGAAACATCTGCATATGGTATCGTTGGAAAGAGAGTATGCACTTCCTCGTGGGGGTCATATGACTAGCCTCATTTATATAATACAAAATCATAACCAGCTGTATCAACAGTTAATTATACAACCTGTCCTGTCAAAGTGCATTTTTACCTGTTACCCCCCGGACTGTGTCACCTTTCAGGTCCACCTGGGAGGCCCTAATTAGTAATATATACAACATTTGGTCAATAATCGGATTCACTGGTATCTGCACCTGTTTCACGTCAAAGTTAGTTCCTGGAAAGGTTATTGAGCTCATTTGAAAATATTTCCATCGTTCTTTTTTATGAGGGGAATGGGACAGTTTAGTTGGTAACCTCCTCAGCTTGCACATGGTCAGATTGGGTTCGAGCCCAGAGCGGGGTTGCCTGCTAATCTGCCTTGCCTTGCCGTTGTACACACACACGTTTGATTTGAAGGAGTCCCTATTTACAGAGGTTTGTGTATCTGCCCTGAAACTATTCCAGGGATTCACACCTATACAGAAAGGGCTTTTCTGAAATTCAGTATTTACTTTTGCAGGCAACTTAAACACCTTTTTGACAACAGACAGGTTTAATAATATTTGGTCATTGGTAAATCTTTTACTTTAGTCTTGAGCAAATGTCGTTTGCAGTCTTTAACAAAAGTCAAAAACTAACGATTAATTTTTGTGTTTCCACTGAACGATTGTACCTAAAGACTACAAACGATGTCAAACGATTTCTATATCGTTTGGCATCGTTGACGATCTTTAGCAAAATGTCGTTCGGTGGAAACAGGGCTTTAGTTGCATATTTCAGTGATTTTCTATTTTTAGGGGCACAAAAAAATCACATCAAAAGTTTCTTTAGGAGCAACAAAGGCTCCGCAAAGTGTGATTTGCACAGTAACATAGGTGCCCTTATGAGGTCTACCCTGGATAAACGACTGTTCGTGAAGGAAACTTTCATTTTTTACGACAAGGGAAAAAGGTCGTCGTAGGGTTATGACAACCAAACTTCCATAGTCTTGCCATGACGCTTATGAAACAGGTCACAGGTGAAGTAAACTCAGGGCAGGTGGACCCCTGCCTTTTTTCATTAGATCAGGTGTCTAAACCTCAAAACATCACCTGTAATACAGTGAAAGCCAGGGGAAATCTTCACTTGTATTGCATAATAAAAGCGTTGAACAAAATCGGAGATAAACCTATAATTTGAACAGAAACACTTGGTATTTAATTCGCGTTTCTTGACTGATACATTGTAATAAATCAATGTGCATGTAGCCAAGAGGATTCTTACATGTTGAACGCATTCCGAACTGAAATGCACAAGTAGTCATATTCCAGTTGATGTGATATCTTACCTTCATATGGTTTTATGTATATCCTTTTCCTTTCAGAAAAGCCTGGACTATTGGAGAAGTAGGTGGCGCCGATTATAATCTACAGGAGGATCTACATAATGCCAAACCTGTGAAATATAACACTCCATACATACCTGCTATAGCCAGATCTCTTCAAGCAACAATGTCCCATTTAATCCCTTCTCATTGATGAAGACATTGGACTAGTAGAAATTACAACTAGTATAACTTAGCACTTAAAGTATACTCGTAAAATTAGCCAACCATGGAGAACACAAGCTGGGCGTTGGCCAACCTGTTGCCCTATGCCTGGCAGGAGGCGAACACCCTGATGCCCTACGCGCCTGGAGGCGCTGCAGGAGGAGACCCTGGAGTGGACCTGCTGTATGGAGAAGGGGTGCTTAATGGTACCAGTGGGGGGTCCTCCCCTACGTGGTCCTATAACGACTCCCTGGAGGACGGGAATCAGACTGAGAGGAACCTCTCCGACCCGACATATTACTCACAGGCCTACCGAGTGGCTGGGGCCCTTTTTGTGAGTCTTATCTTTCTGGTGGGGCTAGGTGGGAACGTTATGGTTGTTATAGTGGTCGCGCGTACCCGCAGTATGCACACTACCACCAACTGCTATCTGGTCTCCCTGGCCATCGCTGACATACTGGTGTTGATCTCGGCCACCCTGCCTACAATATGGGAGCTCTTCATCATCATCGACCAGTGCGTTATCGGCAAGGTGGGCTGCGCTATCATGGTGTTCCTCCAGTACCTGGGGGTCAATACCTCCTCCCTCAGCATCACCGCCTTCACCGTGGAGCGCTACATCGCCATCTGTCACCCCATGAGGGCACAAACTATGTGTACGGTGAAACGCGCCAAGCGCATCATCTTCGTCCTCTGGACGGTGGGAATCCTCTACTGCCTGCCCTGGCTCGGACTTATCACCGTCCGCCAAGAGACCTACAAGGGCGGGCTCACCATTGAAAAGTGCGACTTCAAACTGGAGCGCAAGTCCTACCTGACTTACTACATGGCCGACCTGGTCATATTCTACGTGTTCCCGCTCATCTTGACCTGCGTGTTGTACGGCCTCATCGCCCGGATTCTCTTCGACACGCCCATCCCCTCCACCCCCGGCAAGGCCAACGGAGTCAACTCCAACTCCAAGAAGTCCTCGTCCGTCTCCAGCTCGCGAGTTCAGGTAGGTTCTTTTGAAAACTTAGCATTGCTTATGTTTCTATAACAATATGTTTTTCTTCAGGTGATACAGACACAGATTCTGGATGTCAGGGAAGTTTTTACGTTCTGAAAAGATTGTTTGCAAGAGGTTAGGATCCCACTCCACCCATTAGGGGGTAATTCTTTTGTTTCGGTGCATCGGCGTGCATGATTCTTTACGGTAAATAAGTCTGTTACTTTCAATTTTGCAGGTACCTAAACTTAAATATAATAATGGCCAATGGTCTGTATGAAAAGTTTATTGGTTGGCCTTTTATGATTAAAAGATATAAAAATAATAATATTGGAGTAGGGAGTGTGGGGAATAATTCCTACTTGCCAAAACCTACTTGTTTCGCCTCTGCAGCTCAAGAAATGCTCCATCATAATTTGCAAATTGGTTTTTTTCGTGCACGTGCACCCGGGACGTGCATTCGTCAAGGTGTGTGGGATGGAGCGTTAGGGACTGATCAATACAAGGCGCTATGGGTCCCTGATGCAAACACGCTTAATCTGTTAGGCTGCCACTTTGTCTTATCATAGGTTTTGTAAGAAGTTTAGATTAACATCCATCATCCGAAGAGTCTTTGCTAATGTTATTCAAACATTATACCTGTCTTCGAGGTGAACAGTTTAATTACGTTTTCAAAATAACTTTAAGGTTTCAGGATATACTTTTTTTGGCTTTGCAACGTGAAGAGGAGTCTCAAAATGTTCCTTCCAATTAAATATATTTTCAACTGGGATAATTTATAAAATCGAATTACGTAATCTCTTACTTCTGATAATGTTTCATTTTCATTGGCTGTATCTTGATAGGGAAATAACAGCCGTGAACAATAAATCTTCTGATCCACCATATTTACTATCTCTTGAACATGTGCAATTGCTTTTTATGTTAAATATATAGAAAATGTTCTCCTTGAACATGCAACGACTGTGCGAGTAATATAGAGCAAATAAAGGTCAATGACAGGAAGAGGTAAGTGGTAAAATAAGATCCAAGACTGATGAATAAAGGTCAAATGTATGCTATAAATATATTCCCTTTGTACATGGGGAGTGTAGTGGTAGCAGAGAATGTCATTCCCTTCCGTACCTTGCTTAGCAGCCACTTTACAAATCGATGTTCTCATGGCTCTGTCTGAGTATGTAGGATTATGTATGCCTCAGGGCTTTCCACACAACAGTTAGAATAAATGGAGAGGGGAAGAACCAACTCCCTTCACAGTCCTTGACAAGCTGCAGATTTTGCTCAGCTCACAATGCCTTGTCATATTCACAGAATTGACTGCATTCAGAAGAAGTGAGCTGTTGAAGGGATATAACTGGAATATGAAGGTGATGAGTGAAGCAATTATCTCTGATACTCAAATATACTTACTCCAGGGATGGGGTTAGAATGGCATGAACAGCTGATGAAAGGGATAGAATTGAATAAAAAGTAAAGCTTGTATTTCATTAGGCGATTTTATTGGTGGAAATCGCCAATAGCAATGAGGCTGGTTTGCAACGGACGACAGCCTAAGATGGAGGAAGATTTATAAATCAGTGGAAGTCATTGTTAGAATCGTCCAGAGGAAACGGAAAATCAGCCGTAAGAATTGTAAACGCTTGCAAAAGACAGCAAACGACTACAGAAATGAAAAGATTTACAAACAACCAAATATTTAGCCTTTTAAATGATTTTGTTCGACAGTAGCCTACGATTTCTTTCAAAAGCAATTAATAGCAATTAGAACCATTTTTCCCTTAGTTTCCTTATTCATGTTGTTAGAAAACGTCATCCATAATGTCACATCCAGAAAACGACATTTCTTTCGTTCATTGGAAACAAACGATAACCATTTTTTTACAGTCGTTTGCATCGTCAACATTTCTAAACTAAAGTCGTTCAGTTGAAACCCACCTTTATAGATAGAGTAAATATCATTATAGAGGATTTTAATTTCTCGTTCATATGGTATTATCATGCCTGAGACCTCATTATAGACCCTACAATCTACTAAGATAGTTAAAATAGCTATAGTTAATATCGCCTTGTGGAGTAAAGGCTTTAGTGGGAAATGGGGGATTATGGTCCCAGACAGCCTCTATTTTACAACCATCTTCTTTTTATTTGAACCTATCACTTTTTTTAGCAGCCTTTCAAAGCTAATGCAAACAGAACACATGCGTGGTATCCAACCATTACTATACCAACACACGAACGGAAAGACGATATATCACCAAACGCTTTTTATATACTTATCAACATTTACCTTCCTATCGCCATTGAGGCTAGCACCAACGAACCGTGCCAATTGCATCCGAAGAGAAACTGGAGTAATGGTCCATACATTTCCTTTGTTGCAGCCGGCGGGGGAGGGGAAGGGGGGAGATCGAATTTGAAAGTTCATTTCCTTGTAAGCCTCCTCTGTTCCAATACTTAAACGGTAAAAACGTTTAGCCACGAGGGCAAAAACTAGCAGTCCAACCAAGCAGTGTGTTAGAGTCTGGGTACCGTTCGGAGACAGGAAATTAAATGCGAACACGCATACATTGGCCGATTTAATCCCTTGAAACTTTATACAGTATTAGCGGGGCCTGGGAAAGGGTTAAGTAAGTCCATTTGGAACCAAAATCCTTCGATCGTCCAGTACAAATATGGTAAAGATTTATGTGAATTTCATTGCTCGCCTGATACACTGCACTGGTGGTGAACGGCTTGTACTCAATTTGGCAATTTTCTCGTTGGATCATAGAAGCTGCTGTTTCGTCTTATATGGAAGCATTAGTTTTAACATGATCAATCTGTCGTAAGCAGTTCGTGGAACATACATTTTGTAACTCTAGCTTGTCGATTTGACCTATACTTATGGTCTTCGAGAAGTGGTTGAATCTTTATTTGAGTTAATGTTATTCTATGGTTTATAGATGACGTCATATCCCTCAATAATAGGCAGGCCGCCATATTGATGATCAATCTAAAATCCTACATATTTACAATCCTAAAACAGTCTTTCAAAATATTTTTTTCACAATACCTCCCTGAACCATAATGAATATATTTAATCATTTAGATTTTATAAATTGCTGTTATCTTTACAGCCACATGGTACTGGTAACCACGTGGTGATCACCAAAATTTGATCACGTGACCATGTCTGCACAAGGTCTATAGATAGATTGTCCAATGTCTCACATTGATTATAATCAAAGGTTCTATCATTTTGATAACGGGAGAAAACATGCAAGTATAGCGCTAGTAAATGACGTGACTTAAAAAGATTGTTTCAAAAAAGCCCATCCTTAAAAGCAGTCTCCAACCACGTATATTAGACAACCTATCATACGGGGGGAGAATCCCTTCCCTGGGCTTTGGGATATTTCTTCAACCTTTGGACCCAAAGTTCAATTTTGTCCTGGACAACTTTTCCCTGGGGATTAGTTTCTGTCTGCTCCAATGGTCAATGCTTGCCTCAGCTAGGTATTTTCTTTATCAGTATTCTCCTTGTAAGTAGAACGGCAAGGTCATTCTATTTCCAGTTTGAAAGATATTCCCAAAAGGGTAACTTCCAAAAATCGATAGAAGTTCTTGTAACGGGTAAACGCTATCTGCTTCCCTCAACTCGCTAGGGGTATAGCCTATCCCTTTGAAATTATGATGCTCCATTTCAATGATGCACTTTCCTGTATGTTTAGGCAATGTCTATTTATTTCCTAAACGAATTATGGAAATCACTTATTCTACACTTAGTCCTTGACGCAATTTGTTCTGAACATAATGTCAAGAAGGCAAAAATTACATAAAGATTAAGGATATTGTCTAGAGTCAGAGAGGGTATCTCTTAGTGAGGACTGTAATGTAAGATACATGCCATTCCATTGCAGGCATTCTAAGTACCCAGAGAGAAGGAATTCTATGACGCATTATGTATCTTACTGAAATTCTTATTTCCACAAGCTTTTAAGTACACGTCAAAGAGATAAAAGTAACATGCCAATCATGTTTAAATGTTGACAGTTGCATTTTGGCAAAGCAGTTAACAGCCAAAATTAAATTCAATCATCCTGAAGGAAAAGATTGGGGGGAATTACCATATTCTATTTTTATTTTCTAAAACCACATTTCACCCCCTAGTGGCCTTCTAACCAATTGGTTTTATCATAATGTTCGCCAATGCAATGAATTGTGTCAAGTACCTTGGGCTACAACCACTCTTCTTATTCCAAGAATTCCCAACAACCCATCGTTTGCCTCGCAGTCCTCTTTCAGCTGTATTGCCCTGGCAGCAGTATCCACATTGCTGGAAAAGGGTAATCCAATTAATTGAATGGAATAAATCAAGCTTTTATTTCATTGATCCGCCCATGTCATCAGCCATATTGGACTGAGATACAAACCGTAGCCTATTCGTGAGTAACGGTCAAGTCAAGTCAAGGGTATAAATGTATATATATTGTATATATTGTATATTATATTCAGAATAATGGGCATTTTGAAGCCAACTCAATAAACCAACAAAGTAATATAGCGATGGGACCTGATAGAGAACTATACAGATTTTTACCCATTGATAATCAACGAAGAGAAATAATACATTTTAGTAATGCACTATATCGTTTATCATATGATGTATGACTATAAACTCATACGGGCTAAACTTGAAAATAATAATGTCATTATGTAGACGAAATCGCTAAACTTATTTCAATAACCAACTTAATAAGGCATGTTCAGCTGCACAGGTAAAACACTTCTAAAAATAATGTCTTTTACTCGTACATAAGATCTGCATCTATCATGGATTGGATTTTAGTTCCCAAATGTCTGTTAAATGGGAAAAAAATATTTTGTGCAAGAATCTAATTGAACAATTAGACAATTAGAATCTGATAACAGTAAGATCTTCTGTTAGCGCCTCACTCTCATTCGAAGCAATTTCCCTTTGTTACTTTGCTTTCTTGGTTTTTTGTCTTACAAATAATTTCAATATGCGTTGAATATGAGCTGAATGGGACATGCGTTGGTTCATTTAAGTGAAGAAATCCAATCAACAAAAGCCTTAGAACAGTATAAACCAAGTGGAAATATCATAATGGAAAGGTTCTGGGCGTGCGATTGATTTGAGAATTAGGATTAACATACACTGTTGGAAGCAGAAATTAAATTTGGTGAAGTGAGCAAAATCCTCAACAAAAGAAAATGATGAAAGAGACAAAAACACGTACCAGCTGTACTTTCAACTCAAAAGAATTGAGGACGGCCAACAGCCGCCAAAAAAAGGTATCAATAAATGTGTCATGATTATCTTTGCCAGAAGATATCATACCATGAATTTATAAAACTCGTTTAAATGAATATGGTGTGCATAAATATAAATGGATTTCACCTGCATAACATTCAACATTAAATGCGCACCACTTTAGTACTTAGCTTAAACGCTGGACCCTCACTTTGGGAAATCATGTATTCTATACGTACTCTAGAAGCATATATGCAAACCGTTCCTTTTGAATTGCATGTATATATATACATGTATGTAGAAAGGTTTATTCTTCAAGTGATTGAACTCACATTTCATCATGCATCAAACCTTGAAAACAATAACCTCAGTGACAACAATTCTGTCAGTTGTGCAAAATTTATGTGTACATCAACAGATATGCAGGTGTGTGGGATCTTAATATACATCATTGATTGATCACAAATTGAATTACCCTGTGCCAATAGCCAACCTGCAGGGTGAACTTTCCAGATGACAACCCCAGGACAACAACCCCTCTCCCAGGAGGTTCACTATGCATGCATGGACCTGCCATTGCACAAAGCCTTGCCCAGGCCCTGTCTCCGTATATTACCTTGGTGGCATCCCAGCCCATTCCCAAGTGACCAGTGTACACACTAGAACTCTTATTACAACTGATGTCTGTCACTATACTAGCACCTGAATAGGATGGTCCATGAATACTGGCCTTTTGTCTACTACTTCATAAGGGTGCACTCAGTGTGTCTATGATCTCTGACTGTGACATAATTAGATTGGTTTCGTCAATTACGTCTAGGGAGCGTCAAATTCATTATGACATATAATGGTGGCTCTTCGGTAATGTCAATGAATTTGGATACATGTACATTATAGATATCTAGGATTCTCATCGAGAAATTCGCCCATGTAATGATTTATGGCATTAACATGAAGCGCTCAAACACCGAACTATCTTTTGCTTATACCCACTAAGCGACTTTAGTAGTGACGGGTGTTAAGAGACTATGTCACACAAAGACTCTAAATCACAAATTATTTTGTGTGTGACTTAATGCCAGCATCAGGAGACTAAGTCACACAGGAGTTTATGTCACAAAAGCTTGTGTAAATTAGTGTCTTAACAATACAGACACTAAAGGCCATATTACACTACACGTTGGCTGGTTCGCGCTTGGGCCGTTTCATACACGTTTTTGCCGACGCGAAAAGCAAACGTGAATCTCGACACCCAACGTGAAGTGTTATATAGAAAAATTGATATCCAACATGAACTGGGTGCCCAACGCAACCCAATGCAACCCAACGGGGCCCAAAACGCCTAGTGTAATATACTTCACGTTGAGCCTGACACAATAAGGGCTTAAGTCACACAAGACACTATATCACAAAATTCATGAATATTTCTAATATATTCATTGCTTCCCCATGAAACTCATTCTCCCTAATATAAAGAAGTGTTGTCCTTCAAGCACTCTTCAGCACAACATCACTCCTATCTAGAGACATTTGTGCCACAAAGGTCAAGGGGGGAGATTGTGTTGCCTAAAAACAGGCCCAAATTGCCCAGCCTAAACATATGCTATAGTTATTGTAATGATAAAATTCAATTTCAATTTGTTTGTCACATAGGGTCATATTTTGAAATTGGAAAAAGAAAAATGGAATGTTTTAAAGTGATTTAAAGGGTTGTATCCTGAAAAAAAACGGGACGTCCTGTCGTAGCCCCAACCTGTTATAGGCAATACTTTAGTGCCTTTGCCGTATAGTGTCATTTTATGATTTAGCGACTTTCCACATTTTGTGGGTTAGTTGTCTCGACATGGCACTAAGTCACAAAATGGCACTCAATCACAAAATTTTGTGATTTAGTGTCTTTTGCTACTTAGTGCCTTAACAACGGTTGACGAGTGACTTTGAGAGTTGATAGCAAAGTCTTCTGCAACTGAATTATCAATGGGATCGGCAGGCAATTCCCCATGAGCATACTGCGGATTCTGGGCGATGGGTGATGGGCAAATGAATTGCTAGGGAAAACAGATGCTATGTTGTTAAGTCCTTAATGTACAAAGCAGCCAAATTTGAGACTTAATGCCCCTTTGTGACTTAAGGACTTATCATATGTGGCCAAATTTTGTTGGTCAATGTCTTTTGTAGATATTTTGTAACTTATCAGCTGTTTTGTAGCTTAGCATCTTTGGCAGATGTTAAGTGACAAAAGTTTTGTCACTTAGCAGCATTTTTGTTGCTTAGCAGCTTGTGGTGATGCTATCCTACAAAACGATGCTAAGTGACAAAATTTTGTTGGATAGCATCTTATGTAGGATAGCGTCTTAACAGGCCTTTAATTTTGGTAGTATTTCCTGAAAGTATCTTAAAAACAACATTATTTGGGGATGGAAATTACCTCTGGGTAAAAACAATTCATTTATTTAACATAAAGTACATGATTGATAGGAAAACAATTTATTTTGTCAAAAGTATTTGCGAAATAATTTCAAAATTGCACCAAAATCGCATCGTGTATCACCGTCTAAATATACTGGGTCCCTGCCTCGTACATGGACATCGACAACGGGAGTACATAAGTAACACAACTTCAGCTGCATACTTAATCATACCCTAGGAAGATAAATTGTCTTTTTCTGAAAATAACCCCTTCCAAGATCAATAGAACATTTCCACTTTAAAAAAGGGGGTCGACAGATTTAGCCTCCAACACTCCACACCCATCTCTCAACTGTCGAATCAATAGGTGGACCATTTATTTAATGCTAGATCGCCTTGATTTCCTTATCTCTGTACAGGTTCTGACAGGTCCCCCCTGACTGATAGCCTGTGGCGCTTACCGCTGAGGACCCCCCTAACCTCCCCTTAAAGGCTGTATCCAACTAGTCGATTTTTACTAGCGATTACATCTGTCACCAGAGAAAATAAGGCTTATCATATGCATGCTACATGTCATCGGGACGGATTAGTAAATGTCAGATGATATATAGAATGCACGGTCTCCTGAAAAAGGTGACAACTTTAGATTGACAGTTACGCCTCATACCCACAATGACAATTGTGAGTCACTCAAGCGGGTTAACACAGAGTCAGCCAAAGTTGAATCGGTTAAGTGGCAATCAGGGTCGAAATATCATGCATGTTTGACATTGATCGTTACTTGTACTTACTCTTGAGTTGGCCGGTTGGCTGACATCATTAGGTTGGAATCCTACCCACCAATCGCCGTTAAAATTTAATAAGCTGATTGATTTCCAACTGACTTGAGTCTTTCGACTCCTAGAATATCGCACTGTTGGTATAGAGCCCATAAGCACGAGGGCAATTTGCATTTTAAGGAATGTGTTTGATCTGAATCTGTCCAAAGTTAACCAATTCCTTTTGGTAGAATGGCCGATTTAGTGCCGATCAGTGTGCCGACTTGGTAAAAACCGTTTTGTGGGTGTGGGGCTTTAGAATTGCTCGGTAAGATGGAGGTTGCAACTACAAGTCCCATACCTACTAGGCTGAATCAGCGCAAAAATCAGCCGATTATTACCAACAAGAATCTGTCAACAAACTGTATGTAATATTGTAATGCACAAGTTTGATATGAACCAGTGCTAAAATCGGCCAAATATTCTGGTAGAATCGGGCGATTTTAGCACCGAACAATCGGCCGACTTGGTCAAAATCGCCTTGTGTTTATGGGGCTGTCGACCCTACTCGTCAATAAGGGCCCACCGATGAGGTGAGTTTGACTGGAGGCGGTGGGTTGGTGTAAGGGGAGGGTCACCTGCCAGTTTTATTTAGTCCACTGGAGATGCTTGGTGTGGAGGGCTGGTGGCCTGGTAAGATGTGTTTACCTCCAGGGTGTGTGGCATTTGTCAGCGTGTTCTATGAGCACCACTGCTATGGCCACTGGAGGATGCGTGTGGGATTTTTGAGGGGTAGGGGGTGAATGTTAAGGGGGTACATAGGTTAAAAGGCCCCGTAGTTAGGGGATGACTTGTATTATATAAGCCAGATGTGTGTGTGTTAGGGTTTCAAAGATGGACCCATTCAGAAGGACTTTGTCTATTCAATGAACCCATAATCATACATCAAAGACACCGTAAGCCAAGGACTATAAATGCCATATCATCTGGAAATGGAACCCTTGAGTTCTGATTGTGCTTGTGATGCTTAAAGTAATAAACTAAGTATGGTGTGACGCTGAACTGCTCGAGTCAGTGTGAGATTATGGTAAGGAGGTACTTCTTTAAAATATAACTATCTTAAGTGGCTCTTGCTAATTCAACACCCATTTTAAATGAAAGGCAACTTGGACTTTCTGTGAAAAATCAACATTGCTGTAGTACATGTTGGCTATTTATTACTTTGCCTAGGTGCTGATCCCCCCTCCCCACACCCACACCCACACACAAACACACAAACACCCCCCACCCACCCCACACACACACACATCCCAACCCCTTTGCGAAATCCTGTATCCATCCCTGGAGGCAGTGACCCCTGTTCCCTACTGGAGGAGGCTGAATCCCACCCGTTGACGGGCCCTCATCGGGGGAGGTTAACAGACACTGCTCAAGGATCTCCTCTGCTTTTTGTATCTTTTCCTCTGGCAACTTTGTGTTTAGCCCATGTAACCTGTTCTCCGGGTGGTTCCACAGGATATGTGAATCGCAGTGTAGAAGTCTGGGATCTATTTTATGTGTAATTTGTTTTTATAGTTTAATAATTTGCCATCGGTCATAGATGTATACTGGCATCATTTTATATGAAAAATTTAATGATAATTGTGTGAGTATGATTTAGGTGCAGGTATTTCTTTAACAGCTGTATGTAAACCTAAATGTACTGTTGGTATGGTTAAGATTATATCATTTAGAGGGTTATAGAAATATATAATTGTTGTATAAGGTGGGGCAGCCCACAGATCTATTTTGTAACTGTCCTTGCCAGCTGTATGGGGGTCCGCAATACTCCTCCACACACTGGATGAGGGACACATGTGTCATTGTATTGTGCATTCAAACTCACTCCAGATTGTAAAGGCCCCCAATTGCCCAAAATGATGGTGGCTGTGGGTCTTTGTTCCTCTACAGTATAAAACTGAGTCCTAAATATTCAGTTTGTCAACTGAGCTTGACTTGTCCTGTTCTTTGTTCACTGACTCACCTTCGCCATACTGCTGCTGCTACATCAGCCATTTCCAGCATGCTCTGGTTTTGACTGACAGCATTCTCTATTTGCAACTATATTGGGACTTTGTCAATTGTACAAGCCTGTGCTTAAACTTAGACCCTGAAACTGTCTTAGTTTATAGTAGTTTTCCAGGATAAAATACTGACATGAGGAGTGTGTGGGATTTTATGAATTTGCAACAAAGCAGAAAGTGCGTACATATATTACTAGTTGAAATACTTCATTTTTCAATCCCAAGCTACACTGAAATCGAATTAAACTAAACTGATATTATTGTTATATCTATATTCATCGCCAAATTATGACATCCATTTATGTTAATGTAATAAAGTTAATGTAAATGCAGAATCAATGTAACTGTATTTTCAGTATTCTTTTTCTTTTACTCATATCTCATATGGATAGAGTATTTTATGTTAGAATCCTGGCAGATTGGCAAAACTCTTAATCATGCATTTTGAGCAATTGAAAAAGCTCTAGTGCAACTGTACACATTATGCTATCAGTGCATCTCTTTTCAATCCTTAATCATCAAATGCAATCAATATGGAAAGAGCCTTGTGTTCATATTCCATGGGTAAATAATCTAGAAAAAAAATCCTGTCTCTGATGAAAATAAGAGAACGTTATACAAATCGTCCTCCGTGCTCTCCGCTTCCTTTCCATGGCTCCAGAATAGAGTTGTTGTCCCCAAGGACCCAGGGGCCTACACAAGGGCTATTGGCCAAATGGTGCACAATCCGCAGACTTTGGCAGTTCAGAATCATGTTACTTCTGGGCTACTGTTGGCTCCAGGGCTAACGCCATCAAAGACTGCCCTGTTCCATATTCTACTGGTCGCCGTCAGGTGTCACCCCTAACGTGTGGGCTGTATGTATGTATGTATATATTATGTAGTGTTCGAATTGCCACTTGCTCCTCACGTCTGGAGGAAGTGTTGCTAATGGACTAGGAGTTGCAACTAATGAGTATGGGCGAATTAGAAGTGGAGCCTTGTTAGCGAGAAATACAGATTTTTATGTATGGTAGCGAGAGATATTGCTAAAATGAGAGTTGTTAATGGATGTGTAAAATGCAGCAGCTAAAGTGTTTGTATTGTGACTTAATAAGTGCTTTTATTGTGTAGTAATTGGAATATACTAATATGAAGTTTAAGGGTAGCCTCACTTTTTATGCGCAAACCAAGGTGGTCCGAAATAAGGAGTAAATGCACACGATATGACCAGAGCAATACTCAAATTCGAAACTCAGGGGACTTAATAAAAGTTCCAGCTTGCGTAGGAGGTATTAATAAAGGTCTATGAGCTTTAAACTTACACGGGTATTGTTGGTATTTAGTTTAAACCACAGCCAACATAAAAGGAGACCTGACTCTCCGAAAATAACATTCATTGTCATGAATTATGCCGCCTTCTTGAGTTTCCCTTGAATAACCGGGCCTTCATCAAATAACCATTCCTGTGAGAACCGCAGGGGTGAATCTGGGCATAATTAGTGATGTCGGCCTGTTCCGACCAGTTAGCCTAAATGTTGGACAATTCAAGGCCAGCTAGGTTTATTTGTCGAGCCAGACCCACTGATTCCCAAAGCATGTCTGTAAACGAGCAGCTATTTTGGGTGGGAATGTATAAGATATGAATTAAACTGAATTGACATCCAAAGTCAAATTTCCAAACCCAACGAGCGAAATAAAAGTTCCAGTTTCTGTGGGAAGTATTGATGAAAATCTAAGAGCTTATATGAGTATTGCTAGTATTCAGTTTGAACAACAGAAAAGTGGAGGGGAGACCCCTGTCTCTGAAAATAACATTCATAGTCATGAATTATGCCATCCTCTTGAGTTTCCCTTGAAAATAATCAGACCGTCATCAAATAACCATTACTTGGAAAACAGCTGGGGTAAAACTGGACATAATTAGTAGTGTCGGCCTGTTCAGACCAGTTAGCCTACATGTTGGAGAGCTGAGGGCCAGCCAGGTTCTCATGTTTTCATTCACCACTGCTGATAAAGTTACATTGCCAAGCGATAATATGGGTTATGAATTTGCGAAAAAATAAATCTTTATCGCAGATTCCAAATACCTGTTTGATGGTGATGTTTAAAAGCAAAATGGAATTGCTTAGATTAGAAGCCAAAACATATTTTCTTTTTGTGCTGTTTTTGCTGATCTTCCACATGGTTCTGTAAGATTATACTATACCTAATGCAGGGATGACAGATCAGAATTCCTAGGGATTCCCTTTCTATTAATAATCTAGGACTTTTTATGTTTCTTAAGGGAGAAAAACATACACAAGATGAACCTTTTGTACGTTGTGAATCACTCCAGGAAAACGATATATTAATTGTGCCTGGTCATCACCCATGGCTAAGGTGAGGAAAGTTCTAGGTCAAAGATCAAACACTACAATTGAATTGGCAAACCAGTGCTTTAACACTGACCCAACTCTCTTTATTCTTCATGCAATCCTTTTCATTTTTTCCATCCGTAAACAACAGCCTACATCTGAGAAAGTGACCAGATCCCGAACGGTCAAGGATCTGGTGATAGGCTGATAAGGGAATTAACTCTCCTGTGACCCTACCTTAATCCATCCTATCAGTTGAATCCATTCCCCTGCTTAAATCATTCCTCCCGCGCCATAAACTCTATACCCAACCCAAGTGTAAACGTCACAAATCCATCACTTCAGCAACACTCTCCTGAAAGCTCTCCATCCTTACACTTTAATCAGGCTATGGATATTTTATCATTTTTCTTCTTTTTAGTCATTCCTATCCTTTTTTTTATTTATCCTGCCAAGCCTTCAGAAGTGTGAAGCCAGTAATTCAGGCCCAGACAGGCTTAGTTAGTACCCCAGAGGGGTGTGCCTCACAGCCACATGGCGTGTCCTCTGTGGCTCAGGTTCCGAATACCGATGGGAACAAGGTGTGAGCCAGAAATCTGGTCTACCTGAGGAGCCGAGACCTCGCAGCCCCTACAGTTGGCCTCCTCACACATCCCGCCCACTCCTTTCACCACGGCGCAGTAGTTAGCCAAGAAATTGCCTTTAACATTCTGCTAGTTCCATTTGGCGTAGGGTACCCTAACTAGTCTCAGAGTACATTGGAACTTTAATTTGGGTGTTATCTGATGAAATTCGAAAATCCTTTCCAACTTTAGAGAAGGTCTTAGGGCTTAGAATAACTCTTATAATATAACATCTGCAGCAGCGATTTTCTCAACTCGAGCTGCAGAACTAAGATCTAACCCATTTATAGCATCTGAAAACTCATATAATTGTATGCATTGATGAAGCCAGACTTGATCTGTTTCTATTTTAGTTTTGATTTGTTGGAATTGTTCCTGTGATTCTTTGATCCTGTTGCCCTTTGATCACTGACAGAGACTTTATTTACATATAGCTCTATAACTCCAATTATCTAAGAGTTCAAACATCAAGATCTGGTCTTGTTCTGTGGTTAGCATGAAGCTTGGTAACATTAAAATTCAGTTTTTGGCCACAGACGTCACAGCCAGGGAGCTCGAAACTACTCCAAGTGTAGAAGCTTCTAAACCGTTTTACTGCTTTTCTTGGCACAGTCACATTCATATTAACACTTATATAATGATGTTGCACTGCCACGGTTCTAATCAATTCTTCTTGACCAATCACGTGTCTGCTGCATTTGTCAGGATAAGCCACTGATTAGGTACTTAAATAGTTAGGTCACTGTTTGCACAGATGGTCCCTTTTAACAACTGACTCTTGATA
The DNA here is from genome assembly GCA_936440205.1 of Lepidonotus clava. NCBI lineage: Eukaryota > Metazoa > Annelida > Polychaeta > Phyllodocida > Polynoidae > Lepidonotus > Lepidonotus clava. The sequence goes on from OW387140.1 coordinate 34,656,025, forward strand.
TAGAGACCCTCCAGACAACCTCCTATTATTTTCATCGTCTGCCAAATTAGCTTCTGTTATCCATTTAGCGTGACTCAAATTATTACTTGTTTTCAATTTACTGCTCCTTCTGCATTTTGTTATCGTTATTATTTTGATAAAGGTTGCGTACATAATAATGGACTTCAATGTAAAAGTAAAATAACACAATAATCTGGATTCTTTAGCATGTGTTATCTTGTGGATATCTATGATCTTTCATCTTCTCCTGAACATTGATTCTATACAGATAACTTCTCTTCCTTCTACCATCAAATTGGATTTGCTATCATATTAAAGCTGCATATTAATTGCTTAAAATAACAAAAAAATAATCATTGTCATGCATGAATCAGAATCTGCGAATTTAAGTATGGTTATACTACCGATGCATTAATTGGTTAGAGAGCAAAATAACTGGCAATATCAATATAATATTATTGCTCCCCTAATAAGATTAGGGGAGCGACTGTGATGTTTTGAATTTCATAGTTCTATATGCAAATATGATTTTAATGCGGAAACTCATAAAAGTAGTTTCATGACAATAAAATTGGCAGTCTTGGCTATGACATAGAAAGCTGGTTTCATAGATTTCCTGTAAAATGGACTGAAGCTGTATAGATAATGGAATGGCAGCAACCCAGTGTGATAACCTTTTTACACTGATCACCGCTGCTCGAAAATAACCCTCTTAAAAGGACCCTAAATCCCCTTTTGAACCCGGTTTATGCATGATAATGCGCATAATGTGCGCATTAGGCATTTACGTGCCTAATTTAATGTCGATTTGTTAGACAGTCAGTGTTGAATAAATCATTGAAATGTGTTTGAAATGTCTCATCTAATGATCGCTTCCAGGAAGCATTATTTACTTTAATTCTAGAGTAGGGTTTGGCATTTTGGACAAGGCAACATCAACACTATGTAGGCTTCTGGGGGAGGCCTGTCAACACTACTAGTGTAAAATGAGAAGACATCCCAGATTTAGAGTTGGAACCCGAAAACCTCGCAATATTATTATCCATCAGACTGAGAGCGTGTACTTTAGGCAGAAGAGGGAATTCGCAGTGTTGTCTGTGTAAATTGGAAACATGCCCAAGGCGTATCTGACTAAAGCCACAAGCCAACAAACACACCGTTTCTCACCCCACTTCTATTCCAGGGCGTTAAGCCCGCATTCCACTGAGCGATTGCAGCTGTCGCCGATTCGGTAATTTATGTTTTTCCTCAGTAATGTAGCAAGAAATTATGCATCCCACATGACATTGGAAACCAACTCTGAAATACTTTAATCACATTTAGGATGTCTATATTAAGCAGCTTTTTCCACTGGCGATTTATGAATTATAAGCAGTAAAATCGGCCAGTGGAAAAAAGCCTTTCAAACATAGCTCCAGGGAAATTTAAAGCTTGATCATAACGAATCTTGATAAATGTCCTTGAGGGAAAAACAGATAAGTAAGGAATTAAGGGGGTTTTCTTTGCAATATATTGAGGGCTGATCCGGGAGATCTTCCTTGAACAGTTGTTGTAAATAGAGTAAACTCACACCACTTAAATCCCAGCCACAATGCATCCTGCTAAGGGATTAAAGCAGGGCTGCAGCCATTTTAATCCCACCTAAGTGGATGGAAGGAAAACACATTTTGCGTTTAATCTGCTTCTACAGTTACTAAATTATCCCAACAGTGTGAGGTGAGAATATCTTGAGGGTGTCTTCGGTCTGAATAACTTTTAATTGGTGATTTCATATTTATTTTTAAAAATGTTTTCCCCAGTGTCAGAGGCGCCCCTGTTCTGGTAGAATACCTACCCCACATCGTCATAATGTTGAGTGGTTGAGGTTTCTATAGCTATGCACCAAATCATTCCCAGATAATTCAGAATAATTCCGGAATCTTTAAAAGCATCTAAAGTAATTTTTCATGGATCTAAATAGGCCATCAATTTCAATAGTTTCATTCAGTTGTTTTATGGATTGAAATATTAAACACAACTGGTTAATAATAATGTTAACATATAAAGCAAATACCCCTTGTCAAGACCTGTGATCCCTATGACCATAACTATAAATACCACCGATATCAAATGTTTCCAACCGCTCAGCCATTCTGGTATTTGCTTTTTGTCAAAACTAGACTTTCAGTTTCAAAAGGCGATTGGTTCTCCAGGGTGGGTAGTTAAGGTTAAGCCGTGTGGAGGAGCGCGTCCCTGATCCATCAAATGGAGATGTCTCGGGAACAGGGGGTCCATCAGGTCCAACTTAAGATCTTTCTGATCCTCTGAAATGACGCTCATTTAAAGTCGGCTTTCAAAAAGCTGTCACCAGCGGCTTTGATAACGGACGGGTCTAAATGCCCAAGAAATGATGTTGTTTAAGGGGAGGTGTGTGTTTTATCGAAATAGAATTCGCTTTGCCTGCGACTTTTATTCTATATTTATCTATGCAGTGTGTGTTATGTAGACTGTGGTAGGTCCCTGCAGAAGCGTATCACGGAAACTTGTTTCAACCATACATTTTGTCAAGTCTATACATGGTTATGAAATGACATGCTGTAAAAGCAAGAAAACAATGTTCTTGAATCTATGTCATGAGACATATTTACAATACACAAATATATTATATTGCCTGCAGATGTTTTACACCTAAGACTCCCTCTAAGACCAATTCTTTGAATTACTCTGTAACACTGCTTTTAAAGGGACAGCTGAATGAAATACAGAATATAAATATGTTAATGATATTACCAATTTAAAAACAGTACCTTAAATAATCGGGTTTCACGTCATAAGAGGCTCAATTTTAACCCAAAAAATGTAAGATTATTAATTTCATGACCATCCTATGACATTAGATATACGTCAATGACGGAACAATCAAACTGCAGCAACAATCACTAATGGCTGCACTCAGGCATTCCGAGACTTTCCACCAACTCCTGATGCCACTGTGCAGTCTGTCTTATCGATATGCCATGGCCATGGCCCCTCTATCTCCCCTCCCTAACAGCATCCTATTCGCCATGTCCTCGGTGTCAGTCCCAAGTACGCTGTAGGGCCTTCACTGCCAATTAGGGAAGTACATCACATGTGAGAAGGTCATCCGTGCAACCGGAGTCAGGTAGGGAAGCCGACAGGTAGTGAGAAGGGCATCAGGCACAAAACACTACTGCGCACAGACTACTACGTCTCTGTCTGCGTCTATTGAGATTGTGTTACGAGGAAGTCCTGTTTGCATTATATGATGTAGGTTTTTTCTCATGAAGCTAGGTTTACGATATTTTATATTGTGTTGTCTTTATGAGGCTCTGTTAGGGAATCTGATAGGTATTAGGAAGGGCATCAGGCAAAATCCACTACTGCGCACAGACTACTACGTCTCTGTCTGTGTCTATTGAGATTGTGTTACGAGGAAGTCCTGTTTGCATTATATGATGTAGGTTCTTTCTTATGAAGCTAAGTTTACAATATTTCATACGGTGTTGTCTTTACGAGGCTCTGTTAGGAAAGCTGATAGGTAGTGGGAAGGCCATCAGGCACAATCCACTACTGCGCACAGACTACTATGTCTCTGTCTGCGTCTATTGAGATTGTGTTACGAGGAAGTCCTGTTTGCATTATAATGTGATTTAGGTTATTTTGTTTACAGTATTTCATATGGTGTTGTCTTTATGAGGCTCTGTTAGGGAAGCTGACAACTGCAGGTAGTGAGAAGGGCATCAGGCACAATCCACTACTGTGCATAGACTATTACCTCTCTGTCTGCGTCTATTGCGATTGTGTTATGAAGTCAAGTTCACACCATATGATGCTGGTTGCTTTTTGTTGATGCTAAGTTAGTAGTGCTTTTTTTGGTTTCTTTGTATATAAAAGTTCATTTCTATGAGGCCCTTTCAGGAAAACCAACAGGTAATGGAAAGGATATCAGGCACAATTCACAACTGTGCGCAGACTGTCTGCATCTATTGAGATTGTGTTACAAGGAAACCAAGTTCACACCATATAATGTTCTTTCTTATGGGGCTAAGTTTGCAGCATTTTATACATGTTCACTTTATGAAGACCTATTAGGGACGTTAATGTTGACAGATAATCAAAAGGGCATCAGGCACAATCCACTATTGCGCAGACTTTTATGTCTCTGTCTGTGGCTATTGAGATTGTGTTATGAGGAAGTACTGTTCACATTATAAGATGTAGGTCTTTTTCTTACAAAGCTAAATTTGCAACAATCATGTAAGGTCATTTTCATCGAGCCCACTTGGGGAAGATGACATGTATTGGGAAGGGCATCAGGCACTGTCTATTGAGCTTGTGTTGCGAGTGTTCATTTCACACAATATAGGATGTAGGTTCTTTCTTGTGAAGCCAAGTTTCCACAATTTCATACGAGGTCATTCTTTTAAAGCCCAAATAGGAAAGGTGCAAGGACCAGACTATTTAAGTGGACAGCCGAGGGGAAAGGGTACTCCGAGGTTTCTATATTTGCTGTCCTAAACCTAATATTTAAGGAGATATGAGTAGATTTATGAAAAATAGTGATACTTTACTCTTAAACCAACTTTTTGCATAGAATTCATTTGCCATACCTAAAACATTCCATCACGATGGAATCTTCCCTTATTTGGAATGTCAATGGAATGTTTTAATATTGGTTATTCACTGATTTCATTCTATTTGGTTGCCATGGAAACTAAAATTCATGAGATTTTGATAAAATTGTATTAACTATGAGAAAGTATCATTTTCTGGTCTCTACATTGAAAACAGAATACATTTATCATTTCTGGTTGAAAAATAATGAATAAAAAAGAGTTTTTTAACATTTATGCATAATTATGATAATTTATGATAATTTATGCAAAATCTCAATAAAAACAAGGATATTAAGGTTTTCCTCATTTTCCGCTATCCTGACAGTGTTAAGTTTAAGGGCCCATAACTTCCTTAATAATTGTCAGATTTGGACAGGCTTGATATCATTTGAAAGCTAAATACATGCTCTACAACATTAATTTAATATCAAATCCCGCACGGAGCACCCTTTCCCCTCGGCTGTCCACTGGTATTAGGAAGGGCATCAGGCATGATCCACTACTGCTCACAGACTTCTAGATCTCTGCATCCATTGAGTTCGTGTTCGAAGGAGGTCTAGTTCACATCCCATGGCCTTCTGATGAAGCTGAGTATGCAATATTTGATACAAGGTTATTTTCATGAAGGCGAGGTTGGAAGCTGTCAGATAATGGGAAGACCATTAGGCACAATCCACTACTGCACAGAGAGTAATACATCTCACGTCCCATCTACTGAACATGCGCTACTTGCAGGCCCAGTTTGCACCTTATGACGTCAACGAACGGAAGGTCCTGTCCAGTGTCAATTTCCCGTCCAGTTGTTTGATCGGGATCATGAATAATGACTATGCATGTTACTTGCATATTTCCCCTCTAGTGGTCCACAACATAACAAAGGACTGAAAGGATGGATAAAAGCAAGTGAAACCCTGAGGATACTGGTCTCACTTCTCAACAATGGATAGCAGTATACTACTTTAGGATAATATGGGAAACCAGCTGAATATGCTGAACATTGAATGACTGGTTAAATAATTTGATAACATAAAGAAAGGCTCTCTTTCTAAAGATCGATTGCTAGTATTGAGTACAATGACATACGGTTATAATATGTCATGCTTTTATCTGTATCTCTCTTACAAATCAGTAGGATTCTAGGTTGTCAAGCCCTTAAAAAGTTCAAGGCTTGGATAACGGACATATAAAAACACACAATGAAACAACTCGTTTCATTCAGACCAGTTCCACCCACATGTTTCCTGACAATTCATTTGTGGAAAAGTTAAAAATATCTGTAAACTTTACAAAGTTGGTGCTTTAACTGTTTTAGAACCAGGAAGTTCTCCTAATTAGCTTGTTTTATAGTTCAAAAATGTAAGCTATGTAGGTCTCATTTCCCAGCCAGTGAGAGGCTTCTCAACGTGTTGTCGAGCAGTGAATACCCCCTTATATTAGTTCCCACAACCATTTTTCAGACCCTAATTGAGAGGTACACAGGATGTCTGCATCCTGATGTGAAAGCAGAGAGCACTCTGAACCAGTTTCTATATTTAGTCAGCTGCAGTTGGAGTGGATGGAAAAACAGGAAAAGACGTGTACTTGCCCTACTAAATGATCCGCGAACTCTGATAACAAGTTGTGTTGTAAATAGATGTATTTGTTAGTCGAGCCTTAAACTATATACACGAGAATAATGTAATTTATATTATTGGGGTTAAAAGATAATGAATATTTAGGTAATTGGACTAATCATAACTGAAATGTAACTGTTTCTCGCAGAAGTGCTTCCTTCTGACATTGTATCCTTTCGGCCAGTTGTAACCATTAGGAATTATTCATAAATATGTTAGAATGAAATACCTGTCCCATAGGTTGGTAGGACTTGGATAATTCACATTTGCAGAGGTATTATCGTTATCATAAAGCAAAATTCATAATCATTTTAGTGGTTAGAGTTACAATGAAAATAATTGTAGAAACAACGTACTGATTGTGTACGTACATATACAGATAGTAGTATATGAAAAGTTGGACTTGGCACAGGCAGCAGACTCGTAGATATTATGAATTTCAAATGACAACTTGCAAAGGTAGAAGGAGCATCTCATAAAGTGGCACAAACTATTTCCAAGTATTATTGCTATATAAAGTTGCTGTTGGCCTTCTAAAAGTCCCGCAATCCTTCCATATACTCGTAATAAGAAACATATCCTCCGGGCACATATATATCTCAAGAACACATACAAAAACACTAAACCATCCGTCAGTCGTACCTCGTATATACTCAGAATACTAGTAAACAACCAATCTTGACGGGTTCATAAGGTGACGTATTTCCGAATACACCCAGAACCGACCAACTGCTTTCTACCCCCTGCTTGTGCCGGCGCCACTCCCCTCTGACCCCCGGCTGTCCCCGCCCGTCCTATCGGGCCGTCCCCACCCAGTTAGCCCCCGGGGATCGGTCGTGTGTTTGCCGACAGAGACCCAGGGATTGGCCGATCAAATGTTAGAGACAACGACCGTCGCTGACAACCTCCACTTGCCTCTGAGTAGTCCGGAAAATATCACCATAGAAACATCAGAGGGGCCTCATACAACTGGTACGACAAGGAAGGAAAAAGGAAAAAAGACATGGAGGGGGAGTGTCGGGGGGGGGGGCTGCCTGGTGTGGTGGTGATGGTATATCGGGCCCAGGCAGGTTCAAGCTTTAAGGGCCTTCCATTACTCACATTTTCAGACACTCTGACCCTCCCCCTCTTGGGTTAAAGTAAACATTGGATTTGTACAGGAACATACGCATATTGAAAATAATTCCAGGCCCCCACCACCCCTGCTTCATGCATACATACGTACTTTGTCTTTTAATGTGGCTTCCATCTATGTTCTTACACGTACTATACAGTAGGCCTATTCTATGAGCGATGCAATAGTATCATGGTATACAATTCCATTCCCAACAAATTTAGCTATTCAAATTGATAAAATGTTGTGATTTCTTAATAATTATTATATTTATTTTCATATAGTGAGGGTTCATTGGAAGATCGGCCAAAAACCATTCAATTTCAGGTCTTTCTGATTTGCTGAATCGGGGCTCTCATTTGACACATAGGATCAGTATTAGTTGGAGGACCCATGGTGAGAGGGGTTGAAGCGTTCGGAAGCACCATAATATTGACAAAAGAAGCGGAGTCCTTTCCAAATTGAAGGCCATGCATTCTTAATTGCAAAACACTGTGCTGGGAATTCAGGGACCCCAATCAGGCATTACCGACTGCCCAGGGCAGTCAAAGTCTGAGACTTGGACGATGGATTCATATTCAGTTCTCTGAGACCTTCAAGATCGCTGCTGTTACCAGAACCCACCTGCCAGAAAGGGCAGAGACAACTATTGCTCAGTGTTATGTTTCTATCTGGTTGGTCATCTTGCTATAGATAGGGAAAGGAAAGTTTTCTATCAGATAGGCAGAACTTTCAATTCATCTGCTTCAGTCGCAAGCATCTTCTGCAGGCCTATATATAGTGAAAGACGTTAGCTTTAATCTATGTAATATAGTTTCAGTTATCAGGATGAAAACACGTTAAGTGTCGACTTTGATATCTATAATATATGAAGCGCTTCAGCGTTTTTCCTTATGCAAATTGGATAACATGGCTTGATTCTTGATACGAAAACCGGGGTGGCGACCAAAAAAGATTCATGAATCTTACATCCACGATTCCAACATATATATGGATTCGTGAGAATACACAGAATTTTAGATTCGTGAAATTCCTTTTGGGTTAAAAATCCTCTAATTAAATTGATTTTTTTTCTGATAGGAATAATTACAATATTTTCTTATCTAAAGATTAATAGAACTACTACTGTTCTTTTCTGAAACCGAGATGTGGTAACTTAAAAGGCAGACGTTCTAATTAATCATTTTAGGTAATCATTTCAGTTGGTTAAAACCCTTGTTTGTCCATTGGGACAGCCCTTCAAAAGTATGCACTAGCCCAGCTTATTCTGCACTTATATTGTTTGGAAAAGATTGAGGTTTGGCCCACCCAGTATATATGTGGGTTCTGGAACCAGTTCTATCAGATTTACCCTCGGAGAGCGACCTTAGGGTTGTAAAATATGGATCTGGCCATCAGAATGAAAAATGGTAAACATACCGCCAGGCTAAATCTCATTCCCCCTCTATCTCAGTTTCAAAAAGATGACGTTTGTCATGCAATGGCAATAAATCAGCAGACATCAAGATGTTTTTCTGACAAATTGCAGTAATCCATTCCCTCTGCAGGTCGGAGGTTCCTCCTTGGGAAAGGTATATATGTGAGGGGGGTCATTGCGGTCTTGAGTCTATTGGCCTCCTTCTCCAGGGTGGGGTTCATTTTTTCAGACCTCAAAGGGGTGCCCTTGTGCTTTATCGCGCAGCTGCGCACTGGCGCCCAACAGCGGATGTGCCTAGTGGCGCCACCCTAAAGCTGTGGCGGGTAGAGCAGTGGTCGGCACGCAATCTCTCTATATTGGGGCTTTGGGTATATGTCCCCGACTGAGCCCCTTCCTAATGAGCAACTCACGATTCCCCACACCCGACATGAGCTGCTCCTGTCTGTGTCAACACCGTCTCCAGCGCTTGGCTTACACTGCAAATGAGAGCCCCGGCGCAATGCCTTGAGTATTGCCTTTTAATATGAAGAAAAATGGATTTTTGTGTGTTTCATCCTTAAGTTATGAGCTTCTGATTTTGAGTAATAACCACGAGCTTTATTGTGGTCAATATTAATATCAGAACATGCCCGAGAGCAGCTGAGCTTACGTCGTTATGGGTCTTGGCGCAGATTCACCTAATATCGCCTATGGCCAAGTTAAACATGGCTTCCCCTATGGGCAGCTGTTCAGAGTGAGGACCATTGGCTAACAAACACTGGCTATTCATTGGGCCATTGACCAATATCCTGTAATTTATGGCTCAGTGGCAGTCATTAGACACCCCAGGCAAGCTCCAATCTGATTGTCTGATCACCACCCCTTCCTTCCTCCCGTTTCCCTCATTATCGCCTGGATGATTGCGCACCTCTGAGTGTATATTATATTGTCTGCTTCCGCCACTTAGCCCTTGGATGTACTACTTACATTGCCACTGCTGAGTGGATGTTCACATGAATATGGAGAAAGTCCCTTGATTTACTCTGGGTTCTTTCTTCCTGCCATCTTTCACATTAGCTGAATTAGACGGACAGCCATAGTCTGCATGGCAATGATTTGAAATAATCTGAAATGTCAATTACTGGCTGTAATTCTGAATACTTGCAAAAAGGTATACAATTAATCTGCATGAAATGATTCCCCTGAATAAAAGACCCAGTTCAGTAGAGTAGGTTCATATGATCATTACGAATTCCCAAACTGCTTTTCTAGGATAATGTTAAAGTTTGTTTAAAAAAAACAGATGCAAATTAGCTTTTACAGAAGTTTCAGTGAGGAACTATTGATAAGACTAGGAAGGAGGTAAACATCTAGAGAGTATCTCAAGCAACACCTCAAAGAACTTGGTTCTGAATTACCCAGTGAATTCGCCACATGTTTCGGCAATTCACATACCATAAAAAGTGTCATGGAATGGAAGGTGTCGTCGAAGTAAGTGCCACTAACCCTATATATTGTTGTCATTACATTTGATCAAAGAACGCAATATCCAGGTGCTTAAACTAGCTCATAAGGTGCCTATGGGTGATTATGGCCACATAATTACTTTGTTTATTGGGAATATAAGTGTGCCACCATCCGGTTGAAGAAACGTTTTACGTCCCCACTTCCAAAGTATGATTCATTCAACAACAGAAAGAGTAAGCATGGAAGCCTTTCCCCAAAACGCTGGAAAGAATTTAAAGAGTTCTTTTAATAGGATTGATCATTGAATCGCATTCTATAGAAGCAACCGGGGACTGGTGAGATGTTATGTGTTTGAAAACTGACAATACCCCTTTAAGTACTTTAGTCATATTTGGGTCTGTGATGCCGATTGGAAAGACACAATGCGTATTGTTCACATAAAAAGAAAGTTCTAGTTCTGTCAAAGCCACTATGTCTGTCACTTCATATCAAGGGATGTTACTTTGAATTATAAGCTGCAAGCCCCAAACCTTACAACCCAATCCTCTCACACTCTGGACCTTTTGACACATAAGATCCTCAGAAATCGAACAGTGGATGCCACTATAAAGACCCTGCCAACCTAGTGCTGTGATGGGCAGGTAACCACCTCATTGTCATCTAACTACAAAGACCCACACCTCTGGCCCCTACGTGCGTCACCGTCCTGTCCAATGTCACCCCTCCAAGCTCTGATGTCCCACCGACCCGTGGCCTCGGCAAATTGTCGTTTCCACACCCTGAGAGGGTTCCCTGTGAGAGAGTGTCCTGTGTGAGAGGTTGTCCTGTGTGAGAGGGTGTCCTGTGTTAACGTTTTAAAGGGACTGCCGCATAAATGAGGCAAAAGGCTTGGGAAGGGTTGCAGGGGTGATTACCCGTTCAAGACGTGAGCTTCAACCTTAACATACAATTTATACTCATAAACCCTTTGCGAATGTTTGAATAAACTGCATATCTCCTAAGACATGCATATCTATCCTCTGTAGTTGAGGTCGTGCACATAAATAAAGTTCACGTATCCTAGTCACCATTAAGCCTTGTTTCCACCAGCTGGTTTTACTACCGATTTTAGAAATCAGCAGTGAAAATATTGATTAATCATGAGCATCTTATATACCATTAGAAAAGGTTTTTAATTCTCTTTCAAATGGTATGTAAGATATATAATCCTTTGTCATATTACCAGTTATATATTACCAAAAGCAAAGAATTGCCAACAAATCGGTAGTAAAATCGGTTGGTGGAAACAGGGCTTTATACACACAAACATCTATAACCTTTTAGATCACATTTGTTCATACTACAAACAAGAAGTAAACCCACAAACCATTAATCTTGTCATCAGTAGAAGAAAAGCTCTACACACATAATTATGATGATTGTTTTATCCACTGGGAATGCCCTTTAGAAATGTACATGTAGAAATTCAAATTGACTAGTTTCTATTTTCTAAAATAGTTTCTATGTAGTATACCACTTCCCAACTCTGAAAGATGGTTTAGCCCTAATAAGGTGCCACCCCCCTCCTCCTGTAGTGGATTGGTGTACGTATATAACTTTGATGCCATCGAACCAACCACGCTAATCAATTGGAGAGGCCGTCCATCAACGCCGCTTTTCTATTTTCCCTCCCCACTCCAGCCATAAAGTGCTTCCTATCTAGGTGATAAAAAATGTCATTTTTTGTCAAGCTTCCGCGCTCAGAATTGCCAGGAGATATTTATGTTGCTGTAAGTGAGGCAAATGCAGTGAAAATCCATTTTGAAATAAAAACATTTCCCCTGTCAATCATAATTGATATTACACCCTGTTAAGATGCTATCCTACATACAGATGCTATCCAACAAAATCTAGTATTTTTCACTTAGCAGCAGTATAAAGATGCTATCCTTCATACAGATGCTATCCAACAAAACATTTTGTTGGATAGCATCAGCCACCTGCTGCTATCCTACATATGGATGCTAACCCATAAGAAAGAGGTGGTGTGGGCCATAGAGGAGGTCAGCATTACATAACCTGTCCCGGGTCAGCAGGCCACCCATAGCAGGTCCAGGCTAACATAACATTATAGTTATCCTTAGCACAACCAAAATGATATAATATGTACTCGCTCATTATGTACAAATTGTTTTCTTTGAGTATGTTCTATGTTGTGCACTGGGTATGCAGACTCAGGGTACACTACTGATGACAGCCAATCAGAAGCAAGCAGAAGTTAACTAGTGTTAAGGCTGTATCCCTGCAGTACCAAAAAGTTCCCAAATAATCAACTCACCACAGGGTTAATGATGATTTTGATCACATAAAGTGAATGATTTGATATAGTCTAGGCAAACGTAAGAGATAAAAATAAGTGAATCAAAGTGTAATAATCAACTCAAAAGATTTTTTTTAGAGCAAGTAGGGTTACTATGAGTATTGGTAAAGTCTTAATAGAATACGCAGGGTATGGAGTGGCTATTACTAGTATTGGGGGGAAGTGTACCCAGGGTATGGAGGGGGTATAAAGGGGGGGGGGGGTAGTGGACCCAGGGTATGGAGGGGGTATAAAGGGGGGGGGGGGGGGTAGTATACCCAGGGTATGGAAGGGGTTGTCATATAGTACTAATGGGAATACTAAGTGAAAAATGTTCTGTCACTTAGCAACTCTTTGTGGCTTAGCATATGCAGTGGACGCAAAGTGACAATTGTTTTGTCACTTAGCAGCAATTTTGTGGCTTAGCAGCTTGTGCAGCTGCTATCCTACAAAAAGATGCAAAGTGACAAAGTTTTGTTGGATAGCGTCTGTTTGTAGGATAGCGTCTTAACACACCCTGTGTTACGATGAGAGATACAGCTATATATACATTCATTTTTATCCTGCGATATATGTTTATGAGTAGTTAAATTGAGATAGATATCAAGCTTTCATCCAGACAACAATGTTTTAATGCGCCTGCAACGCGGGGCTTAGGATTGCAAAAAGGGGAGCCGCCAAAATGGAGGGAGGGGTCTGGAACCTGGCCCCCATCCTCCGCCCTTTCCCAACCAGTTCCCCCCACCACACTTTCGGCTTGCAATTAATGTGTTTTGCTACTGAGAAACTTTTTAATGCAACTACGTACTCACTTTTAACTCAAAAGTTGTATGTGAATTTGTGTGCAAATGCAAGTTGATTCTCACTAACGTCCATTTTTTTAAATATGAATTTATCAACATCTTCATGTAATAACAATGTTCTTCCAGTTGTTAGGTGAGTAATTTTAGTGATGTTAGGACCTTTTGACACTATCTATAATGTAAATTACATGATGATGAGCAATGAGTGAGTACAAACAAGACAACCAACATCCATTAGACAGTTCCGTGTGCACATCCTTTAGCAAAAATATCGGTTATCATGTAATCTTCCCCATGGAAAGTGACGGAAAGCTTGATAAAAGAATTTGATGCAAATTTAATTCCTTAAACACATCACTTATCGCCAATGTCACGTTGCAACACAACCGATCGTCGGGCGATAAGGGTAACTGTAAGATCAGCTAAAGATAGTAACAGCAATAATTTGACAGCTACGCCCCGTTTTCAGGTACAAATAAAACCTGTTCGAATTTGAATTCTGCAAATTGTTGTACAATGGGACAGTTGATATAGATATGCATATCATCTGTCCTATTGTACAATAACTTATGGAAAAGATTTCAGCTCAGAAAATGATTCTAAAACGATAATTCATGTCATGTCAAAGACACCCCAACAACATTCGTTTTGCAAAACGAAAACTCCCTTTGTTCACAGCCCATTGCTGATACGATCGGCCCACTGGGGATATCCAAATTCACCACCACGTGCAGGACCAATTTTGGATGAGTGGAAGATATTTACAGGAGAATAGCACCATGGGTTCTAGGCCATGAACGGAGAGATATTGAACATACTGCTGCAAAAACCACTGCGCGAAATTAGACTTTAATTTTGTTTAAGGTCGCCTGAAAAAGTTTTGGAAAGGTCTTGTAAAGGTGGCCTTTCCAGTACCATTAGCAAACTTAATGGCCTTATTTACAGAAACTTAAATGTCTTAAAGGTATATTTTCGTGCAGTGAACGGTATTTACAGTAAATGGAGTAAAGATACACTCCTCAAACCAGTCTCAAAATTATACCATAATGTACGGTAACAAAATTGTATTGACGGCTACAAATTGATCAACCTTATTGATCACGAAATTGGCATTTACAGTAGCACATTCAACCATATATTCCTCTGTCTCAGCAAATCTGCAATCAAACGTTTTTATTTATTTAACATTAACCATGATTGTGACTCATCGCAGTGAAAATGTAGCCGCACGTGCAGAAAAGTGTATCAGTACGTGCGATAACCCAAGTATGAATGACTGTTTGCTCTCAGAATGAGTCTATATTCTGTGTGTGAGCGGCATCTAAACTGCTCTTGCGTCAGGCTTATTACCATTTGTTGCCTGTAATAGATTCCCATGAGATCCAAAGTGTCTGCGGCTGCAGAGGTGAGCAACTCCCCGTTTCCAAGGAGCAGCTCAAGGAATGTGTTTTCTCGGGGAGATGGCACCTTGTAACCAAGGCAATCTCTTGGCAATTTACAAATGACATGCAGCAATAGGAGGAATATATCGGAGAAGCCTCTGAACGAATGGCTCATAACAGTGCACACAAACAAGACGGGAAAGGATGGTGTGTAAAAGGCAGTTTGTTCCCATGTAGCAATGTGGGGAGACTTCTATATAGGACTGCCTTCTTTTGTTGTGTATGGGAAGAGATACTACTGCTAGAATGTATTTTGGCTAAGGGGTCCATGCATATGAATCTGGGTCTTCAACGTCCCATCTATCAACTGGGTCATATCTTGCAATAAATTGAAGACAACCAACAGGAGTTAAACATCGAGTGCCTGCAAAACAACCACAAATATTGATAGTGTTTCCAAAGTATGTTCGTTCAGAGTATTTTACTTCATTTGACAGAATGGATGATTTCAAAACAAAGGAACAGCAGCTTACATATTCCTACGGTTAGATTCATGTAAAGTTATAACCAAGTATTTTATATACGTACTTTATATCGGTGAGTTCCTATTGTATAAGGCATGTGGGTTTACTCTAGAGTAATCTTCTTGCAAGAGCAAAAATCACAAAACGTCGCTGACTATATGCACATCCCCCGAAATGATCAATCTATATGCTCTACCTCAAGTCAAGCACCCTATGCCCTCCCCCATGCAAGCAGCAATCTGAATACTAGGTTTCGTCTTCCCTACCTTCTTAGCTGTTTACAGCTTCAGCTGTTGTCATCAGCTGAGAGTTGACAGCTGACAAGCCCCTCGCCAGCTGTCACTGACGCCCACAGACCACGTCACCCTGCTGTCACGGGTCACACCCACTTTGCCGGGCGTGGGCGTCCTTGGGCCTGACGGTCACCATTGACGGCCGCCTTAAGCCTGTATTCCACTAGGCGATTTTGATACTGTCGATTTTGCATTTGGTTGATTTTCTGTGAGAATATTGCATTAATCCTTACATATATTATATCATTTGGAAGAGAATTATAAGACCTTTCTAATGGTGTATAACATGTCTATTTATGAACTTTATTCTGACTGCCGATTTTTACAATGGGCTGCAGAATCGGTATGTGGAATCGGTATGTGGAATCTGTATTCCACTAGGCGATTCTGACTGCGGGTTAACTTAAAACGTTTTTCTAGTATGGCAAAAGACCACACATACTACATTTCCATCGAAAGAGAATTTTAAGACCTTTCTAATGATATGTAACATGTCTATGTTTATCCAAAATTTCAACTGCCAGTTTTTTAAATCGGGAGTAAAATCGGTCAGTGGAATACAGGCCTTGGGCGCGACGGTCAGCAGTGACGACCGCCTGGCGCCAATGGCCTCTCAACAGGTTCCCACTCACAGCAAGGGGTTCCAAGAACGGCCGGCTTTTTAATATTAGGCCGTGTGACAGCGAGGAAAATGTCCTCGAGATTTATGGCTTGATAATGCGAAAAGGTAATCTTTCTTAGAATTGGTCGCATGGGAAGGGTAGGTTTTGTCTACGGATTGAGCATAGGTCTCTTTTTTAAGGAATGTAACATATGCAATCTTCAGCATCGTCTTGGCGATTACGTTTTTAAGATTATATTGGAGCGACAGCTTTGAGACTTGGAGAACTGGTATATGGCACGTCTACTGTGTAATAGAACACTTATAACGTCTGGTGCTCTAGGAACAGACAATAACAATTTGTTTTTAAATATTTCAATAGATCTAGTGTTAAAACTGAAATTGTTATTGCGAGAAGATGACCTTTTTGTAAGCCGTTGTCTTGTTATGGCTTCAGGAACTGTGCAGTTCAGCCATATATTCGTATTATACTTGTAAAACTTAGTTTTTCACTTATTGAGAATTCTTAACTTCTTTCTATTCAAGGCATGATAAATAAAAATGATTTATTGATCTATTTTTGTCTTCATATGAAGTATGGATATGATAATGGGTTAATTACTATTGGTCGTGTAGTTAACAATCTACATTACATACAAAAGTCATAGCTAAATCTCTTATGCAAATCACGTGGTGACTGTGATCACTGCTTCAGCAGAAATCAGAATTTCGTTACGTATACGTATACAACATTTAAACAGGATAGCTTGTTACGCAAATAAGCAGGACGTTACATGTAATCCACACAGAATTGTATGACACTGGTAATACCTGCCAATTAACATTATATAACACATTGGAGTCAATGACCGAGGCCATTACCAAACACTGGTATCGTTCATATTTGCCTCTAGAGAATGCCTTTATGTTGGGCTATACACGCGTCATAACAAAAAGGATTTCATGGTGCAATAATCGTCTTTTTCAAACGTTCTTGCGACTCTCAACCTTAAGTGAGATTTCCGTATGCAATCTTGATACACAAAGTAAAAGGTTCTTTTTTGTGTGCACAGCTGTAGAAGGGGAACATAAAAATCGAGAAACCAAAGTTATGCATAATAGATGTACCTACTACAGGTGATGAAAGGTAAGATGACAGGATGTTTAGTTATAAGCTCTTTCATCATCAGATAACGAATGACTAATCTTACAACACCTATTCAAAGACTAGAAACTTACTGCCATTCAGAAGCTTTCACCTTTCCTGCAAGGAAAATACGTTAACTGAAGACAGTTCAGAAAATGCTTGTGATTCAGTAGGTTGAAGGCCGATATGAATTGTTCACTGATCCGAAGATAACGTTTTCTTCCATAATACCTAATCCCCTTGCCATCGAAGTGACACTTCAGAGGGAACTAAAAGTCTTATTCCAGAATAGATACTTTGTCGGCATCCGTGGCGATGAGTTTACAAGTCTGTGGATAAATCTATCCACAGATTGCCGAGCGTAAGCTAAGCCTTGACAATGTGAATTCGTTCGGTGTCAGTTTTGCTAGTATTTCCAAAGAGGGAGAAAAACAGATCCAGATTAGACAGAATGGAAGAATTCATAATACTGCTGCTTCCTACGTTCAGCTGCTAGTGATTTGAAGTTTGGTTAATATGACACACTACTTATAAATTCAGGTGAACTGATAGCATATCAACGTAAGCTTCCCGAAAACATTTTTAATTGTCTTAGTCTGAACTTGCAACCTTTTCGTCATAGGATGATATCAAAGATAACTATTGGAAGGAGAAGTGCCTTTCTGGGCCATTACACTGAAAACACAGAGTTGTCAAAAGTGGTGCCAAAAACGACAACCCAAGGTTGTCACAGGCTGTGTCTCTGTCTGTTACACAAAAAATCTTATTTATGAATATTTTCATGTTGTAGATATCATAGTCATTATAATGGCATCCTATTATGTTATTACTAGTTATTAGGTGTGGCCATTACACATATGAGGCCTATGAGTTGTATGGTTTTGACACCGTTCACTTACAACACTGGGTTGATATAGACAGAGGCCATGACAACCCTGGGCTGTCGGTTTAGGCACCATTCACTTACAACCCTAGGGTAGTCAGGCAGGACTTTTGACTTCTCATTTTCTTCTGTGACAACCCTATGACAACCCATTCTTCATTTTTGCTTCTCTGACCACCTTTTTGGCCCAAAGTAGTCGGGAGAAAATGACTACCTTTGGGTCGTCATCCAGCCTCAAAATTCACAATGACAACCCTCTGACCACCCCAAAGTTGTCAAAGGATTGTCACAAGGTAGTCACACAGCATTGATGGCCTGAAATTAGCCCTGTGATGACCCAAAAGTCACCTATGAGAGCCCAAAAGTGACCTGTGACAACCCTTTGACAACCTTGCAGTGGCTCTCTGACGACTTTGTGTTTTCAGTGTAGATACTTTCCATAGTTTTTCTAGTATGCGCCACGCTGAGACCAGTTGCCAACACAGCTACCAGCACACTGGTAAATGATAGCTGCTACCAAGTCGTCCAGAAAATAATGTACTTCACCTCTTTTTTTTCTTTATCAATACTGGACAATACTCCAAGTTTCCTTGTATATATACTGTGTATAGTACTCCCAATGGAAATTTCAATTATTGGAGAAACAAACTAAAATTAATTGAACGACTTTCTTATTTTATTTGAATTTAAAACACCCTTAACGCGCTTGACGACACCAAAAAGTGATGGAACAATGAACACCATTTTATCTTGAGCTAGAGATATGTAGAACACCGGTCACAATAACAGCTGGGCAATTGCGATTAAACAAATGGCTCTCCTAAATGACAGTCCAAAAATCAAATATATGGTTTGTAAAGTAGGATTGTAGTCTAAATAATGTCTACCATTGAGAACCAGTAATCTTCCCGTAGTGTGTCCTTGATACCAAACTGCTCGAGCAAGCTACATAATTCATAGTTCCAAATTTAATTTGTCACACAAAATGTCGTAACAAAGTGGGAGTTTGGCCTAAATCATCTAAGTATGCTGTCCAGATAGCCAGTATTACATACACTACGGTGCTTAGCGCAAGTCTGCTTCCTCCCACACGAAGATTGGACATTGCCCACAATTGACTTGTGTTGAATAAATATGTGTAGTCTTTGAAGACAAGTATCAGCAAGACACCAAAGTTTATATTTGCATTTACACACAAAGTAGTGTCTGATAAGGACAGAATTCAAAGTAAGAAAAACCAATTGGAATTGAAAAAGCCAACAGTAGCAAGTATAATGCAAAGCCTGGGTTTTCTTTCTTTGACTTGGGGTAGCAGGTTTGATGTACTCATGGGAAAGGAGAAAGCTTTGACGCGATAAAGTGTTGAAAGTCTGAAGAAGGAGGCTCCACTCTAAAATCGACATGGGAATCAGCTGTGGCATAGCAATGCCCTCTCAAGAATGGATGGGAAAAGTACAATCATGGATATTACTGCCAAGCTTTGCATTTACACACAAAGTAAACTATCTTTTAGTCTAATAAGGACGAAATTCGAAGTAAGATAACCCAATTGGAGTTGAAAAAGCCAACAGTAGCAAGTAGAATGCAAAGCCTGGGTTTTCTTTCTTTGACTTTGGGGGAGTAGCTTTGATGTTCTCATGGGAAAGGCGAACGGTTTGACGCGATAAAGTGTTGAAAGTCTAAAGAAGGAGGCTCCATTCTAAAATCGACATGGGAATCAGCTGTGGCATAGCAATGCCTCTCAAGAATGGATTGGAAATGAACAATAATGGATATTACTGCCAAGCTCTATGGTCTCGGTCGCTAGGGTTTGACCCGATATTGACACTTTTTATGCAAGTGATGTTACTTAATCCATGCTATATTTTGCATGGTGATATTGCTCGGATTGACTTTATTGTACACAAAAATGAGAATTTGGTAGGTGATTATCACATTGGGGTCGCATACCCACCATGCCGCTACAATATGCATAACATCGCTTTTTGTATTGATCCTGTTTATAAACATGTTAGTAGTACATGGAAATGGAAAGTTTACTCTACAACCTTTTAACACATGTTAAATAAATTGGTTAAACAAGTGCTATCGACCTTGGTGTGCGTATGTATTAGTAATGATATGGAAAGATCACTTTGATTCTTGCAATGTGCATACGCGTAGTTCATCTTTAAAATCCGTGATAAACTAGTAAGCGACGTCGCATCCTCGTTTCAAGTATATTAACAAATAACAAAAAGAACTACATACATATGTGCATGGCATTAATCAAAAGTACTCTCTTCATAATCATTATGATTTATTCTTGAACACAACGAGATCAATATAATTTCTGCAACGTCGCGTTCAAGCTGGTTTGCCCTATGCCGGCATGAAGGGTTTGGAGGCCCCGCAACCCCCCTCCCAACCTCCCTTCATTCCCATGGGCCGGGAGGCTAAGCCTGGGAATCAGGGGATTGGGGATGAGAGTAAGGATTAGTTACGTCCCACACAGGTGCTCTGTCTTCTAACTGTGGCAAGAAGAGCAGCTTTTGGAGTGAGTGAGATGGGAAGATGGGCATTAGGGAAGGTGGTGGGATAGCTGGGTGGGTGGATTGTTAGGTCCAGTGGATGGTTGGGTGGATGTGGGGATGGGTGGGTTGTTAGGAGGTCCAGCGGGTGGTTGGGTGGTTGGGTGGGTGGGTGGGTGGATGGGTTGGTGGGTGGATGGGTTAAAGGGAGTTGGGGGAGCTTCCCCTAATGGCTATGTCCACATCACGTCTTGATGGATGACTGGCACGTCGGACCAGGCAGGCCGGGAGAGGCTCTCGGCGGCGGGGAGGGACGACATGCCAGCTGTCCCTGAAGGGGGTCTTTTGGGTGGAGGCCATAGATGTGGTTAGTAGGGAATCGCAGGATGGGGCGGATCATGGAGCAGGGGCGAATCACAGAGAAGCGGATTCACACCCATTCACTAATACATACAAAGAAAGAGATACACCAATACATAAAGATAATGCTGTATATAAGGCCTTTCAATACATCCATTATGCCATCCTGTCACTCTTTCCAAATCATAGATCCGCGAGTGTTGGATCCAAGAATAAGGAATGAATGGGGCGCAAAACAAGAAAAAAGGGCACAGGCCTATATCTCCTGTTTGGGCTGAATGTGTGGATGGAGGAGGGGTGTACGTGTGGAACATGTACGGTTCGTGCCTGCGCGCCACCTCCCTAATCTTCCACTAATCCCCAGCTGCTAGACGAATGGTACGGGGGTTGCAGGGGTTGATAGGTCTCACAGGGACAGGGTGTGACCGTGAGTGTAGAGGGAATGGGTGTCAAAGGGAGGGGCGACAACATTCCCATTTCTCCTACAGAAGGTACAAAATGATCAAAGAAAGGAGCAGGGCAATCTACGAAGCGCCCAGCAGGTCAAACCTAGGTAACGCTTTCCCTGAAAACAAAAGAGAAGGGGAAATAAGGAAACTGCATTTCAATTAACCCTATGTAGTCCTAAATTCCTTTTGAACTGATTACAGCTGAATAGTGTCGCTCGTTAGGTTAGTCAACATCGATTGAAGATTCAGTGAATATAAGACTTCACAATCCGTTAGGGCAAGTAGTCATAGTTTACAAATACTGGAGGATTGTAAACTTTTCAGGGAAAGTTCATAGTTCACAAAGATCGGATACAACGACCAACCAATTCAAACATCAGATTCCCTTTCTCTAACTCGTTTAACAGCCAATGTGATTTATCAATAAATTGTAATTTTGATATAAATTACATAAATGATATATCTGTACAGCATTTAAATTCCAGAACACAGGCCTGAAAAGCCCATAACCGTTCCGAAAAAAAATCAATGTACCCAGATTACTCACCCTCCAATGCCATGGGCTATGTTGACTGGTAGAACGAAAGCATAACCCTCGTATATTGAAAATGCCCAGCAACCCTTGTATTAGTATGCAGGTGATCACCAATTGTTGGTTTATGGTGCCCTTGTGAAGCTTGGTTCCCGCTTGGTGCCAGGACCTTTGCTCTATGCTGAGTAAAATGCACTGGAGCATGGGAAAGGCGAAGCATAGCGATAACTGATGGCATCTAACGTGGCAACGTTATTGCCCCGACCAGCTGAAGCTTGACGTTTTCTAGGGATCGCGGGCTTACTAACTATAAAATTGTGATATAAGGGACGTGAGCATTATTTTCGTGGAACGGGGCTATGGGAACTTTTGAGTGCTTTAAGTAAAACATCAGCAAAGTACACTATGTGCGGTGGAATAATGATATGAATTTTCAAATCAAATACACTTGTGACTGTAAAATGAAAAATCATTATGAGCAATTGCGTTTCCGTATGCAGTGTATAAGCTACTATGGTGTAGTTGTCGAATGAAAACTAAGACCTTCGTTCTTTAGGCCTAGTTCATCTGATTGATTATTTGAATTGCATGTGTTTGTCAAGTGTGTATTTGTATACTATCACCATAACTGTTTGATTGTGATAAGGAATGAAAAAGTGAAATCTACATGAATGGGATCAATCGTTGTACCCTTAACCAGCTGTTAATCTTTTTCATAAAAAAATGTATGCATGTTCTTTTTTAAGTAGTATTCTTATATTAAACCATTTGTATCTGTGCCCTTTTTCAGTAGAATGAGAAGACCATGCATACCCATTCGTATCATTCTCCAGTTTACCGAGAAGATGGAAATATTTAGAATTGATAGATCGCTTACCAGTGAATTGATATGATCTACTGGATTTTCACGAGCTCACCAACAATAATCAATCTTCTTGGTCATATATAACCAAATGCATCGTGAGTCACGTTCTCATATTGCCCTGGATTATTACAATCAGTGGCGACATAGATAAACCTTGTTCAATTACTTTATTGACAGTTCAGGGCCACATTTATCTTAGAACCCCACACGCAAGTTGGTAAGCGTATGGCACAACCTCGACTCATATGTGTATGGGTTCTTGGTGTGTGTGTGTGTGTGTGTGTGTGTGTGTGTGTGTGTGTGTGTGTGTGTGTGTGTGTGTGTGTGTGTGTGTGACTGTATCAATGTATATGGGTGTGTTTTAACATGCAACAGAATATATGTGTATTCTGATAAAATCATATCCATATATAATTGTATATGGATAGGGGGGATGGTTGGTCAAGTTGATAGCATGTTGTGCAATGGGCTTTGGTTTAATTCCCCAATGTGTGTGTTGGACCATATTTCCTTGACGTTGTTCTCATCCCTATAGATTATGTCATTAGTACTTTTCACAAAGCAAAACCATTAGTTGTTCTGAATATACCTGAAAACAAATCCTGAGTTGACCTTAAATTCACACACAACATCATTATTATGTATGTATAGACATAAATAAAATAAGTCTTTGCATAAATTTAACTATACATTTGTTTGCAATTCACTCCGTTCACGCTTATTCCTAGTCCGTTTGCGTCAGGGCAAAAAAAGGCTCAA
This sequence comes from Lepidonotus clava, assembly GCA_936440205.1. Classification (NCBI taxonomy): domain Eukaryota; kingdom Metazoa; phylum Annelida; class Polychaeta; order Phyllodocida; family Polynoidae; genus Lepidonotus; species Lepidonotus clava. The sequence continues at coordinate 34,679,677 of OW387140.1, forward strand.
GAGTCAAGTATGAGGTCAGGGAATTATTTGACCAAATGTTTCTTTAAGTACAGGGTTATGGTATCAGGGGATAACGTGAAGGTCCTGAACGAGGTTAGGGCTGTTCTTTATCATTGGCGACCCCACATTTATATGGCCTTCGGAAATGATGTATAAGGTTTAATGTATAAGGCTGCGGTATGAGAACCCATCCAAGTCAGCTGGGGTGGGCGGTATTTTACAGCCTTCCTCCGCAGTGCGCTCACTTTATTGACCATAAATATTTCCTCATTGCCTCACCCCTGTAGTGTGGAGACGGCATTGGAGGCTGAGCCCAGTGAGTATGTATGCGCATGTGTGGGAAGTATCTTGTTATTTACACGCAAAAAGGTGAATTACTAATCCAGAGTTATTTGCTTGCGGGTTGACTTCTAATCCAATTTATTAGTGCGGCATGCAAAGCAAGTATTGGAGCTAATGAAACCCTTGGAGCGCTTTGAAATATGGCTTTTTTATCGGGGGATTTTCGGGAATTGTCAGGCTCACTATATACCCTTGATCGTCATTGCGGTGGTGGAGATACATATAGAAAGGAAACGATTAACCCTTCGGGTCGGTTCTATTTTCATCATCTCCATATATTTTGGCCTGCTTTGCGATTCGGATCAGTCCCAACGCTGCAGCGCACCCCCCACAAACACTCACTCGTGGGAAGGAAGTCTGGCTGGAGAGATAGTATTTACCCAATCACCACTCCTGTCCACCTCATAGCACGCTGTCTTTTCCCAGACAAAAGAGGGGAAAAAACTACCAGGAGACGGTTGGAAATTGGATGGTTTATGAAGAGAGGCGTCTGTGTGCATCAAACAGTTCCAGGGTCTGTGAAGTCGAGAGGCTCACCTCCGGTACATTCCTCCTGCCCCCGCATCCCTTAACCTCGCCTCCTCCAGGGGTTAGCTTGGATTTGGACCCAGGAGGAAGCATCTTAAGGTGTATCTGCCCACTTAATAGTCCAATTAGGCTCCACTAACCGCTCAGGAGTAGCTCACCTGCTGGCGATATGCATGCCACCTGGTGGCCTCCTGGAGAACCTCATAACATGAGCAGCTCATATAAGTGTTGGATTGGAGGGCAGGAGGGGTACAGGGGGCATGAGGAACTCACCGTGGGCGCGGTATGCGACTGCCTGTCCACATATATACTGACGGCTGACTGAATGCAATACCGATCCGTGGACCAAGGCGAGTTATTGCCATGTCGTCTTTTTCTGGAAGTATGCCGAGCAGCTCCCCCCAGCTATTTGTGTACAGCTAAAAATGCAACGACTCGTTGTTTGTTCAAAGTCATCAGGCTTGTATATTGGGTACATACATTTTGCTCAGTGAGATATAAAGTGCTGGCACTGACTAATAAATTTTCTCTTGAAATGGGATGCATATAAAAATAAAACGGCGATGAAATCCGTGTGGATTGCCACAGCTGTGTATTACCTAAATTTATTGCTCTTATATGTCAAAATGAAATTCGTAAAGAACAGACATAATGAATTAAAATCCATACACTTATTTAAATATGCACATAAATTAGATTTATCACAACTTAAACTCATTTCTGACGACAGAAACATTCTGAATTGCACAGTATGGCACTTATTTATTTATTTTTTATTCCCCATACATCTAAAACAACGCGGGGAAACGCTGCATACCCAGCAAAGCTGTTTCGGAATTGCAATTTTAGAAGGAAAAAACTGATTGAACGCATGCGAAGGAATTGCGTCTCCTGCATTACGTTTCCGCCCACCAAGGCTCATGAATATGTGACGAGTCAGAAAACCAGACTGAAGTAATCCTTCAGAGGCGCCCGCCGAAATTTGTTGCCAGAATTATGCCAGCGGAAGTGGGCTTGTTTGAACCGGAAGTGGGTCGTCGTGGTGACGAGGGCGTCGGCGGCGTCGGAGGGCGGCCATGATGGAAAGCTCAGGCCTGTCGGAGGAGCATTCCTTCCACACGTCGGGTAATATTTACAAATTTGACCGGCTGATCACACATTTGTCCTGCACCTGCCAGCTGCGCATGCGCCCGGCTTCAAACTTTATAGACAGGCGTCTCTGTCTGTGGTTGTCGCAGGCGTTCCTCCCATACAGAAGGGGCTGGTGTATACTGGGATCCTAATGCACACGTGTTAGATGTATACATAGATAAACATATAATTATAATTATATGTTTGCCCATGCAGTGTATAAGTTGTATAGGCCTCACAATCGGTGCATAGTGTATATCACAGAAAAGCCCAGGCCACTGCCCAACTCAACTCCATAGTCGACTTGTTGAGTTGGGGGCAGTTTTGGAGTGTGGCATAGGTTGAGACTATAATTTCAAGTTGAAATGAGTTGGTAAGTATGGTATCGGCTTTAAGGATCACGATGGCAAAGTGCTAAATTGAAGGCTAATGGAAAGCCCAAGATACGTGACTTACAATTTCCTCTAATAGACTTCGATATTACATGCAAAAGTACTATGCTGCAACTATTTAAAGAATTATTGTTGCTAATTAGGCCTACCTACACGTTTTACACTTAATTTGCTGACTCAATGATAGGTGTTAAAGGTTCCTAAAAGCAAAATAGTCGCACGATACTTTTTGTCATAAACATAAACAGTGAGACACTTTATCTTACAGTAAAGTGGGTCTAAACTGTCCAATTCGACATTATTATATTGTCATTGGTGTTGATGAAAGTTATGTACTTTCCGTGACTGTGCTTAACCAATAGATATATGGCCTGATACGGTTTTACAATTGAGTTGTATTGATATTCATGGTAAGTTAAAGTGTTTTAATTGGAGATTTATTTAGAAAGTTTTGGTAATTCTATTATGGCGGATCGATACCCTGTAGAAACGTTGGAAAGATATTGTACATATTTGCATTCTTCTAGGCTGTGTGACCAAATGTAGCCAATCCAACCTCTAGAGCCAAAACATTCACGGTCTGTTCGAATAAATGACCTTAATCAAGATTCAGAAAATGAGGCTCAAGTAACTGTAGAGATACATAAGCTTGTATCTCTCTATTTGCTCTGAGTAGCTCAGCTAGGCCCTATTGGCTATGTATTATAGTTGTGATTTGTTCCCTAATCTTGGGTCGCCGCATACATATCACTGTGGCTGGTGGGTAGGCAGATTGGGACAAGGTCTAGTGTGGGTAAGTATGTCCAATAGTCGCCTGATCTGTACAAAGCGTTTATGTCATAGGCTCAGACGAGCCTATCATGACGTATCGAACAGGATATGCAGGATATGTGCTCGCGTAGCCTTTAAGGTTTTGTTACTGGATTGGGTCAACGTTTGACTATGAGCTGATGAGAGGTATATAGGTTGCATGTTTATGAACTTTATCTTTACTCGTATGTATCGTTGGTTATATTTTTGTTCGTTTCTGCTCCTTGTTTCATATTTGATTTTGTATGCCAAAACAAATACCATCAAATTTGCTTAGCGTGCAACTTTTTCGTGTGCTACAATTTATTTTAACCACTGCTTAGCTCATCCATAGGCGGATTGTGGAGTTGTCATGGGCCCATATGGGCTAACCAATACATCATACATCCATGTGTTAACACATGCATGCGACATTTACCCCTCTTTGTGTAGCTGAATTCCCCCCAAAAGGGGGAGGGAGCTCCTTCCCCCTGGATCCAACCCTGTCATATCTATAGTGAAAAAACGCAATAAATCTGTATCTGGGAAGCATATTCCCTTACAAAACGGGCCTGATAAAGTGTACAAAGCCCCCCAGATGACCAAGCTCACCCGGCCCAACCCGGGTCAGAGTCAGATTGCTCTAGAGCTACTTTCCCAACTGCCGGTGACGCAATAGGATGACTGTTTGAAGCCATTGGCCATCTTATCTTGTTCATACCACTCTAGCATGCAGTTTGGGTGGCGACACTATGTAGTGTGTTATACACAACTTCATCAGTTTGCTTTTCTGTTCCTTTTTCCTTTTAAAAAAGATACTCATTTGCAAGGAAAATCGTTCTTATATGTAATCCGATCCAAAATACAAACACCCACAGAAGGCGTTCAAATGGGGGTTTCATTCTTACTAGTTATCCTAGTTCTACTTAGGACCACTAGATAGCACAGAGGTACCCATTGATCGTTATGCAAGTATTAAGTCCAATGATAAATCAAACAGATCCAAAATAAAGTTATTGACATATATGGTACATCCAGTTTCAGCAAAATCATAATCAGGAAAGTTGACAAACCAAGCAAGGTTAATGTAGAGCATACAGTGTGGCCCACCTTCTGTTTCTCAGAATCCTCAACAAGTCCTAGCTTTCACTAAACAAATAAACGTCAGCAGCACGATGATTGTGGAGCAGTCCTTGACAGATTGTTTGTTGATTGTCAATAGGGTGAGCTTGGTATTTTTGACCAGACAGCCTGGGCTCCAATGAAGCTGAGGTTTTTGTATTCATTTGTGTCCTTGAACAGTGACCCCAGCTGAAACCAACCTGGGCGCTCGCAGTGAACCTTGAACTGTGACTCAGATGAAGCCTCTCTAACACTGATAGAGGGTGCCCAGTGATTGCCCTCGGCCAATAGGTTACCTTTTGTTTTGTCCTTTTACTGGGATTGCCCTACTTAGTGATTGCACTATGGTTCAGGGTAATGTGAGGGCATGGTAAAGATGAAATTAAGATGAAGGTAATGCAATAAATTTGATAAAGGAAATAAAAATCCTGCCTACATGGTCAAGATCATAGTTTGATGCCAGTCATTCTTTTAGAAACATCATAGTCAAGGCTACTGATTCTTTCAAAATGTGAAAAAAAAAAAAAATTACATTGGGTCTGCAACCCTCAGTTACAAGGGTTTAGGATTTGCAGCTCTTAGTATAATTGGATAGTTTGGTAGGTTAAGAGAATTTATTAGCTTATTGATTATGTTCATAAGAAGACATTGGAACAATATCTTTTGAATAACTTTTAGCTGGCGATTATAAGATTACATTAGAATGGGCCACACTGGAACCAACTTAGTAAGGTAACCAGACATTTCATACCCTGGTCGTTATGTACCTGGTCACTTCGTACCCTAAATCTGGTCACTTTGTACCCAATCCATTATGTACCTGGTCACTTCGTACCCTAGTCATTATGTACCTGGTCACTTCGTACCCTAGTCATTATGTCCCAAGTCACTTCGTACCCTAGTCATTATGTACCTGGTCACTTCGTACCCTAGTCAGATCGGTGGAGTAAACCCCCCCCCTTGGGCTATAGCACAAGGAAGTAGTAATTATATGCTATCATAACTTTGCCACCAGGTGGAATATTTGACAAAATATAAATCTCCCCATGGACCTATACACATTAGCTATGTGCATGCTATGAAAATTGTAACATAGATACTCTATTTATTACATAAAAATCAAAGGGAAGTTACCCCTTTCCTCAATGCCAATGACTAGGCAAGTACGCCACCTTGTCCCCCGAAATCCTTATCAGGTAGTGTTGGCGTAGTGATACCACAACATGGCTGCGCCCAGGGCCAAACTCCCGCCAGCGGGATAAATGCCACCTCCCCCCCCACACACACACTCCCCCAACTTTATCAACGCCATCTCCCCCTCCCCTACACCCCAACACGGCCCGACATTATAATCGCGATCTCCCCCTCCCCCGCACCCTGAATTACTGTACCAATATGATGATTTGTAACACTTATATGAAGCGTTATATATAGCTTGTTAGTACCTCATTTCTGGCTATTTTCCCCTTTTTTTAACTAATTAAAGATATATTCAAAGGTCACTGATTAAACATTCAAAATTCTGTGAAATACTTTCATTAAAAATAAACATATTGATTCAGCGACGGGCCCAATCACCTGGTCACCATCTGGACAAACAATTAAATTAATTCTTTGAAATGATAGTAGGTATGGAAAGTAGTAGGTACAAAAGGCTAGGGTACAAAGTAACCAGGGACATAGTGCCAGGGGTACGAAGTGACCAGGGACATAGTGCCAGGGGTACGAAGTGATCAGGGACATAGTGCCAGGGGTACGAAGTGTCCAGGGACGTAGTGACAGGGGTACAAAGTGTTCAGGGACGTAGTTACAAGGGTACGAAGTGTCTGGTAATCCTTAGTAAGTGTCACTTTCATTGTAGCATAGGCATACATAAAGTCACTCATACAATGTCATAATCAATTATGTATGTGACAAATGTGAAACCCTTCTTTGTATACTATTCATCCACGACCATGTCACGTCAGCTTTTAGCCTATGCTGTGACCTTATCACGTATTCAGCATGTTCATTCAAATGTTTTATGTATTGTATGTAGCCATACAAGGCAAATGGGAGTAGAGTCATCTGTGTAATTCTTACAGTATTGCATGAGCACATCAGTATTAAAATATGCATCACCCTATAAGATACACAATGAAACCTCTATAAACGACCTCGTACAAATAGTTACAAGTGTAAACATGAATTCATGTACACTAAGAATTTAACAATGTGGTGGTGTGCGTCCACTATTCCTACGTACAGGACAAGCATCACGTCCCTATTTGCATATACTATTTATTATATGTAGTTTGGCCATAATAAATGTAGTGGAATACGTCCAGGCATCGTGTGGTGTTTAGGCAGGGGCTATACATATTGTGTACATGACGTCAAAAGGAAACAGAGAATAACTTACGGAATTGTTTTGTACGTGACAAGGCCCAAAGCTCCATTTTCTTATACTACTTATACTATTATTTTTATGCGTTCACCAAGGCTCCAATTTCCATTTCCATAATATTGGCCTACTACTTACACTATCAACTTGATATTGTTGTAAAACAACCTTTACAATACCATATGCGAATTCCTTTCATCTCTTTCTTTTCACAGCAGCATACCCAATAATGCATGAACAACGCACATTCCTCAGGCAATTGCTCTAAATGTTCTATTCATCTATTCTAAGCTTTATGGCCTGTGTTTGTGATTGTATTTACGACCACATATCCCAGGGGGACCAGGGGTCAACCTGGGTCTGGGCAACAACGGTAACTGTACCCTGTGTTTTTCCCCTGGCCCCATATCAATTTACCCGGCCCTCTACCGCCTCTGTGGGGCCCTTTTGGCGTTGGCCTCTAATCGCTGCATTAATGTTGTATTATCCAGAGGTGTTGTGGGTGCGGCTGTAATCTGTTACAAGCACTGGAGGAGTCCCTGGCAGCCTCTTGCCTTTCTCGGCGTCTGTCAGCCCTGCTTGCCCGCCTCCTGAGCTAGATGCAAGTGAGCAATTAAGGAAATCGCTTGTGACAGAGCAATTAGCAGACTGGAGGGCTTGCTTTAGGGCCCAGAACTGGTAAGAGGGTTCCTGCTGGTTCACTGTGAGCTGGGAAAGGCCCCCGGCCGTCCGTGTGTCTTAAGATGATAATGTACTCTTGATGAGGATATATATATATATATATATATATATATATATATGATTTGTTCTGTGTGAGATTGGGCAGGGATTTGTAGATGTTCAAGAATGGGAGCGTTTGGGTTGGTTTATTGTGATTTGATATAAACGGACAATTGGTGAAGGTTTATTAATTTACATCAGATTCTGCTTGTTAACTACTGTGGAAAAACTAGGCCATGTACATAATGTTTCAAGGAATGGTTTTAATGGACATGCTTTTCGTGTTTGTTGATGAGGTAGTTTTGTTGTCTGAAAAATTCTAAATTGATCACCATTAATTACCTGAAGACACTGAACACTCCTTTGGGATTATTTTCTCCTGAACACGCTGAACAAACAGCTTTCAATTACCAGATATGGTTTCTAATGGCTCGGTGTAGCGCAATTTTCTACAAAAACAGTTATCAAGTATAATATATTACAGTTGTAGGAAACATTACGGTATGATAATTATATATACATTAAGGATATTGTTTAAACATTAATTTTGTATTCAGTATGTAAGTCAGGTACTGCAAAAAGAGTCCAAGTCTATATACCTGGTCCAGGACTTCCTTAAACTTTTGGAGGGAACCATGACACGCTTGGCAGGAAAGTTTTATCATGCTTATTATAAAGTTCTGTGCCTTCACATGAATAAGAATTTCCCCTGAACAACTCAGGACGTCATTTTTATGTGCATCAGTAACTAGTTGGTGCTTTTCCATGTAGGCGAGAGTTTACAGAAACTTTGGCTAAGCACACTGAATAATTTACCAGGGTAATGATAGAGGCGTGTCACTCGCTATGCAGGCAGCTTTCAGTCTGCCACCCTTTTCTTGGAAATCTCAAAGCAGGAGATTATATGCAACAAAACACAGTAATTACGACCATGGCAACAGGCTTTGCTTTTCTTAATCGATGAGATGGCTGTCATTTAGATGTTCAATTATGTAAAACAGCTTAGCACAAAGGCAAAGACAGCGTGTTGTCTGGCAGCATCATTCATGGGACGACCATTAGTAAAGATAATGTGGAGCGAAATGGCGGGGGAGGTGGGGGGGGGGGGGGTTAAGGAGGAAGGGGTACACACAGCCCATTGACTGATAGATTTAACGTTTATTTGGTCAATCAATAAGCGTGGGTGGGTAAAGGAGAGGATTGGAAAAACTTATTGGAAGGATATGGGGGAACAACAGCATTGTTGCAGGATATGACAACGCTGTCTTTTTCAGGCTTGTCCCTAACCTATTATATAGAAACATCAAGGTAACCTTAAAGAACGTGTTAAACTTGCATGCATAGTGCATCAATTAAGAATGAAAAGTAGACCATCAGTTTCCACAATATTTCGAAATATCAATGTTAACCGTGATAAACGGTGCATCTGCTTATATATATATATATATATATATATATATATATATATATATATCATATGTTCTGTTTTAAGTTTCCTACTTTAAGTATAGTCCAAAACCCTGAAATCCTTAGTCCATTATGGATCTGGCTATGCTCTGATATTTTTATTCAGTTCTACAGTGAATTACCAGTTTAAAGAGTGAATGTTCATCTCCTCTCTCCTCCATATATGCATTAAAAGCCTTTTCATAACTTTACGTTTCTTGATAAGGCAAGGCATCAGTATGGGAGCTTCGGCAGAGTTTAAAATCAAAAAGTGGTATAGATCTATACTTACTGGAAGCCCCTGTGAATTTCACATGAGAACCCTGAATACGAGCAAATTTGTATAACATCTTAACGGGAGTTCTAATCCAATGTCATCACAGCAATTATAGCAAAGGCAATTCTTTTTTAGAATGTGACACAGTATGAACTAGGCTGGAGCCATCCCCTTTTGTCATGCATGCCTGAGTCGATATTCCTCCCCTGGTCCCTCAAATTTACTCAAGCGCCTCTTTTTCTAGTAATCCGCTCATTATGTTGACAGGGAATTATCGCTCTCAGCAAATTTATTTGCATTGTGTTGGCTGATATTCATCACGTTAGAGAAATTGCTTTCCAGCGAGGGAGCAAGATGAATAATAGAGACAATTTATTCAATGAATAACTTCAGACGTTTTATTACACTGCGCTGAATTTAGAATTTAGGGAATCGTGGACGAAAAGAAATAAGGAATAGGCCTATATCAAAATATATGTTCTCTAAGATTAAAAATCGTGAAGTTTATAGGCACCGCTACTTCCAGTTCTGTGTGAAATCATGCTTTTCTTGGGAAATCAGGGCGGAAACGTCACAATTAGTCATTCACAATTATCCCGCTTGTCACCAATAACCGAACAACCATGGCTGCCTTTCATTTGGTTTCTGTAAGATTAAACAGAAAAAGCTGAGAGCTCTCGCCTCATGAAAATAACGAGAGCCAAATTGGAAAAGATGAAATTGTTTTGGTTTTATTTGTCTGATTTTCGATCGAGTTACTTTTATGAGCTAAAGAGGTACGCAAACAATGGGGATTAACATGAGTGTATACAATTTAATTTCCAGCAACCTGTAAATCGAGGGTTTTGTAATATTACATAACTAGTATGAGAAATAAAATCTTGCGAGACTAAAGGTTTTAACCTGAATTGCAAGTTTTAAATCTGAGATTATTTTACATCTGCTGATTATCCCAATGATACCCTCTGTTATTAAAACCTAAATAACATTTTTAAGATTTAGTCAGAGATCATACATAGCCTGACCAAACCATTCTGGATATAGTATGGCTACACCATGCATGCTTAGATCAGAGAGTTGTTATTTTCATGACACCTCCCTGATTTCTAGCCCAAGGGTATGGTTGTGCTTTTTTAAATCTGCCGGTGCATGAGATGAATTTGGCGTAGATGCCATAGGGGTTTGCGTGGAAGGGAAAAGCAAAATGTCTAGGACAGTTTTCCGTTTTTGAGATCAAAGAATCTCATGCCCAAGGGCCCTTAACCTCCAAAGCTCAAATGTTCGTAAGGTGTCTTTGGCCCATCACCAAAGTAAACCACCTTGGGGCAAAGCGTACATTTCATATTTACTTTTTTTTCCTTTTTTTTTTTATATATAAGCAAATCATATCACACCAGCAAGAAAAGTCGAATAACGATACAACACTTACTCATACTGAGTTGTCCAGTTATTAAAAGACTAAAAGCAGTTGTCTTTAGGTCCATATGAACAATTACTTAACTCGTATAAATCCACAAATCAGCCTCATAATTAGGATAGGTCGGTTTACCTAACCACACCCACACACAAACTTTTTGGCTCAATCCTCAACTAATTACCCAGCCGTACTAATATTGGTACTGAGACCAATACTGAAAGCCATTACGTGATAATACAGACGACGAGCTGTATGAGACGCAGCCGTAGCCTGGACGGTAAACTCGAGGTCCCTCCAGGAACATGACTGGGGAAAAGAAGCAGAGCTTAAACATGGCTAAAGTGGGAACACAAGACGCCATTGTCCCCGGCGCATGCAGTCGATTTCCGAATCCTACGTGTTGATCCTTCGGCGGATCTGGGCCGGGGGGCCGGTGAATGGAGGCGAGTGTGTACACTGTCTGGCCGAGATGGCGGAGTCTGGAAATAAGGAAAAGCCCAGTGGCGTTCCTTTCTCCCCGATGTCGCATGTTATGTGTTGCGTCTCTATAGAGATACCCCCGATTTGGAGACGCCGCCAATGGTGGCCGCTTCCTGTTATCTGTCGATCGATTGTTGACCGCCAGACTCGGGATGGACAGAAAACGCGGGAAAAAGAAAGCTAAAAGTCGTCTGCTGGTTCATATATACATCGGCCATGCATGATAAGGAACCTTTTACTTTGTGAGCTGGTCAAAGGTTGATGGGGAGAGGGGAGAAGAAAAAAATATAAAACCAGAGGGCTAAAGATCATGTCTGCCCGGATGAATAAGGTTTCTTGCCTTTCCGTGCAGACTTGACGGCGCCTCACTGACGTCATTCTATTTGCCGTCAAACCTGGGTTGTAAAAATGTCAACCCATGACGTGTTACTGTTAGCAGCATCTGGTGCCGAAGTACGTGTCATATTTCACCTCTCATTCTCCTTTTCATTACTGATGGCGAATATTAGCCAGCAATATGCTGATGTAACATGGCTTAGCCGCAAAAATTAGGCAACATACAAGTAACCTAATTATTTTGTAAATGGTATTTTCAATCCAGAATTCCCAGAGAACTTTAGTGGAGCTTAAGTGCACTGCAGCTGTTGGCACTCTCGCCTTCTCTGCGTCAACAATCTATGAGTCGTAAATCACATCATGCAATGAAGGGCTTTTACAAGTGTTTTTTTTTCTCTCTGCTAACTGCTTATGAAAGAGGTTGCCATTAATACCCCCTTAAGCTCGCCGTCCAATATATTCTAGTGGATCCTTATAGTCGTATCTCACAATGATTACGAAGGCCTAAAAGCAATAAATTACCGGTGGAATATTAGACAGAGGGCATGCCCGCTAGAAGTTACGATTTATAGTTTTAATATTGTTTTATTCCTTTTATGTGAGAGAAAAATGTTGTCGATAGCGTCATTGAGGGTAGATAAGCCATAGTTGGCTATTCTCAAGGCAATCTACTTGTCTGGGCTAAGCTAATTAACAATTAATATGCTTCACAGCGTAGTCTATGACAAACGTGTGAATATGTCCGGATATTAAGCTTCCTCTTTAAAGTAAGCTGTTGTATAGAGTGCCTGTTTACCCACACAAGTACGTCAAATTCTATTAGGTATTCTTTTTTGATTGGGAACACGACATTCTTAATGGAGCAACACTTTCTTATATTGTTCTGCTTTACGTGTCTTCTTCCCCTGTCGCCTAGTGGGTATGGGGCTTAAGGTTCATTTGAGGCCATGAAAAAGTCACCTTTACAATAAGTTTCCCAATCGTGTTGCACTGGTATTGTGAAGGGATTAAAAAGAATGGGAGCTATAGTATATCCTATGTCTTTAATAAACCTTGATGAACCCATTAACAAAATGTTATAGTCACTAAATGTCCAGTCTCGCGCAGGAAAATGTCGATGGCCTAGGGGAATGACCAAACTCTAAAGTACAACCTTCCATTAAATCACTATTCACTTCATCACAAATTGCTTTGGGAACCGAGTCCCTTTTTTCTTGGATAGCCCCAGCCAAATAATAAAAGAAAACACCTGTTTATACTAAAGAATATTGAAAGCACTTCTAAAAAATTAACTCTGTCAACCTAGGATCATGAAAATAAATTCGTCCAGAATTCTTTGGATAGGCCTATTCTTTTTTTAAATTTCCCACATGAGAATAGCAAATAATAGATTTTAGCAATCGTATCCATATGAAGATTGTTCGTATAAAGAAATCCAGACTGAAATAGAATAGGAAAAATGAGCATCTTTTACTTAAAATATCACATCTTCTGGTTACCCATGATTATTTCGTTGAGAAAATACTCCTCGCTTATAAATTGTTTTATCCTGAAAATCTTGAAACACTTGGTTTTGGTGAAGGGAAAGCGTGAATATTAATTCCTTCATTATTCATATATACCATACAGAAATAGACTCAAGGGGTCATTGACACAAACGGAGTTCTTAATTGGCCCTGTTTTGAAATCATATGAGGGACGATATCACTTCTCACCGTATCAAAGGATGGCTTATATAAACCATGCAGTGTCACCTAATCACTGATACCTTACTCATGCCTTGACAGTAAGCCTATGTAATCTAAGTCAGGAACTGATCTGAATCACTAAGCCAAACACGATTAGTCTTCGTTACAGCCAGCTTTTCACGGCTTTGTACAGTTGATGCCATAATATTATTTCTTGTTATGGATCAGGCCAATCAGTCATTGATCAGTCATGTATCACGGTTATAGTGTCACATATAGGTAGGTAACGTCATCTGATATAACAACTTTTAAACTTTTACTATTGATAATTTCTAGTTTCTTTCGTTGTTGTTGTTGTTGTTGTTGTTGTTGTTGTTTGTTTGTTTTTTTCTTAATGTTGTTACTTTTGTATCCCATATAATTGCCAAACTGTAGTGCGAAATATCACATGAAAATATCAGCAACTCTGGAAATATCCCATTAAATATCATAACCTTTACCCCGTGGGGACCCTATAGGTCAAAATTAACTACAGACCAAGCAAAATATCCATAGGCATATTCCGACCCAAACCAGCAACCCCGGTGCCTAGATAATCTATCTAACCCTCACTGATGCAGAAAACTAGATAGAAAGTGAATAACACGTGGGGCAACAGTTGATTAGCTGTTGGTGTAGGTAAATGTGTTGACATGGCCCCTACAGCGCCGCTGGTGGCGATGTGTGATGGCGGCAGTGGCCGTATCGGGCCCTCTGATCTGTTCGCCCTCCGGCCGTTTCCGAGTTGGGCGAAAGGCCCTGCTCACCGATTCATCTCCCCCTGCTCTAATGACATTCTGCCACACCCTGATCCAACACCATGAATATTATGGGTAGGGGTATGGACCCTTAAATTTGGCACTGTGACACGGTGTTTTTCAATTCGATAGGCGACATAGCCATTTCTAAGGGACAACGTTAACGACAGATGATATGGCCATTTGCTGAATTTGACAATGTGACAGGGCCATGTTACTTAAATTAGACAAAAGGCATTGGGGCTTTTAGGGACATAGACAGGCGACAGGGCCATTTCCTAAGGAGACCCAATTGCTGCACCTTGCTCCCATCCCCTTTGCAGTGGCGCTGCCATGTTGAAGTTCATGTAGAAATATTAGAAAGTTTAGGTGAGTGTGATGTGATTAAGCTATCAGGTTGATTAGAGGGGACCATTCGTCCACCAAACGTACGTCATTAGTTTGCCCCCAAAAATATCATTATGTTACGCTACTGGAAGGACATGCCTGTACATGAAGTAATAAATGAATAAATATTCAAAAAAACATATGCCTATATCTCTACAGGAGGCTCAAATATCATTATTAGAATAACATTTTGCAAAGATACTCTCTGAAAAGAATTATCAAAGGCAATCTCATACTGAAATACTGCAGGGGCAGTCACTCGGAAAAAACATTTCGTACTAGGATCACCCTCGGACTGCATTTGGTTATCATGGCATGTTTGATACAGAAATCGCATGTTCAGCTACAAAATGATACAGATACAAAAGTGGACGTACCACTACAAATCATCTATTACGTGTACCTTCTCAAAACGGCGGGCACAAGTTATCGCACATGTCTCTATCTCATTGTCCAGATAATGTTGTATGTGCATATTTTTAAAATTTTGCGTGTCTAATCTCAATGCAAAAGTGACTACATCCGGAAAGTGTAATCTTTCGTTCAAGTCAGTTGGAAGAGTTGCCCGCCAGATTTATTCTTAAGTACACTCTCTTGAACCCTTCCCCCTATTTCTTTCTCTTTTTTAGTATTCCTACATCCTTCTCCTCAGTAGACTTACATCGACGTTATGGAGACAAATTACGCGTTTCATTCGTGATGTTAATCCAGTGAAGTCATTCACTGCATGTGTAGCGACCCGATCCGGACGCGTACTGCCTGGGGCTCGATGATTTATGACTCACAGTGCCCTATGAGAAAGGCGCCTGCTACGTCGGCTCGTTATCACGATCGCTGCGCCCTCTCTGAACGGTGGCTGTCACTACATTGACCTGCAGGCTTTTATATGGTGTTCAGTGCAGCCAGAGAGCTCTCATATTATACCGAGGTGATGGCGAGTCAAGGGAAAGGGGCCTCACAACTGGCCACATCCGGGGTTCTGTGTTTATGACAGGTCAGCAGTTATTTTTGGGGGTGCCCCCTAGTGGCAGTAACTAAAGTCGTTGTGACTTGCTGAAATGACCGGTAAAAATGTGAAAAACACCTAAAGGTTGTCTGGTTTCATAACGGCTGGACCTGGTGATGGTGTCATGTTTTGGTGCACAGTTATGAGATTCAGTGAAAATGACAACTGCAGAACACTGATTAACCTATGATGTTTAATATAATATATCATCTGAGGGTGCATTAATTGGTTTAATTATGTTAACAAAATTATTAGTTGGTCCTATCTACTCTTTTATCGCTCTATGGTCTTGTCAAACTGCAAAATTGCTTGCCTTGATCTAGGTTTGTAACATATTAATGTTATGATTATCACAATTCTTCATGTCAAAGGTTTGAATTACATGATATTGCAATAGGATTGTATGGAAAGAACAAAGTCTATGCATGGAGTTAATACAGTATAGCATTTACACACATGTATATATAGCAATTAGCATGGTACTATATATGTTACACCACATTGGGACGGACATAGCCAGCGGGGTACAATTCCACAGGGCGTTTACTTCGAGTGGTGCTGCATGCAAGGCAGGACAGCTGAAAATACATTTTCCCTACACAGCTAGCTGAGACACAGGCGTAAAACACAACTCATAATTAAGGGTAAAACCTGTGGACAGTTTTTACACACACAAGTGCATCATTCGTTCTGCTCTTCTGTGGTGAAGTCTGAGTGACTAGATGGAGTAGGGTAGGCGGGTAAATCAGAGGTTCAATGTGGTTCTATGTGAACATAACTGGAACAAATGTGGGCATAAAAGGTCTATAAAGAGTCCCCAAACATGTAATTTCTGCTTGGCCCTTTCTGTTTAGATCATCTGGGGTCCATGTTTATGGCTACACCACAGTATGGGTCTGCTGGTAACCACGCTCTTCAGAGATGATACTACTTCAGATATTCTCAAGAGAAAAGAAAAGGGTAGAAAAGAGTGTTATCGGTAGAAAATGCACACTGAATTCGTAATTTGCTAAAAGGTGGATGTGATGAAAACAATTGGGTAAAGTGGGATATCTGAATTATTAAAGTTATTTCAATCTGTTTCAAAAGGTTTTGCTAAATACTATAATGTAAACGCATTATAACCTTTGGAAAGAACTGACGTATGAGTTATGTCAACTTATTTTGCCAAATACTTTCAAACAGGCAATGCAACGGATGCTCCGGATTCAACAATTATGAAGGACAAATCAATCACACGTAGGACATGAAGAGGTAGCATTAGTTCAAAAAACTCTAGGAATAATTGGTAAATGCACTCCTTATTTGCAAATCGGAAAAGCTATTGATATTTGGATAACACCTGGACATGTAGAGAACATGATGAAATTCTTGAAGTTGAACGATATATTAAAGCAGACAAGGAGTGAACAGTCACTGATAAAGGGAAGATGAAGAAATAATGTCATATCTATGAAAAGGGGCTTATTTCAACTGTTCAAGCCCATGCCCTGACTCATACAGATGCAGCATTTAACATCGCTGTAACAAGTATTGCCAGCAAAGCTGAACATAACATTACTGTACTAACTGCATTTACATGCTTAATTTACAGCAAATATTAATAAGATCGCTAAAAATCTAAAGCTACCTACTACAGAGATGTCTTGGGACCTCCTCTTAGATACCTTAGTTATGGAATAGAGAATATCCAGCTTATTGGTTAAGCTCCAACTCCTTTCCAGTCTGCCCACACAATTTATTTGGACCCTGCTTGAATATCTACCGCAGCTTGGGTTCAATAGCACCTCAAAATCCCATACTTTACTTAGATAAAGACGTGAATAAGCATTCAGCTGGCCACACTTGCTTTTTAACCCAAGAAAACTTATGGGAGTTTCTGGGTTATGGCCCTCATTGCCAACCTAATCTGCCATAAAGAAAACGGGAGTGCTTTATGAAGTCATATTAAGTGGGCTGCTATGGAGCTTCCCTTTCCTTGCCCGTCACGGACGATTGGACTGCCAATCTTGAGGTGAAGACCGGAAGATCCAGACCTTATTTATCGATGGCGCTCAGACCCTTTTCTTACCCTTCTCGGATAAAAAATCAGCTTGCCGGCCCTTCAGATTCTCCGCACGAACTGGGATAAATCATCCGGCCAAGCACGTCAGCCCCTCGATTACAGAGACCTCAAATATGGCCGCGCCCTGTAACGTAAATGGTGGCCGCCATGCTTCTCTGACTCCCGCGGCCCTGGCTCCCACTAAATCGAGGCTTGCGCATGCGCCCTAATGCACGGGGCGTGTTAAGTCAGCGTGGTCAGATCTCGCATGGTCAACGTGGGTGGAACGAGACCTTGGAATGTCTGGACTTGTGCCGTCTACTTGGGTGACCTATCAGCGTTTGATAATCTAAGGTCCCTTTTAATAGTTTATAATTAACAGGTTTCGTCCTGACGTTGTCTGAAGGAAGAGTATTGAATAGGCCTATAGGTTGGCCAGGGTTAGCTAGTAGGCCAACATCGGACCCTTTGAAGAAGTTTAACAGGTCCAGTAACGCCCTTGCACTATAAAAGATGACATCTTTGAACAGTTTCGCATTGCTCTTCGATTATGGCATGCCGCCCCCATACTATTTCTGTATACATCTAGGCCTATGTAATTGCACATGCATGAATGTGTGTATGTATTTACGACACAACGCAAGTCGTCATGCATGCACTGCATTGCTATAAGTAGGACCAGCACAGTAGGAATGCACAAATGATAGGCCTATCGACTGGGGATGAATGACAAAAGCGCGAGGTCGTTAGGCTAAGAACTTATAACATGCTGTTTAGGGGTTCAACCGCTTTCATCAGTACACACATAAAAATGCCTTTACTCATAATGAAAAGGTGAAGACCATACGCTAATTCATGTTTGGGGTTTTCTTGCACATTATGTGGGAAATATGTACCCTACATTTCAATACTCTCTAGGCCCTATAGTTATTACCTGACGACTCTGTAAAGCCAGTATCAGTTCAGCAGCACCTCGGTACAGTTCAGTTACACCTGTCATTGAAATAAGGGTATGGCCGGCACTGCATAGGAATGGTTTCACCTTTCTTTAAGGACATTTTTTAAGCAAGGGCCATCGAAAAGGCATTGACGCAAACACACATTCTGCATACTTAATGTTTATAATGATATCCACATTACATTGTTAAGGCTCACAAACACGTGCTGACACACTCATTGCCACATGGACTGAACTCAATGTACCCATGGTCGGTTTAAACATTAAGTTGGTGTGCGTAGCGGTTATAAGGTGCAGAACAATATGACAAAGCCTATTCACGAATGTCGTGTTTTCAGCTCTGGTTGAACTTTGGTTGAACAGCATTGCAGATCACAAAGAAACGAACTAGTGAATTATGTTTCACCTATGTCTTGGATTCTATGTTTCAGGTATAAAGCTATAAGGAAACTTACCTGTATATGATTCTTAGGCTTATTACTCGTTTTTGTTCATTGTACCTGACCAATATTATTCCTTTTTAGCAAAATAATATTGATCATTTCATCAGAGGAAACCCGACCACATAGACAGTAAAGGCGGAATCTCTAGCCAAAGATTAGCTTTAGAACCTAGTATCTGAACCCACCAAAACCCCCAGGGTATAGATAACACTAAAACCTATACAAAGAGATCCGGATTATCCCCCCAGGATGACCCCTCCAATGTATTTCCTCCACGGTGACCAATCCCTTCAGCCTTTAATCCGCACCCAATGGCAAACTGTCACGGGTTTCCATTGGCTAGCCCAACCTCCACCCGCTGTACCCCTTTTCCCAGTCCCCTGGCGCTCGCCGACTGCTATACATGGAACACCCCCTTTCCAATGGACTTGAAATCTCTATAGGGTGCGTGCACTGTGTGTTCGGCTTTTTTTCGGGCGGTTTTAGAATTCTATTCTGACCAGTTCTTGCCGCCGAGCTTGCACGTGACGTGATAAAAGCCCTTTTAATAGTGTGGCCTGAGCTTTCAGACCAAGGATGACGTTAAAAGGAAAAGTAGATGTAGTGTATGACTTGTTTTGGTAATCATGTTCTACGCTGAAAAAAAAAGAACATACACACGTTAGAGAGATGAGAAATGGTATCGAATGTTCTATGTTTTTACGCTTACGACGTGTCATATCCGTGTCTCACTCTTGCTTTCTCAAGTGCCTTTTTTGACTTTACAGATGTAGATGTTGTAATGCTCCCTCTTTCCCCATTGATTGCTCTATGTTCTTATTTTAGTTTGTAGTAATGTTTTTTACTGTCATATCAATTCCTTAAGGTGCTTTTACAGTTCTCGAAGGTTTGAAATGAGCATGAACATTTACCGATAGAAAATCGTATCAACCCCGACTCTTAAAACCTTTGCAAGCCTTCCTTAATTCGTTATCCAGTAGAAAACCTTTTTGTTCAAAGGACTAGAATGGTTTAGCAACTCCCACACATCTTGATACGTCAGAGTATCGAACCATATAGGGTGTGTGTCGTAGTACATGTAAGCACCTTTCTAAAAATTGAATGAATTCTTGATGTTCAAATCTACATACGTTTAGACTTTTGATAAGGTAGTTTTGCAATAGATACATATAATATATTCGATATGCTTAATCTGGATTTGCTAAAGCTCCCTAGCGTCCATTTGAAAGTACTATAATTAGGGAATGGAAGGTTAAGCCCTGTTTCGACCAACTGATTTTACTACCGATTTGTTGGTAATTTATTACTTTTAACTGTTAATATGGCAAAGGATTATATATCTTACTTCCCATTTGAAAGAGAATTAGAAACCTTTTCTAATGGTATATACCATGTTCATGATTAACCAATATTCCTACTGCCAATTTCTGAAATCGGTAGTAAAATCAACTGGTGGAAATAGGGCTTTAGGACCAAGAAAATATTTCTGAGATCCATTATCTACTCTTACACCGGCCATTATCTCTAAATGCCCTTCTCAAACTTCAACTCACATATAGCTTTTAGAAACTCAAACATTGCCGCCAACATTAGGCAAGACTTGAATACTTTATTTCAAGGTTTCAAGGGCAACTTTGTATGCTGTAACTCTTTACATAGAGCCCTCTTTTTCCCAAGATACTGATCATATAAGGCGAATGTCTGGATGTAGTTAGGCAAAGGCGATCTAGAGATCATGTTCAGCAGTAAAAGGGGCAACTTTATTCAAATATTGAAATGAACATAACAGAATGATAATACTTTGCTACTATAACTAAATTCTGTTTATTCTACAATCTGACGAACCGGTGAATAAAATTTTGTTTATTCTACAATCTGACGAACCTGTGATTTCAAAGTCATAATGTAACTTTTTCTTTTAAGAAAGTCACGCAGAAGTTATATATAGTCTGAACTTGGTGTTACTCATACAGCCGTTAGTATATTAGGGGTTTGTATCCTCCAGGGTCCACTGAACCTCTGTGTGATTAAGGACCCCCTTCTCCTCCAGGGCTACTCCAGTGGGCGTCCTATCCCTCACACCCGTCCTCCGGGCGCCACCCTCTACCACCTGTGCACTCCCAGGAGGGGAGCCTTGAAAGCAAAACCTCTTTATAATTTCCGCCGGTTAAGGCCTGTTTTTCTGTAATATTGATTGTCTGGCATTCTCCCACTTCCAGCTTCGTGTTGCTCGGATTAATCATGTAGGAGGGATGTGGTAGAGTCTTTATCTTTTTACGTGTACTGTTGTCAGGAAAAAAGCCTTGTTTCCCATCCGCTGGAAGCAGTGGTCTATTCGCATTTCCTCCATGGTTTGAGTGTTAGCCGGAATCGAGTGGTATTCTTGGATGAGCCTGATTCAGTTGCTGTTGATATTGTATACATATATATGGATCTGGTCGTGCCAGTTTTAGGGAAGTATATGGATTTTTCATTTCTAAATACATGATTATAATGTTATAATTTTTAAAGAAGCGTGTGACGTTACTAGTTCTGTAACCATGGTAGCTATAAGAATCGGTGGAACCAGTTGTTCACTCATTGCCGCTTCGGACAAATGTCACTTTCTAAGTTTTAGCTTAATGTAACTAGGGTACATCTGTACTATTTATGTGTGCAAATATGATAACCTATTACTTGTTCTTACTATATATCATGTACAATATAATTATATCCAAGTTCTAGAACTTTATAACAATAACGTCCATATCATAAAATGCATGGTTAAGAACACCCTGTGATGCTCACGTTACATAGTGTTATAAAAACATTTATGACCAGAAACATGGGTGACAATAGTCCCTCGTATCTAGGCTTAGTTGTCTCCATAAGAAAACTTCAAATAAATTTAAGAACTGTATATAACAACCCAGGACTGATCGCTATTTCGTCTAACACAATTTTTCTCAATGTCAAGTTTAAACCGTACATCAAGAAGTCGTGTGTAAGCAACACCTTTCATAGAAATACTCCTGGGATCTTTTACCAAAAGACAAAGCCACAATGCATAATTTAGTAAAAGAGTTGTTTCCTGGCTCTTTCTTTTCAATACTGCCTTGTGCTACCTTTGATTTAAGGTCATTAGTTCAATCTTCAAAGGTTAGCGTCCGGTCAAAGCTAAGGTGATTCCCTAATAAGTATCATACTGGATTTGTATCAAAGGTCACTTTTTTATATCTGGGTCTTTCATCTTTGTTTTCATCCAGTTGTTACAAAGGCATGTTCGTATTTTCACGTTTTTGATCAGGCCACTTGTAACATGTCAAGAAGTCAAACTTTATACCTTCTTACTGGCACAGAATGAGAAGTTAGCATGTTTTTGATCAATTGAAGTTACTTCCCACAAGTCACAATGCAGTCTTCACTGAAGTACAGAAACTGGGTCATCATGGAAAAATGCAATGTGTTTTAGCCAAAAGAGATAAACATTTAAGGAAGATGTTTTATTTTACTTCTGCTTACATTTGGGGTGTGCATGGCATTGATAAGCATTTGTTCGCTGTTTCATTCTTAAACTTTCAAATTGGAGCTAGAGGTACAAATTTGAGACAAACCATTTCTTATTCATAGACCCAAATGATCTTATAATGTGTAAAACAATGTCAGAAAATCAAGCAAAAATCAAATAGTCGGTGTCATGTGTCCATAAAAGTAATAATAATAACTTTCACGAACTTTGCTATTAGATAGAACCGGAGATTAGCCCTATTGCAAACACGTTGTATGGAACATTATTTTGGGTTCTTAAATATTCCGTGAAAAAAAAGCGAAAAAATTTGGAATTGTTTCAGGTAGATAGGCCAATGGATTCTTTTAGATGAAACCCTTGGCCAAATACGGCTGCACAAACTGAAGATTATAGGGCTGAAGCTCGGTGACCAACGGGGGGATGAAACACATTTGGAATCTTTTTCGGGCAATCTCATTCTGCCCAGGGGGCTAATATAAAATTGATTTCAAACCAAAAAGTATTCACGATCCTGACTAGAACGGTTCTGGAAAAATCCGAACTGCCCGGATGTCACACCCTGGAGGACAGTCCTGGTGACCAAAACGGGTAACACTGTGTAATAATTTACCCTACCATTTTTCTGTCCTGGCTCCCAGCCAACCACCCGGCCCTAACTGGCAGACAGGGCCTAATAAAGACGAACCACCCTAACCTGAAACTCATTTCCCAGGCCGATGGTCAGTGCAGGGTTAATATCTCTGTTGGCCACAAACGACAATCACTGGTTAAGGTTACAGGGTCGGTCTGTCCATTCAAAATGTGTAATTCCTGCCAATGGAATCAATACATTAACCTGGTTTATGAAGTCAATCCACATAATATTATTACTCTGATCACAAAAAGGTGTTCAGTTGTAAGTGTTTTTTGTAACAGATATGATTCCTATGATAATAGGACACTACTCATGCCCAGCCAATTTAAGCATGTGACGTCACAAAATGTTATTGTAATGTTACCGTTATGTCACTCATCTCTTTGGTAGCTCACTGACTATTTGCCTACTGTTCTAAACAGTTAAAAGAATATTGACCCTCCCAGTAATGCAACATCATAATCTATTATAGTTAAGTTAAAAGCTTCCTAATTTGATTATAATTGAACTATTCCCATTGCCTTCTGGGACCTTAATCATTGAGTCCCAAAACTGATTACAAACCCTCATTTCCATATGCTACTAACTAGTTCGGTCGGAAATCCCCAGTTGTCCACTTCCCAAGGACAATTCATTGGTGTCCTGTGGAAGCTCAAGGCCGTAATAGAGAGCTCTGCCATTTTACAAACACTTTCCTCTCCATTTTCTCACCGACCAGTACCACCCCACGAGACATGTTCTAATTAAGACGAATTGCCCTAAACTAAAGTGAATTGACCTGTCTTCTCTGTACTTTTAATTATAACATGTTAGCTCTTCAACTGGGAGGCGAACCCTGGTCGCCACACTACAGGCAGGCATTCTACCACTTTTCCCCAATTGACATGTGCGTAGGGAGGAGACAGATTGAGTGTAATGCCCTGTTTCCACCAAAAGATTTTTCTTCAAACGATTCCAAATAAACCATAAAAATCGTCCAGATCTTTAAATTCTGGTAAATCTTTCAACAAATCTGTTGGTGGAAACAACAAAATCGTTCCAAATGACAGATTTAACAGAAGATTTCTTGCCTCATTGACTGATAAGTTGTCTCCATAAGAAAACTTCAAATAAATTTAAGAACTGTATATAACAACCCAGGACTGATCGCTATTTCGTCTAACACAATTTTTCTCAATGTCAAGTTTAAACCGTACATCAAGAAGTCGTGTGTAAGCAACACCTTTCATAGAAATACTCCTGGGATCTTTTACCAAAAGACAAAGCCACAATGCATAATTTAGTAAAAGAGTTGTTTCCTGGCTCTTTCTTTTCAATACTGCCTTGTGCTACCTTTGATTTAAGGTCATTAGTTCAATCTTCAAAGGTTAGCGTCCGGTCAAAGCTAAGGTGATTCCCTAATAAGTATCATACTGGATTTGTATCAAAGGTCACTTTTTTATATCTGGGTCTTTCATCTTTGTTTTCATCCAGTTGTTACAAAGGCATGTTCGTATTTTCACGTTTTTGATCAGGCCACTTGTAACATGTCAAGAAGTCAAACTTTATACCTTCTTACTGGCACAGAATGAGAAGTTAGCATGTTTTTGATCAATTGAAGTTACTTCCCACAAGTCACAATGCAGTCTTCACTGAAGTACAGAAACTGGGTCATCATGGAAAAATGCAATGTGTTTTAGCCAAAAGAGATAAACATTTAAGGAAGATGTTTTATTTTACTTCTGCTTACATTTGGGGTGTGCATGGCATTGATAAGCATTTGTTCGCTGTTTCATTCTTAAACTTTCAAATTGGAGCTAGAGGTACAAATTTGAGACAAACCATTTCTTATTCATAGACCCAAATGATCTTATAATGTGTAAAACAATGTCAGAAAATCAAGCAAAAATCAAATAGTCGGTGTCATGTGTCCATAAAAGTAATAATAATAACTTTCACGAACTTTGCTATTAGATAGAACCGGAGATTAGCCCTATTGCAAACACGTTGTATGGAACATTATTTTGGGTTCTTAAATATTCCGTGAAAAAAAAGCGAAAAAATTTGGAATTGTTTCAGGTAGATAGGCCAATGGATTCTTTTAGATGAAACCCTTGGCCAAATACGGCTGCACAAACTGAAGATTATAGGGCTGAAGCTCGGTGACCAACGGGGGGATGAAACACATTTGGAATCTTTTTCGGGCAATCTCATTCTGCCCAGGGGGCTAATATAAAATTGATTTCAAACCAAAAAGTATTCACGATCCTGACTAGAACGGTTCTGGAAAAATCCGAACTGCCCGGATGTCACACCCTGGAGGACAGTCCTGGTGACCAAAACGGGTAACACTGTGTAATAATTTACCCTACCATTTTTCTGTCCTGGCTCCCAGCCAACCACCCGGCCCTAACTGGCAGACAGGGCCTAATAAAGACGAACCACCCTAACCTGAAACTCATTTCCCAGGCCGATGGTCAGTGCAGGGTTAATATCTCTGTTGGCCACAAACGACAATCACTGGTTAAGGTTACAGGGTCGGTCTGTCCATTCAAAATGTGTAATTCCTGCCAATGGAATCAATACATTAACCTGGTTTATGAAGTCAATCCACATAATATTATTACTCTGATCACAAAAAGGTGTTCAGTTGTAAGTGTTTTTTGTAACAGATATGATTCCTATGATAATAGGACACTACTCATGCCCAGCCAATTTAAGCATGTGACGTCACAAAATGTTATTGTAATGTTACCGTTATGTCACTCATCTCTTTGGTAGCTCACTGACTATTTGCCTACTGTTCTAAACAGTTAAAAGAATATTGACCCTCCCAGTAATGCAACATCATAATCTATTATAGTTAAGTTAAAAGCTTCCTAATTTGATTATAATTGAACTATTCCCATTGCCTTCTGGGACCTTAATCATTGAGTCCCAAAACTGATTACAAACCCTCATTTCCATATGCTACTAACTAGTTCGGTCGGAAATCCCCAGTTGTCCACTTCCCAAGGACAATTCATTGGTGTCCTGTGGAAGCTCAAGGCCGTAATAGAGAGCTCTGCCATTTTACAAACACTTTCCTCTCCATTTTCTCACCGACCAGTACCACCCCACGAGACATGTTCTAATTAAGACGAATTGCCCTAAACTAAAGTGAATTGACCTGTCTTCTCTGTACTTTTAATTATAACATGTTAGCTCTTCAACTGGGAGGCGAACCCTGGTCGCCACACTACAGGCAGGCATTCTAACGATTCCAAATAAACCATAAAAATCGTCCAGATCTTTAAATTCTGGTAAATCTTTCAACAAATCTGTTGGTGGAAACAACAAAATCGTTCCAAATGACAGATTTAACAGAAGATTTCTTGCCTCATTGACTGATAATATTGCCAGACAGACGTCAGACAAATTATTTGACATGTTAAATAATTTCAGACGATTTTTGCTTGTTGGACGATTTTTCTGAACAAATCTTGTGTTCGTCTTTTGGTGGAAACAGGATTTCTTTGGACGATTCAGTAAATCACAAATATATAATCAACTAAAATACATATCAGGCACAAAATGAAAATCGTAGATGCTCTCATAATAAATTAAAACATTTTTGTTAGATAAAAATAATATTTAATAAAATCTTTGGAAAAATCGTTGGTAAAATCGTCTGTCAAATCGTTTTATGGTCTTTTGGTGGAAACAGAAAATCGTCCAAAAAATCATTGCTGATGAACGATTTTTTCTAACAAAAAAAGTCGTCTGTATTTGTCTGTTGAAGAAATCGTTCAAGTTTGATTCAGTCTTTTTGGTGGAAACAGGGCATTAAGGGATGTCATTCTACTAGTGTCATTGTTCTGCCTGCTATTTTATAGTGACATATATGAGTTGATATACCAGTTTCTATCTCGACGCAACCTGTAGCATATTTAGATTTTTGTATATGCAAATATATGCTTTTTGGATGCAGTTCAAGGGTGATTGGTGTACTGAATTGAGGCAGTTAATAAGGAATGGATCCAGGGGGCTTGGGACAAGGATATCCTGATCTGCCTTTTGGGGGGAATGAAACTATAAAATGAGAGGTAAATGTCAACAGTGCTCCCGCCCCCGCCCTCCCTCCCCCAAAGTAGCCTTTCCTGGATCTTCCCTGATGGCCGTTCAAATTGGAAATATAGATGTCCAAGGCCACGGACAAACTGGGATGTATTCCCCAGACCCCAATAGAACTGTATGTCGCGACAAAATTCAATTGAGTGGTCCAAAAAATAGACGTTTAATCTGCATCCGTTGGCCGTTGAATGGGACAGAGGAGACAATAAGTCGTGTGACTAATGTTCTTATTATGTCCCATTGGGGAAAGTCCATGCAGCAGGCGTCGCCGACTGCCTCTTGACGCCCGCTTTATAACCCGAATTATCGCCCAGCCTCACTCTCCTAGCGGATGCATGGTCCTGTTTACCAACTCTCCCAGCAGGGGAATTGGTGGGTGATAAGCTCTGTCAGGCCTCACTACCTTTATTTTGAACAACCATAAGGATGAATCCGATGGGTTTATTTTGTATGGAAAGCCCATGAGTCTGCTTTCACTTTTTGTCCACATGAATGTGTCCCATGTTTTAGTTTATGTCTTTAGATAAGAACAGACAATTTTCAATACGAAGAATGAAAGAGGTTTAATCAATCAGAGATTACAGTTACATAGGAGGCCTCCCATTGAGTACCTAAGCGAATTCATCCTCCCACCCATTATATTGGCTGAAGTAAGAATTGAGTTTGTGTAAGAACGTATGAAATCTTTCTACACACTTAGAAATCAGTTGAATCCTTAATCTCATAGTCAGCAATACATAGTGAATCTTATTAAAATGTATAAATACCTTATTGCCATGGTTATGCATTTTTTCAATCATCTTGTTTTGACTTCACCAAAATATGTCATGCCAGATAACTCATAGAGAAAATAGACATGATGGAGCTTACCAAAGGTATCTGTGCAGAATGGCTTGGGGTGATGCTATTCTTAGCTTGTGGGCAACTACTACAATGTCAGTGATCAATGTGTAGGGGGTGCATATTCTGTCAGTCCAACATTTACATATTCCATCTGCCTCTCCGCTCCATCTGTCATGGCTGAATCTCAATAAGTGAACTGATTGTCATCGACCCCTCCCAACAATGCATTCTGTCGAGTTCTATATTTAGAACAGGGTAGGACTGCTAGGTGTCGGTCCAATGACCTTAGCAATAGATGGCCATTTGTTTTGGAGTAAAGTCTGTAATATCCTTAACATGAATCCAAGATGTATTTATATAAAGATATGCATGTATTAAATGAGATAACAAAATTTTACTGTAACAAGTTAAGATTATTTTATTATATCAATTACCTTTAGACAGTGTTTGCAGAAAGTTTGGTTTTAATGTACATTGTAGTTAGATATTTGAATGTCAATGTTATATGTGTTAGGCATGGTATCTATTCTTAATGTTGTTCCAATGATAGTTGTTATAGATCTTGATTTCTCACATTAATGTATTCAAAACAGATTTGTAATCTGTTACAAAAGTATAAGTTAAAGTTATATATTTGGTTTGATTATGTTTATTTGCAATTGGCATCAAGATCAAAGTTAACATGCCAACACTTCTTTGGGGAGGGCCGAGTTCTCATAAATTTTCCATATTCGTTTTTTGAAAAAAAAGATGAAATTGTTAATTTTACAAAACAAACATGGGTAAAATGATTTGCTTTAAAATGTTGACGTAACTAGACTTAATGAATTGATCTGATGACCAGGGCACTTAAAGTTACTTAAAATAGGTTAATTCCTTTTTCCTTCCATTGTTTTATGAAGGGAAATTTTAACCTTTCTTCGGTTGAGAATTGGGACCTTCCCCCACCGATCACATGCCTAAGGAGAGAGGCAGTAAATCATTAAATGAATTTGCAATGTTTTCCAAGAGCCACATGGTAATGTTCTTCTGAGGGCATTTAACTTTATTTGTATAAGCAGATAAGGAACCAACGGTTTCTTTTCCCTTTAGGTCCCTAAAGGCTTAATTAATGGCAGTAACTAATCAGGATTATACAAACGAGAGCAACAAATCCAATTTGTATCAATTAATTTGAGAGAAAAACGGATCTTTATGTGATGACTGCCCATCACGTTATAAAAGCGTTGAAGAGCTTGTTGACTTGACGGCTTAATTATGTTAAATTACAGGGAGTATGAGTTGTACGGTTAGTGTGCATCAATTCTTTTTATGGAAGAACGACTTAAAACTGATGACTCTGAGACTTCTTGAAGATTGATATCCCTTAATCAGAAATAAAGGGTTTTGAATACAGCATGGTATTTCACTATCTTCTGAAAGCGTAAAACTGAATACTGCTCCAACCACAACGTAAAGCACAATGTGACCTTACTTTTGAACATTCTTAGGATTAATTTTGTGCTCCGGCTGCAAATGTCCAAAATAAGTATGATGGTCTGATTATTATGTCTGAAACGTAAAAAGCACATGCTAGAGATACACACTTGGCTGTGACCGTGAAATGAGGATAAAATTGGGATCAGGAGCCCATCCAGAATAGAGAAAAAAAAACAGCATGTTTCAATGATAGTTGTTATAGGTCTAATTAATTCGACACTGATTAATTCGACAAACACACTCACATAGTTCCAATTCTTATCTGCTTATTGTAGTTCGAAAAATGTTCACAATATAAACAGATTCGTATCATATGATGGTGTAAACGAGGAAAGACTTGTGTGCCACCTGAAAGTACTATTGTTCCAGAAATATAAAAACCCACACCCAATTTTACAGCATGTATGGCCCATATTCTATATTATAGTTGTTATGGATGTTGGCAACGACTTGCAGTCAAAAGGCGTCTGGCACATACATGTGAAAAAATAATAGTGTATTGCAATCGTACAGTGTTTGAGGAAATGCCTTTGCCTAAGGTTGTTTAGGATGGTGAAGACAAAAATAAGTCCCTAGATGTAAACTTCAGCCTATTCTGTTGTTGTATAGTCCACTACATATAATAGATCTAATTCTGGGATAAAAAACAGAATTCTGCCAATCAACGCCTAGGCTACAAGTAACACCAAATGTATTTTTTGATATCTTCAACAGATTTAACGCTGTTAGCTTGTATGCCATTCAATTTGCGGACCTTTCACATCCTAGAGTGTACTTTATAGCTCCACCAGTAAGCCTGTGGTAGGCAATTCTTAAATTGGCATGGTCGCCCAATGGCCATTAACTAGTTATATTTTTCTTTAAGAACTATTCCTAGAATAGAAATTGTCCTGTTCGGTGGCTGGCTATTGTAGGGTTTCGATCCCTTCAATGTAACCTGTCTTTTAAATGGAGTTTTAACTGTTATTGCTTGTAATTGAGGCTCTCTCCTGAAATGCAGTTGCAAGTTTTTTATAAGGTTGTCTCACAACTAAAGCGTTAGACATGTTCTAGTTCTTAGCTTATCTCAATCATTAAGTGAGGCATTAGTGAACAATGAAAGCAGGAGGAATATTTTGTCTTTCTATCCTTGTCCAGATTAAGGAACCTCTGGAGAAAAACACATGGTTTGAATAGTTTTCTTAACTATATCTACCATGTCCCAAATACTCCCTCCTTATACATGCGCACGACTGTTCCAACATGAAAAAGAAAGAATCCTATGTTGACCAATGTCAAATTTAACCATTCATGCCATTGGTCATGTGACATGATTTCACATTCTGATTGGCTGAGGCAGGCCTCCCAGCAGGACTATCGTGTGCACAGTTTGACGTCACAACCCATGGGGCCAAATCACAGATAATGCAGTGTCAAATTACCAGAGACGTGCAAACCATTACATGGAATGACCAGCTTGGGAAAACAGCCGAGTAGTGAAGCCAGATCATGCAACGGTTTGATTTCGCCGGTCATATTAGGTCGTTTAGTGGGCTGTCAGTTGTCGAGCAGCAGGTTTCTATAGGAAGTCCATTAGCTAATATTCCCTTCACGATGTTGTAAAGGCCGGCTTTCGATGTTTTGTTCAAGGCAACAATGGGAATAGCAAATGAGGTTTCAGATTTTAATGGTGAATTTATCTTGGAACTGTCTCTATCGCTCTTGCAATTCTCTTGCGTTTTTCATTTGAATATATGTACATGTTCGTCATAGTCACTTCTATATTTCCTAATTTCTCTCGACTGCGCGGTGCATAAGAAAAGGCAGACGTCTAGTATGAGATATGTATTTGTTATTCAGTGTGTACAATCAACCTACTAATGGAATTTGGGGTTCTCTATCCACTCAAGGAAAGGACATTTCCTAAGTGCTGCTGTGACTTCCTTAGCACTTTTCAGTCTACGTTGCACATTGTGGCCTCTGTCAGCTTGCCCTAATTAATTGGGCATAAGTTTAGACTGTTTCCTAAGTAGTATTGGGAGTTAGAAGATACCGACTAGGGCAGTCAGACCGTCCAATTTGAAGAAAGTTGGTAAATACAATTTAGTTTCTTTATCGACAATTCGTTTGTATCTTTTGTAATGTGTGAAGTTTTGTGCATAAAATGATAAGAACAGGATAGATTGCAAAGAGGAATGAGAACTATGGAGCATTTAAATATCAATAACTGTCACTGCAGTAGTTACGTTTATACAATACATTGGTTACAGCGATATTATCGATAATATATAAGTATGAGTCTAAGGATTATCTCATTTGTATTAGGCAGCAAGCCGTTGAGATTCTGATTGTATTCCTATAGAGCTCTAACAGTTGCAACAGTATAATGACTATTGCAGGGAATACTAGCAGTTACACTACCCTTGGGTCAAGAGCAAAACAATACAGTCCTATGTCAGACCAATTCATACCCTAGTGTATAAAATAAGGCTGGACCAATCATTTGGTTGTTATAGAAATTTGATACAGGGTTTGGGGCTCTCAACTACTTATTCCAGTACTCAGATAATGAATACACAGTGTGTAGGCTTTGGCAAGAGCTGTGTACATTATCATTAGTACAGCCTTGGGTAGAGAACCCCAGAGTTAATCTGGTCTCAGGGGACCTTGCTGCCAACCCTCATGTTATGAGTAGCTCAATCTGAGCAAAAGAAATCCGGTCTGACATACTACTGAATATCTATGTTTAGAATATTGCACCTTTAGCTCGATAACACCTTATGCTTGGTGGCAGAACAAGTTAGCTTTGCCAACGTGATATCCTGACTGGCAATCGAACCCGTCCGCCCACGCTATGGGCAGGGGACCTAACTTTTAGGCCAGCATTGGCGTATCCCTGTGGAGAGGTCACAGTGTATGACATGTTATTTGGCCGTGTGCTGTTGTTCTGCCTTTATTCTATAGTGACATGCACAAGTTGATGTACCAGCATAGATCTATCTCGACAGGAAATCTTATTTACAGGCTGATCCGGCACACCACACATAGAAAAATTATTGAAGGCTGTATTCCACTAGCCGATGTTATTTCTGATTTTATAAATCGGTATTGGGAACAGAGATTTACAACAGTGAGGAAATTCATAAATAATCATTACTGATTAGTGCCAGTGAAACTCGTCTCGTAGAATACAGGCTTTACGTATGTGCTGAGATATATATGCAGATGATAAAAGCAATTTCACCCACAGGTGGTTATACTAGAAATATTCATTTTGGTTGCAGTCTACTTCCAGACAATATACAGCAAAAAGCCCCCACTTTCACCTACAATTGGTTATAATAGAAATGCTCATTTTGTTTGCATTCTTCATGCAGGCTATATATGCAGCAAAGAGCCCCCAATTTCACCTATACTTGGTTATAATAGAAATGCTCATTCTGGTTACATTCTACTTGCAGGTTATGTACAGTAGAGATTCCCCAAACCTCACATACAGCTGGTTATTATATATAGAAACTGTTGCTCATTGTATTTGCATTCTACTTGCAGGTCATCAAGATGCTGGCCGTGGTTGTCGTGCTGTTCGCCACCCTGTGGATGCCCTACCGTATCTTCGTCGTCTACAACTCGTTCGCCACAAAACGCTACACGGACCTGTGGTTCCTGCTCTTCTGCCGGATCATGGTCTACATGAACAGTGCCATCAACCCCATCCTCTACAACGCTATGTCCGTCAAGTTCCGCAGGGCATTCCGCCGCTTGCTCTCATGTGGTAAGCTTCACGAAAAGGCCACCTACCTGACCTACACCCAAGTATCGCATGTTGGCTCGCCAGACCAGGTGGAAATGAAATAAAACACACTTTGGGTAGTAATTTGAACAGAAAATAGGCTAATTTGGGGGTAATAGGGCAAAAAAGGCGACGTTTTGCATGGGGATTCGGATCGGAGAGAGACGGTTAAAGTAGAAGTGCCAACGGAAAAAAATTCTCCGCTTGTTGGATGACATTGTTGTAATTGAATAAGTAGTATTATGGATGAGGAGGACGGAGAATAAACGGGTACTACATTTTCTGGCGTAATGAATTCCACTTCCGCTCTGACTGAGCCTGAGCACCACCACCACTAGCACCGCACCGTTTCACTTACTGCACTTTTATTCAATTCTTCCGCACTCTTATCTGCACTGAGGCACTTATCACTGACGCGCACTCAAGCACTTTTTCATGTATTTGTCACTGCACTTATTAGTTTGAATATTATTGACCACAGTACTCCCGTGATGCACCTCCCGATTTAGTTTGTAAGACACTTCACCTCAACTCCTGATGCGATCATCAGATCAAGCAGGATTGGAATTTGTCTTGTGAAAACTGTGCTTGACTGTTTTGCATCTATTAGTTCTACGCCGATGGAGGTGAGAATTTTCTCTTTTTCATTCTAACATTCAACTTCTGACAGCCAACAATTCACCAATTATAATTGACAGTATTCGCGGACGCCTTATGGAAAAGAAAATTCCAAGTACTCGGACCCACTTGGCTTGTGTATTTATCATGAAAGTTCATTTTGAAATGGTTCCAGAATCACAACGCATCTACAAAGGTAATACTTCAATGCATTGCGCGATATAGCATGTAAATAAACTTGTGATACAGCGTTCTTTTGTTAGTTCAGAGCAGCACAGGAGGAGTAGGTTTTATATCTTTATCAAGCAGTTTCGAAAACAACTGACATCCAAGGCGAGGTGCTATCATTATTTATCACAGGTCGGAATATATCATATGGTCTATACTAGAATAATATAAACTGTATCATAAACACAGTTTAAGTAATTGTATAAGTAACCAAGTGGGGTTTGTGGAGATATTGTTAATATTTTGCTGACAATCAATAATATCTACTCGGTGTGTAAGTAGATTAAAAGAGAAAATGTAAATATCGTAATGTATGAGACTACAGATATATACGTGGTCGTAAAAGAGAAGATGTATATGACGTATCGTACGTTTTTAGATGCACCTATGACTTGTCATGCCCTTCGAACTTCAATATTGTTAATTGTGTACGACGTCATGGAACAGCGCCTCCGAATAAATGTTGTTATTCGCTAAATACTGTCTTCCTGTCGTATATTTCAGGAAATTTCTTTATTCTGCCCACTTATTTTATTTAATAACGTTAGCACAAGGGTAACGCCTATTGTTCTACGTAAAGTAGGAAATATAATATACATAATTATGATTTTAAAACAGAATCCCAATAAGAAATTTATTTGGGTATACAAGTGTCCAATTGTATCGATTTCAAAGAATCTCAAAAAATAATACAAGATATAAAACAAGAACTACAGGGGAAAAGCCTCGTAATTCTTCTTTATGATTGTTTTTTAAAGAAAGGGGAGAGGATGACAATATGAGCTACGAAAAATACAAACATAATATCAAATTTCAGTGGGCATACCAGCCGTTGTATCGATAAAGAACCTCCATAAACCTTTCCTACAAGTATCAAGAGCTTAACGATTTTTGTGCTGTTAGTGATTTCTCTGGGGATTATCAGATTATGTGTGGATTAAATATTGTATGGCATGAAATAAACACCGTTTCTCTTGTTATATTTGGAGGAATAAAAGAGTTGACACAATGGTTAAAACTTTACGTCAACAGCAGAACAAGACAAGAAAGGCCAAAACAATCACCGAAGAACATAAAATTATCGTTGATACATTCAATTCTAGGGCTAGCTAAGCCTCAGAAAGTTCCTTTGTCTCCTGCTGACACTGTTATAGTAGTTGACAATTGATGTTACATTCTAGAGGAATAACGTTCGAGACATAAGTAATTGTTTTATCAAATACTTTGAGCCTACTTGTATTCATATAACATAAAACCTTGTATGAAATATGTAAAGGACATTAGAAAAAGGTGAGAAAAAATCGGAAGGCTAGACGGAAGAGTTAAGGTCAAAAGTCAGCCATAGGGAGCTATACAACTACATGAAAGAATGACTAGCTGCAAGAACGTGAAAAACAACTAAATGAAAGAATCACGTGCACTAGCCACAAGAATAAAAATGACTAAATGAGAATAGGACTAGTCGCATGAATATAAAAACAACTAGATGAGAGAAGGATATCCACAAGAATATAAATATAAGTAGATGAAAGGAGAACTAGCCACGAGAATAAAAAAGTACACGTAGATAAAAGAACGTAAAAAATACTAGAAAAAAAGAGAATTAGCTACAAGAAAAAAAAGACAATTAGATGAAAGGAGGACTAGCCACAAGGATATATAGCCCTTGAACCTACAGCTTCAGGGCAAATCCGAAAAGCCGAATTAAGAATGGGAAGCAGACCACTATGCAAACCAGTGGACATGAGTCCCCTTAGCTTTTAAACAGGCACAGGTCATTATACCTCATGTGGAAAATTTGAAAGCATATGGAAAAGGATGAGAATATACATATTATAAAGTGTGATGGAAGAATCAAAAGTAAGAAGTCAGGCATAGGGATCTATAACTAGATGAAAGCATGACTATTTGCAGGAACATAATGAAACAACTCGATGAGAGCAAGAACAGCCACAAGGCAAATGAACAACTAAATGAAAGGATGGCTAGTCCCAAGAATAAAAAGAAATATCAAAATGAAAGGAGGAAGAGCTACAAGAATAAAAAACAAGTAAATTGAAGGAGGTCTAGCACAAGAACAATAATTACAGAAACTAGTTGAAAGGAGGGTTAGCTGAATGAATATAAAAAATCAACTAGATGAAAGGAGGACAAGCCACAAGGATATAGAGCCTGAATCTACTGCATTGAGGCCAAATCCCAAAAGCCTAATCTAGAATGGGAAGCAGACCACATGCTTTCAATGCAGACCAGTGAACATGAGTAGGCGTTGGTCGTCTGACCAGCCGGCATATGGCCTAAATACCCCCAGCATCACCTGACCTTCTAAAAAGGCACAGGTCATTATACCTCATACGGAATATTTGAAAGCTAATAGAAAAGGATGAGAATATATACACATAAAGTGTGATGGAAGAATTAAAAGTAAGAAGTCAGGCATAGGAATCTATAACTAAATGAAAGCATGACTATTTTCAGGAATACAATTAAACAACAAGATGAAAGGAAGAACAGCCACAAGGCAAAAGAACAACCAAATGAAAGGACTCCTTGCCCCAAGAATAAAAAAAGATACCAAAATGAAAGGAGGAAGAGCTACAAGAATAAAAAACAAGTAAATGGAAGGAGGTCTAGTACAAGAATAGAAAAGCTAGATGAAAGGAGGGCTAGTAGCTGAATGAATATAAAAAACAACTAGATGAAAGGAGGACAAGCCACAAGGATAAAGTGCCTGAATCTACTGCTTTGAGGCCAAATCCCAAAAGCCGAATCTAGAATGGGAAGCAGACCACATGCTTTCAATGCAGACCAGTGAACATGAGTAGGCGTTGGTCGTCTGACCAGCCGGCACATGGCCTAAATACCCCCAGCACCACCTGACCTTCTAAACAGGCACAGGTCATTAACCCATTAGCCCCCAATCCGGTCATAGCCGCCCGAGGGTGTACTCCCCAATCCGGCCATAGCCGCCCGGAAAAATGGGAATTTTTCCATAATTTTTCCATATTTTTCCTAGGAGAACATTTTTATGAGTATTTTACGTAAGAATTTGGCGAATATATCGTTTAAAAGCTTATGTAATTCCCTGCCCAATGCTATAGACCCCATTTCTATGATGTTGAATGAGAGGCGTGGGTTCGCCTTTGAACTTTCTCAATCACAAGGAATTTAGGGATTTCCAGAGGGAAATCCATGGAAATCCTGGGGAAATCAAGCTATTCATGAATCCAACCTGTGGGGTCTAAAGGGTTAAACCTCATATTGAATATTTGAAAGCTAATAGAAAAGGATGAGATTATACATTATATTGTGTGATGGAAGAATTAAAAGTAAGAAGTCAGATATTGGGAGCTATAACTAGACGAAAGCACGACTATTTGCAGGAATACAACGAAACAACTAGATGAAAGGAAGAACAGTCACAAGGCAAAGGAACAACTAAATGAAAGGAGGTCTAGCCTCAAGAATTATAGAAAATATCAAAATGAAAGGAGGAATTAAGAGCTACAAGAATAAAAGAAAGCAAATAGAAGGAGGTCTAGCACAAGAATACAAAAACTAAATGAATGTAGGGCTAGCTGAATGAGTATAAAAACATCTAGATGAAAGGAGGACTAGCCACAAGGATATAGAGCCTGAATCTACTGCTTTGAGGCCAAATCCCAAAAGCCGAATCTAGAATGGGAAGCAGACCACATGCTTTCAATGCAGACCAGTGAACATGAGTAGGCGTTGGCCGTCTGACCAGCCGGCACATGGCCTAAATACCCCCAGCACCACCTGACCTTCTAAACAGGCACAGGTCATTAACCCATTAGCCCCCAATCCGACCATAGCCGCCCGAGGGTGTACTCCCCAATCCGGCCATAGCCGCCCGGAAAAATGGGAATTTTTCCATAATTTTTCCATATTTTTCCTAGGAGAACATTTTTATGAGTATTTAACGTAAGAATTTGGCGAATATATCGTTTAAAAGCTTATGTAATTCCCTGTCCAATGCTATAGACCCCATTTCTATGACGTTGAATGAGAGGCGTGGGTTCGCCTTTGAACTTTCTCAATCACAAGGAATTTAGGGATTTCCAGAGGGAAATCCATGGAAATCCTGGGGAAATCAAGCTATTCATGAATCCAACCTGTGGGGTCTAAAGGGTTAAACCTCATATTGAATATTTGAAAGCTAATAGAAAAGGATGAGATGATACATTATATTGTGTGATGGAAGAATTAAAAGTAAGAAGTCAGATATTGGGAGCTATAACTAGACGAAAGCACGACTATTTGCAGGAATACAACGAAACAACTAGATGAAAGGAAGAACAGTCACAAGGCAAAGGAACAACTAAATGAAAGGAGGTCTAGCCTCAAGAATTATAGAAAATATCAAAATGAAAGGAGGAATTAAGAGCTACAAGAATAAAAGAAAGCAAAAAGAAGGAGGTCTAGCACAAGAATACAAAAACTAAATGAATGTAGGGCTAGCTGAATGAGTATAAAAACATCTAGATGAAAGGAGGACTAGCCACAAGGATATAGAGCCTGAATCTACTGCTTTGAGGCCAAATCCCAAAAGCCGAATCTAGAATGGGAAGCAGACCACATGCTTTCAATGCAGACCAGTGAACATGAGTAGGCGTTGGCCGTCTGACCAGCCGGCACATGGCCTAAATACTCCCAGCATCACCTGACCTTCTAAAAAGGCCCAGGTCGCTTTTAGCCCGGCTGAGCCCCTGTCCAGCTTGCTGGTCGTTTCCAGGCGGCCCTTGTCATGCTCCTCAGGCCCTTCAGTGTGTGGCCCGCCTCCGGGCGCCGGCGCGGCAGCTGGAGGCCTCCAGCGCCGCAACGCAAGCCGCAGAGCGTGAGTAGTAGATAATTTGGAGTTTGTTGCAGGCGACCGCGCACGCTTTTGTTACGTAGGGCATTGACCTGATTGGCTGAAGGAGTTTGGTTGTGTGTGTCTGTGAGGGGGGGGGGGGGTATACTGGAAGACAGGAGGAGGAGAGGGTGTTGGTTGTGTCTGGGGGAGGGGAAGGGTAGGGGGATGCACAGGAGAGATCCTGGAGTATTTCCAGCCCTCTGCATGTGGTTAAACGCGGAACTGTGATGAGCACAAAGAAGCAATTGGTAAAAAAGCACAGCAAATATGGACGGCGGGCATCGTCTTTCAGCCGCTGTTATCAGCAAATAAATCCAATCCAGCACCAGGCAAACACAGCCTGCTTCCCCTGGTGGGGGTTCCGCTAAAAGTGTCCAAAATGGCTGCACCCTTTGCCGATTATCAGCTTATCCTAATTCTAATTTGGTTGTAAATGGAGTCGGTTTTTTGCTGTCAACAAACCTCTAAATAATCCAGACCTCCGCTTCACGGTCCATCTCTCCTATGGTGATTAAATAAGGTCCCCTGAGATTGTCCTCATGTAATAATTAGAAATCCCAACCTTATTTTGCATAAACTGTACACTGGAGCTTCCCAGGAGATGTTGTCCCTATCAATTGCGATTTGTTTTTTTCTTTAATCCAACAAAATGGAGTGTCAATATTTGTGATTCTGTTACAGCTTGGCATTCCAGGTGGCCGCCTTCTTCATTATTATATTGAATTGGGGGAGGGGTCAAGAGGACCTGTTAAGGTTGGCGAACAGCTGTTTAAGCACTCGGTTACAAAAGCCTTTAACCCTTTCACTGCCAGATATATCACAATATAATTGATATTTACTGAAATATTGCCCAAAATAGAAAAATTAGTCCATAAATTCCCTAAAACTCAAATTTAGTTCAGATTCTTCAGATGGAAAGCTTTTTTCAATAATTTTGATATAAACGTTCCAAATGTTGGCACTGTGCCAATAAGGCAAATTTCTTGCTCTGAGTAATTGTTCATACTATCGCAATTTGTAGGTTACCATGGTAACTAATAATTCATAAATTAACTATGACACTTTTTTTTTAAATAACATGAAAACATCATCTTTTTTGTGCAAAAGACAGTTTGTGATTATCATAAATGAAAGAAAAGTTAGAGCAAATTGAAAATCATGTCATTTACATAAATTTACCAATTTTTCATGATTTTTTGATAGTATGGCAAATTCAAATGTAAATCCATTGTTTATGGTTTCTCGAATCGCAATTCTAACATTTTTGGGCGACTTGATAGTCCGATGTTCAAATATCTGTATCTCTGGTTCTAATTGGAATATCTGAAAAATTCTTTCAGTTTCCGAAAGCATAATTTGCATTCTTTCAATGGTGTTCCTATGGGATTTTACTATAGGGCCCCATTTGAGGCCTCTGGCAGTGTAAGGGTTAAGTCAGAAAGTGTTATTTTTGTTACTTAGAACCGTTTGTAAAGCCTAAAGAAGTAAACAAACCCCCGATATTAACAGTGATATTGTACATATATATGTTTGTAGATGGCGCCGGAAATGATCATGTTCCAAATGACAGAAATTGAGAACATAATCATTAATTAGGGGTGCAATAAGGAAAATGTTTATTCAAAGACAAAAATTGGAACGTGTTCAATTTTATGAGTAGTTTTGTGAACAATTATGAGTCTGTTATAAATCGCAAGGGGGCATAATCGTGCAGTCTGCGATCATATTTGACATTTCCAATCGTGATTGCATAAACAATTTACTTTCCATTTGTTCTTTAAATGGAACTATCCTCAATTCGGCCAGCCATTGTATATATTGGTCAACTAAGGTCGCAAAGTCAACTAAGATCGCAAAATTACTTCACTTATTGGATAATTGTGTAATTTCATAGCTGCGTCACAAAAAGCTAAAATTCTTCCCAAACGATTTAGATTCTAGTAATAAGCATTGTATTTATTAAACGAACCTCTCACAATTTCCACCCGCGATAAGAAGAAAAGAGGACAAACATAAGGCGGGAACCCACTGAGCGATGCAACCAAGATTCTGTTTGGTTAGGAGATCTCCAGTTACCAATATTTAACATTGTCAGATATTTGGCAAGTGATTTTCTTAATTTTTTGGTCGAATTGCTGAATGGGAACACTGTTTCTACCCATTTTCCCACCAGATCTGATCAAAACAATCAAAACCAAACAACCAGAACCGGTCAAAACAACCAGAATTATAGTTAAATCGCTCAATGGGTTTCCCCCTATACAAGATAGATGTACGATGAGTGTCATTGTTGGTTGGTTACCTCTTTGGTAGATTGCTTCAGTTTCACTTTGATGAATTGCAAATATGTATTTCTTTTCATTTTTCATATTTTTTACTGCCACAAAGACGGATGGCAAGGGGCACTGGAGCGGATGGTGGTTCAAGAAATCTGTCATATGCTATTTGGACGGATTAACCATGTGAGACATAAGGGGGTGATTTCGTCCCTGGGGATTTTGTAAAGGGACGCTTGTTCCCTGCCATCCATCAAGTTTCTCTAATCTTTTGCGTGTGGGCAAAACTGGTAAAATCGATCACATAAAGTTACCTTGGCCCCAAAGTAATCGCTGGGGAAATCGCTGATCGATGGCGATTGCTGTGCAAAGGGCAATTGTGGAATGTATCCCTGTAGTTAAAGGATGCATATTTAAAGTAGGATTTTATGAGTGTGATTATTTTGATCTGTTTGACTCAAATTAATCGAGAAAATCGAATCAGAAACTTCGTAAGGTAATGGAGTGGGGCAAATGTAAGAAGTTTAACCACTTGGATTGTTTTACAAAAGTTAAGTGTGTTAAGTGTGTGAAAAATAAATCTGAGGAACGATGTGCTTGAAGGATATTTGATTTGTCGCCACAAGCTAAGAAATAATGATTATGTCCGGTTGAGAAGGGGTTTTATTTCATAAAAGTTGTCTTTTACCTTCCCTTTCCTCAGCAAGTTTCTTTTAGTTTCCGTTTGAGGTTGCTCCGTTCTGTTTTGCCAAGTCCACCTCTAAGAGGGACTATTCAAATGGTGGCATGTGAGTTTCTATAGAAGAGATTCCATGTGTCATTCATAAGACCAGTGCACCATAAACAGTTGATAAATGTAATGATTACAATTTGCTCTGAAATATGATTGCAGGTGTGTCAATAGGTTGTCCTTGAGTCCAAACAACTTTAACAAGTATAAATATAATTTTTGTATATAATAATATAAAAGTGCCTAAAATAGAATAATTATCCCTAAAGATTTTCGCTACGGATGGGAGAAACTGGCTCAGACAAGTATAAAATGATAAGCGCTTACGGTTAGATTCCTTTATCCCCACGTTTTAAATACAACTAAAGGGTCATCCCGATATATATACGCCTATCTGCTATATAAAGCTAAGCCGTCAAAGCTTCTATGGCAACAGTTCCCTCAGTATGCCATGACTTGGGTACATCAATTTAAAATAGTTCCAATGACATCAGCCTACAACGTTAAAAATAGATTACCTCAGTCTTTCCCAGACGCCTCCTTCCCCCCCCCCCCCCCCCCATCACCTCAAAGAAGACACATCCTACGCTCGTCATTTAGAACCAGGTGAATGGCATTTGACAGGGCTTTCTTTTTCTAGCCGGAAATTTCAGAAAATCAAGAACCATTCAGTAAGAGTTCCTGAACTCTCCTATTGGAGGTTGGGGTTACCAGGTCCACTAATTACAGGAGCATGAACCCGACAAAGACATCTTGACAATCACTTATTGTTTTCAATACTGCACATGGCCCGGAGGTTTTCAAGGGCCTCTTCCAAATCTGTGACAGTGTTTTTGAATAGTTTTTGCTGCCGCCTGAAATGCGAAACGAGGAGGTTATTGTGATTTCTGAGG
Organism: Lepidonotus clava; assembly: GCA_936440205.1. Lineage (NCBI taxonomy): Eukaryota > Metazoa > Annelida > Polychaeta > Phyllodocida > Polynoidae > Lepidonotus > Lepidonotus clava. Next base: position 34,722,312 of record OW387140.1, read on the forward strand.
CAGAGCAGGTATGAATTCACGAAAGAAATTCCTTTGTTCAGAGTTATCCATTGGATTGAAATAGACTGTAGTACGTCAGCAAGTCGACAACTATGTTTAGTGTGGCAAAGAGACCAACGAAATATTAATAGACGATCGATGTCTACATAACCATGAACTTGATACTGACTTGATCCCGAAACTGTTTGATATGCTGAGAAAACGAAAGATTGAAAATGTTGCAATACGGTTAGGCCTATATTTAGAATAACTTTCCCAGAATGGTATGAGCATAGTTTTCTGTCGTGTACAGAATAAAGTTGTTCATTACAAGCATCATGCTTGGTGCGTTTCCCCTCTGTTCCTATATTCTCTGAAATGTTATAACACCAGAAAGGCAGACCTTCTATATGGCATTCTTAATTAATACCTCCTACACTATAATCTTGTACTTGGAATGCTTCACAAACAACTAAAGACCAGCATATAAACTGCTGACAAAGCCAGGAAATATACGGAATTTTAAAACTAAATTTCCTAGAAATCAATTATTCAGCCTTCTAGAAGAAAAAGTCTTACAGCATATATTAAGGAGAACAAAAATAAAATCAAAACAACCCTACTCCCAATTAGAAACAATCACAGGACGATACGTAAATATCATAAAATATTTCTCTATGTATTTGGCTCCTATTCATGTTCCAGACAATAGCCATATAGTAGATTGCTTCTTTTGTGAATGATTACAATCTACTTGAGAGAGATTTCACCGCAAAAGTGGTTCATCTCATGGAAATCTAATTGGATGGAGATGGTAATCGTTTACGGTAAAACATAATGCCTGAAATGAAAGATATTAATTGATACTTCTTTTAATTTCCATGATGCGCTTTCACAAAACTCTCCCAAAACAATTGCTGCTCCAATCAATTGATTGTGTAATAAGCTGAAGGGTGAAAGTAGATAAAAACATTGATTCCCACAATAGCTGAATGGAAATGGTTTCCTAATTAGAGTAATAAAGAATGCCTCATTGCTGATAATTAAACTTGGACCTTATTAAAACAATTCAATTAAAACTAAGTCTCTTGTTCTCTTTGGCTAATCTCAATTTGTCTCTCCATGATCTACAACCCCACATTCTATCATTCCGCGCAGAACAACCTGTTTACAAACTACTCTAAGTTCCAAAAATCAGCATAAAGCATTGGAATGTTCCACTAATTAAGAATTATTTCTGTTAACTGTTTCCTAACGAAAACATCCTGATGTGGTACTAGATCATTTAACTTACTCCCAGACGAGGTAAGCTCCCTCCAAATCCCCTAACCGTGTGTCTGGCCCAATTCACAGTGAAATACAGTCTGGGCAGGCTTTCTTCTAATGTGGTATCATTAATCCATGTCAGTTTAATGTGTGCCTGGAGTGATAGAACCTCCCTTACTTCCTGGAGGGCACGGTCATCCAAAAGATTATGTACAAAATGTAGCAGTTACAGCGTGAAGTAATCCACAGGCAAACCTTTAATGTTTATCAATTACTAATGTGTTTGCCTATAAACTAAATCTATTAAATCCCTTGTGAGCAAATTAAGTGTCTATAAACATTTGCCAAATCTATCATAGAATCAACATGGACACACTATGAGAAGTTGAGGGATCAAAATGTAATATAGTCATCTGCTGTAGAAGTGATGAACTAGTTATTCACATCAATATATTCTGTCACTGCAATATTGGGTGGCGTGTAGTTTTATCATGTGTGGTCATAGGGGTTTTTAGGTGTGCAGGGTGACGTTTATCCAGGTTGAAGACCTATACTAAGTATACTGAAGATATTGCATATAGTTCAATCAATTATGGCATAGTAACCAATCAAATAAAGCTGCCTCACGGTAGTAAGTAACCCCTTGTAAATAGAAAAGGGGAGAGATAGGATTAACCGATCCCTCCAGGGGCTTCAATCAGTATCAGTGTACGCGCAGCCATCCTGTAAATTCCTCCTGGGTCCTCAGCGCCAGCCTTAATGTATTTAGGGCCTCAGACAACTCCAGGCACGCCCGGCTGGCAATCCAACGCCTACCCGAGTACAATGTGTCTGGGGCGAGCAGGCCATCCTGGCAAAAAGGGGATAAAGGCTGTATTCCACTGCCAAAGTTCACTTTTACTTGCAATTCCAGAAATTGTATTTCCCAATAAAGGCTGATTACCAACATGTTATATATTATTAGAAAGGGTTTCAAATTCTCTTTCAAATGGTATGTGACATGCATAGTTTCCTGAAACATTTCTAATAAAAACTTTAAAACTTACTATTATCAAATTCATCAGAATCGCCTAGTGGAATACAGGCTTTAGGAGTTGCCTTGAGGCCAGACGTTGGAGGTAGTTTCGAATGGGTTGTGTGGGTCACTTTGAGACAAGAGACAGACAAGGCGGCTAATTCGGCCTCCAAATGCTCCTTTCGGCCTGCAGGTGTCGCCACCCGTGGACCTGTCTGATTGGGGCCGGTTCGACATGGCTGTGGGGGTGATACGGCCAATATACCAGGCTACGGACCTCCTTAAAAGGTCTCGCAATACAACTGCATTATTTGATCAACTGAGGGCAGTGGTGGATGTAGGGGAACACCCCCCACCCCCTCCATACGCACGGATATCCATTCTTTGTTATACACAAACCGGTGACAACAATTCTCTGCCAAAGTATTTGTAGCTCTCCTATCGTTTCTGGATCCCTCCCTCTCTATGATAAGGAGGGTAACTACTTCTGAACCAATGGATACCAGCAATAGGTATCAATAGGCAATCAGTGTACCATGCCAGGAATATTCTCGCCACTGTTTCCCAGCAAAGTACACCAATAGCCTATGACTGATACCCAGTGGCCCAGAAAAGTCATTCTCTTCCTCTTAATAGGGCTTTTAGATACAAAAGATAATGGAAATTGTCCTTAAATCTTACACATAGGCCTATAAGTCTACTCATATATGCACAATCTTAACACAACTTTACCATGTATATCACTGTGCAAAATTAGACCTTTTTAGACCTTTAATTTTGTAAATGGGGCCATTGAGGTTCATTAAAGGCTTAGGATATGTCACCTTTCTAATACATATGCAAGATCTTTGAAGAATTTTTAAAGGTCACCTGAAAAAGTTTTGGAAAGGTCTTGTAAATGTGAACTTTCCATTACCTTTAGCACACCTCCATGGCCCCATTTACACAAACTTAAAGGTCTTAAAGGTCTTTTTTCATGCAGTTTATGTATTTACTGTCCTTCCCCTATTTCTACCCAACCTCAAGGAGGAATTACCAATATACTTGGTTCATTAAAGAGATGAATGGCATCCGATGCTAAAATTGCTAAATAATGAGTAATTATAAGGCTTCCTGTCAGATAAGGTTTATCCCATCATTATGCTATAGCTACCAGCTGATGCGCATGCCTGCTTAACATTAAATTCAGACCTATATAAGTCTACTAGTAACTCCTCTCCCCTGCAGGTCTGGCGAGGAAGTATTTGTCCAATTCTGCAAAATTAATTACAATAATTATTCTCATGCCAATGCTCGGTTGTTATTCACGCTTTCCTTAACTAATAATTAATACATAACAAATAGACCATACCTCCAAAGCAATCAGAACGCCCTTGCAGCATGACAAATCCTTTTGGTTTAATCACAAGGCCGTTTTTTCTCTTATTCATCCTTCACGGAACATTAAAGGGAATGTTTTTTGTTATCTCTATTAGGCTGTATAATTAGAACCATTATCATACAAGAAGAATGATTGGTAAGATCTGAGGGTGTTTTAGACTTCAAGGACAGATGGAGTAATTATTGTGGCTGCTTCAGCCTCAGGGAATGCATACTTAATCTGCAGTGTGATAATGGGAAATATTTCCATTGACGATGATGAGAATCTATTTACCGGGAGCTGTCATTCCTAGTCAGGATAATGAAAAGAATGCGGAAGGAAAAGCTTAGACTATTCACGTAGTTAAAGCATTATAGGCCTAATGCCCTACAACGCCTGTAAAGTTACCTTCATGTGTTTAGCAGCTGTTTAGAGGTCGACACCTCCCCAAACAACAACTCTTAGGACAAAAAGGTTCCCATATTTTAGGACAATTACCCTAGTGTATAGGACAGTTGCTCGGTTTAACAATTTACAGCATAATTATTTGGATTTTCTTCTGGTCACAACAAGGAACTCTCGACAATTAGTTGTAGAAGTTTTTTCTATAAGTATGTAAAACAAATGACCTAGATCTCCTACATCTCCTGTGTAAGGTACTAAGGGAACGAGGATACCCATAGTAAATATATTATGATTATGCCTATGCAGTTTTATAATCATGAAGAGATAACTGAAATCCATTCCCCTGAACATCCGACAAGCTTGGCCAAGCTTTCTCTACCTATCAAAAAAAAGAAAATGAGTTGTGTTTTATATTAGTTATGATGATCGCCATCAGTTGCTATTTCCAGGAAGCAAAAAGTCTATGAGTATTTCATACATTCTGAAAATGTGAAGTTGAAGTCATGGAAGATTAGCTTTCCTTACGTCAACACATACCAAAACACCTTCAAGTGACTCCATGACAAGCACAATGCATTCACAAAACCACCTTCGACATAATATTAAACATTTGATTTCACTAAAATTTAGTTTGATAAGATAACCGAAGCCATCCCTTTCAAGTAAATAAAGGGAGATGAATGGTGTTTCTAATTGCATAATTATGACAAATACAATATTTTCATTAAAGGTAATATTAGATAAAGGAAAAGATAATGACTCAGGCCTCAGAGTAGATCGACCTTATATATCATTATATAGCATTAATGCGTCTGAAGATGCGAAAGGGTTAACCGTGGTTGTTAAGGAGTTGTTGACACCAAATAAGATGGCGCTTTTTCAGTCTAGTTAAGGTGACTGCCGCCAGGGTGCTGACTCAGCGAATTACTTTACACAGGAGATGTATGGCCGCTGCCTGCCGAGTCCCGGATGTCCAAACAGAAGCTGGGTTATTTTGTATGCGGCACATTACACCCCATTAAGAAAGCAGGCCCTTGCTTGCCGAAGATTGATACACAATTAAGACCTTACAAACCAAGGACAGGACCCATATGGGACGATACATGTGTTTATATATTATTCTGAGTGTATGGCAATATCAATAATAATTATTTTAGTTAAGGTTATTACGGTTATCACGCCACTGAAGCCACTGAGCTCTGTAATATTTGGTGTGTCCTTTGATAACAATTTGTATTCCTTTACCAGCTGATTATTTAGTTATATTATGTCCATTGGGTAATATCCTTGATTCTGTACGGAAAGCAGGTAGTAATTTAATCAATAGCATGCTTTGTTATGATTATCCATTTATCTAAAGCCTGCTCCGTTCATTCATTTAAACATCATGCTCTTTAAGTTCGGGATTTGGTCATTTTATTCAACTAATAATAGCACGCTCTGCTCGGATCGTTTATTTGTTTAAAACATAATTTGTAAGGATAAAATTTTAATGATTCATACTTGCCTATTAGGATTGTTCCTTCGTGCCATAGATTGACAGTAAGTCACACTTCATAAATTGTTCAAAGAAGACGCCAACAGTTGTTTTTATTTCTTGTAAACGTTCTGCCTATGTCAATCCTGTGAGTTTTTCAAAAGAGTTATTGATTAAAACTAACTAAATTAATGTTATTGTTATGTCACAATTGCGCTGGCCAACAGTCCCTGTCCAATGTAAACAATAACAGGAAGTAAACGTAAACAGCATGTACATGTGAATATATAGAGTATTAAAACTACATCTTGTTATATTAAGTAATACTTCATGGAGATGATACGCATCAATACGTTGTATTCTGAAAGTTAAAAGTGTCGTTCTGCCAGAGTATCATTCAGATGTGTTACCTTTAATAGTCATAAGCAAACCATCTATGTGACCATGGTGCTTTGATTGATATTTGACTTCTTCAGCTGCTCACTCAGACGAGAAAGAACACAAAAATTAAATTAATACATTAGAAAACCTACCCAAGCAAGAATATGACGTTATTAGAACGTTATTAGAACTTTCTGTTTAGTCCTGCTTTGGTTCTTGTTATGTTATTTTGATGGCACCAAAAAACGTCTTTAGAACCTAACATTCTAAAGACGAGTAAGGTCTCAAGTAAGGTCTCAACTTCACAAAGATGATTGTAAGGTTATTATAACATTTTTTTTAGTGAATCTCTGCTTACCTGGGTATCCTTATAATTATGTCGACAAATAGAATAAGCCATCGGTCTAGATCTTGTGTTTTTCCCAACTGGATGAGATAATGAAACATACATAGCACGCAGTTGTGACTCATACAAAATCTGCAGAAACACTATTATCTAAAAAAAAATTAAGGGAAATATAAAAGTGTGACACAATCTCCGTTGGGCAATTGAATTTCAGTGAAGGCCTGACGTGAAAAACCTTTTAAACATGTGACTTCATTCCCATTTCTAAATGTCAAATATTTGGCGGAGAAATGACACGACCAATTCTGCATCTTAGTGAATGAAGCACTTTTTCTGGGTACTTCAGTTAAGCGTATGAAACCTATTAACTTTCAAGATTGCCCCTCTTATCTTTTTTTCTTTTGGGATGGGAAACCCATGTTCAATCAGAGGCCTGCGATACGTTTTTAGGTTTAAACCTGGGTTTAAACGCAATAATTGTGACAACTTTGAGGGTGGTTAGAGGGTCGTCATTGTGAATTTTGAGGCTGGATGACACCCCAAAGGGTGTCATTTTCTCCTGACATCATTGGGCTATAAAGGTCGTCAGAGAAGCAAAAGGGAAAATCAGGTTGTCACAAAGTTGTCAGGAAAGAAAACGAGAAGTCAAAAGTTCTGCCCTAGGGTTGTAAGTGAATGGTGCTAAAACATACAACTCATATGCCTCCTATGTGTAATGACCATACATGATAACTAGTAATAACATAATAGGGAGCCTCTATTATGGACTATGATATCTACAACATGAAAATATTCATAAGTAAGACTTTTTTTAACATAAAATATTTTATCAATGCTATCAAAGATGTAAGTTTCCATGGCAATCAAATTATTGTATCTATAGTCTCAGGGGAAGGCATTCCATTGATGTTCCAAATAAGGGTAAACAACATTTTAATAGACTTCTTTAGCTCAGGGTTCTGTGACGCCGTCTGCAATGCAAGAGGTCCCAGGTTCACTCCCCACTCATTCTCAAGAAAATTTTAACCTTTCCAACAATCTTGTGACGACCCTGGGTTGTCCTTTTAACCCTTACAACCCTTCAGAATTTTCCGACAACCCATGGTTATAGTTTTTGGCACCATTCACTTACAACCCTCAGCCCTCAGGTTGTCATAGTCACAGCCTGTGACAACCTTGGGCTGTCATTTTTTGCACCATTCACTTATCCTAAAGTTATCATAGACAGAGACTGTGACAACCTTGGGCTGTCATTTTAGGCACCACTTTTGACAACTCTGTCTTTTCAGTGTGGATGAACTTGTTTGTTCATACGATTTACCAGGCACCTACATTCAGCTCATTCAACTGGTCGCCCACATTGTCCTGGAGCAGTAGGTAATATTCTATTGTTGAAAGCAAAGACCAGGGTTCCTGGTTCCAAGAAGGAATCTGGGATCTTTTCTTTCATTAGGGAGAGAATCCAACATATATGCTCATGGACTACCCCACGAGTAAGACGTATGAAACATACCTGGTCATAAGCCATGAAACTAGTATGAAAATACACTGGGAATCAAACCTTGGTCCTTTGGATTTGCAGGCCAGTGGTCTACCGCTGATCTTACTCATGCCAATCATTATTGTCTCTATATATACACAGCTCGTAAATTCAGTTAATGAAGAAGTGTACGCATTGCAAAGTTATATTGTGCTCCTGCTGTGAGCTCGAGATTCCCTTTCTATCTATTAATATATAGCTGTGTGTGTATATCTTTCTGCCTGACATAACTGAACATGATATGTGATTCACAAAGTCCTACATAAGCAGTTTTGGAGGAAATACTATATAATCCCATGTGCAAATGGACATAAACGGTGTTACAACATGAAAGGTAATTGGCCATTATGGGAATGAGGGGATTCAGAGGTCATTATGCCCTAGCCTTTTATTTGAATGAATAGATCCAAATGCCCGCCCGGTAAAATATCAGTATTCTGCGTGTTGAGAGGGATTTACCATTGAGTGAAGGATGTCGAGGGGGGTAGAGTGCAGCGCCATGTGATGTGATACCATTAGTCTCCTTGTAGACACCAAACTGGTAAACAGGGTGCTAATGTAGGCAGACAAAGGCACGGAGAGGGTTGTGGGGCTTATAAACGACCGTCTATAGTAACCCTTCCACCAATGGCCAGGAGCCCCCTTTTCATGAGGGGATAGAGTCATGCAGTATATAAATGGTCAATGTTATATGGGTGGTGTATCGCTAATGAAGTTGTGACTCACTGGAAACTAGCGAAAAGTATGTGCAAAAAGATAAACAAGGAATACAATATTTGATCCATGTGATAATATATACCCCTTGGCCTGGGTGGTGCAAGACCGGGGTTGTGCTTCCACCAGAAGCGTAGGGCTAGCTTTTCATGTGTAAATGTACGTTAATTAGGCTAGGTCTTACTATAGGTCTGATGGTTAAGAAAAAAACGATTATGTGATTGTTGCTTTATTTTACTTGGACTCAAAGTAATTATATTCGAACACCTTGAGTGCTTCAATTTAACACCTAAAGTAAGGCACAATTATTGCTCTGAAAATATAATTGTGAATTCTCAAAATACATAAGATATTCAAAGAAACGTGTTATTCAATGGCAACCCCTTATTTACTCCTATGGCTTATCAAACGTTTTAAGTTTTTAGGTCCTTTCTTGGCTGGCAGGCCTATAATGGCGAGTCGACTTATTACAAATTCGCGAAAAGTGTTTGATAGAATTAGTACAATGTAGGATTGGTGTCATATATCCCCTTTTGATGCTTCAAATGTATAAATGTTTCGGGTCAGGTTAGAACTTTGATTAAATTCAGAATATGACGCACAATGAGCCGCCATATGTTGTGGCCATGTGGTTAAAGAGATGAAAACCGATCAAATATTGAACTATAATTTCGAAAGGAACCCTTGAAACAATACAAAATACTTAGCGTTTAGTAGAAACTAATCAGGAAAGATATCACGCATAGTATTTTAATGATTTATTGCGGGCAATGGATCTGAAATGTCATCAGCGATTTAGTTCAAGTCAATTGTATTGTTTAATAACAACAAACTGTTTGCAAATGGTGCAGAAATTAGTTACGTTGCTGCAAATGTCTCTAACATGATAACTTTAGTACCATTTTTATTCAACGGCGACGTCAAGACTTCTCGTAATGACTGAGGTAAATAAAGTTCAAGGATGTTCACATATGGGTGTTAGGTGCAAAAGCCTTTCCTTTATCAGTTTATTGGGTTGAGGGCAACATTTTTATTGTCAAAGTTTGATTTTAAGATTTAAACCATTTTAACCCTCCCTGCAGATACACTATGACTCAGCGACCAGTGCCATAATTATGGGAGAAAAAACCTGTTTTTGCATACCGAAATAGATGGCGTTTTATACATTTATTTTGTATTTGAAGCGTTTATTGCAGCTTCATATTTCTTTCAGTTGCGTTACATTTATATATTACTCAAGTATGGTTACAATGGGTAGTGCTGAACGATGGTTATAAGCAGACACGAAAACAATACTGGGAAGATACAAAGAGAAATATGGCACACCGAATCTTGATTACTTAGAAGAAAAAAAGGAATGTATCAAAAACGGATCATCCTCATTTATGTTACGGTACCATTTTCCTGTTCGTCTCAGCTACGTTTGCATCCTGTGTCGCCGTCCACAGTTCAAAGAGAATCGATTAATTGTTAACAGAATGGAATGACACGTCTTCATAATAATAACAATGGAAACCATTGTTCCCAATAATGAAGCCTGCTTTGTAGTATGGTTCTGATTTCTTTAATGAAAAAAGTCTCTGTATGAAACAGCTACTCTGATTTGCGAACAGAGAGCGCCCATATTTTGTTGTAAACCTGTCTTCCTCTTGGTGATTCTCACGGCTTACAATTTGGTAATGTATTACTTTTCTCCAATAATGTGAAACCTTCATCCAACATATCCTTTGAAAAAGAATGATATCAACAACATTTAAAGGATATTCAAAACAAATATAATTAACCAATAGTTAAACTGCCGGTATATGCAAATCGGCAGTAAAATCGACTTTTGAAATACAACCGTTTGTGTCTGCATGTGTGTGCATGTGTATGTTGGTGGGTTGAGGGTCCATGTTGGAATGTTGATGTTGAAGTTTTTATTGATTGTTCTTCTTACATAATTTATTTATTCAATAGTCCTTTTCATTGGCTGCATGCTTGTTCTTGTTGTTTTTTCAGACAATATTCACCAAAGGATGTAAAATAGTTAACCAAACTGTATAATTTCACCTGTCGGCAATAGGTCTAACAAATATTTCCTATTTGTTTTGTAAATAGTATTGTACTTATAAATTTGTAAAATAATATTCTTATTGGAGAAAATACATAGAACTTATCTGACTCAATGTCCTCAGACCTGGTTTGCATCATTTGTCCTCAAGGTGGCGTGGTCTGGAACCTCATCTATTACAAAACTTGTACAACTGCAATTTATCCGACACTCCACAGGCTTTTATTCATCCAAGCACCGGGCGGCATTTCTATCTTCCGCCCATGTTTTGCATAGCGATTTATTTCCATTTGCAGTATACTTGTCACTTCAAAGTTCAGAAGTTCCCCACCCCATCCATACAATATAAACCTCATTCCAACGCTCCCATAAATCACCCCACACCCTGGAGCAAAGCCTTAACCCCATTTACCAAAATAGATCATTTTCTACGCTCTTTAATGACCTTGCATTGATTTTTCTCGCCTTTTCCCTCTGGCAGGTCGGCGGGAAGAGGAGATCAAGTTGTTTCTCTACAGTGAGGTATGCTCCGACCGTACCTCCACCCGTCACGGCCGGTACCGCTTAATTAATGGTCAGAATACCGCCATTAAGCCACCCTCACCCACCCCTGGCTCCTCCACCAACATCTCCACCGAACTCCACTCCAGCATCCACGAACACAAGCAGAAGACTACAGAGTGCAGCCACGTATAATTGATAGCTTAGTCCAGTGCACAAGAAAACAGGGTGAGAAATTAAGGGGAAGTGTTTGAAATTGAGCTATTGGTTATATGTCTTGGAGGAAAGGATAAAAGTTGGCTGGTATGTTTTGTATTCAATAATTGGCGATTGTATGTTGCTACGTAGATATATATGATTTCTATTTCTGTATATAATGAATTGATAGAAATACTTTCTTGTGAAGGGAAACCTTTATGGATTACATTCGTGTTGTATGATGAAATGAGGATGATTTCATTTTATATGAATCTATACAGTGTGCATATAAATCAATTTATGTAAACTAAAAGAAAAATATAAGTGTGACCATTAGGAAAATTTTCTTCCTTTCATGGTTATAAAACGTTTCTACGCAAAAGCCAAACATAATACTATCTCTACTTACCTTTATTACATATAAATATATAGTGTCGAAACTCCTTACTTAAGATCTGAATTAAATTGAGGGATTTTAAAGCTCTTGAGCTGAGCCAATTATGAGTGGGAAATATGAAATAACCTACATAATGTTGTCTTCGTGTCGACACGACAGGCCACTTTAAGTGAACAAAAGACCGTCTAGTCTATGGAGGAATTATTGTCTATGAGACAGTTAAAACTTGAACTATAAGTAAGTCACGGCACGAACAAAAGCCGTTTCTTTTCCTCCGCTTCCGAGAATGGTTCTGAAATATTGACACATATATAGGTCCAACTAGAATGAAACTGCATTTGAAAAGTGCATGATTATATCACTAAAATCATTTGTTTTGTTATGGAAGGCGTTTGCTGAGCTATGTCCCTTCGACCAGGGCATCTTGTTTTTGTCGGAATAAAAATGTTTTGTCAAGTGTTTGTATATAAAATCTTCCGGATATGCTCTTCTTCTTTTTTCTCGATTTTAAAACATTATATTTTAATGTACAGCAATTCAGCGTCGAGTGACAGTCGCACGCGTGATGGAAGACTTCTGTTTTTACATATATTTCATTGAATTAGCTGAAGCTACTATGTTCTGTCTGGAAAGCTCTATAAATCTATAATGTAGTCTCAGGGTGAGAAGCATAACATGCCCCCTCCCTTCCCAGACAGAATCTGTCAATAGGTAATTTTCATATACAGTAATTAAGCAATGCCACTTCTAAATCAGATACACTTTAAAGAGACAGAGCTGAAAATTTAACTAGGCATAAGTGGCAAAATAAAAAAAAATATAAAGGAGTAATATATCATTGCATGGTGTAGCATATATACAATGGAATAATCGAAGTCTGTGTCGCACATTCCCCGTTGATTCGGTTTGTATTGATTATAAAGACTAAGTATGTACATACACCACATTAACCAAAAGTGACGTTAAATCTATACTCTGATTCAGTCTGCAACGCAAGTAACGTTACGTATGCAAAAGAGCAGACACAGGGTATTGAGAACGAAGTCCTATTGTGACCAACACTTTATAGTCTACATGTTCTCTTTTGTTCCTTTATTTTTACAAAGTTGCACGCCTATCTTCTTGCAGAAGTCCGTCTCGCAATTTGTAACAGCTATGGTCTACTTGAGATATGTCGAATCGCATAATAAAAAGCTAAATTTTGTATGATCAATGAGCGATGTCGCATACAAGGTATCGCGGTCTGTTTTGCCAGAATCATGGGTGAAATGGTGAATAAAAGTCCCTGAATGATGAGGCTTAGTTTGTTCATAAGAGTTTTGCAATAGGTTTCGCGACAAGTTTCTTGTTCCCTGGTACCAAATTAATATACTACACTGCATATATACTTTATTTCCTTTTCGCTATGTCTGCGAGTAGGTATCATCGAGTAATCACCTAATCCAAAGCTACCGAATCATATAGTGTCCGACGGGCAATAGCGTGATCACAAATGTCTGACATAAATTACCTTTCAGCTAAAAATACAACCGAGCGTCTATAGCTGTGTAGTTACTTGGTGAGCAGCAACTCTAAAAACAGTTTCTATTGTGTCGTATATCGATCAGACACAATCTCATTAAATAGGCTTTTTGTTCCCTGTTGTCAATCATATTCGTTTTCTCATTCGTGTCACTGGATAGGATTGTCGGAAAGACGTTTCATTGCATTAATATATGACATAATAAGTTAATTTGGGAATATAGCCTAATATTATGTTTTTTTTCAATATACGACATTCTTCATTCCAGCAATATTTCTTGCTCTATATAGAATTCACTATACAGAAGTGACTACATAGAGTTCTTAGTATTGTTAGACAGATGAAAAATTCATGTTCAGATTTAATTCGGTCTAGTGAAATGATAATCATTGCTCAGGAAAAAGCAGCAATCGTTGGTTTTAACTGCTTAATACACGTTTTATATAATTATTTGAATAGGAACTTAGTCCAACTAAAATTTCATTTCATGCATATAATTATATTACATGTTAAAATTCCATGCTAAAATATTGTTATATTATTGAAAATTTCATGTTAAAAAGGGTGTTTGGCATGTGTCAAATACAAGACACCCTAGGCCTCTTTAATGTATTAAAATACTGTCAAAAAGGCCGTGAGGGAAATTTGTATAATTATGCACAATTGACCCAATCCTTTGAAGAACCATTCTCCTGTCTGATTCTGCATTTCATGTATAGAAATAAAATATGTAAAGAATAGTTTTATCAATGTTTCTGACAATATTACCCATGTTTAGGCAACGCCTGGTTATTCTCCTGTATCAGAAATATAATATAGCTCTTCAAACTGTTGTAAAAATTATCTCTTCACAGTAACTACTGGACACAGTGTTCACGTTCTTGCCATTCCCCTGTGATACTTATGATATTAACACATATTGTTGTGTTCAACTCTGCTTTTGGCATGATAACTGTTGATTTGCTGGATCGTAATCTGTGAATATTTGTTCATAAAAACAACATGACCAACATGTTTCCCATTTGTATTACATTTTGTTTGTCAAGTGACATGAACGAATAAAGCTTTAAAAGAAAGTTGCGCCATCTGTTTCCAAATTCTATTATAATTATATTAGCTTTGTGAATTGGGGGGGATCGAGGTGGGGTCTAAGGGGCCCTAACTCCCCCACCCCCTTTTTTGCACACGCATGGACACAGATATCACTGTTTTATTACTTAGCCTATATGTAGACCCTTCCTTTCCGTATTCCTGTATCCGCCTCTGATCGAATTACAAGTTTGAAGGTGAAATCCCCATTTTCATTTCTTTTTTAATGAGCTATTACGTAATCTGAAATAAATAAGTGTTAAATAAAAAATTATTGTTTAAATAGTTACTAATAATCAATAATTAGTGTATAAATAATGATAATGATAATCAATGATAATCAACAATGATAAATGATGATGTGTAATAATAAGTGATAATAAGTGATAATAAGTGATAATAAATGAATACATAAATAATAAATAGATATCTAAATTAATGATTAATAAAGAAACAAATAATTGAACAATTAATAAAAAAAATGATTGATGATAATTAAAAAAAGTCAATAAATGAATAAAAGATTAATCAATAAATTAATAAGATTAACCTGTGTTTAATTAAATGTGATTTCACCCACTACAAATGTAACGTGATATTTTTTCTGATACTATATAATGTCTGAACACCATCAAGTCTGTAAGTATTTATTTCCTGACCGAGCACTGGAGCCGGAGGAAGACCAGGCTTAGGCCTGAAAAGGTTTCAGTTTAAATAAAAATTGTTCAACAAAAAAAAAAAAGAAACCTAATAATCCTTATAAATAAATTGAGCCTATATCATATTTTTGTCGCTAAAACTCACAATTTTTGACAGATTTACTTTCGATCTATCTTGATCACATTAATTGATATACCAACCTTTCATGATACCAAAATTATGTCACATTATGACATTATTTTACTCAGAACATCTTGTGTGATGCTAAATGACAAATATAGGACGCTATCCAGCAAAAAAGTTACATTTGTCACTTAGCATCAAGGTAAAGACGCTATCCTACAAAAAATCACTATCCAATAGACCTGTTTGTTGGATAGCATTCAGGTTATGCTGCTATCCTACAAAAGGACACTATCCAACAAAAAATTTATATTCATCATTTAGCACCATAAATGACATTCTGAGTAGATCTAAATAATGTCATAATGTTATGTCATTTAGGTGGGACATAGTTTATGGTTTTAATACTGATGTTTTTTGTCAAGTGGGAAAAACGAGTTACTCTAACTTACTATAATAAGAAGACCCACCAGTGAGTTATCTGATAGTATTTTTAAGTGTGGGAAGTGGGTAAAAATGTTGTGTTGCACAGGTAATCTATAAAGATAGTAATTATAGGCCTAATATTTGTCACTTAGAAGCAATTTTGTAGCTTAGCAGCTTCTGGTGATGCTATCCAACAAAATTTTGTTGCATAGCATCTTTTGTAGTGTTGTGGCAGTAAGTGATAAAAAGGCACAAAATGACAAAATTAGAATATTTGTTTCACTTAGTGTCTCCCTTAAGACACTAAGTAATAATGATTAATGATTAATCAATGAAAAATACTTGATCAATAAAATTACCAGATAAAGAAATAATTTAAAAGAACATAACTGGAAAAAAATAATTAATAATAATTGATAAATAAATATTAACTATCTAATTATTTTATTTACAAGTAAGAATTATCTAATGAAAACTAAAATTGACAGAAAATTGAATAGGTAATTAAATAATTCATGTAGATTAATTAACTGAATGAATAAAAAGATAGACTCATGAACAATGTTTTGATAATCTGTTATTAATTATTAAATAATCAATAATTAATGAAAATGCTAATGAAAATGAAACAAAACTAAAAAAAATAATGAATAATGATAATGAACAAATTAATACATAATTGATAAATGATCAATACATAAAGAATTAATAATACATAAATGAATGATTTATATTAGATGAATTAATAGTTGGAAATAACTAATTAATAATCAGAAGTTATGAATAAGCAATTGATTAGTAAATAAGATTATTGACAAATTCTTAATGTTGTTGTCACTTAGTGCCTTAGGGGTGACACTAAAAGACAAAAATTCTTATTTTGTCAAATAGTGCCTTTCAGTCACTTGGTTCTTTCAGTCAACTAGCGCTTACAACTATTACAATTTTTGTCACTTAGCAGCATTTTTGTAGCTTAGCATATCATCTTGCAGTGATGCTATCCTACAAAAAGGTGCTATATGCTTGTTAAGTCCTTAAAAAGCAGCCACCTTTGTGACGTAATGCCTCTTTGTGACTTAAGGACTTACCATATGTGGCCACATTTTATTGGATAGTGTCTAAAAGACAGATTTTGTAACTTAGCAGCTGTTTTGTAACTTAGCATCTTTGGCAGATGCTAAGTGGCAAAACTTTTGTCACTTAGCAGGATTTTTGTAGCTTAGCACCGATCCTACAAAAAGATACTAAGTGACAAAATTTTGTAGGATAGCTTCTGAACATTGGATAGCATTCTTTTGTAGGGTAGCATCTTTAGCCTGGTGCTAAGTGACAAATGTAAACTTTTTGTTGAATAGCAGCATAACTAGAATGCTATCCAACAAACAGGTTTGTTGGATAGCATCTTTAGCCTGGTGCTAAGTGACAATTGAAAACTTTTTTTTAAATAGCTTCCTTTTGTATGATACCATCTTTATAGTTCACATACTGTAATACAAAAGATGCTATCCAACAAAATGTCACTTAGCATCATTTTGTAGGACAGCGTCAGCAGAAGCTGCTTAATAATTATTTTAAAAAAAGACACAAAAATTAGACAAAAATGGAAAATAGATATTAAATAATCCATAAATAAAAATAATTAAAGCCCCTTAGCCCCTGTAACCTTTTTTGTTGGACACCCTATTCAGGGTGTGGCTGGGTTGGTCTTCCATCCTGGATGGGTGAGAGAAAATCAGTGACTTCATCTAATCTCACCACCCTCCAGTGTCCTGGGCACAGGTCTGCGCCCAGGCTCAATCCGCTAGCCAACCCAAAATTACAGGTATGGCTGTGGAGAGGGAAGGGCAGGTCTACTCACACTGCTCGACCTGACCAAACTTACTGTGGTACAGAAAAGGTGTCCAGGCACCTGCAATTCCTCAATATGTCAAAATATCCGGAAAATAAACGGAAAGAACATATTGAATACTCTATAGAGGTTAGACAAATGTTTTGATAACATAATTTTTGAAAGATTAATGATGCAGGGCTTACACAAGGATGGTTATAGGGAAAAACCAAACTCTGAAGGTGAACTGATTACAACGTAGGGCACCTGGTGGATGAGTTTTGTACTACAGAATCCTTGGAAGTGTTTTGAACAAGTAAATCTCTGAGCTGTTGTAAACGTTACCTAAGTTCTCCATAATATATGTTATCTCCAAGTGGATAATCCCGCTTCACAACCTCTCACCGTCTAGATCTCATTAGCATATCTAAAACTATCGTACTCCCCATATTTGAAATACGTTGGTGTAGACGCCTTTTTTGTTTCATTTGGTGCGGACACCTTTTTCATTGACATAGCCCCTCAGTTACTCGAACGTCCGTCCTCTCCAAACGGTAAAGCAATGTATGCATGAGGCCAATCAAGCTATGTTTATATCCGTTGCAGAGATGAAAAGTACCAAAAAAAATCGATGTAGAACATGGTAGATATAAAATTGATAATAAAAACAAACACACAAAAAATCTATAGGCAGAGATTTTAGTATCTTGTACATTACAAATTCTAAGTGAAATTTTAAAACCTGTATTTCTCAACATCACAATTATTTTTAATTAATCGAAATTCATTTTTTAATTAATCGAATTCCATTAATTCTCATTCAGACCTTCAATATATTTGCAGTTTTCACTACAGGGACATAAAAATAGTTTGTTACATAAATTAGAAAAATGATCCGTTGACTCCCCATTGAATTACAAGTCCACACATCACAGTTCTGGTTATTGCAATCTATTGGCATGTGCCCCCATTCAACTGCAATCCTCTCTTTCCTATTTTACTGCCAAACACACAGTTTTCTCTTAAAAGCTGTTCATGAAATTGTTACATCTTTGAAAGCTTATCGGTCAGTTATCAATGTGTTAGAATCAGAATATCATGCTAAGGGATTCTTTGTGATAGAAAAGTAATTACTATTAAGTCAGTCTATAAATCTAGAGTATTTGAGGTCCAACTGAGACAACATAATTCTCCTTAAACCATACTGTTCTAATTACTCTCTTTACCTTCATAACAATGATTTATGTGTTTCTCTCAATAATGCTCAGTATGAGAATAATCTAGCATTTTACACAATTTTGAAATTATTCTACCTATTTAGGCCTACTAAAGGCATATGGTCATCTTAAAAGAGAAATTAAGTCTTCAGCCTACTTCCAACATGGGTACTTTGTGGATAGCTAGCATAAATACCAATAATCTCCTCCAACATTCCATACCATGTTGTACCTCCCATATGGTAACAACACAACCCCTTTACGATCATTCCTAAGCCCTAATCCAGTAGGCACGGTGCATTTATTCCAGAATGAGGGATCAGCAGCACTGGAGGCCTTATCCCCAACTCCCATGAGTTAAGCTGCTAAGACTTAGATCATGTAGGAACCTGCCACTTTATTGTTCATGTCATCAACGCCACAGAGGGGGGGGACGATGGCGAAACGCCCTTGATTGCCCTCCTTCCAATTAGTGCGCATGCGCAACTGGCTGGATTATGTCGGCGTCTGCAAGGTCCCGGATGTGATTATCCTGCTGCCTCCAGAAGGCATTGTGTGTCATTAGAGTGCTGCAGCTGTCGATGGGGATTAAGAGTGGACTCTGATACCGTGTCCTCACCGGCCCCTTCGGTCAGCAGTGTGTATTATTAATGGGTTCATGAGGGGTTCATGGGTTAATTTTGATATGTCTCAGCTGCACTGACCAGGAGTAAAATAGTTTTGTTATTTTCTATCCCCCCCCCCCCCCCCATAACGACGAAAGCACATTAAAATCGCGCCCCACCCCCAACCTCCTGGGACATCCCGAGTCTCAAGAAGGGGATTCGGAACAAATTCCAGGAGGGGCTAAATCTTTTCTTTTTGGAGAATATTCACCATATCTGTAGCCTGGTAACCTATACTTGACATATATACTTTGCAAAACTGATGAAGAGAAGCCTATGATTAAAAATCAAACTCATTAGTATCTTTCCCACCTACTGATTATGTCTTAAGGGGCATATCATAACCCCTGGCAAAGTGGTTAATTGCCCTGCCCCACCTCAACCCAGCCAACCAGCGATGTAACAGAAATGTTCTGCAACCATACTTTTTTAATCAGTTTGTTATTTACTAAGATGGCATGAAACAATTATGTTATTGATGGTGAGGTTTCAATGTCACCAAGTCAGAATGTTAATTATTATAAATGGTTTTTTTGTGTCGTTAGGATGAAACCAAAATAGTATGTTATAAGAAAATTCTGTTTAGGTTGAAGAACATAACCATAATATTATAATAATGTCGCAATGCAATGCCACAGCAGTAGATTGCAGCAATGTTATTGGGAGCCATAAAAATAATGCAACAAGAACCAAACCAGAACGTTGCTGCAACGTTATTATAACGTCACACTGCCGACTGGGAAAGTATGATGTTTGAGCTCATGAACTCCCCCTGGCCAGCAAACCAAACAGTGTCTTTGCTGAAGGCGAGTTCCTGTCTCCTAATCCTACATAAGATTAAATTACCTGTAAATCGGCGCTATCACAGGAGGGTTCTATTACCTAACAAATCCCTATCCTTCCTATTTCTATTTGTTCAGCTGCACACAGCCAAGATCTCTTGATTATCTTTGTTTTCATGCAGGTTTCTATTCTGATCGCATCAAATGGCCTCGGGGAATCGTAACCCAGTTTACTGTGCATATATAGGTGAGGATTCTGCTGCGTGAATTGTGTTTGTGAAATATGGCTGCAACAAGCTTCTGATTGTGGTATATTTTGAAATTCAATAGCCTTTACGTTCAAGGGTAATATTTTCATAACTGATTTGGCTAATTGCGTGAATGTGTACTAAGATCGCACTTTTTTAGATTTAGTACCTCACAAAAATAAAGTTCTGATGTCCTCGCAAACTGAAGACATAGGAAGTATTGTTTAATGTAGATATTGTTTGTTCTTGAAAAAATAATCAATGATGAGAATTATGTGAATTATAATTCACCTGTTCAGCTTATTTAGTTACGAAATACAGTATCAGATATAAGTCAATTTGAGCAAAATAGTTTGTCTCGATGAATCTCTCACGTAATCGGACGTTTATTACAAAGAAAATGACAGTTTTTGGCGAGCATATAATACGTACACTGCCTGGTATCAGCAGAGTGGGGTCTGAAGGGTTAAAAGCAAGCCGCCGGTATTGGCAGTTCTTAGAACTTCCGCAAGCCGAACTGCCCAAGAAAATATAGGTCTTTGAGCAGTAATGCTTCCGTAGGGATCTTCTTAACTTCTTAAAGTCTGTTTCCCCCGTCAGTTTCCCCATGGCAATCACTTTGTAACGGGTCCGAGTTAGGACGCAAAGCCCCCCTGAACTAAGGTCATTACTGCCTAGGTCTGGTGTCACAGGAGCAGCTCGCCCCTACCCCCCTGAGCTGCTCGAGCTAAGATTGCATTAGGTAGCCTTACATTGGTCAGCAAAACCGAGTCGGACGGCCTGAAATAGCGGGTAACTGGCTGGAGACCGTTTAAGAACTACGGATTGGGAAGTGTATGTTTAGCGTCATGTACATTGATCGGTTAGGATCAGTGAGATTAGGAACATGTACATTGGATTTTTGGTAAAGTGTTGTATTAACTAACGTTAATTTGGCAAGAGCCACTAATGATGTCAGATGCCAGAAAGATGATTGGGAACAGTCCATAGAGTGCAAGGTGCATATGTATTTGATTAGTTACCTTACAATTAGGATCATACGCACTGATTATTTAGGAAAATCATATCTAAAAGTGCCGTGGGTGGCAGAAAAGTAAAGGTAATGGTTTCCTTTTTGTTGAGAATTGAATGGGAGAAGGGTACACAGGTACATACTCCATGGAAACTGGGTGAATCAAATAGACATTCCAAACTGGATGCACACCTATTCATTCACTCATTGGATTATTCATTATAGCAATATCAATTAAATGACACAACCCATATTGTGTGGTTACACTGTTGGAATTCTATGCAATTGAAATGGTTTGGAAAATAAATTGAAAAGAAGAAAACGTATTTTTAAAAAAATGATATCAAGTGCAATTGGATGTGAATCGCTGCGCACATAAGAGCTTTCCAAAAGTTTCCTTGCAAAGTTAAGGTTAATTGTGTAAAGGTGGAATCAAAAAGGTATGGTCTTTTGTTTTGTTTCAAATACCCTCTCCCTGATTTACAAGAATTGATTTTCTGTATAGATTTTGATGATTTACAATGTAGCAACGGGAAAAAAAGTTGTTGACGTATAATCCTTTCACTATTGCAATGCTCAGAAAAATAAACCTGGAGGTGGTTTCAGAATGAACCTTACATTCAGAATTCATTGTTCTTTTCATTTTGTTAAATTTTATTCATGTGCGAAATTCTTCTGAAAAGCTTTAGGTGTTTTTGGTAAGAGGCTTTCATAAGTATTCTTTGTAAAATCCTTTCATATCAACTTTCCCATCAAGAGGTGATTTCAAAATGAATCTTGTATCAAGAAGTCTGTGTCTCTTTCTCTCAATTCATTTTCGTTGATGTAAGTAATTCTTAGAAAAAATACTTTAAGAATTAATCTTTGTAAAACCCGTTCATATAGAATCATTTCTATGTACCTGTTAATGAACTCTTAGTGGTTTCAAATCCAATGGCTTATAGGGCCTACATAGGTAAAAAAAAATACCTTTTTGACCTGGGTATTTAATAAAGAACTCCTACCAAAAAGTCTCTACAAAGACAGAAATGTCTGTTTCATTTTAGTCTTAAAATATTCTTAAACTTACACTTAGAATTATTTGTAAACTCCTTTCAGAATAAAATCTTTGTATAACTCTGCCAGCATATTGCTTTTTTTAAATGTTTATTGTAACAACCTATGCATGCTTTAACTCTATATTTTCCCAGAAAATGTGATTAGATGGAGAGTGTCATTTCCTTTCACTTGGGAAGAGGGGAAAAGGGGAAGGGTCACATGAATTAAAGAATACAAAAGAAAACATTGCAATAGAGCTTTTCAAGAATGCTAAAGAAAATTCTTAAACTTTTCTTTGTATTTCAACAAAGTATTGAAAGTACCTCAAATTTCTTAGAATTTCCTTTGAAATACCCTCCAGTAGCCATTTTCAGAACAAAATCATAGTTAAAAATCTTTTTCTTTGTTATAAAAGATTTTCTTAAAGATAAGAGATGTTTTAAGAAAGAGAAGGAATTCTGTGTAAAAGCTCTGCATAAGAAATATTTGTTGTTGACCATCATTTCCTTCATGTACCCACTCCCCTAAGAGACCTAAAGTCTGATCATAGACCCAGTATGACCAATGCTATATCAATGGCAAAACACAAGTAAGAAAGTAATTTTACCTAGGTATTTCATAACATGATGTTAAGAATCAACTGATTCTTAAAAAGCATCTCTGTTAAATTCACCATTTTACACACTCTTAGGAAGTAAACTATTAGAATTCTTTGTAAAACCCTTTCATTTGTTTGACCCTTTGAGTCAATTTATCTATCTATACAAGCAGTGCCTCCTGGATCCTGTATTCAACAGCCAAAAGTATCACAACAATGACACAAGTTCAAGATGGCTCTTTTTAAGAAAGTATCAAAGAACTTTCTCATATTTTCTTTTTATCTTAAGAATATTACAAAGATTCACTCGTTTCTTATTATTTTGTTATGAAATACCCTCCAGGAGTCTTTCTTGGAATGCATGTTTCGTAATGAATAGAACATATCTGGGAATTGTTTAGTCGACCCCGCCATCTCCCCCCCCCCTCCCCACCCTTTCCTAGTAGGCCTACCGACGTAACCTCTGGTATGAACATTAGCAGATTAATTAATGGTATTATGAACCTGCATAGGGGGTAATGGTGGAGGTAGATCATGTCCATGCATTTCCCAAGAAGTAATGAGAAGTACCTGGGAAGCACTTGACAAGTATTAAGTTATTTTCCAGCTGCAGATGAATAACATTATCATCGGACGTCATAGAGCGATCTCTTGCTATTAATTAACTTTTACCTACCAGGGGGTCCAGTATGAACGTGTCAACATCTGTGTTTTCCTTTATATAGTGAATTTTACATAAAGGCGAATGAGTGCATACCGAATTGATATGTAGTACGTGTAATATTTGCCCAAAGATTAGTCATATTGGCTGCAACGCACCGCGATGCAAGGGTCCTTCCTGTATTCCGACTAATGAAACAATACATAATTTTGCGTGCCTTGTGTCTTAATTGATCATAATCTTTTCACCTTAGCTCTCTGATTCTGTGTTGTGTTTCATGTACTACATGGTTCGTATTTCACTCTTTATCATTCGGTTTTCCGAATTTCTAAGAACATTTATTTTTCAGATAAATGTCCCTTTTTTGTTGCAAAAGTTCTCTGTGAAGGAGAAATTGCAACCAAAATCTACATCACAAAGTCTGATGTAAAAATGTCATGAAATCATAATTGTATCATATTGCCCTCGTTTTTTCTTTGTCTAGGCCTGACACATTATCTGATACTCTTTATGGATCACTGCTTTTTTCTGCATGATTAACGTTTAATAGTCAGAAAAACGTATGCAGTTTGTTTTACTTTTCATGGTCTACTCCTTTTCCAGTAGATGCTGACTTTGCATACACTAACGTCATATCCTCAGAACATTGAACATCCGACTGGTGAAAAATCAACAGAGGGACGAATCAAATGGAGGAAATCATCCTAGAATAAAGGAAGCCCTAATTTGATTACTTTCAGCCCATTAACACCCTTCCAAAGATGTGATATCCTAATTGAGACGGCACAATCTTGAAAATTACAATCAATTCATGACGAATCTGGCATCTCGCCTGAGTCCATTTGGTCACCATAAGTTAATGATGATCGCATGCTGTAACAATTACCGTTCTCACTGCAGTTAGGTAATGTTACTGTGATTATAGTGTCATCATGTAATTGCTAAATTTGAATGGTTTGATTATTTCAGATGATTGTTAGTATTTGATTGTACTAATAGAACCGAGGGAATTTTATCTAATAATGCACAATCCACTATAATCTTTTATGGGTATAGACCCCTAACATTAAAACTAGCTCTTTTGTTCGACATGCGACAAAATCCCTACTGACCCCAGAAACATGAACAAAATATAACTGATATGACATAAGCTATTTCTTACCAAAAGAGTCAAATACAATTTTCTCCCGTGAATCTAAAGCTAAAGGCTATTTCTAGGCAAAATGTATATGTTTTTATCTTAATATGTATGATGTAGATAGTCAATGGGATTTTATACTTGCCAGAATATGTGATGCTGCAGATATGGTTTGTCCAAATATTGAAATGAAAGTACGTTGTGAAAACCCGGTTTGGTTTTCTAAGGAAATTATTGAACAAATCAAGGAAAAGAATAACTTATGGAAAAATTTCTATAAATCTAAAGATGATACTGCTTATAAAAATGTTATCAATCAAAAGAAGTTAGTGAAAGCTATGATAAAAAATGCGAAAACTGATTTTATTCGTAGCAGTATTGAGGAACAATCAGGTAACCCACGAAAATTTTGGAGAGAAATAAACAAACATTTTGGTCTGGGAAAGACAAAAAAGAATCAACAGTTTTCAGAAATTTTAAATTCTAATGGTAAATTGTTGTCTGGACAGTCTGCAATTGACCATATAAATGAATATTATTGCCAAGCGGGCCCAAATTTGATAAATAGTCTAAATACTACGTGGGAATCAAATGAATTTCTAAACAGTATACTGACTAAATTCAAGTTTTCTAAGATCAGTATTCAAGAAGTTAAGAACATTGTAAAGGATATAAAGATATTCAAATCATCAGCAGTTGATAACATTAGTTCGCGAATTTTCAAAGGGGCATTCTTTGTATTGTTACGCGAATTAACTTATCTTTTTAATAACTGTCTGGAACAGGGCAAATTCCCTACATCCTGGGGAACTGCCTCTGTTACACCGATTCCTAAAGAAGGGGATTTAAAACTTGAAAAAAATTGGAGACCGATTAGTCAAATACCATTACCTGGTAAATTATTGGAAAGAATTATACATTCACAAATATGTTTCTATATGGAAAGTAATAAGTATCTGCATCGGGAACAGCATGGATTTAGGGCTAATCATAGTACAACTACAGCTATTTTTAACGTCATGGCAAAATTGTATGAAAACTGGAATAATAGGTTATTTAGTAGCTGTATATATGTGGACTATGCCAAAGCGTTTGATACAATTGATCACAATATATTATTGAAAAAACTACAACTATATGGATTTGATGAAGTATCTTTAAAATTTTTAAGAAATTACTTTGCATCCAGGAAGCAATATGTGTCAGTTAAACATCTTAAGTCAAAAACCAGTGTGATAACTTGTGGCGTTCCGCAAGGGTCTATTATTGGCCCACTGTTATTTATAATATACACTAATGATCTATTTTCTCTCATAGAGAAAGAATATGACATATTCATGTATGCTGATGACACGCTGTTAATTACTTCTGGTATGATATTCAATGATGTGTGGATAAAAAGTGAAACGTTGTTAGATAAGGTACATCAATGGTGTTGTAAGAACAAATTGTCTATGAATATCGATAAAACTAAACATATGATGTTGACGAATAAGAAAATAGATACAAATGCACATATAAAACTTGCGGGAACAAATTTATCAAATATTTCTAAATACAAGTATTTGGGCGTCATAATAGATGACAAATTAAATATGACCTCCCAATTGGACTGTATTATAAAGACTGTCAATTTAAAGATATATAGTTTTGGAATAATAAGAAAATTTCTGAGTGAAAAAATTGCAGAATTAATGTTTAAAACAATGATTTTACCTCATTTTGAATATACAGATTTCTTAATCGATTCTGGAACTCAAAACAAAATTGATAAACTGGACAGATTGTTCTGGCGTGGTATTCGGAAAATTGAATATTGTTTTGATTATGAACGTCGTGCTGACAAACCATCACTTCTAAGAAGGTATAGGTTAACTAGTCTACAAGATCGTAGAAAAGAGCACCTATTATCTATTATGTACAAACTTAGTATGGAAGATATATACTTGGATGTATATAGACCAGAAATTAATTTAAGAAGTTCTTCAAAAATTAAGTTTAAATATCCACATACTAAGTTGGTAAAAGTACAGCGTAGTCCTATGTACAGAGGTATTGGTTTATGGAATAACTTGCCAGAGTTACTTCAACGTGCCACAACAAAAGCAAAATTTAAAACTGGTGTTAGAAAACATTTGTTGAATAATTGATTTCTATATATATATGATATGCCTATAATTTTCAAAGTTCAAAACTAGCGGTGCTTACTGCTTGGTTTGTCCTATTTTTGTCTTGATTTGTTCTGTGTCGTTTGTTTCCTCTATTTTCCTTGTCTTGTTTTGTCCTGTACAATCATGTATTTGTCAATAGCTAACAGTTCTAGATATCATTATGTAAATGCCATGATAATTGCATTATATTATTATTGAACTTTTGTCAGAGTAAATCCATATTCATTGTATAACATTTAACATTCGGGCCACCTTAGATTGCAGTTGGTATTACTGTGGGAGAGTTGTCGGGGATAGGCCACGTAATGGACGGCAGGTCACATCTGCTCTCCACCCACCCTGGCATACACGACTTTATATGCAAAGGTAGTAACCATAAACTAAACTGACCGAGGGGTCAAAGTTTACACACTTAGAGAGCTTTAGGGGACGGACACACAAGTAAAACTGTCAAGATGTACATCAGTTCAAGCAAAGATAGATATGGTTGGGCTGGGTGGATTTTTATGGTGGCTCCTATTGAATGTATGTATAGCTCTTACCCCTTTATTCCATTTAAAGAGCAAAGTAATGACCAACTAATACTTACTTGTCTTATCTTATTTTCCGTGTAATTAATAGATATGTGTCTCATTATTGTGGAACCAGATTTCTGCAGCCAATAAAGATCTATATATGAGGAAGCCATAATTATTTAAGGAAGCCATAACTATTTAAACGTAGGAAGTCACAAAGTGGCTTCATTGAATGTTTTGAAAAGACTCGAATCTAGGGAAATTTCTCCGCCCCTTGACTATATGTAAACTTTAGTCTGCGTAGGTGTATTGTGACTGATAAATTGGGAGTGAGGACCTATCCCTTGGGACTTTAGGGAATTAACATCATATCGATTCATGATGTGCATTGGCAAGAAATATGGTAACCATTGTAGTTTACCGATGACAGCTGCCTCCCAGACTTCAACCTAACCTAATTTCAAAAGAGCTGCTTTGTTGAGTCCACACGAAAAATCCCAGAACCTGCAAGAAGCGTAAAAAAGTGGCACATTCTAGATAGGGTTACCCATCCCAGGCCAACGGCTCTCGGGTTTGGGTTGTGGGATGTCAGGGCTATGGGGTTCACACACAATGTCGAGTCAATGCAGTGGTCCCCCCTTTTGTGGTCTCTGTGGCGTGCGCGACATCCCGGCCAAACAGTATCCAATATCTGGGTTGTTCCTGTTTACTCATGAGCTGCTCGCAGCGCATAATGCCGAGTAGCTCGGAGCAGCTCGCCGCCGGAGACTCGTGTCAGACACTGCCATTCGGAGTCGCCC
The DNA here is from genome assembly GCA_936440205.1 of Lepidonotus clava. NCBI lineage: Eukaryota > Metazoa > Annelida > Polychaeta > Phyllodocida > Polynoidae > Lepidonotus > Lepidonotus clava. Next base: position 34,750,437 of record OW387140.1, read on the forward strand.
ACCAGCGCCGGCTCATCTTCCCTTTCTGCCTTTTCATGGAGCAGTGTTTGCTGTCGTCAATAAAGGAGTGGGAGCCAGCCAGAAGTACAGGCCTTGGGGCTGTTCTCTGAGTGCCTGGTGGTTTCGCTGATGGAAATCTCTGGGAATGAGAGCGTTGTTTTAGGTGCTCTGACTCTCACTGACTGACAATGGTTGCTTTTTATTCAAGATGTTTTTGCTCTGAGAAACAGGGTTCTAGATTACAACATATGGCCTGTTTTTGAAGGGTTTATTTCTAAATCACAGTGGAGGTCCTGGTCAAGCGTGTAGAGTGGGAGATTCCATTGATGACAAAGGAAATTGATTATTTATTCCTCTTTGATGTTGATTGCACGCCTGTTGGTGTTGGTTGATATGGGCTTCGGGAGTCATTACGTCTCAGTGGTGGCCAATGGTGTGTTGCTGATAAAAACTAGTATGCAAATTTAAAGGACTAAATGTGTGAGTCGTTCACACAGTAAGCCTATTGAAAACATGACACATTTCTCTCTACTCAATACATATACCTTCTTTGTAACAGTCTTTTCACCAATCACAAGGAGCATTAAAAAGAATTTATGCTCTCATTTAGAGGTTTCCTCATTCCAAAGTAAAGATAAAATGTCGCTAATGGGCGCATTATCATTCCTGTAGTACATCAATTCACATCAAAGTAAAATGGGACCATAAAATAACAAAGCTAATAAGAAAATGCACAGCCTAAAGGCTCAAACGATGTGATTGTCATAATCGGATATACAGACATTACGTGAATCAAAAATACATATATGCACAAGCATAACGTAAATAACATTCTAGCTTTCATGAGCCAAAGCACATTATGAGGGGAAAGTAGTACCCTAACTGTGATTTAAACGTTAAAAACAAACTCGACGATAAAGAGATTCCAATGATGTGTACATGCCAAAAACAAGACAGATTGATAAAGCTATTCAGATAGGCTTATAAACACAAAGTGCTAAACCCCTAGGCGGCTCAGTAAATGGATAGATAGACCAGCCTGAGTTGTGTTTTAGATGCAGGCCACGTGTGGGCTCAGTGAACAGTGGTGAAGGGTGAGATCGTTTATCATCACTGATCATACAAGGTTGATCTCGGTGTGTGTGGCCACAAGCACGCCCAGTATGTCTAGGGCCTATATAGGAGCTTATAGTGCCAGACTGAGTGGCTAGACAGCCGAATATGGTTATAAGCAGGCATCTATAGGCGGATTCCAGAAGATACAAAAAGTAGACTAATTGTCTACTTAACAATGGATTGAGTTGTCTAACTGTGTGGAGAAAGGCATATTTTAACGTTGTCTTGCAATGATGGGGACCTGAAACCATGAAACTCATATAAGAATTGATATTGCTATACGTTCTATTTGAAGGGGACAAAAGGGTTATTCATGCAAATTATTTTTCAAGTATTTTTGTAGACTTATAATTAGTTAAGATGTAATACGTATTTTACCAGTACGGACATGGGCTGATGGCTGGATTAAGATGAAAACCTATTGTAATCGGGAAAACACAGGATGAATAAAGAGAATTTTTAAAAAAGAAAAGAAAGAGTAGGCTTTTGATATCCCTGTTGTTGACCGCAGTTGGGAGTCTTTACCACAAGACCAAGAATAAGACTTGTCTTCCAAACTTCAGATGATGAAGCCGAGACCAAACCATTGCACCACCAGAACTTGTCTGCCAAAAACTTCATTTTGTTATCAGCTCTGTTATTTGATGGCCCCATTTTACTTCAGTGCGAGACAATGTACTAGGCATGACAATGCATCCAATACCAACATTCCATCATCATTTAGGAATTAGGAAGCATCAAAATGAAAGCATGCATTTTTTTAATCTTTCCTTCATTTGGACAAGTTATGTGATTTGTGAATAGACTATTATGAAGAACCTACATACATATTGAATAGAGACAAATGTGGCAATTTTACTTAAATGCTTACTAAGTAAAGAACTTACACATTTAATACTTCAAATTTGCATACTAGTTTTTATCAGCTACAAACCAACAGCCACAACTGAGACATGATGACTCCCAAAGCAGGTGAGCAATCAACATCAAAGAGGAATAAATATTTAATTGGTTTTGTCAAGGGAATCTCACACACAGCTTTACCAGGACTCCAACTGAGAATTAAAAATAAACCCTCAAACAGGGGCCATGTATGGAACTATAGTGTTTTACTTTGCCGTTATTCATAAGGTTACCAATTATCATTGTTTCGTATTAATTATTCCAGTACGCTAGCTCATGTATATCACAGTCTTCCTTCCTGTCTCAGCTGAAAGTTATCTCAGAATGTAGTTTGTCAGTAAGAGGTGACAGATCACTCAAATGAAAGGATAATATTTATCAAATCCAAACATTTAATGTATGTCACTGCACTCCCGTTGACAACAGTCCAAAGAGGCTGTCCAAACAACGCCCCTAGCCTATTCCACCAGCTCGGTCCCGCTCACTCACCCAACAGTAACCTAAGTTCATGTGAGGTTTTGTCTATCTGCTTACACATTACACTCTGAAACTACCAGACCTAACTAACTTCTTATACATATTGTGACATTCCTCGGTAGTTCGGGGTTTCCGATTTCTACGGCAGAGGGACATGGGGGTTATTTTGGTTTCAAGCCGGACAAAGAGCCTGAGCAAGAAGCCGAGGTGTAAGATCAAGAGCCATGCCTCGCGCACGAGGGGGAATGAGCGGGTCGATCGGGAAATCGATATTCGTCGAAGGGGGAAGTGTATGCCGGTCAGTCGGGCCTGAGGTGTTCCGCACATCGGGCACGGTGGACCGGGTTTCCAGCTAGGACACAGAGGATAATGGAAAATGATTGGGAAGGGTCTGTGGTGACCGGATGGGTTCTCTCGTTAGTCCAAGGGATGGATGTATACTCCGATCTTCCGTGGGGCGTCAAGCCGACACTCGCCTAGTGGGTGGTAGCTTGTGGCCGAGCCGGTCCCGCCTTTATGCCCATAGTCACGGGACGGCTGCTTACTATTTCAGGCTTCCATACTTGTCCGGTCTTCCTATCCCGGGTCATTCCTCGGGTCATTTTGGGCCGTCGTACCATGTCTCGGTCCTTCGGGTTCTCGTACCCCGTTCTACTTTTGCTCTAATCATCTATGAACTTTACCTTAATTACTTCAATTTATCTAGTGAACTATGTACTATTTTATCATCTTATTGTCTTTGACCCCTTCGAGGGCTATTCTATGGGAAGAAGACACAAGGAGTACCAAGATGTCACTGTTTATTCCAGGCTTCACCGCCCCTTTTAATACCCTAATACTCGGCTCTGATTGGCCATCTAAGTTCATGTGGTCACTCTGACGTGACATCCGGTTTACAATATTTCTGGGTTTCGGGTTTTCAGGTTTCAGGTTTTTAGGCTTTCGGGCCCTCACAAAATATACTTAATTCATACCATTCTATTATTCTCAATACCTGATTCTGACACTGATGAATGGACATTCATCACAATATCATCCACATTTCCTAAACATTTTACAATACACAGAAGATTCTCTGAATCTACATCAACATTTAGAAAGGAAGCTGAAAGAACTGCATAGATAGGTATGCACTGCCACCTAGTGGAGGAAAGTTGTCTTACACTAGAGGTAAATGAAGGTGGCTCAAGCCGTATAGGGCCTATATGGCAGTGGCGGATCCAGGTTTTTGGAAAGGTGCAGGTGCGCTAATAAAAAGGAGGGGCGCCCATTTTATTCCCAAAATTTTGCATTAAAAAGTATAATTTTGGCCAAAGGAGGGGGGAGGGGAACACATGCCCCCGCCCCCTAAATCCGACACTGTATGAGATCAGTCATAAAAGAGTGTCATAGAACATTTATTACACTACCTATAAGGGGTATCCTTATCTTCGTGATGCTTCAAACAGTTAATGAAAAGAATAATTCAATCAAATGCCTTTCTATTTTCAATATTTTGACATACATAAACCTATGCATCTATTTTAAAGGTATAATTCATGTTGAAATCAACGACCATAGCAGAGAAGGGGGGATTAAACGTAAAATGTGACATGTACGTGTCAGTTCAAACAATCATATCTCGATAATCGATGAGAATATTCGTATATGGTTTTTACTGTCTTAGAGGAAGCATTTTGTAAATGAAAAACTACCCAAATTTCTTGAGGAATTGAAGGTTGAAGAAGTGAATAATTCTCATAGGTTATCGCATCCTCCAACAACACTACTCAATCATTTCTGAGCATCGTGTAAAGGTTTGACATACTCGTACCTTTTTTCTGAATTTCATTTGTTTTATTCTGGAATTCCATCATAAATTTGTAAATCAGGAATATCCATCGCATGGGTTATACAATAACAGGTGCATTGATGTACGGCTTAACACATCAAAATTTTAATGGAAAACAGTAGATTTATAATTATTAATTCCGGTCTGTTTTGGGTGAAGAAACATGTTTATAATCTACAACATAAATAAGCATGGTCATTATGAGTCATTTTAGCAACTTTTAACGATTATTCCCTTCGATTATATTTTGCCTACACAGTATACGAGAGTTAACACAAATTGGTAATAATTAATCTACAAGCACCATGATTATCTGCATATCTTTCTAATATATACAAATCCCTGTAACCTGGTAATTAACTCTATAAATAAGAAGAATGTCTACGTGTATATAGGCTAGTTTTTTTGTAAATGTTATTACCTCTTTACCCCATTAATATTAGCCCAATAGTTACAAACGTCCAAATGATCAAGTGTTATCAGTTAATTGTGTTATCATAATATGTGCGAACATGCTCATGGATATTAACCATGCAGATGTTCGTAATTTCGCGGTGTCTTTGTTAACCTTTAACTACAGGTTAAATTATCTATATGCACGGAAAAGATAACTTTTAAAATTGGCATTATGGTATTTCTTTCAATAACATAATGCACTTGTTTCTTCATTAATCTAATACCCCCTGGGCCTCCGTTTGCACTGTATTGTTACTTTGACGTACCCGGACGTACTCATTAACTCCATACAATCCCCACTTCCACACAATAATAATTATTGATGCGCGCTTAATTAACGGAAGGGCCCAATACATGGAATGTTCGCAATTTTGCATCGCTTTATTTGATACAAACATGCAAAGTCATACTAATCAAAGTAAACTGTCTGCAGATCCCTGTCTTCCTGAATATTAATTATTCAAGTTTGTTGAATAATGCTATCACAGATGAGTTGAGGTAAAACCGTTATGGTCAATTCCGATGTATTTCTCCTCGGGCGTTTTGACATCGTCTGATAGAACCTCTCTGCTATCCCACACCTACAAAGAGAAATTACATCGGTATACTAATTTAGATTGATAACTTTGGTGTCACAAGTGTCTCATGCCTGTCGGAATAAGGTATATTTGCCATACTTATGATTGAAATGCACGACACAACATTACGACATGACGATTGTCCTCATAATTTTATTAGCAATTGAAATTTGATATTCAGTACAGAGCTTTTGGTTCCCCTTACATGGCTTTTAGTTGATAATAATTATGAAAAACTGTTTGTGCACTTTTTAAATTAAAATAATCTATAATATAATTAACCAGATTGTATTAACATCATTATATCATTCCTCACCTAGATTGAAATAGCATTGCACTTGTAATTAAACGATTTCGAAATGAATAAATTCTAAAGCGTTTGGACCATTTCGGGTACATTATAAAAGGAATGACCGATATTCCGCATGATCACGAGTTGGCCTATATTATTCCACAGGGGAGGGGAAGGTCCAGGGGGTCAGGGGGTTTTGAAACCCAAAACCCCCATATCCGACCATGCTTTATAGGCTACTCAATTTCAATTAAACCTGAATCCCTCTGAAACAGGCCCATATATATGTATATATATATATATATATATATATATATATATATATATATATATATACGGGGCTATTTCAAAATCAAGAGTAGGCCCTACTCCTTTTTATTGAAAAGAAGCTGTTAAAGTCAAAGGGGAAAATAAATTGTTAAAGAAAAGGGGGAACTCTTGTTTAAAGGTTTAATTATCTGTAAATCCCCTATACAATTATAGTTCTCAAAAAAATCTGAGTGAGAGCATGTGAATGTTGGTCAAAATAATACATAAAATTACATGGCTTGGTGCGTCCTTTTCTCCAGTTGTTGTGACTCCTGCACGTAAGGTGTCTCTGACATCATCAGAACAACAACAGCAGCACCTGTCGGCGTAGGAGAACACTAGGTTGCTCTCCAGAGGTGGCTGATTTCTCCTAAAACCTTTGAAAAAATTAAAGATTTTTTTATAATGACATACCACATAGAAACACTGCCTCTCCAATTGCACAACATGAAGCATTCAGTTAAATTGTTTAACAGAACAAATTGTGGAATGTTATCAATGCCTGCATGAATGAATTTCAAATGATGTCAGCAGTCGTAGTTAAGCAATTTTTGTCAAGGCCAGCAATCTTTTGTGTTATGAGTTGCTCTTATTGTCCAGGAAGTCGACCGCATTGTTTGAAAACGTTAGTTTGTGTCGTGAATTTGTGACCAGTCGAGGGGAAAGGATATCCCGAGGTTCCCGTTCCTTTGAAATTTCCCATGTTTAAAATGTACGGACGTTCTTATTGCGAACATCAAACAATTTATCTTCCATTTGCTGATTTGGTTACCATGGAAACTAACTACTGTGTCAATCATATCAAAAACAATGAGACATAATTCAAATGCATAATTAGTTAAGTTTTGAAGGCCACACCTAATTTAAACATCACTTTGGTACCAAAAGTTTTGAAGTAGACAGTCCCATTAATCATTGAATTGTTAATCACAAACATAAATTGTTGCCAACAAATATCTTAATACTTATAAATAATTCCAGTATCTAGCTTGCCCTCAATCTCTGTAAAGAATATTTGTATTTACGAAATCATACTTGTACATGTTATACAGTAGTTGGTGCTAAAACAAAGCACAGAGAAACATAAGACAAAACTAACCTGTGATGGCACTGACGAGGAGACCAACAACGAGTACAATAATCACTGACACAGACCCATACCACAAGTAGGAAATCCTATACAACTCATACACACCGGGTTCGGAAACGCTGAAACAGACAATTTCAGCATTGGAAAAACTGGACAATGCACAGATATAATGTCTACATCACACATGTTAAGGTAAGCCAACTGAGTGAAGCCTTTAATTCATATCTCTTTGGGTAATTGTAGTACGAAACCTGCACACTGTTACAATGAATCCATTGAGGCAACTCCCCCAAAAGACAATTTCCACTTAGGACAATCATAATTACTAGCAAGACAACCTCCATAGAACAGTAAACTCTGAACTGGGACAACTGTACCTATAGCTAGAAAGGTTTCCCTCAACTACTTCCTGCAATAGAAAACACCACTAAAAGACCACTTGAAGTATTATCGCTCTGCACTATGACTTAAGAGTACTTGGAGCAAATATTCTGAAAAGCACTTCTAGCAAGTATTGACAATATTTGCAACTTCTAGTTAGATCTAACCCTGCCAGCTTGCGATGTAACAGAAATGTTCTGCAACCATACTTTTTTTAGTCAATTTGTTACTTACTTAGATGGCATGTAACAATTACATTATTAACAGTGAGGTTGAAACCTCACCAAATTAGAACATTACTGTAACATTAGTTTTTGTTAAGGTTAGGATGAAACCAAAACAGAATGTTATAAGAACATTCTATTTAGGTTAAAGAATATAACCAGAACGTTATAATAACGTCACAGTGCAACATCACAGCAGTAGATCGCAGCAACGTAATTGGGAGTCATCAAGAGAATGTAACAAGAACCAACCCAGAATGTTGCTGCAACATTATTATAATGTCACACCTCCGGCTGGGAAGCCAGTCATGGGTGTTGCAAAGTGAAAAGTGAAATTTTATTATTAACTTCTGTAAAACCTAGGAATTGTTACCGTTAACTCTAATGTTTTTATTGATTCTATTCACTTACTCATCTACTGGTGAACTTGTTGTAGTGGTTGAATTAATTAGATCAGTAAAATTAAAGCCCACTGTCGTATTTGTTGTATCTAAACAACCTTCTGTACGAAAGGGCAATGGCGTTGGCGACACCTTGATAACAATTGCCCCTATGTTGATCCAATATGTGAGAATGATACTTGTGATGAGCCCAAAACCTGCTCCCTGCAAATAATATTGATTATCATATTATATTTCTTTGAATAATTGCATTATTCAACTGTATGTGTCAAATGCCTTGCAGAACCCATTGACTTTAAACTCTTGAGGAAAAAAATCATCAATTTATTAATTTACGTATAATTTCCATACTTTAAATTACTACAATAAGAAAACTAGATTTTGAAAGAATCTAAGGTTTGTATAATGTTAATCTGCTTGAAAATCTTCACATTATGTCATAAAGTTGCCAGCCTATCTCTTTGTATATAAGATCATAAATAATCATTTTCATTTGGTAATCATAATATCGTATTTGAAAACCCAAAACAATCACAAAATTATTTCATTTTTGAACAAAAAAGTCTTACCCAAGAATTGGCGCATGGGAAGAAGATGGCTAGTGTGAAAAGGCCAAAGAGTGGGCCACCCGCCGTGCCCAGGATGCTGAGAGCTATCTGGAAGAGGAATGGCCCCATATAGGGGGCCAAGTAGGACAGGCCGATGGTGAGGAGGCCGAAGAACATGGCTGAAAGCAAGCATTGAGTCATAGATAACGTCCGGAAACCTATCCTATAGGTTGTATACATGTACACTCTCCAGACAAGTCTGGTTCTCCAGACGTTACAAGTAAATAGTGCTGATTATTGATAACATGTATAGAACTTTCATTGTGCCAGTAGATTAATGCATATCTTCAACTTTATCATGAGGGAGCTTCATGTTAGCATAATATTCCCCTTGTTCAATATCCCTATCTACATTCCTGAATGGACATTTTTTCTGCCTTAATTGTAAGCTCCATTATCCCAAATGTGACTGAAATTTGTTTATAGTTAACATTGCATAAAGGTAAAAACAAACAAAGAGGTAGGATTTCCGGTTCTATCGGGAAGTACAGCTATATAGACGGATATAGCTAGAACAAGGGCTACAGAGTTTACTAAAGCTGTTGACATTACTGGCCAAATTACTCAATATTAACTGAAATAGGAAAATGTCACTCTAGTTTATGGATACTACACTCTGCCTCTGAATTGCATTATATTTGTGTGATCCATTAGTTATTCTCAAATATCCTCCGCCTGTGGATATTAGCACTCTGATTCCTTCCAATTCAGCCAATGTCATATATATATATATATATATATATATATATATATATATATATATATATATATAATATGTATATACTCTGTAACGGCAATAGGTCCTCTTAATATAGAGGTCCCAATAACCTTATCACGGTCCTGACAGGTTGTCTCCATGAAACCATGAAAGCCCCTGGAAACCTTTAATTTGTTTGGTTCTGAACAAGGATTGCAATTGCTAGATCTACAGGAGGGGAATTATTTAAGTGATCCGCTAATATAAATGTCAAAGTTGTTTTCTCCCCACTACATCTGAAACTGGGCAAATGGATTATAAGCAGGCATATTTCATGTGTCTTATGGGTCATAACCACACATATTTCATGTGACTTATGGGCTATGAACAGGCATAGTCAACGTGTATGACCAAATATATTCCACGTGCCTTACTCCTATAGTAGTCCACAACACAGTAAAGGAGTGCATAGGGGTTATTGACTGTCTGGAACCCCCTTTGATTTCGATAAATGTAGGTAAATTTAAAAGAATCTTTGAAAACTCTAGCAAGGAACCCACCTCAATTTACTAGCAAACACAATGAAAGGGTAAAACCTGAGCAAAAAGCGTTGTATCTGAGTAATTGGTTTTTTTTCAAATTTCATGAAGAAACCCCTCTGATTATTCTCAAATTATTTTCTTCAAAATGTGTTACTTGTATAACAGGCCACCAACAGCGGAAAGTAACACTGTTTTAGTTTTTTATAAACATTGTTACAAGAACTGCTGGTAAATCAACCCATTTAATGGTGCCACATTACCACTCGTGCCGTTTCGCCCTTCACAAGCCATTCTAAAGTTAAAGTGTTGCAACTCAATTTGTTATGGTCAAAGTCCTCAACTGAATTAAGTTTAGGATATCTATAGCTAGGACCCTGCCGCACGTGGAGTAACCGCTTCGGAAAGGTCCCTATATGAGCTATAGGTCTAGTTATAGTTCCCTTCTGATACAAAGTACAATAACCCTCTCACAATTGATATAAAAAGGAAAGTTTATATCTAGATATCTTTGCAATCTTTTTCTAGGCTTACTTAAAAAAGTAGAAAGTATTAGATGAGCTGAATCATTTTCTATTTAGTCAGAAATAATATTCTAAGTTTACCAAACTCCATAAAAGAAATGCCTAACAGCAATTTTCCCATGGAAAACAATGCCAAAAGTTTTCGCCTTAATTCACTCAATGGGAACACAAAGTTCTGGACGATCTCTATAGATCTGCTTGCTTCAACGACGTGATTCGACTAAAAAGTCAGATGCATCGCTCAATGGATGTTCTTCCTTTAGCTTATGACTCCTCTCTTTTTCAAAAATGATTGATATATATCATATTATAGACTTTTTTCACAATCCTAAACATTTATCTACTCTTCTGGTGCCCCGTCTATGTGATAATGCTTTACAGTCAAGTATGTATGAGTTTCTGCTCTAATGTATATAAGTGAAGATATTGCCAAGGCAGGAAAAGTATTCATGTCACAAAAAAACTGTTGCATAGTGTATTCAGTAGAAGTTGGGCAAATATGTACTTTAGATTCTTTTCGCATTATATTGTGAAATTGCTGAGAAACATTTGAAAAAGGCAGTACTCTTAGTGCGATTTGGACTGCAAAGATTTATCATTCCATTCATATGCCATTCTAGGGTAATCTCCAGTTCTATTTGCAATTGCCGACGGTGTATTGTAGAGAGAAAAAAAGACCTCAAATATGCCAGTGATGTCATGGTATTAACCTTTGTAGTTGGGGAATGGGCATTGACTGGATTTATGACTAGTCATTACATTACCGAGGAAAAACTCCAGCCTATTGTTCGAGAGAGACAGTTATGAGAATAGCCATATAGTTCATTTGCTATGATTAGGATAAATCACTTCATAACGATTCTGTTTGTTACTATCAATAACTCACATAACCCTTTTTAGGGTCAGCATCGCATTTATTTAAGAATGTCCCTCCAGGATTCGAACCCACCACATAGGTGTTTGGGAGGGAATTGTTCACCCTTACACTATTATTTCACCTAAAGGATGAGAGGGGTGTCATGACCTAATATGCTGGTTCCCATGGGTCCTTTAAAAAGCTGTTTAATAAATCAGCAGCCAGATGGACTGGCTTGTAGCAGCCTATTCCACTGGTTCTTGGTATGGCCTAAAGTAAGTTCAGTGTGTAGACTGTAACATGCAAAAGGACATCATTTTAGAAGTAGTAGGGTAATAAAAGACATGGACATTAGTTGCTTACCTAGTCCTTTGGCAATCCATGCTGTTATTCTCTCTGGCATAGCCTTTAAGTTGAAATGCATATAGACTGGGCGAATTATGTCCTCTGTAAAGACGGCGGCCAACGCCTGGACTGCGGAGGACACAGTACTAGAACATAAATACACTCATTGATTAAGACAATTTACGTGTATGAATGGTGAATCTTGATAGAATCATTCTTCATAAGGTAAAGCCACACCTTCTTTTATTTATATTTCTCGTGCAAGTCCCCCACCTTATTCTAATCACTAGCAATAGTGAATTCCATTAACATAATTATACTATAATACCATTGACAAATACTGTAATGCCTCTTACAACCTTTACAAACTATGGATTAAGTTGATAGAATTATTCTTCATAAGGTAAAGCCACACCTTTTTTTATTTATATTTCTCGTGCAAGTCCCCACCTTATTCTAATCACTAGTAATAGTGAATTCCATTAACCAAAATATACTGTAATACCATTGACAAATACTGTAATGCCTCTTACAACCTTTACAGACTAGGGATTAAGTTGCATGACAGTGCAAAATATTATGTTCTTCACTGTCATGCAACTTAATCCCTAATCTGCATAACGCGAGTTCTCAACATACCCTTTACAGACTGCCCCAATAATTTGCCTATGACGAGAGCTCAAATAAATAATGTGTATTCCTGGGCTATTCTGTAAAGAGTATGGTTCGGTTTGTTTGTTTAAAGTATTAGTATTTACCTCAGAGAAGCAGCAAAAACACTGGCCGTAAAAAGGCCCGGTAAGCCATGGACATATCCCAACGTTTGCATCATGAAGAGTGGGACAACCTGAAGGGGGAAAAAAACTCTTAAAACATTTAACAAATAATAACTTACTCCCTGTCACTTTCTCCGTGTTCGTTATTCACTTGTCCCCAATTGTCCTATATAAGACATAATTATTCAAGAAAGTTCCCATACGTAATATACGGTCCTTCCTTTACTATCTCTTTTCTTAAAGGAAGGATGTGCATATCATAGAAGCATCGTTGCCCTACCCTCCATCCTTTTGATAATGGACCATTCCAGTCATAAAAACGCATTTGCCCCATGCAATTAAATGTGAGACAGTGGATGAGAAACTTTCAATGTATTAAATGCAAACAAGGTGTTCGTCCTCTATTATAGTATATGAATATGAGAAATTATGAATATATTATATGGGTTGTCCCAATTGGTTAAGAAAGGATATACATATCATAGCAACATACTTGCTCTGCCTTCCAACCTTTTGATAACGGATCACAGCCGTAATAAGCATATATGACAAGTCCCAACAATCCAAGAAGCAGGAGCATAATCGTACCACCTATCAAGGCCAAGTAAATGGATCTGAAATAAAGACAGTGCCTCTAGATGGTACTCTAAGAAACAAAGTATAATCAATATTTTTTGCTTTGTCTCAACACATGCCAAGTGGTCAGTGTTGCATGTAAACATCGCTTCTTGATAAATCTATGATGTACCAACAAGGTTTAGCTTACCCCGTAAAGGGATAATTTTAATTTTAATCTCTCTGAACAAACTGAATAAACTTGACCTGATAATGGTAGGACAGTACTTCAGTGTATGTGTTTCTGTACATATGTCAAGGTAGGATTGCATTTCAGTGAATATGTTTTGTGCACAAATTTAAATGTCGAGCTGGTAAGGAAGAGACTGGGATGTGGAAAACACTTACATTTGGGCATCTCGAACTTTTCTGATTGACAAATACCTCTGTATTACTATCTGGTTGCCAGCTATCAGACTTAGCATGTTGACGGCCACCCCAATAGACTGGGTCCACCAGGTGTGACGTTCACGGGGGTCAGGAGATACACTGAACAGCCAAACATAAAGGGGTTAGATACCAACAGATACACAGAACAGTCAAATATAAAGGTTTTAGATACTAAGAGATACACTGGTTTTTATATACTGGAAGATACATTGAACATCCAAACATAATGGTTTAGATATAGTTAGATATACCGAACAGCCAAATATAGATGGCTTAGATAATTGTGAATACACTGAACAGCCAAACATAAAGGTTTTAGATAGAGGGAGATATACTAAAAAGGGAAAGAGGATGGTGTAGGGTGAGAGTAACTGTTAGTAATACACAGCCAAACATAAAGATCTTAGATAAGTTTATCCTCACATTATTTTGTTAGCCAATAACCTGTTTTATAACCAGCAACGATTATTATGTTGAGCTCTTTTCAACTTGACATCAAGACGTATAATCTAATGTAAATTGCACTTCATCAAACCTAAGTATGAGATGTTGCTCATATCTATGAAAACCAAGTTACTTCTATTATGTAAGACATTTGGAATGATCTTGTGAAGAGAAGGAAATAATCTTACGTCTACAATGATATCCATTCTAAAAGTGCAATTCATAACGTTCAGCTATTAAGAACTTGTAGCAACATTTTGAGACTTACTTTTTAAAGTCAATTCTTCCACCTTCAAGACTCGTCTGCCAAACCTTAGATATACCACCAGCATCCATGGTTCCCTTAATAACTAAAGCTATAACTCCTAGAAGGATGATCACCATTTGAAAAGTGTCCGTCCAAATCACAGCCTTCATTCCACCCTAGGTTTCAAACAAGGAACAAGGAATCAACCATTGGTAATAAATGGAATAACCTCTAACACATAAATATATATATATAATTAATGTTAACCATCGGGTTTTACCATGGTCCATTTGATAAAAGTGTAAAAAGTAGTTCTATATTGAAAAAATACACATACGCCTTTTAACCATAGGTTATACTTATCTTGGACTTTTTTTGGGGTAGAATAAAAGTATCTAGAATTGAATATTATTGATGATGTTGCATGTTAACTTTACCAGTGCAGTATATAGTGTGCAGATGATACCAATTCCAAATATTGTAATCCACATAGAAAGCCCTGTAACTGGAAAAATAAATAGACGTGTTAAAAGTGGGAATATTGATTACAGCTATTGACTTTGTAACGACTTAATGACAAAGTATGTGGGAATCTACTTGTGGGCGCTATATTCATGGACATTGAAATGGTTTCAAATTTATTCAAAAAACATTAGCCAGCAGTCTTATGGAAATGAAATATCTTATTATACCTACCAACACTGAAAGCGAGTGCAGGAGCATACATTACTACTGCCATGTACAGTAACTGAAAGTGAACGTCAAAGGTATTTAGTAGATTGATAGTGGAGAAAGCAATATTTAATTACTCTAAAAGTCTCCTGAAAAGTCATGGAAATGTGACAATTCGATTGCTTTTGGTGTAGCTTAATGGCCAAATAGCGTGACCTTACGGAATAGGACAAAATAGCCAGGAAACCTCCTGCCCTATCACTTACCATCATTACGATGAATGTTAGGGATCCAAGTATTCGCACCTTCTTATTGAATCGTTTTTCAAGATACTGGAAGCAAAATGAATGTAAATTGATAATGACCAAGTTCATATGAAAAAGGAAAATGGCAGGTAGGGGTATAATTATTTGTACCAGAACTTTTAGAAATATAATTGAAATGGCTACTCAAAGGTGTCGATCATATGGAATTGACCAATGTCACTTGAGGAAATATCTCCACTGTTAATTTCTTCATTGACATTTGCTGCGAGAGAATCTTTACAATGTGGGTAATGGAAGGTCATGAATTAAAGCAAAATAGTGCCTGAGGTGATTGAACGAATTAAGTTATAAATGTTGATAGATGAATCATAGAGAGGCAATTCGATTTCAGTTATCTCTCATACCATCAAAATTTTAATGTCAAAGCAGTAACAAAAAAAGGCTCAACCCCTGCTATTTGTTGATATCCATCCATCACTTATAACCTATCCCGAAATGAATATCTCGAATTTAAAAGTTTTTAAAAAAATTGGGACAATATTATCAAAATGTCTAATCTTCCTATAACTACGCGATTTGATAAGACTATCTCACCTCATAAACACTAGTTATTCCCATGTTGTGAAACACGGGCACATACACGTGCGCCCCTACCGCCGCCCCCAGTAAATACCCAGTAAAACACGTGATGAACATGGTGCCATTGATGGACACCTCCATAGGCACCCCAATGATAAAGATGGCGGACAGGAAGGACGCCAGCATGCTCATGGCGACTGGAACCATCTGGGCGTTCCTGCCGGCCAGGAGGAAGTCGGTGCTGGAGTCGGCCTTGTTCCTGCGGGCAGTGAAGGCGAAGTAGACCCCTATGAGGAGGGACACCAGAAGGGATAGGGCGAAGACCAGGTAGTCGGCCCAGTGGAACTTGGGGTAGATGGTGTCGTTGACCTCCGCCATGATGGTAGCCTGGAAGTCGTTAGATTGATTTGTTAATGCCATTGTTAACACAGTGTATATGTATGCAACATAAAATAATTATATTGGTTTTGTCTCGTCTTCCATTAACTTAATCAGTTAACAATAACGCACAGTTTCAGACCCACCGACCCAGTGGCGGATTTTCCATGTAGGGACATATTTACATTTTCTTTCTATTAGCGTGCCCCCACCTTTCCAAAAAGCTGGATCCGCCACTGCAACCCCTCCCTTGGGCTGAAGTACGCATTCAATCTGTACAGAAATGTACATGTATGCATATTTTCAGTACAACACCTCTCTCCTCCACTCAACTGTCAACCACATGCACATTCCATCTTTCTTGATATTTACGTACTTAATGGCGGATATGCCAGTAACACCTATTATTTTGAGAAAGTTGTATTTTTACTGCAAGGATTTGTTGCTGTTGTTAATCATAACTTGAAAAGCGGCAAAAATTTAATGCGGGCAATAGACAGATAAGGTTGGTTGAACATTAGGCCTACTATATATTTGATGGTAATGATCACCTGTAGATTAACGATATTGCTTACATCAGACAAATAGTACCCGACAAGATATCTCTATAACCATATTCTCGTAACTTTGCTTGTTATTATCAGAATGGATAATTCATTCTGATAATAACAAAATTAATGATGAAGTTATCCTTAACCGGATGGATTTATAGACTATCTGGCCGCAATCATACGTCTGTTTCAGACTAGGCTTGATATTTAATAGACAACATTCCAATACTCACTATAACAGAATGCGTACCCTATGATATCCCATAAATAAAAATGGCCACCAAATCTGCATGTGTATGATTGATTATCGCCATTATCAGACTATTACATTTTAAATCTGTCCAACAGTACCGGAGTTGGGTGTGATATAGGTCCTCACCAATATGTTAATATGTTACAACTCAATTTATTAGAGAGACTCAGAAAGGAGCCTAGCGTGCATGAGTTATGGTAAGGATATTGATTTAAACGTTAAAATCGACCCCTTGTCATTTCACAGTAAAGGGGGAATGGACATAGGTCTATATTCTGTGAATACGTAACTCATATGCTTTATTAGATATCTGTTGAATTTAACAGACATTTCGAATATAATGTATGGCGTATTGTAAGGTCATGGTCTTAGATATCAGGACATATGGGTAAATGAATATACCAGCATGATCCCTAGCATGGAAATCAACCTTTTTTTAAACGTAGGATCTCACTAGTCAAGGATATGTAAATGATGATAGGGCCCACATGTTCTGGGATAGGCGAGGAGCTTTTTGTAATGGTCAGTGTTTTCTAATCGATTTTATCTCTTTCTTATTTTTTAAAGAGAACAATTAAGCGGGAAAAGGGGATTGGAGAATTCACAGTGATTTCTATGCGATTTGTATAAGGACATCCAGAAGAAAAGAAAAATTTTGCAGTAATAATTTCTTCTCAAAAAAATCAATTTTCAGAGATTTGTAATTGTTGTATAAACTTCGACCAACCCTCAAATGAAGATCCAGAATGTAAAATTTGGTCAAAAAATAATTAAATAACGCGCCCACATCGCCCTTTTTTTTCGAAATCCAGGATCCGCCAGGGTAACAGGATGAGACCCCTCCTAATCCTTCCACTGTGTGTGCGGTAGGTCGACCAACGAAATCAATGGTGACCATCATGTTTTTTTTTCGCCCAACCGACCTTGTTTTTTTTTCTGTTTGTGATCTAAGTATAGCATTTGCATTAAACGTAACAGCTACAGTATTCGATTAGTTCACTCCCTGGTGTACTGTAATTTGACAGGGAGAAAGCACTGGACACGTAAACTAAATCATCGTAATAGACATAGATTAAAACTATCATTGTTCAAAATAGTTATATCAGCATTGACTTAACAATAACATCAAGACCCTTTTAATTATTCTTTTAATTTCTTTAATATCTATATTTACCATGCAATGAAATAATTAACGTTGAACATGCACATGGACAATTTGCAATTCAGTAATCTTGCGGTTGCGATAACTATAGGGTTTCAAGGTGTGGCAACAGTGAAGCCTCTGCCAAAAGAAAATTCAATGTAAAAACCCTATAGAAAAATGTAAAAAGATGTTGAAACGTTCTACTCAAGGAACCTCGCCACCTCATCCCCCCACCCCCACCCCCAAAAGCAGAACTTGTATACGGGCCTGATTGGGCCACTGTGCAGGGCATTAATCATAGGAGGCCTTATCAATACCAATAATGGGCAGAATAACAAAACGAACTGGTATGAATATCTGGTAGCTCAGACATCAAATTGTCCATGTACTCATATAAACACTCAGTTATCGTAGTACTCATGTGGTTTGCATTATCATAAGGGGTGGATATTTGCCTCGGTAATGTCATCCACCCTGACACCCGAAGTACACTGAATCTATAACTATGCCAATTGACAACATTCATGGCTATTGTTTACCTAGAGACTAGGCATCTTAATGTCTTTAAAGTGTTTTTCGGACTTACTGTCCCTAATGGCTTCCTTCAGACATTAACGGCAAGATATATACTGACACGGTTGTCAGTCCACTAGGTACTTTTGACAACTTATGAAATAAGTAAAACTCTGGGCTAAGGACGGCTCTCTGCTAGGGATGGAGAGCGAAGGGGCTACGTCATAGGTATGGTTTTAAAAGGGGGCATCAGTAGGCGGGCTGA
This sequence comes from Lepidonotus clava, assembly GCA_936440205.1. Taxonomy (NCBI): domain Eukaryota; kingdom Metazoa; phylum Annelida; class Polychaeta; order Phyllodocida; family Polynoidae; genus Lepidonotus; species Lepidonotus clava. The sequence continues at coordinate 34,769,157 of OW387140.1, forward strand.
CGAGTAAGAAGGCTAGAAGCATTGGCTGTTTGGGTTGAGTGATAGCCTTTATGGACTGGTGATTGTCAATGGGAGCACAGCCACATACATCATATGTTTGCATTTAAATACATCATCCTTGCATCTGAGTGTTCTGTCACCTCTCAGTGACGGGCTACATTTTGAGATGACCTGCAGCCGAGACAGGAGGGAAGGCTGCGATTGATTCAAGCTAGCACACTGGATTAACCAATACAACATAATGACTAAAGGCACCCCATTACAAAACAGTAAAAATAAAACCCGATAGCTCAATAATATTATTGTTCCATATTGTCCCTCATGGCCTCCTTCTGCCCCAAACCACCTCATATTGTTCCTTACAACCTCTTACTATTCTTCATGTCCTCCTTTTGTCCCTAACCGCCTCATATTGTTCCATACAACCTCCTTCTGTCCTTCATGTCCTCCTTCTGTCCCTAACCACCTCATATTGTTCCATACAATTTCCTACTGTCCTTCATGTCCTCCTTCTGTCCCTAACTGCCTCCTATCATTCCATACAAACGCCTTTTCCTTATAATGCTATAGAAACTGGGCTCCAATTTCACTTAATCCATGAGGTAGGTGGCTGTATCAATGTGCCAAATCTCATTTGGGCAATAGATAAAATGTCACAACCAAAATAAACATTTGCATAAAGGGTAGGATACTGAACGGTTTGTTTGTAAATGTGTGCTAAAAGATGATAGTCAAGGTTAAATCCCTCAGCCCCATTATTCGTCTGTCTGGCCTTCACTCATATTGTGCATGTGGTAGAACAAACATTATTTTTCAATCTTATTGTATGTGGAGTTAACGTTATAAATAGAAGAAATCCAGAAACATTGTCCGTTAACCATAAAGATGGTCTTTCAATTTTACCAATTTTATTTGAATTCCTGGATGGAACACAACTATGAAAGGGACTCACAACGGATTGCTCCCTTAAAGCCACATCAGTGTGAAGCTTTTCCGCTTGTACTAAATAAATAATGCATGTGTCATTAAATGTCACTCAATGTGAGTGAAAAGGCCATGCACTCAATCAAGTACAATCAACCTTACTTAAGGCCTAATTGACAGCTCTAACCACTTCTAATCTATTTAGTTATGGTATGATAAGGAACCTTTTGTCGAAAAAACTGTTTTGTATGTGATATTTCGTAATTTCTTTGCCTTGTTGGATATTCTGTCCTAAATATGTTTGGTGCATTGCTGTAAATCTCCAATCCATCTTCATTATTTGCACAAATTTATACAGATTTGTAAAATCTGTCGTGCATCAGGGCATGTTCCAAGTTGTTCTATCGTGATAATTTATACCAAAACGTGGGACATTCGCCAGATACGAAACCTATTACTTGATGACTTTTTTCTTTATTGTTGATATTCGATTTTGAAAATCTGTGATATAATACCTTATCAATCAGGAAACATTCTGGAGCACTGGGTTATTTCTATGTTGTTCCTGTATGATCGATACATGAAAAGGTAAAGACAATACTCCTGCACTTTTACTGATGTAGGTGTTCTTTTATATGTAGTATCCCACAGGCAATGCACCACATACATTTATTGGCAATAGGACTTTGATAACCCTGTCATTAACCAAAGGGAGATATGTTTAATACCACAGCAGCAGGACAGAGACTTCAACCGCCAACCTTTGGATGACAAAGCCAACACCCTAACACTGCAACATGACATTTTGCCACCATAACACTTGTGTAACAATGTATATATATATATATGAAGGGCTGTGTGATACCTGAACGTATTATAGTGGTGGGCTTTAAATAATGTTATTTTTAATCCCTACACAAACTTTAAGGAGAGATGTGTTATACTTGAGTACATATGCAAAAAAGCAAAGGCAGTCCGAGTTGAATAGATGCAGTCCGTAAGTAAGCCTGATAGATGCATGATCATGCTCACTGGAAATCTAAAACTAACATCTGGTTAGGTTGCATTATGATTAGCTGAACCTAGATGGAGTTGCGGAAGGGGAAACTGTACAATGTAGACTAGTGTAACTAGATTTGTTGCTAAATGTTCCGAATGCACATGCCCAACACGTACACATATTTAAAGGAAGCGGACGAAGCAAATACATAACACGCATTATGTTAACTAATGTAATTTCACACTAACGCTACTGTTTTGCAAGTTGGAAGTAAATATCACGTCAATCAATTGTAAACTAAATCTGGAAGAACACATGAACTCGTGATAAAATCATTTTAAAAGAAACACAAAAGAACTAACAGGTTGTAGGCACAATGCGCGTTTCTGTAGGTAAAACTCTCGGTTCAAAATTATTATTCACCTTTATCAGTTCATTTGATGTAGAGGAAAAACATGCATATTTACTACGATGATATTCAAGTTCAAATATTGAAATACATGTATATCTGATAACAATGTCGACAAATCTAAAAGGCCAATTCAACCTTACCTGTGCAAAATGATTACGTGAAAGAAGCTTGCCCCTTTAAGAGAGATCCGTTAGCTTCCCAATGGTGTCTGTATGACATTCAATCAGCCAGGCTGCTGGGGCCGACTCTGGCCTACAACCAACTAACCAACCCCCTTGTGTAGTCGGAACAGAGTGCGAGTGTTAGGGGATGATATATAGAGGCCGTTACCACTGGAGTTTACTGCAGGACCATCACTGGCGATTCCAGAGACTTATTCATCAGCTGTTAATGTTACAATGTGACCACCTTCTTTACAATGTGGCAAAAGCTTTACAATGTGGCTACTTCTCTACAATATGGTTGACCACTTTGCAATGTGGCCATCCCAGGTCCACTTTGTTTGATGATATAAATAAGAATCTGTAGGATGCCTGGTACACATTATGTGCACGTTGAGACTGCTCCCTTATTTGTATATTGACATTATTTGCTGTAGGATTGTCCACCTACTCACTCCAGGCCTGGAGATGGAAAGAAAACATGCGCTTCTATTGATAAACCTGTCGTTGTAACGATCACAATGGGTACTGTAGGCCTAAGAGTAGAGCACAGGTTCACAGATTTTTTTCCTGTGATATCTGTAACCATGTGTGAAAGAAGAAGTAAATCAGAAATGTACAAGTAAATTGGTAATATAATGACTTACTGATGTCTAAATGCTACCAACCTATCATTTTAATCATGAAAACATAACTTATTGCTTCTTCAAGATCAACTGGTCAATTGATCACCAATATAGAGGCCAGCCCCTTTCTGTATAGTATAAAATGATGTCATGTACAAAGTGTCTATAGTGTGCACTTATCAACGGCATAAAGAATCGAGAAAGTGTGATATATCTCATGAAATGGCAAAAACCTAATACAAACGAAATACTTTTTTCTAGCCGTTCCCTTCACATCCAGCAATTTTATCAGGAAACAGTTGAATTGAATCTCTTAAAAGGACAAGTGAGCACAACCAACTGGTGCATACAAATGACCTTACAAGGTGGTATTTTACAGAGAGAAGTAGAATGGAGATTTAAGGCCCTATTCCACTTCCGGATTATGATGCTACTGATTTTGCATTTGGTTGAATGTCTCTAAGAATATGGCATAAAACCATACATCCTACATACTGTATCATTTGAAAGAAGTCTGTAAGACCTTTCTAATTGTCATACTTGAACTTTATTCCCATTTAGCATGTACAGGCTTTACACACAATAAACTAGAGTGCAGGAGAAAACGTAATCTAATAGATAAGTGGCAACTCTAACTGCCAATCGACATAAGTTGACCTATCGTCAAAGATCTGTAACTTGCTACGCATTATTGTTATATTATTGTTATTATAACGTGTCCTTACTATCATTTTGCTCTCTTATGCCCGGCATAATGTGAAAAACAAATATACTTAGAGAATCAAAATAGTCTTGTAGAAAGGAAAGGTAATTGAAGGGAAAGAAATAATGGAAGGTCACTTAACAAACTTAATATTCCTATAAGAATGTACTTCCCTTTTGTCTTTTGCTGGGTTATTCTTTAAGAGATCAAATGTTAATTTATCACCATACAGGATTCTGTTTCCCTGTCGAAATAATTGTTTATTCGCCGAATATTTATATAAATTATTTTCGAATAAAACTAAACAATGCAATGCTCATTTCTCGGTAGTATTAATTTTACCACACAGACGGGCATCGGTTACATGCAAGCTTCCGGAGTCTGGTAAACCTAATGGCAAAGAAAACATAGCTAGTTAACGCTACAATCGAGTGAGTCAGAGTTTGTCTAAACTGACCATCTCCTGTGTATAATACTCCCCCTCCTTGGACCCACATTTTGGAGGGGGAATGGTTTGAACCAGGATGCAGAGTAAGCTGACCGTCATTTCAAATGAAGATATATGTGATGATTCACTGGAGACTACCAGTAAAAAGGGGTCTGCAATATTGGTATTATACAATACCACATCATAATTATAACAACCAATAATTACCAGGATTTTCCTTAGAGAACAACGTCTGAATTGTTTTAATATATATTTTTTATTCAAATATACATCATAATATTATATGTGTGTGCTTGTGAGTGTGTGTGTTTGTGTTTGTGTATGTGTGTATCTTGGTGCGGGTTGAAACTCAAACTTCCCTCAAAATACGTAAAGTGTTATAACTTCCTTCTATATAAGGAGGTACTCGGTTTTGTCAACCAGAACATCGTTGTATTATGTACCTACTTATCATAAATATTTCCTTTTTAAATCTTATTATTAGTAGCCGGGGTGCAAAAAGGTTGTAACTGATACTCTTACTAGTCTCAGCACAACAAGTAAGAACCTTACTGTGTTGCATCAGTGGTTGATTTATAAAACAGTCTTCTTTGTCAAACATTGTAATGATCAACAATAAATACTAATCATACCTAGAAATAGGCCTGATAAAAAGAAACAATTGGAAAAAGTAATACTTTTTTTCAATTGCTTGTAAATGAAATATACCCCTTCTCAATATAAATGCTTTTGAAGTAAATGTTTTACAGTGTTTCCACTTTTCATTTTTACCATAGATCTTTATCATATTAAAGTTATGTGTTTGCTTTAACCAGCAAGACTTAGTAATATAGGCCACCCTGTCAGGGTCGAACTGCCTCTCCTGTGGATACGGAATATTTAAACTCTTTAGCGAATCTGAGTCAAGGCGCGGTTAGTGTTTGTCGTCAATTTGATGAATGATTTGTAAACAAGTTTAACGTTTAGTCTACACAGAGAATAAATGTGAAGGACCAAGAAACGTCAGATCCCCCGTTTATAGAGCAACCCAAATAAAACAACGTCAGGATCCCAGAGCAGAGGGGCAACTCAAATAAAACCTGAAGCATAATATGATCCCAGAGGGACAAATATTATAAAACTCTTGAACTGAATTCATTTTGGTGGGAATATGAAGTTCCCAAGGGGCGTACACAGACTGGGCACCCTTTTACTTACATGTAAGTCATACATTGATGATGTACATGTATATTACTTAATATACGTATAAGTTATTGATGTACATGCCTACTACATATACAACGTTATTAACACCATGTAAGATCTTCAACTTCACATCACCTCCCAACGTTCCTAATTTAATTTATTCCTGTATATGATATCGTACATCAATTGCAGGGGTAGATTCAGAAACTTTCAAAAGGGAAGGCCTGAATTTTAATTTATAAAATTGATGTTTTGTCAATAAGGGCCCCCTATAAATCCAGGCCCGGTCTAAGGTGGGGGGGGGGTGGTGACGTGGAGTATGCGTTAATTAAAATGAGATATAATTATAATTGGGTACGAAATCACATGCTAATTGCATGTTAATTAGTACATTCAACCCAAAAATTTGAGTATTATGTTATCTCACTTGTTGGTTAATCCAACCACAAAAACTCTGATGGAAGAACTTGTATTCACAGGAATTCAGAAATAAAAAAAAAAAAAAAAAAAAAAAAAAAAAATGTCCACCTTCCCTAAATGGCCACACACACACACACACACACACACACACACACACACACACACACACACACACACACACACACACACACGCACACACACACACACAGACACACACAAACAAACACAAACACACACACACACAAACACACACACACACACCTAGAAAATTTATCGGATCGGATTCGTTTTCCCTCACTGTAATGATAGAGTCAGATATTCCTAAAAACTTACTTGATAATTTATGACATCCCTAATACATAATCATTGTAAAATGTACGAGTGATTTGATCGATGTTCATTAATTTTGTTCATTTTAGTCTCATTTTACCTAAATTTCTCCCAACCACGGATAGCCAATTTCTTGAGTTTTACCTGCAGGTTAGCCTTAATCAGGATGCATGCTGGGTATTATGTCGACAACTCATAAAGCTTTAGTATAGGAATTTTCATCAATCATACCATTATTTCAAGTTTGAAATAAAGAAAAACTAAAGATCTTTATTCTTCAGATTTGTATCCATATACATTAAATATTTTCCAAGTTGTTTGAAAATTAATTCATTATACACGGTTTTATCACAATTATTCATTAATTTTCTATAGTTTTCAAGGGATTTTGTCGACAAAATTAGTCCAAATTAGCCTGCAGGAAAGCTGGCTACGGGCTTGATTATACAGTACATGCTTTACAAGTAGACATCGAAAGACGCGATTTTTCAAGAAAAGTCCACCATTTTGCACTTTCTTACGTTTGCAATAAGCGTTGCAATGCACGTAGATCAATATAATATTATGTTCTAACTTATATAGGACGGGCTAAACCAACAAATGAAAAATATGAATATAATATATGACCATACGCAAGGGGGGGGGGCTAACCCCAATGGCCCCTTTATTCTATATTATTATATATCTGCAGGGGCTTAAACTACAAAAGAAGGGGCAAATATAACGTCGTGTGCATCTGTGGATGGGCAAGGTGTGAATACCGAAGTACAATGAGCACCCCCCCCCCCCCCCATATTTTGGACTAAATAAATTGTCTTTCATAATGTAAAACTCTCAACCCCCGAGGTGTTTGTTGAAATTTTCATATAAGGGCCCCTCTCCCCTTTTGAAAACCTCTGGATCCCACGCCTTATCCTATATAATTATATACGGAGCCCCCCTGTTTAAAATCCTGGATCCTAAACCGTAGGACAGTTTGAAGACACTCACCTGGTTGTAGGTACACCTTCTCACCCTGTCTGCTCCAGGCTCCGAGTTCTAAGACCAGTACATCGGGACTCTGCATACATAATGTGACCTACTGCTGGAGGTAGAGGTGCCCGGAGGAGGAGGAGGCACAATCCTACAGAAAACCATTATTTACATTATTGAATTAGACTTTTTTCCTGTCAAAATCAAGTTATAAAGGCACCGCCTCTCGCTTGCCAAATCATATCCCATTCAAGTAGGTTTTTTTTTAAATCTTTTTCCTTGTCCTGGTGTTGTTATTTGACCTAAGAAGGAAGGGATATTTTTTACTTGAATTACGCGATACATTATTGAATAAGCCATCCTTGTTGACTATAGTTTTTGGGTCAGCTGTATTTGCCTGGTATATCGAGGGACCTTTCTTGGACACCACTACCCTGGGGGATTCGATCATGAAATGATACGCATGTTGTTATAAAACGTGCTGGCAATATGTTGACATTCTCGTAAAGGACAAAGGGTGGTTGTCAACAGGATGGGATTATGAGGTCAAAAAGGTTGCAATATTGCATGGCGAAATGACAGAACGAAGACGATGTTCCACAATGCGACTTAACCATTTTGGTTCACTGGGCTTTTTGATGGATTACATTTTTCATTCTTTATTTATTCATCTACTTATTTATCACACACTTTACCAGTATATACCAGGTATGCCATTATTAATTTATTTAAGGATTTGGGAAAGGCCATTAATGCGTTGAATTACCTATGGCGGTAAAGGCTTTTTATAAAGCGTGAATAAAAAGCTAAGCGAGAAACTGTTTGGCATTGCCTTCACGATCCCCTTCTTTTGAAAATTGAACAGTACTCCCTAATTCTCTATACAACTTGTTCACCATGCTGCGTAGTGAATCATTCGAAAGACACTAAGATCCAAAGTTGTTTTTTGAGCCTGGGTCCATTGGAATACATAACCCAATATATTGGATTCTGAAGGTCTTTACGCTAGTAGGGTGCCACGCTAATGAAAAAGGTCTATGGGCGCAAATGCCCAGTATAAATTCTTCCCCGATATGATATGCACTTCGTCAATTCAAATAGGTTGAAATTTCACAAAACTCAGCACCAAACTCTCTTTTGCCAATAGCCTATAATGGATCATTCAATTTTTGAAAAGTGAGTGTCTGGAATTTGACTGTAAGCTCTCTTTAATATGTAAAAGAAATGCTACAATGTTGATTACAGATTACTGATTGGCATTACTAGGGCATGTTTTTTCACAACTTATAGCAGTTGTACTTCCGCAATTATCCTACCCGCAGAAGTTCAACCGACGAGATGGTTATGATTACAAAGATACAAGGAATCTATGCAGGTAGGTTCGTAGATATAAATAATTATAGGAAATATTCGCAGGATAAGAAATTGGCGTGAGAGTAAAAATTAATTGTTATATTGCATATGGAATATTTCTCTGACTCAAGCAAAGTTAACATTGAATTATAATGTTCCTCGGAAAAAGATAAATTGCATAGAAACCCTAAAATAAAATTACTGCACTCAAAAATTTCAAAAGAGTTGGATATTAATTCAAATAAATTCGACTTAGCACGTGGACCAAATGCTCTATTGATCATGGAACATTTTTAAAACTTGAAGATGACTTAGATGATACCATAGCTTAAAAGACCAAGTGCAGGTTAATGCTTGAATATAAAATTAATAGATTGAAAATTCATAGGTTATCACGTACATGTGGGATCAGAGTTGATCAGTTTCTCACACTCTCATCTGTGACACAAGAGCTTCATGGGGTCATGGACACCTATAGTCAAGGGCCCACTGGTCAGTCTACACCACCTGCCAACTGGGCATGCCCAGTCCCATTGACCGTTTCCCTGGTAACCACAAACACAAAGAACTTACTGTAGAAGGAGCAGAACTATAAAATCTATTTTATGAATCTCTTTGTCACATTAGTATCAATAAAGTACACAACTTAACTGCCGTGTGATGACCTTTTATTATATTTATTATTTACTCCCCTTGTATCGCTGGGGAACTTTACACGTGAAAGGTGTTGGGGCGGATCAAGGGGTGAGGGTGGGGGCGGATATGGGCCTTGCCCCTCCCCTCCCATGTTAAGTCATGTTTGTGGGGAGCCCATCCCCCTATACATTCATGTTTGTACCCCCCCCCCCCCCCCCCTTCTAGCAATTTCTGGATCAACCCCTGCAGTGTTTACTTGACTGTCTTATCAAACCAGTTTAGCCCATTTAGTAAACTCTTGCTTTTGCAAATCTATCTTTAAATCAAAAATCGTGCCTCACTTCGCCCACATTGACATTTTATGTAAGGCTATAGGCACCGCGTTATTTAAGGGTCACTCAAAAAAAAAACGCTAACATAGCAAAGGAGAGCTCTAAATTCAATTTAGAAAATATAAAGTAAATATAAATGTTGTTCAAGACAGAGTAGGATAAATACCCAATTTTCAGTATAATATTATTTACAAAGAATCTGTTCATTTCCCCCGATATCATTTTTGCCTGAGAATGTAAAGGTCTATTGTCAATACCCCAATAGGGAGTGTGCGCCAATAGCGGCTGGAAGTGGGTCCAGCCGGCCACCAGAATGCCCAATGTGTAAATTACAGGTACAAGCAGTGGTCACTGGTGCCACGCTTCACTGGACATATCACAGGTAGCAGTGGCCGCTGGTTACTGTGTCCCACCTGAACACACCTGGCTGGTACCAAGCAGGCCCTTTTGCACCGCTATTTGGCCGTACATGCCCTATTATATAGCTATATACAGGCCCACGTTCTGAGAAAGGTGTCTCCCTCTCTCAGTTGTCACCGGTTACACTATAGTCCGTCCCTGACCTACTTAACTCTTACATAATAGGTCCGTACACCCACAACAGACCATGGCTTTTAATGGTCAATTAAAATTTGCAAGGAATTCTTTTATTGGCCCTCTATAAATGGCATGGGGAATCCCTTTGATGGTTCTTGGCCTGCTGCATGGTTGGTTTATGGTTCTCCCTGCCATAAACCAGCGGCTGCAAAGCATGCTGGGATTTAGGTGGGAATTCCCACCTAAAATGGTTGCCGGTGTACAGACTCACTTTGGGAAACAGTGGGTCTGGTTGCTACAGACTAGTTACACTACTGACGATCGAATGCCAAAACCCAAACCCCTTTCAGAATTAGGCCTTTTTTACCAAAAAATTAATATAGTTCCATCTGCTTTCAAGTTTAGTCTCCAAGTAAAGTACTTAGCCTAAAACACAATGGATAGTAGAAGATTGGTCAGGAAAAAAACATTAAAAGTTTACAAAATTATTTTGATTGTAATTGCATTTTTGTCAGCCTGACTTTTGATATAATGTCCAATCCTTTATCGCAACGCCCTATAGTACTGTACTTTAATTGGAAAGCATTTAATCATTTAATAGATTCATTCAATTTATCAACTCATTATGTCAGCGATTCTTGATGAATCAGAATACCATGAGAGTTATTAATTTTATTCAAATGAAAAATGATGTGGACTGGTGAACACTGGGTTGCAAAACACGACATCCATGGAGTCCCACCCCAGGTCCAGCCCAATAGTGTTCCCATTTTGGGGCAGGCTTATTATCATTAAGTTATAAGCTTTTTCATACTTTAGGTATGTACATTATGTTCATTAGCTGATAAGGCTTACTGTTGGTTCTGATTTGGCAAGTTCCTCATAAGAGTATTTTTTGTGGTAGGCCTATACATATGCATGCACATACTGACACCTGAGACACTTTAGCAAAACTCTTTAGCCTACATTTAGATCTGGTCAGCAAGAAATAGCTCATTTTGTGTTCCTTTTAGTGTGATATAGTGACAGTTCTGGCTAGATATTATAAAAGTTATTATGTGATCAGATGACCCGCACCGACGACCGACGTGCTCCTTCTGGTCCAAAGGCACAGTTTGATGCGCCGAAGGAGGCACCTGGATCAGGGACGTGTATCAAGGTGTGAAGTGTCCGCATGTACTGTGAGAGGATAGGTGATCATGTTGGCATAATGATGTGTTGTACATTATCAAGACACATGGTGTCATTACACTTTGAATGTGCTGTTAGAGATGTATTTTGGTGAATTTGCAAGAACAAGAGAAAAGAGACAAACTAACAGGTGCCAGGAAATGTTCAGGTTTTTGAGTTGTTTTTTGTGTCCCAGATCTTTATATAGGCCTAGATCATAAACAGAGAAATCATTCAGAGAAATTCCTGTCAGAAATTGACTCACTGGAATAAAACTCAACAAAACGCAATGCAAGATATCTTTTTACGACACACATAATTATTCTGTATGAAAATTGCTATTCTCTTTAATCTGCGTGAATACCTCCTGATGCCATGGGGAACTGCTGCCAAATCTGCTCATCTCTGCGACAACAGCGCGCGAAACGCGCACCTGCTACCTAGCGGTAGATGTTCTCACTAGAAGTTACAAGTTCTTCACTAGAGGGCAGCACCTATGACCAACAAGTTCTGATGACGTTTTACGCAACCCAGAGTGGATTTCACAACCACGTTGTTGCAGAAAGCTGCAAATATTTCGCTGACATTTCGCAACGATCGTGTGAAACATACTTAAAGACAGCTAACACGAGAACTCTGGACCCACAGAATCACTTGAATCAGTTGAACACAACATCCAACCATGGCCGTCCGTGTTCAGTTTGAAGGAAACAATGAAATTGGAGTCTTCTCCAAACTTACAAATGCCTACTGTCTGGTAGGCATTGGAGGTTCAGAAAACTTCTACAGGTGAGTAGATAATCTGTTATTGTTTTGACTGAACGACCTTTAAAAGTATTGATTATTCAGTTACAGACTGCAGAATGTCCGGGCAGTGTCTATATATGTAATTAGTAAACACGTGTAACATGAAAGGCTACAATCTAACGTTAGTTACAGACATTGAAGTTCATCACGTGGGATAGTGTGCCTATTATCGCCCAAAATGCACCACGCCTGTCACTTTGTAATCTGTCTATCCGTCGTAATTTACACTGACGTTAATCCCCACCCTCATAATCATTATACTGGTAAATACTTCATAACCAAAGACGTATATCGTCCTTTGGTTCATGCTTCATACTGGGCTTAGCCGTAGGGTCTAGATCTACTTCATAACCAGTAGACTACATGCATCTATACTAGATCTAACTGTTAGATCTAGGCCTAATACTGGTTATGAAGATCTGAAAAATGCACATCGCGCGTCAAAATTTCGGAGAAATCGCGTGGGCAGAAATGTTTAGCACTGGACTGGTGCCTAGAATAGTGGCGTGCATTATCTGGTTATAGGCACCTTAAACTTAAAGGAGAACCGCAAAGGCACTTTAAATTTTTATATTATACTGAATATATATTCCTATAAATATATCTGCGAAAAATACTTAAATATATCATAAATATAGGAGAAATTAATATTTCAATATTAAGATGCATAGCGGCTTCTAATGAGTGCTGGTGACGTCATCTAGGCTCTTATACTAAGTTACACTTACAGATAAGCAGGGCAAGGTGTTAAGGCTCCTGCTATGGTTGACTGCACACACTTTCACCTGTGATTGGTAGATTAGATGACAACACAGCCCTGTGAGATAAGCTGTGAGAGTGAGTTCACACTCCTAATAAAAGCTTATTTACCTTATTGTATTATCCATATATGCTAATTTAAGTCTAATTCAGCTCAAAATAAACATTAATTAAGAGGTTTGTACTAAATTTAGGATTTACGTTTTCTCCTTTGCGGTTCACCTTTAAGGTGAAATTTCTTATTTCATGGTCATTTGTCCAAAAGTATGACCAATAATATCAAATTATCATCATAATTTTGATTTAAATGCCATCAGGATACCGCAGATAATTTTGAAAATTATTATAGGAACTTTTATTTTCTTTATTTTTTCATGTCTGATGTTATAGAGTGTATCATCGGCATCTTACTGTATAAATCATTAATACTAATAGATTAAAAAACAGAATCGTATAGATTTTTTTTTAGCAAATTAACAATGTAGCATATGTCTACTTAGCACTCTTGATAATTCAATGCCAAACGAATATGAAATTTCAGGTTTATCAAATGAAAATGCCTTTTAATCCTTGATTATCGAGGCCTAGGCCAATAGCGTTGAAAAGTGGGACTAGGAAACAAATGACCAAAAAAAGAAAGTTCAGTGACACACCTGGCCTTTTTCAAGATTACTTTTTCAAAACCTCTATATACATTTTGCATGTTGGCTAATAGAGCTAGATTTTGTGTAGATTTAGATGGTTAGAGTTTAGTACTATGATCTCCTCACAGTCACATCACCCGCCTACCCCAGCCTATCCTGGCCTCATAGTTTAGTACTGTGATCTCCCCATCCCATCCCCCTACCCAAGGCCACCCTTACAAAAAAATAGCTTGTTTCCTGTCCACTGCCTGACTGACTTTATAAGCGCCGAAAGGAGGCTTTTGTTCTTTTGTTCTTTTTGTTTTTCTTTTTTTCAACAAAAGTCTTAAGTTATATTAGATTCAGCGTTATATCCAGTCCTTTGCTTTCTTCCAGTGTCTTTGAAGGGGAGTTGTCAGATACAATCCCCGTAATCCACACTTCAATCGGAGGGTGCAGAATCATTGGTAGACTTTGTGCTGGTAAGTTTAATTCAATAGATAAAACTGCTGATGCTTCCTCGTACAATATATCCGAATATGCAAACTTGGTTTTGCGCAATTTTCAGTCGTGCCCCAGATTTTCATTTTTGGTTGTCCTCTGACGACCAGAAAATTGACAGAATTGTCCTAGCCTCGGTATAAGAAGGCATAGATAGCCACAAATTAGAGCCTAAACCGACTTTGACCATCTGGGCCGATTCAATATTGTTTTTCTAATTTTTTATTGGGTCTGATTCAAACTCGTCAGCCATTTGCCGACGGGCAGGAGTAAGTCTTGAACACTGTGTAACACTGCTTTCATCAACACTCATTTCTTTATTTTCTTCTTTTTAAAAAAATAGAAATTTTGCATGAAATATTTTTTACATCTTCTTTATTCAGTTCTGCAAAAATGGCGTAGTTCAGTTGGGGGTTGGCCGGACGTTAAAAGAACCCAACAAACAAACAAAACAAGTCTGGAAAAGCCATTTAGAAATCTTTTTTTTCCATCCAAGTCACCCATTTTCCAAAATGAAATACATGTAATTTTCTTACTCTTTAACTTTAGGAAACAGACATGGACTTCTTGTCCCCAACACAACGACAGACCAGGAGCTCCAACACATACGTAATTCACTCCCAGACAGTGTGAAGGTCCAGCGGGTAGACGACCGCCTCTCTGCCCTTGGCAACGTCATAGCATGTAACGACTACGTCGCCCTAGTACACCCAGATCTGGACAGAGTAAGTGGGATTTTAAACAAAGAATTATAGTATTGTGACGGTTTTGGAGCCAGTGAAGGTGCCATGTAGCTTAAGATCAGGGGTGTAAGCTGATTTTTTCCGGATTTCAGATTTCCTTGCATATAAATCTGCGAGCCTCTTTTCCACTCCCTGATAAAATGGTGCTTAAATTCAAATTAAAAATCAAAGGTCAAAATTATCATAGTTGTAACTGAATTGGGCTATAAGTGTGGATTTTCTTAATTCTGTGTAATTTAATACTGTGTGACGTTAGTAATGAGGATCTCCTCTCTGAAATAACAAATTCATGAAACTTTACAAAAAAATCAAATATGATAGCGTGTATTGGGTCTTATACATACATGTACATGTTATTCATTAGTATGCTATCCTCAAAATATTATTTTAATAGCTGGAGATGCCCTTTTATCTTCAGTGTGTTTTCCCCATTGGTCATTTTTTTTTTTTACTGGTTTCCGATTTCCTGTTTCCCTGCCTGTCCTGTAACAACATAGCCTAACATGCATAAATCTAAAAACATGTATTTAGATGGTAACACTTGATGACAAGTTTACAGATTGATTATTATTCATGCTTTACTTCAACTTTGTCCATTTTGATATGTCATTTCATTTAAAGTGTAACTTTTCATGGCTTGAATGTAGCTCAATGTATTCAACAGATATTTGCCAAATAATACAGATGACAGTTTAAGTCAATCGAAATAATCCATAAAATCGCTTTTGACTATGTTGCACTACATGTGGTAGACCTACAATAGTTAAGATTTTCACTATTCTTTTAAGGAAACCGAAGAAATCCTCGCTGACGTACTTAAAGTAGAGGTTTTCCGTCAGACTGTAGCTGGCAATGTTATCGTAGGAAGTTACACAGCACTTACAAACCAAGGAGGTTTGGTAAGTATCAATGTTTGAAGATTGAGTTGCAATACACCAACAAAATACAGAATGAAGTTTAGTTTTTGCAAGACATACATTCTTTACAAATGGAAATGCTTTTGTTGATCCCCCCACCCCCCTCCCAAAGTATGATCCAGTTGTCTTGCAAAGCATTATTTCAGAACAAACAGAAATAAAAAAAGAAAACAGTTGTTTGGTCATTCTAGGACATAAAATCTTGTGTTTTTTTATATTTTGTTTAAGAAACAATTTAAGTTTATCTTTATTGCAAGTAACTTCTAAACACACAACATTTCCCGAGACAAATAATGAACAAAAGAAATCAGATAATTTATTACGACATTATAAGTATAGGTCTTACATTTTCAGTTTGGAATCGGATTTTGAAAACCTGAAAACTGATAAACCCCTTGTACTTACAGGAACTATAACCTTATCAGCATTGTTCATGTCTTCACCTCATGTCCTTTTACCATATTCAATTTATTTGGTTTTAGGTTCACCCCAAAACGTCAGTGGAGGACCAGGACGAGCTGTCCTCTCTCCTACAGGTCCCCCTGGTGGCAGGAACAGTTAACAGAGGCAGTGACAGCATAGCTGCTGGTATGGTAGTAAATGACTGGATCGCCTTCTGTGGTATGGACACGACATCCACTGAACTGTCAGTCATCGAGAGCGTCTTCAAGTTAGGTGATGCCCAGCCTAGCGCCATCAGCACAGAAATGAGGGATTCTTTGATAGACAGGTATGTTTAATTAACTGTTCCCTGCTTAGCTTGCTTCCAACCGGGTATAAAATTAATGGAGAAATAGTTTGTTATTTGTTAAGATATTCTGTTCGACCAAATCTATATAAGAACCTAAATATTTACTTTATGTCTTTCACATGTTCACCGCCCCTGTGGCGTAAAACTAGCCGAAAGGCTTTATCTTGTGCAGTCTGGTAAAAGAACCCTGAAGGGTTGGCCAGACGTTAAACTAATCCCACAAACAAACAATTTCACATGTGCTTCTTAAAACTATGTGATGTATATTCAATTTTTGATGCTTTGCGCTATACAAAGATAAAATGATATAAATGTAGTGTAAGTAAGGCATCAAAGGAGGCATACCGGATTTGGATTGTTCTTTTGTTGTTGTGCACTGGGGCATGTAATTGGGCTATTAGCACCTCCCCCACTCCCCCCTGCCCTCTCCCCTCTCCCCTCCACCCTCCCCCTGTCCTTGCCCCTCCACCCATGATTGGTCAAGGCAGTCCCCCCTGCTTGGCCCTGATTGACAGGTGAGGGTGGTGTGAGCCCCACCCCACCCCCATTGAATGGGTCTAGACCCTTAAAATCGACAGCGTGACAGGGCCGTTTTTTAAATTCGACAGGCGACATCAGAACTAAGGGACAAATGACATCACAGGCATACCAGACTTCCGCGGATCCGCGGAATTCCGCGTTTTTTGAAATATTTTGGGCCACTTTTGAGATTCATCCAAATCCGAGGAGAAAATATTTTTTATATAGAGGGGGGTAGGGGGTCCTGATAGATTTTGAAGACTAAAATGAAAATTCAGTCAATTTTTGGGGTTGGTTTCTCCTTATATATTAAGAAGAAAGGGACATTTCTCTCTTTTATATGACATAATAGAGCAATTTCTTCTTTAAAAAAGAGTTTTTAATGCATTTATGATAGATTTCTTAATTTTCCGCGGAAATGGCATTCACTGACTGGCATGCCTGCATCAGCCTTTTCTTAAATTCGACAGGGGACAGAGCTAATTCTTAAATTCGACATGGGACAAGGGTCAAAACCAAGATATAAGGACAGGCGACACAGCCGTTTTTTAAATTTGACACGCGACACTGGACCCCCCCATCTAGACCCCTCATTGAGACGTCCACTGCGGCCCCCATCCCCCACCACACCCATGAGTGCTGGCCGGTCGGTCTAGATCACGGCAGTGGGGAAGTAGGGGAGTGGTGGTGGTAGGGATGGGGGGGGGGGGGGGGGGTTAGTGAGTGGACGGGCTGGATCGCGGCAGTGGGGAGGTAGGGGAGTGGTGGGGGAGGGGGGGGGGCATGCCAGAGTATGCGGAATAGAGTCTTATCCCGACCTCCCGCGTCCGTCACGGTTCAGTGAAGGCTGGACAAACAAACTCACGTGGTGGGGGTAGTGCGACACCTGATTGGTGGAGATCTATTACATAATACTGATAAGGCCTCTGAGCACCCTTCCCATTGGCTAGAATTAAATCAGAACTTTTAATACTGAAAAATGTTTTTAAAATACAAGGCAACTGTTCACAGTTAAGTCTTATATATCAATAAAAAGATCAAGATCTGCACTATGTGATCATTGTTAGAGCAGCCTTTTACCTTGTATACCTAAAGAGTTATAGGGGGTTGAACATGACCAATTTACACATGCTCAAAGAGAAATTAACCCCTGGCTTGTCTGGGTAGCAGTTCTGGGCCTCAGTTACACACTAGGTGGCGTGGTCTGGAATCTCATTTATTCCGTACTTTTTGACAAGGGGATGGGGGTTACCAAACAGGCTTCTGATAAAATTTGCAATAGATAATGACAATTATTGCATATTTGTTTAATACTTTACTTCATCATTAAAGGTTTTATAGACTGGTGGACCGTAAAAGACTGATGTAAATAAGATGTATTATGAAGACTTCATGTAAATAAGATGTATCATGTTTTTGATCAATTTCTTAAATTTCCACACAAATGCCATTCAGTGACTGGCATGCTTGGGGGGAGGTAGTTCAGTAGTCATTGTTTACCTCTCAAATTCCGCAAGGCATCTTCGGCCGGCATCTTCAGCCGGCCGAAAATCTTTAGATTTCTAGTTGATGTCTTGCGCTATACAAAGATATCATGATATAGATATAGTCTAAGTAAGGCATCAAAGGAGGCATACCGGATTTGAATTGTTCTTTTGTTGTTGTGCACTGGACTGTGTAATTGGACTATTAGCACCTCCCGCACTCCCCCTGCCCCCTCGCCTCTCCCCTCCCCCTGTCCCTCCACCTCCACCCATGATTGGTCAAGGCAGTCCCCACTGGTTGGCCCTGATTGACAGGTGAGGGACCCACCCACCCCCACTGCGGCCTTAGACTGTAGTTACGTCCAAGTCTGCTAGGTGATCAAACTGGCCATTATGCAATAGCTAAGTGGGGCGGGACGGACTATGTGGCCCCCAGCCCCCACCACACCCCTGAGTGCTGGCCGGTCGGTCTAGATCACGGCAGTGGGGAGGTAGGGGAGTGGTGGTGGTGGTGGGGGGTAGGTCGTTCAGTATTCATTGTTTACTTCTCAAATTCCGCAAGGCATCTTCAGATTTCTAGTCATGTTCCCCGGACTGAATTTCCTTATTTAGTTGTATGATATCTATTCAATTTTAAAAGATAGGCTTTATGACTCATCTCTGGCATTATTGGATGTTTCAACAGATGATAAATTAAATTAGATTTTGTGAATACAAGATTTTATTTGCTGTAGCCAGGACATTTGCTGATGGCAATCTATTCTCTTATTTCAGTATGGCATAACAACTTGATGGTTGACGTGGTCCGACAGCTCCAGATGACGTTATCAGTTTTGACGCAGGAGTGACCTTTGACCTCCAAAATTATCCACTACTTTCTTTTTAATCATCCCATCATTACTTTAGATTTCTCATCATAAAGCATCACCTGTTAAATTCATGTATGAAAGTTTTGTTCAGTATATTAAGAAACTTGCTATGATTATGCGAAGCAACCTTGTCGGCTGTGAGTGATTAAGGAGTACATGTGCATTAGGATCAAGTGCAATTCTTGAGAAGACCCCTCTGTTGGCAAAATTGTCGCAAAACATTGTATTATTTACCGTGTAAATAAATAATACCTTCATGCATCTAGAACTTTTGTGAATTTTGTTCTAATTGAGAATATTCTGCACCAGTAAATTTGGAGAAGGCAGAATATTGTGATTGTATTATTTATATAATCTGCGAGAAACTAAGGTAATGTTGGTTTGCTACGTAGATCAGAGACAGTTTTTCCTTCTACTTCGAGATTTCTTGGTGTACCAAATTAATTTCACAAGTCAGGAATTTAACGGGCATGCCAGACTTCCGCAGATCTTTGCTATTCCACATTTATACAAAGTATTTTGGAGATTCGTCCAAATCAAAATCAAAGAGAAAATTTTACATAGGAGGACTGAAAGAGTTTGTTTACCAGAATGAAAATTTTGGTACGCTTCAACAGGCATGTAAGACCTCCGCGGAAATGCGGAATTCCGCTTTTCTTGATTTTTTGGGGATCATTTTTGAGATTCATCCAAATCTGAGGGGAAAATAGTTTTTCTATAGGGGGTAGACAATTTTGCAATCAAGTGAAAGAATATGTAAACATTTTTCTGAATTTTAAAGATGATTCCATAATGTTTTGCCTTAGTTCGGATGTAATACATTAATTTCGCTCTTTACATTGAGTTTTATATCTGTTTCTGACCAATTTTATCATTTTCCGCGGAAATGACTTTCCATGATTATCATGCCTGTTCAAATGGGGGATTTCTCTATGAATTTCTAGGGGACACAGCTCCTTGTATGTTTTATCAGTCAAAGTATTTTTTCTTTGTTGAAAATTCAGGTTTAAATGTGCTTTTAATTTAGTTTCAATTAACTTTAATTTCTGTGGAAAAGACTCAAGAGAAAGTGGCATTCCTGCCTTTGCATTAGGGCTTCATTTTGGGTTGTTTTCCAGTAGGTCTAAGGCCTTGTCTTCGTGATTGTCAAAAACCCTAAAGGTATGGCCGGACGTTGAACTAACCCCACGAACAAATCGTGAGTCAATATTGTTCCAGTAGCAATAAACACCCAAATGGGTGTGAATATATTGATATCAAAAATATTAAATATCAGACATTTTTGGAAATTACAATCATTCTGACATATTTATTATATTAGCAGTTCTAGCAACTTTTTGCTTTAATCCACCAACAAAATCGTGCCTCCAAACATTTAGAACTGGGTTGTACTTTAAATGAAATACTCGAACTCTGCCATATTCCCAACTGTTGACTGATTCCAAGGATATCTACTTTAGTTGAAAGGGATGATAAGGGTTCTTGTGAATAGAAAATATGAATCAAAGATCCTTTTTAAAAAAAGTGATACAAAAGTCAGGTATCAATTCCATACCTGGTGGGTGAATTCTGTATTCCAGAAGTAGTAATACCCACAAAGTTCCTTTGACTTGAACCAACAAATAAGCTATTGTAAAAATTACATCACTTTATCAAATACTTGGTCCAAAATATAACAGAATTCCCATTTGAGGATTAAACATGACAAGTACATGTATTCGTTAGATATTGGTCCAAAGCAGAATTGATATAAGAAAAACCACTCACTGATACAGGGATCCTCGTAGTGGGTGTGTGATTCATCACACATGCAGACATGTAAGAGCTCTACTCAAGTGCAGAATTCCATACTTATTTTTTTTTTTTTAAAGAAAAATTTGTGCCATTTCTAAGATTCATCAAAACCTGAAGAAAATGTATTTCTTATAGGGGAAGGGAGTCTCATTGGCCCCACAGTAGCATTTCATAAAGCTTAATAGCAATGGAAAAAATAATGTTCTCGGAGGATCTTTTAATTCATAATGAACAACATTTAACTTTCATAACATGAAATGGGTAAATTTCTTTATTAAAATTGGAAGATAGAGGTGTTTTTAATTGACTTTTTCAAATTTTCTGCTCAATTGAGTTCCATTGACTGCCATGTCTGATATTAAGAAAATGATCTTGCATTTACAGCTAGCGTTTTCAAATTTCCTGACAATTCTGTTTTAAGTAGAAAACAACACAACAGTATAACTTCAAGTGACAGGAAATTTTATCTATAAAGACGTATTTTTAATGAATACACGTTTATCAAAGCATATAGTTTTAAAGTGGTCCACAGCTCACTTGTTTAACAACCGGTCTCTTGTTCAAACATTCAATACTGCATGATGGAAAAATACAAGGTTTTTGTTTGATGTGTGAAACAGTCATATATTAGCCTTCTGGAATGAGGAAGGAAATACATTCATCCATTAGCCTGATACCTGCCTTATATCTTATCAAATGAAATCAAATTACTGATATTCTGGGGTAAACTATATAATACCCGTTGAGAGCATACATCAAGAAACAGTAGAAATATTACTTAGGTAGTCAATGACAATTTATAGTGGATTGCAATTTCTTGAGATTCATGTTACAGAGAGATTGTATTTAAGCTGGTGAATGTTACAAGCGTTTCAAAATAATTGCTGATGTGGTGATATGTTAGCATTTTACCACATTCATATAATAATGGGTAGAAAATTGACTTTTTGATAATACTTCAATTTCTGTTGTCTTCATGAAATACCATTTTACTGACTAAGAAACAAGAAAAAATTGTATCGTGAGAGGCAAATTAAACTGTTTTAACCAAATCCATATATTCATTTCGTTGCTTTGGACGGATTTTCTCCAACGGCTGGAGAATACTTAAAATATATCACAGAGTACAATGGACGGAAACATTCCTCAGATATGAACACTTCATAGGTATGCTACTATTCTAAGAGTGCAATGAGGTCAAGATACATAACTTTGATATGAACTATTCTAAGACATACTTTCATGTGATGTAAGTAGATGTGGAATCTAATTAGACTACCGTAGTAGACTTAGAGAAAAAAGGAATTGCATTCCAGTAACCTAACCAGTTGAAACTCCATCAAGCTTGTGTTCCACTTAATGATTTTGTCGTCTTGCGATAACTGAATGAATGACGTTGCTATAATATAGCTATTCAAAAGCTACAGCAATGAGATATGAGCTATGTGTCACCTAGTGATCTTTTATTGTGATATGATATCGTAGCTGGTGATATCTAATAGCGATGATATCACATTAATAAATTCTATCAGTGACATCCTGCCATTATATATCGCCATTTGTGATAGTATATCGGCATAAAATCCGAAGGGAAACAGTGCAGAGTTGACTGAATGTTTTTGCCCAAACCTAAATGAAAAGTTAGAAAGAAAAAAGCTTGTGAATGTACAGAGACAGTTTTGAATTGAGAATCGCTATGGTGACGTAAACAACACACAGTATCACTGAATTATACAAGGTCTCATCTACACAATACAATTTACATAATGATAAATGTGGTTTCAACATTCATGTGCCTGAGAAACGATAGACCCTCATAAAAGAATTTAAGATCATGGCCTTTGTAAGAAATTCAAGGCTTGAAAAAAGTATGGCCTTCATAGAAGGTTCATGTGTCAAGATTATGGTCTTCGAAACAGGTTCGAAGTTTCACAATTATCGCTTTCCTAAAGGGTTCAAGGTGTCATTACTACAGAGATGCCACTCTTGAAACGTGAAAAATACGGAACCACATTTCCGTATTTTAATACAGAAACAACTGAAGCAGTCTATTTTTCTGTATTAAAGCTCTGATACTGAAACAAAGTATATGCTCATGAAACGTAATATATATCTAAGTAGTGTTACACAAAACTGAATAGAAAAATATTTTCCTTCTACAATTTTGGCCCTTTTTAAAACTTGTTGTCAAAGCAAAAAAATACGGAAATCCGTATTTATACGGAAAAGTAGCATCTCTGTTACTATTAACTTCATAACTGGTTTGAGGTTTCAAGGTCATTGGACCGTGATTCTGGAAGAGTCTTTTGATTGTCCATACTCTTTCAAGCATTCCAGGTTACATGTTTGATACGAGATGCTTGCTGATCCTGGGTAAGAGCTTTAGTGCTTTCCACACACCCACTTGAGGTTTGTTTCTGAAAGTTCCATGAATTCCCCAACGGATTTTGATTTACACTGGCACGCATACGCTCGCCATCCTGAAAGTGAAAAGAAGATTGTTCATCTGAATTATCGTATTACAAGATATGTACTGAATACAGGAAAAACGAAATGATGGTTCTAAGGAATAGCATCCTGAAAATGAAAAGAACAGTGTTCAAGACGTCAAAACCACTCATCAAGAAACATTTTCAGACATATGTATTAAAGTGAGAACCAAGTGAAGGCCTTTTACGACAGGTTGTTAAAAAATGTCAATCATAAGCCCTTTAAAGGGTTTCATTTGATAAAACCGTATCAAAAGTTTGTATTGTCCCCTGCTTTGTACATACAAGCCTAAATAAGTGACATACAAACTAAGGACTCAATTGATTGTTTCTTCAAGTGGTATTAGTTCTAGTTAATTAAGAACTTATCTCTTATTCTATTTCTATACATACCGTGCCTGTTTACTAGATTTACTTTCAACTTCTCGAAGTCTGGAATGTTGTTCCTAAGAAAGAGGTAGTCTGTTTTGGGATGCCAGCACAGGTCTTCGAAAATCTCTACTTTAAAATCACAGTCTGTGCATCGAAGATTGTCGCACGTCCTGAAAATAAATCATAAAAATATCACACACCATTTCAGAACCTACATTCCTGCATTACCTAATCTCATGTGAAATATTCTGTAATGTAGAATAGACAGTGTTTATAACTTTTAAAACTAATTTGTCATTTTTATATTTTAAAGAGAAAATAATTCATATAGTACTCAGTTTAGAAATATACATTTCCATTGCGTTTATTTAAAGAAGGAAGAAAATTATGGAGACATAGGCTTCAGTTTTTAAATTTGTATATACCTCTGATGAACACCAGTGGCAATCCCTCTGGGGCACTCCGACCCACCCAGGAAGACGGGGAAGCATCTGTAGGGACAGAATGAAACTTTTTAAAGAATCTAATAATTTGTATTGTACTTTTTGTTGGTATATTTTCTGTGGTATCATTGTTCAAAGTGTTATTGCAGAAAGAATTGCTGCGTTTTTCTCCCTCTCACTAAGTACAAATTTGTTTATTTCATAATCATAATAAAGTTCTTCCGATGCTTTATACATTTGTATACATGTACACAGGCTAAGAAAATTCGGCCAAAATCACGTGTTCACATACGACTTTAGGTTGTCCACATACAACTTTAGGTTGTCCACAATATACAATTTCTTATATTAAAACAAGCTATGACAAGAGACGGAAAACAATTTTTTATAGGTAAATATTTTTGTGATTAATTCAGAATGTCTTCATGGTCGTCACGAGGGCAACCAGAAATCATTTTCTGGTCGTCCACAGCCATTTTCTGGTCATTGAGGACACGCAGATTTTCCTAGCCTGATACAATGCAATGATATGATCATAACAGAACTTCCTTTTTGTTTAGATCTGATTAAGTAATAAGTATATTAAAAAGCTAGATTTAATAGTGCTTCAGATAATTTGATCTTAGAGTAGATAAGATTGAGACCATGTGACACATTCAGTAAAGCAGAGCGTTTTCTTACATACTGACTCAATGTCTTGACACATTTGAAATATCTGAAATAATGTCGCCTTTCCTAAATTTCGAAGTACCGGTATACTACATATTGATTTGGAATGTATTAAAGTGCCATACCCACTAGGCGATTTTAGGTGACCAGCAACTGCATAAGAGACAAATCGCCTGGCAACTGTGATCACCAGGCGATTGTGAGGAGTGATTCACATGGGTATCGCCCAACAATTTTACCGTCGATTCTGCCAGTCGCAGAGATGCCATTGATATCCAACTGATGAGAAAGTAGGAAAAGTAGGAAACACTTTTCCTACTCTTTTCCTACTCTTTTCTAGAGCAACTAAGAAATAACCTCTAGGAATAGAATTTTCACACTGAATTTGTACTGGAATAGTGTGAAACTAACACAAAAATACTCTATAACAGATATTGAAGCAATGTAGGAAAAATCAGATTATCCAAAAATTACCAAAAAGTAGGAAATCATACAAAGGAGGGGAAAATGGCATCTATGCAGTCGCCCAATGGCCGTCAATGTTAAAGTCGCCTATTGGGTATGGGGCTTAAGTCACGCTTATTCTTCTCACTTTCCGGTTCCTGTGGCCTTTGGTGCTGCTAAACTTGTTGAGTTGGTGAGGCTTCGTGAACGTGAAGTCTTATTAGGAGCTTCTTCCTATAGTTGCACAACATGAATAACAAATCGTTATCTATTGTAGTATATATATACTAAATATATTTTTGACGGATCAAAGAAAGTATTCTTCTATATTAACAAATTCATTATTTACAACAGCTATGCCCTTAAGGAAATACATTCCTCTAACAGAAACAGGCATCAATGCGTTGGTCACGAACAAGGTTCTTTTAGAATGTCAAAATATGAAAAGTGATTGACGAAAGAGTTAAGGTTTTTGCTTTAATTTTAGTCTTTCTTTGTAATTCAAAACTAACTCTCCCAGGCCGTAGGCGGGAGCGGTATCATCGCCCAACACTGCCTTCTTTTGTATATCATAATGCGGAAATAGTATTCTCATAGACACTCCACAATATATGAAATCAAATTCTTAACCCATCTACCTTAATTTGTACACTACGACTACAAAACTTGATCTTCAGGGACTTAGAAATATATAGAAAAAATATTGGGATGTGACCGAGTATCAATAACATGTTTACTTACTAGTTGTACTGAGTCGTCAAATATCTCATCAATCATGGAATTTAGGTCTGCATCTCCCCGCTTTTTGGTTCTGAAAATAGAAAACGTCAAAGTAAAGTACAAACTATTACTGACACTGATAGAATTGGTGCTGAATCCTAGCCCCCCCCCCCCCCCCCCCCCCCGGTTAGGAAAACCCTGAAAATCACTTACACAGAAGAATGGGTTCTTATGCTATTGTCATATAGATAATACAATTTAGTATTTTCTTGTGAGTTGCAGATCCAGCATTTTGAAAAGTAGTGGAGATTCTAATAAAACAATTGTATGAAAATTGTCCTTTCTCCCCAAATTTCATATCATCAGGCTAGAATTTCTAGGAGGTGGAAATCTGGCATGCCTGTAAACACTGCTCTTTTTCACATTTGGTGAATAACATCAGGGATGTAAGTCGGGTTTGATGAAAAAGTCTGAAACTCTTGCTCTTATAGGATTTTTTTTTAATCAAAGAAATTTTAGGAGTCATACTTGGAATTGCATTAATATCAACCAATCAGAGGCCAGTATTTATTCACTGCTCAGAAAGGTTTCAGACTATTCTGATAATTTGAACTTAGTCTGAAGAAAGTCTGAACTGGTTTTAATGTTTAGAAACTGTATTCAGAAGTGGATTTTCAAGCCCATTGTCACTGTCAAACATGTCTTTCGATACTATTGAGGTTTTGTCCATATTTTAATCATATTTGATCAATTTTGTGCCAGTTTCCTTAAGTCTTAAAAAATCTGAAATCAGACTAAAGTCTGAAAACTGACATCCCTGTAACATGAACAAAGTGGATGCCTAAAAATTATATCCTTTCTGAAAATTTGACCAGTAATGGATATTTTTGTCATGAACAGACTGTCGACATTGCCATGGACGTTACGTTTTCAGGTATAATGTGATGTTTGACATGTGTCATGGACGTGCTGTTTGACATCAGGACACATTCCACATAATCTTCGTATATTTTAAAAATATTTCAGCACTAGGTCATCTTAAATTGTTTCACAGGAAGCTTATTTTGCATTTACTGTAATATAATTACATATCATAGGCTTTAGTTTATGTATTGTAAATTATATTTTCTAAATCAGTTAATGCTTTTTTGCCATCACATCCATGACATTGACATTCTCTCAATCATCACGTCCATGACACTAGATAAAAAGTTGTAAATCTCTTTATGTGACATCTACATTTTCAGTTCTGAAACTTTTGAATATATTTTTCTTTTTAAATGTATCAAACGACAATTATTTATAGCTATATTACATTTTTCTAATTTTGGTTCTACAAATATCTGAAGTCAATCAAACAGTTTTTGTCATGGACGTGATAGTGTGTCATGGACATGACACCAAAACAATTTGTTGACAATGTTTACCCCTATTTTTCTCATAATTCAGGAACTGCTATGTACAAAAAGAAATAGATGAAATCCTCAGTTTAATCATGTCTTTACATATTTCTAATATACTTAAGATACTATCAGATCGAAAACAAAAAAATGTTACATTAAAATTTAAATGTGATGGACAGAGTAGGCCTATCGGAAATGAATTTAACTTTTAATTTTTTGACAAATCTTATTAAACTTTTAAAGGCGTCTCATCCGTGAGACAGACATAATTTGCTACTTGTTTGTTTGTTGGGGTACTTAACCATCTTGTCAATCACACAAGGTTTTTTCCAGACTGCACAAGGTAATGCTTTTCAGCTCACGGGTGATCGTATCAATGATATGGTTTAGGAGAAACCCACCGCCAGGTTAGCAAGCTCAAGTAACATCTGGCACATGAGCAGAGCTAGATAGGTGGTTCTGAGATCAGGAGTACCAGATGTGTGGAGTGAGCGGACAATCTCCCGGGCTGATACTACTCAAAGGAAACTCAGTGACATATATTACCTGTATTTGGACTTAATAAATACTATCCTTTCAAGCGAGTGTTCCCTGTCATCCCTGAATTAGGAACTAAGTTCGAGGAAGATTAACAATCTAGACAAGATGGAAGACTGCGATCAACTGCTGGTTATTGGAATAATTCACATGGAACTTAATGGAATGTAGTCTAATCTTTCACGAGAAAAGTAAACCCCATAGTTCACGACTAAGAGAATTACCTGTTAGCAAGGCTCACGGAATTTTAAAATTGTTAGATGTCGTGCGGACACCCTAACCGGCATTGTGGGTGTCCTGCAACATTAATATTAAGGCATGATTTCTAGGGTGTCCACAGGACACCCTGAGGGTCCTGCCTGGGTGTCCTGTGCCTTTGGAGGGGTGGAAAGGAGACCCAGGACGATGATTTAGCCTATAGATCTACCAGGCAAGAAACAACCCAAAAACTTGAAAAAATCCAACCCTCTGCAAGTTTTTTGTACACTAAATTGTTATTTTTCATCCCATGTCATTGAACTTTATATCTCTAGATTCTACACACTTTTTTCTTTCTATTGATATAATAAGCATGGCCATATGTTAGATTGATTTCAGGAATACTTTGATGTAAAGTATGATGAAGCTAGATAAGTTTTTAAAAAATGCACAAACATTCAAAAAGAAATTATAGAAAACAAATTACTGATGGACACTACGACACACTCTACTATAGTATAGGTGAATGCAGGGCAATCCCATTTCTCATAATGAGCTGTTAAAATCATGCCACTATGCTCCACTCTCCAAGCAAACTCATATACAGTGGTAACAGTCTGCTTGGGGATAGGTACATTGAGGGTGCTGATATAACCCATGCAAGATTATGAGCAGAGTTTAATCCCCCCGATGCTGGAGACATCGGTATTTTGCACCAATGTTAAGTCTATGGGGGCAGTTTCAATGTATCTCTGTAAATACATGGAACTTTTGGCTGATTTTTAATATATAAACAGATCATGACTACACCTCATGAACAATTTTTGTTCTATAGAAAATATAAAATGTCTTGAAAAAAAATAAGAGGGGTTTCAGACATCATGGTGTATTAATTTTGATCTGTATTATCTAAATACAAAAAGAGCAGTTTCTTGCCTGGTAGATCTTATAGTCTAGTGTGGACATAGCCATAGGCATAGGAGCCTACACCTAAAATTAGTGTCAGTAACTTGACTTGAGTAAGTCACATTCATGATTATCCATGATTCAAGTTCACAAATTGAGTGAAGACAAAATGTACGTAGTCTACGTTTTCAAATAAACATGATCATTGATTTGCATATATTTGTGCAGTGTATTGTAGCCTAGGCCTATTACCTACCCAGATTCTGATCTGTTTGTGCTGGTTGTTTTCACAACTTGAGGCGTCTCTTTCTCAAGTTTCTGCAACTTTTGCTGGCTTGAGCGACCGGCGTCTTGCTTTGAAGCACAAAATTTAGACTCCACTTCGTTTAACAGATCGTCCAAGTCATCATCCATGATCACTTATATAAATGTTTTACGCGTAACCAAAAAGATCCAGCTAGACACACGCTGGATAGGAGAAATCGAAGTTGTTTATCGATGTTGTTGACGATGACAGGTCTCTGAGATACGACAGGCGGCCGCCATGTTGAGATGGCGCAGTCCCGCACGGAATGTACGGTGGCCGAGAAGTACGTCATCTCTCTGACTCTATGATCAAGTGACAAAAAAATCCAATTCATTTTTCCTGTTCATTATAATTATTATGTGACCCAACGAGGGGAAAGGGTGCTCCGAGGTTATCATATATCCCATCATTAGACTAATTGTTAAGGAGATATGAGTAATTTTATGAAAAATAGTGAAAATATTTCATTAGGCTGAACTATAGAGGGTTTAATTATCCATTTAAAGTTAATACGTGTTTGTGTTATTTCGTTGTATAGATAATAGCTAGCTCCATTCGCAGTCTCCCTCCTCGTCGACTTCGGTCGTCCAATAGTTCCCTCATCATGTAAGACGTGAACACTCGTTGTGAAAGGATTTGTTGTTTATTATCCAATGTCTAGTCGTTCCGTGACAAGAACTCGATTGACCATGATCAGTCCCAAGGTTAGAGTTCCCTCAAACATATTCAGTCAACGCTCCGCGCTCTAACACAATTTCTATATGCCTCTCTCCAGAACCTAGACTGCAGATTAAAGGTCCAACCTTCACAGGATGTTTACTCACACAGTGCTTGCAGCTACTCTGGTTAGCTAAGAGCGGAACACATTATTATATGGTGGTACGTCACACCTTAACTCCTCCCTCATTTCACTACTGTCAAAGTGAAACATTGGCTTACACGTGTGCTTCTAAGCTCACGTTATACGGAAGATGCGAGTCTGAGGTTTCAG
Organism: Lepidonotus clava; assembly: GCA_936440205.1. Taxonomy (NCBI): domain Eukaryota; kingdom Metazoa; phylum Annelida; class Polychaeta; order Phyllodocida; family Polynoidae; genus Lepidonotus; species Lepidonotus clava. Next base: position 34,799,612 of record OW387140.1, read on the forward strand.
GGGGAATCCCCGGCCATTTGCGCATCGCGTAGTGAACATCGCGACGGGAAATGAGGGGGACAGCTCCAACCACATTCTTCCTATCACGCATTGAATTGCAGTGGCGGAACCTCAGCCTGGAGACTGTCAAAGAGGGATTCCCCGCCGATTGCAAAATAACTAGACTTCCCCTGACTATTTGGAGGCCTGTTTGGGATTCCTTGGATCAATACAAAACTTTTTCTCGCTTACAGCATGAAGATTGGACCACAATTTAAAAAGTTAGAGTGAAATAACCTGTTTCTCCCCATACATAGCCATAGTAAAAGACCCCAACGTTTCCGATCGCGATTTCCCCGGAATTTAGGTGCGCGATGTTCTTTTTTGAGACCCGCATGTTCCGTATACTGCCCAAACATGGACTGGCCACCCGCGTCAGTACAATCGACGGCGGCTAAGTTCGAGGATAGATATGGTGGTAATCGATCCTTGATTAGTGTCATAACTTTGAGTTACCTTGTCACTAAATTTTAATAATAATTTTTTAGAATCTTCGTGTACAATGGTATCCAGCATACAGTAAGATGTTTCAGTTTGTTTACAATGGTATCCATCATACATCGAGATATGTAGTTATGATTAACTTAACCAATTTTAAGGATGAGGATCTTCCCATTTTACAAGACTCAATTAGTCAACCAGCAGTTCGCTCATCTACATTAGTACCAGCGACATCAATACAATGTACCTTGTAAGAGTACTCAACTGTCTACCTCTAAAGACCAGTATTAATAATTCACCAGCGTTACCAATGCAAAAGAATTCACATATCCAGTTGACAGGTCGGCGAAGGTCTAATAAAGAGGTGATCCATATATATTAACATGGAGTTTGTCCTTTCATTTACAACAAAGCTAAGCTAGCATTCAGCTCGTGCAGTTTTAGTTGTTCGGACTTGTTTAACAACTTAGTCTCACCACATTTGATAGGTCTCATTTACAATCAAAATAGGTCGACATGAGATAAGTCTTCACGACTCTCATTACTCATAGTTGTTTTTCTTAGTTTTTCGTTCCTTTTCCCGCACTCGAAACGATTAGGAATGACTAGTATGTAACCTAGTCTAATACATTTGTAATTCGTTGCACCACAACATAGCACACAAATTACATGCACAATTTTCAAAACCTTGCCAATGAACAGAGAAGGCAGTATTTTTTCCAATTCAACTGGCAAAAGTGAACAGAAGGACTGTATCGTCTCCAAAACGACTGGGAAAGAACTCACAACGCGTACAGGCAAAGATTATCATGACAACACATGATTAACAAGATAACTAGTGGACTGCAAAAGTTACTGTCTCGTATACTCTATAGCGTGTAAGGTTCAAGATTGATTATTCCACCATTTTCAAGGAATCCTGTCAACAGAATAGTATTCGTCCAAAGGGCGTTACTCTAATCCCTATGGTGAGAAATAAACAAGACGTTCTCACCAGAAGAGAAAAAGAGATAGACCTGTCATTCCATTACAATTGACTAATGACCATGGGATATGCCATTCAACTAGGCAAGAACACTTCGCTTCGAAACATTGATGAGGATGATCAAGAGGTATGAAAAGACTGAAGTGTTTGGTGAACTCCCATATTTTAGTGGTCGAGTCAAAAGTGGAAAGTGACAGGGGAGGATTTCTGACCCACATTGTCTCGATTCCGAGCACTAACCCTCTATATTAAAGTAAAAACCTCTCATATATTTTATGGGTTATGCACTAGCCCATTGCAATTTGGTGGAACTCCCCATGATTTAGGATTAAATCAAGCATACAATGCCTAAACCTGGAGTTTTTAAGTAAGTAAGTCAGACAACCCTCATCTACCAAGAAGTGGGACCCAACATGTTTGGAACCAGGCAGTCAACCGACTGCAAGACTTCTTCCCGATAGACAATAACTGGTATAGAGCCCAAATGGACGGTCAGGTCGCCAGCATCGGAAATGATCTCTTTTTGCATGACAACAACAGCACCTCTGTCATATCCTCAAGGAAATTCCGTCAATGGATCACTTGTTCAGTCAAGAAGCATTGCTCCGACTACCATTGTGAAGAACCAAACGGCTCAAACATCAATGGGGACAGACAAGTTTATGGCGAAGTACAGGACGTGTTCCTTTTGGAAACAAGGGACTCAGCTATAGAAATGTCACCAAATGTCAAGGACATATTCACCAAATGGCGCTGATCATGTCAAGCTACCAATGGAGGATATCAAGGTAAGAGTCGGTCCATGCGATGCAAGGCCGTCTCAAGGTGCGGCACGGAGTACTAACCACTCACTACCTAACATTGAGAACTCCCCCCTCCCAGACCTCCTAAGACAAGAGTCATTAGAAGTAAGAGTTGGTGATGTAGATGTAGTATTAAGTCTACAGGTGACAGCTTTCACTTAGAATGAATGACAATAGGTGGAAGAGAACACAAGAAACATGTGTATCAGTGACCTCAACATCACATATGCAGGATATGTATGTTACTGCAAATCTTACTTTGCAAGAGAGTGACGAGGTGGACATGAATTCCAAGATGGACCAGTCTAATGAGATGACGACAAACCATTATAGGCTTTCACATAGGTTTTTCGTTATATGTACTGTCCCACACCGGAACAGCACTTACAACATATTACAATATAGCAAGTTTTAACAGTGAGAGAGAGCTTCCGCGGTTTTACTACACACCTTCAGATAGAATTTCTATAGGACACCCTTCCAAAGTCAAGCACATGTCTTTTATCCCAATGGGACATAAGCAGTAACAGTGAGATATTTGGATGCCCCTACGCGTCACAAACACACGGTTCGTGGCATGGACATATTTACGCTTTGACTTGGAATACCCCGATCAGCAACTCTGGGTCGCGGGGCTTTGATGCAGCATCTGCTCGCCCAGCAATGGTTTTAAGGTAAGTTAAGATGTTCAAAACAACAATGCCGATATTAAGAACATCGCTCACGCACCGTTCTGGACTCAGCCATCACAAAAAGGTGTGTTTATGGTAAGTTTTTGCAAAGAATGATGATGAGTTTTGTACAGAAGCCTTACTGTAACAATATTTTGGCCCCAGGTCCCTAAGAGTCGACCTGTTACCATGGCTTTTTGAGATGATAAGAGTAGAAGAAGACTAGCACCATACCTTCACCAGCCTATCTTTCTTTTCCCCCATAGGATTCATCATGCAATTACCATTTAAACGGAAGAATCTACACTATTACTACAATATCACGGTTCACCTACCACCCGGTTGACCAATGAAAAGAGGTAAGTGTGAATCGAGAAACAAGGATCTTTCAGACTTGCTTTTCCAATAACACAATTGTTTTTCAACACGACATGCAATATGAAACATTTGTTTTTAACACAACATGCAACATGAAACATATTTTTAGAGCTATTCCAGCAACTGACCTCCATCAGCAACTGAAATATACCCTTCCCCCCTTTGTTTTGAGGCTCCCGCCCATAGTTTTGAAGAGTACTATTTTACGGCGAGAGACCTCCCCTAGGAAGAATTATAGGTGGTGTGGCGCATAACGGACCCCAACTTCCGAGAGCGTCCACCAAAGCTGACTCACATCGTCGTGCGTTGACTAGGTGTAGTAGGAAGGCTTCCTTCGCTACCACTTAACATCCTAATTGTTCACTCACTCAGTTCACAGCCCGCTGATGAGCTTCACATAGATGTTTTTCCAACCCTTGATTATTGTGTTCGGAGCAATCCTGCGCCCGAAATATTTTTCTACCTTCTGCCTTATTTAGCATAATCAGTAGAGCCAACCAATCGAGGTTCTTTGCCCCTTTTAGCAGGTTTTTGCGAAATTATAGATTCCATAATTACATAAATTATGTGTAGTCAGCAAAACCCGATTAGCACCTTGTGAACCGAGTGGCTACTCACTAAATTCTATAATTTCTATTATTTTACCCGGGTCGAATACCCAATGGTAAACTTTCGACACAGAAATAACATCATAATTTCGACTCCAACTCTACTTACGTCAGGGTCTTTTCACAGATGCCTGTGTGAACACATGTAACCACTTTGCATGCGACAAATCAAAAAGCAATCATATCCAGCATCTGCAGGAGTTACTTTCGCTGAGTGTTAAAACAACCCGTAATGTCCCGTCACGAAATGAGGAGATTATTTTGGCGATACCACAACCATTTTATAGCACCATTTCTCCCATGAGGTATCACAATGGGGACGAAAAGGATGGATGGATGACGCCTACATTCTGAACGAATGTTTCGTTATTATTATGCCAGTTCTGCATAATATGGAGCCACTTACTTGTACTTCTCATGTATGGAACTCGAATTAGCTAAGGTAAAGGTACCATCCCCAGCATAAGTCACGGATTTGACGCGACAGAATTCTTTGAGAAGACATGCTCCAAAAAGGGTGTCACTGACCGTACGGGGTGCGGTAACATGACGTATACTTCAGTAGAAGATATACCGCATACACTCTAGTTGTATTACTAGAAGGCGGTCTTCCCCCTAAAAGTAGCAGTGTAGGACACATACTTTAGAAGTAGAATTTAGAGTATTACACTAAGCCGAGCACAGTCGTGTAATATGAAACTTACCCTGTGAGGTCTATAGATACGTGTAGACCTGGCCTACTCAAGAGCGTACCGCTCGTTATTTTACTAACCCCTCAATATGTATTTTGGCAAGTCATTGCCACGGTGTTAGAATAAGGGTTATTAGATAATTATCTTATTATGGCGTCGTCAATCCATCTCAGCAACAAAAGCACTTACCCTGCATTGTGAACAAATGTGTACCAAAAGACATTTCAACAATAGTAGTGTAACACTGTTGATAATTAATAATTGTCCTTTGCTGATAATCCTGTGGTTTTCTTTAGTTCAGTTCAAATTCACTCTTCTCAATGTTTGTTGAGTGTAGTATAGGTATTGTCACACACGGTAAGGTGCCATTTACATCGCGAGGGCAGATTCCATCTCCTCACGTGCGGTAAGTCTTGTTCATAACTCTTGCACTGTCTTAACCGTCGTCTAACAAACACAATACAAAACACATTGCAACACTGATTTCCTTCTCCGTCCTTCTACGTCGTACACAAGGCAATGTGAAGAAAGACGATGTATAGGGTTCTATGCTTCTGACATAGTACGTGGATTATATACCTATTGGCATGTTTGAGACAAATGAAGTTTCTTCCTGGATACAGGCGTTAGGTAAGTCATTTAAACTCACAAACCTTTCATTTGTTCATTTAGAGGAGTCTGTTGATCCCTCCTGTTTATCAAAGAGCAGTCACTTCTTCTTGATTTCAATGAGAAGGATTATCCACAGTTTGTACACTTTATATTTGCGGCGTGACTACTTTGTCATCACCTTTTGTTCACACGTTAATTTAACGAACACTAGATACATTACAATTCTCAATGCCGCATAATAATGGTGGTTGTTCAATTATGTGTTTTGTTTACGATATTAACGCTTCGTAAACAGCGCCCGTTCCCGCTCGGCTTGATTGGTCGCCAATTATGGCCGGAGCCGGTAGAGGTCTCGAACGAGGTTCCGGGGCCCCCAGGTCCGTCCACCCAGCGTCCACCAACCGTGGAACGTTTGCCGGTATTGGTGTTGCCAGTCCACATGAGTATTTCAAGAGTCTGGTCCTGGTGAGCGATTTGGACGTACCCATCATCAACCTTGCTAGTTTCTTAGATACTACCAGTGTCTCGGGTAAGGGAATGTCAGCCGGATGCATTCCCGGTCGTGTCGCTGCACCTTTGAGTTTGGTACCCCAGTACATGGTTAAGGTACACCGCCAACAAAACTGATTAACCACAGCATCATGTACCAGTACATGACCTTCAGTAAATGTGTGGTCATATGGTACGGCGAGTTTGCCAATGAAGACTGTTTCAGAATGCACTGGGGAGGCGAATTGGACGTAAATTCCATCAACCATTTGATGTAAAAGTCCTTTGCGCCTTTTCCATATCACAACAACGATGCCCACAATAAGTATTGCGAGGAGAACAGCCAACACCGCTGTAGATGTCGGATGCGCATCTCCCTCAGGGCAAGGTGGCAGGGTGCCCTCCTTTAGTCTGTCCAGTGGATAAGCCGACGTCTTTGGCAATAATGATGACAGCGCCAGGCCTGTAGCTCCCCCTTTTAGTCCCCAACATTTCTTGGCGATACATCCTATCACAACTAGGATGATGATGACGAACACTATAGAGGTGATACCGAAGCCTCCTTGGAATCGGCCCCAGCGCCATCTCGTCTTTTCATAGTGGTTGTGCGCTCTTTTGATTCCTTCCTTCCTATTCTTCTCGTTCATTTTTATTCGATGCAGAAGGTCAGATAAAGGGACTCGGGTCGCAAAGCCCTTAGCCGCGTCTTTAAGTTCAGTTCTGATTTTCGGGGGAAGAGGGTCGTCCGCTACCACATAGGACGTACCTTCTTCGTGTTCCCTAGTCAGGTTGGCTAACCATGTTTTTACATTCAGTCGAGCTTTCAGCAGTCCACTGCTTGGAAAAGAGACCGTAAAAGTGTTGGTCCCTTTGCTACATGCTCTGAGACTGTATGGGATCCAGGCTCCTCGTGTCTGGAACGCGCAGTCGCATCCAATATGGATACGCGCATAATTTTCTATTGTTTTCATAACTGGGGGTTGGCTTCCACAGATAAGTGCTCCCTGTTTTTCAGCGCTGACTATCAGGACGTCTCCTGGGACGTCGTCCAGGTAAATGGCCATCTCGCCGAAGTCCAGATTTAATAAATAGTCCAATTTACAACGCTCGGCCACACCTCTCTTGTCTTTGCGGAGAAGTGCGGCTAGACAGGTTTCATCCGTTACTTTCTTCATGTAAGGGATGTCCTTGCACAGAATCACCGAATTTCCATAACACGTTGCCCAATTAAGATGCGTCATGGGGATGTAGTAGTTCTTACTGAGAGAAACAGCCACATATTTCGGTAGATCGATAATCTGCAGAGCGTCTTTACCCGCATTATTGGGTAGGTTTATCGGAACAGGGAACAATAGAATCTCATAGACTCTAAATAAATGTTCCTCTGAAACAACAGGAATCCGGACGAATATCAGTAAACGGTGGTCCTGGCCCTCCTGGTCGACAGCTTGCAGCGAGAATGTAGGTCTCGCGTTATCATAATAGAATGAAGGAGCTTTGAATGCCACGTCAAACCGTGGATACACCTTCTTAAGGTATACGGTCACCTGTTGTACGGCCTGTTCCAGTGCCGTAGGTGGTACCAGTTCCATGGCTAGTCTGCCTTGTAACAACAACTGCACGCCACGTCTAAATGCGTACGTTTGCGTCATCAAGTCCTGGAGGTAGATGGTTGTTCCCAACCTATCTTCCAATAACAGGGGCAGTAGACTCGAGAACAACTTCACAGCTCCTATTTCAAGGCGTTGTTCTACCATCATGTTTCTCGCACGTCCCTGGTAATATTCGTAGTCCCTCATCCATTCGAGCGCCTCATCCATAAACTGTTGCACAAGCTTGTCTTTTTGCTCAGTCCGATTGAGAAACTCTTCAAAATTCCGACTAAGGTTCGTAAGAGCCTTGTCATTGACTTTTATAAGCTGTCGGCTCAGGTCTACCTCTGCCTTTGAAGCAAAGTCTAGTCCAAGCCAGTGTCCTTCCGCTTCTTTAATTTCATTGCGTTTGCTCCGCTGGTATGGATCTCGTTGGTCCATCGGTAACGTGTCAAGCACTGCCCTTACCAAATGGGCCTGCCTTTTGCGTAAAACCGTAGTGGTCATGTATAACCACGTTTGAGTTCGTTCAATTACATCACATACCTCTATATACGCCTGATTTGATCGTGCATCGTGCTGGGACTGGTGTTGTCGGCAATATGCTACGACGCTTTCTGTGGGAGTTGCCCGATCTGTCGGTCTTGGGATGGCGATGGTGAAGCCCTGGCGGACATAAGACACGTCGGCCGTTGACATGAGTCTGCCGGGTTTCAGCACAATACCATACTCTTCCAAACTAATGGTCATCGCGTCGATTGCCCGTGGGGGTGCCTGAACTGACAGCACGACACGGACCATGCTCAGAATGCACCATGTTTTTAACCAAAGAGCCGCCATTTTTGCTCGTTTACCAGTGCGCGTGGGTATCCCTTCCCAGTTCTAGGAAGTGCTGTTTCCTGTTTCCGGTTCTTCCCGACCAATTATTCCTGTCAGTTTAGATAATACCTTTGTTCAGTTTTGTTCCGTATAAACGTACCATGTTTGACCCGTCTTGGTCAGTCTCTGCTACGTCGCCGTAAGAGAAGGACAAGCAAGACTGTTTTCCTTTCCAGTCCGCTCTTCTGCACTGTCTCTATATGGATTCTCCAGGTGACGACTACTTCTCTTTCACCGTGGGGGATAATATTACACTCCACGTCGATCCGTGTGCCCTTGAGGGTGGGCAGCATTATTTGCTGTTACCAGTGGCGCCAGCTCCGTCGCAGGGAGGAGATCTGGGCACCGCGACGATGCCTATTGTTCATCTTGGGTCCTCGACACCATCCTCTGAGGATCTACGACGCGGGCGCATGGTTGCCCTGCATTCCTCTCTGTCTGCCTCTGTTCCTCCTCCTCGTGAGCCTTCAGTTGAGCCTCCTCACGACTCTTCAAACGCCGCTCCCACCACCACAGTAGACTACGGCCCTCGGGCGCAGCCCTCGCCGATGCTGGGATCTCCGCTTCCAACTCAGCCAGATCCCGTAAGGCCACATCCACATAGTCCCGGGGCAAGTCCTCCGGCGGGAACGAGCCGGGAGGCCAAGCGAAGACGCGTGGCTCCTGGGGACGACCCCCAATCACCAACGGAGGGTAGAGGCCGGTCGCGAGCAACTCAGCTCGCGACGAGCAGGGGCCGCGTTCAGATAGATAGAACCGCTGCCTTACCTCTTTCGGCTGGACTCGTTTCGATGGGGAGGATCTCAGTCTCCCCCTCAGGGTTCGTAGGAGGGCCGCGCGTGACGCCCGCCTTTGCGGTGATGTCGCCCGTCGAGGCTCTCCCTTTAAGTCCAGCGAGGTCAACGCCTTCACGCTCCGGTCCCCGGTCGTCGTCGCCCTCGAGCTCGCTTGGCAGTCCTCCAACCACTCCAGGAGGTAGGACTGCTTCTGCTCGGGAGCGATGGACTCTGAGCCCACTGACCGGGACGTCGACGGCTCATCCATCGACTGTTCCACAGAGAGTTATTGTATGTCGGCCCGGTCCTTTAACCGGTCCCTCAGCCACTCCACCCCTATCAGTTACCGTGAGAGCCACACGTCCCACGCGTCTCACGGCCGCCGATTTGCCGGAAGAAGACCGCCGGAGTATGCTTTGGATAATTCGGCAGTTCCAGGCTATCAACAATATCCGCGGGGTGTTGGAAGTTCTCGCTAACACTTTCAGCGAAGACGACCAGGAGTAGCGTCGGCACAGGCAGGTCTGATCACTCGCAATTTCATTTCGTATAAAAAGGTCCCATGTACACTCCCCTGACGGGCCTTTGTTGAGGGAGAGCGATGTCCGCTAATTTGGTCGGATGCTATCCTCTGACGTCAGCAGCCGGATCCATTAATTTGTTTGCCTTAGAATTACAGAAGTTCACTTTTTCTTACTATCTGCAATAATAAGTACCAGCTTATCAGTACTCGGGCGTGGCTGCCGCTCTTATCATAGATGCGTTGGTGCACCTGTCTTAATGCGCAGTTTCCTACCAGTCATACTGGGGGTCTGCTAGCGTTGCGTAATCGGTTCTTGGTCTTTTTCGCAACGCGTATCTTCCCTTGGGTGGATCATTAGCATCAAGCTGTTCACCACCTGGCGCTGAACTTCCAGCAACATCAGTATCCGCCTTAGGGGAAGTGGCCCTTATGTCTGCCTTATCGTGTGATGCAACGGATCCAGGGGCCGTTCCCTCTATCCCCGTCGTCTCGCGTAACGCAGGTCGACCTTTCTTTTTCTTCTTTGGACGGCCTACCTTTCTTGGTTTCACGAGAGTTTCACTAGGCGGGCCTGGTGACCTTTGCATGTCACCGTCCTGACCATTATTAACCGGTACGGTTGTCTCCGGTTCCTGAGCTTTCTGCTCAGTTTTTGGAGCTGTCGAGTCCACCAGGAGAGGTCCGGCGGTTGTCTCTCCCGTTCCATCGTCGTTGGCGACGACGACTATTCTCTCCTTAGCCGGGTCGTCGACGTTGGTGTGGCTCGACTCAGAATGGTCGGACTGGACCTCATGTTCTGAGAGTGCTGGGGCGTTAGTATGGTCAGGTTTTGGTAGGGCGGGACTCCATGCAGGGTATGCTTTCTTTAGCTTAGAGATGTTAACAAAATGGGGCATTGTTTTACCCGTTTTAAGCGACTTTAACCTCACCACATGGTCCCCTTTAGTTTCAATTACCCTATGTGGCCCTGTATACCTGTTTGAGAACTTAGAAGATTTATTAACGGCACACAGCGGATCGTACATGTACACAAGATCTCCCTCCAAAAACCGGTGCGGATTTGCATGTTCATCTATGCGGTCTTTTAGGTCTTTTTCATACCCCTTTACCACGTCAGATGCCATATGTTCAAAAAGAGCTATGTTGTCACGAGTCTGGAGATAAAACTCGTTGTCATTTAGGGTCTCTGGAATTGTTCCCTTGTCAGGTAGGCCCATACTGATGGGATCACGCCCATATAACAATGTATGGGGGCTGAAACCAGTGCGGTTACTTATAGTGGATCGTATTGTCCACAAGGCAACCGGCACCAGATCTGGCCAGGTTTTGTGATCATCAGTTATGTAGTAGGCAACAATGTTTTCGAGGGTTTTATGTAGCCTTTCTACTCTCGCGTTGCCAGTGGGCATTCTACCCGTGGTGAATGTTTGCTTGCAAGCCAGTCTGCTGGTAATTTCGCGAAATAAGTCCGATAGGAATGTCGCCCCTCGATCAGAGTGCAGGCGCTCAACCTTTCCAGATCGACACACGATACCATACAGGAACTGTTCTGCAGCTGTCTTAGCCGTTGAATCTTTGGTACAGAAAGCCTCTGGCCAGCCGGTTAACAGGTCAATAAAAGTCATTATATATTTAGACCCATCATTTGCTCGCTTGAGCGGTCCGATAAAATCACATTGAACCACCTCCCAGGGTCTGGAGGGTCTGTCCCAAGTTTTAGCCATCGCTTTAAAATGTGGGGCTCGCTTTCGTAAAGCACAAACCTCACATGCTTTGACATAGTTAATTATGTCGGCATACATGTTTCTCCAGTAGTACTGTTCGGTGATTTTGGTATTCAACGCCGCAGCTCCTACATGTCCCCCTGCCAATACATCATTATGTAGCAAGTGAAGGACTTTTCCAACCAGGCGCGGTGGTACCACTATTCGCGGTTTAAGCTTTATGATTTGTTTGTTTCTCTTGGATCGGCTTCTATTGATTTTATATAGTACGCCGGGGGCGAGTAGCGCCATTGTTTCAGCGCTGTCAATGGTTCTACCAGCGTCCTCTGAGTTCGCCGGGAGCTCACCCCGCTCCAAGTAGGCCATGACCTGACTGCACTCTGTGTCTCTCAGCTGTTCGCTGATAATGGAGGATAATGTTAGTTCCTCTAAATCTATCTCTGCTCTAAATAGCTCGCAGCCTACTTCTGGTTCGTAATCTTTGTCTAACCTCAGCTCTTGATGCACGCGGGATAAATAGTCAGGCAGAAAGTGGGTGGCCCCGGGCTCGTGAATGATTTCAAAATCAAAGTCCGTCAAAGCCAATCCCCATCTTTTCAGCCTTGCTGAAGGGGCTTTATACGCTTGCTGGAGCAGCGGTACGAGGGGCTTGTGATCAGTTACTATGGTCACTTTAGCACCCTGCAACATGTCCTGATAATTCTTGAGAGCTTTTACTACAGCAAGTGCCTCCTTTTCAGTAACCGTATAGTTTAGTTCAGCGTCTCGCATTGCGCATCCCCAAAAAGCTATAGGTCGGTAGACATCGTTCAGCTTGTGACAGATTGCAGCGCCACAGGCTGTATCAGACGCATCGGTAAGAACATAAAAATGTCCCCCAATGTCTGGATGAATTAATAGTGGTGGGGACGTAAGCAAAGCCTTCAACTTTATGAATGCCTGCTCACATTCCTCAGTCCACTCAAATCTGATGTCCTTTTTAAGTAGCTTGTTTAGCGGTACTGTTATTTCAGCAAATCCCGGTACGAAGGTTCTGTAATAGTTACACAGTCCTAACAAGGATTTGACCGTCTTGACATTATGCGGTCTGTTGAATGTTTCAATTTTACGAGTAGTTTGCGCCTGGGTTTTTACCCCTTCGGCATTTACCACATGACCCAAGAAATTGATCTCATCGCGACACCATTCACACTTGGATGGTTTCAATTTGAGCCCTGCGCGGTGAAGCGCTTGTAGGACCAGTTCTATGCTTTGAACATGCCCTTCAAAGTTTGTATCGTAGACTATTACGTCATCCAAGTATGCTAGGCACACCCGTGGTACAAGGCCTCTTAACGCAATGGCCATGACTTTGGTGAACTGCCAAGGTGCCCCGACCAATCAGAAAGGTACTCTCTTATAATGGTACACTCCCATGGGTGTCTCGAAGGCGGTATATCCTCTAGACTCTTCTTCGATAACACATTGGTGATAGCCACTTAGGAGATCTAGAGCGGTCCAAATGGTTGGTTTCTTGTACGCCATGTACAAAAAGAGGGACCGTGCGGTCGGCATGGGAAACTTATCTTTGAAAGTAATCATATTTAACATTCGAAAATCGGTACATAACCGTGGTTTCCCATCCTTCTTTTGTACTACAACCAGTGGGCTTCTCCATGCTGACTCACTCGGCTCAATCACCCCTATTTCGATCAATTGCTTTACCTGTTCATCGATAATGTCCATTTTCTGTGGAGAATATCGATACGGTCGTGACGCCACAATGCCGGCGCTTTCTTCTACTTTTCATAGGTGCAATATTGCATTCTCCTAATTCTGCCATAGAGAAAGCGAGGTTTTCGCGATTTAATAGCATTTTTCGAAACTCTTCTTTTTGGTCCTCAGTAAGACATGATTTTGATAGGTCGATCTCATTTATCTTTTCCCTATCTTTTTCTAGTTTCTCATCGTCCTGACTATCATCGGGGCATGTAGTGGTTTCTACGCCAGTGACCGCCTCATGTACTATATCTATAGGATTCTGGCAAAGTGCAAGCGGTGTATCTGATTTAGACAGATAGGCAAAATCAACAAATTCCTCTACCTGTTCTCGAGTGACCGCAGGAGCTTTACAATCTTCCACAAATCCCAACACATCCTTAGGGTCTATAATTTGGGTGGTTTCTAGGGGATTCATTACCTTCAGCCACCATTCTCCCTCGGTGTTGTTAAGACTGCCTTCCACGCAGACCGGAGCTGTGACCGCCGGAGCGCAGTACACTGCTCGGTCCGCCGTGGAGACTTTATACCAAGGTCGTAACGGTATTATCATTTCTGAATGTGATTCAATTCTTACCTTTTCTATCGCACTTATGGGATTCCCTGAAAACACTTCGACTTGGGGTCCCGGTAGTGATAGATCAGTCTTCAAGACCGTTAATAGATTTCGCCCGATCACTACCTCGTGGCAAAGACTGTCCACCACATTAAATTCATAATATGCGGTAGATTCAGCGATTTTGAATTTTAGTCGGATTTGCTCTAAAAGTTGTTGGGAAGTATTATCCGCTAGATTTATAGTCCCAGTTTTTATATCCCAAGCGTCCTGAATACACTCTGCCGGTAGTTTTTCCCTAAACTTCTGAGAAATGAAACAGTCACTTGCTCCCGTATCCACTAGAGCTTTTACACGAAAATGCCCGATATCAAGACTTACGAAAATGGCATCATCCCCCTGTTCCCTTCGTGCTGGCCCGTCCGCCTGAAATAATTCAACGGTCGGGTGGGCGGACCAGCTCTCTAGTTTCCCGCCCCTTGATCTTTTTCTTTGTCGCGAGACCCACTAGAGGTATATGGAGGTTTTTCTTGCAACCTTTTGATGAGCCAAAAGCACGATTCGGTGGGATGCCCATACATCTGGTGGACAATGCAGTATTTCGTATCGTCTCGCATTGGCACCACTTTCTTTCGGGCTCCTTGATTGGCTGATTTCTTACTTTGATCTGAGCTTTGATCATTTTTGTCATTACTCTGCTGACGAGAGTCTTTATAGACTTGTCGACCTCCCTTGCCCCTGTAGCCTCCCTTCCCCTTATTCCCTTGGGGAGGGTTGTTTGGTACACTGGGCGGAGGGGGTTGTGGAGATGGAGCCTGTTGGCTCTTTTGCGCCCATGGATTCGCTTCCATTCGTGCGAGTACTAGATTAAATTTATCTAGCATGTGATCCATAGGTTGCTTCTCTTTAGTTTGGGGTTGATCATTTTCAAGCTGTACCACTGCCGCTGAGACCTTGGTACTAGACTTTTTGTCAAGAGATTCGATTCTCGTGGCCGCAGCAACGGCTTCTTCAAATGACACAGGATTCATAACAGCTACCTGCTTCGCTATGCTTGCTTTTAGTCCATCCAAAAAGACTGCCAAAATAGTGTTTTCACTCACTTCACATTTTGTCTGTCTCTGTTTTAAAAGACCCGCAAAATCTAATACTGTCTGATCTTTTGTTTGGACTAAGTGGCAGAAATCGACATGCTTCTGCCATTTGGCTCGTCTATCGCCAAATATCTTAAACATAGAGTCCTTTAATCGCTCAAACATATCCTTCTCCCCGTCTGGTAGCGTATTTGCCCAATCGTCTGCCCTTTCCTTCAGCCCGATTAGCGTCATAGCCAATAGCCGGTCATCATCCCAGCCATAAATAGCTTTATATCGCTCCAGTTCGCGGAAATATTTATCAACGCTTTCCGATTCCTTACCATGGAACCACGGTAGTCTAAGGTGAGGGACCTTGTCCGCCATTCTTACTGGTTCTTGTACAACAGGTATATGACCAGGATTAGACTCTACGTTTTCATCTAAACTCCCCCGTTCATCCCCGGAGTCTTGATTAACTGAGCCTTCTTCTAATTCATTGGATCCCTCATCTACTATTGAGCCCTCATTCGAATCGATTATATCCTGATCTTTGTTACTATCGTATATACTACTTTCCTTAGACGATTCCCCGCTCCCTATCTTTTCAAAAGAGCTTCCAGAACTATCTGGTGAAGAAACTTTTTCATGTACACTTGGTGTAGTGGTTTCTGTATGTGTCTTTGGGAAATTTAGTCTCGCCCTGGATAACAAAGTAGATATACTTGGTGAACCTCCCTGATTTGATTCTTCCCCATCCCCTTCTGCGCTTCCTTCCCTACTCTTTCTAGGAGCAAGTACAGTACCCTGGACAATGGGTTGGGACGGTGTATGGGGAATAAAAGGGTTAGTAAGGTTACCGTGCTGTAGTGAGTTGTCTCCCTCAGTAGCGGTTGCCGGTTGATCGAGGTCAATACCCCGCTCTGTGGGAGTGGAGACGAGCCCTGTCCGCTCCGCCGAGGAAGTTGTCGCGGCGGCCGGAAAAGGAGATCCTAGTGTCCTTCCCACTTTGGCTGGAGCAGGTGAAGAAAATTCACTAGTGAAAGCACCATACTGTGGACCAATCGCCTGGCCAATGGCGTAGGTTACAGCACTGTACTCCTCCTCAGGGTAAGGGCGAAATTGCCCTGGCTCGTTCCGTGTGTGTTCCTCCGGTTGGTCCTTTTCTCTGAGCAGGACTGGAGAAGCATCAGAGGTTATTGGTAGAGGCTTTTGACTGATCAATTGTTTGTCCGGTCCTTTGGCGTTTTCTCCGCCGTTCGGATTACGGAGTCTCCCGTCGAAGATAGGTTCATCTCGTGACCCTAGGCTGTAAGGAAGTGGTTCACCCTTCGAGCGTGTCTGATGTTCGTTTCCCCGGCCAGGTTGCCCCCCTGGAGGCGAAGGTAAGGGTCCTGTTGAACCGCGGCCTGACTTCATCAGTCCATCACCCGGCCATCCTTCGTTCCCACGTAGTGCCCCGCAGGCGCTAGAGATGAAGGACTCACCTGTAGTCCTGAACAGAACAAGAGTTCAAGTCGTCCCGACTTAACATAGACAATCCATTCGGGTATTTCTCCACCAATTGAACTATAGAGGGTTTAATTATCCATTTAAAGTTAATGCGTGTTTGTGTTATAGATAATAGCTAGCTCCATTCGCAGTCTCCCTCCTCGTCGACTGCGGTCGTCCAATACATAATTATAGTTCCCTCATCATGTAAGACGTGAACACTCGTTGTGAAAGGATTTGTTGTTTATTATCCAATGTCTAGTCGTTCCATGACAAGAACTCGATTGACCATGATCAGTCCCATGGTTAGAGTTCCCTCAAACACATTCAGTCAACGCTCCGCGCTCTAACACAATTTCTATATGCCTCTCTCCAGAACCTAGACTGCAGATTAAAGGTCCAACCTTCACAGGATGTTTACTCACACAGTGCTTGCAGCTACTCTGGCTAGCTAAGAGCGGAACACATTATTATATGGTGGTACGTCACACCTTATTAACTCCTCCCTCATTTCACTACTGTCAAAGTGAAACATTGGCTTACACGTGCGCTTCTAAGCTCACGTTATGCTGCCCAAACATGGACTGGCCACCCGCGTCAGTACAAGGCCAACTTTTTGTGTAGAATTCAGCTATCATACTCAAAACATTGCATTTTAATGCAATATTCCCTTTTTTTGGAATGTCAATAGAACATTTTGAATTTGAAAATTCACGTTATTCCTTCCATTTGGTTTCCATGGAAACTAGATCATAGGAAATAGGGTTAACTTACATATAAAAAAACTATTTCTTTAGGTAGATCTACCTCATATTGAAAACAGAATGGAAATATCAGTTCTACATCAAAATTGATTAACATAATATTTTGTGTTTCTGACTAGGGGGAATGTAGGTTGTATCGCGCACCTAATGCGCGATATAACAACAGGAAACAATTATAGAGGGATGAATTAACTCATGGAAATAGCCTTGGCGGACTGGCAGAAAATAATAGAAATCAAAAAAGTGATTGAATTTTATGAGTGCATTTTGATCTATGATAAACCATGTTATTACTTAATTTTGTAACAAATGGGTGGTAATTATCTCAGTCTTGATAAACAAATTGTCATATTTATGGCTAGAATTATGAACACATACTTCAGATTCAATAGCATGTTGTTGTATCGCGCATTTAAGTATTGTATAGTGAATTATACATATCCAAATCTGATATGGGGATATCAAATTAATGAATAAGAAATTCCAGGAAAAATTTGGAATTAGTGTATGTATGTGCCTAAATTCGTTTTAAAAAAAAGAATTAGCATGAAATGTCAAGTTGTGATGATTTACCATTTAAACATTGGATAATGGGTTTGTCTATATATTTTATAATTGAGAAAACAGCATATTTATAATATTAGATTCAATCTGTGTGATCTAAGTTTGTATACAACATGTATAGATTGTCTTTTTCTCATGTAAATCTTAATTTCTTAATCAGCATAGGTCCTTTTTGTAATACTGAACATAGAGACATTAATGGTATCAGAAAATGCTATAAAACGCAAATTTATGTCAGAAAATAAGGAAAATACAATAATTATAAAGGCATATGTATAGATGACATTAACCTGCGCGATACAACAACTGTTAATACGCGATACAATACCATCTAGAGTTATATCTTCACCTTGTAATATTATTGAAAGAATAATTCATTTCATCCCGAGCTAAAGAATATCCATTTTCAGAATCACATGGGCTTTCTATGGAAAGAAAGAATCAGTGTCCTGACAAGTTCATGAATTTAGCAAAACTAAACATCTAAAATCGGAATTTAGCTAAAAATTAAGGACAGAGTGATAAAAACATGATGTGATATTGTTGATTTGTGTTCTATTAGTTGTTACATAACATGCATTCATTTAGGTATTCCATGGGCCAAGCAGACAAAGGTGCACATGGTCCTTTTTAGATTTTTATCATTGGATCATTTTTAAGCTATTTATTGGCCTTTGTGTAAAGGTGCGCGATATAACCCACATGCGCGATATAACCCACATTCCCCCTATGTCTATTTGTTTCATGATTAGGTATCATAATTTTCACAATGGATAAGAGCTAGGGATTTTGCCAATTTTCCTGTAATATGACATATACCTTAGAGCGCGGAAACTAGCTCCTTTCCTGTATAAATACGCCTCATATGGCCCTAAAACACAAAACAAAACTGGGCCCCAGTGGGGATTACTCCCAATTTGGTAGTTTGGTAGCGGCGCGGCGTTTTGTACTTCTGGGCCACCGTAAGACTGAGTCCGACGTCCAGTGTGCCTAGCAACCATGCCGCTGCGTTAGTAACCAGGTTGCGAACCGCAGTTGCAGTTAGTAACTAGCCTGGTACGCCGGGCCCGACCAAGAGAGGTCACATTTCATATTGAGGCTGTGGGTCAAGGCTAGTTAGTAACGTGCATCCATATAAGCTGTAAGATACTGCAACTACAAGGGAAACATAATACATTGAGAGCAAACAAGCATGGGAGGGTGGCCGAGCGTGAGATGCAACTAAGTTAATGACATATTAAGAGATCCGGTATGGCATAGAAATGCCCAATGGCAATGTAGTTCGCCGTTTCAGAAAGTTTTTGGGATGCACTGTATTAGAAAGAGAATACCCCGACCAGAGATGCTATTTTTCCTACTTTTCTGGGATTTCCTTCTTTTTGGTGATTTTGCATTGCACAACCAATTTTTCCTACAGCACTTTGATATCTGATTTAGAGTATTTTTGTGGTAGTTTCAAACTATTCAAAAACAAATTCTATGTTGAGAATCTATTCCTGAAGGTAATAGTGCATCTTATTTGCTCCTGGAACGAAAGGAGAATTTTTTTGTTAAAATCATGCAAGAGGGTGATTTGAGGTCTTAAGGATAGACACCAGTGGTTGAAGGCCAATTCAGAAAAGCACCAATGGCGTTCTACTTAGCGCTCTGATCTGTACATACTATCCCAGTGGGCACACAACCTAATTTCAACGTTGTTCCAAGGTTGATATTACGTTGATATTGGTCATGACGTCAGATAACCAAAATACAACCTAAATTCAACCATGGTTGTATTCTGGTTGAAATACTGACGTTGGTTCAACGTTGAAAATTACAACATTTATGCAAAATAAGGCATAATGTCCATTAGAAAAAGGTTTTATTTTTGATATTTGAAGTCAAAAAGGCATAAAGGTAACATAGAAATGCTTTTCTTCAGTCTGTGACTAAAATTAGAGGATGTCAGGATTTCAACCAAAATACAACGTCAGAAAACTTTGCAAATCCAACGTTAATTCAACCTAAAATCAACGTCACAACGTAAAAACAACGTCATACTTCAACGTCAGTATGACGTCAATACAACCAGTTTTGCCCACTGGGATACATCATTTGAAAGCTCTAATTTTTCTCTATCTATTGATCTAAACAAAAATCTATTGGGAGTAAAAACACGGGCTTAATATATTAAAAACTGATTTTTTTACTTTTATTTTTTGAACACTGATATCTCGATTAATACTTAACTGACATGAATAAGATTTTCCACACATCTTAACAACATTCTAATGCAGGGAAGCGTGTCTCAGATTTTTGTTTAAGAGCCTAGATTTTATTTTATGGTCAAAAACAGCAAAAAACGGGAAACTTTTTTGACATTTTTTGTAAATTAATTTTCTACATTTCATAAAATGAAAACTAGGACCTATATCAAAATTTTGAGACACTCTTCCCTCTGCCTATATGTCAAGAATGTCTACTATAAGTCTCAAAGCTTTATGTAAATTATTAAGCGAGATATTGATGTTCAAAAAATAAATTTGAATATTATGATTTTTAAGTTTTTCAACCTGCCTACACAGCCATTTTTCTAGCCATATTTATGCAAGTTACATAGATAGAAATGGTTATTTGATGGCTTTTCAATTATGTTTTCTATTCAGTTATACTATAAGAAACAAATCTTATGGTTATGATTAAAGTGAGCCACGCCATGCACGCCCCAACCACTGGTGTCTATCCTTAAGTTCTTTATGTTTAAAGTGAGAAGCCAGTGACTTTGAATTAGCATAGTGCCATGACCGTGACCATCTGAGTAATCACCACACCAATTTTCATACATTTATTTTTAAAGGGACGTTCTCGTCTGACCGTTGTTAGGCTAACATACGCCGACGTTAGCCTAACGACATGGCGGCCGCCGTGTTTTGCCCTTTCAGAACGTAATTACGCAACGTCATTGGTCACGTCGCCAATTTGGCGCCGCAGCATGGGAGTTACAACGTAGCAATTTAGGTTCCTCTCACGGACGAGAACGTCCCTTTAACAGTTCTGATTTTATTCAAAATTTTCTGCATTCTAATGAGTCTCCCTGTGTGCATCCTGGTGCACCTTGCATAGAGCATTATCTGTGTGTGATGTCACAAACAGAATTAACAGTTGAAAAATTATAAAACTGAAAAAAATGCAATAAGAAATTTATTGAATGTACTTTGAGTTTTAAAAATATTAAACTCGCCAAATTAAACTGTTTTTAAAAGAAAATGTGAACTGTGAAAATGTGAAAAAATGTGGTTTTCATGGAATTTAGAAATTTGAATTTAACTCATTTTGCAGGGGCGGATCCAGGGGGGGCGGGGGCGGACGGGCCTTGCCCCCCCCCCCCTCCCCTGTTAAATCATGTTTAAAAAGGGCCCCCCTCCCCCCCCCCCCTCTACAAATTCCTGGGTCCGCCCCTGTTTTGTGTGACATTACACACAGACGTTCTTTGTCGGCAGGGTGCCCATGTAGGTCTAAGCTCTTAAAAGGTCTTATTTTGGTATTGCCATTTATAAGCCTATTAGAAAGGTCTTATTTGTCCAAACAAGGTTTTCTATATGCAATATATCAATTCATAAATATAGAATCGTTTTGCACTCATATAATTATAGGCATCATATCTACGATATGTGTAAGATGAGAATTTTACAAAATTAGAATTTCGCTTGCCCCTCACTATTGTCCCTATCCATTACAGGCTAGGAAAATCTGTGTGTCCGTGTGTCTTCGACGACCAGAAAATGGGTCTGGATGACCAGAAAATAAATTTTGGTCGTCCTCATGACGACTATATATTCTGTAAATTATCACTAAAATATTTGGCAGCATAATTTTGTTTTCTGGCATTTATGATATAGCTGGCTAGAAAATGGGAACTTTCTTTAGTGTGAACAGCCTATAATAGTATGTGGAAGACCAGATCTTTCCTACCAGTCGTCCTCTGATGACCATAACTTTCCTAGCCTGCATTACATTACAGTCCAAAAAAATTATATATAAAAAAAAAAAACATCCCTACCTACCGACCCTAATTTTTTTGAGGTATGAAACCTGAACACAACAATTATTTTTTGGGGGCCTCACGTGAAAGGATGTTCTTTATTTATTTCCTGCGTACTGTAGTTCCATGACAAGATTTCAATTTACAATGAACAGCTTCAAGGATGGAATCCCCTCAATCACACTCGACCATGCTACTGCCTGCTATACAGTCTATCAGCTTCTATTCCAATTCTCCCAGGCACGATTCTCTGGTTTGTTGTATATTGGTGTACCTGCCGGCTAAATCAAGATGCATTGTGGGAAATATGTCAACATGTCCATTTCCTGTTATAATCCTTATGCATATCATAAATAATCTTTTGTCACATTATCTTTTCTTTTAGATAATATACTGCTAAAATTGGTTTCTTTTTCTTTTTGTAACCGTCTGCACTTCATATTTCTGAAGTTAATTTAAGAATATTTTAATCAGATATTTTTATATTGCCCTTAGATGCATTATTTCTATTGGTTTTCCCATGTTTTTGTCAACAAAATACGCCAAAATTAGCCTGCAGGAGGATAGATTACAGGGAAACTTGGAATTGCATCTGCCTGAATTCCGGGACTCAGCTTCTAGAACACAACTTTTCCAGGATGATTACTCACAACAAAGTTCAGCTAACTCTGACTGAGCACAGGCTAAGCACGCCCCTTTTTGTATTGTGGTAGGCATGTCATACCTAGACTCCTCCCTTACTTTAGACACTTTGACAAGGAGTTATAGCTAGAGTGTGCATCAATTGGTGTAAACACTACACTGAGCTAACAGTGAATGGACTGACCATCCGCGTTAGTACAGCCCTATGTTATACCAATGGACTCTACATATTTGATATGAAATTAATAAGCAGATAAGCTGTTTACATACACAGAAACAATCGAGTAAACCTATTTGATACATTCTTTAGGATATACACATCAATTTTCAAAACAATGTGTAGCAGTAGTGGTAGTAGATCTGTTATTGACAATCTGAAAGTCATGGTTGACTTATGTGTCTTTTACAGTACAGTATTCTGTCAGGTACGACAAAAACAGATCTTTGAGGGCTACAACTATAACTAATCTTCTTGCTATGTAGCAATAAAACGTTAGTTTATCTCTGATAAAAGGCAATGTGTGCAAGTTTAGCTAGTTCTTTGATAACTATTATGTTTCCACTCTTCAAGTACGTAGGCCTGATTAATATCTATTGTCAGACATAATAATTGTTTATCAGCTTTCTATCAATCATTTAAACTAACTTACAAGTCTTACAATGCAATTTGCGAGTAGGTATGGTACACTGTAAAAAGTAAGTGCTGTAGATTTACAGTAAACTTTGCTGGCAACAAAGTTTCCAGTAAACTTTGCTGTACAATTACAGCATATGATGTACTGTAAATTGTACAGTGCATGATACTGTAGGTGTCTTACAGCAAATAGTACTGTAAATTGACAGCAAATTAGTACTGTATTTGTACAGCAAAGTTTACTGGAAACTTTGTTGCCAGCAAAGTTTACTGTAAATTTACAGTGCACTGTTATTTTACAGCACTTTGAATTAAAAGCCTTTTAACATCAATTTAACCTAAAATATTCCCCAAAAATCAAACAAAAATGTTAATTCCCAACCACAAACCAATGTATAGAGGTTGTGGGATGTAATTATGCTAGATTAACTAGCACATACATGCATTGGGTAATGTTACAGCAGGTTTGAGAGATCATTACTTACCTATAAATTAAACTTTTCGCCAAAAAAGTGTCTATGCATACAGTTTATAATTATCTCGTAATAATTACAATTATGTGTATGCATTTCAATTACTTAAAACATCAGTTCATTTCATGTGTATGGGATTCAATTGTTGGGAGCATTAGATTTGATTAATTCATTTGGAAAAATGGTTTTAAGATGTTATGCCAAAAACGTTTTTTTACTTTTTACTTTTGCACTCCTGGTGGCCACTGTATTTTACAGTTAGATGTACTGTAAAAGTACATGCTCATCATGTAATTTCAAATTTACGGTACAAATCTTGTAATCCTACAGCAAGTTTAACTGTTTATTTTCTAACAGCAAACATTGCTGTAAATTAACTGTGCAATTTGCTGTAAAATAACATTAACTTTTTACAGTGTATGTTACATTTGATATGGACCCAAGCCTATGCAACGACACTATATATTAGTTTTCCCAATGCCATGATAAAAAGAACGTTTGTAATGTTCATCAACGTTTTGCTGGCCCCACACTTCGCCTTTCTGTTCTTTCTGAAGTCATCTGAAAAGGATATTTGAGAACGTTATTGCTAGAAGGACAGCCAGAGATGGTCATGGTCTTGGATACAAACAGCCATATTATGTGTTGGACGAATGTTTCAACCTTCATATATACATTATCTGATCATATCAACAGATCAATAATGCTACTTTGATTTGCATCCTACCCTAGTGCTTCAAGTATCGAGTTGTATTAGCATAATCACTGAATTGAAGTGGAGAACTTCTGTAAAAAGGATTTGTTATTTCTAAGCTGCAATTTTTAGGTGAAGATGTATGTGTAAATCCAATGTGCTCATGTAAGGACGATCTTTTTAATCGTAATTACTAACCTCAGTGATATCTATTAAGAAATAATGGTAAGACAACATAGATTTATATGTAGTATGTAGTTATGATATGGTCATTTATGTTTTTGGATGGACGTTTCCATCTCAATTCAAAACCGCCAACAATAATGGTATCATTGTAATAAATCAACAAATTATTTGTGTATCCAGATCCAACATTCTAATCTTATTGGGCCCGTTTGTGGGCTTACGGGGGTGCAATATGGCCGACTTAATTGCAAAAATATCACATAATCAAAGTATGCCTAGCTGTCATAACTTTTGTTATGGCCCTTAACGTGTCGTTTTCTTTTAATTAAAGCCTTTTTTGCCATGAATTGTTGTTCAAATAGAAGAAAATGTTGAATTTAGGTATTGCCAATTTCATGGCACAAAGTACAAAGGTAGATATCATTAAAATGAGAATATCCACACCTACCACAGTAACTTGTCTCGCCAATTGCTAGATCTTCAAAGACTTCAGACAGTACTTCTATGGTCCTCAGAAGGAACCTTAGATTGTCGGTTTGGGTCTGATTACACTCTGAGGCATAACAACCCTCTGAGCGAAGCCTTTCTGAAAGTAGATGTCTATAAAGTTAAACAATGAAATCACACATTAGAACGTATTGCATTTCCTTGTAAAATGCAAAATACTGGTTTATTTGTCCCCATAATGTGTACCTTACTTTTTATTACAATGAGGATGTTATTATAAGCATGATTAATCCTATTCATCTCAAAAAGTTACTCACTTTAACTGTCTGTCACACTTCATTCTATCACCGTCTGTCACATAATATTATAATTCACACCCCGTATTTCACCCTTCATACCAGTGAAGTCAGTCAAAAATCATTCCAATCCTGTCTGTCACACTTCATTCCAACATTGTCTATCATATGTCATTCCAGTACTGTCTGTCACACTAAATGTCATGAGCATTTGTTATGCGTCCCATTCTTTAACTTGATAATAACAATGATTAGTTCATATACAATTCATAGCTATTAAAAGTGTCACCTGTGTCACTGAGAAGAATGGCGGGTAGACCTGCCTTCCAGAAGGGTGTGTGGTCACCGAATGCCAACCAGTCCAATTTGGGATCCAGTTGATACAATTGATTTAACGTGTAATCAATGTGTCCTTCCATAAAGAAGGCTGAAGGTACCTCCAGAGTGCCGAAGAATCCCAGACCAGGAGCCTTGCCTAAAGGCGTGCTTAGGGGCAGGGTGGCATGGCCTAAAATAATAGTGACACATTATTCTATTTATAAGTAATTATTGTCAAGAATCCAATTAAAAAATGATTTTTTTTATATTAATTGTTGGTTGGTTTAATACTTGTGGAATCAATGCCTGCACAATTAAGTATTTTATATTATTTATTTTATTACTTATTATCTTCTGACTTTTGGGATTGGAATGTGATCAGGGTTGCCACAGGTCAGAGAAAAGTAAGGGAAAACATATTTTTTTCAAGGTCAGGGAAAAGTCAGGGAATTTTGGAATTGGTCAGGGAAAAGTGGAATTTTTAAAAAGATGTCAGGGAAAATTGACTCTGGTCAGGGAAAATGGAATTTCCAAATCCGCAAGTGAAGAGTCACAAGAATCTGGTGGGGCAAAAACTATTTTGTAAATTGTTCTATGATATGCACGTTATGATTATAAGGGTCCTTTCTGCAAGCCAGTAGCATTGCCTTGAAAACATGAGTTGTTAAGAAAACTCTAATGTATTGTGCAATTCCAAACTAAATAGGAGGAAAGGACAGTTCCAGAGCTGGGCCACGGCTGGTTAATGAAAGGATTTTCTTGTCTTATTGGTCAGGTAAAATTACATTTGTCAGGGATAAGTCAGGGAATGTTGACGTGTCTGGTCTGTGGCAACCCTGGTCATCTACATCTAGATCATTCCCAAAAATAACAACAGCGAAAATGATAATATTAATATGTAACTTCTACTCATGTTAATAACATATACTTATCAATTACGCCACCACAGCGAATTCTGAGTACTTATCAGTTGCAAAAATACACATTGAATTATCATCAAACATCATACGTACCGTTTGCATCGTTTAGACAAGCGTCCACTTTCATTGTTTCATTCCACGTTTTCTCTACTCTGGAAAGGAGCGGGTTAGGTAGGCTGACACCCAGGAGGAAGTCTCCGATGTGGCGGGTCACCCAGGCCGCATCCTGACCGTCTGGCATCAGCACATTCAGCAACTTTCAAGGGGAAAATAAAATCATATTTTACCTACATTCCTTTCCTAACAGTAAACAAGCTCTTGCTTACATATTTTTGTAATGCCTCGTTCTGATGGATTATAGAGGAAGTCGAAATTGCATAATCAAAAACGAGGATAAGGAACTATGTAGAAATGAGGCGGTTTCCATTAATTTTACTGCTTGGTTTGTCGTGAAACAGTAACCCGGTGAGAAAATAATGTGATGAATGCCTATTCATCCAAATACGTAAAGAGACCAAAATAAGAAAAAGTAAGGTAATATGACAAAAAGTATACATGTTAATAAAGGAACGAAAGTGTAAAGGAACGAAAGTGTAAAGGAACGAAAGTGTAAAAGCCCGAAAAAGAGGCCCGAATATGTAAAGGAACGAAAGTGTAAAGGAACGAAAGTGTAAAGGAACGAAACCCGGAAAGATGTAAACCGGAAGTGATATGTAAACCGGAAACGAGAATGTAAACCGGAAGTGACGTCAGTTGTAGACCACGTGACCAAAAGCAGCCAATCAGGGCTAACCTCTAGGGTATATAAAGGGGCGGTGAGGCCCGAATAAACAGAGTTCTTTAACCGTTCTCCTTGTGTCCAGACGTGTCTTCTTCCCTTAAACAACCGCTGAGATGAGCCGATACGAGTTAATTAACCAGAAGTTCGAGTAAAATAGTAGAAGTTCGAGACAAATAGGCGAAACTTAGGACGGGGGCCCGACGGCCCGAGGAACGGGAACGAGGAACGGAGGACCGAGGTAGGGCGCGAAGGCCCGAAACCGTCCCGGATGGGGTCCCGGAAGCGTAGGCACGGAACGGCACGAAGGCCCGAAACGCGAAACGAAGACCCGAAGTCCGCGGGGACGACGGCACGGCTGGCTCGGCCCCACGCTACCAAACAATAGGCGACCGTCGGCCCGACGACCCCGCGGACCGGAATCCGGGGTGGACCGCCCTGTCGAGGTGAACACCGACCTGGGAGATAGAGCGAGACGAACCGCGGCTCCCCCCTTACCCCTACCATATTTTGTAAATTGTTCTATGATATGCACGTTATGATTATAAGGGTCCTTTCTGCAAGCCAGTAGCATTGCCTTGAAAACATGAGTTGTTAAGAAAACTCTAATGTATTGTGCAATTCCAAACTAAATAGGAGGAAAGGACAGTTCCAGAGCTGGGCCACGGCTGGTTAATGAAAGGATTTTCTTGTCTTATTGGTCAGGTAAAATTACATTTGTCAGGGATAAGTCAGGGAATGTTGACGTGTCTGGTCTGTGGCAACCCTGGTCATCTACATCTAGATCATTCCCAAAAATAACAACAGCGAAAATGATAATATTAATATGTAACTTCTACTCATGTTAATAACATATACTTATCAATTACGCCACCACAGCGAATTCTGAGTACTTATCAGTTGCAAAAATACACATTGAATTATCATCAAACATCATACGTACCGTTTGCATCGTTTAGACAAGCGTCCACTTTCATTGTTTCATTCCACGTTTTCTCTACTCTGGAAAGGAGCGGGTTAGGTAGGCTGACACCCAGGAGGAAGTCTCCGATGTGGCGGGTCACCCAGGCCGCATCCTGACCGTCTGGCATCAGCACATTCAGCAACTTTCAAGGGGAAAATAAAATCATATTTTACCTACATTCCTTTCCTAACAGTAAACAAGCTCTTGCTTACATATTTTTGTAATGCCTCGTTCTGATGGATTATAGAGGAAGTCGAAATTGCATAATCAAAAACGAGGATAAGGAACTATGTAGAAATGAGGCGGTTTCCATTAATTTTACTGCTTGGTTTGTCGTGAAACAGTAACCCGGTGAGAAAATAATGTGATGAATGCCTATTCATCCAAATACGTAAAGAGACCAAAATAAGAAAAAGTAAGGTAATATGACAAAAAGTATACATGTTAATAAAGGAACGAAAGTGTAAAGGAACGAAAGTGTAAAGGAACGAAAGTGTAAAAGCCCGAAAAAGAGGCCCGAATATGTAAAGGAACGAAAGTGTAAAGGAACGAAAGTGTAAAGGAACGAAACCCGGAAAGATGTAAACCGGAAGTGATATGTAAACCGGAAACGAGAATGTAAACCGGAAGTGACGTCAGTTGTAGACCACGTGACCAAAAGCAGCCAATCAGGGCTAACCTCTAGGGTATATAAAGGGGCGGTGAGGCCCGAATAAACAGAGTTCTTTAACCGTTCTCCTTGTGTCCAGACGTGTCTTCTTCCCTTAAACAACCGCTGAGATGAGCCGATACGAGTTAATTAACCAGAAGTTCGAGTAAAATAGTAGAAGTTCGAGACAAATAGGCGAAACTTAGGACGGGGGCCCGACGGCCCGAGGAACGGGAACGAGGAACGGAGGACCGAGGTAGGGCGCGAAGGCCCGAAACCGTCCCGGATGGGGTCCCGGAAGCGTAGGCACGGAACGGCACGAAGGCCCGAAACGCGAAACGAAGACCCGAAGTCCGCGGGGACGACGGCACGGCTGGCTCGGCCCCACGCTACCAAACAATAGGCGACCGTCGGCCCGACGACCCCGCGGACCGGAATCCGGGGTGGACCGCCCTGTCGAGGTGAACACCGACCTGGGAGATAGAGCGAGACGAACCGCGGCTCCCCCCTTACCCCTACCATATTTTCCCTCCCCCGCAGTCCTCCGTCTGACACCGAGCACCGATTCCCGACCGATTCGCTCAGCCCCCCTCGTGCGCGAGGCATGACTCTAAAAACATCACATCTCGGTTCCTTGCCCGGATTCTCCGTCCGCCCGAGACCCGAACAATTCCCACGTTCCTCTGCTGTAGGAATCGGCAACCCCGACCTACCAGAGAACGTCACAATAATCAATGTTAAGTAGTATATGGGAAGTATCCCTTTACTCAAACTATTTTTAGTAATCCGTTAATGGCTAAGTTCATCAACACTTTAAATGGTCTATTTTTGTCGCAATGTGCATTTCTTATTATCATGCCATCTGTATGTAACTATATATTGTTGTCTAAGGTACGGCTTTGACATAAAAATATACATTTTTAAAAGCCATATTTCTTTTCAAAATGAATAAATTAACTGGCCGTTTTGTGTAGTTTATAGATATGAAGCGTTTATCGATCTATCTAAAGAAAAAAAACCTCTCGAGGCATTGACATACTTATTTTGACTTATAACCTTGAATTTCTTGACTCTAAAAAGAGCAATTTAATTTATTTTACCAAGCTTTCTTCTGGAACATTCTGACTGTTTTTCTCCGTTTGGTAGTTCAAGACGGAGCCCAAGATGTAGACTCCACCTACAGCCTGTGAGCTGCTCAGTAGACTTGGGAGCTGCTCACTGACAAACGCCTCACTGCCTCGGGTGTAGTCGCTACCAAAGGGTTCCTATGATGAAAGAAAAAAGTGTTATCGTGACTATTTCTGTAGCTGAAGGTTATGTTATTTGAATGATATAAATGTGTAGGGTTTAGTGACTAGAAAAAGGAAAATCGAGAAAAGAATGAATTAATTAATCCAGACATCTTTTTTTCAAACATGGGAAATGGACCTATAAGGTGTGCTGACGCAGATGGTCAGTCCAGACTTTAACTTAGCTGTTCTAGTGTAAACTAAGAATCAAGGCTAAGAGTGTGATGCTCAATGTTGACTAGAAAGTGTAGGAGGGGACATTAGGTAGGTAGAACCATACATATATAAGGCGCATTCCACACACTAGCCAGCAGAGTGCACTGTTGTTGGATTAACATCCTGGAAAGACTGGTACTGTTTAGCTAGGTTCTGGAGTTGGAATTGAAGCCAATAGACTGTTATTTGAGCTGGAGCATTGGCTAGGTGTGGCTGAGTGGACATTACCCTATTGAATTGTTCATTGTCAACGGGAGATCTTGACACTAGCAAATACTTATTGGATATTAATAAACATCAACCTTTCATGCGAGTGTTATGTCATTCATGATGCTGAAATATGTTATGGATTGGACACGCAGTCTGGTCGGTGATAGATTGCGAATGGAGCTAGTTGATATCCACGAGCACAAACAATATTATATCCAATAGCACCCCTAAATTTAACAGGATATCAAACCTCTATAACTCAAAGGTGTGCGCTGTCAGTCCACATATACTATACTTACAGGTTTGCTGACTTTCAGACTGAATCGAATCAAGTTTTAAACTTTTTATACTCACTGCACCATAGAAGTCGAAGGCAACTGCTATGATGGTGTTGTTGAATGGACAGCCAGACCTTCTCAGTTCTACCATGCGTTGGACGAGTAAGATAAGGGCAGTCATTCCTGATCCTTCACGGTTCCTAAGGGATTCCCCGCTGACCGTGGAGTAGTGGGCCCCGATGATGTAGATCTTATCACTGGAGGTGTTGTAGTTCACTCCAGGTATGGTCAGCATATAATTGATTCCAATTAGCTGAAAGAAACCAACAACCATATATAGGCCTATATTGCTTTGTTGTTATTTTTCTGTTCTCTGGTTTTATCAACGCATTCATGCCCCCTAGTTTGAGTTAGGCCTATTAAATGAAAATTCGATAAAATTTAATCAAGATGGTCTTTCCACGAGTTTTTTGCAATATTGAGAAAATGCCATTATAATTTGCACCTAAAACTGTATTATTGTAGAGGTTTAGGTAAATAAAATTAATGTCTAATTTCATTAGACAGATGAACTTTAATATTAACTTTCAGTGTAAACAGATTTACTTAAAAAAAGATATACTAAAAACAGCTTTACTCATCTCATTAAATTCGACTAGCTATTCAAGAACTAGCTCTCCTAAGGGATTATCCTATTTCCATTAATATATTTAATATTGTAACTTTTTTAATAAGCCCCCTGCGTCTATTAATGAAAAGTCAATTGCCAACTTTTGCTGGCTTCTACTACAAGTATATACCTCAGGTCTTCTCCCACCATCGTCTGGAAAGGCGGTAAACCTGTGAGAAGAGACCAGGACGATGCCATCCTCCGTACCGTCCTCCAGTAGCTGGATCTGTTCCAGGGTACTCTGGATGTACTGACGAACATGGGTCTTGACCCGCGTCCCCCACCCGGAGAGGTTCTCCAGGTGGTCCTGTAGGTCCTCCAGGGTGAGGTTAGAGGTCGGGGGACGGTCGTCCAGGGCGTAGGTTTGGTGCAGGAGAAACACTGCGGCTATTCAAGATGGATACAATGAATACTTAAATTTTCGTGGAAATTGATGGTAAAAATGATGACATCTGGTAAAAGTAAATTTTGATCGACGCCATGACGACCCGATTGGGATTGGGCGCTATATTGGTGGAAAATTGTAACTTATCATTACTCAGATTTCACAAAAATCTAGGAAACATATAAATGTTAGATTTATCTGAAATAATTTTATCACGTCATAATATATCATTTCTATTATTTAGAATTAAACCAAGTATGTCTCTATTTGAATGTCATGTGGTCATGCAGAGTAGATAGTGATCACCAAAAGTGATCACGTGACCACGTCGATACAAGGTCTATATGATAAACGGATCAAAGAACAGTGCTGCCAGTGTGCCTAAATAATAATGTTACAAATAATGTATAACATGTTTTGTTCCTTTGCATGTTGCACGTATAGAGAATGTTTGGATATTCTGAATAATGTCTCATTGTTTTATTCCAAATATTATCCTATTTGTGGAACGTATGCCTAGGCCTAATATTGTGACACTTCAATTTTACTATTCAATTGCCCCCAAACATAATGTTCAGTTTAAATGCTCAAGTCCTTGGCATAAAATCATTCTAGGGCATGAGGTAACATAATGTTAGCACTTGGTTCACCGATGCTTTGATCTTTACTTTGAAATCAAATATATATAACCAATTCTAGCGGTGTATCTTTGTTTTAGATACGTGTAGGGTTTTTCTTTTGTTATTATGGATCATTATCTACCATTATCACTTTACACGTATATAGGCCTATACACACATAATTATATAGTAACATAATTGTATTATACACGTACGTTTCTATGATACCTAAAGGCATCAAAGTGTGCTCCATAGAGGAACGTTTGTAGGCATCATAGTATTTTGTGTCTTTGAGTGAACAAAGCGCATCTCTTGTTAACATTGTTAACATGTCAAAAGATACAAAGGTTCTTACCTATGACAAATTTCATCATTTTGAGCTCTTATTCCCGTCGATATTCGGCTTAGTCACTGCAATGGAGAAAAACCTCGAGATAATTATTATCTTTGATATTCACTTTTCCAACTTATTTACGTGAAATTGTTTTATCTTAAGATCCCCCCTTTCAATTTTTGCAACGGCTAGTCGTTTCCCAATTATATATTTTAGGTAATTTCAATTAAACTAAGCAGAGTATTGGTGGTGAATCAAATTTAAGGTCCGAGTAGCCTTTTTCCGTATCATATCTAGGAAGTAGTGAAACATGAATGTAGGAATACTGCTCTTGAAAATAGCTTACACGGAAGTGGTGTTGAGGACATTATTATATGAGGTTATCAGCTTCTGTCAACATGCTGAAAACACAGAGTTGTCAAATGTGATGCCTAAACCACAGTCAAAGGTTGTCATGGGATCTGTCTATGACAACTCTAGGGTAGTAAGTGAATGGTACCTAAATTCACAGCTGAAGGTGGGGGTCTAGACAGGGGGGTCCCATGTCATGTGTTGATCCTAAGAAATGGCTACGTCAGTGTCGAATTTAAGGAAAGCCCATGAGTTGTGACTACTCTAGGGTTGTAAAACATGCAATGAAAATCTTGTGACAACCTTCCAGGATTGTCATAGGGTGATCACTTACCACCAGTGAGATGAAACTATGACAGTATAGAAGTATGACAACCTAAAAGTGGTCATTTTGACCTGTATTACAGCCCTGTGACAACCTTTTTAGGGCTCCCTGAAGATTTTGTGTTTTCAGTGAAGGGTCTATAATTATATATAGATATATATTCTTAGGAAATATATATGTATATATTCTCGCAGCAAAAATATGGTATGGAAATAACTGTAGTTGCAGTACAGTGTCATACAGTATTCACAATCAGTGTTCCTGCTTTTAACTGTGATTTCCAACAGTGAAATTCAGATAAATGTAAAAGAGATATGAAATTTCAATTCCTTACCCTTACGCCTTGCCGGGAAAGTTCTTGTTCACGAGGCCAGCGGTATACATGGAAATGCTGAGTGACTCATAGGAGTTATTCTCAACCACGACGTCCGTTTCATTTATTCTACATAATTGTCTAGAGAAGTGTAGGCATAGATAGAGCGACCTAGTAAAACCATCCCACTCTGACATATGACCCTGTACCGGTAGGGACTACAGTAAGCTTGAGGATATATAGAACAGGATATCCTTGGGAAGAGTAATATCACTATCGTCAGAAGATGTGACCGTGTAAACATGCGAATTGGTGAGGTAAGGCAGAAAAGTATGAATTGGGTTTTACACTCCCCCCTTTCAAATGTTGCAAACTATTCTGAAATAAGATTCCTTTTCTTTTAGGCAATGAGATATCGAAGTCTGAATTCCCAACCCTGGGCACATTGAAACACCCTTAATTTGGCTCGTTTGGTGAATATTCTATCATTGAATCAAAAATATTTGATTTTATTGTTATAACAATTATCATACAAAATATAATAATGGTCCTTACTTTTCTCCATGAATTAGCAGTTTTCACTCCAAGAAACAAGAATACTTTCGCCAGAATACTCGGGAAAACATTATTTTATGTCATCTGAAAATTCCTTTTTTGTTGTTACAATAGTAGCATGGTATTATTAGATATTATCATATATACCCGAATTATCCAACAGTATCAAAATAATCATATTCTCTGAGACATTCTACCCATGAACACATTTTCATGAAAATATACATATTTAACATAATTATTTTCATCAATTTTCTACTCACACAATAATCTGATCATGGAAATAGAGGGAATTGTCTAATATCCCATGAGGTTACTAGGCCTATATCACGTGACTGGTCACATTTGTGAAACTATATATGCCATATTCAGACAGTTAGATCCGCCTGGAACTTCTGAGTGCGACCATAGTACCTCATGGAGGACGTTTGTACGTAGCGAGAGGGTAGAGAGCGTTATTCTATTGTGTTTTTTCCATCCATTACTGTAAAGGATCTGAAGTGAAGTGCTTGTATTGTGTTCAGCAAATTTTAACCTGAGAGAAGTTTATGTGTATATTTGACATCAGATAAGATACATCTTATTTCACTGGATAAATTGACTTGCAAGAGTTTTACTTGCAAACAAGATCGGCGCACGTGCAATATTGTAGATAGCAGTTCTAATAACGACAACCTTATTTTGGTGAATATTTTTATTGGCATAATTGGTCATGTGCTGTGCCGACCTAAGCAAATCATTTTTGCGTAACACACGTTTACGCTTCTTTGCATTGGTCCTATTTATGTGTAGTGTGGAATTACAAATTGATTAAAACAATTGCACATAATCCTGAAACTAGACACTTTAGCCATTTAACATGTGCATGTTTGATATAGTTGCACAGTTTCCAATGCGCACAGCACGATATCACAATGCATTGTTAAATACATCTCAGAGGTCCTCATATTTTTGTTCTATTTGTTTTTCAGACCACTATGTGCCTAATAGTCCCTATCATCTTTAGAGATGAGTAAGAATTATCGGGTGAAATATAAATGAAACGTAAAGTAAATTACACTAGAATGAGGCTTATACAGGTCTTCATCTTGAAAATAGTTTTTCACATCTGACCTAACCACCGTCCATACAAGTCCATGCACATACATGTGTGCTCCCTCTTACATGTGTTGTACAAATTGGGTTGCATGTCTTATAGGCCCTTCTTCTGAGTGGCGTTGTAATCTTTTCCATTTTGAGCAAAGAAGTCCTGTTGTAATATCCATATATTACCATTGAATAGGATTTGCTTTCACGCTGCCCTTGGATCAATAGTCACGACCTCACTTGGAAAGAAGGGTATAGACCCTTTTCATAAGTATGGCGCTCTGCTATCTCTAGAATCCTGAACCAATGAGTTGGGATATGGATTCCTATGAGCCTAGGACAAAAGACTTCTGATCAAGGCGTCTATGGGAGGGTTCATTGTGCAGACTCATGAAAAGGGGTTAAAGCCTGTATTCCACTAGTCGATTTTGGCTATCGCGAATTTGGCAATTTCTATGTTTTTATTGGGAATATGAAGGGAACTCATGCATGTTGCATACCATTTGAAGATAATTTTTTAAATCCTTTCTAATGATGTATGAAATATCCATGATTAGCGCTTATTCCTTAAGACGATCTTGGAAATCGTGAGTAAAAATCGGCTACTGAAATACCCCCCTTTACAATGCAGTTTAAGAAAAAAATAATATTGAATTGATGTCTCAACAAGTAAAGAACTATTCAGTATACTATATGGTACACTATCTTTTTCACTCCTGACCTTTCCCAATCATAGTCATAAAGGCATTGCGGAAGTCTCTGTTACTGAGGAAATACAGAAAAGGATTAATGGCGGAGTTCAGGTATGCTGCCCAGTATGAGTACTCGTATGCCCCGGCTGAGATGCACGTTGGGCAGTAGGCCGTGATAGGCCAGAAGAGGCAGAAGGGCAGCCAACAGAAGAGGAACACCGCCATCACAACGCCCAGGGTGCGGATACTGCGCAACTGTTGCTGTTGCTTATTAAGCTTAGCTTGCGATACGAGCGCATTGGGATCCGCCTGTTGCTGCCCAGCTGCCTGCGGATCCTTGGGGGCTTCCCCCTCCCCGCCTGTCGTGGTAGAAGCATCAGTGGCCGGCATGAAGAGTTTCGGCCCATCCCCAGCCGTCGCCACCGTCTTCAAATACCGCTTCCGCAACACACTCAAACATTGAATATAGAATATAACCATGATAACGATCGGGCCATAGTAAACCACCAGGGATTGTATCAGGATGTACAGGCGTTCTGGGATGAAGTAGCAGTCGTTCTCCGGGCCCGGCGCGAGGACGCGGAAAACGACGATGGCTGGAAGCCAGGCCACGAAGCTGACGACCCAGGCGCCGATGGCCCTGTAGAGGGCGTTGGTGGGGGTCCGGTTCTGTTTGTAGTCGATGGGATGCACCACGGCCTCGTAGCGGTCATAGGCGATGAGGCACAAATGCAACATGGACACGGTGCAGCAGGTGAAATCGAACGCCACCCAAATGGTACAGAGCAGCGGGCCTGCAATGAGCAATTGTGGTGAAGTTATGTATGCAATGGATATGCCCAGTAGCATTTTAAATGACGTAATAGCCTAATAAAGTAGAATATAGCCAGGCAGTATTCGATGCATACAATCTTTAATGGGGTCATAAGAAATGGATTTGTTGGTGTTCTTTGAGTTTTGCATGACATGCATTACAGAGCTTGGAAAAGAAACTTAAAACCCTTTCAAATTGTTGGTCTTGAATTACATTTAAAAGTGCGGCATGGTAGTGACTGACTGCTTGGATGGATAAATGTATGCGAGGCATCGTTATGTCATGCATTCAAAGTCCGGACTAAGAGCTTTTGGTGCAAACCTGAATGTGGTTTAATGACGAATATGATTATAGCAACCCACAGTCATTTGCAATGATTCTGGTTCAGCGACTCCTTCATAACAGCTAACCGTTCACTTTTGTCTTTTGTACTTAACAATTATTAGATAACCACAACATAATATTTCATAGAGGCTTTATAGGCCCTATGCACCAATGCCCTTTTCATATACTACTTACACCCTTTCTTACATACGCTTATATAATATATAACTATAACATACCTTATTTAAATCACTAACCAAACCTTATTCAAATCACTAACATAACCTTATTTGAATCACTAACAAAATCTTTTACTAAATTACTATTAACTAAAGTCCCCTTCCAAACAGGACGAGATTGCCGTTTCTTGAATTCGACGTGTGACATCAGTCCCCTCCCCTCATCACTATATGAATTAACATACTGAATACTGCCATTTTTACCGCATCTATTTGCAGAGACCTACCTAGTGGCCAGTAGCCGTAGAGTGTATACACACACATGCCTCCCATCACCATCATCCCAACGACGGTGTCCGCTCCAGCCAATGAGAAGACGTATACGGACGAGATGGCCGACGCCAGGCGTTTGTCGATGCGCACGCAGATCATGACGATGATGTTGCCAACAATAGTAGTGGTCATCAGGAGAATAAGAGGGGCAAGGAGGACTGCTAAACTTGTGGCGTCCGGTGAGCCGAGGGTAGCGCCACCATCGCCGGAAGTCAACGAGTCGTTGCCGGAAGTGTCGTTATTATAGTTTTTGGTGGTAGTGTCTTCTGGGATGGCAGCATCAATCTGTATGGCGGTCTCCATGGTTGTGTTTACTATTTGTACAGACTAATGCAAGTTATGAATTGATAGGGAATTGTTGTCTGATCCATGTTTTAAGTCTTTTTTGTTATTCCCTCATGGAAATCGTTTTAATTTTCATTTACTCTAGCCGGTCAATGGTGATAATACTATCGAATGCAGTCATTTCGTCACTGTCCTATAGTGTTTCCCATCTCGGATCCCGCCAATTCCTAACCTAGAAGATGAATGTTATTAACAGTTGACTTGCTCGTTTGGGCAAAGAAGTAACCAGTGGCCGATAAATGCTTTTGAAAAAGCAGGAGAGGCTGCAAAGAAGTTTCTTCGCAATAATGTTTAGTCCCAGTTAACATTGAAAAATAAGGTAAAAAGCTGGGACGCTAATCAACTGCATACACTGATACATGGATGTAATAGTAATCCATAAACTTTTTTTCTCACTTTCTATTAATTGGTGTTTACTTTCTATTGGCAACACCTGAATTCCCTATTGGTAAATCTTGGCCAACGGCTAGGAACATATTTTCAATATTAACAATTTGTTTAACCTGCTTATATCTCCATGCAAATGGGGAGCTTCAATAGAAAACCAGTGTAGATTATGGTAATTTTACTTATAGAGGCTAAAACGATGGAACGTGTGTTAAGTTAAGGTATGTATATTGACACAATTGATATAATTTCACTGTCTTTTAACGTATCCACGTTATGCAGTTATAGGCAGTCCCTTAAAGGGAGCCAAAACCAATAAAATTGACAAAATTTTCAAAACTCAGATAAGTATAGAAATATGTTAGATGAGTTCAGTTAAGGTCAGTGGTAAAGTATTAGCTGTGAAAACTAGCTCAAACTGAAGTATAATGCCAAAAGAGATGGCAATATTTACATTTGTTTGTAAACAAACCCTATTTTTGCGGATCCACATTAATTAATTTGAGCAAGAAAAACATGTTTTTAATGATCTTTTACCATAATTATTTCATGGCTTAGATTTTAAAATGGACCAGAAATAGGCTCAAGGAATGGATTTCCATGATTATTTGAATTTGGAAAATTTCATTGAATTTATTGGTTTTGGCTCCCTTTAAATACGCCCTGGGAACTATTCCATTGATGGCTTCTTTGGTTGGTAAACATTAACAGATGTACGTAAAGCTAGATGGTATACAATCATTATAACTGGATTGTTCTTATATTATAAACGGGGCAATTATCTAATTATTCTTCTAACTTGGTCATTCAAATTATAGATGGACTTTTCATTTTGGTAATACGGGTCTAATTCTAGAGCAATTACAACTGAACTTACCTGGGCTGGTATCTTCGATTTCAGGTTGTATGTAAGCAGTTACAAAGGTGCTCAATCACCGAGTAGCTCAGTCCATGAGCATCTCAGTCTGTTAAAACTGTGAAACCCAAGTCATATCTTCTGTATGTAAAGTCAGTCTGCCCAATATGTTAGCAGCTCAGTCAGTCCTGACTGTAAGAACCCAACTCTCCCACACCTGTCTGTAGACTCAGTCTGCGAGCAGCTCAGTCAGTCCTACAGGGGAGCAAACTTGCTGTTCTACAAATGAGCAACAAATTCTCCTCAAACTGTGAGCAGTTCATCTGTGACCAGCCCAGTCTGTTCTGCACCTTAACACCTTAGCCTGTCCAATCTTTGAGAAGCTCATTCTGCCCAACCTTTGAGCTGCTCGGACCGCGGTACCTGTGAGAAGGTCGGTCAGTCCTGAGTATGTTTGTCCATCCTGCAGCTGCTCACTGCACTGCGAGGGTACCCGATTTTATCCAACAGTGGTTTGTGCCCGACCAATCACAGCGTAGTTGGGTCTTTTCGTTCTTTCCCCGTTCCGCCTCCGCCCCTTTCCATATACATAATGGGCGATTTATGCAATTTATCATAAGCAGTTGTACATTGACAGAATCCTTATTTATATAAGGGTAAATGTAACCTGGTAATCCATTGTGGCGAAAGGCAACACAAATGATTTTCTAATTTCACATTTTTCAATTAAATTACTGTATCATTGTATTTTAAAGTGCATCATTTCGCAACTGAACCTTCAAAGAAAACCCTTACCCACTACAGTAGTATATAAATATGTAAATTCAGGTAAATAAAAGAGAAAAAAAAAGTAGTACATTCTTTTACACATGCATGTACCTATATTTTTGGGTTTTGGAATCCCCCAAAAAAATAACAACAAATAAAATGAAATAAAAAGGAGCAGAATGGCAATTGTAATAGTTTAAGTGGCTGGAGGTG
This sequence comes from Lepidonotus clava, assembly GCA_936440205.1. NCBI lineage: Eukaryota > Metazoa > Annelida > Polychaeta > Phyllodocida > Polynoidae > Lepidonotus > Lepidonotus clava. The sequence continues at coordinate 34,839,595 of OW387140.1, forward strand.
ATGGAAGACAGGAGAAATCCTACTCACCCCAGGGTAAATTAATCTGTTAAAAAAAAAGAATGTTAGAACCTTTGACACCCTCCTTTTACATCAAATGGCTACCTCTAGATCGCTTGTGCAAGTCATAGAGAGGCGTGCAAAGCCAATTTAGTGCGTTCATTGTAGGTACCTTTGTTGCAGACGTACAAAGACTTCCAACTTTGCCACCAAAGAAGTTGTTTCAGAGAAAAGTGGCTAATTACTAAACTCAGTCAACAAAGGCTACATTTGATGGTTGTATCACAAAAGATCTTTAGTATTTTGGATCAAAGAAACGTCTTTACTTATGCAATAGAAACAAGAGGCAATAAATCTGTCGTCCAGTTTTCGGTGCTATGATGTACGTCTTTGTATCTGTGTAAGTGGTCATTAATAAGCGCCAAGATAGAAGACCAAAGTTTTACAAATCAATATACATAACCTATTGATGATATTTTTCTTTCTTGAAAATAAAGCAAACTTAATAACAGACAAAATCATAATATCATTTCTTTGTATTTATGATGATCTTCACTTATGCAGATTAGAAATATTTCACTTTAATTATAATCGCACTTTTCCATCGACTCTGCAGTATGTTATAGTTATCATAGGTTCATATTATATGCGTGGTCCTCTATCGCCATCAGTGTCTTTTGCGCTACAGGCATACAACATGCACAGCCTCGGGTGTACTGTAGTTACCTGCATTCATATAATCATTTTCATTTATTAGAGTTTGGAAGCTTTCGGGTCGTATGTGACCTTAAACGTTTGCTTGAAATTGGGGTCTGTGATGGCGGGCCTTTCAAACTCAAAGCCGGTTAGGTCGTATTCCGTTTTCCCATCCACCGCAAGCTGAGCAAGAATTTTCCCCATGAGAGAAGAAAATCTGCAAGAGAAAGGTATATTGTATCATTGGAATATCGATATAAAACGTGGATTTGCTTACTGAGTAGGCCTTTTCACGAGCCTCCAAACACCGCAGACCTTCTATTGGTCTAATACAACGTTTCCAAATACATAGAATAATAATATTGGTTTTGTTTTCTTGTAGACCTCATGCAAACGGAGTCACATGACCAGATTTCGGTGACCACCATGACTTGTGATAGGAAAACCACCGATAGGCCTATGTGGGTTTGGGTTTTCATAATAACCTATACTTCCTTGGGGAATGATAGGATATTAAATAACCATGAAAAAGAAATATTTAGCTCTTCCAAATAAAATGATCAATTGATGAACAATATTGTGGCTATTGCCTTTCTGGCTATTATGACTTAATAATCTGATAGTGAGAGAGGGACTAACTTTCTTGAATACATGGCCAGCTCCAGAGCTTATTTTGTTGGGAAGAATAATTCATTAAATCCACGGATAGCTACATCGCATACGGTTAGAGAGGGGAATATCTCTATATTACATAACCAGCTGCTCCAATAGAAGAGGGCAAACCTTACTTGAATACATGGCCAGCTCCACAGCTTATAATGGGAGATGGAATAACTTAAGGCCGTATTCCACATACCGAAAGTGCGTTGCCGATTTGACGCCGATGCAATTTCGGCAACATTCGGCAGCACTGCCGATAAATTTTACGAACATGTTGGTAAATTTTTCCTGCCGAAATTCAACGCGTTGCCGATATTGCACTTTCGGCCGCCGATTACGCAATTTCGGCCGCCGATTACGTAATTTCGGCCGCCGATTACGCATTTGTGGCCGCCGAAAGTTGATGGTCCAGATATGGAACGTTACCATGGAGATGCTCAATTTCGGCGCCGCACACTTTCGGTATGTGGAATACGGCCTTTACTTGAATACATGGCCAGCTGCACAGCATAATTGTATTATAATGGGAGATGGAATAACTTACTTGAATACACGGCCAGCTCCACAGCATAATGGAAGATGGAATAACTTACTTGAATACATGGCCAGCTCCACAACAAACGATGATCTGTGGGAGACCTCTGGTGGAGAGTGAGTCCACGACAAAGTGACGGTCACGGGTCATGGCGTACAGACACGTCTTCGTGTAAAGGATGGGACCTAGAGCCTGTGGTAGAGATTTGTATTATCATTATATCTATTTAACAAGTACCTCTCTTTAGGAATAAATCTAAATGGTGACACTGAAAAAGAATGGAAGGTAATGGGGAATTTATTTTAATCTTACTTAGATTTTTACCCTGACATAGGATCCAAATGAATTAAGCGAAAAACTATTGGTTGTGTTGGCAAATTGTGGAGAATGTAACAATTTCATGCTTATGCTTTTTCAATTAGAGTCGTAATCTTCAATTCCAGTAAGAATTATATGATAGGTCGCTGGATGGGGACAAAATTGTTTTCGAGTGTTCTATTTTTAAAGAGCGCTATACATTTCGAGCTGATATATAGTATTACAGATAAAAAAGCAGGAAAAGTCGGAAATATCTTTCCTCTTCTTTTGGATGTAACAGGGAGGAAGATGAAATTTGGGAACATAGTTATGACGTTGCATTTGCACTCAAATAACTTAAAACTAAAACAGAAATAATTCGCCGAAATAGATATTAAAGCTATTAAGAAAAGTTATGTTGTCAACCCCAAATCAACTAAAAGTAGGAAATCCATTAATGGCGTCTCCGCAAAAAGCCGGTTATGACATGCTCATCATGTAATTTCTTCTATTCTCATGTATCTTCCCCATCCTCTTAAAGCTTGGTGCTCTACCAAAAAAAGAGAAAGGAGACTTAACCTATAATTATAGGAAGTTTGACCAGTTGAACTACCTCGGGCAGGTTTTTCCTTAGGAACTCGGCCGACGCCTTCTCCCTGACCGGGTCGGGGGTAAAGGTGCGGTGGTCAGCACTGACCACTGGACCCCCAGCGTCGATCCCAATCTTCACCCCCGTGTTACCGTGAATGGGCATGATGTACAGGTTCAGTTCCTCGTCATAGTAGCTGAATATCGGGAAACTGTAAGGAAAACAATAGGGAAACCGTAGGGGGCAACAGTAGGGAATTTTAGAGGGAACTGTAAGGAAATTGCATGATAACAGTAGATGAGCTGTATCACTGTTCATGTTTTCATACACAACATCTGGTTATAAATAAGTGCGATTACAAAACACTTCTTTTTTTTCTTACTGAGATGGTATGTTGCACAATCCATAGATAGTTTTCTATTGCAATTGTGCATTGTTACAGAATGAATTAAATAGAACTTGGCAAAATTTAAAGGTAAAGTTTCCATTGTTTAGAAACGTCTATCCGATGGAACTTCACAAAGATATAAAATCTTTAATACTAAAGTCTTCATGTTAACTGAAAACAAAGAATATCGTGTCCTTTTCCCTGAGTACTTCGAATTAAGTGCTTCAATCTCTAAAACCTATAGTGAAATGACATCACTGCTTACTTTTCCTTAGTGAACTTTTTTATGTTGGGCGTGGCGAAGTAAGTGACCTGCTCCTGGGTGACAATGAGGGGCACGTGCACCCCGACCGACCCCAGGACGTGGTTCACCCAGGCCCCGGCCGTCACAAGCACCCGCCGACAGCGGAACGTCCCGCGGGGGGTGCACACCTGAGGGCAAGTAGAAGTTTGGAAATCAATGTCTCATCTCTATGAAGTAACTTATAATTATGAAATGACTTATGAGTGACTTATGAAATGACTTATGAGTGACTTATGAAATGACAATTTGTATCTGACTTATGAAATGACAATGTTATTATGACTGACTTATGAAATGTCAATTATGACTGACTTATGAAATGACAATATATGGCTGACTTATCAAGTGATCTAGTATGACTGGCTCATAGAGAGAATAACGAAAGAGGCGAGTCCTTAAAGAAATAAATATATTTGTTATTATAATGTCATATTATTACCAGATAGGTTTTGGAATAGAAGAATAATGAAAGCCGTGTGAAATTTAAGAGAGATAAGGTTATGTGAATTAGACGTCGGATGGTGGCGAGACAGTAGAATCTAAGGACACTGAAAGGGTATGTCAAAAGAATGTTATTAAACTATCAAACATTACGCCCATGATCCATAATGCAAAGTTCTATGGCCTGATTTTGAACTCATCGGCTTGGCAAATTAAGATCATTTTTGTAAAGTATATAATTCATTATCCCCTATAGACCTCGTGCAGATGTGGTCACGTGACTAAATTTTGGTGATCACCACGTGGTTCTCAAAACCACATGGCTATAAAAAGAACAGAAAATGATTAAATCTAAATTGTCAAAATTGTTGACAATACTTCTCTAGGTGACTGTTCATCCAAATTTTCTAAAATATCTCCTATGAATACCTTAAACTGTAAATTAGAAGTTGATCACCAATATGGCGACCACCCTTTGTTCAGTGATGTTACGTTATCTGCACAAGGTATATAGATTGATAGTATTATTGTTGATATTCAAAGGTTAAAGATTACAAAATGCAATCTGCCTTTCTGGTGATCAGTTGACCCACGGATTATTTGGGCCTGTATTTTCGTAACTGATTAGGATAATTAGTCAATAATACGAGATTTGTGAATACTATTTTATCAAGAGTGATGCTGGGACCAAGACTTGTCAAAAAGTTTAAATTCGGAAAATTCGGCTTGCCACATCGCAAAATCATAGGCATATAACAAAGGCTTAACAGCTTAAGAAACACATTTTTAATAGTATGTTTTTACCCTAGCTCCTCCATCTGCTGTTGGCTCTAGTTTCAGCACTGGACAGTGGTCAATGACGGTGGCCCCGTGAGCCCTGGCCAGTTGGATGTGGACAGCATTGGCCAGGGCAGCGTCCACTAGACCCCTGGAGGCTTGGTACAACCCATGCACATCGTCACCGATGGTAAACTGGGGATAGCGCCGTTTGACATCAGCAGCAGATACCGGTTCATAACTGAAGAAAATGATTATAGATTATAGATAGTTTTTTTTAAGTGGTGAAACAAGGACTATTTGCTAGCGTGGGGCATGTTGAAATTATTATAACCGCGTATGTATGATTTGAACTGTTTAATGCACGGAACAAGGAATAATTATGTTGCTGATGTGGGGCGCTTTGTTAAAAGAAGTGCGTTCTTCTGTAAAAGCGCTGGTAAGTGGCTATACACTTTGGCATGGTACAGTGTCATTGTTTTTGATTTTTAAAAAGCATAAAAATGTTGATAGACGTTATTAGTATGGGTATAGACCCCTAAAATCGATAGGGCGACATGGCCTTTTCTTTATTTCAACATGCCAAATGAGGCTTAGCGACATGAGGAAAAAAATAAATGACATGATAGTAGTATGATGGAGTCGCTGGCGCGCATAGTCAATGCTACTAAGTAGGTCAGTAGGTCACTACGACCGAGTTTAGGTCTAAAATAGGTTCATAGCTTAATAGAGACTTTGAATAATTAGGTCATTACGACCTACTTATAAAAGCTATTTTTGTAATTAGGTCAGAGGTCAGAGGTTAGAAATATTAGAAAACAGGGTCACTGAGAAAACATGTCAGGGGAAGAGCGCGTGGAACGACGTGGAGACCGGAGGCCGTAAGGCCGGAGGTCTGCACGTCGTTCCTCAACGCGCTCTTCCCCTGGCATGCTTTCTCAGGGACCCTATATTCTGGTTACGGCTAAAATATTACATATGTTCTGATATTTTTATTGCAAAGGGGGCGGTGCGGGCATTCCATGGGAGGGCTGTTTTAGGAATGAGGTGGAGACCGGAGGCACAGCCGGAGGTCTCCACCTCATTTCTAAAACAAACCCTCCCATGGGCTGCGCGCACCGCCCCCTTTGCAATTTTATCACTTATACTATTACTATTCGATTCGATTATATCTACTTTATGTGTATGTATTCATTTAATATGATTTTGATAAAGTTTCGTCTTCCTATTCATTAAATAATATTCGTATAGAAACTGAATATAGAGTTTTCGTGTTTATATTGATTAAATAATATGCGTATAGAAAACACAACATATAAAATTCGTTTATAAGTTTTATTCATTAGAAACATATATAGAAACATATTTACAGTGTCACAGATACATGGTGTAATCTTTTATTTACATTGAAACTGTTCACAAAGTGAAAAATATATAATACAAAATCATTTACACTGTTGGCATAAGAAAACATTGTTTCCGTTGCCTGGTAATAAACAAATTAAACAATGAGAACAGTTTCGGGCAAGTGTCCTTATCTTCGGCTGTTTCAGTTTCTCTTTGTTCCATGTGTGAGTGTATACATATGTGTGATGAGGATTTCTGACGGATTTAGCAATGGTATGGTGAAAGAGAGACTGTGCTTTGAAAAAGTTACAGTCTACTTCAGTCGCCAACACATTGTGACCGAAAACAGGATTCATTTGCACCTGGTATGAAAAGAAATTTTCGATGGCCTGAATGTAAATTGATTTCAGCTCACAGTGTAGTTGTATACATGTAAAACAGAACAAAGGACCAACAAAAGTGACATCGGAATCACGGATTCGACATTTACAAAAGGCCTGTGAAACGGCTGTCACTTTATGTTGCTCAATGAAAACCATAAGTGACTTTACACTGTTGACGGTGTATCTGGTAGTAACTCTGAAACATGAGTCTTGATGATGTTGATACACCGCCAAACAGTAGTCCTTGTGGTTATCGCCGTTGATAAGCTGGCTCGTTGCGAAACTATACCCGTCCCACATAGCTTCTGTAAAAGTGGAACAGGATCGCGTCGTACCAGTGGTGTGGTCTACAGTACTAACATGGTGTGGTTTCAGATAAAAGTCGCTGTACTGTGCGGGGATAATCTCCCAAAAGAAATATCCACTACATCCGCAAAGTACAGCCACTTTATCATTTTTGGGTATAAGTTGAAAATTAATGTCTGCTGATGGATAGTTAGAGTCGAGAGGACTATCCGGAGATTCAGGTCGTGACTCAGCAATATTGAGAAATGATAAATCGAGACCCCAACTAAGTGTGGTCTCGTTATCATTTGTTGATGAATCATTGCTTGCCAAATCGATTAGAAAATCCGAATAGCTGCTGTCGCTCATATTGAAGCTGTAATATAATACTGGAAACTATGGCTACACTAAGCAACTAGATGAATAAAATATGGGTAGCCAGTTATTTTTGTAGTATTTACTATTTAGTATGTACTAAGAAAATAACTGGTAGTGGGTAGACACCTTAAATTTCTCTGTGATTCGCTGAGATTTTCGCTGCCGGGAGTTCTACCCTAGATAAAGCCATGCATAAAGCCATGCATTTTTTTGTTTTCTCTGAGATATTGTATAATTTTTTATTTTTTTAAATATTTTTCTAATTTTTAAAGTTTTTTTTCATTTTCTTAGACAAATATTTATATTTCAAGCATTTTTTTCTGTCTCTATGTGAGATTTTGTATAATTTATTTTTACTTTTATTATAATTTTAAAGTTTTTTTTCTTTTTAAACAATTATTTCTTTTTTTAATTTCAACTTTTGAATATTTTTTTTAATTTCAACTTTTGATAAATGATATGTACAAGCTTAATTTTCTTTTTCTTTTTATATTTTTTATATTTTTTTGTTGGAGTATTTCCTTCATAAATGATATATTTTGTAGTTATAAGTCTGTTATTTTTTCAGAATTAAAGAATATTTACAACATGATTGCCGAATTCCTAGATATCTAAGGGTATCGTGCTCACTCCGTCTTCACAAGTTTTTCTTTTTATATATTGATAACTTAAGCCTGTCTTTTTCTGTTTGTATGTTATTATATGATGATCTACAACTTTGAAACCAGTGTTAACGGCGTCCATCGTGATTTGTGTTTCGAGTACGGTGTTAAAAGATTCCATGTCAAGTATGTTTTGTTTCTGTATGACACCTTTACAGCTAGTTTTCTTTTCTTTTCCATGACCGATATAACATTTTGAATTTAGTGAAGTCATTTCATCTCCTTCCCATTCAATTTTGAATAGTCCTGGGGTCCGTTTATCATATTTTTCTCTTTCTTTACAACATGGTTGTGGAAACCATGGTAAATCATTTGTTTTTGCTATTATATATTGTTCCCTGTGATGTTCATTATCACAAGATTCTGATGGTAACCATAAGTGGCGTTCTCTATAATAGGCTTCTCTTTTTTCTGGAATTATTAATTCATCTAAAGTCTGTGCGCTGAGGGCGAAATACAGACTATCTGTATCCATTTCACAGAGTTCAAAGTCAGATTCTTCGATGTACTTTGATAAGAAGTCGTAGTAAAATTGTAACATTTTCAGTTTTGCGTATTGATATACCATGAAACCTATTTGAACTGGAAGGTCGTATGTTATTGACGTAGGGAGTGATGAGACTTCACATGTATCTTCACACAAGTCTTGGACATCTTGTACTGTCCAGTGAAGAGCTATTCTAGCGGCTTTTTCTGGTGTCATATATCGAGTGTTTGTGAAGTTTTGTTTGTTACAAATCGTTTTTCCATATGAACTGTTTCCTAGGAGTTTGTAGAGGTCAGAGAGAATTTTACAGTCAGGGTTTTTGTCGCCCTTTCTTCGTGCCTCTGTTACTTGATCAACAAATGAGAGAAACGATTTCTGTGGTATGTATTCAACTAGTAAGTGAACTTTTGTTACGATTAAGCCTTTTTCTAAATACCATTTAAGTAGTGGTGAACCTAATAAAATATTTTTTGCAAAATAACTTCCGATTAATTGACGTTGTGGCCTTTTGACTCTATCGTTCTTTAATAGATGTTGTTTCATGTGTTCTCCTACATCATCTCTTGACACCATTGTATTTTTGAAAATGGGCGTCATTTCTTCAAATTTGAATTTAAGGTGCTCAGGTGTGTGTATGTCCACCGATACTAGTCCAAAAATAGTCCCATTTTTTACACCGTTTATTATATCTATTTCAGAAAGGATATTGTGTGTGTTTGGAATCGGTATGCTCCACAGTGATTTACATGCTATAACACTGTTGTTGTTATTCTTGTCTTTGTTCCAGTCACATTCGTATTTCTCAATGACAGTATAACCTATTAGTTCTAGATACAGTGTTGTTTTAAGAGTTTGTCGACATCTTTCTGACATTAGTTTACGACCTTTATCAGTAGAGAGAGTGTTTTTATTCATGTGACACGCGTGCCCATGCCAGTAGCAACCATGAAATTGATACACGGTTTTTGTATCTGGAACCAGGCCGTCCACTCGAACTCTTTTTGTACCCACACTAACTTCCCCATGGTTATAAGCATGTAGTATTTTAACTTTGTCTGTAATCTCTCGAAACCGCAACCATTCTGTTGCAGCGCGACTGACTTTTTGAGATTGTTCAGGTTTGTAATTGTTACTACTTCTGCGAACTACAAAGTACCCCGTACAGTGTTCTTCACCCATACATTTAAGGTAAAGACTGTTTGCATCTACTCCTATGATATGACGGCACACTTTACTTAATGGTCCGAATGATCTGCCCCGTATTCGTGTCACTCCTGCTTTTTGATGTCTATGAAATATAATCGATGGACCACCTACCAAATTGCTTCTAATTAATTTGTGTACATCTTTGTCTGCCTCTGAGAATATAATGTAAGGAAGGCTGTTTGATGATGTGTTATCAAATAGAAATTTTAGTGTAAGGCCTGGAAGAGTCAGACCATCTTTGAACATATCTATTCCTCTTTCACTGAAAAATTTCATGTGTTGGTTTATAGCTTTGACAAAAGGTTCTACATCTTTGTTATTGTAATATATTAGATAATCTCTGAAAGTTGTCATTCCATTATCTTTCCACACTTTCTTACACTTGGCATAGTCTTCCGCTGATATAGAAGTACCCGTAAGTGAACTATAGAAAGCTGAGCGAGGTGGAAGTTTTAAGTTCCCTAGTTTTCTAGTTGATGTCATCCACTCATATGGAAAGAACCCTTTACTTTCATCTTGTAGGAAAGCTTTTAAATAGCTAGCATACGAGTATCCGGGAGCTAGATAATTTAACATGTCTAAATAAACACAGTTCTCTGTGTAGACAGCTATGTATTGATTACTCCTTTTTATGGTTTTCATCTCAGCTGTTTGCTTCTTTGCATAGAAGGAATGGAAATCTCGCTTTATTAGATTTAAGTCGTAGCGACCCGAATTGAAACCTATGACAGGTACTCTGTAAATATAGTTCATAAGACGAATTTTGATTTTATCTATTCTGTGCGAAGTTTTATTGCTACTCTTTTTTCCTATACTCTTCATTAGTGATTTAGGCACTTTTTTTCCTTCGGCAATCTCGTTTTTCTTATACTTTTCAAGCTTTTTTATTATGTCAGAGAAACGTGTTTCTACAACAGCTCCTATTTTTTCAGCTAACTTTTGTATGTAATCCAGAGTGTCGTGAACTATTTCATCATTTTCTCCATCACTTTTTCTTATGAAACAAACTGGTTTTTCCCACTCTGGAAAGTCACTTGCTACACTAGATGAAAGCGGTACATGATGTGATTCGACTACTGTATTAGTTGTCTGAACATCACCTTTTGTTTTGTGAGAAAAATAACTTTCGAAATCATACACAATTTTGTATGGATATATTCGAAGTTCAGATGGTACTTTTATACCTAGCTCCTCCAGTCTATCAAATACAGATGGTTTGTTTTTGTAAATACCACCTTTGTAGATGAATTTAACTTGCGTACAGTCGCTTTTAATGTTAGTGTGTCGCTTAAGATTATACTCTGTTTCAAAGAGTCTTCTACACTTACGACACATGTGGAACTGTGAATATTTATTTAGATCGTTTACTAGACTGAAGTGATGGTCGTATAGATTTAGTGTCATAACTTTAGACTCATCCTCAACACTCATTAAATTTCCCTTTATACATTTTAATGTACAAGGTGTCCCCCTTTTAAATTTCTTTTTCTTGGAAGTAGTACTCTTCTTAGGAATGAGTGAAAAGACTCTTATCATAATGTTGTATTTGGTTTCTATCTGGGTCAATGCCTTAATTGAAATGCCTCTGAATGATACTTTAGTTTCATCAGGAAAACATTCTTGAAGTAGTCTTTCACAGTGGGATGTGTTTTTGAAAAGAAAATATGACAGACACCTAAAAAAACACAGGTAGTCTTTGTACACCCGTTTGCTCTTTGGATTACGATGAAAATGTTGTAAACCCCGTCTACGTAGGAAATTCGGAATTGTATCCAATCTTCCTATTAGACCATCCTCTCTACCTTGAACCCTTACTATGTAAATGTTTGCGTTTACATTACCCACTAGTCTCCAACTTGTGTCAGCTCTATTGACACTCCATTCTTTATCGCGTAAAAAACTTATTACATCTTGCAAGTCAGAATCATTTTTAATATGTCTGTAATTGCTTTGCTGTTCGTGCTCTAACCAAAATAAAGAGGAGTTATTCACTGAAGGATGGTAATACATAACTTCTCGATCTTCTGTATAAATCTTTTCTTCAGCAGTTTCTGTTGTTCCTCCATTAAGTCTTTCAAGTAATGCACCTAAAGATATAGCTAGTCTATATTCGAAAACTTGGTTCTGATGTATTTTGTTAATAGCCTCTATTATCTCTTCAACTGCTTCTTTCATGTTCAGAGTTGAGAGTCTGACATTGAAAATTGATTGAACACTTCCTAGGAGAACTAAACCGTTTGCTATTGACTTAAAGTTTTTAACATAAGTGTCGTGATACCACCAATAACTACCTATAGTTGATGGCATTACTGTTGTTTCTATATCATACTGTTCTCTTACGCATGTAGGTGAAGAACAGATCACCTTTCCAGAATGTAAAGAAAAATTGCGAGGACGACGTGGCACGTTACACATCGGACAATTTATATTCTGATTCATTTTCTTATTTTTCGACTTAATAACTATATAAATATACACTTATGTTCTAGCTAGTTATTTAAAAAGCTGACTAAATATTTTTGTTTGAAGCTAACTATGTGCTACACTAACTATGCGCTAGGTGAATATATAAAGCTGACTAAATACTTTCTTTGAAGCTAGCTAATATAATATCTACAGCATGATTAAATGTTTTCTGTGTATATAAGTATATAGGCAACCACACCACACCATGTATAGTTACTGATATGTTTTAAGACCACACCTACCTGCCCTTGGTGATTACATCATGTTTCTGTGATCTATTCGGACTGCTTTAAGTCATTCAGGATCTTTGGTCCCAGCGTGCTGACCAAGTCGAAGAACAGTGCGGATGGCACGGTGTGTCCCTGGTCTTTCGGAGGTGCGTCGTGCACCCCGCCCGAGTTGACCCGTTTCTCCAGCTGCTCCACGTAGTAGCGGGACCCGATATGGATCTTGGCCTTCCCCTGGTAGGTGGTCACGATGACCCAGATGTTGTGCGTCTTGTTGACCTCCTGGACGTAAGGCTTAATAGTCGGGATGCCCTGTTCTGCTTCACCTGAGGCCCGTTCGTACTGCTGGATGATCGTTCTTGCGGCGTCGAGAAGGTTCTGGAAACCTGTCTTACTCAAGTTGATCCGGCGTTCGTAGGCTCGCTGAGGGTACTGAATTATGGCGACCTGAAAAATATAAGCATAATTTTGTTTTGAGTTATATGTATAAATTTGGGGCTCTCTCTCTCTCTCTCATTCTATTTCTATTTAAACTATTATGTATTCTTTACTTCTATTTCACATTAAATAATTACAATGAAAGTTAACTATAAACGAAGTACATGTTACCTGAAATAAAAATAATGATTCTATAATTTAAAATCGTACTTACCCCTACAGGATCAGGTGGCCCATACACGTGGATGCAGGTGTTCTTGAAGGCGTCACTGTTGAGGAAATACACCTTCTTAGCTTGCGTGGTGTAACCGTCCTTGTACTCGACGTCCAATTCCAGTGGCCAGAACAATCCGGTCAGGTCCAATATAGGCGAGAGAGGGGCGGCTTTACTCTGCTGTGCCTCTAGCTCCTTCAAGACCGCATCAGCATACTGCTGCGCTAGTGCAACGTCCAGTGGAACTACTTTACCTTTCTTTGCACGAGGTTTCCGTTCACCAGCAGGCTTCCGTTTTCTCGGCGGTGCCTTTTTCTTGTCTGTTGGTTCTCCCTCCGACTCTTCTTCGATGGTGATCGGTACCGAAAGAGCTTCGCCGTCTTTCGGTGGTGGCACGTTTTCTTTGTTGGAGTCGTCTTGGAGGGTAGCGGCGGCGGCGGCAGCGGCGGCGGTGGTGGCGATTGTGGCAGTGACAGCGTCAGTCAAAGATGCAGGTGGCTCGGGATTCCACAGATCAGAAATATCGTTGTATAGACTGGCATCAACAGCGTTGACGGTGATGGACGTACCTTCGCCTACATCTGTAATATAGCCAGATTGAGTGTCCATGGACGAATCTGTGGTATAACCCCCAACTGCAACAGGAACGTAACCGGCGTCTTCTCTCGATGGAAACACTCGGTATTGATCAAAGTATTCATCAATGACCGAATTTCCAGGAGGGGGCTGCTTCGGAAGTCCCTCCTGAGCGGAGGAAGATGTTGAGGTCTTTCCACGAGCAGTCAAACTTCTACGTCCCATCATGAGAGTGTTGAGAAGACTCCAGCCCATGAGTCTTTTATACAAAAGTTTACTATCAACGTCGATTAAACGTAGGACGGTTTTTCCATTTTCACAAAGTTTTTCATGAGCGTCGTCCGTTATTTTATTCGTATTTTGTTTTGTTACCGATAAGCAGATATCACTGAGTACATGGTTCCATTAGTGACGCGACGCGAGAGTCTGACACGTGCACTCCATAACAAAATATTCAAAATTTACATGTATCAGTTTCATTGGAGATACGTATTGTGGTCGTTTACAAAAATGATAATATACGCTCTCAGAGACCCTCTGAGATTCATTTCTAGACTTGTCACCAATCGCACCAGTCTCATCATGTATATGAACGCACAACCCTCGGTTCAGCACCGTGTACCGCTGGCACCGCTCATTGGAAGACCATCTCATTTTCGAAATGCGCTGGTCAACGTGCCTTTTGCGCGAGCATCAGGTATCTGTGGAGAGCATCATTGGGTGAAATACATCTGTCCGAGAGATGGAATGTATCAAATTGAGGGTGAAATTCATCCAAACATTTTATTTCAAAATTGCAAACTTCTGAAAAACATTCGGCTAACCCAACAATCTCATCTAACGCTCAAAGATATGATAACCAAGAAACCTTGTGTTGTCGGTTTACCGACAACACAAGGTATCTTGAGCCACATTTTTGCGCGACACTCTGTCAAGGAAACAGTGCAGAGACGTTTTCGGCGTAAATCAGAAGCAGATCCTGATGGAAAACCCTCTATATTTCTGCACGCTGATATTGTTATTCCCCTTATCAACGCAACCATCCGATATCCTGACAAAATAGTGAACACCCTTGACAACAACAAATTCTTCTATGAAAAAGAGTTCGATACAGAAATCGGACATGGTCAGGAGGGTTGTGACCATATTGTGAGGGTTGTCGGAAGGAATGGTAAAGAATCAAGTCTCGTGACGGCTTATTCTATTCCTAGATTTACTCCTACTCCTACTATCGAATATTAAAAAGAAAACAAAGATCCTCTTATGCTCCTCCAGACTATTCGGTTTTCTACCAAAAGGTAGAAAACCACCCTTCAACCAATCTCTTTTATTTTCACACTTATAACGTAAAGACGTCCGTTTATTTACTATACAGATCTATAAATCATGCCATTATTTATGTTGCCATTGAAACAAAACGTTTATGTAGTGATGAATTAGATGCTGGTTAGGTTTATCTCCTGCGACATACAAGCTGATAATAAAGTTGATACTATCAAGCTTGTAACTCTAACCACACGTTAACGGTTATAACCACTTAATCAAAATAAAAACACAAACGCCTCAAACGGCGTTCAACGCTTTTCTTGAAAAGAGAAAAGGGGGTGCATAAAGCTCACCCCTTTTCTCTTTTCAAGAAAACAAAATGCGCGCCGCTCCGCTCGCGGGTGATCCGCGTGGCGGGCGCGGTTCGGCGGTCGGTGCATTTTGGGTGGGAGGGTGCGTTTTGCACCCGACATCCAGGGGCTGTCCCATAACAAAGACTGATCAAATAAAAAACAAAACGTATGGAGAGCGTTTATGGTTCGGTTTCATTAATTTGTTATTCTTTTGTTTTGTGAAAGAGAAAAACCCATGTTATCACAGTTTACACTTTTAATTTGGTATTCTTTTGTTTCGTTCCGCATAAAAGATTGTTATGATGCCATCTCTTTTAATTTGACGTTATTTTATTTTGATCCTCATAAAATGTTGTTATGACCACATCTCTTTTCATTTGTCATTATTTTATTTCGTTACAGGAAAAACACCCTTATGTTATAGAAACCAAACAAAAAGGATTGTTTTTTCATTAAAGTGTCATTCAGTACATTAACCTTCGACCGGGTAAGACGTGTTATAACTTAAATAGAAAAAAAATGGAAAGTGTAAAGGAAATCGCATTTGACCCAAGACTACAAGGACCTTTCACATGTCTTATCGCTGGACCTTCAGGATGTGGTAAAACACAATTAGTGTTTGAAATTATAGAAAAGGCGAAAACTGTAATAAACCCACCAGTCGATGAGATTATATATTGCTATGGACAATGGCAAGACGTTTTCAAGAAGTATCAGGGAAAAGTGAAATTCAACGAAGGTCTACTTTCAAGAGAAGAACTTTTACATAAGAAAAAGGATTTATCTCAACATTCTCTACTTATAATAGATGATCTGTTAGATAAAGAAGATGCACCTCTTATAAGAGATCTATTCATAAAAGGTTCTCACCATAGAAATATGAGTGTTATATTCATAACTCAAAATTTATTTCTGCCTAATAAGGATTTCAGAACACTTAGTTTGAATTCTCATTACATGATAATTTTCAAAAATCCAAGAGATATGAGTCAAATTCACGCTTTATCACGTCAAGTGTTTCCAACTCATCCACGTTTTCTTACCAACGTATATAACGAAGAAACATCGGCGAGACACTCATATCTAGTGCTAGACTTCAAGCAGACTACACCCAATACACTAAGGGTGCGTAACAGCGTGACTACACCTCTCAAGACAACTGTATTCATTCCTACTACACGGAAACAATGAAGGCTAAACAACTCGCTCTCATAAAGAAACATCTTCCTCTATTGAGACATCTGTCTAAATGCACTGGTAAGGAGTGTAAACATATAATGATGGGAATGTCTAATGAGGTGATAAGGTTGATAGCGCAAATAGGTGTGAATATTATGAATAAAAACTTGCACATCTCCAATAAACAAGCAGTCGGTCGTCTATCGAGGTACAAGACACAACTCAAGGGTCTTACCAAGCCTTCAACTACAGTAGGACACAAACGTAAGATTCTTGAACAAGAAGGTGGTTTTATTGGTACTCTATTGGGATTAGCTGTTCCACTCATATCCAGTCTTATCGGAGGCCTTACAAGACATCATTAGGAGAAAATGACAAGCTATAAACGAATGCTGCTCGTTCATCCAGATGTGTTGCAAAGTTCTAACAAAGTGGAAATGGAGAGTTCAACTGTTTCTGGCAAAGTTGATTCTCCACCTCCTGCCAAAGAAAGTGACAAGGATTCCTTTTTCGAAAGGTCAATGGTAAAAGAAAAACTTGAACCTACAGCGCCTACCGTGGAGGTGTTAGCTCGTTTACAAAAAGAAATGAGTCGTGTATTGAACGATCCAACGATGAGCAGAGAGGAGAAACTAGCCACATACAATGATCTCATGAACAGGTCCTCCATCCTTTCCTCTAAAGCTAAAAGTATGTTGTTTTCAACATCGCACCTTTCACGTTCTCCTTCACCATCTCCACCACCTTCTCCGACTATCATGAAACCTAAAAGAGTTTCTACAAAACCGAGAGGACTACTTATGCCGAAGGTACTACCACATAAGATGGAAAAAGCACTAGAAAAAGTTCCGGGTTCTTACCATAACTCTGTGCGTAATCTCTACAAGACCTTGGCCAAATCACGAAAACAGTTCACAAAGGACGGTCGGCTCATTCTAGGAGACACACCTATAGATGAAACACATTTAATGAATCTTCTTTCGAGTGCAGTGCGACCGACTACTAAGAAGCGAGCCAGCTTACCAGGGCAGAAACAATTCGTCCAGATTGTTAAGAAGTTAAATCCGAAAATGAAATATATAAGGAACTACAACATGAAGGGTTCCGACAGTGAAGAGGAACATGAAGAGGTGGAAACACCTAGGCGGAAAGAGAAGTCTCCTCAACAAGAAGGTCACGGCCGAAGTAAGAGACATCGACACTTTACAGTAACACCATTTGTAAAATGGTCTACAAGGCTCTGAAGAAAGATGTGGTTAAACACTTCACTGATCCTAAACAGCCAGCAAGCTTCACAAGTGCATCCAAAATAAAGAAACACTATTTCAAAAACACTGACATAAAGCATATTGAAGATGCACTTGAATCTGTTGATGCTTATACTAAACATAAACCATTCAAGAGGCGGTTTCCTAGACGTAAAACACAGACTTTTGGAATAGATAAACAATGGCAAATGGACTTGATAGATATGCAACAGTTCAAAAAGTATAACAAAGGCTATTCATATATAATGGTTGCCATAGATGTCTTCTCCAGATTTGGATTTGCACAAGCTATAAAAAGTAAAAAAGCCACAGATGTTACGGAAGCTTTCAAAGTTATGACAGTTAAAAGATGTCCTAAATACCTTCAAACAGATAAAGGTAAAGAGTTCCTGAACAAAACTTTTCAGGATTACTTGAAAGAGACAGGTGTATCTTTTTTCACTGGAGAAAATGATGACATAAAATGTTCTATAGCAGAAAGGTTCAACGGGACCTTACAACAGAAAATGTGGCGATACTTCACTCACATGAAAACCTACACATACATAGATGTACTTCAAGATCTAGTGCATTCTTACAACCACACCTTTCATTCTACCATAGGAGGTCGACCGGTAGACGTTAATAAAGATAACGCCGATCGATTGTTCTATCATTTGTATGAAAGAGTGAGAGCTAAAGATTTAAAGACGAAAAGAAAACCTTTAATGAAAAGTGGTGATAGAGCACGAATTCTAAGAAAAAAGAAAACCTTTAATCGTGGATATGAACCAAATTGGAGTGAAGAAATATTCACTGTAAAGAACCCAGACTATATTAAGGGGTATGAAATCGAAGATACCCTTCAAGAAAGAATAAAGGGGTGGTTTTATCCTCAAGAGGTTCAGAAGGTAAAAGTTACTCCGAGGAAGCAGTACACTGTCGAGAGCATCCTTAAATATAGAGGAAAAGGTGCTAAAAGAGAAGCACTCATTAAGTGGAAAGGATACGGAGACAAATTCAACAGTTGGGAACCAGTCAAGAACATACAAAAATGGATGTAACCTGCACCCTACCCAGTAACTCATCTACTAAGACCTTTCCAGACAACACTCTGAGCACTTACAGAGTTCTTTTACAAAAGTATATGGTACTACCAGCTGACACAGACTGTGCGTTATCTGAAATAACGCTTCCAGTAAAATGGTACAATGTGCGAAAATCAACTTTCTACCTTCTCAGCGCAGAAGCACCGTCAGAAAAGAAGAAACATAACACCGCACCAACTAGGGCAAGAACTTCCCGCGGTTCTGATGAACAGCCTTCTTCTGAATCTCCTGCTACTTCCACAACTACACCTGGAACTGCAGCTGGTTCAATTGAAACACCGACAGTACCAGATCCTGATCATGAAGAGTCTTCTGGAGCGTTTATTTCAGATGCAGTGTCAGCTGTAAGAACAGTTAGTGAGAGTATAGCTCCTCCGACACCAAGTTCTCACACTTCCGACGGACCTACACCTCCTAAAAAACCTAGAGAAGGAGTTACTCCATTACAAACACCTCCGACAAGGTCCGTTGAAGCTATCACTCGACTAAAGCGTGAAATAGAGAGCAGTAGGAAAAAACGTGACAGAGAACCGTTCCTAACAGACATGTTTGATACTGATTTGGTAACACACATGCATGAAACACCCCCGAAAAGAAAACTAGAAGTTGAAATGGAGGGAATTGAAAAAGAAGAAAACGATGACGATGACGACCAACCAGAGCCCACAGAAGTATTCGAAGAAGCTGATGCTGATGAACCAAAAAAGCTGCCTCCCACATTGAGTTACATCGATTCATTAGCAAGGAAGCACTTTCCAGGAAAACGGTCTTACGCTCGTTTCTCAATGGAAAGCGGGCGAGTGGAAACCAACAAAGATCTGATCAAACTCCTGAATAAAATAATGAAGAAAAATATACCAAAAGTCATCAAGAAAATGAAAGAAGAAAAGCGAAAAAATAAAGGAAATGGTCCAGATGAAATTTTCTCTTATAACGAATTCACAATGAAAACACTTATTGCACTGCCTTCCAACACAATGCTCGTTATACCAGAAAACCTTTCTTATCAACTTGGTTTCGAAGGAAAAATATACATGGGTAGGCGCACACGAGCAAAACAAATAACAGATGTCAACTACAGAAACCATACAGTCTATGTCTACTCTGACATTATTCACAACGGGGTAGTAGGAGATACTGAAGCGCCACTTCTTCGATGTATGGCTGTAAACAACTACTCTCAAAAAACAATGGACACAATAAACTTTCCCAATTTGATTTTCCATCCTCTACGAATAACACATTTCAAAGAGATCGGAGTGTACTTAAGAGACAGTGCAGGCGAACCTATACCATTTGAGCACGGGGAAGTGTCGGTAGTACTGACCTTTAGAGCTCTCTCTCATCCCTATAGTACATTAGTATAAGAAGGAAGACATTGGAAAATGGTGAGTTACTATATGAACGTGCCACCCTTGTATTCATCACCAAGAGGTGAATATGGCCAATATTATAAGCGTTCACAATTTGGAAGTGGACAATTACCTGCTTTCGGTGGAGCTAAAAGACAACGTGGCCACGGAATATTCGGAAGTATAATGAGATCGGCTCTTCCGATGATAAAGAAGCTCGGTGCGTCAGCATTTAAAGCAGCCATCCCCACCATCGTCAAAACAGGAAAAGGTGTTTTTGACGATGTCGTGGCTGGAAAAAACTTTAAGAAGAGCCTCGTAAAAAGGTCAAAGAGTGCAGGAAGTTCCTTAATGGACACAGCATTCAGTGCAGCCAGAAGGTACTTAAACACTGACGACGATGGCCCTCCAGCCAAACGACGCCGAGCAACGCAAGGTGCAAGACGTGGTAACGGGAAGAAGAAGAGTGTAGGTAGACGTAAGTCTACCCTTTTCTAAAGGGTTCATCATGAGTCTCATTCACCCCTGTGCGGCAACATGTGCCGTAGGTGAATTGGATTTACACGCACTACCTATATCACAGAAAGATATTCTCCGAAGTCAATTCGTCAAGAAAACAACAAACAACGCTCTCACTGACACCACAACTTGTTTTGACTTCACCTTCGAACCGAGCAATCTTTACACAGACCTCAGCGAAGCTGAACTCTACCTAGAGTATGTAGTTCAAGCAAACGACGAAGCTGCCTTAACCGTGGCACACGATGCAGCTCCAGTCAACAACTTAATTCATTCACTTTTCAGCAGCGTGCAGCTTCTCGTCAACGGGGAGAAGGTAACTTCGAACAATGAAGAGTACTCCTACAAGTCCTATCTCATCGACCTCCTGACGACGGAGGAGGGGGCCAGAAAGTGTCGCCTCCAAGGTTGCCAGAACTGGTTCATGGACACCCCGGAAAAAATGGACACCAGAGGTGCAGCCAACGCAGGTTGGAACTCACGACGAACAGTCCATGTCGGAGGTGTTAAGTCTATGGTAGCAAGACCACACCTCGATTTGTTTACTCAGTGTAAACTCCTACCCTCTCACTGCGAGATCAAACTCGTCTTCGAACGTCAGCCCGCCAGCTTCTACATGCAGATGGCCGCTAACGAGAGTTACAAAGTCGTCATCAAGAAGGCCGAAATGACCATGCGCCAAGTTCACGTCAGGGACGAGGTGGTGGAGGTACACAATAAAAGTGTACGCGACCCCAAGATGGGACCATTCAACTACCCGATCACCAGGAGCAAGGTCACAAAGCACACCCTCACGCAAGGTTCATCGGAGTACACGTGGACCGTCCCCGACACAACGCAGATCCCCACGGGGGTGATTATTGGCTTCGTCAAAGAGTCGGCCAGCTCAGGGAGCAAGACGGAGAATCCGTTCAACTTCAAGCACTACGACGTAACAGAAGTAGCCTTGCAGTTCGACGATCAGAAGTTCCACGTGAAGACAGACTTTGTCAACGGAAACGTTAGCAGAGCCTACAGTCAACTCTTCAAGGAGACTGGACTATTAGCTTCGGGTCACGACTGCGGTATTCAGTTACATCATTTTAAGAACGGGTACACGTTGTTTGCTTTCGACCTGACCCCCGACCGAACTCCGGAGGACGCCCGAATCAACCTGCTGCGACAGGGAAAGCTGTCGGTGTCCCTGAAGTTTGCTGAAGCGCTGGGTCACGCGGTTTCAGTAATTATGCTGAGCACTTATGACAGCTTGATCCAGCTCACAGCCGACCGATTGCCGGTCACTGACTACGCCATGGTGTAGAACTGAAGATGGTTCTCAAAACCTCAGAATTGAACAAAATTCTACGCAACCATCCCCACACAAATAGATATTTCCTTGGAACTTTTCCCTCTGATAGAATACCAAAAAAACCACAACCCTTCACTTGTTTCATTAGCAACACAGATCCTCACAATAAACCAGGGGAACATTGGGTAGCATTTTGGGTATCACCACAAGGGAAAACTTTCTATTTTGACTCATTCGGGTTACCACCAATAGCTATAAAACACATCTCGTTCTGCCAACGTTCGTCATACGGTATCTGGGAGTATAACCGACAACAACTACAAGCACTCACAACCACCACCTGCGGAGCGCACTGTGTTCGTTTTCTCATAGAAACATGTCGCACTCTCAACCCCTACGTCGCACTGTCAGCGCTAGGTACCCCAGCCATGACAAACCTAACGGACAAGACAGTTCTTTCTTACATGAACTTAAACCGGTGGAAATGGAGAAGACGGAAACACCAGATGTTGAAACGCTAGAAATGTGGTTATCTACAGATACAGCGGAAAAAGGAGAGTCATCAGAAGAAGAAGATGTAATACTGGACATGCCTAAGAGACGTCCCATATCACTAGGTCGCATGCAACGTGATCTGGAGAACACCATTGACTGTGTGGAGGCCCTGTCGTCTAATGTTGACCGACTCCTCTTCGCCGTTACCAACTTGCAAAGTAAGCTGGAAGAACTCACAGAACGTTCAGCGCAATCTAGAGGCTGTGGTTTCTCATGCTCCAACAATTCCTTAGCCCTTTAAGAAAATAACTGACCAAGGACAATGAATTATAGATAAAAAGCTGAAAAATGACTGCCCAAGGACAATGAACTATAGCTAAAAAAAACTGAAACATTTTCACTATATAGGAAATGTATGAAAAACCAAAAAAAGTATAAAATATATGAAAAAACATAAAATATTTAACAATTTTTTAAAAAATCTAAAAGAAAAGCAATGTATATATGAATTATAATCCGCTTTTTACGATTTTTAATAAAAAATAACTAAAAAAATTTTGTTTTGTTTTATTTATTATATGTAATGAATAATAAATGCCATAAGCTTATACAAACTATATACAAAAAAAATGTAAAAATAACGAAAATAATAGAACATCCGGTAAAATTATCCGGTAAAATATACGTAGAAAGTATATATAAAAAAAATGAAAAAATAACGAAATAACACATACGTTCCTTAAACGTATTTTTAAAAGTAGGTCACGAAAGTAGGTCGTAATGACCTAATTATTCAAAGTCTCTATTAGTCTATGAACCTATTTATGCCCGATGCTCACTCGTACTGACCTAGTGACCTAATTAGTAGCATTGACTATGCGCGCCAGCGACTCCATTATACTACTCATGATGTGGACTATCTTAAAATAGACATGCAACATGAGAGCTTCATAAAATCGGAATGGGGATTTGAAATATAGCAGCAGTTGACATTGCCATTTATTAAAAACGATATGCGACATCGAGCCCCCCCTCCCCTCCCCCAATCAACATCCCTTAGTGTATTACCGAATATTGGCGTCATAACCAAATTACAATGAAACCAATATAGGCCTATAAACCAATTTAAATTCAAACGCCAGCACATTTCTTAAGTAATGCAGGTCTCTATGATTTTATTTTAAATGTGTTTAAACATAAAAATATCGTAACCTATATATGTTAGTAAACGTATTACGGTATGTTATGGGCGTCCATGGCAGCTGCCGAGTCCCTTAGGCGGTACTCCCGAGCACACCCTTTCCTGGTCAGGTCATAACCACCCGTGATGTGCACCAATTTCATACCGGACTCCTCTTCTACTTCCCTCCATCTGCAATTTATATTTTGGGATCACACATATATTTCACTATCGACGCACAGGTTGAAGAGGGTGATTCAAATCCATTTTTAAATCAACGACATTTGATGCAGCTTGAGTTCTGCTAAACATTCAAACTTATGTTATACTGGTGATTATGTATAAATATAAATATTAAAGGCCTAATTGACTCTGTTATCGCCTCCTTATTTCTACTGCTTATTATGTGTTGATTAATATGATATGTATCTATAAACTTTTGTGAACTATTTATGTCGCTTAGCAGCTTGTGGTGATGTTATCCTACAAAAAGATGCTACGTGACAAAATTCTGTTGAATAATATCTTTTGTAGGATAGCGTCTTAACAAGGCCCTACGTTCGTTGGAGGTCCCTCATGTAACGTTCTCACAGTTTAAACAATTACAAGAAAATCAACATGCGCCAGGGGGAGTTGCATAACTTTTCCACTAAAATTTTCGTTAGGTCCTCTCCGTTAATGAGCCACAACGAACGGATTGCAGAGGGTTGCATATATCGTTATTCTAATTAACGGATCCGTTAAACTTAATTTTCTGTATGTTCTATGATATTAGCGGAATGAATTAGCGGAAAAATCGTTAAATTTCACCATTAGCGGAAAATTATTAACGGATTTCACAACACCTGGGTCTTCGTTACCTATTTTGCAACAGTAGGGATCCGTTGAGAGTCCGCTAGATTTACCGGAATGTTATGCAACCCCCTCCTAGGCCTAAAACTTAGTTGAGGAATGCGTGGGGCCCTTTTATGCCAAGACGTTGTATAACCTCCTATCTTTTCAGTACAAGGAATATTACATCTAGATAATCATAATAATTATCTTTAAAACAATGTATTAAGATTTCACTGGGGGTATGTGGTTTTTAAAGTGTATGATGGGACCAATGGTCCATTGGCCTAGACCCGAGTGTGTGTGTGGGGGGGGGGGGGGAGGGGGGGGGGGTTCCGGTGTGTCTGGAACCTCTCAGGTTTTCCTGGAATCCCATAGGGTTTCAGGGCTGGGTACATCCCTCAAGATTAATGCTTTCTGTCCTATCTGAAAAGGTAAAGAATGGGTAACTTACACCTTCAATGTCTCTGGCGTGAGCCTGGTATAACGTTCGTCATCATACATCATCCGACTAGAAATAGCAATGAAAACATTAGATTTTGCACATTATACTGTACCAAAAACGCAGATGCGTTATTTGAGAGGAGAGGAAAACTCATTTATACAGGTCGATTTGTGGATCATAATGTTAAATAACTGTATCTAAATGGGCATACTCTGTTAATTCTCTGAATACCGCGTTTACCCTTTAGATATTCAAAAGTATGAGGTTTGAATAATTTGTCATGTGTTGTCTGAATAATGTACAATTCAGTAGAGTTTAACCCCAAAAAAAGACAACTAGAAAGGAGTCAACTATAATTATTGCATAGAAAAAAAATGCTCATTTGACCTGTTAAACACAATTGATCCATCAGACCGTGTGGCCTTTTAGTAACACGAAGGCAGAATATTTGTATTTGGTGTATTATAATTGCATATGGTCTGATCAAGGCTGACTTCAACCTACCGATTTTGATTGGCGATTTGTTTGTTTTATTGCCATTGCGAATATAGCATGAAACCAAACATTTCATAATTTATTCAAAAGATATTTGTCACCCTTTCTAATGATGTCTATATTTAATCCTAATCTCCATTGCCGATTTTTAGAATTCTCTAGGAAACATGGCATGTGGAATACAGGAAATTCTTGAAACAAAATGACATATGGAATATAGAAAATTGTGCAGACAAAATGGCATGTGGAACAGGCTGAAGCACTATCTACTCACAGCACCCTGGAAACATCCTGAGACCCTCCCCGATGGTGGCCGAGTTCAAACTGCTCCAGACCCAGCACATCTGTGCGGGAAGGGAAAAAAGAACATAATTTCTTTAGGAAAAATACCAAGTTTGGACATATTTCCAGGCTATACATACTATTTTTCCAATTAGCCTCTGGCCCAGAGATGCAGCTTCATTGTGGCTCATTAAGATTTGGCCACCACAGCAGATTTTGAAATGAATTTATGACGTGATTTGCTGATTCGAGCAAATGAATTTCATCATGTTGCCTCTGTTTTTATAGTTTTAGTCTGGATTTTACAGCAACCCCACTTTAGTAATATTGATACCATATTACATTGATTTGCTTACAATGTGTTTAAATGTGATTTTCTTAGATCACCAACTGTTAAGAAACACACACATTTTACAAGTATCTTCTTTCTTTCATAACATAATTTGTATGTATGAGTCACCATGACTCATTAAAAAAAACTATTAAGATATTGCTCAGCTACCTTGGAGGAAAAAATAAAACCCAGTGCCAAAAGAGAAATGCGCCATTTCTCCTCAAACCTACCAACACAGACACACACTTTTACACAAACAAACAAACACACAAAAAACGAACACACAAACACTCTGCGATCGTACAAGGATATGGTTGACATGAAGGTTAGATTGATTGCATGGAAATAACATAATGATTGTATAGGTAAAATATAATGTATAATTGAGGGGACTTACCTTTACCTACCCTTTTTGACAACCAGTACAGTGTTCCGCTTCCAACACCTCCACACCCAATGACAATATACTCATAATAAATCTCCGTAGAATGGGAAGAAGTCATGATATTCTAGCAAGTGTGGTTGAACTCAACATTGAGGCGTAGGTTCACTCTGACAGAGACTCTACAAAAGTCGGTATATTCTATCAATAATCAGCAGCCTGTCAGATTGGCCTCAAAGTGAGATAGACTGAGATAACCCTATCAGGTATTTCAAACTGGAGGACATACTGTACAAACTGATAAATAGAAATGCCAGGCTAGGTCAGTGGTGTATGAAGGTTGGGGTAAAAACAAACATAACTCTGTCCCATGTATTGACATGAATATTCAAAACACTTATTTGGATCTAGAGTACATTCTTTTTTATATTTTTCTTATTTGTTCTCATGGCAAATAATATCAGAACTAGAACACTTGCAACAGGCTAGATGGAAGCAGCTACGTATAACTATCTGGAGCATAGCTCCAAAAAGCTCCATAACACAAAGGTCAGGGAGCTGTTTTAGAAGGACTAATCTAAATAATAAATAGGGGCCTAGAAGTTATCAAGTGAAAAGAAGGAGAGTGGAGGGTGGTTCTAAATATGTACCAGACAAGTGCCGCTGCTCCTCTAGTAAGCCTATGGTTCTGATCTCCCTTGCTCTGTCTTCTTCCCCTCTCTCCTGTCCTGTCTGGTCCCTGTCCTCCCCTGCTCTGTTTTTCCCTTTCCCTGTCCTGCCCCGCCCATGTCCTGCCCTCCCCTGATGGTGTGGGTGTGGGTACGCTGTATCAGCGGATATGTTTTAATGTGTGTAACAGGTTTAAGAAGCTATGTATTGTGACTGCATGGTATGAGAGTATTGCATTACACTATATTCATAATAGTAATATGTACTGTAATAATAGTAATAATAAGCAGTCCAAACCAAAATGGATTTATGGAAAAACGTAGAACAGAAGACAATGTAATAATATTACACTCCTTGGTAGAGAAATATGTTAAAAATCAGAGGAAAAAATTATACACAGCCTTTGTCGACTTTAGAAAGTTCTTTGATTCCATCAACCGTCAGCTTCTTTTTTATAAAATGTTACAATGCGGTATAACAGGAAATCTCTATAGGGTCATTAAAAGTGCATATAACGGGAATGAATACTGTGTTAAGACGAAATATGGATACACAAACAATTTCCCATCAACTTCAGGTGTCAAACAGGGATGCACCCTCAGCCCAACCCTTTCTAACATTTTTCAGAATGATATTCATGAAGCATTTACTACTGACTGTTGTCCAGTACAACTAGAGGACACAGAATTTAATTCGCTATCATGGGCAGATGATCTGGTTATCATCTCTCAGAGCAAAGAAGGGCTGCAACTATGTTTAGATAAACTAGCAGAGTACTGCTCTAAGTGGGAACTAGGAGTTAACACTCAAAAGACAAAAGTTATGATACTATCAACAGGTAAAGCAAAGGTAGAAGACCTCTCTTTTCAAAACAACAAACTAGAGTGTGTCAATTCCTACAAATATCTAGGTCTATTAATAACAAGTACTGGTAACCTTCAGAAGATGGAAATGGACAGAGTAACAAAGGCGAGGAGAGCAATGTTTTCGATCAAGCAGGCAATAAGCACCTCACATAACGTTTCAGTAAAGCTTTCCATGACTCTGTTTGATAGACAAATCGAACCTATACTGTTGTATGGTTGCCCAATCTGGGGCATGCCAGCTAGTAATCAAACATTAAGGCTGAAAACTGATGGGGTGGGTTCCAAAAGAGTGAAAGACTGTATATGAGTGTCTCAGGGCGATTGATGTTACAGACATAGAGATCATTAGTAATAGATATCTAAGGGCTAAACAAGAGATATCAATAACGCTGTCAAATATTCAAGACAAAAAGCAATAATGCATAACTTCAGTAAATACCCGGTCACTTTTGAGATTGAACAAGTGGAACATACAAAGACTAAGGACATAGAAAAGTTTTTTATGAAATATTGTAAGTATACTTTGGGAGTTTCAAAATATTCAAGCAATGTCTTAACCCTAAGTGAATTGGGGAGATACCCTATACAAACCAAATCTATTATCTTGGGCATTCTGTATTGGTGGCGCCTCAAATTTGGCACAGATAGTATCTTACTAAATAATGCTTTTAAAACTATGAAAAATGAGAACCACCAGTGGTTGAAAAATATACAAGACACTTTATGGAAAATTGGGCTGGGGGATGTTTGGCTTTATCCTGCACGATGGGACAAACACTCATTGAAAGTAATAATATCAAATCGTTTGCAAGACATATACATCCAGAAATACACAGAATATACTAGGAACCCAGGAAACGAAGAAAGATGTAAAGTTATTACCAACTGTCACGAAGACCATTATAAACAGAGAGACTATCTAGGGAGGGTTGTATCACCAGAAATAAGAAGTATCTTGACAAAGCTTAGAATAGATATGAATTGCACAGCTGATAGTCGTTTTAGAAGCTTTAGAAGTAAAAAGATTACTAGCCAATCATGTACTTGTGGTAATCCAAAACAAGATGTGTATCATATTCTCTTTGTCTGTAAAAATGCTAGGTTAACATCTATTAGAGAAAAATTTGAGAACAACTACCAAAACTACTGTCAAAAATATAAAGATAAAAACTTATCACAGAAAACATCAGAGATCTTGAATGTCACCCCCCACTGTCATAAGAATGACTTAGAAAGGTCAACCTTACTTGTCTGTACATTTATCAAAAATATATACGCAGCCACTAGGGCCTTAGAGACGTAGTTATTAAAGTCTATCCCTAAACTTGGTGTTGACATAAATGTACCTGTATGTTAGTCAAATAAACCATTTCGTATTTCGTATTTCGTATTTCGTATTTCTTGATTAAGAATTCCATTTTTTGAAACCTAATTTTTGGTCCATGGTTACCATGGAAACCATCATTTGCATAGGAGTAGTATCTGCAGGTCCGGGCTTCTATCAACATTACAACTACCATGGCAACAAAACACCAACAATCCGAAATTTCTCACCATTAATGAAAACTATGAAAAATTTCGTTAATAGCATGATTTTAGCTTAATTTTTATATTTTTTTTATTTCTTAGCTAAATAAAGGTTCTAGAGCATTGAATACCCAGAGACTCACATATTATTTCAGTAAGCTACCTTGATGAAATTCCTCTTTCGGTTATACTATGATACCTAATGGAAACCAACATCCTTCTGAGTTGCCCTAAATGGCCCTCTTCCCTCTCCTGCCAACAGCTTTTTGTCATTACGTTCAAACTTATAAGAAAGTGTTAACCTTGTTCAGATTATCTGGCTGAAACTCTCATGCATATCATTTAACTCTAAAACCAGGATAATTATGTGTTCCTATAAAACAGACACCCACCTGAGTGGGGTTGCACCTTTCATTTTTCCCTATATATACCAAGTGCACTCTAACCAACCACCAGCGCTTGAAACGAATTTAAAATATCACACTTCCCCTAGCTCCCCTAACTTACTTAAAGTAACTATTCGGTGATCAGTAATTGCCTCTCAGTTACCGCACAAGAGACGTCTAGTATATAAATAGGTCAGTGAACATATATTTTATCAAGTTTTTTTTATACTAATGTAATAATTATAATTTATTACATGGTCTAGCTGGGGGTGGTGGTAATGGCATGTCGTTTTTACCTATGGATTTGCAGCCAATTTCTGAGTATTGCCTTAACTGATACACGTCTTTCATCATTTTTGCCTAATCCTTTCTTTAATATTTACATTACTTACATTTTCCTAATAGACGCAGTAAAACGAAAGTATATTAGAATTACATTCTGGATTAGAGGAAGGAAGATCACCTATCGTGAATCCAGAAACCCGAGATGTAAGCAATTCAAAAGGAAAATAAAGGTGACCTAGAACGTATACATGGGATGTCCCTGCCCCTCTCCTCAGAGGACAGAGGCTAAGGATGGGCCCTTGGAACCAGGGAGAGACAGTTAACAGCTTGTGTGTTGATTTTCTTATATGAGTTTAGGGGAAATTATTAGAGTGGAATAAATACAAGATAAAACTGTTAGTATAAGAACATAACTAAATCCTGGGCTGGGGTGAGCTGGCTGCTACCCCCCTCTACATGTCTCCCAGTGGCAACAACTGGGTTATCAAAGGTCTCTAGTAGACCACCGGCTGTTGTGTGTAGGGCCCTGCCTATGGGACCCTGCACATTAAAGAACACCTGCCTCGGTAAAAGTGTAGGGGTATGGTCTCTATCTTCTCATAGATTCGATCATTCCATAGATACGATCATCAAGGACAGGATTGTCAAAATCATGTTCTTGCCGTGATATAACCTTAGATGTTGATACGGCGTAAAACCCCAATAACCAACCAACCAACCATAATAGCTAATGGTTTGAACGCATATGTTTCATGGAGGGCAATTTACTTTGTGAGGGTTATGTGCTAATTCCAGTTGTCAAAAATGTACTTTTTGGCAATATATTGCAATTCTATCAAAAAGAGAGGCATAATGCAGGGCTTAGCTCCAAATTATAGGCACTATCGTCCTAAGGAAATCAATGATATAGGTCTGCAGGGCAAGAAAGGGCTGGTTTTGTTTTTCAGTTCTATTTCCAGTTCTGTTTTCCAAAGTTTTTTTTATATCAATCACATAAGTTTACTGGTGGGGGAGTATGTGAATGATGACTTTTGAATTTTCTAAACATATTTTGCGTGTCATTTGTGGCCATTTATCATCTGAACGTATTTTATATTTTTTTACCCTTTGTTACCATTAATTATTATATTCATTAGCAATGTCACATGGGAGGATGCTCATATTTTGAAAACTTGTGCTGTCTTTGTAAGATTCTACTCACATTTCTTTATTAAGATACTTGTGCCTAGCAAACAATTTTGGTATCGGATGATAGAGAAAAATATGCTGAATCTAAATATACCACTTTTATTTCTATCATAACGTTATTAACAGCACTATGTTTTTAAGACAGGTAGAAGGACCAGATATTTCAAGTTTTTCAGTCTTTTCTGAATCCAATATATATTATAGAGCTGCATTCTACAAATTTAAGAAACAATTTATCAACCAAACAGTTCTACTTAATTTTGTATCAGGCAACTCTCTTCATATAAAAAAGCACAGAGGCAATTTTGAAAATATTTCACGGTAAACTTTAATATTAGTGTAAACTGGGATGGGCTTATTTGAGTAGTGTCTATCCACAACACTTGGTAGCACCACCTGTTGTGCACCCGTTTTAAAGAGAGAAGCCAGTGAATATAAAATAGTACAGTGCCGTGAAAAACGCTATCATTTCAATTTTAAGGAACCAATGGTAAATTGTGTGATGCACAGTGGCAGATTTAGAGGGGGTCGCGTACCCCCTCCATTTTTGGCCAAATTTAGCTTTTGTAATGTAAAATTCTGATAAAAAAATCAAAAAGCTGGATCCGCCACTGATGCAAGCTAATCATATCATACCTAAAGTGGATTAAAGTGTAGTCCTCACAGCCGTACCACCTGAAACACATAATAAGCACACCACTACCTGTCACTTTGTACCTATCTAACGGCATTACATGTTTCCCTTGTTAGACTTAAACTTACCACTTCATTCAATGAACCATCTTTAACAGCCCACAAATTGAATAGATAAATTCCTGCTTCAACTGATCCTTGCATCATAATCCCCGAGCAACTAGTAAACTAGGCCAGATCGAGACATCCCAGTTCCAGCCCCTTTCCCTATCAATGCAGACCAAGCCACTAGTTATGCTTGACTGGTTTGATCCAATAAGTTTACATTACATTGGTTCAGAGAGGCACTGTTCAGTCTTGTATAAACTTCACTACCAGTTCCTATGGGGCCATCCATAAATGATGCCATGCACAAGGGGGTGGGTGGGTAGGTTGAACAACGTGACACTGCCTGAAAACAGGCTTAATTTCAAATTTCATGTTTAGAATAGAAAATTCTGTATGACAGGGGTGGGTGGGTGGGTCCTGATTTAAAAGTACCCTGAAAAAGTGTGACATCATTTATGGACCGCCCTTTTCTTCTGGCTCACTCCACAAACTTTAGTTCTGCTATGATAGTCTGACCTCTGGTGGCAATACTGTGTTCCAACGGGATGGTCAAAGTATCTTTAGCCCTATCCCCACTAGGATGCAGAACCAGGGCACAAACCAGCTGATTCCTACTAGAAGAATCGGCCAATCTTTGCACTGATTCAGACCACAAATAGTTAGAATATTCAAATGTAAATGTTTAATATGAATCGATGCTAGAATTGTAAGATTTTCTGGTAGAATGGACCGATTTTGCCGCTGAAGAGTTGGTTGACATAGTCAGATTTGCTTATTAAGTATGGGGATTTGGAGCTATGGAACGGCCTACCATGTGTCATTTCCTGTATGATTGGCTAAATGCAACAGAGCTTCTAGCAATAATTCAACATCTGTACTTACATCGACATCAGCAGAAAAGGTATACCTATTTATTTTCGTTGGAATATTGTATTTTCATTTAATCAAATGATTATGTAAATTGTTATTGTAAAAGATTCATTAACTCATGCTACTAAAGGACCAAAAGGGTACCTTGCAGAGAAAGTGAGAAGTTTGCAGGTTATTGTGAACTAAATAATATCTGAATACAAAACAGATCACAGTTTATATAAGGATGCGACGAGAGCCTTTGTTTTGTACAATAAAAATGGCCTTTATTTTTCCAAATAAAAATATTAAGTACAAGTCAGACACAATTGCTGTTCACATGCCCGAAATTACAACATCAAGACAAACTAGTAAAATGCTAAAGTGTTTATTTGAAGGATGGTAACGGCATTTCCTCGGTAACCACAACACTCATTCTTTATAATAGGGCTGTCATATGATCCTCATAGACTACAAGGGCTTTGGGGTGGTATGATCGAGTTGCACTGGCTTGTAAAGGAAACATCTTCTTACTACACCTATAGAAAAGAATCCATCTTGTATACAAGTAGGTCCTAAAGGCAACTGCTCACCTTATTAGTCCTCCAGTGATATCTTTATTTCCTTTGATTTATTTTGTCTTAATAGTCCAGTTTACCACAGAGATTTATGTTGTGTGAAACATGGGTAGAATGTATCATCAGTTAGAGTTCCCTGGCCAATCGAAGGGAAGATCACAAATACACACATCATGTGTTTAGCCAATCAAATGTGGCTTTACATGATACTGAAGCACACAAACAGTAGTACTTTTTTTTAGCCAATCAGAAGTACGGTAGTGGACCGGCAGAATGGCGGATGTACATCCCTGTCTGTCAGCTTGCATGTAGATTACCATGGCAAACTACTTTACCGTAATTCATTTCATCGGGCTGGAATTGGCTGACATACACTTTTAAATCATGTCTAGCACAAAAATTCTACACCTAGTCAGCGAATTCGACATAGCGTTTATGCAGTATCTATTCATAACAAAGAATCCAGGAGTCTTCTAGGAGTGTTGAACTTGCACGTGTCTGGCATTGAGATATCAAGCGACCGATTCAAATGGGCGTCACCCAACATCACAATACCAAACCATTTCTTTGATTTGAGTACAACTCTTAACCCTTAATAACTTATTTGTTTTTAGGTTTGGAATATATTTATACATATAGAGCAAGCATTCTCACCACGTACTTCCCTGAAGTCAAAGGAGTCTCTTTTACCAGTCACATGAAGACAGACTACAAGTTCTCACCTAGGTCAAGGGTCAAGGGTCAAGGGTCAAGATGCCTGAATCAAAAGTCCATGGTCATTCAGTTACAAACAAAGGTTTTCGTTTTGATACGCTTTGTGTCTTTTTGTTTTGGTCTACAAACGTCAGGGTGGAGAAGGGAAGGTTTCCTTTCGTGCAGTACAAAGAATGATCGCTTTTGAACATATCAGAATAAATCATGTTTTAGGGTATACACAGAACAAGGGCATTTTGAGATCTAAAAAAAAGCTGAGTTGGCCAGAAGCCTGTTACCCAACTTTTACCCTCCTATACATTGCAGTGCAAATTGCCTTGACATGTTGGCAACTGAATCCTGATTACTTGTTTGTTCAGTAGCTATAGTAACAACATCACTTTGTCTATAAACAAATTATGACATGATTTTACAGGTACAGAGCCGTATCATAGCTTGCACTAGAACACATTAGGATAGAGTAATGCCCTAGCCAGTATCCACAAACATTCTGATAAGACAAATCTGAGAGAAGGCGGCGACCATGGCTTGAATGTATTACCACCAGGCTATCATTATCGTTAGTAGTATGATCCTTAGTCTTTCGGTAGTAGAACATGAGAGGGTATTATAATTATGTGTATGTAGCGTAGTAGCACTGACCAGTCACCAAAAGTTTTACTTTACACTCGGAAAAGTTCACAAACTGTCGCTATCATTAGTATAGTAAGTTGTTGGGGGGTAGGGCCCGGCGGGCACATGATCTGTATAGTGCTTACTGTATCCAGACAGTGCTTATCTTGCCCGATAAGTATTTATAACAGTGCTTTACCGCTGTAGGCAGGTATATAATAACCATTTGGTGTATCAGTATTGACAGGAGAGGCCTGGTAGGTCCATACTGAGGGGGGTCTCCTTGCCAACCAGTCGTTGCCCTACAGTGTGTGCGATAGCTTCCCACCCCACACAATGGACACAATGCTATTTTAGTCGGTTGTGCAATACAAAGCCATCCTCCACTGAGACATAATACTTAATTCTTTCACATACGTCTTGTACCTGGCCAGTATTCCAGAAGGGACAATCGTCTTTATTCTGATTGCCTTCTCATAGATGACCATAGTGTTGTTCACTCAGGTAAGACCTTTGATACTATTATTATAAGCGGGAGACTTAAAATTCAGCATTCTCTCGGTTCATAGTGACACCAGACGTAACCATGTGAAGTGCCCATGATGCAGTTCAGCCCGGTCACATGACTAGCGCCCTGTATTCAGATTGGATGTTGCTGTGACACCTAATAATAGTAATCATAATTATTATTACACGAGTAGCTATTGGTCATTGCAACGAGAGCCCTGAATGGTTACAAGCATTCATAAAGAAGTAGTTCTGTCCCGGAGTCCCACAGACGGGGAGGGTTGGCTGTATAGGGACTGATCATAATTATGAGAGACACGACAGGGTACTGACTCATCAATTTTTCTCTTTCATGAGGGGTCTGCAGATTCCCTGCTGCGTCGCCACTCAATACGGATACAAGTATAATTTCAAGCTTACACACAACCGAAGAGGAAACAGGATGACATTTACAAGAAATACACGCTACAGAAAATCGCAGTATATTCCCACATTGCTGCAAAGAACATTCCCCACTACGAATCGGAAAGCAAGCAATAACATAGTAGCCTTTTCGGGTTTTTTAAACTTTCGTTTCTCTCTATATATCATCATATAATCCATCATTCATAGACTACACAGTAGGTGTCCACCATTTAGGACGTGCCATTTTTTGGTATATTGGGATGGTAATAATAATAATACATTTAGATAGGATAGTTTGTCATTTCATTTTGTTTAGGTTTTTTCCTTTTCTCTCAACATGCACACACAAAAATTTCTTGCCCATGTATTAAAATGTTCTAATTTGAACCGACGTTATCATAACACTAGGCGTAGCGACTGTCTTCTGCAAATGGTCCCTCGAATGCCTGAACTCCCTTTCTCGCGAGTTCCGTTACGTTTTTAACCACCTGTCATTTTCTTGCTTTTGTATCATTTTTTGGTTGTTCTGAACACAGTACAGTATTCCCAGTGCCAGACGGTTGCTAGACAGGAGGTACCTCAGTGTGCTAGAGAGGGGGAGCGATTGTTAGTTTTTTTTTACCTCGAATTTGCCATCTGAATCTCTGCTGCACCAGGATTCGTTCTCGTGTTATTTTTGTATTTGCATGCTTGACACTGTGGGCCTCCGCAGCATAGAACATGCATTTGCTATCACAAGGATTGGATATCATAAAGCATGTACAGTGGTCGCCCACGTGTTCACATCATGAAAATCTCGCGTCTGTCTTGCACCAGGACTTCCTGTACTTACAATACATTTAAGTTTCTCCTTGTGTTTTTGTGTATTCTCTCCGACTCAACGAAAAAAAATTAATGACCATTTATGATATATCTATCAAATAAAGCATACCATTTACTCAATAATAACTATCATGGAAAACTCACCCAAAAATAAAAACTATATTATACACATGTGTGTATCATTCAAAGTCTGACTAGAACAATGTCTGAGTTATGATAATGTTAATTATAATGTCATATATAACAAAAAGACTGCCCTATGGCAGCGTTAGATACTAACACACAACAGGGTTCTAGTGTCGCACAGAAGAATTTACCATACAGCAACCCTTTCTTATCATACAGATAAAAAAAGTCAAGGTGTCTCTCCCGGTAGCTCACCATTTAACCAGTTGCACAGTTTGGCTCATCAAAATTTCCTGGTCATCGTCATTAGCATCATCATATGGTCTATGTATAGGGACCTGCGGTTGTCATGGTAACCAAGACGATTACAATGGATACCATTGGATTCCATGGCAACCACGGAGGAAGGGGAAAAATACACGTTCCAAAGATATGTACTGTCTGCCTTATCATCAATATTTAGTGGGTTCCACGCGTCCAAGACGAATACACAGGCCAGTAACTTAGAGTTGGAAATTGGAAAATAGGATTTTTTTTTCTCTGGAGAAGGGCGTATAAAAAAATGGGCAGAGAGTGTGTGTGATTGCGGCGACCACACGACACAAATGTTCACCTACGGCCTCGCCTTAGCCGCCTCATAATAACTAGTTGACAATCAAGGGCACATTCTATGTTAAGTGTTGCATTGGGTGTCTTCAACATTGAAAGGCTTATAACTTTTTTCATTTACTCATTTTCCCTTGGTAATTCAAATTTCTAAGATCCTTATGTTGAAACCAATTCTTTGATATATAGGAATGTTAATCAGGTATGTGTTAAAATTGAACTTTTAATTTGTTAAAGTGTCATGTACCCTCAAAACCCGCAAAACTCTATGTCCACAGAGAATTATTTTTTCCCTTTAACACTGTAGATGTCAAAATAATTAATTTACAGCCCAATTTCATATTGTGCTGTGTTCTTACTATAACTCCTTACAGTTTTATGATTTTTAATGTATCCTAATCTAAGAATGTATATTTTTTCTACTTTAATGGAAAATGTCCACTCTATTTAGTATCTACGAGAGATTTTTAAAGAAACTAGGCATTTTGGTTCAGAAAATAATGCTAGGCCTGTATTTTCTGTACTAAAATGTCTGGGGCACTTAGCCCCATTAGAAAAAACACTGAAAGATAATGTTTTGATTAAAATAAAAATTGTCTGACTGTTATAATATGCACTTTTTGCCCATATATTTAAGGGGGGTATCTACGAGAGATGAGGTTTAGCAATGAAAGAGATTATTCAGAAGAGAAAAACAAAGAAATTATGATAGATCTACTATTCAAACTTAAATATCCTGAATTTTAGTTATCTACACTCATTATCAAAGGCTCCAGGAGGACAGGAATAGCAAAATAGTATCTACGAGAGATGTATCTACGAGAGATTTTGAAATGATATATCTACCACTGATAGCAAATTATTATAATATTGATCAATTCAAGCTAGACACAGTTACCGGTGAAATTTTTCATGTTCAAAAATTTTAAACCAGATATCAATTAATTGATTTTTGAATCAGTGGTGGTGATTTTGCCAAAATAGTATCTACGAGAGATTTTACCTTTACGGTATCTATTATATACTCCACATTAGATGGCCAAGTGAAAAAATAGTTTTCAGGAACACTGACACTCCTATGTTACTATGACTCTAACTCCATAAATAATTATCATATTTTGATAATTTTGGTATCATTTGAAAGCTAAGATACTACTCTTCAATGTGAAATTCACAAAAAGGGGGTATCACATTGTTATAGTGGGTCACATATCAGTTCTAAGTTGTTCAATAAAGGAACATAAAAGAAAGCTTTTATCCCATTTGGTCAAATATATCATATATATCTTTGAAGTGTCATATCTCTATTATGAAGAAGTTTAACGAGCCAATTTTTTTCAAGAGGACAGAATAACACCTGTCTTTTGAGAAAATATTACAATTAAACTTGTAATTCCGATTTAGTTTTTTCACTTTTTTTCTACCCATATGCAACACTTAACGTAGAATGTACCCAAGAACCCTCCAAACAATAAATAATTATCATATGATTCCATGGTCTGAACTTAAAACTACATGCCTTCCCTGTGCTTATATATTAGTCACGGTCTCTGTTTTAACACATGATGATCTCATATTACTCTTCATTAATCTATCAACACGTGAATACAAAATAACAGAAGAAGTATTCAGTAGAGGGACTGACACTAAGTATGAGATTTTTTACATGAGAATGCGTACGTTATAGGTTTAATACCACGCATATGAATGCATGAATTCTCTCTCGACCAAACTGATGCGTTTATTTTATCATAGGCTTGGCATCCAGTAATAGAAGTAGTAGTAATAGTAGTAGGGTAACCATCTAAAACAGGGACTCACATCGCCTCAAACCAGGTACGCAGACCTGCTGATGTTTTTTGTCCAACTTTGACCCAAATTGTGTAACTATTCTTTTCCCTCGAGAACAGACATTCTGCTCTACACAAGAAATGATCTTTTGTATTAGTTTTGGTCATAACATCATCTGCCGTTGAAAGTAACGTACACACATGCAATACATCAATGTTTTTTTCACAGTTTGCATCACGTTTCTTGTGTAAAATACACGCAGATTTACAGTTTTACAGGCTTACAGGGAAAAACTTATTTACGTCTTTTTAGAGTTTTTTTTCCATATATTATTATATTTTTAAATTTGATGTTTTTTATTTTTCTTCTCTCTCTCATCATATAAGTAGGCTATTGTCTGACCAGAGTTATCGGCTGCCTTCTCCTTCGCATCAGGCCTTTCCGCTCGTTGGGTTTGGATAGGGTCAGGCTCGGAGCGGCTAGCTACCGAGGAACCCGGGTCACAAGCACGTAAAATAATGAAGCAGGGGTCGGGAGTTGCCGACATCAGTAAAGTCCGCAGCCCCGCAGGTTGTTGGCAATGATCACGTCTGTCACCGCATCAAACACAAATTGGATGTTATTTGTGTCAGTGGCGCACGTTTGATGACAATAGATCTCCTTAGTTGTGCTCTTATTCTTGGCCTCAAACTGGGCTTGGATATACTGGGCAGCTTCCTCGTATATTTGTTTGCCTGTTTTGGGGGGAGAGGAAAATGTAATTGTTAGTTTACCGGTAATGTTAAATGGTAATGTTACTGTACGTGGTCATTGTAATCGTTATGTTAATGGTTAATTGTTAACATTTTGTGTTTCTAAATCTTTATGAAATATTTCATATAGTGGACATTTAAGAAATTATCAAGATGCTAGGCCTATATTGTATTAGGTGATACATTTATACTAGAAATAGCTTTGAGAGAAATCCATGCAAAATCTAATCTTTTTTCAACATTTGTCACTTTGATAATTAACATTCACTTTAAGAAATTACATTTTTTTCTGATTAAGATCGTCTAATGTTTTATGGCATGGTTACTTTCATTATCTTAAAGTATAATGTGACAGAGCAAGATATGTATTTGATATCTTATGGAGAAGTGACCATCATTAAAGGGAAATGGTTGCTGCATACCTGTGTATTCTGGAAAGCATATTGTGAGAGGCGATTTCTTGATCTTTTCTTCAAACAGATCCTTCTTGTTGAGGAAAAGAATGATGGAGGTATCGGTGAACCATTTGTTGTTACAGATAGAGTCAAACAGCTTCAAGCTCTCCTGCATTCGGTTCTGAAAAAGGAAGAAAAAAGTGATTGTAGAAGGTTAAATATTGCCGGTAGATATATTGCAGTGATGTTAATGATGTACGCGTTCTATGGTGTACATTGACCCTTGCTAGTTCAGAATAGCAGTAAAGTGCCAGATGTTATCAGTTATTTACAATAAAATATAGCATCACCTCAGTTGTGAACGCAATATTTACTAATTGAATACTATTTAATTAATTATGACCTTGACCTTAAAGTCATTTCCTACTATGATAAAACTCGTATCCATGTCATATTTATAAACTTTAACTCAAATCTAAATGCATTGACCTGAAAACATAGATCCTAATGAATCAAACCTTGGTAGTATTAGAACAAAATGTATCATCTTCAAATGGTTACTTGTGCAGGGCACTAGTGTAATGCATGACGAGCTCGTGCGTTGTCTATAGAACACATTGGGCTGGTGTAATGTAAAACAATGGTACCAATTTCGTTAGGCTTTGATCTACATGTATATTGAAACATTTAGAATATAAATATTCTTCAAGTTTGTTCAGAGTAATGTGCATATTGATAAGTGATTGGCTATATGGGTTTTATGGCAATACACACGTGCATGT
The DNA here is from genome assembly GCA_936440205.1 of Lepidonotus clava. NCBI lineage: Eukaryota > Metazoa > Annelida > Polychaeta > Phyllodocida > Polynoidae > Lepidonotus > Lepidonotus clava. The sequence continues at coordinate 34,880,306 of OW387140.1, forward strand.
AAACATGAAATATTCCAAGCATACAATGAGTCATATGTAATCTATTACACTTCATAACAGTGTCCGAAATTAAGAGTGCACCCTGCATCTGAGATGCATGTTTTTGCAGCAGGGTGCATGTTTTTTTTAAAGTGTGCACCCGGCAGATGCACAGTTTTTTCATGAAATAAATAGCCTTATATCACTGAGGGTGCTTTGGAAGGCTCCCGGATGCATACTTTTCAAAGCTATGCACCCGGCTTGTGCATACATTTAAACCTTAAGTTAATTTCGGACACTGCATAAAGATGTTTGCTTTGCAGCATAAAAATTAATATGTCATGACTAGTAAATCCATTCCAAAACACTAGAAGTACATATAAATTACATATGATATCATCATAACAATCGCTGTCATTCTAGAATGTTCCAGGTGCGGGTTACTTACGGTGGTCTCATCCTCATGTAAGACCTGGTCATATTCACTCATAGCTACACAGAAAATGATGGCTGTTACGTCTTCGAAACAGTGGATCCACTTCTTTCGTTCTGACCTCTGACCGCCTACATCGAATAATCTGTAACAACAGGAAAGGTTGGTTACTACATGTGTATTTTGAGTAGATAATGTAATATTTTGTTTTTATAAGAATAATTATTCTATTGTCATTGATTTAAATCAATATAACGCACATGATAATACCAATATGTATGTAATTGGCACCAAAATGGATCAGTTAAAGTAGTTTTTTCAACAGTTTTTGAATGACTTAAATCGGAAGGATATGTAGTACTGGAAGTTACGGTAATATTTTTTACTTTAAACAATGTACTTGTAGTTATTGCGGTGATATAAGAGATTAAAGTTACGTTTTGAGATAATATAAATTTTTATTAGGTACAATGTGATAAATCGATACTTTTGGATTGCTCATCTGATATATATAGCATATCTTGTGTTATATAGCACATCTGGTTATTTTTGTTTTGTCTTTTTTATCAAAAAACAGACAGTGATGTAGACATTTCATGTATGATTCGGCATGCGAATGGGAATTGTACAGGAACACGCTATGTAGGAACATGCAGTGTGTTATGATATTAGACTAAGTACAAAACGAAAAACAACACAGTTAAGGACTTAACATGCATTGATTAATAGAAAGAAAAGGTAAAAGGAGACATGAGAAATAGTGTGATCTTAGAGACAAAAAATAAACCCTAAAGAACGCGGTATGTTAACGTCAACATTGGCATTTTAAAACGGATCTATCATTATAATTATATCATTTTCTTGTGATACTATATATAATTTATATACAGTACAAATACATGTGAAATTGTAAAGTTACATTCCCCTTACTCGATTGTTGAGTTAATGCATTCGCACTTTACAATCAAACGGTTACCATGATATAGGTATAAAGATTCGCGGTAACATTTTCCCAATGGTTAAGTTAGTCTAAAAAGCAGGGGTTCGTGAATAACGCGAAAAAAGGACTGCTAATACGTGTTTATCCAACTAACCCAATTTTTACATGAACAAAGGTAGTTCGGGATGGTGGAAATATAAAAGGAACAGCCCAGTGGACTAATATAATAATCAAAGGTGAAACGTTTTGAAGCAGTAGTATAAACAGCCTGTGTTGGAGACATGCAATATTATAAAAGCGATGTATAGCCATTTCAGAGCTGTAGGGCACGTTGTATATTACAGGCCAGGAAGTCGGTATTATATATTTTAGAGTTGTTATTATCATGTATTAAGGGTATGGGTTCGTTGTTGTTTTTTCTAGCGGGCAATCAACTTGGGTCGACTTACAATGATGCGGTCAGTGGTGGGAGACCTTGGAAACAGAAGGCCCCCTGCTAGGATCTCATTGGTCTAGTAGTGTCAGACTGTCACACATCACCCTGGCCACCACACACTACCAGTCCCACCTCATGTTCTCTATACAGCCATACTGCACCGCACCCAGGCAGCATTTACCTGAAGTTTAGTTTCTTAAAGTTGAAGTGAACCTCGACTATACCGGTGGTCTTTACTCGGGTTCGCAAGATGTCTTGCTCAATGGGCATATAATTCGGCTTCCCTAACCGATCTAAGCTATCAAGGAAACTGAAAACCAAAGACAAAACGGAAAAAAGAATATTTTGTAGTGGGTGCAGACTATTTTTGGTGTACAACATCAAGGGTAGAATGGAGAAAGAAGAGTATGTAAGGATAGGCGGCGACCAAGGATCCATTCCGAGAGCCTCTATGTGCAGGAGGAGCAGGAGGAGGAGTTAGGATGAGATGTAAACTGAAAGAAAAATACCACCACAACAACACCAACACAAAGTCCAGGACCAGTCACCGTCACGTACACGTTCTTCCTATCAAACTAATGAAAATGACAGGTGCGTTTCAAGTTACAAAACAATGTCCACGTATATTGCATGGTCGACCAAGAACCACGAGCATCAAGGCATCGAAAATACGTCATTCTGGTATAATCGTTCCTCTGATACAAAAAGTTAAAATTTCAACTATGAAAAAAGAAATTCCAGCTGAAATTTCGAAATTCTGCTATTTTTCAAACAATTTTGGTTCAAAAATACGTTTTTGTGATAAAGATGCAAATGTTCTTGGTCGTCAACGCCACTAGCTACACATCCACCAGAACAACATTGATTTCCTTCCTCAGTTACTTACTTGAAATTTAAGTTCTTAAAGTGGAAGTGTACTTCTACTATACCAGTGGTCTTTACTCGTGTTCTAAGAATATCTTGCTCCGTTGGCATGTAGTCTTTTGCGCCTAAGCGTTCCAGGTCGTCTAAGAAACTGTAAGAGAGTTATCAAAACAGTTAGGGCTCAATCATCATGCAACCAACTTCCCATATATCCACGTTTGTTTTTCCCTTGCTGGATTGCTTTTGCTATGCATGACGTCTTAACATAGTTCATTCCTGCTTGGCAACTTCCAGTGAGGATGGAAACATCATGAGGGATAAAAAGATTATGGATTTATACCGATGAAAGTGTTTTCACAAGTACCTATCGGTATCCCCCTGTAATCAAATAGCTATAGCAGTATATGAGATGTTAGAATGCAGTATATCAATTGAATTCAAAGTTTTTCGTTTAACCTTATCCTTAGGTTTTCACACACATTTTAAAAACAATTTATGGATTATCATTAGGACAGTCTCCTTTATGTCTTGGTTATTTTCTAAGATTAATTTCGGCGCAAATTTTATAATGAAATATATGTATTGTGGGTTTTTCCATCCAAAACAGTAGTATACCTAATCTGCGCGATAACATGAAACCTTACAATAGCGATAAAATGGAGACATACATTTAGATTTTCAGAACCATATGACTACTTGATGAACATTTACTTTCCAATCCCAGCAGGAAACAGAATTAACTTATTACTATACTTCTTGTAATCAACGAGAATAGCGCATTTAATGTAGGCCTATATATTCCCTTTCCAATACATGGAAACATACCCTTATGACTTATCCAAATGGAGATTTACTTATACTCAGGGCAGGATGAGCAAAGCTCAACATCTATTTGTATCCTTCATGGAATATGTGCATTACATCCAGCTTAACCATTAATTACTCTAAAACAGCGGGTTTCAATACAGATATTCTCACAATATAGTTGCACAAAGGTGACAAAGAATGTTCTTTGCCTCTCGGATCTATATCATTCAATGACCAACCAAAGTACACGTTCATACCGTAAAAATCTCATCCTCACTAATCAGTTATGTACCATATTCTACCACCAACGGATCGTACCTTGCAATCAGTCAGTGGGTACATAATACCCCTACCCTTATTCCAACTGATAAGGGACCTGGAGGGGTAAGGTGGGGGTTGAGGGGGGTTTCCTCCAGCAGCTGATGCCGGTCGTAGACGCCGGTTGAGGCCGGCCGGGCGATGAGACGCCGCCTAACACACACCTTTCCTCCAGTACCCTCACCCTTAACCAACCCCTCCAGCATCCCAACCCCGCCTCCCTTGACCCACACCGCGCCCCTCATGCACGCGCGTTCAACGCCCCGCGCGCGTTACTGTTTTTATTTTACGCGCGCGTGCAATCCGGATGCCGCGCGGCGTGGCGGCCATGTTGGATGGAAGTGTGCCATCTTGTGGTGTCATTATCATAATGCATTCTGCCCAGGCTCCCTCCGACTGAGGCCGAGAGACACCCCTCAGCACGTGCTGCCACCTGGTGTGTGTTTACTATCCTATTTCTATGTTATATCACCATTGAATTGTAGCGTTCCCATTCACCTAATGGTTTCATGTAGCCTATGTGTTAATAATATCAAAAATCTGGATACTATTATATAGGCCTACAGGTTTGGATATTGACGTTTTCATTATGATATCTCTTTAGATTTTCCAACAACTGTAGTGTCTAGAATCTGTGAGAATAGATGAAATTCATCGATATAATTATGTGGATGGGACCCTGCATATTAAAGAATTACTTGCCTTGGTAAATGTGTAGGGGTAGGCATGGTCTCTGTTTTCTCATAGATTTGATCATTTCTTGGACTTGATCATCAAAGACAGTTTTGTCAAACCTTGTTCTTGCTGTGATATATCTACAGATTTTGAAAAGGCTATAAACCACAGAAAACAACCAACCAATTGAAATCTGTGCTGAGTGTCAATTCTTGTTATTAAAGCGACATACTAGTTGGAATATAGTTTTGTCAACACCCAAGAGTTTGGACCAGACTCCTTCCTTCGTTGACTGATCATTACACAATTAAAGTTAGGCACTTACAATAGGTTTTCAAAAATACAATAAAATGTGTTTTAATCCCATCCAGAAAATTGCATTTCCAAACGTTTTTGATATAAAGAATACCGACACAGGTTAACCTAAGAATGTAATGCGCAAATAATACGTCTTTATGTATAATGCATTATGTTGTTTCCCAAAGTCTGATCAAGGCTTATATCAATGTCTGCATCCCCTTGCCAGGTGCTTCATGAAATAGAGATGCTAAGTTGTGTATACCTAACCCTCATGTTTGATCAACAATTGATTTAGAGCTAGCAAGTTTAACTATCCCCTTACGAGTGCCCAAAACTGATTTCAACTCATCTCACAGTCATGAATGGAATTATTGATTTGATCCAGGCCTGCTTATATTGATTTTGACATCAAAAATGCATGAAAATGATAATAATTAACTCTGTCTTCTTGGAACTGCTACATAAAGGATTCCACTTCAAAAGGGTTGGCTTGTCTGGTTTTAAATCATCAATAGATATAGACAAGAAAATTTGGCTAAGGATAGCCTTTTACTCTCAATAGCAGCGTTGAATTTCAAAATAGGTTCCTGTATAAGCACTGATTAAAAGGGAGCTGCCAGGTGCACACTCAGAAGTTCCAGTGTATCTGAAACCCTTCCACATTCCCACATTTATAATTATCCCCCTAGATATTAGGGCTAGCCCCTGGTAATACCAATAAAATTAATGAAAATTACGTCGGCTAAGATATATACTCCCTTTCTTTTCACACGAGGACTAATAATCAGCTGCTTATGTCATTCAAGAAATTAGAAGTTTGACGTCAGACAAAGTGGTCGTACTTTTCCGAATATCATATAACGTGTCGTTTCATAAGACTATTAGAAGTACATTCTACAGGAAAAAATTGCAGAGAAATATGCTTGCATATCCTCGATTGAACCAATACCTTTTCCACATATCCAAACCTGCATTATAAAATATGTGTGTATTGGATAGTAATGGATCCAGAGGATGGGCGCAATCCTCAATTTTCCTAATGAATCTGTGTTTTGCACGTCGGTATGAACTTCTTCCCAAAGCACTGGAAGTAGAACATTTCCAGGAGCGTCCCCTATTAAATTTCTAGATCCACCCAGGCTAGTGATTAATTTTGCATTTCAATAGGTTTAAACTTAATTTCCAGAGATCTATTAATACTGACTGAACACTTACTCTTCGGGCCTTTGTTCCCCTGACGGCTGGTTTTAAGAAACTAGTATAAGGCCTGGCCATAATTATATTAGACACAACTAGTAGTATATTGTTGGAAATATGCATATTGTAAAACGAACTTTAACCATAGACCTAATGTCCGAGAAATGCCCTGAGAGTTCAGTCAGCAGTAATAACTCTATAGCAAGTATGTGGTTTTTCCAAAGCTTCATTTAACTTTAACCATAGACCTACAATCCAAGAAATGCCCTGAGAGTTCAGTCAGCATTTTATAACTCTATAGCAAGTATGTGGTTTTTCCAAAGCTTCATTTAACTGTATAATTAATACACGTAACAAACGGCCAAGGCCGACACTTACTATTTTGCAGAGTCGTTTAGCTGGTACTCGTTTGACCGACCGAAGCACTCCTGTACCCCTGTGTCGGCCCACAGCCTCTTCATGGCCTGCAGGAGCTCGTCCGAGAAGGGTTCCGTGTCCTCCATCCGGGCAATCACGTCCAGCACCATTTTGGCATCCGACTGCAGGGGGTAGAATAAGAAAATACAGTTTAAAAAACATGTCGCGTGGGGAATGTGAGATTTTTTTGGGTTTATATATTTACGTTATTTGTGACAGGCTATTATTATGGATTTAGATTGTTGTGACTCAAAATGGAAAGAAGGACATTTTTATTGAGATATGAGCCAAGTTAAGATTTTAGACCTTTTCATGAATTTCAATTAATTGATCTAAGACCTTTGAAGACTTATGTGGCCATCCTGAATAATAAGGATAATTTACAACTTTATCTTTTAAGGTAAGGTTTGAAAAGGAAACCTGTCAAATTATATCTTAAAGGAAACGCACATCAACAAAATATACGATAATATGCATTCCAAACTGAATTTCATAAAGTTTAACTAGCGTTATAATGAGCCTATGTCTTAGTTTCTATTTGAAGTCTCGTCTTAAGCTATTCACGCTTAACTTGCGTCATTCAAGCATATTGTAAATGGGACCTTTCGTCAAGTAAACGTTCGTATTTATTCCTGGATTTTAGACCCCCGCCCCTCACTCTCATGCCTCCTTAGTCATGAGTTCGATTTAGATTTATACCGGGACGTATTTTCCCACCCCCATCCACACCCTACCCCCTTGATATGTAGATCCTTAACGGAATGCCCTAAAGCATCCGTTTCGTTGACTGACATCACTGGGCTTGAGTACAAATTATCACAAAGGTTTTTTGTTCTCCTTAAAGGGTGTTTTTACTAGGTAAGATCACCAGTTTAGTGGTATATATCTCACTATTCGTGTTAAATGAACTGTTCAGTTTAATGATAATGACTCTGCCCATTCAGTTTAATGAGATTATGACTCTGACTCTGCCTACAGTAGTCATCATCAACGTATTGGATATTCCATATGTCTTAAATCCCTGAACTTTACCAACAACAACAGTGAGACGATAAAAATAATATGAATGCTATACTATGACATGCACTTAAAACTAGAAGGTAATGCAATTGTGCTTATCCTTAAAATCGAACAGTATGGAAGACCTTATTTAAGAGTAACCTGCAAACAAGGAATATTTTGCTTGAAGTCCTATGATTCAAAGTGAATCTTGCCACGTTGGATTCTGTAAAGTTGTTCATAACAAAGAAACATCTGTCCACCAACGACTTAACAAATACCTTAATTCAAGAGTACCCTTACATCCTAACAAACGGTGTCTACCTTACCGTTTACTTAACCAACTCCAAGAAATACCTTATCTTTAAGAACGAAAATTACAAGAAACAACACGAAAATAACCACTTTGTGTGACAAAGACAGTCAGGGAGTGAAGGGGAAAAGGTATCCATTAAAAAATCTACATTTTCCAAACACTGAAAGTTGAAAGTTTTTGATGAAACCTTAGCCCAGGAAGAGAAAGAAAGAAGAAGATAAGTAAGCCTTAGAATGACTTGTGCTTAATTTACCTGTTTTATCTGTTGGTAAAAGGTGAGGGTTAGAAACGAAAAATTAGTCATGTTAATATAAAATCATTATTATTTTTGAAATAAACAATAAATAAATTATAATAAACATGGTATTAGCAGGTGAAATAGCTCCAATGATTATGAAAACGACTTTTGTTGCTTTCATATTTATGTAGGTTATGCAAATGAGGAATTGTTAAGATTTGAAGAAGAGGCAAATAGTTTTAGATTTGAAGTAAATGGTTGTTATCAGATTAGAGTTAGTCAAGTAGTTTGCCAAACCCTGATACATAATAAGAGTATGAAGACTGCAAACAACTCTCTTAAGATAGACCACCAGAAGCCTCATGGGAACTATCTATGCAATGGCCTCGACTGGAATTGTACCCAATGGAAATATAGGCATTAAACTAATTCATATGCAGAGCATTTCCTGAGAAGCATTTGGACTAAGTGTCTGCCCGATGATCGATTATGAGAAGATGCCAACAGCAATTGACTCAACAGACCCTTTGAATAAATGCAATATGATATTATTGTACTTGGGAATCATGTACAGGATTGTGATCTTACAAAACCGATTGCAATTGTCCAGTTACGGATTGGTTGATACAAAACCTAGGGCAATGACTTTTAATGAGCGAGTACCAATATCTCATGTCAAGGTAAGGGAATGAAATTGCCCCATGTCATTACCACAGAGAAGTTCACAGGCTCTAGGTATTTTAAGCATTATCCTTCTTCACTACATTCTTTAAATCTGTTGAATTATGTATCCCCATGTCGCAATGTTGAATCAGAGAAATTCTACATAGTGTTTGCTGCAACCAGTCAGCATATAGATATCTACAATTACTGTACCTAGGCCACATAGCTACACCTGATTTCTATGGAAGCAAAGAGTAGTGTCAGTGCCTAAATCAACGAATATGACCAGAAAAGATGATGCAGAATATTGAAAGGCCTATTTCCACTGTAGGATGACCTAGTCTACATTCAATAACATAATTTATCTTCTTTCCATACTTATCCATCTAAATTATAACTAAGCAATATCAACTTAGAGTAACTTTAATTAAATCAGATTTCGCACTTCAAACCCTATTCATCCAAAAGATAATTATCTGATTATACCTACATTATGTAACCAACACAAAACCAGAGGAAACCTTGATGTTTACATATATAAAACATTTAAAAGAAAATAAATATCATTGATATCTATATACTGCCTACTCGGCCCACATTGCTATCAGCGGCCATTTACATGATTTATCAGTCATTGTGGTGTGCCTGGCGGTTACCAGATGGCATGGCGGTTGACGCAGGTTGCTATGGTTACGCCGTCTAGATCAATGCCTGATGTGGGTGTGTCCAGTGCAGGCTAGGCTTGAATAGTGTCCGCAACTACGTTCGCTCGGCCGGGCATAGTCTCATCTACTTCTACAGGCCTAGTCCCACAATAACAGATTTTGGCCAATTTATGAATAGGCATGTAGGTGTGACTCTGTGTGTGTGGTTTATCATGCAAAATAGTTCTATTTTGGTTGTCTGTGGGCCTATAGGTATGAATTATTCTCCTTTCAGATTTTGTATTCTATTCTAACGATATTCATATACAATGATTGTGCAGCACTATTATGATCACATCTCATATTATGGTAAATCGACATATCAATCCTCTTTTGAAGATAATGTCTATACAAATTCTCATCTCATTACTATTCCCAGGTAGTAGGGATGTTCTTCGATCAGAATGCACATATCTTTGGTTCATACATGGGCGAGAAGTCCAACAGCCAGATGAAATTCATATTTAGTTCACCATTTTGACTATGGAGACCCAAGTTACCATGTTTTGACTTACAATCATAGGCCCCGAAGCCGCCCAAATTACAGATCATTAATTTTAAATGGAACAAAATGCCCTTTCAAATAACATAAAAATAAACCATGTCCATACTTGACATCATTTTACCAGGTGATGATTTTGTAAATCAGTTTGTTGAACTCAGCCCTTGGTGGGAGCTGCTCTCTCTGGTGTCGTGAGCTTAGTGAGCTGCTCGCGTGGCCAGCGGTGGGCCAGAGATCGGTGGGGTTCTGTGGATTATCTAACTGCTGAGTCCGAGCATCTAAATATACCCCAGGCCTTGTTTTATCATTTGGCTCAGGCTCCTGGCGTGTCTCGGCGGCGTAGGCCAACCAGCCAAAGACTACCCCTCACCAGATCTCTGCACCGGGTGTCGGGTTACTAAATGGCAAACATTCTAGCAGTTCCCAATTAAATGTGTTAATTCCTTTCATAATTTCCGAACAATTGTTTTGATAATATGTACACGCATATTCGTTTTCAAATGAAGACTCGTCAGAATTCTACACTAGATATCAGTTTGGGGGAAACATTCTAGTAGTTCTCTTTATTATTTTTGTTAATTTTTCTTCGTGATATTTTAAAAACAATGGTTTTATTACATATACACTCCGTTTAAATGATGACTATCCGACAACACATGCATTCAAGATTTATCAGGTTACTTGCACTGGGCCTAATTGTTCTTGTTTAGGTTTGGTTAGTTTATTATTTTTTTTTTTTTCCCAAATATCCTAACAAAGGTTTTGTTCAATGCAGCATTCCGGAGGTATAGTATACGTATGCAACACAATAATTAATCAACGGGCATAGTCAAAGTATCACAAGCAACAAAGGTAAATCCCTTGGTCCATGAGCAGATGTACTGTTGGGGGTCAGGAGTCCACGGGTCCAGGGGTCCAGGGGGAAATGACGTGCAAACTAACAACACATTTGTATTAAACATAGAGGTTTATCTCAACAAAGACTTTTTGAAATTGCTTGACCCTCCCACCGGAAGCTCATGAGTTATATACATCTCTATAGTTACAGATTATACTTTGGAAATATCTATGCCTACTATCATCTAATCCAAATGTAGGTCTAATCCAAATTTAGGTCTCCCATCCAAGAATGTTAAATTTAGGTTAAACATGCGCTCATGGACAAGCAACACAGATGCCCACTTAATGAAACGGAACTCAGCCATGGATGTCTGGTTTTCTAGACGAATAGTACTAGAAGCCCAAATACGTATGTGTCAAGGTGTAGACAGCATTGTTATTCATATGCTACAACCCCTAAGGGCGACAACATTGTCTGATCTAGATAACATAAACAGATGGTCCGTATATCTCGTTCCCTCCACACCTGTCTAAGGCCTGTATTCCACTAGGCGATTCCACTGGCAATTTGGTGATTTATGACTTTTTTCCAATGGTATGGCAAGGAACCATCCAACATGTCGTTTGAAAGAGAATTTTCAAAATTTCCCTTTTTGATACATATTGCATGTCTATTGACACCCAAGTCAGTCGAGACCTTTTGCTTTCTGTCAATGAAATTGACTACGGTACTACTACAATTACTAACCCCTTTCAAATGTGTGCTTATTTCACTTTCACTTCTTCACATGTTGTTCCAGATGCAATCACGAATACCTGATTTGCCCAGAGGTTATATTACACTATCTGATTGTATTCGCGATTTCGAAATCGCCAGTATGAATAAGGGCTATCCATAAAATTTAACATACACAAAGCAAGCCTTCAACATTTTCTTCCAAATGATAAGTTACATGCATTTGATCCTGTCACACTCGTAACGACACATGGAAATAACGCCATCCCTGGTAAAGTCAAAATGGCCTAGTGGAATATATTCTTTAAGTGATTGGAAATAAGTACATCCCTGGTGGTCAAAATTGCCTAGTGGAATAAAGACTTTGAGTAATTGGAAATAACCACATCCCTGGTAGTCAAAATCGCCTAGTGGAATATAGGCCAAAATAACCACATCACTGGTAGTCAAAATCGCCTAGTGGAACATAGACAAAAACCACGACAAGGGGAGGAGGTATAAGGGCTGCTGCCCTTGGCTATGATATTCGGCCTCCATGATAATCAATGGCCCAGCGGATGTGTGAGAATTGATTAGGTTAACAAAGGCCTGCTCTCGGCTAGTTGACACAGTCGGTGGCCGGCCACCTTGTCCGGCTGGGTTTGCTGTGTCCATAGATGTAACCAGGTTTTAAACGCCGTGAGAGAAGAACATACGGCGTTAGCAATCAGCCTGCAAACCTGCCTGGCTGCCTGCCTGACGACCGACTGCCACCACCTCAACCCGAACCCCTACTCCAGGGTGGAGTTGGGGGGGAGGGGGGAGTACTCATTAATGGTTTGGTTCATAGCCTTCCTGCATGGCCTCAGGCTACAAAGACTTAATAATTATGAGCTGGTGAAAGGTTATTATTTTAAAAGGACTCACTACAGAATGGCAACACCTGACAATAATTAACCGTAATATAGGCCTAACTAATAGGGAAAATAATGATAGTCAGTAAATTATTTATCTGGCAACCAAATTCCGAGAAAAAACCTCGACCATGTTAGAATTTCAATATCACTACTAGTTTATTTCCAAAAAGCGCCTGAACGATCAAACGTTTATCTATTTCATTTATTTTTTGATAAGTTCATTAAACCAGGACATATATAGCTATGTGCTTAATATGTATACAAGAACCCGTAGATTTATGTTGAAGTTTTAAGAGAGTACCCCCTTCCGCCAGTTCTATATACCCCATACTACTCAGTCGCCAAGACATCCACCATAGTTGACATTATGCAACAAGGCCGGCTTATCGATCTGTGGGATATTGGAGTAGGTGCACCGACACCAACCCCCTTAGATCAACGAGTTAAGGTATTTAGTTTTCTCGGCTGAGACTGCAATAATGGCGAAAATCACCGTTCCCTTATGGGAAATCAATGCCTCAAGACTATGATCGATTCTTGATGAACATGTTGGTAGCCAGTGCTTGTCTGTAGGCCTACAGCAATAAGGAACTGAGAGATCAAATAAGTATATATAATTTCTCAATTATTCAGTCTATTCCATATGGGTGATACCACATAGGCCTAAAAGATAATATGCACATGCTCATTTAGTCATTATATATGCTCATTTAGTCATTAAAGTGCCAAAACCTCTACGTTTTTTGCTAACTACAAATCACATCGGAAAGGCCAGCCATTTGAACCCCTTGATCTGAGGTCTACACCAGTCATTCTCCCACAATAAACCACTCTCACTCGGATTTCCTTTGTTCTAGCAGTGCATTCTCAGGTGATAATGCACTGCTACTGTGATAATGCACTGGTGGCCTCAGATAATGCACTGGTTCTCTGAAATAATGCACAGTTGCTGATTTGTTGTTCAAATTTACTGCTAAGAACACCCAATTTTGAATTTATGAAAAGTTTAACATGATGTGCAGAGCCCAGGATTGAACCATAGACCTTTGGATTCATAGTGCCACAGCCTAACCACTACCCTACCAAGGCAGCTGTTAGAAGTCCAGTCAGTTTTACCTTTTATCCATTGTTGATTCATTTAGTCTGTTCTGACCCAGATTTACCCTTTCATTGAGTTTGGGTGACTAGTGAGGTGGGATGTAATTACAGTCTATGACTGTACACTCAGTAGGCAATCAACACCCCTTTCACCCCTCTCCTCTCCCCCTCCACCCCTCTCCTCCCCCTCTGCTGGCAAGGAGCTTCACTCTGCCACTTTGACACATCAGGTACTAGAGTGATCACAGGGTTTTACTTCTAGTGGGGAGGGTGATTCGCTGCAGAGTGGAGGAGCGCTGGTCAGAGCACAGGTGGGGGCTCTTGATGGGGGGATCCGAACGTTGCATGTCAAATTTAAGAAATACTAATGTCACATGTCATTGTCACTTACCTTTTTCTTATGTTGCATTGGAATTTAAAAAATACTTATGACCCTTTTCATTTTATTAATAAAGCCTATTTCATTATTATTAGGGCATGTGTAACTCTGTTGAATTTAAGAAAATGCCCATTGCGTATTTAGTGGTCTAGGGCCATCCACTAAGGTCATACAGTGAACTTTTATATCAATGAACATGAATTAAGTAGTGAATTCAGAAGTTCATAAGGTACCAAGGGGCATAAGATACTTTCTCTCGTGGTTTATGTCAGATAATGGACTCGTAGTAGTGCATGGGGTGGAATAATGCACTCGCCCTACGGGCTCGTGCATTATTCCACCCCATGCACTACTACTCGTCCATTATCCTACACATAACAAAACTGCTGCCTCCCGTCTCTTGTCTCCTTTGTTGTATGATAGCTGTTATTAGAGTGTTACACATCGATGTTCCGCTGTAGTGGGTAGCCTACACCAATTGTTGGACCCGATTAGAGAATCATCCCTCATCGATCTGCGCACAAACAGTTGGCGCTGGCAGGCTTTGTCAGCAGACGACATTTGGTGCCAAAGCGCGGGAAATGCCCGGCTCGCGGTCGTCTGCCTAACGACGCGTGTCGGAAAACACCATTGGCTCTCATCATTCACGAGGGGGTGAAGTGAATACAATATGTGTGTTTGATCAAGTGCCAGGCAGGCGGCTGGCTATTTATAGCCAACACCTCCAGTCTTTCTTGTTAGTGTCTGACTGAGATTTAGGGCCCGACTCTCAACCCAATTCTTCCGCCATCTATTTTCTCTACTCTTTAGCCAGACCATGCACATCATTTCATTCCATAACACACGACGTCTAAATGATCTTTAAATGTATCTGGATTCTATGATGTAAAAGAATCCAAAACGTCTTTTTGAATATAAGAAACCTGTAACTGAATTGGCGCGGTATTCCCAAATATTTAGAATTAAATTCTCATATCACCTACAAAATCCGTGTGTAATTCATATAAAAGTTTGTGTAGAAGAGGTTTTATTGTAATTATTCCGACAATCCTAGGCATACAATCGCCCGTCCTTTCCCGAATCTTTTCGGAATCTCAAGGATCCACCCCTGGGCTTGATGAAACAGAAACGGGGAAGAGAAATAGAGAGAGGACTGCCTTGAAATCAGGCTGGCATGGTGCCCGAGGCGCGGGGCCGAGCCTGGCTGCACGCGCCGGTTGCATTTGGCAGCGCGCCAACGACCAGCCCTGCCTCCGAGCATGCCAAGCCTGGAGGAAATGTGGGAGGAGGGTGTGGGGGAGGGGTGTTAAGACATTAAGTCGCAAAAGACCCTAAATCGCAAAATTGTGTGACTTAGGGCCATTTTGCGACTTAGGATCACCCAAAGACCCTAAGTCACACAAGAAAACCTTAAGTGGTGAAGACACTAAGTCGCAAAATTGACATTGACCCAAAGTCGCACAAATTAATGTTAAGTAATAGCCTTACAGCCTATTGATCAGGTAGCCTATACAATGGCGGATCCAGGGTTTTGAAAAGCTAAGGGGGGGGGGGAGGGCGCTATTGGAAAGATTTTTCCTTTTCCGAAAAAAAAGGGGGGGCGCACCCCTTGGATATGCCAGTGGTATAAGTCAAGCTAAGAAAAAGAAGGGTTGAGCCCGGGTGTTGATATGGGTGAAAAAAGTAAATGTCACGACATGGGCCTTTTCTTAAATTTGACATGCTACATGGAGGATTCTTAAAATCGACATGGAAAATGTAATTATAGGATGCTAGGCTACATGACAATTACTTTGACCTACTTCTGACCGGTGCTGACCGTGGGCCAGCGCGGGTCCTGAGCACACGTGTTGGAGGGTCCTCCAGCTCCCCGCTGAGCGGCTTCTCCCGGGTCAGGCCTTTGAAGGGACCATAAAACCCGGTAGGAGAGGGGCGGGATATTCTCACCAACAGTACCTACGTCATTTGCGCGGGAAAACGGCACCAGACACTGGTCCTGGACCCTGACAGAGCCGTGTGGGCCGGCTATATTCTATAGTAAAACCAACTGTCAAACTGTTTAATTTCTTTATAGGAGGTGCTCAGACGAACACATACATGTAGGGGATGATAACCTTCAAAAGCAGTAAACTTTCATAATAAAGATAAATCAGTCGAAGTAGTACAAGGGTGGGGGCCAGGTTCTGTTGTGGGGGTTGCACCTTCCCGGGACCGGGGAGGGGGCCCGGGAGGGGGGGTGACCTAGTTCTGACCGGGCCTGACCGCCGGCCAGCGTGTGCCCGGTGGCACGTGTTAGGGTTAGTCTGACGTCAGACTGTTGGTGAGTGGGCAGACTGGGAGGAAGGACAGGGTGAGGTTGTTATTGGTGGCGTATGCACCCTGTATGACAGAGAAGCTTCCCGCACCAGCTTACCCAGGTCCCTATCTAAACTTAGTAATCCTCCCGGGTTTTATGGCACCTTCAAAGGTTTATCCAAGATGAGTAGGGAGGATGTGGGGTTGGGGAGGGGAAAGAGGGAGTGGGGACATAGTGGGAAGATGGAGGGGGATGGAGGGGGTGGGAGGATAAACGTAAAAGTAGGATGACATAATGAAATGAAAGGGTCAGGAGCCCATATTATTAGATATTTGAAAAAAGAATAAAAAATCGGGTTCATGCGTAGTGTCCCCTGCTACGCCACATCCCAGTGTCAATGAGCCTGGAGGACCTACCGGGGTTCATTACATTCTTTATTACCTAAATACCCAAAGTAGTGAATTGTGTCACATAAAGTTTATTCCACATACTTTACATAATAACCATGAACGACTTTTGATATGAACAAAGGAAGTTACATTCTTATGCTACTTTTCCTTAACTGACTGAACACATCCCTGTCTTGAATCAGAATAGACACATTATGTATGCTTAGGTTTTGGTACCTTAACTATCCCAACTACATATCAATTATCCAGCATAACAGTAGTGAATTTGTCAGTTAGGGTCCATTTTGCGAGTTAGTGTCTTCCGGTGCCCCTAAATGGTTAAAGGTTTTGACACTTAAGGCCTTTGCCAGTTAGTGTCCTGAGGGTGGCATTAAGTCACACAAAATAATATTTTGCGATTTAGGGTCATTGTGCGACTTAGTGTCCTAACAAGGGGCACGCTGATGCACTCAGCCTGTACCAATGACAGACACCAGCAACAGATATAATACAGGGCTCTTTCCCCAGACCCTTTTAGTAGTTGTAGTGGTGGTGGGAGTAGTAGTGGAAGCCTCCGAACCTCTACGCAATCTACTGGCATAGTGGGTTTATGGTTCCTCGTGCTTTTGCAAGACTATTCATTGAGTTCTACCAAACACAAGGTGGAGTTATTTTTATTTATAGTTTGCAGAATTCATAATTTTACATTAGGAAGAATGTAACCGGCCGAATATTAATTTTAAGTGTATAAGTCGTCTAATTGGTAGAATTCAATCCCCAAATGGTTTTCTTTCCACTTATAGTTTCCTCTCTATTCTGCTATCAGTGTCCTGAAAATGTTCTGTGCGCTACTTGATGAATGGGTGTAACAAGTAGGATGTCTATTTTTAGAACTGCGGCAAGTGCTCTCACCATAAAAAGTGTACATGCGATGGATGTAAGTAGTACATAAAGAAGTGCTTTGGGGCAGGTAACAATCCACACGTATTTGCATTTTGTTTTCAGCAGCTTCTGCTTCACTTCTTAATGTAATTTCTTTTCTACATAACTGTAAGTAATTTAATCAGTAACCATTGCTATACATAACTCATTTAACCAGAATTCGCGTGTACACTACCTCCCTGCTGGCACTTCGAGGCAAACTCACACATGTTCCGGGAACGCACTAGGCAAGGAAGTGTCAAACTTGTATTATATAAAGGATAAGATCTATTCTTGTCTCCAAGTAGGCCTACATGATGTTCTGGGAAAGGGATGTACTGGACTAGAAACAGGTGGACTTGTCTCATATGAAGGGTACGATCTATTCCTGCCTACAAAGATGTTAAGTACGATTATTTTAATGATTCTCCATCGTTGGCACTACAGTTCGCAATCACACTTTCCATTGACTTATACATTTTCCCTGGTAGGTCACTGGAAATCTGGTACAGTTCTAATATTATTTTGACAGGGTCTACCAGATATAGGTGGATATTTGTGCCGGAATTGCTATAGGGTTAGACCGAGAAAGATATAAATGGAAAGACAACAATGCGTTGCAAGAGAGGATAAGAAATGCACTGGAAAAAAGGGCTCCAGTTATTATGGGTAAATATACAAGGAGATTGCCTAGTTTGAGTGATTCAAAGTTTGCTTCGTGTGTGCCAATGGTGCTTCTGTCCATGTTCCATCCCGTCTCTACGGAAACCCTATATATAAGGTGACCCCGATACACATATTATTGGGATATTGAGCAGACAACGTTATAAGCATTATATCATAATAGGGCCTACTCGTACCGTTGTCTGCTTGTATTGTACTAACGCACATATCCATAGAAGTGTTTTAGGGTAAAATGAGGGATTTATTTGGATAAAATGATTCGGATGAAACTGTTTGAAATTTCATACGCAACAGCTCTATTGATCAAATTCGAATGTCGATTTATAAATTGCTCACAAATGGCTGGCCTGGTGTAAATCGGTGGGTGTTAGGCTGGTCGGTAGTGGCCACACACCTGCCTACTGCTGACCGTGTTTACCTGTCCTTATCTAATCCGATAAAGGGCGCCGACTATCGATTGACACCTATGTTGGTAACATGACGACCTGACTTTGCCTGCCGCCTCAAACGTGGAACCTACGCGACTACAGCCTTGGTTCCCATCACCTACATTCACACAGCCTGCATCAGTAACCATTACTATACATAACCCACAGCCTGCATCAGTAACCTTTACTATACATAACCCACAGCCTGCATCAGTAACCAGTACTATACATAACCCACAGCCTGCATCAGGATGTATGCAGGTAGAATATGCTTGTGTTCCTCTTGTATTTACAAAGCCTATCAGCCTTTAATCATGATCAACCTACATGACAACAAATCTGCTTGTCACCCGCCTGTATGAGCCCTATCAGCAATGCATTTGCCCTGCAAACTTACATATCAACCAAAGAAGAAGCCTGCCAGCCTGCATTGCCCTGCAATCCCATGCAAATATGACATTGTTTGCAACAACCTGTGTATCAAAGAAGCTGGCCCTAATCAGCCTACCTGCGTAAACCCTACAAGTCCATTGCCTGCAACTACCAACCTGCCGACAAAGCAGCCTGCTATAATAATGCCTGCATATATATTGAGCTTCTAATCACCGTGCAACCTTGTGTCCTCCTACTCTTAAACATGTGTGATATTCATTATGCAAATTTTTTCAACTCCAGCAAGTTTGAAATTTACATGATTTACAGGCCTGTCAAGCTGTATGTTAAACCACTAACTAACCTGCCTCTATTCTTGCATATACCCAGAAGAAACGTTTGTCATGTGCCCGCTTTTTATCAAATATTACTTCTCTGCAATCGATTCGTCTGCCTGCCACACCGCCTTCAAAAAAGCCTGTATGTAGAAACCTACCTTTATGCAGCCTATATTATATTGATGCTAGGACAAATATTGGCTTATAAATAACCATCCCATCGAGGGTCTGAACGGCCCTGTGCCTTTCTTGACATTACTCATGAGACCATTGTGAAAATATGGCTTGTAAATGTTATGAACATAAACAAAAATCAAACCAAATGTCTGACATTTCAATTACATATCAATCGTTTAGTATTCAAACTATCTGTATGTATGTTAACTTGTTAATAATCATAATATGATTATAAACAAGTAAACATGCATACAGATAGTTATCATTTATGTCTATATACACATGTATATAAAATTATGATATTTACATACATATGACTAAGCACACGTGCAGTAAGTCATGCCTCGCGTGAATGAAGGAAGTGCGTCGTCAGCTCGGTTATAAAACGCAGCAGTGAGTGGCCAGTGATTCCAAATAGCTAGGCGTGAAGGCAGGTGTATTATTACATGCACGTAGAATTGCACCTGTTCGTGTTTGTCCACATTTGCTTATGATTATTTAAGCCGCGCTGAATCACAGTCCAGCATTGCAGGTGTACCGTAAAGTCTTAACGGGGCCGTTTACACAAAAAAAGCTAACCCAACATGAACAATACAAATTGCTCGTCTTTCAAAGGCAATGTTATAATCAGGGGCGGATCCAGAGGGGGGTCCAGGGATCCTGACCCCCTCCTTTTGGTGGACCTCTAAACTACAAAAAGAGGGGAAAATACTGCATGCATGCAAATGCAAGGGATGCCATCCCTTTTCATTACTTAGCCTATATGTTGACCCCCTCCTTTCAGAAATCCTGGATCTGCCCCTGATAATAATCACTCACACACAAAATTTGGTTTTGTGATTCCAGTCTCTTCATACCTTTTGGGTTTATTACACTGATACGCGTACATTTTATTTTTTAAATTAAAAACATATTTCTTTTAACATAGCCTTTGTGAGTAGACCTGAGCATTTATGAGCAGTTAGCTATTGCTCACCAAACGGTCGCTATACACAAACGCCCACGCTGCCAACCCGCACACAGTCCAGCGTGCACACAGGTCGGTTAGGAGCCAAACAATGGAAGTGATCCATTCATCGGACCCCATGGACTTTGGACTCGGAGCAAACATTGGCGCGAATTAATGAACTTTAGCAGGGGAGCGTGATATTGGCTGGTCCAGGCGACGGGGACCACTGGTCTGCCACAGCATGGGACTGCCCAGAATAGGGCCAGGAAACCACGACGCAATATCCATTTTTTGTTGGGATTTTGTTGTTTTTTTGTTGTTTTTTGCTTTTCAAATATCTTTTTATATGTGTTTGTGATTTGAGTTAATTACTAAAGCAGGGTTTTGTTACTGCTAGTCTGATACGTGGCTATATTGGTTGGCATATCCTATGATTCTGTATTGCAATTTTTTCTGTGGTTTCTAGGTGCAGCATCTGAATTCCTCCATAATTATGTTCAGGAAAAAACAGGATAGCTATTTTGTTTAGTATAATGACATTGTGTGTTTTGAGGACAGATATTTCCAGGTTCTAGGAGAAGGACAATACATTTCAAACTTTGTAAATACCATTATTCTGCAAATATAAAGGATATGCATTAAGGAAGCTTCCAAATACCTGTTCCGCAGTCGACCCACATCACAAAAACCACAAAATTTATATCACATGCTTGTGATAGCGTTTTAAGCTATACATTTCTAATTCTATCAGTTATCAGTGTTCTCTTTGTATATCATAATTGTTCGGGTATGGAAACTGCAATAACCAAAAAATGACCGGGCGAAATAATGACCGAGAAAAACATGTTTTTCCTAATGTAATATCAATGTGCAGGCATACCAACAAACTACACATTTCATATTCATTCTTGGTTTCCTAGAAAATCAAGAGTAAATCTATGTACCCCGTGATTTGCATAAAGCTTAGGTACTAACCAAACTCGTTATCTCTTTTGGGTTGTCTGGAATATTCTGCAAAACATTTGCCACTCTAGTTCCTACAGTACCTGGGTGCAGAGATCCATTTGAAGGATTTACAAAATCAAACTGGTATAGCCAATGAAATTTTGGGAAAGGATTTACTCATGATCTGTACATTGCTCTTAACGATGTGGACGATGACCAAACGGATTAGTATTCATACACAAAAATCCAGATTTCTTCTTTTATATTCTATCAGTTCATTCACAGGTACCTGTTATATGGAAACTAGCCAATGGCATATCGCGATATACTGGCATATATATATATATATATATAATTTTCTCTGGACGATCAGGTAAATGAGTTATAACTGCCCGTATGAGGCGATGACTTGAAACTCGTTTTTTCAAAAGTCTACATATTTCTAGTGGTTTCTATGGTTTATTTATTACCATGATACAATACGAATGGAACCTACCCGCTCGATATGACATTTCAATGTGTTTCAAACGTGCACCGAGACTAGAGATCACGCTTGTAATAGTATTGTCCTATAATGTCCGGTCAACCCGTTTATGCTTGCAGTGCATTTTCACGGGGGAGCACTCCATTTAGTACGTCTGCACATTTTCAAAAATCTCATACCTCCCTCCCCCTCCCCCGCCGTGGCAAAAATATGCATTGGATTTGTACATGAAAGTATTCACGTTTTCACAAATTTCGTACCCCCAATTAATGCGTACATGTATACTTAATGGAAGGCCCCAGGGTGTGATGCATAATCGCCGATTAAATTAACCAATATGTTGGTAAAATTTACTATGCCCCCAGCTATATCTCGCACTTACGATGGTAAATTGGAAGCATGCTGCAACGAAAACCATCGTATTGTTTGAATACAGACTTTACACTGGGCTAGCTAGCATATAATTATAGTCATGGTCATGTAAGGGATCTTCCATTTAGTAGGCCTACGTACGAACATTTTCAAAAATCTCAGACCTACCACCCCCATCCCCCTCAGGCAAAGATACGCATTGAATATGTACTAGAATGTATGCACATTTTCAAAAATCTCAGACCTCCCTTGATGCGTTTATACTAAATGGAAGGCCCCTAATATCACCGCGCCTTCAACCCATATAATACGGTTACCCACACACCCTCGATATATATGCATCTCCTTTGGGGTCTTCCCATGCAGTAGTCTTATCCGTGGCCGATGATATAACCCAGGGTGTAGCCCGCTTCCCATTCACCACCCACTCCCCCCCCCCCCCCTCTACAACATCCAGTCCTTCCCCCATGGGCACAAACCCGCGCGAGCAGCTCTCAGCTCGCGCTGAGCCGTTCACAGTGAGCAGCTCGTGAGCAAGAAGAAGCGGCGGCGGTGTTGGAGGAGGAGCAGCTCGCTCCAGCCGTGCTCCAGCTCCAACCCTGCCCGGCTCTGACGTCAGAGCAGCAGGCAGCCATGCGTCAATCCCGAGCAGCTCGCCGGGCACGGGAGCAGCTCCAACCGCAGCGCCCCCCAGCGGGGAGCAGCTCACTGTCACATAGACGATCCCCACCGCTGCCTGCACCAATGCAACGCGGAATTTCCGAAAGTGCTCCTGGTGATTATCTTATCTATCGTCCCTAACTAACCCTTCTTCTCTGTTTCTTAATTTAACCCTTATGACTCCAATCCGGCCATACCCGCCCGAGGGTGTGCTCTCCAATCCAGCCTTAGCCGCCTGGAAAAACGGTTATTATTCCATAATTTTCCTAAGAAAACACTGAATAATAAAGGTATATGACCGGCCAATATATCTTTTAAACCCCGATTCAATTTTTGTATTGATGCTACACACCATATTTGCATAATTCAAATATATCGGTTTATGTCAGGTTTTGATCTTCCTCAATAGTAAGGAACAGAGCAAATCCCCGAGGGAAATCCCTGGAAATTCTGGAGATGGGAATTATTCATTAAATCCGTGGGGTCTAAAGGGTTAACGGTATGTTCTCTATCCGTCCTTCCTTTTAGTATCTATCTACCTATCTGTCCCAGGGCTGCATGCCTATCCTTACGAGACCATTGAGGCTGGTTGCGTGGCTCTGAAATACTATCAGTCATACAACACAGGCTGTAGCAAGGGAGGAGCCAGCGTTATCTATGGAGCCAAGCTCGTCGGCGATCGATAATTTGACTGCTTGTGTAGACTGTCGACGGCCGGGCAATGTGACAGACTGAACATTTGGTACAGTACTACTTTCAGTAGTGAGTACAATTATCCATGTACCAGTTGGTGCAGTGATACATGTACCAGTTGGTAAAGTAATCTGTGTACCAGTTGGTAAAGTAATCTGTGTACCAGTTGGTGCAGTAATACATGTACCATTTGGTACAATAATCCATGTACCAGTTGGTGCAGTAATATATTACATGTACCATTTGGTACAATAATCCATGCACCACTTGGTGCAGTAATACTTGTACCAGTTGGTACAGTAATCCATTACCAGTTGGGGCAGTAATACATGTACCATTTGGTACAATAACCCATGTACCAGTTGGGGCAGTAATACAATGAATGTACCAGTGGATAGAGAAGTAAGTAAATATAAAATAGTATACGTACACTAAACATGTAGAATTACGTAGAGTATTGAGTTTGAGCATCAGTATTACTATATAGGCAGTGGTATGTTTATGTAAACATGGGTCTGTCGATGGCGCATCTATTATTTACAAGAAGAATGCTCTTGGAAATGCCATACTTGAGTCGTTATTACCAGCTGTTCTTGCTGTGCAAAACAGAAGGTGCACAAATAAGATTTGATAATGACGCACAAGAATGATATCAGCAAAGATGGGCGTATTGACTGTTTGTCAAATATTCAATATTACTGTTATCACAAAAACAAACGGTATAGAGGGGCGGATAACAATGACAGATGCATGGTATGGCATGGCAAATGCAGATGTGTTATTAGTAAACTTTACCATTTACAGCTTCTAGGATTCATCCCAGATCTGTCATTTTGGTTAACTTTAGGTAAAGGAAGGGGTTCTGAACAGAATTCTCTGCTGCAGGGTTATGTCTTAAAATTTCACCGTGCATAACTACCAAGATTCTGTCAAATATAACCTTCCCTCTTTGTGATATGACCATAGCCATTTCAACT
The DNA here is from genome assembly GCA_936440205.1 of Lepidonotus clava. Classification (NCBI taxonomy): domain Eukaryota; kingdom Metazoa; phylum Annelida; class Polychaeta; order Phyllodocida; family Polynoidae; genus Lepidonotus; species Lepidonotus clava. Next base: position 34,904,728 of record OW387140.1, read on the forward strand.
TTAAGTGGCCCCCACTACTATAGCTTAAATTATTAGGTCCTACTTTGATTTGCATCTAAATGTTGGCTTACATTATATTTGGCTTTATTTAGGTGCAATTTCTCTACTGAGTTGGCACCTATACCTTCCTCTTCCTCTTAAATAAGGGGAAGGTAGGTGTATGAGGTGGAGTTGGGCAAAGCTTACATAAGGCTATTGAAGAAATTGTAGTTTTGTGTTGCAGTCAGTACCTTGCACACTGTCTGACTCTTGAATTATCTTGAAATAATCTATTATTTCGATATAATACACTGTATTGCACTTTAAATATGAATAAGATTATATGAGTGCCTTTGTTTCGGAGGCACCTCATATTCCTATTGAACCACATGGAAATTAGAGCTATTTCCAAACAGAGAGCCATTTTAAACACTCAAACTAACATAATATCACATATTATATATATATACCTATGTTGTGGAAAAAAGACATAACCCTCATAATCTAAGACCTGTGATTTTACTCAAAAGTCAGATATCGAACCAGAGACCTATGAAAGAGCATACCAGTGCACTACGAGTGAGCTAACTCTCCTGCAGACCTATGCAATGAATCCAACCATTAGCATGTTCACATTGTATTCCCTCTCATTGTAGACCGGCCCGGATCCAATATGAATATGATCACACCAACCTGGAGTAATTTTTCCAGGGGATCAAATTAGGAGCATGTCTGCTTACGTCAGCACTAGTACCACGGCGTTTACAATGGCCCGGTTTCCATGGCAACTGCTTGCGCTGCTACTGCTGCTGCTGCTGCTGCTGCCGCCTCCAGTGTGCCTGTCCCCGGCCGACCGTGGAGGAGAGGGGGCGGGGAGAAGGGGGGCATGTAGCTCTCTGGTAGTAGCTGAGTAAAGTCTGGTTGCTCTGCCCAGGAGTACCAGAGGAAGGTAGGATCCACACTAGTATTGCTAGTGTGTCACTGGAGGAACTCCAGGGTGCTGTAGAATCCTCCTGCACAACCCCCTACTTGTCACCACCTCCCACTTGACCCAAATGATGTACATGTACCGTTTTAGAGCTCGTAGCAAAAGCATTATAAACAAGAAAGTTCACGAACCACATATCAGCCTAATGAAGACTGGAAAGTCCATGGGATTTTGTTTATTATTTGCAGCTTAGATGCCGTGGAAAAAGGCATAGATGTGTGGATCTGTTCAACAGAGAGTACCTGCCATTGGTTATTTTACTTATCGCTAAACAAACATAGAAGGTATACTTGATATGTTCATTTTTTCCACAATACAACGCAAACGATGTGTATGCACAGATTTAAGTCATGAAATGCACCATTTCAATATTATTAGTTTTTGTTCATATAAACGTAAACGAATAGAGTTCCTAGTGTCTCCAGATAAACATTTATGACTTTTCCTCAATTTTCTGTCTTTTAACATGATGGCATCATTCTAAATCTTTTCAATTTTGGAGTACATGGTCACACATTCAGGAACTGTAAACAGAATTGATCATTTGCGCAGACTATGATAATTAATGTGTCCTTAATGTACGCTCTGACACGTGTCAATACCAGCAGTAAACAGCTTGAGTAATAAACCCCATTTTACCTTTGCTGCCTAAGTGCTAATATTCTAATCTGATGTTTGTGATCTCACTAAAGTACATGTACCTAAAGTCCTGCCATGGTGGGGTCCCCTCGTGCTTTGATATATATCCTTGTCAAAAAAGACTGTCGAATAACAATTTCTTATAACATTAAAGGTCAGAGACGCAATGCCAACTGGGTGTTGTCAACAGAAGCTAATCAAATAGCTAGGGTTCCCACATGAACCTATGTGAACCCATGTAGACACAAATAATGAACTTTGCTCCATTGTAATAAATTATAAAACACTACGCAGCATCGGCCCGTCAGTAAAATTCAATTTTACTAAATGCTGCCTTCACTATTTCCAGGATGCTCTACATATTATAGGTAAGCCTATATATACGGTCAACTAAAATAACTCTATGAACATTGAAATGGTTATTGAAATGTAATATATTTGCAGTGTACTAAACAATGGGCATACGGGTCCAATATCGATGACATATTGAATAAATTCTGCAACTAGGTCCGACAAACAGTTTAACTAAATGACCCATTTGTTCGAGTTTATTTTGTAACTTACCTACAGGGAGAATTAGTACTGCAGTATTGCAGATAGAGCAGGCTCCGACTAGGCTATAACTGTCAACTCTTGGATGTCTGTTCTCCATTTATAGCTCAAATTGAAATCCTTCTCGCCTCCCAGGCCACGGCAGGTGGTATCAATTGTTCAAAAGTATAGGCTGGGATATCTACATCTTGGTTAAAATAATTTCTTGTAATATTTTGTTTAATCGGCAATGTTTGGCTAGTTGAGCAAGTAAACGTCAGTTATCATCCCAGAGGAGAGATTGATGAGGTCATAGTTTTTTTTAGATTTTTTTTATTGTTTTTTTAAAGAGGTCTTTATAAGCTTAAACCTAACTACTACAACAACCAAGAAAATAACTGAAATAAACTGCCTGAAAGTTCCAATTCAAAGCTCCCTGATCTGTGCCACTGCGCTGTCGTAATCAGCATCCATATAATGCAAAGACTGCTATACAAGATTTTATTCGGTTGATTTTATGCTTTACAGTCTGCCTTTTCTATGTGGGAGCAGTGTGGTGGTACAGATGTACTGACCTACCTGGCCTAACCGGCTGCGGGCACGAAATGTCAAATTTTATGACCTGTCTCATGATGGCTGCCCCGATAATGTCATACCACAACATTTATCTTATTCTATATCGGATAATCCCCCTACGCCACATGTATACAGGTACCTAGGAAACAATATTTCTTTTATACCGCCGTACCTGCAGTAGAATTTCAATAGGTATAATACAGCTATTGTTTCCTTTCGCAGAATTCTCCTATTCTTTACTCTACATGATGGAAATACAGTATTTTCTCCAGCTTTTTCAAATTGGCTTGAATATCCTTTCATGTGATATTTCTGGTGAGAATGGCAAGTGATATGAACAAAGACAATACTGGTTCAGTGCCTCCCGGATATTTGGCATAACTTTAAAGCAATGTTTTATTCTGTACCTAAGCCCTTCATCTATCTAATCATTCGGTTTGTCTGTGATATGTGTACACTTTTAAGTCTAGGCCTTTCAAGATTCGCCTAATCAGCTTTTCCTTTGTTGGACCAAGGAGCAAAGGTGAAGTTGGGCTTTGAGAGGTAATTAGAATTCTGTCATGGACTGAAGCGCCCTGTCCAATTGGTTGCTTATTGGAGTGCTTTTCAATACATATTGTGTGTTTGGGATAGAAACAGGGCTTGGTATGATCTTTGCTGTATTAGATACCGGAGCTTGGTGGTATACATGAATACGTTATTAACTACGTCGGTACTTTTGCTATCCTTTGAAATGATTATTTAGAGTATCTAGAACTGTCATTCGTAAAAGAAATAATACATCCTGATTCACTGTTTTTAAGTAATGTTTTCCTTTTGCCATTGATACTTATTGGCCGACGTTGAATGAAGTGTATTTCCACAAAGTCATTACAACTGCTGATAAACAAGTTTATGACTTTACACTGCCAATATGGCTAACATCCACATCTCATTTTGAAAAGAATCATAAACCTTTGCTATTGATAGATGATATGTTTATGCTTAAATCCACAATCTTATATGGCAAAAGACCATGCATTCTACATATCATTCGGAAGAGAGTCACAAAGTCTTTTTATTGGTATAATGATGATATGTCTATGCTTAACCCATATGTATTCCCACAACCAATTTTTTAAATCGAGAGTTAACTTTTTCAGTGGGATTTTAGGTCTGACAGAAATCTATTTTAAGATCTTCTCTTAAAACACTACATCTGAGGCAGTATGTAGTATTCAAAAAGTTCTAAATGCCTTCTCCTCAACTTTGCCTTCTTTGTAAACTTAATTACATTTCATATATGTAATGCATCACTCATCACCAGTTTTTTTTACATGTTCATACGGAAACTTATATGAAAATATATTCAAACATGATATTATCTGCGGCTGGGACTAGTTTCAAAGTCTGACTTCATAGCTACACAAATCTTAGCTCGCAATACAGATATGACAGCAGAGCCCTTGCAATTCCAGAGAATAAGATATAATATCGCTGAAATAACATCTGACAAGTTCACTAGTCTAGACTTGCAAACCATTCTGTGTAAGAAAAACACAATCTCAAGCCAAAAAAGCATCCGATGCATCTGGATACCTAACATATATAACACCCTCTGACTACAAGTCGTCTCAATCCGATTTGACATCCACACATTTAAAAAAATATGTTTTTATACAAAATGATTATTACTAAATGGAGGAAGAAAAACTCACCTCTCGCTCGGGGTCTCCAAAAGCTATGTTTAGCGTGCCCATGGCTCGTATGATGGCTACCAGAGACTGGATTGTGTTGCTGTAGACCACAGGTTTATACTGCTTGTTGTCTTCATTTGTGAAGCCACCTTCATGGATAATTCTGACCGGGCGCGCAAGGGGTAGAAACATTGAGAATTGGTTAATGAAAGAAACATTATAGAATTCAGAATGCAATTTCTTCACTATTACGATAGAGGAAGGTTAATAAATGTCAAATTATATTCCATATGCAATTATTTTATTGTAATAGCAATACCTGGGATTCAAAATATAACGTTGTTGTTTAAATTAATTTTAGAAAGAGTTTGTCTTGATCTGGCTTATTCATAGAAAGTTCATTGTCTTAAAGAAATAACATTTTCATAGACGTTATTACAGAATAAGCAACATTTAACACACGGACGATGCATACAGTACTATCTACAACGACACAACAGTTAAACATATAGAACGTACAGAGTGAACCGTGCTAAAAGGGCATGTTACACGAGGACCCAAGCCCACCCCTCTCAATCTTTAAAATAAATCCAAAAAAATCTTCATTACATCGATCATGTTAAACTTTTAGTATAAAACCTGAATTCTAACCTCTCACTTTTCAGAAAATAGATTGTTGTATACGCTAAGAGTTCACGTATGATAATTGCTACGAGTGTAGTCTCCCTCAGTCCCACGGTTTCCAATCATTATACCAGTAAATTAAAACTCATTGCAGATCCACAGCCCAATTCCCATGAGAAATGGCTAGATTGAGTAAATCAAAATAACTTCAGATGCCAATTCCAAACATGGTGTGTGTATGACAAGGAAATGCTCCTGGTAATCAAGTATTTATGTTTATTATCACCCCGTGCACTTGCAGAGCTCTCCAAGACATATATACAACCAAAATAGGCTATACCCATAAAATACATCGACCCTTTTAGATACAACCCAAAAACACCATACTAAAGCATACAAGGTCACATACATATATAATGTAGGCCTACACAGAAACTATTCGATTTGCCGCCGGGGCGGTTTGGTATTCTTGTAACATTGAAAGTGCCAGAGGTTCATGGCACTGGAGGAGACGGGGGATGTTGGTTGCCGATGGGGGACCACTGAATGAGATGGCTGCCATCTAGACCAGCCATTCACCGAGATGTATGGACACAAAACAATACGCGCCTCGACTCGCATAATTAGCCCGCATCTGGGGGGTAGGCACGGCTGGTCCGTGACGTCACGGCCTCCAAGTCACTGGAGCAATAGACCTTTTTACTATATGGAGCCGTCCTCTGTTTGTTTGTTTGTTTGTTGGGTTAGTTTACTGTCCGGCCAACCCTTCAGGGTTCTTTTATCAGACTGCACATGGTAAAGCTTTACGCCACAGAGGCAGTGACCGAATCTATGAAATGAGGTGCCTATTCATAGCAGTGGGACCCAATGCCCTCTTTATAGTGGGGCCACACTGAGATATCATGTCATAGGCCCACATCATACCCCACCCAGTCCTATTATACTGACCCGGACTGAGCCGCCCATCGCCACACCTTTCTCACGAGGATCGCAGTGGATGTTGGCACCTTGAATCTACCACCTTTAAGTTATCCATTTTGCCCCACAATCTTTCACATAACGTCCATTTGGAGATTTTACAAAAGAAGGGCGCTACCCTACTGAAAAAGGTCTATAGATCCCGGATAAGGGACTTGCGGTTGGGGGGGGGGGGGGTACAACTACAAGGGGTCCTTAGGAGCGTCCACTGCGCATCCTCGTACAAAAGGTCTATAGTGGGGATTGTTCGCATTTGAGACTAGGCCTATATGTTTACCACAAGTGTTCAATATTGGCTTTGTGGCAAATCTAGAACATTAATGATTAACATAACGTAAAGACATTTCTAATGCACATTTTTGTATAATACCCTTACAGACTAGCCCCAGAATGCTCATTATGTCTGTATTAAACTGTCATTATGAGCGTATTTTGAGCTTAGACTGTAAAAGGTATAAGTGTGGTGCCGGTGATTTATTGCGCACTTATTTCCTTGGGTGAATTGTATGCACAGAACTCGAATGACATGTCGTGCGAATGGCATGGACCTGCATCGCATCTGACAGCTTGTCTACGTGGTTATAGGGGTGCGTTTAACCTGTCTCAAATAAACAATAGTTCGGCAAACATTAATTTTGCGGTTCACGCAAAGGTGATTTTGCATTTTCATATATTCAAGTCAGTACATTTCGATCAACGCGAATGATTCGCTGATGTCACTGTCAGCCCAAAAACCAACCCCAGAACTAACGCAAGAATTTTACTTTATATAATATCACATTGTTTTGTTACGGCTATGTTGTGCTTGTGATACTTGTGATTTCGGGGGGGGGGGGCATAAAACGCAAGCAAACCGTCCCGTCCCACAACGCGAATCAAACAATGGCAATTTTTATTTATAGCTGGATATTCAATGGTTCAATTGCTTTCAGAATGCAGACGTTCAGTCTATCGCAAAAACCGCCGGACAACCGTACATAACCGACAAGTTTCTATCAATGTCCGATGTTTCACCCTTCAATGCTGGATATTATGTCCGAAGAGATTTTCATATTCTGTCCATATTATATGACATTTTTTGTCAGTATTATTTTGCAGAATTCGTTTATGTATTCACTTGAATATGACATGTCCGGTATTGTACCGAAATGTCCATTGTAATCCCTTTATAATTCAAAACTTTCTGAAACAGCGGACAAATAGTCCACTGTTATGACCTGGCGCGGCTCCCAAACTGCAAAACCAACAAACAGCAAGAAATCTAATGGTTTACCTGGAGATTCAACATGGTGGCTACAGCGAGGATGCTAACAAACTGACTTTTTCGAGACACTTTATTTCTATATGCAAGTGCAATGTTTTGCATCTAGCCATAGTATTTTTGAAGTGAACCGACGAAAAAATCATGCTCTCGACAACCCAATTATTGAATTGTACATCTCAGATGCAGGCTGCACTGGCAATTCTGGACACATTAATAGACCTATTCTTGTATGGGATAGAATAATCATATATCTGAGATAAACAAGCAATAATGTATGACAGTCAATCGGAATTTGGAAAAGTACAATGACTGTCTTCCAACCAGTTCATGCCATTTTCTCCCATTAACAACGTAAACGGCAGTTAATGATTACATTAATATTTATGCATTGGCAATTTCATGCCTTGGACCAATTACATTTGTAAACGGCTTTGAAAATGAAAAACCTCAATTTAAATCACGAAGGTATCCAAAGCAAATTTTATACAAAAAGAATGAGGAATCCTTATCAGCATGGAAGTTTACATCAAACTATAGTAGCTGCCCCTGGTGTGGTTATAGCGTGACCTCCGAATCGTCAGGGGGGTCATTCCAGTGGAGGGGGAAGGGAGATAAGGGAGGCTTGGGTTAAGGGCATGTTGATGTCTGATCTTATCTTCTTGTAGGTTGCTGGTGGGTGGCTACTGAGATGATTGTTTTTCTCTAAAGGAGAACATCGTATAATGTGTCTATCAGTCATGTAAGTCTTTAAAAGTTCACAAAGGATTTCAGTGTGTTTTAGATTTCTTTTTCTCTACCAATATTTAAGCTATACAATAATGCAAGAATGGAATTTATGAAATTGATTGCCCACGGGTCCATTTCTAAAACGGTACAGTGACCTAATTCCAAGAACATTATTCCCTCTGAACCCTCCTTGAATAAAACCCAAATATGCATCCAACCCTACCACATTATGTCATTAAGGACCGGCGGCCATGCTGATACAAATATCTATGAACCAGTATTGCTACAATATAATATTTAACCCTAGTCCCACGCAACAGTCACCCAATACTGCATGTACGATATACATACTCTTGCATGTATGCATATAACCTGCAGGCGACAACGACAATGCAGATGCTCAGGCTGCAGCTGCAATACTAGGCTTCACCCAATGTAACAGCAGCTTGAGCAGCAGCAGTAGTGCCAGCAGCAGTGAGCAGAAGCGGCGGCGAGAGGCGGACGGCAGGAGCAGCTCGAGCCTGTGAATGGCCGGCCGTGAGCAGCTCTCGAACTGCTCTCGTGGGCGCTGCTGGCCGCTGGGTGTATTAGGTTACCGCTGCGTACGCCCCGTCATAACAGACCTGAGGAGCACGCCCATGGACTGTCACAGTCACCTCCACCCAGTTTGTGCATTCACACGCAAATACTGGGTGTTGTTTATAGTAGCCCTATATAAAATATTCACAGCCTGAGGAGCACGCCCATGGACTCTGACAGTCACCGCCACCCAGTTTGTACATTCACAAGCAAATACTGGGTGTTGTTTAAAGTATATAAGATATTCACAGCCTGAGGAGCGCGCCCATGGACTGTGACAGTCACTGCCACACAGTTTGTACATTCAAACCCAAATACTGGGTGTTGTATCGGGGATTGTACTAACCACTCATCAAATCGCTGATGGCAGATGCAAAATCAATCTGGCGAATTTATTTGAGCATAGTTTAGCCAAAATTGAAAGTTTTGGCAAATTATCTTAGCTTAAATAATTATGCTCAGAGAATTATGCTGGGTGTGGTATATAAGATGTTCACAGCCTGAGGAGCACACCCTTGGACTGTCAGTCACCGCCATACACCCAGTTTGTCACACATTCACACTCAAGTACTGAGTATGTTTTTTTTGTATAATTACAAGATATTCACGGCCTGAGGCGCAAGCCCGTGTACTGTCACAGTCATTGCCACCTAGTTTGTGCATTCACGCCCAGGTGGGGATAAAGTATATCAGATATTCACACTCAGTATTCACGTACTGACGATTGTAGACATGGTTTCGCTGTGTAGATTTGAGGTGTAAATATCGGGACAGACTGATACAAACTATGTTATCAACTTTGATCAATTTCCGTCCGGTTAAATCCAGGAAACATTGATTATTCAAATTTGACATAACTATGGACTCTGGCCTTTGCAAATGCTAAATTGGTAGTACTCTGAAATGGAAATGCTCTGTGGGTATGTGTTTGTGAACTTGGCAGGAGATGAATCATTCCTACCTCAGTTATAATTTTCCGTTTGCTTGTGTATTACCAAACAAACGATTACTTGTCACTAGTCTACTATGTGGGTGCGAACTGGGGTTCTCAGAGACATGGGCAATATGGCACATTATGACATATCAACTGGGGGACGATAGCTATGAGTGCCTCACACGGTCTCAGCCCAACTAGAAAATATTGTTTGGTAGGCCTGTTAGACAATTTCTCGAGAAACAAGGGCCTCTTTTTATGTGCTACTAGCGAGATAAACAAAATGAATTTAAATTTATATGGGCGTTTAGATTTTACACTGTGATATCCATGAGTATTTCACAGAAGTATCCTATATAACTTTTTCTTTAAATCTGATTTTAATTTTGATAATCAGAATTATAGTTTCCATTTGAACTTCTATCAAATGCCTGGTCACAATATCGGAAATACACAGGATCCTAGGCATCTATTGTACATGTATGTACAAAACAGTCTAGTACAGAGTAATGTGTAAACAACGGGAAAACCTAATTCCAAACCTAGGTCGTCATTTTACAATTATACACAGTGTAAAATGACCACCATTACCCTGTATGGCATTTGCCTAGTTGGTTAATGCCTTCTGTCATGACTGCTTGACATATAAACATCATGGGAGACAGTCATTTGTGGTTGTGTATCATTACATTATATACATATGAATCGTGTTTGAATATACAATTACAGGAATTCCCACGCGGCATTATCATGGGGGCCGTAACTCTCGATGAATCTTTCATATAAAACAGGGACGGATCCAGACTTTTCACACACAAAAGTGGGGGGCCCTTATTATTTGAGACGCCCCCTTTGAGGGCTAGAATTTTACATTTTAAAAATCTAAATTTGGCAAAAATTAGGGGAGGCGTGCACCTCAGGTTCCCCCTCTAAATCCGTCCCTGTAAAATATCATAATTATCGAATCTAAACATATTTAGTTTTAGTATGTGTCTGTATTGGGGTTTCCATGGATCTTTCCGAAATGGTACCTGCATGACGGTTTGTTGTCATGTGCAATACTCTACTTTGCTGGTACCTGCATGTATACCGATTTTGTGAATCTGTATCGGGTAAAGAGCGATTGTCCGTGAGATCCATTTTGGTCCCACGGTAAAAGCTTTCAGGATTATAGAGCTATAAATGCGAATAACATCAAGATAAGAAATAAGGGTATTCCTATATCTTCCATCGGTAGCAAACAAATTGCTTTGTCCAGCAGAGCTCACATAGTCATAGTCATATTTAATTGGAGCAAAAAAACATAGGCCTTGTGGTATTTTACTTCATAGAATATAAATTGTGTGTCAGACACGGAATTCGACATTTCTAACAGGACAAATTATATCATATAGCATTCAATTTGTAATACTTTACAGAGAGAGTCTTCCTAATGCAGATATTTTGATACAAACATTACTGGGAGGGGGGTGGGGGTCACTAAAAAGGCGGGATCCACCACCTTGTTATATTTTATTCTTTCTTTGTTACAAAGTTGGTATTTAGGATGATATATTTAACCTGTAAACAATCATCTGAACATATCGACTTTGGTCTCATTCTATGAAACTAATGATTTGTCAGAAGGGATTCCTAACCTATCTGGTTTCTCTGATTGCCTGAATAGGCTGCATGGGGCCTATGCATAGTCACATGCATGATAGTGTGTATGTACCGGCATTGGATGATAAGTGAGGCGTACATATCATCAATAAAGGGGGTTCGAGGTTCAGTTACCTGGCCTATTGGTTCATTGCCTGCCTTTGTGTATGTTCAATTAAAAGTAAGGATGCACTGGTGTATGTATAATGCAATGGATAGGGTTTTGGAAGTGGGAGAGGGTAGGGGCACCCCCATCCCTCAATGGAAGGCACCCAACCCCATAAGCAGACACGTTTGACCATGGGTGGAATCAGGATTTCGATGATGTGAGGAGATATTCGACGTATATGAATATCAGGAATTTAATAAAGCGCCGCTCAAACGTAATTATTACAAATAAAATTATTTGTGCCATTTCATAACCTTTCCGACCAAGTATAATCCTGAACGACTGACTAACACCAATTATGCATGGTCAAAACCAATTTCTATCATCATGTAAAAGAATTTCACCAGACTATTCGTTTTGTTAAAAAAAGCTTCAAATATTTTTCTTCTCTGAAATTCTTGGGTGAAAAATTGCAGGCACAAAGATGCGTGGGAAAAAAGAATCCTTGCACTTTATATGAGAAAAGGATTAAATACTATCTTAAAAACTGCCATTGAAATTTAAACTATATGGTGTATCATATAAAATACTGTGACCAATTGATGTCTTTATTATCACGTGGATGGATACATTTTTGTTTATGTCTTGCTATCTATGTTTATTTGCTAGAATGCTTCCCCCCGACTACAAATTGTAAATTTGAACACCTTTCCAACCCAAAACGAACCTTTCAGGAAAGCTCTCTCCAGGTGTGTTACCTCGTCATATATTACGGGTATTTTCTTTGAGATACACTCCTTAGTCTAAGGAAAGGGAGGATAACATCAAATGCACTACCCAAGGTCTAAACAGTCTCTCGCCCCGCCTCTTACTTTCTGCCTTATTTTGTTTCCGGCTGAGACGATCTTGTGGTTTACCACACTGTTTGTTTGGAAATTAGACACCTGAACATTCTACGGACTGCAGTTTCGAAAACAATCTTGTGGCTTGTGTTTATCAGATGCACTGCTGGCTTAGATAATGTCCATTCTTAATCCTAATATACCTAGAGCTTGAATATCATAGATTTCACACTGTTCACCATTCTGCTTCAATTACATAAACGGGCTTAAATATCACAGAGCTTATATCACCACTGAGTCATTTTCGGCCAAAATAAGCCGAGTCTCTCTGTGACTGTGAGTGGCTCCTTGAGGAGTTGATGGGGGGAGCGGGTGGGGGTGGAGCGAGGTGGTGGGGTGGAGTGGGGCGTGGTATTTAGGCCAGGATGCACATCCCATGTAACATGCCACAGCATGAGCAGCTCACACAAACTCACCAAGGCGAGCTGCTCCCGGCCCCAACACCACCGTCCCCCACGCATCTAGGTTCAACAGGGTCTTTTCTGCTCGCGGCCTACTTTTTTTTTCTTATCTGCTCGCTGGCATTTTCACGATAGGTACCAAAACGGCACTCGCCAGGCCCCGAGCAGCAAAATACCCTCCTCGCTTTCGGCTGACAAATGCTCGTCGTTTTTCCCCCTGCGAGTGAGTGTGGCTGTTCCACAGGCGGATTTTATTAACATACAAGTCATCTCGGGCGTTTGGCCTACATTAGATGGGGCCTGGGAGTCTCTACACGAATTGGTCTAGGATATAAAAGACCTCCATAGCTGCTATTGTCGACTTGTTGAAAGTGCTGCTTATGACACTGGTTATACTAATTGGTATCGGATCTTCTCGAGCAATAAATTGCTCTCTGTGTAAAATGCCCAAAAAGGAAGAGATCTGGGAAGAATAACTAATGAGGTACTGTTATTAGAAAGAGTACTGTTTTGGTTAATGAATTGCATTTTGGATACATGTCGTTATTGGTTACAGCATGATCATCCACGCATTTAGGCTGTCAGAACGTTTTGAATTCGTATTTGATTAACATGTTCCACGAGGATTACCAGCTGGCCGTTTGGTAACAAATTCATCCCTTCCTGTCAGACAAATGTCCATTACAATATGGTTAAGTTTATATTGAATAATTTATTAAGGAATATGTTATCTAAACCACCTCTCCCACGGGTTAATTATTGGAAAGCCTGTAATGATTATGTTTTAGGGTAATATCCTTTCTATAAAAAAGGTCTTTTCGGGTAAAATCTAATGTACCGCTCGCAACAGGGTCACTGTGCTCATGTAATTCCTGGTTGAATTAAACAATTTTATCTTGTTGTGAACATAACGGCAATTTTAGTTTGCTCATTATAAATATTGTTTTGGGAGTTTGGAAAGACCATTGATGTGAGTGCCTCTGAAAACCGACAAATTTGTCGGCAATGTTTATGGTTATGGCCTATCTATTTTTTGAAGCGATACTATGCAGTGTCCGAATTTGACGATGCACCCTACCCACAATTTGGCTGCCGGTTGCGCATATTTACTTTCCAACCTGTGCGCCCAATATTATATGCATAGTTTCTCAAAATCATAAATACCTTGATAACCTTCGTGCCCATGGCATGGGCTTTTAAATACATCCTTAATTTCGAACACAGATTGTTTGACGGAAAGTTTCCATTTCTATAAAGCTTAATTAATAATTAGCCAACAAAAGTCAACAATGGCACCATGGCATTATAGGCTATACATTACATTTGAGTCACTGTCACAAAATATGTTCTTGCGCACTGTTTCCTGTTTCTCAATAAAATGGCACTCTTTGGGAAGTGTTCTGATGAAAAATACATAGCATTATAATTTGCTGAGAAAAGAAACGCCCGTTATATAATTTGCAAGCAAAGGGCAACACGCAGAGGATCTATGCATATATACAAATGAATAATACTTGTAACTCAATCCAGCATTCATAACCATATTCCATTGACGGCAATACACCATGTCATAGGCCTACACCTTATCTTAAAATCTAAAGTTCTACATATATACATGAGAAGTAATTTGTAGTGACAATTATAACCAAATATACTGCTATTAGCACCAAAGAGAATATTCTACGCGCCAATAAACCATACCTATACACAAAGAGCCATATGAAAGCTAGCAAATACAAATCTTCAGAGTCAACTTGATATTATTGCTCTGGCAAAACAACGAAAATTAAAGCCCCAATTAGGATAGATATCATGTAAAACTGGTTCTATCCTTGTCATTCTATAGACAGCAGATGGTGGGATAGCAGATGGTGGCCTCCCTATGCGTACAGAAGCGCGGCATGCTTCGGCCAAAGCAGCAGCAGCAGCAGCAGCAGAAGCAGAAGCGGTGGCGGCTGCAGCGGCGCTCGTCACTGCCAGCAGCCTATGCAAACGCTGTGCCGACGCCATTTTCTCTGGGAATATGGCGTCCACGTATTGATTGTAACAACAGAGGCTTGAGCCGGTCGACTAGTGCCCTCTCCGGTGACCATAGAAACGCTACTCCTGGCCCGATAACAACTACACTAGGTGGACATGGTAGCTAGGGGTCCCCTCGAGGCCTGGCTGGCACTTTGGGACAAAATGGAAAGGGTCTAGGGTGGAATTAGCGCGAGAAATTCTCGGTGGTGAGCAGCAGATTTTGGAGGAGGGATTGTGAGCTGAGCCTTGCCATCTGCTCGAGCAGCTGGAGCAAGAGCAGAAGGTCACGGTTTTCAGATGCATGCCAGGGGGTATCATAAACATGACCCTACCCTCCAACCTTTATCCAGAACGTATATTCCCTTTCATGTACCAATACACAAACACCCTACCCTCCACTCTGTACAATTTGGGCAAGATCACCCCTCGGGTACTATCTGTATTATGGGTTTGACTAGTGGGACTATTGTTGTCATCAAACTGTTTTCCTGGTTGGTCTAGATTTAGATGTCTTTAACCAAAATGGGACAGGTGGCCCCTATTTCGCCAAGATTCCGGGTCACGGGGTAGCATTTACCAGTTAGAGCTAAGTACAATGGTTTGTGGTTAGGCACAGTGGGGACGCTCTGCTTCTAAACATAATAGGACAGCCTACCAGCTTTGACAGCTTTGACTACCCCAGGCGCCAGTCCCGACCTACGGTCCATACTACCGACTCCCAAACATTTCAAATATACACGGCACCCAGTCTATAGAATTGGGATAATCAGCTATGGTTTAAGGTATATGATATGGGGTATAACATAGCACACGGTTCACCTTTCATACACACAACGCCGATGAACATTGAGCCGCACGTACATTGACATGTAAACATAAACAAACGCCTTGCAGGGGACAGTATCAGTCGCACCATCAGACGTTCTGACCACCGTTTTGACATTTTTTTTACACATTACCTAAAAGATACGACAGGCTAGAGAAACGTATAGGGTGCTTACTTCATTTGCTTTACAATGGTACTTTTGCCAGATTCTCCCGCACCTAGAAAAGGGTGAAATAAAAGAGAAAACCGGGTCGGTAATTTATTCAAATGAGCGTCAGTGAACAAAATCGATCGAAGGGAGAAGCCGACTTGGGATGGCTATACGGCCATTGTATGCGTCTGTCCATCTACACGGGGTCTCTTTCCTGCCCCAAACTAGCCAGTAATAACCGATGTAGGGCTATAATAAACAGTCTACAGAATGCTCCGAATGTGTATCTGGCGGCGTAGGGCCTTAGAAAGAGGTAATAACAAGTGAATACAGCGAGAGAAGAGAAAATGGCTGCTGGGAGGCTGACCGAGTACATCCCATAGTGGCGGTAGCCGGCTGCAGGCGGCCAGCCCTAGGGAGGTTGGCTCGGTCGACGCGCCCTTACAGACACAACACCTTACCTAAAAGTAACAATTTTATATCCTTCGCTGCTTGAATTCCGTCCTCCTTTAGGTTTTTCTCAATTTGTTTACTCCGCTCCATCGCAGCTCGCTCCTCGGCACTCATTGTACAGCCCATGGCTGAAACTTGGCTAGCCTTCCCCTGTTGTGGCTGCTGGCACGGTAAGTCCAATGGAGAGACTACCTGGTCCGCCTCTGTCCGCTTGTACTCCCGTATACCACCTCCCAAGGATGTCCGCCGTCTCCGAATCTCCAGTAAAAATGGGTAATAAGATTTTCAAGTAATATTTCTTTTGTTAACGGTGCATAAAGCCGAATTCTCGGCTGAAAAATCGTGAAATAACGGAGCCGTATTATAATAAAGTAATAAGCATCAATTTACGCTGCGAACCAATCAATGGTCGCCGGGCCAAAGCGAGGCACATGCCTTTTGCCGCGACGATCGATATGAGAGGCCCGGCGGGTCGGGTCGGCGCCAGCATTTAGGGGCCGGCCCACCGGTCCCCGGCTCCTAATTACAAACAGGTGCAAGGCTTGCCACGCTCTGGTGCACTCCCAAAATACATCCCCTTATTTATTTGATAATTCCACGACCCTACCCGCGCTTGTTTTCAGTTAGTTTTCCCTGTGAAATAAATCGTGTCAGGCTGCTGAGGCTGAGTCGGACCCCAAACCTGCCGGTCCTCTCCCGGCGAGCCCCAGCCCACTGCAAAGGATGCCTGATGACGTCAAGAACTGCCTAGAATTTTATGTTATCGAACATACATTATGGCGAAGGCGTACTGTACACATCCCGCTGTCTAAAACCACCCAAAATACGTATTTTCTCGACTCCAACCGGCCGTCACAGTAAGGCATAAGGCATGGGATAAGTCTGTGTTTCGTGCAAGCTCAGCAGAAACAATGGCTGAGCTGCTGGGATTGCCATTTCGGCGGTTTGTGTTGATTTTGATCAATATGACTCATGTGGGAAACCAGACTGAGACCTGTGCCGCCGCGATTATCATATTGTAATGAAAACCTCTTCATATAGGGCCTAAAACACACTTTTACAAAAGCACAGAGCAAACTTTTATAAATATTTTTGAATATTATTTTCTATCTTACATCTGTTTAAATTCATCTTCCATGAACCAGAATGCAAGATGAAGAAACGGGCAGATTTTTCTGGTGGAATTAGTAGCGCGTTATGTTGCGCTTGGCGCGGAGACCACAGGGACGCGAAATTTCATGGAACGCCTAGAAATGCGCATTGGCGCCCCCTGGTGTAAAGCACATAAACAACAAAGCCATGTTAGGTCGCTCTGCCAGACTATGCTAGTCGCGTCTCCTATAAGCAGCAAAGCAATACCATGGGCCTTTTTTGGGGTTTCCAATGAGGTGTTGCCGCCCTTATGTAATGAATTTGAAATAATTGGGACTTTTCCTGTAGTTAACCTATATAAAGGGAATTCACCCAGTTACAAAAAGTTACCAAAGAAATGGCACAGTGGTGGACTAATTATGGGCGGATCAAGAGGGGGGGGGGGTGCGCATCTCCCTTTTTCCAGAAAATTTTGCATTTTTCTAATGTAAAACTTGGTCAAAAAAGCAATTGAGGAAAAACTTTTCCAATAGCGCCCCCCCCCCTTCTTTTTTTTCACAATGCTAGATCCGCCAGTGTCACTTAATTAACAGGTTCACTGGAAAGGTATATAGGCCCACTCGAGCAACGAATAGTTATTGATCGAATAAAGATAATTAAAATATTGCGAATACGTTTAATATGTTGTAAAAACATTTTCCGATGTAGGCTTTTGTACCTGCGTGGATTTTGTTCATGAATCATGTATTATATTCATTAAATTGTCATTCTATTAACCTTTTTATCGTACGTGCACTAGGCCACCTACTAGGGCACTATATATAAACTATCCATGGGGACTTCTTAGAAACTATGCCTATACCAATATATAGCTACTTTCTAGAGAACTAAAAATCAATTAAACCTCAGTATAATTGCTATGGAGAACTATAGGGTGGTCGGGAGTTGCTATCTTAAACACATTTTCACATCCCCCATACCAGGCCCCATTGGTCACTGTTTACATCACACCTTTTAACAGATAAGGCCTGTGTGGTAAGAGGCATGATAAGGGTGGCAGACTAGGGTTCACACCTCTCTGCTGTGGTAGTCAACCCACTTAGGCATTGTCTTACCTGATGGCTATACCCCTAAAACAACAGCAACACCTGAGTGTAGATAAGACACTGTACACACAACCTATTTAGGGGTCCCTCAGAGGGAAGGGGCAGTGGTAAGTTTTGCATACCCAAAACTTCCTTATTTTTCTGTTTATCAAAAAATTCAAAAAGGAGCATAGGGTTCATTACTGCAGCTGTTGAGATAAAATGATAATGTTATCTGATTAGACACTGTTGTCCTGCAGCAGCGACACAAAGGAAGTGGGTTTTTGGTAGCTTATCAGTGGTGGAGGGGTCTAGCTTGTCCCCTGACAGGCCTGTACTAGGGGACAATGGCCGCCCCCTTGGTGCATCTCCCTACAGGCCTTATACCCAAGAGGACTTTTTCACAGTTGCGCTATGCATTGGATACCTAATTGACAAACAGTTATCGATCGGATAACAATCATTGGAATATTGTAAATATTTGTAATAATCAGCCTCAGCAGCCTGACACGATTTGTGTTGTAGAAACTTTTAACACATTTCAGTTCATTACTCCTCATCTATGTGCATGGAACTATGACATGCACTGTCCTACACAAGGAAGAGTTAATAAAGTTGTTCTTTGTGTATAGGTCAAATTTCTGTTCTAACCTTCTTTGCTTTCCTGTAAAATGGTGTCAAAGTTTTCACGTATTTTGGTGAGAATTAGTAAACATGCGGAGAAAAATGGGTAAGACCAAGGTGAGAAATGGGGACCCGGAGGGCGAGAGTGAAATTCCACACCAGGATGTATAAGCCTATTTATGTAATTGCGTTTACTATTTCTAGAAAAAAAACTCATTATGTATACTCTTGTTTACTCTGACAATGCAGAGCGTACTGTCTAATCCAGCCACAATCCATCAATTAAGAGAAACATGTGCAAACGTAGGAGATTATTTGATTAAGAAATGGGACACTCATGATTAGAAATGGGCCACCCATTCGAGAAATGGGACAGGCTCTTAAAAGAAGTAGAGAAGTTATTATCAATAGGAGTTTCTGGTCTTTTATGGCCGAATCTGTTATTTTCCATGTAAGTTATTCAAATTTGAAGCAGACAAGTACCCAAACGAATTATCGATTCGATAGTGGTTTAGAAAACCAAAGAGCTCCGGGTATTCGACATTATATAGATATACTAGAGATGTGGTTAGGAAATATCAGTAAAATTCCCATGACGATGCCATGACATCCCCATGACGATGCTATGATATCATCATGATAATGCCATGCCATCCCCATGACAATGCCATGCCATCCCCATGACAATGCCATGCCATCCCCATGACAATGCCATGACATCCCCATGGCAATGCCATGACATCCCCATGGCAATGCCATGACATCCCCATGGCAATGCCATGACATCCCCATGGCAATGCCATGACACCCCCATGGCAATGCCATGACATCCCCATGGCAATGCCATGACATCCACATGGCAATGCCATGACATCCCCATGGCAATGCCATGACATCCCCATGACAATGCCACGACATCCACCTTTGCCCTCTTCAACCTTTTGATTCTCATGGTGAACAGGCCTATCATTACTTATTCCTTGCTTCCAATATCCAATCTATACTTTCACAAATGAATGTTGACATTTAGGATCAAATAACAGACACAAACATGCTCAACTTTTCAAAAATATTTTCACTGGGATGGATGGGGATGGTGATGGGCATACCAGGTACCGGTATTGGCATACCAGGTACCGACATTGGCATACCAGGTACCGGCATTGGCATACCAGGTACCAGTATTGGCATACCAGGTACCATTATTGGCATACCAGGTACCATTATTGGCATACCAGGTTCAGGGATGGGCATGCCAGGACAATGCCATGACATCCCCATGACATTGCCACGACATCCTCCTTTGCCCTCTTCAACCTTTTGATGCTCATGGTTAACAGGCGTATCATTACTCAGTCCTTCCAATATCCAATCTATACTTTCGCCAATAAATGTTGACCCTTAGGATCAAACAACAGACACAAACATGCTCAACTTTTCAAAAATATTTTCACTGGGATGGATGGGGATGGTGATGGGCATACCAGGTACCGGTATTGGCATACCAGGTACCGACATTGGCATACCAGGTACCGGCATTGGCATACCAGGTACCAGTATTGGCATACCAGGTACCATTATTGGCATACCAGGTACCATTATTGGCATACCAGGTTCAGGGATGGGCATACCAGGACAATGCCATGACATCCCCATGACATTGCCACGACATCCTCCTTTGCCCTCTTCAACCTTTTGATGCTCATGGTTAACAGGCGTATCATTAATCAGTCCTTCCAATATCCAATCTATACTTTCGCCAATAAATGTTGACCCTTAGGATCAAACAACAGACACAAACATGCTCAACTTTTCAAAAATAGTATAACTTATGAGGGAAACACTATACATGACCATATTTGGAAAGATTTCAATCTCCGAACAGATGTTACGGGTGACCTACATTCAGAAATCCCATAGAAGATAGTGTCATAGACTCACGATCTCCAAGCAGAGCCATCAAAAAGCTGCCGTTAGCTGAAATTTGACTGCTGGTGCTTGGAGAGTGTGTGTACTAACACTACCAGCGAAAGTGCTGGTTCCAGGCCTAAAAATATGATCTATATTCTCCGGGAAGTACCGATCCCGAAGGGATCGAGGACGACCCCGGAGAAAAACTAAACAATCAGGGGTGTCATATATTTCACACTTCTTTTGATAAAATTGATGCTGCAGCCCTCCTTTCCCGAGATCATTATAATGGTACAGCAGACTACCTAATAGACGTGCCTTTTACTTAATTAGACTCACTTATTGACTCAAAAGTGAATATTAAAGCTATGTGAGAAGTCATTGTGATCCATAAAAAGTAATATTTATGCAGCCAATAGTATTCAAAAGCAAGCTATGAATCATTCTAAAACAATGCTATATTCTATCCACAAAAATGAGATTGGTAATAAACCAAATAAAGACTGTGAAACTATGATTTATTATCTAACTCACTTGGCAGTAAAATCTGGTAGATTTAAGGAGTGTCCCCTTTCTCCCCTGCCACATTTCCCACCAGTCTCCCCTATACCATTCATCATTCACTCCTCTTCAACAAGGCCTCGGGGAAATGTGCTAATATATTACCACATTGGCGGATCCAGGGGGGGGGGCCAGACGGGCCTTGCCCCCCCCCCCTCCAAAAAAAAAAAAAAGGGAAAAGAAGGGGGAAGAAAGGGGGAAAGAAGGGAAGGGAAGAGGACTGGCCCTGTGCCTCCCATCCCAGCCCTGGCCCTCCCCTCCTGGCCCTGTGGTTCTCCTCCTGTCCCTGTGGGTTCCCTCCCGGCCCTGTGGTCCTCCTCCTGTCCCTGTGGGTCCCTTCCCGGCCCTGTGGTCCTCCTCCTGTCCCTGTGGGTCCCCTCCCGGCCCTGTGGTCCTCCTCCTGTCCCTGTGGGTTCCCTCCCGGCCCTGTGGTCCTCCTCCTGTCCCTGTGGGTCCCCTCCCGGCCCTGTGGTCCTCCTCCTGTCCCTGTGGGTCCCTTCCCGGCCCTGTGGTCCTCCTCCTGTCCCTGTGGGTCCCCTCCCGGCCCTGTGGTTCTCCTCCTGTCCCTGTGGGTCCCCTCCTGTCCCTGTGGGTCCCCTCCCGGCCCTGTGGTCCTCCTCCTGTCCCTGTGGGTTCCCTCCCGGCCCTGTGGTCCTCCTCCTGTCCCTGTGGGTCCCTTCCTGTCCCTGTGGTCCTCCTCCTGTCCCTGTGGGTCCCCTCCCAGCCCTGTGGTTCTCCTCCTGTCCCTGTGGGTCCCCTCCCGGTCCTGTGGTCCTCCTTCTGTTCCTGTGGTTCTCCTCTCGGCTCTGTGGGTCTCCTTCTGTCCCTGTGGTTCTCCTCCTGCAGTCCGGGGCCCCCCTCCCGGCCCTGAGCATTCCCTCCCGGCCCTGTGGTTCTTCTCCCAACATGAAGTCTCATGCCCATACACTGAAAACACAAGTCGTCAGAGAGCTATGAAAAGGTTGTCATAGGATCGTCATATAGGTTGAAACCACTACTTTTGGGTCGTCATAGGTCTATACTGTCAGATTAAATCTCAAGTTAGTTTGTTTGTTTGTTTGTGGGATTAGTTTAACGTCCGGCCAACCCTTTAGGGTTCTTTTACCAGACTGCACAAGGTAAAGCCTTTCAGCTAGTTTTACGCCACAGGGGCGGTGACTGAATATGAAATGAGGTGCCTATTTGTAGCAGTGGGACCCAATGCCCTCTTTATAGTGCTGCCACACTGAGATATCATGTCATAGGCCCACACAATACCCCACCCAGTCACATTATACTTACACCAGGCCGACCAGTTATGTTTCGTGGTTCTTACTTGATACCGAGTGCCAAGCAAGCAGAGACCATTCCCATTGTTAAAGTCTTTGGTGTGACTCGGCCAGGGATAAATCCCAATACCTCCCAGACTCAGGGCGGGCACTCTACCAAAGAGCTACTGAGTCTGGTCCCCCCATTTGTCGCCTTCTACGAACAGCAAGGGGCTGCTGGGGACCTATTCTTCCCAGGAGGCTTCCGAAGGAACCCCCACCCCGGATCCCCACGGGGGAATGACGACCCTATGATGACCCTGGAAGGTCGTCACAATGTTGTCATTGCATATTTTGGGGTTGATTGACGACCCTAGAGTTGTCACTGCCGAGTGACAACTTTGGACCAAAAAGGTCGTCATAGAAATATGTATGAATTTCATCATGAAAATGTTTTTTTTTAAAGATTTATAAGCAACCGCCTCACCCAGGGCTATCATGGGACCCCTACTTTTGTATATCTAACAAAAATATTATAGATTTTGGGACTCAGAATGTTACATTTTTTTGACGTTTTATCATAAGAAAACTGAAGTTGTTATATTCAAATCATGTCAATCAATAATATCAAATTAATTACAACGCACTCATATAAATATTTAGGTATAACATTAGAGCCAAACTTAACTTATAACCAGCATATAAACAATTTGATAAAAACACTAAATTTTCGGTTATCTATTTTTTTTTATAAATATGTTTTATGTTACCTTATGAGACAAGATATATTATTTACAAGTCATATGTCTTACCTCACATTGATTATGGCGATATTTCTTATCATGGTGTAAGCAAGACCAAAACACAAATTATTCAAAATAAACAAACTAAATTTCTTAGACTGTGCTTCAATAATTATAACATTAAAGACGAGTTACAAATACATATCTCTGCCAGATTAAATCTTCTAGAAGATAGAATGATATGCCACATGCTCAGTCTTATGTATAGACGTATGAGTAATGGTGAGAATCTGGATAAAAAGGAACTACCTACCAGAGCCTTTCAAGGACCCCTATTCAATTTTAATGTTCCTACTACTACCACTTATCAGTATTGTGTTGCATATCACCCTATGCATAAAGAAATCCCCCGTGGCTTCGGGGGCTGGGGTCCTGTTTCTAAATGCAAGGGGTTGTGGGTTCGAATCTCAGCTAGGCTAACGAAAACTGGTGTCTTCCCTGACAACCTTGGTTGTCACTATGATATGTGACAACCTTGATGATGTTTTTGACGACCCAGGGTTGTCGTTTTTGACACCATTCACTGACAACCCTAAGGTCGTCAGATCATGGCCCCCTCAAGGTCGTCAGAGGGTTGTCGTTTTTGACACCATTCTTAACGACCCTGTGTTTTCAGTGTAAGTAGGGGGGTTGGCATGGGTGGCAGGCCACCCCCCCCCCCCCCACCCCCCCCATAAAGGAATTTTCTTCCCAAAAGTTCCACCTTTCTTTGCAAAATTTAATGTAAAAGACCCTAAAAATAGTAGGAAAATACTGAAAAGTTCCACTTTTTACTGCTTGCCACCCCCCTTTTATTTCAAATTATTAAAAATATAGGCAGAAGTTCCACTTGTGGAACCTCGCCACCCCACTCCCCCCCCCCCCCCCCCCCCCCCCACAGGAGACCCTGGGTACGGGCCTGTGAAGGTCCTATCTCAGCCCTTTGGGTCCCCTCCCAGCCCTATAGCCTATCTCCTCTCCCCGCCCTGAGCCTCCTCTCCCCACCCTGAGCCTCCTTTAAGGTTCTTTTACCAGACTGCACAAAGCACAACCCCTTCTGGAAACCTTTTCTTACTTTCCCCTTCCAAAACACTAGAGCCCAAATCCCCTCTCATTCCCTGGAAGAATGGATATGAAAATGAAAATATTTAGATCTCTGAGGTCACAAAAGTGCCTCAAAATGCTTTAGATTGCATGAAAGAGTGTTTTTTTTTTCTTCTGGGGGTGGCCCCCCATACCCCCCTATGGGAGGGGATACCCCGTCCATACACTCCCGTTTTAATAAACTCCCACATCCCTCTCGTTCTCTAAAAGAATGGATCTGAAAATGAAAATGTTAGGGGGGGAAAATATCATCTCTGAAGGTCATATAAGTGCTTCAGAATGCTTCAGATTGCAAACATGAGAGGTTAAATTTTCAAAAATCTTCTGGGGGTGGCCCCCCATACACCCCCTATGGGAGGGGGTACCCCTCCCATACCCTCCCCCTGGATGGCTCCGCCGTCCACATGTAAAGCCTTCATATACTACTCACAAATTTTCAAATCTTGGCCCCCCCCCCTTTTACAATTCCTGGATCCGCCCCTGTACCATCTCACACTAAAACAGGTAATACAGGTAGCAGCGAGTCGAACGCACAGAAGGGAGCTTCAGCAAATCTGTAGCACACGTTGGCATCTCTAAACTTTGAAATATATGATATTAACGCTGTAGAATGAGGAATTATAAATATTAATGCTATACCCGTAGATCAATTTCGGGGTAAGATATGCTGTTTCCCCGATTAGATTAGTTTCTCATAGAATATTTTGAAGTATAGGCCTATCTTTAATGGACAAGGTAAATCATACTTTATGTTGCAGTGCTAGAAGGTTGCTAACACGTCATAATGCCAATGAGAAATTGAGTTACTTGCAATAACCTTTCTGCATAGGATGCCACCTGGTGGCAAAATCGGCACTCCTAAAATATCGAAGCCACGAAAAGGAGGAACGTGTAGTTATAATACAGTCTGATATGGTCATAGGAAGTCAAAGACAATGCATTTCCCAAAAGCATGTTTACTGGTTTAACCCTTTCACTGCCAGATATATCACAATGTAACTGATATTTACTGAAATATTGCCCAAAATACAAAAATTAGTGCATAAATTCCCTAAAACTCAAATTTAGTTTAGATTCTTCAGATGAAAAGCTTTTTTCAATAATTTTGATATAAACGTTCCAAATGTGGGCACTGTGCCAATAAGGCAAATTTCTAGTGTGGAGTAATTGTTTGTACTATTGTAATTTGCAGGTTACCATGGTAACCACTAATTCATAAAATAACTATGACACTCTTTATAAAAATAACATGAAAACATTATCTTTTTTGTGCAAAAGACAGTTTGTGATTATCATAAATGAAAGAAAAGTTGGAGCAAATTAAAAATCATGTCATTTACACAAATTTACCCATTTTTGCATGATTTTTAATTAGTATGGCAAATTCAAATGTAAATACTTTGTTTATGGTTTCTCGAATCGCAATTCTAACATTTTTGGGTGACTTGGTAGTCCGATGTTCAAATACATGTATCTCTGGTTCTAATTGGAATAACTGAAAAATTCTTTCAGATTCTGAAAGCATAATTTGCATTCTTTCAATAGTGTTCCTATGGGATTTTACTATAGGGCCCCATATGAGGCCTCTGGCAGTGTAAGGGTTAAAGATATCTAAGAAGAACTCATCCTTCAAAGAGGTGCTCTCTGTGGTGTGGGAGGGGAATGGCAGGGTTGTAGGGGGGGGGGGGGGGGGTACCTATGTTGGATGTCGGATTTAAGTCGCATGTCACTACGTTTTTAATATTCATGTCGATTTTAAAAAGCTCTTATGTCATATGTCGAATTTAAGGAATGACCTTTAACTCACTTGTTATACGAAATATGTATGTTTTGGTACCCTACTTATATTAAAATGGCATTGCTTCCAATCTTTACGCAAGAATCGCAATTTTAATTCTATTTCTATTGAGTACAATCAGTGAGCCAGAGCCAGAGCGCTATATTAAGATAGAATCTGGTATATCAAACCATCAGCGTCAATGAAAGATATCTCATAGAATTTGTTTATTAATCAATAATGTTCATCGTAATTATCTGATAAAATAAAAGGAAGAGTTTATTCTTATTACAAGAATTGGAGAAGTTTATCGTATTTTTGTTGAAGGTACTTGTAAAAAGATTTAGAATAGACTTCAGAAATTGGTCAATTTCTGGTCAAGATTTAGTTTTATTATCTTTTACATGGCATTAGGGGCGGTGAGATAAAGGATCATTCCGCCCCAAATATTTTATATGTTTTGGGCCGTCAAGATTTAACCAATTCCATGACATATTAGAAAACTCCACGACATTATTACACTTTTACTTTTCCTTGGTCAATTTCATCTTTCAGTTTTTCAAGTATTACCAAAAATGGGAGCCAAAAATGACCTGCCTGCACCCTAACCCTCCCCCCTCCCACCCACTTGCGCATAAATGTGAACATAAGGTCGATGCGCCTATCCTATTGATGCATGTGTTGAATCAAGGTCCCTTGGCAATTGCAGCACAAAATGATGTGTGCTGCAGTTGTTCACTCTTTAATTACTGATTTGCCATGGCATGAGTAGTGGCATGAATCAGCAAATTTGAGCAAACACTGGTATAGATATAGGACCTACAAATATGTACGTTTAAGTTTCGTATTGTTGCATTATTGGAACCATGCACATGTTCGCCATAACTAGGCCATATTCAATTAAGTTCGACCGTTGTTAGAACTATGTAATTAAAGGGACCCAAAAGCAATGTCGTGTCAAAATGTCAAATGGTGGTATAGTTATACAATTGACTACTGTATATCATTTTACTGCTGTGAGATGTTGCCCTAAGTATGAAAATAATTATAGCTTAAAAATGCCTTAAACTCAAATCTTATTTAGATCCTTCTGACAGAATTTAGTTTTATGTAATTTGGATGACAATATTCCATATGTTTGTACTCTGCCAATATGGCAAACTTGTATCTGCATAATCAGTTCATAGGTTTCTATGATGACCAGAAATTTTTTCTTATTTGCTTTACGGAGAACATAAAGGGTTTGTCATGTTTGCACAAAAACAGTTTGTGTTTATCATAGATGATACCAAAGTTAAAACCTACTGAAAATGATATAATTTTCCACTAAACAACATATTCGCTTGATTTTTAATGATAATGGTAAATTCATAAATGTACATTGCTATAAGGAAGTTTATTCAATTGAAATTCTTTTATAGTCTTTTGTTGCTAGAATATTCAAAGGACCATATCTCTGTTACTCAATCAATGTTTTCTGAAAATTCTTCAAGTTCAGGACAGCAAAGTTTTTTTTAGAGGTTCTGTGAAAATTGCAGAGCCAGGAGAATCATGGTTATGCCCCCTCCCCCGAACATTCATGTTTGTGCCCCCCCCCCCCCCCCCCCTTTCAATTTCTGGATCCGCCCCTGTCATTATGTCTAATGAGTGATACATTAGCACAACATTTGGTTATATTATATAGGTGCAGATCTCCCTCATTGGTATGAAAGCCAGGGGCTACAAGGACGCACACCCCGTTTTCCATCTTCTTTTGCAAAGCAGCAAATTCAATTTCTATAGGCTTCAATGCATCAAGACCTCAAACCTTATACCAAAATGTAGAATCGATAAGTGGTAAGAAACAACTTTTCATCCATGGTCACAAAATCCATTTCTACTCTTTGGGTAAATCTGACCAACATAACTATGCAGTTTGCAACTTTAGCTGTTGCTATTATTAATTTTAAGTATTCTATAAATGATATAGAATTTACTATTTTAACGATAAAATGGCTGATATCAAAAACAGCCAACGTCTATATTCTCACATGTTTTATTGTTATCTTTATAATATAAAGACTAGCCTTATTCACTTCAATATTATATTACAATGCCCTAACATAGAAGGTCAATGACTATAAGTATCTCATGCACATCCGCGTACTTCCATCTTTGTCAATGCATTAATCTGGATGAGATGACAGCTGGGTTATCCCCAGCCATTGTGAAAGCATGCTTATATCAGGAAATGGATCCAGGTGTTCCACAAGTATAGCATGGACTGTGTCCTTCAAATTCCTTTTTACTACGACACAATTCCTTCATAAGTGTATTACCGTCCGACTTTTGATATCAGACCAGATCGAGATGGCGATTAACAAAGACGTCTAGATATAGGAGTACTGATTATCAGAATTTAGATAAGCTAAGAAAAATGTTTGTCTCGTTTACTGATTGATGTGATGGTAGTCAATCACTTATCTTATCATATATCGCTAACTTGAAGTTGTTCCATGTGATAGATTTATCGGATTTTCAATGACTACTTCAGGGACCGCCTCCGGCCGTGATGCCCATAGACCTTAGATGATCCCGATGTACGACTGTTATTGCTTTGACTAAGCCCCGGCCACAATGCACGACACAACTCAACTCAACTGTCTAGTTGAGCTGAGTTGGGCTCAGTCTCAAAGTGTGGCATAGGTTTACGACTGGAGTCTTAGCACTTTCCACGACAGTTGAGTTGAGTCTTAGATCTTGAGATGTCAAAGATGTAAAGCCCCGGCTCCACTGCCCGACAGTTGAGTTGAGTTGAGTTGAGCCCAGTCTTATAGTGGAGCCGGGATTACGACTAGAGTCGTAGCCTTTTGCTACAACTGGATCGTCGGGTCTTAGATCTTGAGATGTTGAAGATGTACGACTGGATCGTCGGGTCGTAGGGGTGTGTGCCTATGAGTACCCTATATAAATAAAATTAATAGATAGAGCTGAGACTGTTGAGCTGTTATCAATGGCCAGGATGAATTTCTTGGCTGAGACCAGACTGTCGTAGGTGCTGATGCCAATATACCCTACGACAGTTGAGTTGAGTTCAGTTGGGTAGTGGAGCCGGGGCTTAAGACTGGATAGTCGGGTCTTAGGGGGGTGTACAGTAAATGAACTTATTTACCATAAACCCTTCAGTCCACGACAGTTGAGTTGCACCCTATGGCATGGTAGTTTCTTGTCTAAAGCCCCGGCTCCACTGCCCAACTCAACTCAACTTGATTGTCGTAGTTCCAGGTGACCCCAGAACTACGACTGACTGGTCTTAGGATCAATTCTGCACTTTGCCACAGGCTAGGACTCAATAGGGGTACATATTGGGTAAAGTAAGATATAAAAAGGTACTGCACACCCCCCTAAGACCCGACGATCCAGTCGTACATCGTCCACAGCTCAACATGTAAGGCCCGACGATCCAGTCGTAGCAAATAGCTACGATTCTAGTCTTAATCCCGGCTCCACTATAAGACTGAGTCCAACTCAACTCAACTCAACTGGACTGTCAGGCAGTGGAGTCGGGGCTTTAGAATATCTATTGTCGGCAATGAGTGGCACCCTAAGGTCTACGACGTTCGAGTTGAGTTGAGTTGGGCAGTGTGGCCAGGGCTTTAACCTCAGTACATCTGTCTTGTAAGTTGTAGGTGTGACTTCATTGGAGAAATTATATACCCACCACACTATAACCACCAGAACCTTATGATCATATGGCTTTCCAAAAGAAGATACTGACGCAGATGGACCAAATAAGTGACAGACTTTTGAATATAATTTTTAATTTTTGATATTATCCCTGATCTAATTAACTTGCCCCCATAATGCAAATATCCGGAGCTTCAAAATTCTCAAAAGTCACTCAAATAACCATGTGATGAATAGCGTTATCAAATGAACTTTAAATTATGGCATTGTTCATATTCTTTATATCCCCGCAACTTTTTAATACAGGTTCAGCTTTTTAAAGAAGAAAATAGATAGACAGTCTTATCTCAATCTTTGTGACACTTGTAAGGACTATAGGGAAAAAAAACAACTTACAATGGGAATTAGGCTATTGCGCCTTTGATGCAACGTGAGAAAAATAACAGGCTTTCTCGAAGGTCGCTGAACTTTTAGAACTACTAGAGCTGTTTATGGAGTTGGTGACGCGACTTGGCTGTGTGCCAATGAATATCCATCATGATCACTAGGTGCCCCCGCACTCCATAAGTCATGCTCATATAAAAGGCCCACAACGCCTTCCAGGGACCAGAGAACGTAAGGAAGCTGAATGAAACCTACCGCAGTAAGTATAATTGCAATTTTCTTCTATTTGATTCACTCAAATCATTTTGAAAAGTTGGGGCAATACAGTTAAAAGATATTATTGATATATGCACAGGTTTGTATATTTTATGTTGACGCTGTCTTCATATAAAAATGATATAACGACCTAGCATATATCAAATCAGCGGGTATTTTGAGTACCTAATTGTGTCTAAATTTCCATGATATTACAACAAGTTTTTTTCCATATAATCTCCATGCATGATATCACGTTTACGTATTCATGACATTTCACACGCATAAATGGATTTATTTTGAACATCCCACCTATATTTGCACGTGCAATTACATATAAAACTGAAAGTACACCTGACAACATTAACCAAAGGATTCGAGGGACACAGCTTTCCCATGTTTAATGTTCACAGGCTGTGTATTACGATTTAAATGGTTGCTGAAAATCTATCATTTGAATCCGCCCTACCAGTGCTTCTTTTACAGTTTAACGGCCGACCGCCATGCACTCCCTATCCAGTTCTATGTTAGGGCCTACACTGGAAACTTATCATTTCTCCCCGGCATTTTCCTTATAAAATGGATGAGGATGCTATTAGATATGCTCAATAGTTGCGTCTCAACCTTCCATGTAAATGTATTCTCTAGTGAATTATATGCAGTTATCCCCTGATTTTTTAAAAGAATGTATCATACACATTGCGCGCCCCAAATAGTGTCTGACCAAATAGGGACAGTAGGCAATGAAGAAAGGTGGGCGCCCCTGCTCCCCCCCCCCCCCCCAGAATTTTACATTGATAAAAATAACAAAATTTGTACATAAATGAAAAGAAGGGGACACCCCCTCCCAAATTTTTCACTACTCAGTCCCCCCCCCCCCCCCCCATCCCACCATTTCTGGCTGTATCCTCTCCAGACGACCCTGACATTTTCATCAAGAGGTACAGTATCCACACCACTACACCTTACATTGCAATATTACAATCAATTACTTTTTCCCAGTAGTTTTGTTTTATGTAATCCACATATTGCGATTGGCATCAATGCTTATCATTTGCCATCCATTTAAAGACACATGAAATCAAATGTAAACCTATTCTGTCTAACATAACAATAGGCCAATATTTTGAAGGACAATTACGTAAATCCATCCGTTCTTGTACACCTATATAATATTTAGAAATACAGTCAATCCCATAAAAAGCTATCTATCCCCTATCAATATCAGCAATTGAGGAAGACCAGGTCAAAGATAGTGATCTGGTCATTGGGGCACTGGGCCACGGACCTGTGAACTTTCACACTGTTTAAAGCCATCAAAACAAGTTGTTTAACTGCGCAACTCATAGCAGGAAGGTGGTGACGCATCCCATTGCACGAGGGAAACGCAGAGTCTAAACACTT
The DNA here is from genome assembly GCA_936440205.1 of Lepidonotus clava. NCBI lineage: Eukaryota > Metazoa > Annelida > Polychaeta > Phyllodocida > Polynoidae > Lepidonotus > Lepidonotus clava. The sequence goes on from OW387140.1 coordinate 34,936,619, forward strand.
CAAAGATAATTCTAGATCTGTTACTGCGCAACATAGTACTATGTCCTGGTACAAGGGCATGGTGACGCATCAAATTGACACCAGGGAACCGCTATTTCTTGCAAGAGTTGCTATTTATGGTTTCAGCTGTTTGAAAGTGACAGATATCATATATATTTACTTCTGTGTTGGACTGGGGAAACAATAAATTTACTTTCAAAAACATTATTTGGGCCATTTACACGAAAACTGTATGGCATGGCGACGTGACAGGCCAAAAGGTTACTATAAGTCACAACATAATTATAAGCCTAGACATAGGCCGGAAGTTAGTCATTGTTTTCCATGGACGCTACAATAATGGCCTTAGTCCTCAGAACGTAGTATCGCAATGTTAAAAATATTATCCCTCATATCCCAATAATTAATACATCTGGATCCACCCCGAAAATTATAAATGTATGGGGACTTTCCAATTGTTCCTTTTATTCTTAAGAACTTTACAGTTGATTGCTTTTTATGCAAAACCTTTATTATTTTTTAACAAACAAAAACGTATTAACAATATATGCACCTTTCCTTTCAAACTCACTGGCCAGGCATCCTTCATCGTTCTTTCATACATAAAGTAATATAATCGCATTATACATGATGATGAATAATGCAGGTTCAATTACTTCACGTATTTGATCTTTCAGCCAAAGTCATCCATCTTACATCATGTTCAGGAAAATAGTTTCCACCATTGGCCAGCGTCTGGCAGGGGGGAGGTCGGCCTTCAGACCCTACAGCGACATCCACAAACTGGCCGTGGACGCGGTGGTCGGAGATGACCCTGATCTGCCCAGGGTCAAAGACATGCGACAGGGAGAAAAGGCAAGTAGGGGGCCTATAGCCCCTAATGCATATATCTTGTATATTTGAAATGAGAAATGTAAAATGAAATTGATAAATTTAGCCGTTCTTGGCATCAGGGGTGGGTACATGATTTAGAAAGAAAAGAAAAAAAAGAAAAAAAAAAGGGGGGGGGGGGTCCACATATAGGGTAAGCACTAAAATGATGTGCATTCAAGCGCACACACACTGTAAAAAGTAAATGCTGTAAATTTACAGTAAACTTTGCTGGCAGCAAAGTTTCCAGTAAACTTTGCTGTAAAATTACAGCATATGATGTACTGTAAATTGTACAGTACATGGTACTGTAGATGTCTTACAGTAAATAGTGCTGTAAATAAACAGCTAATTAAGTACTGTAAATTTACAGTAAACTTTGCTGGCAGCAAAGTTTCCAGCAAAGTTTACTGTAAATTTACAGTGGACTGTTATTTTACAGCACTTTAAATTAAAAGCCTTTTAACATCAATTTAACATAAAATATTCCCCATAAATCAAAGAAAAATGTTAATTCCCAACCACAAACCAATGGATAGAGGTTGTGGGATGTAATTATGCTAGATTTACTAGCACATACATGCATTGGGTGATGTTACAGCAGGTTTGAGAGATCATTTCTTACCTATAAATTATACTTTACACCAAAAAGGTGTCTATGCATACAGTTTATAAATATCTCATAATAATAACAATTATTAATATGTATTTCAATAACTTATGATATCAGTTCATCTTATGAGTATAGTATTCACTCTTTGACATCATTAAATGCAATTAATTTATCTGAAAATATGGTGTAAAGTTAATATGCTAAAAATGTTTTTTTACTTTTTACTTTTGCACTCCTGGTGGTCACTGTTTTTTACAGTAAGATGTACTGTAAAAAATACATTCTCTTCATGTAATTTCAAATTTACAGTACAAATCGCGTAATCCTACAGTAAGTTCAACTGTTTATTTTCCAACAGCAAACATTACTGTAAATTAACTGTACAATTTGCTGTAGAATAACATTAACTTTTTACAGTGCACGCAACGTTTTTTTCTCTTCGGCGATTTCGAGTCCCCACCAAAAAAAAGGGGGGAAGGGTCAGGACCCCCTGGACCCCCCCCCCCCCTGGATCCGCCCCTGGGCATAGGCCTACTAGTACTTTATATCTATACCCCTTCCTCTCCACAATAGCAGTAGGCCTTTAGTGGATTTGGTTAGGGGTACTGGGTAGGGAGGGGGGGCGTGCGCCCTCCCTTTTATTGGAGGGAAAGCATTCTTCTATTCTCATTCCTATAACTGAAATGTGATTGAAAAAATGACTCCCCTCCTATTGGGGGGATATCATTATGTGTTAATGTAAAATTTGGCCAAATCAGACCCCTCGATCCTTTTGAAAATCCTAGTTCGACTAACAATGACTCCATCAGTAACTAAGAGGAAATGATCTACAGGCGCGGAATTAGGCGGGGGGGGGGGGGGGGGCGTGCCAAGCGTGCGCCCCCTATTTTGGGCCTTTTTTCTTATTATTGTAAAATTCCTGTCCCTTGGGGGCCCGGCAAAAATGTTGCTATAGCATCCAAACACCACCCCCCCCCCCCCCCCCCCCCCTTTTTTTTTTTTTTAAATCCTGGATCCGCCCCTTATCTATTAGGCCTATAACAGGCTAAAAACTTACTCACAATTGTCTTGCCCTGCGTATTGCAGATCTCAACCGTTTTCAGCAAGGAGGAATTCGACCGACGAATCCGGCGTCTCCGTGAATACATGGCGGACGAGGACGTCGGCGGGGTCGTCCTCACCTCTCACCATAACGTCAACTACTACTCAGGCTTCATCTACTGTGGCTTCGGCCGTAACTACGCCCTCGTGGTCACACCAGACAAAAACATCACAGTCTCCGCCGGAATCGATGGGGGCCAACCCTGGCGCCGTTCCCATGGCGACAACGTGACGTACACAGACTGGCGACAGGACAACTTCTTTCATACAGTGAGGGCGCTGCTGGGAAACATCAAGGGACATTTGGGTCTAGAAATGGACCATGTCAGCGTGGAGAATAAGAAGAAGTTCATTGCTGCTTATCCTCAGTTCAGCATCACTGACGTTGGCGAGGCGACGATGAGCATGCGCCTTGTTAAAAGTCAAGAGGAAATAGATCTGATCAAGAACGGCGCGCGCATAGCGGATATAGGTGGCGCTGCGATAGTGGACGCGCTACAAGAGGGCGTTCCCGAGTACGAGGTGGCGCTAGCATCGACGGGCAGTATGGTCCGGGAAATTGCAAGGACCTATCCCAGATCAGAATTCATGGACAGTATGTTAATTTCTTTTTCATTGTTATTACCAGTAGGCCTAATTGACATCACATTTCTTTGCATGCATAGATATGATCCAATGGATGTTAGGAATTTCCTATAGTTATTCAAGAAAGGTGAAAGGAACACATGCAGTTGAAGGGGCTATTTTCTATTGGATGTGTGACAGGCATAGATTATAGAAGAGATTTTGACCCAATAGTCTTGTAATAGAGGTGAGAATTAAGGCTCTTGTATTTGCATATTCTTGTCATGGTACAATTACATGTGCCTCACCTGAGTGCATTGCCATTTGTCTAATCGTTGATGGACGATGGAGGGGAAGGTAGCATGTAGGGCTCCAATTGGGGACCATAAAGACTACAATGATCTTCTGTCTTCTTCAAATTATACAAGTGAATAGTGTGCCTTATGCAGCGAAAACAGTAATTGCATATCTACATTTCATAACAAGGCCCATCATGCAAATCAACATTCGGCTGTGGCACATCCCTGGTTTTAGATCTGTTGGAAGGATCATATTGAACATTATGGTTTTGATAAAGACGCTCTTCAATATGATATGATTATGAAATGATATGATATGACAGATCGACCAATTCATAATGAAACAATCTATAATAAACATCATTGTAGTTTTGATGCGAAACGCTTTGCGTTGCACTTATTACATGCAATAGTAAGGATAATCTACCCTATCTATAGGCTTTCTCCATGATATTAAATCAGTAAATATACTTTTCTTTGTAGCATGGACGTGGTTCCAGTCAGGAATCAACACAGACGGCGCCCACAACCCACTGACAACCCGACAGGTGCAGAAGGGGGACATCCTCTCCCTCAACTGTTTCCCCATGATTGCAGGGTAATGTTATTTTTTAGGGCTTTAAGTATACGTTTTCAACTGAAGCAGCTTATCATGCTTGCTAAAGAACAATATCATATTGATGCGTATATCTAAGTAATAGCGTCCACCCGAACGGGAACCAATACATTGCATTAGCTGCATGTTATGAAGTGAAAGGCGCCGCGGAGCCACCCCCCCCCCCCCCATGCACCCCCCCACCCCCCACCCCGGCCCGCCTCTGTCTTCCCTCAATTACTTCCAAGTTTAATTTGATTGTATTATTTTGGATGAAATAGATTTGACACAGTTGATTTCCCCCCCTAGGTATTACACAGCTTTGGAAAGAACGCTATTCCTGGACCACGTGCCGTCAGACGAACACCTCCGACTGTGGGAGATCAACTGTGAGGTAATTAGGATGAACTTGCACGTATCTATATGACTGTCTACAGTAAAAGCCTACTTTGTAGATACATTGCTACCGTGGACAATCATTTGATTGCGGACAGCTTGGTAAAGCCCTTTATTCCAGATCAGATTTCCAACCACCATACCATCTCTATATTGTCCTACCCTGTAAACATCAGGTGAATATTCAGAGCTGTATTGCCCCAGAGGGCAATAATGTCCATGCTTATGCCAATATTAATTATTTGGGTTGTGAACTTGACAGCAAAATTGTTAATTCTAAGGTTGCTTGATATAGAAAGATAAACCAAGTACAAAGCATGGGTACACTTAGTTTGCACCCACCTGTCTCAGGCCTAAGTCCTCAACAATCACTTTGTGTTTGGTCTTTAAAAAAGACTCACTAATGTAATCAACAACTTTAGTTGGGAATTGTAATAATATAAAAGTGTCAATATTATAGGCTATAGCTGTAAGTCCTCTATTTACAATGTATAACGTATACGTGCTGTCACCTGCAGGTACACAAGCGAGGCCTACAGTTAATTCAACCCGGAGCCACTTGTGCTGAAATAGCCATGGAACTGAATGATATTTACAGAACCCACAACCTTCTCAAATACCGCTCGTTCGGCTACGGCCACTCGTTCGGATCCCTCAGTCATTATTATGGACGGGAAAAGGGTAAGTGTAACACTTTTTTTACAGGGATACTATGCGACCTCTATCATATTATATGTAGGATGCAATAAGATATAGGATTAATCCTTCTTGAACTTATATACTTAAATGAACTGAATACAATGAGATCGCGTTTCTGATTTATTGGCGGGATTCGGAAAAGATAGCACAACCTTAAGCTTTCCCCCTGGTGATAAAATTCACTTTTTCTTTTCAAAATTTCAGATCAACCATTGGCTTATCTAATTGCATAAGTGTCACTTATATAAGATTTGGGATGGGACGAGCGGATATCAAATGGGTTCTTGGCAACAATTAAGGAAGATATTAAAAGATAACAACTCTATTTTCAGCCCTTGAAATTCGGGAGGACATTGAGACCACGTTGGTTCCTGGTATGGTGGTTTCCATGGAGCCAATGATAACGATCCCTGAGGGGATGCCAGGCGCCGGAGGGTACCGAGAACATGACATCCTGGTGGTGACAGAAAACGGGACGGAGAATATCACAGGGTTCCCCTATGGACCAGAGCACAATATCATCAAGAAATAGAGTGATAGCATATAATTATGTAGAGAGTGCATGATGTATTTAGATACTATGGTCCAGAGCACAATATTATCAAGAAATGGTGCGATATGATGCAATGCAGAGAGTGCATGATGTATTTTGTTATTACGGTCCAGAGCACAACATCATCAAGAAATAGTGTAAAAGTCTATAATAATGTAATGTATAGAGAGTGCATGATGTATTTAGATACTATGGTCCAGAGCACAATATTATCAAGAAATGGTGCGATATGATGCAATGCAGAGAGTGCATGATGTATTTTGTTATTACGGTCAAGAGCGCAATATCATCAAGACATATTGCGAAATACTGTATGCAAAGTGTGCATCTGCAAGATTCGATACTTAGGTACCTTCAACCCAGGCACAATAATTATCTAGAAAATGTGTGTTATTATTGTATGCAAAGAATGCACCTCTGCGAGATCTAATACTATGAACCAGGGCATAATATCAGCAAGAAAGGGTATGATGTTACATGTGTCGAGAATGCAGAATATAAAATGTATTTACTACGACCAAAGCACAATATCATGAAGAAAAAGTGTTTTATGCAGAGTGACCAAAATATTATGCTCACAGAAGAAATGCTGGAAGAATTCTGATATAGTTTATGTGTTTTATCAATATTTACGAGTGTTCATAATGTTTTAGATCAGGGAAGCATATTATTCGTAGTGGTTTAAGAATTCAATCTTATACAAAATATTTGTAACGGTAGTTTTGAAACGGCATTATTATAAAAGCCTTCCTCTGTCTCTAAGTATCGATATATCAAAAACTTCCTGAAGTTCAATAAAAGGTGTAAAATTTTGTACATACACATTTGAAAGTTATTTCATTTTGTTGAATGGAATGATATACACAATACTTTAATATGTATTTATCATTGCAATATCTATATCGTAATTTAAAACGAAAAAAAGTGTATCTTGAAAATACATGTTAAAGGATCAAATGAGGCAAAAATTACAATGTGTCGCTCTTAGCTACGTCATACAGTTTAAGGAGTTCCTTTCATAGACGACTATTGCAACAGCTTTCACAATGACTATCCCCAACTATCCCAATAACAATTGCCTTTGAAAAAACAATTTAGCAAATTATACCATCACTTTAACCTTGGGTCCAGAATAAGGGCGCATTTCTTAAGAAAAGACAACAAACAATATATATATGGAAATTCTGTTTCATGGTATACTTTTTTTTATTTAACTGACGTTTCCAAGAAAAGGTATACATCACAATGATAACTAAACCAAAGGGAAAAAAGCATACCCGGTAGTACATTCGAAATAAGTTTCCGAACTTCACAGATAATGATATGAAAGACAGCAACATGAAATTATGCTAGAAAGCATGAGGAATTATTGTACAGTTAATTAAATCATATTCTCGCCTTTTTTTGTTTTTAAAGAATTAGACATATCTATGTTGGCTGTATTCGACGCGCTGTTTAAAGATTCTTTTTAATTTATCAACAAAGGACGACTTGCTGGCTAAGCAACAATCACTTTGATAAATAGAACTGTAATACAAGTTTTATCTTCTGTGTCCATATGTATTCTATGCCAGAAAATAGTCTTATAAGGCAACCACCCAGCTGGGCACCATAGGGAATAATGATAGGTCAATCAGAAGACCATTATCACATGAAATGTTATCATCTAAATGGGACTTGTGAACTTGTATTGCCCCCTTTAAAGACTTAACAGTAGTTTCAAACAATAAACAAAACTTTGCTCGACAAGAAATATAGGCAAACTATGCAAGTGTAAAATTTTAACGTACATTTATATATTGTATACAAGCACCTAAAATGTTTTCTTCTGAAAATTGGCTTCATAAAATAAACAATAAACTTTCTGCAAGATTTATGTTTACAGTATAAGCCTATTAATTTTGGCAAATTCATATTATAAATAGATATCTTTACACACGCTCTCGTGCCGTATGTCTTCTTCAGAATCTTGGTTTCACATAATTAGCATAACTAAATGTGTCAAAAAGAATCCTTAGCAAATAACAAAAGTTTAACAAAATGTACGAAATATATCGGATACAAAAGGAAACTCGATGAAATACATACATAATTAATTACGGTATATTCAAAAGACATGACTTCTTTCTAATGCCTTAGAAATAGGAAAAACATAAAGTTATTAGAGGTAAAATTATTCTACAATGAGATAAGACAAAAGAACACGGTAAGTTAAACAACAAAAATTATTATGCAGCGCGTAAATATGGTGTTTATGAGATGTATCATGTGCATCTCTTGCTATCGCTTTGACAAATCAGAAACGAACAGAACAACTCAGTCTAAATTGTACATAAAGAGCATGAAGAGTACACAAAAATGAAACTGTATGTGTTTCACCATTTAGAATTTTCCTTCAGACTGCTCTTACAAAACGAAGTATTAACCATTGCGTGTATAATAGAGATGCCTAATCTTTTCTCGGCAAAATCTATGTTTGAATACTAGATTCGTCATAGATTCATTTCCCTGATTATAAGTCAGACTGTTTATTAATTCATTATGCATTATAATATGTAAACCATTATAACTTCTCGATCACATCAAATTCATGGATTCTGGACTTTCTCCTAAAGGATAATTCTATATCATGTAATTATGTTAACTTGTAAGTCGCGACATCTGAGGCAGTGTGGATTCATATGTGAACCAAGCGTAATTTTCATCTAAATCGAGTCCGAAAATTTCAATGGAAAATGAAAGTCTTTGACTCATATGTAAATGGTATGCAGCTAAACTTTACATCTGACAATTTTTAAAATTATATCATAGATAAGCATCACAGTATAGATCCAGTCTACAGAAATAAACCAAAAATCTATTTACAATATGCATTTAATTTACATAATGTGACCTTTGATTTGCACAAAGTCTTTATCACATATCAGTTTATAATATGCATCATAATTGCTCAACTAACTACCTTACAATGTGTATTGCATTTGAATACAGGAATAGATTCCGTATGATTGATATACATCGCTTGAAATATACTTATATGTGAAATAAAGTAGTCTATTGCCGTACGTTTCTTTAAATCAAGTTTGATGATTCGTTAGACAAAAAAGGAAATGTGAAAAGGGAGTTCACCTAAACCTTGCTCAAAGAAACCTTAAAGAAAACTTAACCGTAAAAGATATTCAGAAAATTTTTAAGGTGTAATATCATAGTTGTGAGACTGGCAACCACTGGAAGAACGGCTACATACTGCCAAGCCGAAGTGTTGTATGAGTTTCAAATGCAATAAAAAAAAAAAAAAAAAAAAAAAGTCGATATTACCCGCATAGAAATACGTCATAAATGGTAACTCTTAACCTAACGTCAAAAATACGGTAGCATGCTTGCTATACCATCGTTGCTAAAGTCCTGGGGTCCTATCAATCCCGTTAAAGCCCCGGGACTCCCTTTATTGCCCCTTTTGGTGTCCTGGGTGTCATGCCAAAATATCAAAGCTGAGGCAATTGGACCCCCCAGATTATGTTCAGGACACCAACAAGTCACAATCTGGGTGTCTGCAGAAAATCCAGCCGTTTCTAAATTCTGTGATCCCTTAGTACCATTACAAGAACTAAACTTTTAGTCTCATATCAAACCAAAATGTACCAAGTTTTTTCAACAATCGAACACAAATGATAAGAAGTGTATCTTATTCAAATTACTGAGTGTAACGAAGAACGTCTCCTTTCTTCTGCCATTCAAACAATGTTGAACTAAGGACTCATGAAAAAAATATCTGTGCTGATAAAAACAATCACTATAAATTTAAGGCATCAATTTGTAACAGTTTATCAAAGAATCTATTAATTGCAAAAAATGTTCAATATAAAGAAATGAATATTCTTTTACACAATGCTGGAAGATACTAAAGAGGTAACCAAGTGCAGTTTCTTTACAGAATTGAATATTCTTTTACACAATGCTGGAAGATACTTAAGAGGTAACCAAGTGCAGTTTCTTTACATCTGACATTTTGATATGGAATATTGGGAAAAAAATGTCAATACTGACAGGGCCTGTAGAAAGAAACCCAAGTTGACGGTAATCTAGTTGTTTCTTTTTAGTCAGTGAAAACTAGAAATTAGATAACATTTCTCTATATAATAATCTATAACGGAAAAAAAAGAAAAGAAAAATACAGTTCAGCAGAATACTAATGTTGATCCTCGTCCTCCTCGAGAATCTGTAAGACCCGGGGAGGCTTGGTGGAATGTGTCTTGCAAGGACAGGTCTTGGTCAGCAGTGCTTCCAGTTCTTGGTAGGGATACTCGAGCCAGTAGTTATGAAGGCGATGGTTGTTGAACCACTCCAGCCCTGGGGCGCCTTGTTTGAGCACGGAGTACAGGCAGGGTGGGTAGTAGCGCCTCCTACTAGTACCACTACTCTCAAGTGGTGACCAAGGAGTTTTCAGAACTCTGAGGCAAGGCGTTTTTAGCGATTTGATGAAAATCCCTTTACATTCGCGAATGTTGAGCGTTCGCAGGGTAGGGTGAATGAAGGCGTATGCGTTCTTGTTGTTCTCCAGGAGGGGTGAGGAGATGCTCAGGTGTAGCTCATACAGGTGAGTGAGTTTACTGAGCAGGAGGGTGAGCAGCTCTTGAGGTAGGAGCCTGAGCTGAACATAGGAGCCCAGACTCAGTATCTCCACCAGTCGCCACCGACACAGGAGCAGGATGGAGCGTTCGGACCAGTCGAAGGGCAGCGTGGCGCAAGTTACTTGGGGAGCAGCTCGCGTGAGCTCGTTGAGCAACTGGTGCAAGGCGAGCACACGCTTCACATGTCGCTGCAGTGCTATGCGAGCTTTGTTGAAGAAACAACAGAACCGGTCGGCGCAGGGCGGTCGGACCGGTGTCAACGTCCAATCCATGTGCACCACCTGGAGTTTTTTGCAGTTTGCATGCTCTATGAAGGCAAGTAGATGCTTGAGCCACTCATCTCTGGGGTTGACTATGTCATAGGCAAACCGAAGGAAACGCACATGCGGGACAACATTTCGAAGAAAAGTCATGTATTTCTGTACCCGCAAACAGTGCTTGTTGTATTCGGTCACCGTCATGAACCAAGGATACTGGTAGGGCGTAAGGCCACGCGCAGAGGCACTACTACAGTGATTGGGATTAAACACATTAAAGTCTATGTGAGACCACACCCCTGACTGCCATATCAACTTCCTCCACTCCTGACACACCTCCGCCACCCTCGCACGCTCTGTAACACTCAAAAAGGAGAAAATCTTCAACTTGCACAAATCTGGTAACTTATCAAAGGGAAGCTTGAAGTTTTTGATCACCAGTCGCTGGGACTGGCGCCGCTCTTTTCTCGATAGCCGCCAGCGGCTGCAGCATTTGCATTTATGAACCGTGCTCTCTTCACTATTGACCCCATTCCCCTCGCCAGCAAGGGGATCCATGGATTGTACCTTATGATCCTCAGTCAAAGTTTCCTTAATTTTAACCCTACTTTTTCTCTTTCTTTTCCCATCATCACAATCCCCAACTCCGCCTTTTTCTTCTATCCGACCGAGCGCCGCTTTCGTATACGCCCTCGGTCCCCTCCTTTTCCTCCGGTACCCAAAATACCGCCATCTCTTCTTGTGTTTCACTGTATCACAGTTGGTCATTTGTATATCCCTTGGGGTGGCTACTTTACGTTTTTTCTTCGCGGGGCATCCCAGTGCGTCCTCTTCAGCCTGGCCGCCTATGTCGTTCGATTGGAGGGTCGTGGGCTGCGCTGTCGTGTAGATGGTGTTGGGGTAAGGTGCGAAGTAGTTGTGGTCTGCCGGTACTCCCTGACGTCGGGGCCTTAGCTGACGTGCCATGGCCAACGTTAATGCACCTGAAGCAGAAATAAAATAACGATATATATTTGCTTCTTTTACGTTTCAATCTATATAATATTAAATGATATATCATATTTATCATAGCTCTTACAAAAGGGATATAGGCACGTGTAGATTCGTGTAAACTAGCTTTTTACAATACAAAATATTCTATTAGACTACAACTCTGACATACGAGAAACGGTCCATCATATTCCCCAAGTCTTATTTATTACTAAATATTTAGATAAATATTTGATGTGCTTGGTATCATTTGAAAGCTTAAAACATGCCCTATATTGATTAATTCGCGCCTGGAGCATCCTTTCTGTGTGGGGAGACACATATATGAATTTCAATAATAAGCGAATAAGACGGAGATAAAGAGTGGCCGAAGATTTTTTCTTTCTTTCTTTTTGAAGGATTTGCATTATTGTTTATCATACCATCTAAATTGGAAGTAAATCCAGGCTTTGAGGTTTCAAAGAATAAGAGAAGTACTTATATGTGACGCACCTCACAAACTGTGGCACAACACGCACCTGAAACGCCCCCTACCGACCAAACCCAACCCCTCACTCCCGCCCCCTCATCTCCGAACCTGCCACCTCCCATTCCTCCCACAACCTTGATCATTTAGCTAGTCGCACTGCAACATTCACCAATGCAACACTATCGTATTCATGAGCCGATTTGTTATATCTAACCATAACGAGCACTTAAAATTCTGACAGCTGCCAGAAGTGCCACGCCCACTCCCAACCAAACTCAACCCCGCACAATCACCCCCAACCCCTCCCCACCACCCCCTTATTTTGTAAACAATTTATAGTCATAATAGATACACCATTGCAGTAGTCACGGTATTTACCACAATGTACCCCATTCACAAAACGAGATTAAATTCTGTACACGTATGAATAACATAAGGAAAAAGATAGACCCCTGATGATCATGCAATCTCATTATTGACAGTCATTATCTGAGTAAAAGCGTAATTATCTGGTCAAAGGCTACAGTTAGAGTAATGACTATACATCTGTAAACATGTTCATGAGGTTGTCCATTTAAAGCCATTCTAGACATAATACTTGTTGTTTATAGAATTGACAGTGGTCAAATGACAGGTACTAGAACTGGATTAGACTGGTTTGACAGCCCAATACATGCCCCTCAAGGCCAAGTATTGACATCAAAATGTCTTCCTGCTACTCGGAGATTCAAGTATTTAAAACTGTCACTGATGAAACTGCGACGAATCTTTCCCTTTTACTCTTGACGGGTCTTCCACTAAGAAATCCCCGGCCTAAGACCAATTCTCAATGCACAGAATTCACAAGGTTTAATTTGACAGGTCGTCGAAATGGTCTCTCTAAATATGTCGAAATATGTTCTACTCACCTAGGTTCAATCTTCATGAATGCTCAATTCCTTCATGATCTGCGATTCTCCTTACAAAAGATTACGCATTGTTTTTGCGTCTGCCACCTCGGAATCGATGGTTGCGCGATTGCTTGAAGTTGGACGTCAGAGTTGTTTTGTTTTGATGGTTATTCAAGAATCCCATAGAGGGCATCTTGATCTAATAGGAACACACTTTAACACTAGGGGGCGTGCCTATCCTCTACAGGTTTCCTGCTTGGTGAATATGACAGAAGGGATCTTTTTTATAGGGACTTTTTATTAGGAAATAACACGTATTATAAAAAGAACTAAATCACAAATCAACACTGTGAATATCCCAAAATCTGTACCCAAACTATAATTACAGATTAATTTTTTCTAGTTTAACTTTTATTATCTCCTCCGACTCTCTAAATCTCGTCATTTTGGGGAACAAAATTTGTCCTGGAAGGACATGCTTTCTGCCATTTTCCCTGTGTTCCTTTCTGCCATGGTCTCAAATAGAAGAAATAAAATCTCACATAGGCGCAAAATCTGAAAACTTGCATTCCTGAATAGATGCTTGATATCTATATATAGATTTCGGTTGTAATCATGTTATCATTGGAATTATCCGCATTTATATTTACCCTTCTTCTAAAACGATGTCCTTTCACATGTTGCTGCCTACATACTGAACTTTCTTCAGGTCTTACCAAGAACCAGCAAAATAGGCCATAACCAACCTGTCCATCTGGTATAGTATATAAACCCGACAACGTTAACTGTATGAACTAGTAACACAAAACGAAATAAATTTCAAAACTTCATCTTTTCAGATGATCCTTTTATTACAAGTCACTCATCCATTCATTCACCATACAATTATTCATTTTTACTCACTTTTCACGTGGCCATATACATCACGCTTTAGATCAGGATGCTGAAAGCTTTCCCACGAATATTTCAAATCTAACGGTAGGGAAATGAATGTATAGTCGGATATCCTAATAAAACTTGAAATAGTTGGAATTGAATGCAAATCGTGTGCGATTCTATTTACACGTGCATTCTCTTCTGACATGTTCACGTCCTGATTTCAAGTAAACATTTTCTCCAAAAAGTGAAATGTCTGTGGTACTCTCACAGTACCACATTGATTTATATATGAGAAAGTCTATAGTTTCATGTCATTTCCTACTTTGAGTCCTTCTCTTTCTTATCCTTTTCTTTATCCTTATCCTTATCTTTCTTATCCTTGTCTCCGTCTTTGTCCTTGTCCTTGTCTTTTTCTTTGTCTTTGTCGTCTTTCTTTTTATCCTTGTCGTCTTTCTTGCCCTCGTTCTTTTCGGCGTCGCTGTTTTGGAGTTTGTTGTTGATGAGGTTGTGGAGGACAATGATAGATCGGATGAGAGACGCGAGGTACACTACCAACATCTGGTCGTTGGTCTTCACGTACACCGACTTGACGAACTCCTGAAATAAGTGATAGGAACATTGAATTCAACTTTTACGTGAAAAATACAAGTATACACGCTGGTAATACAGTACTTAAATATTTCAAACTAAATATGTTGTTTGAAATTGGATTTCTTTTAAAAGGTCATTTAGACAATTTCGAGAATTAAATGTTCGGAGCAAGAATTGAAATAATTAACAAGTTCTATGGCTGTAAAGTACATTTAAGCGTTTATATAAGCTCTGATACACGTTTCCTAATATGGTTTACTACTCAATCTTCGGACTACAATTTAATTTAGACGTAAAGTGTAATGTTTTAAGTGATGAATACAGCTCTCGATAACATTGGACTAAACTCTAATTCTACAAAATCTTTCATTATTTTTTATTCAGTTAACAAGGCCTTGGTATCTTGATATTTCCATGAGAACAAATCACACGTGTGTCGAGGAAAATATACTTTTGTAATGCTTAATAGTTGTACTATTAAAATATACAGTGTATTACTGTAATAAACGTTTACCTGTAGGTGCATGTCGGGCAGCAGGTTAAAGATGTCCTGGAGCTGGTAGACAATGGTGTGGTTAATGGGCAGTTTGCCTGCCGCCACCTTCTCCAGGTACTGGTGGATGTCGCCCAGCTGAGAGTGTAAACCCTTAATACCTAAGAGCTGGTTGGTGATGCGCTGGGACAACGTTCCTACCGTGGTATCTTTGATATCTCTGTGAAAAAGAGGTAAGGATTGAGGTATGTGTTGATTTATGTGAACAATTAAACTGTATATATTGTTCCGAATTTCTGTATTTCATTGGACATTTTTTTCATCTTGGAAAACTGAAGTTACTACATATCATATGTTCAGGTATCATAACGGCCTTCGGCAAAAATATAGGAATTTTTATAGGATTTTTTTTTAGCAAAAATATAGGAGAATATAGGAGGTTTTGGGGCAAAAATACAGGAAAATATAGGAATTTTCGGCAAATCTTTTTCAAAGATATTCTTTGATTATATTAGATACAGCCATTTCATCAGCATTTGGTATCAGCTTACAGACTATCTTCAATTTAGAAACGGTGGAATGAAAATAATACAGATATTTCATAAGTGGAACCTACCTTGCAATTATTTTTGTTCAATACACTACCTTGACCGATAACATTCAAATCAATTACTTAATTCACGATCCACACTTCTCATTTTTGTGATATTATTCTGATTGACTTCTAAAAATATTCTAAGAAAAATATAGGAAATATAGGAATTTTTGACAAAATATAGGAAAATATAGGAGTGCCACAAAAATATAGGAAATATAGGAAAATATAGGAACGTTATGACCCCTGTATGTTAGTTTTTTTCGTTATTTTTCAAGACAGCTGTATGATGTTACTCCACTATTAGCATTATGAAGTATATTTTCAATACCTGAGCAAATGCTCGACGCCAACTTCCTCGGCCTCTTCAGCCCCGATCTCACTTGGCACGTGCTCAAAGGTCTTTGTCGTCGGTGTGCCATCCTTAGAAAAACAGAGTGCAATATGTACTGGTTAAGAAAGTTATCGTTCCACATTTATTGTGATTATTTGATATTTTTACACCCGAGGATACAAGTCCAAAAATAGGGTATATCATACACACAGAGCCGTACACAAACGGGAAACATATATACAAGTAAAAGTTGTCACATAATGAATGTATCAATATTGATAAGTCTTTATGAGTAATACGATATCAAATGTATTACATCCATGTACAATTATGGGTTTTATCTTTCCAATTTTACAATTAAGTGCTACATTTGATATCTGTCAATTTTAAGTACTTACATCATGGACCTCTTCTACCGCAATGTAGGCTTCAGTTGGGAGTCCAAGATCTTTAGGTTTAGCATCAATGATAACCAGAACCTGCAATGTCAAATGTGTGTGACTTAATATGGTGCTTGAAACTGATATACAAAAGCGATTATATCAAGCATTGTGAAGTTCTGGAATTCTACTAATTTGATAAATAAAGTTTTTATATCTATTATGAAATCGATTTTCAATATCAATTATTAAAATTCATATAACCGCGAGGATTCTGTACTTTGGGCAAATCGTGATAAATTAAAATACTTGTATGAATTGGGGTAAAACTTACGGAATTAGGGCAATATTTCCGGATAAGCTCGTTTATTAACACATCATTCTGATGAAGCTTGGGTCCAGTGTGATACCACCCAACGATCTTTTCTCTGGCTGTGAACGAAATTATCAAAATTATTGATAAGAAATAGTTGATTAAATGATCATTATAAATAAAATGCAATCCACTGATATCATACTAGTGAAACTAACGCCTGCCTGGTTGCCAATGGCCGACGATTTGGACAAAAGATGAGAAATCTTTGTAAAATCTTCCTGGGCCCATATCTTCGTAACTGATTTGGCTAATCATGGAAATTTTGATTAGCATCTCATGTTTAAAAATTCTATCACAATTAAATTCTACATCTAATAATCCCTCTTTGAGACTTTTTTGCAATAACACTTTTTATTTTGGTAAAACATGAAATTGCTGATCTTAAGACCCTAATCAAAATTTCCCTGATCAGCCAAATTAGTTACGAAGATATGGGCCCAGGTTGACCTAAGTCATTATTAGTTATAATTTATGGTTCTTTCAGTTTTAATTTATGCCATTTTTGGCATTCATTTACACTCCTTTTCAGGGCCGACTGCAAGCTATCAGCAACGAGCCTCCAAGATGTTTAACTATAATATTTTTGCTATCAGGGGCGACAATTTTTATGACATTGTTAGCACTGATGGCCGAGAGCAAAATATATTATAGACTCGAACTCTGTATATACCAACAAGATTGCATAAACAATACAAGTAAAAACTATGAAAACAAAATAGGGATGTAGAGATGATAAATAAAAGTAAATAAATTTTTCTGGTAATCACCGTCAATGTGATAAAAGCAACATTTGCATGTTATATCTGTGTTCTGACCTCCACTAGGCTATAGTAAAATTAATTCCTTACCATTAACCTTCTTAAACATGCCATACATGTTTTCTAGGTAATCATGATCCAAAAACCACACCGACTTGTCTTTGTCATCTTCGTCAAATGGAACTGAAAAACAAATTTGGCATGTTAGATAAGTTTCTTTCAAGAAACAGGGACCATGTCATGTTATATGTTAAGTATTGATTTTAAAAAAGCCATTATTCAAACAGGTAAAATTTATGTGCTAAATGGAGATGGCTGTGTGCGTTTAATCTATTCGCCTGACACACGCTTGGAGATTGTAGGCACTCGGCGATCCGCTACATTTCAACTCAAGAGAACCCGATCTCCGGGAGGAGATTGTACCTCTCTATAATTCAATTCAAACCAATTTAGACTCCAGAGTTATTTTTTAATGTTAAATTTCCTCCCATTGCTACAAAACAAGATCCCACTTCCATCGTTTATTTCAATTTGATTTATCCTTATTTGAAGAGATTACTAATAATTATTGTGACACAAACAAGATTTTTAAATACTATTTACTTGGTCCCACTCCCAGATTGTGAATCCCATCCACGATAATTGCTAAAATGCAGGGATGCGTTTTTTCTACCATTCAAGTCGTTTTAACAGTTTTTAAAAAGTCACTATGGAAAAGTATTATTATTCTCTTTAGCATGATAAAGTAGACAGCAAAGTGTGATACAGTTTGACCTTTTGTGTCAAGCATAATTAAGGATAGACAACACCTCAGAGTGGCTTCACTTGCGAGAATGAAGATTTTTTCAGAAACCAGAAAGGCTAAATCAGCATATATATATATATCAAATGAAAGGGCACATTTTTCTCCATCTTTTGGGATACATTTTGTAATCGACACTTTCTATTCTATAAATTATCTGAAACAAAATAATTTTTTCCACTTTTATTTTTTGAACATGGATCTCAGTAACCACTTAGTGGATTCAACTGAAATTTTTTGGACACAACCATAATGATGTCTTGGAGGGAAGCGTGTCTCAAATTTTTCATTTAGGGCCTAGTTTTCATTTTATGACAAAAAACTGGAAGATTTTGTGCATTTTTTCTATCATTATTTTCTACATTTTATAAAACAAAAAATAAGACCTTAATCAAAATTCCGAGACATGCTTCCCTCGCAATGAATGTTATCTACATGCACAAAAAAAATCATGCATTTATATGCAGTAGTTACTGAGATATCTTTGTCCAAAAAATAAAAGTCGGTCTAACTACAAAGGTGCAATTTTTCACATCCTTATATAACTTATACCATTAGTTAGGGTTCTCCATTGTCTTTAAAAATATATATGGTGTATCCTTATGCCACGAATAGTGAAAACATAATTAAAAAAAGAGAGGGAGTACTGCACACGTTGGCCGCTGAGAGGTGTTGTATATCCTTAACCGATACATGGAATACACACATATGCAAACAATAATTTAGAATTTAGATGCATGAAACAACAGAATATAGTTATAAATTTACATTCACCAAACAAATTATAATAACGAACTATAACACTTTATAGTAACATCCCATATGGTTATTTGCATTTTAAACTAAACTTATACAACACCTTGATGATTATCTGATTCTGAGTGACTTGTCTTACAATCATCACTCACTAACACAGTCTACAGACTTGTAGTACAGTGCAGGACTTTGTGGTTAGTAGACTAGTATCTTAAGCCCTAGGGCCTAGTTTTCTTTTAACAATAACAGGCAAAAATAATTGGCAACATTATGGAAAAAAGACAACGTTGCCAACCATCCTCCAAATGTTGCCGTATGATTAGTAGATCTAGTGCAGCTGGGAAATACTATATTTGCCTAGCTCATGGCCGGGCGATAATACAAGAAAATAATATTTGCCCAAGTTACCGACCAAAATCAAATGCTCAATGAATATTTGTATCATAGTGAGGTTATTACAATCTTTATTTACTAAAACTTTTCCAGTCTTCCGTGCTGCCTTTGACACTTTTATACTGCGAAAAAGTAATTCATTTACCTGCAAAACTATTTGAAACGTCGAGCACTCCTTGTCTGTTGGAGCCAAGCAACACGCCAACAACGCGTTTGACATTTCCTACTTTCCCCATGCGATTAAAGTGATCCACCACACTCAAAAGCACTAGGGGATGGACAACGACATTTGTAACTTGATTTGACTTCGGAACTTCCTTTTGAACTTCATCTTGCTCTGTTGTTGTCTCCGTTTTTGTCGACATTGTTCTGCCGGCTCGATGACTCGCAATATTAGCGGAAGTTGATCGTGTTGTGGGCCAGTCGGCATCAAAAGTTTTAGAAAAACAAAAAAATATATATTAATGCATTTAGAGTACAATACCAATAGTTTCACATTATTTCATTTTTTATTTTAGAAAATGACTTATACAATTATTTTAGCAAGAGTTATCATAGGGTTTCTGAAATATCAAAGTGATATTTTATGAACCAATCAAAACAAAGAAAGGCATCGAGTGCGGCTGCGACTTAGCTTGTTCTCGGTAGGCGGGTCGCACTGTATTGTTGTTCAAACAAAAACCAGCGAAATGGTCAAAACAGAGCCGTGCAGCTGTTTCTGAGTTGGGTGTTTCTTCCCTCAATATATCAGTTGAGACTAGATTAGAATAGCAGCTACATGTAGCATGATATTGTTTGTGATATATTTAAGTAATAAGTTGCCATTAATCCATGTGACACTTATAATGAACTAAGTTGTGTTGAATTTAGTGCCTAGCCACAGGCACCCCAGGCTCCAGAAGGACCGGATCTAGACTAGATTTAGAGTTATAGATCTACTGTACATACTAGCCTGGGAGGCTGGGAACGGTATGTTAGTATTGCTTAATTTTGTTACATTGAAATTTAAACATGCTCCAAAAATATTGAGGAACATATCATGAGCCAAATTTAGTGTCTATTTAGAAAACTAAGAATTGCCTCCAAACATTAGACTAGAGTAGAGGAGCCAGTTTCCGTGCACTAAGGGCAGGAAATCACGTTGTACCAGAATATATAATGAAAAATTAGATCTAATTGCAATGCATTTGACATTTCGTTTGGATACAAATACGAATACGAATATTTATTGACTAATGTAGAGCAGTACATTCATGTCACAGTAGGGTTAGGCATTGCCCGTACAATCTGGTATACTTTTTTAATATAGATACAAATACATTCGGTAGCTTCCTCCAGATATTTGCTTGTACACATAGGTTGTAGGTTGAGAACCATTTTCATTTTGGTTATATCCGGTAAAGTTCTGTAGTTGATAACATACTTTGAGATTCTTTCTTCAAAAAGGTTCCTATTATCGACCAGAGCCTCACCTTTACAATGTAGTAAGACGTGAGTTACGTCTTGGTTTGACCCACAGTCGTTACACTTGGTGTTATTCACTTTCTTAGCTCTGTAGCAGCGATTTTTACTGTCGAGAGTGCAATTTGCATCAATTCTGAGTTTCGTGAAGATGCTTCTGATACAATGGTGATTTGATAGTAGATCTATTGAGATATGTCTGTTTCCCATCTACATTTGATTGACACAAATTTGTTACCTCACACCGTTCGAGATTATTTAAATGGCTACAGTAGGAATCAAGGGTTTGTAAATAGATGTTTTCGAGTCGACTGGTTAGAATTACTTTTAAAGCTGGTTTAGTGAAATTATGAGGCTGTTGCCATACATTTCCTAGTCCGATAGATCTAGTCTACAGGATATTAGATCTTCATGCTACATTCTTTTGTTCATTCTTATTTGATTTTAACCTTTTTCCTCAATATTTTCCTTGAAAAATGGGATAAATAATTAGGGTCGGTTAGGATCTTAATCCTAGCTCATTGTGGTTAATTTAGATCTATTACAGGCATCATACCGTTCCTTTATTTTAAAGGAATTTCCTTTATTTTCCTTTATTTTTGTGAAAATAGGCAAAATTCCTTTATTTTTTCCTTTATTTTTGTGAAAAATTCCTCTTTTTTTTCTAGAGTAAGAAAATATCACGTTATCCCATAGAATGCACAGAAATCCTTATTTTTAAGCGATAAAATTGCAAAATGTTCTAGCAGTATCACTTGTAAAATATAGTTGAACCTCTAATACAACCACCTAGGGGTGTAGGCAAAAGTGGTCTTTACCTGAGGTGGTTGCCCAAGTGAAGGGGTGAGTGCATATGCCATCCTGAGCTACTGAGTGAGTATGGCAGGGGAGGGTATGACTTAGGTGAGACATAACACCTTGGTAGTGTTTAGATCTATTCCCCTAGCAAAAGTAGTCCATAATGCTTTGTGCAAAAGGGGTTCTGATGAAAGTAGGTCAAACTTGTATAGCCATTTCTATTAAAAGAAAAATCTGAAAAAAATGCATGATAATATTATGAACGCTTCTCTTGATATGGCGAACCTGTTGCCTGACAACTTTACCAGATATTCTGTCATCAATGGCTGACTGCCAATTGCTGGTCAGTGGGGAAAATGTCAAGTCGGCATGGGGATATTGCACTGGGATCTGCCTTGAAAAATATTTCAAGTATTAAAAGGCCCGTTACACTGGTTTCCGTTAGGCCTATTTCTCTAAATTTGGGGGATTTTAGTATCTTCTTGATAAATATTTTAAGGGGGAAATGGCCCTTAAAAGAAAGGTCAGTGCGTGAATTACATTCCCAGTGCTGGAATCCTGTATCCCAGGGGTGGATTCAGGAGGGTCGGGGGTGGACTGCCCTTGCCCCCCCCCCCCCCAATCATGTTTGTGGGAGCCCCCCCCCCCGTACATTCATGTTTGTGCCCCCCCCCCCCCCCCCACCATCAATTTCTGGATCCGCCCCTGTATCCCGTATGCCTAGGTACATCCCTGTTTTGCACCAGAAATTAATAACATTCTAGAAAGAACCCATAGATTAGCTTTGAAATTTTCATAACATTTAGTCAAATGGTTATAGGTATTTTTTTGCCTCATTTCTTGTTTAAACTCCTAAAAGAGCCTCTAAATATTCCTCTAAAATTCCTTTATTTTTCTTTTAAAAAAACCTGCAAATTCCTTTAAATTCCTTTATTTTTACGAAAAAAAATTCCTTTAAATTCCTTTATTTTTTTGGAAGGGTGGTATGATGCCTGAATTATTCAAAGTCCAGAGATGTAGATCTATTACTTCATTCTTGTTAGCTTTTTCATCGAGGATGTGACATCATTGTCCGTTTTTCTCGTCATTCATTAAAATAGTCTACTTCAGCTTTAAGTCTAGAACGACAGAATAACTCTCTTGTAATAGGATTTTTAGTTTATTCAGTTCTCAATGTTACAGTACTGGTTCAAGTAGTATACAAGGCATTAGACAGTTCTACCCAGTACACGAGACAGACATCTCTTTGGGTTTTTAGTTGTTTTTTGGGGTTTTTTTTCATAGAAGTACTGCGAGTTTGCGGTGACGTATTGCAGACTCAATTGCGAGTATTTCTGGTTAGATTAGGTGCACCATCCGGCCTGTTCACTACACAAGGTTGCACATTTTTAGTGGATAGTTAGTCGCGGAGATATCGGCAGAGAATGCCAAGCACAATTGTATGGGGTCTTTACCTTCTTATCCTAATGAAAATAATCAGTGTTTTTCCATTTCTTTATTCATATCTTTATTATTCATAGTCTGTGTTTCCACTTCAGAATTGGCTATAACGGATTCCAATAGCGAGAAACGATGCACACCGTCCCGAGAGCCAAAGAAAAATATGATTCAATATATCATGATATAGGACATAAGCGGCAGGTACGTACCATTACTGTAAACAATATATATTTACTATTTCAGATTACAGCAGGTGGTAAGTGCCCTGGCCACATGATTTAAAAACGTATGTCAAGAAGAGGAAAGTAAACAATTTAACTGTTCCGAGAACATCATGATATGCACTTCATATAGTATAGAATAAATGGTACTCATAATGGCAAAGCATTAAGTCCTAGATTAAACTATAGGCCTACGCTTCTTGTAACAATTGTCTTGTGAAAAAACGAGCGCTATAGACACAGTTCATTACACTTCCCTCCATGGTTAAATGATATTATGTGAGAAGGGCTGGGTGCCTGCATCAAGTAACCGTATACAGTGATAAATATGCTTTGGTGCATTTATTGCATTCTACATCGGCTGGTGTGACAGAAATACAGTGTATAAATTTCTCAATAAAATAAATGTCATATGGAAATAGTGTCCGAAATGGACGTTTACATTTTTGTACTCACCGGGTGCAGAACTTTTGAAAGTGTGCAGCTGGGAGCCTTTCCATGCACTAACAATGAAATATGGCTACTCATCAGGGTACCAACCACACAAGGAAAACAGGGAAAATGGCAAAAAAAATCCCTGACAGGGAAAACACAGGGAATTTGGAAATTTTGCCAAAACACAGGGAATTTCATTTGACCAGGTCCTGAAATTCCTGATTCACAAGATATTAGGGATTTAACATTTTGTTGTTGGGTTGTCCAAATTTTTTCTGCACACAGAGGCTTATAAATTTGCTGGATATGACACAGGGAACAATTGCCACTGGACAGGGAAATCTCAGGGAAAACACAGGGAATTTGAAAATGGACTTTCGGTTGATACCCTGACTTATTCTAGCGGAAATATGTGCGTCTAAAGGCTGCATACTTTTAAAATTAATGCACCCTGTGGCAAAAATGTGCACTTCAGGTTCAGAGTAGTCCCTTAATTTCTTACACTTAAAGGTGCACGTAATTGTATAATAGGAAAGTATGAAAGCTCTAATGTCATGTATCTGCTCAGTAAGGCTGTTTAGCAACTTTGACTGCAAGTCCAGTAGCCATACTAATAACACCAGTCACGTAGATCACTAAAATAGCCATCTCCACAAAGCGGGTCGAAAACTGCAAGAGTAAAGTAGGATAATGATTAAATCTCGTTTTGGTAGATAATCTCCCAGAACATAAATCCTATTGTTGACGTACATCATAATATCATTCACCATACCTGCTCAGTTTCTATATAAGGCAGAAAAAATTAATTGTTGTGTTCAGGTATCCCGACCGACCCCAATTTGTGGACCCTACCCTAATTTTGTTTGGAGAATTTCTTTTTCAAAGTTCTACTTAAATGTATTATGTCAGAAAACACATTCTAGATGATATCATGTATTGTAGAAGATAAATAAGATAAATTGCAATGTTCAAAACAAGGTGTCAATAATTGGAGTAAAAACATTATTCAAAATAAAAAAAATAATCGACCTACCTACCTTTTGTTTTTTTTGCCAATGAAACCTTAACACAACAATTTATCTTTTATTTTATTTTATTTTATTTTATTTTATTTTTTTTTTTGGGGGGGGGGGGGTTAATTACGACGTAGTGTTATGAATTTCAAAGATTCGTCGTTAATTGCCGCCATAGATACACATGTATAAGTGTACTATGTTGGTTATTATAACAGAAAACAGACGCAATGTGTACACAATCTGGTAAGTACAAGAGTGTTGGAACAGTTTACTATTAACTATCTTTGAGTAACCTTACCTGTTCTCGCTTCTTTGGTTTACGATTGATATTCTTCGCGTTAACAAATTGAGATTTCTCTCGTCCCGCTGAAAAAAAAATTATGACAGCTAAGCAGTTTTATGTCTGTGATGAGCAAAGAAACTCAAATTCAGTCTCACTGCAATCTGCGCTCATTAACCCATTGTCACTTTAAAAGTTTCCGGCTTTATGATTAATGGAACTCCGACGGTTTTATAGTGAATATTTCCCATACAGTTACATTAGTCCATTTGTTTAATCAACAATACTTCTCTTCGAGCACAATACTATCTTTTAGGTTAAGTTCTAACAGAGCTCTACTTACTTAATTCATAACAAAATGCCATACAAAAACAAATCTGTAAACATTGTTCTGATTATAGGCTACTTGTCTGTCAGTTATTACATGCTTAGATGTATTATGAAATACGCTTGATTGTAGTGCTTGGGTATTTAAGATTCAAGCCTGATACAGTATGGTCCTTACACAACAAGGGATGGTATGAATAGGATCCGCTATTCTACCTTTACAGTAGATAACCATGCCAATACTTACCATTATATTTCACAAATACTGCTTCATTGAGTTTCATACCAAGTAGTAAGGCTTCGGTTAGGAGGTGCCAGGCTATGAAAGAAAATACCACTGACGCCGCCCCACTGTCTCTGCTCAATATCGAGTTTTCCATGTACATCGCAGCGACAATATTACCAACTGAAAAAAAAGGTATAACAGCCTTTTACGAGTTGTTTACTTTGTGATTAGAGAATTTTAGCAACCCCTATGCATCTATATACGTCAACATGTTTCTAAACTTTCAGGTCTTGTAAAAACCAACCGTACGATTCCAGGACAGAATCGATGCAATGTCCTTGTTAGCTTATATTTGCAAATGTGCACTACACGAACGTCTAGTTTCCCAATCATCACTCAAACATCTCTATTAATAGATGAAAATGTTTCATTCTAAATAATGTTAGTCTATGTCTATTACTTAAACTTTCACTGCAGCTTAATTTATATATAAAAAGGGAAATGAAGGCAAGGTCTCTATCTGAAATTTAAGTTTAAAGTTGGTAATTTGGCACCTACCTGCCCCCATGAAAGTAAGTTGTCCAACAATAGGGTGAACCCACTGTAGGATCTTTCGGTGTTTTAGATATTTTCGACTGCGGAAAATACCCAGGATTGGCTGCAAAAATGTGTCAAGTCTAAGATATTTGGCTTTGTTGCCAACATAATTTACAAGTTACAAGTCTTTAATTAAAGCAACTTCTTATAATGGTCTAAAATACCGAACAAAAATATTTTGTCTGGTATGTAACAAGTATTTTTCAGCATTTCTAACACCCAACATTTTGCCAATCTTCATGATCAGGTCAGTCCTGCCATGTGGCCAAAATATAAGTATTCTTTGCTATGAATCATAACAAATGATGAATTGAAAAGGATATTTAGTTGTTTTTTTTACTCTGATTTTAATAACGATATATGCAACCATACATTTACTTACGTTGATAATTATGAGACAAAAGGTGATGATACCAAGGATAGGATGGACTGTTTCTGGCACTCCGCTGAACTGAAATGGATTAAAACATCAACACCAATCATAAACCGTCATAAGACATAGAAATTTGTATAAGCGTGTGTCAATGATGTCGCTATATGGAATCTTTTCAACCTTTTTTTCCACGCTGATCTTTAGGAAAAGAAATGTGGGAAGAATATTTGCCAGTATTTTAGCTGCTCAATTCATGAGTAGTTTTGCAATCGTTGACAGGATCTGGAATTTGAAATCGTTGTAATTTAGGAAGAATATTTTATCTCCTCAATTTATGAGTAAATAGTTTGGATAGCACAAACAGATACTACCAATATAGTAATCTATAAGTGACTTAATAGTAAGGAATGGGCAATATCATCTCCTATTGTTGTTGAATTTGTTTAATGTACTCAGGATTTTACAATATCTTTATCAAGTTAGTAGATGCTGTATTTACCTGAGATATCCTCCAGTTGGTGTGAGCAAATATAATGAAAAATCCCACGACTGATAAAATAGCCGCCACGCCCATGCAACTTAAATGAAGCTAAAAGTAGAGAAACAAAATTAATTTAAATGGTTGAGGGTATCACACGTGTTGTTTTTCAATTTCTATATTGTTCCGTATAATTCATTATTAATTCAATTTGATTAAACTGAGACTACTGACACTGATAGAATTAGATTTATGGAGTATTTCTACAAATTTAGAATAGATTAACATGTTTATGGATACTACGAAGTGTATAGTACATACAGAGTGTTATCTGAAAGATGCTTACCAAAAACCAGAGTTTTTGATGAAACAACGATATGTTTGGCCACACTGGTTTGAAATACCGAGGAATTAATAGCCCAATACTCCCGAACATCATCCATGCTATTATCATTATACAACCTGTAAAATTGACAAGTTGCCCATAAGTATAACGAGATTTGGTATTAAGGGATATTCCGAGGGCCTATTGGAAATAAGTGGAGGTTCTACTAAATACCATTTTGATATCGTTAACGAATTATTTTATTTGCAGACCGGTATTTGTGTGCTATTACTCTAAAATGTTTATAAAAGAAAGTTTGTATATCCCAACACCCCAAAATTCTAACCAAAGAAGAACTACAAGTTAGTCAGGATGCGGTTTAAATTAGGGTCTTTACGTACGTGATATGTAAATGTAAGCAGAAGATAATGCGGATTTAAAGAACAATTTACTCACCATGTGCTTGCATTAGGGGTTGTGGACTGATCCCTCCAAAATTAGCGTACTTTCCACTTGAGAAAGAGAAAGCACTAATGGAAGAGTGCCTGTGTTCAAGCAGTGGTCCATGGTAACTTATTTTTCCTGTCAGTTTCAGAATAAAAACACATACATTGTACATGTGTAATGCTTGAATGATACGTTTAGGACTCAAATGGAAAAAAATGCGAATCAAAAAATGCGAATCAATTTTTTGCATTGTAATGAGGGTTCCCTTGTCCTACAAAGACATAAACCCAAAATATTATTATGAAAATATTGTAGAAAATTATTGTCATGCAAAGTTGATAATTCTGATATCCTTATAGGTATAGGATTCTTGTTTAGTTTCTTTTAAAACCATTCAGGTTTCTGATTATAACAAGATTTTGTTAAATTCCTGTTTTTAGACTTCTTCATTTTATAATGTATTTCCACGAGTACCAATCAAACATGTTATGATAAGATATAAAAGCTGAGCAATAACTGATGATGACTATGGTAATGATTAGCAATGGCGGATTTATAGGGGGCGCGGGGGCGCCCCCCCCCCCCTTATTTTTGGCCAATTTTACATTAAATTCGGCCCAAGAGTCATAAAATAATTTTTTTTCCAAAAGCGCCCCCCCCTTTCAAAATCCTGGATCCGCCACTGATTAGATAAATAAGATTTTACGCATCGCTTTACAAATGCAAACTGTCCTTACCTGCTGGGTCTTTCTCACCCTTAGCGAAAATGATGTGGTATTTTGTTGAATTGAAGTCCGCGAGACTTTGAGTATCAACGAAGCCGTTGGTATGTTTTCTAGATCTTACATAGGAAAATCGACACACAATTGAACCATTTGCAAGCAAACCTTCCGACATGTTGGCCTGCAATCCAATATGGATCTGAAATATAAATAGATGGAGATGAAAAGAAGGGTCAGTTAAGTGCCTGCAGAACTGGACATTAATGATATTATTTAATGTATGTCAATTTACATTGACGTGTGCCAATCATGTAATATTTCTTTTACAAAACAGAACGTGCTTATATCTAAACATATGATATGCATATTCCTCAGGATGACAAAGTTTGAGACTTCTTGAAGACTTCTTGAAGTCCAGTGTATGATTGAATATACTATTTTAACCTAATTCAAGCTCATTTAATGTGTGCCAGCCATCTGACCAACGAGTAATCCTCCTGTGTTTACTTAGGGACTAATTGGGCCCGTGCAGTGTGGTTCCCCTGGGCCCCACTTCCATAGTTTTTAATAATGTGGAATAAACCGTTTGTAAGGTGGAGGAATCTAGATATATATCACTCTCTTCTGATAGATCTTTGAGAGTTAGCCACTGGTAAAGTGAAGACACCCCTATTTAATTGATTATCATGAGTTAGTTTGTCGATATTGCCAATTATAGAACTTAGATTATACAGAAAAAGCTAGGACTCTAAAGAGGAGTTTTAATTTTAATTTTAAGGAAACCCATGGTCTATATAAAACCTTTTTCAAGCGACCAATACCAACAATTTAATTTAGGATGAAGAAGAGCTTGGAATAACTTTAGTGACCCTAAACTTTTTCAAGTTCTCAAGCAATGATTGAAACGTATTTCTTATTTGAATTATGAAGAAAGAATTATCTGATTATTAGAAATAAATACAATTCAAATTAGATTTTGTATTGTATCTTTATCACATACAGGACTGAGGATTCTGTTGCCAGGTGCCAGTGTGTTTTCTGCCGTCCGGACAATGATAGAACCTAGATTCTGGTCATACACACAGTTCACTGTCGGAGAAACAGACTGAAAAGTAGAAGAAAAAATATAATGATGATTCAGATATCTTAAAAATAAATTATGTGAAGAGCAGGTCTAGAATCAGTAAAAAGTGCAGGATGTATGACAAATAAATGTACATCTGTTGACTCTTCAGATTTTGTGGAAATTTCAAGTATATCTTGGAGATGATGATTTTATTTTGTTCATCAAATTATTTAGAATGTTTACAGTATGAACAACCTAGAAATATGAGGTCACTGTTAGACAGTTGAACAGTACTTAGGTTTCATTTATAGAGAAAATGTTGTCACAAGATAAGAGAAATACCGATCTGATTGATAGCAGTTAAAATATTACTCTTTTAAATCCTTTAGAAAATAATATCAAATGTTATGACTAATTACATGTAAGAATAATTTGTTGCCTTTTTAGTTGACATGTTTTATGAATACATGTTGAATTAAATTGGTGACGATTGAAAGCGTTCAGTTTAGGCATTTTAGACTTTAACGTAATCTGCTATAACCTGGAGGAAAATCTTTTATTTGTCATTACCATATTTCCAGACTTGGAGAATCCCACAGAGATGTAGTGCTGAGAATAGGACACGTTTCCAATCAGTTCAAAATCGACGTAGTTTCTGTTATATTGCCATGTTAAAATGAAGTGGCAGTCCTCTGGAGTGCAGAAGGGTGGATAACGATAGCAGCTTTTTGTCTTACCACAACTATCTGCATCCAGTGGTTTAACCTATTAAAAGAGAGCAATGTATAATGAAAATATTATATCTTAAAGTACACTTGTTCTGCAACTATCTAGTTGATAAAGATCCCTACTCTATGAAAACTTTATACCCCAAACCAATAGTCAGCAGAGTTTTCAATATTGAGAAAATACTAAGGAAAAAGGTAGTTGTGTTCAATCAACATAGGTCGAAAAGCTAAGGGAGGCGGGTTGTGTTTTTTTTTTAGCTTACAAAAATAATCTCAGACATTATTAAAAATTCAGGAATCATACAAGACACCCTCCACAACAATGTCTAGTATCTGAAATACATCTCTGTATGCCTTTTCCTGACGAGTGTCATCTAAGTCATTTTTGTTGAATTTTGATGTTTTAGGCGAATTTCCTTCAGACAAATGAAAAGTAAGTACTTGAAAATAATGAAAAAGTACAAAAAATAGTTGAGATGTAACACGAAATGCAAGATTTACAGGATAACGTGAGATTTATAGGGGCTATGTCATGTGATATAATTTAAGCTATTCACCTGTGGCCAATAAAAGATGGATTGTCTACCCGAAATAAATCTTCCTTCAAGGCACTCAACTGTAAATATCTGATCTGTTGTTGTCTTATGCTTAAGAAGTAGACCAATATGACGATCACGAACAATTGAGGATGGGTCCCAACCGGGATACAGAGATCCTAGGGCGACTCGAGCACCTGACGACCCAACAGTGGTCCAGGCTAAACTTGGGCCCTGCGAAGGTGGGTCAAGGGTGGCCCCAAGACAACCCGATCCTCCAGGGATGTAACAGTAAAAGCCAATGATGACATGAGAATAGGATAGTTCCCACGACACCCCACCTTTCGTATCAGATCTTTTTGAGTATAGACTCCCTGGAGCTCCAATACATAAAAACGCTCGAACCCTGAACAATGTGGAGTCCCCCCAAATCCTGTCTTAACCCCATTTTTCTTGGACACATCCAAACAGCAGGCAGGCGTTTATATATAGCATTAGATTAATGGGAAAACGTATTTTACCTCTTTTGGTGTAAGGTCTGTAGTATTAGTTGAAACTGGTGATGTTGTAGGGTTTTTTGTTGGCGTTCTTGTAGGGGTGTATGTTGGCGTTCTTGTAGGAGTTCTTGTTTGCGTTGCTGTAGGAGTTCTTGTTTGTGTTGCTGTAGGGGTTCTTGTTGGCGTTGCTGTAGGTGTTCTTGTTGGCGTTGCTGTAGGTGTTCGTGTTGGCGTTGCTGTAGGTGTTCTTGTTGGCGTTGCTGTAGGGGTTCTTGTTGGCGTTGCTGTAGGAGTTCTTGTCACCGTTGCTGTAGGAGTTCTTGTTGGTGTTGCTGTAGGAGTTCTTGTTTGTGTTGCTGTAGGAGTTCTTATCCGCCTTGTTGACCGAAAAGTAGTCGTCGACGGTGTTACGTCTCCATAAAAGGTGAGCTCGTTTGATTTGTATTGCCAAAACTTATATTTACTCTGTACATATATCACCCTGAAATTTTGATAAGACGGAAACGATAAGACACACATAAGACAAGCCTTTATGATTTTACTTTAAAATAAGATACTGTTTATATTCAGTAGGAATGTATGCATTGAATATTCAGTTCATCAGCCAATGCCATATGTTCAGATTTTCTCTTATAGATTTCATATTTCATAAGCAAAACAATAATTACTAAGCCGATTTCCAAAATCCATTCAGAATCGGGCCACAATCGCAGCGTGGATCACTGCCTCAAGCAGTAAGTCTGCCGATTTAGTGGTAGGGAAAACATGAACTTACCACACTTGCAAATCGACAGCAATGAGACAATCCAGGCAACTATTGCTCTTAAATTCGGACGGCGCCTTCCAAGTAAAAATGATCCGGCTCTTCGGTGTTGCTGATGTGTGCGTGAGGGAAGTATTCATGTTCGTTCTTGGCTTAAAAATAATAATCATATGCAATACGTATTTAGTGTTACCATGCAAGTCTTAAAAGGTCAAGAGGTCTTAAATTGATTGTATTAAATGCAGGCGTTAAAAAGGTCTTGAATTAACATTTGAACATTTTTCTAGCAATATATCTTAAAAGGTTCCAGGTTGAAGGTGATTTGAAAATAAAAATTTAGTCATTGCCAAATACAAAAAGCCGCTTATGGCCAAGTATCTGAATGTAGAACAATACTTCTGAATAGTTTTTTTTTTTTTAATAGGCTTTTTTTATTAAGATGTCCAGAAGTTTGATATTTGGTCTTAAATAGGTCATAAAAAGGTTATAAATTGATTTTTAAAATAGTGTGGGAACCCTGGCATTGCAGCGTGATTGTAAGACAGCAATAAACAGTTATTTTCATTTCTACATCGAATTGGCTCAATTTACGAAACTGTTAGTTCCCTCCGCCCACTATACAACTCCCTGTACAACCCGCCGTCCCTGAAAGAAAAAGATTATGAAAGAAAATATTAGCCCATTATTTTCATATGATAGCCCCTCGCACATTGATTAAAAGAATCTAGAAGTTTTTTTTATATTGTGCAGTAGTTGTTAGAATTGAAACAATGTTTTTTTTTACAATCATAAGTGATGAGTTAATGCCATAGATATTCTTGGAATCTACCACTTGATACAAGAGTTCAATATTGATATTCAGAGGTACTTACGTCATTGCATATTGTTTTTGCATCGCTGTTATAATTGATAAAACTGCCATATTGGAATCGACCACCTCCGCCATTTAATCCGACGGGTCGAACCTGGACCATGAATCCTTTAAAGGGATCGGTCCCGTCCTTCGCTGAAATACTCACTTCAAGAAATGAAATAAAATAGTGATGCAATTTTTCCTTCTTCATAATATTATGGATTCCCCTATTTTTGGGGAGAGGGAATCAAAAGCCCTTAATTTTTCCAAAGGAAAGAAATTAATCATTTTAAAGTACAACATATTTATGCAAATGTGTTACTTTATATACTTGAGTTTTAAACCAAGGTTTAGACATGGATTAAGTTGTTTCCCTCTTACCATACGGATAATAAGTTGGATACATTGTTTGACAAGTTACTTTTTACGTTTGACGAGTGGTATCTTTGAATGAAAATACCGTTTGGGTTTTTGATAAAAATTTGAACATTCTTTGATTTTTTTAAAGAAACAAAGTGCGTTCAATACGGACATGCAATAGCTCCCCGTAAAACGTTGGTCAGTTTAGGAGTCTACTTCAGAATGAAAATAACCACCTACTCCTTATTTTTGATCCTACTGTGAAGCGCTCTTTTTCGAGTTGCAGCTCCATGGGTACTGGAGGAGGTCTGAAGGAAGCATAGTCGTGGCGGGGTTTCATCGTCAAACAGGCGTCTTCGGGGGCTCCAGTGGGATAAGCCTCAGACCCCGTTAAGAGAGTCGCCAGAACGGATAGACAGAGTAGGCATCCGGCCACCCCTCTATTTATTTCAAAAAAGTGATTTTGTTTAGATTAGTAAAGCCTATATTCCACACGACGGTTTTGACAATCTTCAAATCAATAGAAAGGTTTTACAATTCTCATTCGAATGGTAGGGGGCCTTCCATTTAGTACATACGCAAATTTTCCAAAATTTTAGACCCCCCACCCCCCCTTGAGCTAAAGTAGGCAATGGGTTTGTACAAGAATGTACGCAAATTTTCCAAAATTGTAGACCCCCCCCCTTTGCTGCGTACGTACTTAATGGAAGGCCCCTAGGTGTATGGAACGTATGACGTATGTCATATTCTTGGGAGACATTCAATAAGGTACCAGATTTACGTGGTTTTGTGAGATGAGTTTAGTATAGAATTTTTACAATTCCCTTTAGAATAGTATATTGGATGTATGGCTCATGTCATAATACCATGCATTCCCTTTTTCTTGTTGCTCAGCTATTAGCTAGGTCCGGAAAATATTAGAAAAAAGAGAAACTAATAGTAATTTGCTTGATTACTTAGGTGCGGGGAAGACGGGGAACATTTCAACATCAAATCACTGTCAGGGATAAAAGAAAATTTAGAAAATTTGTTTTAAAAAAAACACAGAAAAACAGGGAATTTCGTGTCACTGAATTAATTTCTCTTAATGAGTTTATCCTTCCGATCTATTTAGTTAAATGCACTTTTACATTTATGAGAATACACTTTACAGTAACATCAACGTACCTTCGAGGAAACCAAATCCAATCAAGATCCATTCCAATATTAAGTAAAAAGCTGTGTAATTCCCCCTGCTTCTCGTGGTCCACTGTGTCTCTGGTGCTATGTTAACAATTGATACTGTCACTTTTATCTGGGAATAACACCTATAAGATAAGCTTGTTCCAACCTGAACAGCACTGTAGCAACGTCAGATAAGCTTCACAACAGACATGCTGAAATGTTCAGCAGGATAATCTGCGGTGAACATGTTCTGTAAATTGATGCCGCTGATTTGTTATGTAATGAGGCAAAGTCCAGCATCGCGGCTGAGATGATATAACTTTCACCAAAATGCTAACTTTTTCTGTGTTTTCAACGGAGGGGCGGATTTCACCAGTGAAAAAATATGCCTTAATTTAAGTAATTTCAGATTCGATGCTGTAAAGCTGTAAATTTCTGCAGTCCCGAAGTAATTTGTTTAATTCGTTTGTTTATATCTCTCTTCTTTTTTAAGCAAAGAAACCGAGAGAGGAGATTACTTTCAAAGTGCCACTTCTATCTCTACTCATAATACTTATAAAAATTATCAAATATGTTTATCTTTTGAGATGCTAGACTTCAGAAATGCATTAGAAAGCGCCCTGATTTCGATCATCCTTTGACCTAATTGTAAAGATTTTACATGTACAATTGTAATGAGAGTCGCTCTTTTAATCTACTTAAGTTTGCTGATAAGTTCGTTGATTCCATGAGGTGTCCATGAACCTAGACACCTAGGCATGGGGATATGAACGTTTCAACTTCGAAATGGCGACATGGGTATTAGTCCTAACAACGATAGTGGCACCAAACATTGACATTTCTTTAAACCGAAATGTTACCTTTCCACACATCTACATGCAATACATAGTAATAGATATTACCCTATGATATAAAAGTAGGCCCATACGTTAATTTTGAAAGCGGACACTCACCCTCCCCGCCCCTGCCCCCACCCAACCACGCTTCATCCAAATTAAATGTTTTTTCGTTCTCAAGAATGTCACCAGGGGGCAGGATAGTGCTTATGTCTTCGATTCATATTTTCATACTTATAGTGTGGACGTTTATGAGAAGTGAAATCTATTGCCGAAATGACAATGAACTAGAAATCTTATCGCATCATATCAAAAATTATTGTATGAGCTTATAGGTACGTGCTTAATCAAGGGACTCTGTATTGTACAGATCTAGACGAGATTGTGTCGAGTTCTAGTCCATGTTTCTAGATAAGAACAGAAACATCCGTGAGCCTATAGTGTACTTTGCATGTTATCCATAAGCGCAAGTGACT
Source organism: Lepidonotus clava (assembly GCA_936440205.1). Taxonomy (NCBI): domain Eukaryota; kingdom Metazoa; phylum Annelida; class Polychaeta; order Phyllodocida; family Polynoidae; genus Lepidonotus; species Lepidonotus clava. The sequence goes on from OW387140.1 coordinate 34,972,328, forward strand.
GTTTTTAGTTCTTCTGCGTTGAAGGAATAGTGATAATACATGTATAATATTTTCATAGTCCTTTACCATTTTTGTATGTAACGTTCTACTGATTTCACTTAAGAATGCCAATGACTTCACAAAATGTATAGAGCTGATTGTAAGGATGGGAGATGTAAGAAAAATCATATTTTGTAATCTATACCTGTCAGGGACGAATCCAGACATTTTCAAAAGGGGCGCCCTATTGTAAAAACTTCCTCTGGACCTCCAGGTCAGAGAATTTTACATTACAAAAATCAATATTTAGCCAAAAATAGGGGGAATTCCCCTGCGCCCTCCTCTAAATCCGCCACTGTTTTTGTAAACTGTATTTAGCATTACATGTCCATATGTGCATCTGTGCACTTTTCTATGCCTGGAACCATCTTTATTAATATCTAGATTGAAATTACAACTTTTGATTTCCATCATTTAGAAAGGTTATCTTTACTTTCTTAACGAAATAAAAGCTCAATATATTTTGCCATGAAAAATCACAGATTCTGTAATATTGAAGGCAATTCCAGACCAAAAGAAAACGTTCAATTGCACCTCACAATTCCGGATTAGGCATACTTCAGTGAGGCCGCTGCTTGTGACTGTCGCCCCATGTGTCCATGATAGCAGCTTAGATACACAATGCACTATAAATACCACATACCGAGCCGTAGTGTTTTTTTCCGTACCTGTTCTCTTATTTTCCCACGCCGCCTTTTATTGTGGTACATACATAAAGGATGCTTTGCGCCATAGAAAATACCTTACGTTCTATTATTGTCCGTGATATAAATAATTGCAATATTTCTTAGATATAATGTTATCTATATACATATATGCTATAAATGGAATTTATGTTTCATATGTTTATTTGTTGATCGAAGTTCAGCGTTTATACAGAGAACCAAATGAACTTCATTTGATTATTACAACATGTGAATTATGCATATAAAACTTTGCCACCTACTAAATAATTTAAATATTAAATGTATCAGAAAGAGCATCCATCGGTGCTACAAGAGTATTTCTCATTCAATTCGAGACCACTAATGATAATTCAAAAATATACTTTATATACAACTTAAAAACCAAACTCCTTCTGGCCTTGACACTTTAGCCACTGCTTTGCTGTCCTAATTTTATTCTAACGGTTCGATCCGCCCACCCCCACCCTCCGACGCCACCTATTCCCCAATGCCCTCCCCCCTTACCCCTTCCCTAACTACACCTGAAGAGGACAGAACAATTGCCAACCTAATCACCTGAACACCTGGCGGCGTCTGGCGACACACCAGGTAAACAAAGTGGGCGACGTCGCCACTCAGGTCGCCTATTTTCGCCCTTAACTTTAATTAACACGCTGGTGACGTCATAGAGGAGTGGGTCCACCTTACCTTCTGTTTAAAAAACAGTAAAATTCATTAGTGGAAATTCATTAGCAATGTGTTTGCTTGTTTCCTTGCACACGTTTAGTGCGCTTAGCACAAGGCCTATATTCATGGACAAGTCTAATAATGAGGTTAGGAATTGTTTTCACTGCGTTTTTATATGATATAATTGTATTCTTCATTTCAACAATTACATAGGAAAATCAAAGCTATGAAACGTAAAATGTTACCGTTCTCATATCAGATTACAGAACAATTGTGATCAATTTGATTTTCTCTATAGTAACTATTTATTGCTATTTATTGGATTAATAATGTTGCAGAAATTTATCGTAAAACATCTATGCTTCTAATTAAGTCATATCATTAGTATTACATAGATTCAGTTGGAATAATAGGTTGTATCATCACATGCTTGAAACTAGGCCAAATCCTGACGTGGCTCAAACCACATCATAGTTATCCCATAACAGAGTTTGCAAACTTAACCCATTATTTCAGTTGATCCCCCTTAAGTACCTGGAAAGTCGCATTGACCCAAGAAAGTCGGGTCCGTTTTGTGTTAAGGGTGCTCCAACTACTTTAAGGACCTTACCCCTGCTGCTTACCCCCCGCAGTGTCCCCATGCATGCATATCATATGGATTGTAGCGCTACTCGAACAAGCCAAGACCTGTGCCTTCCTACTTTCACACTGTGATAATCTCCCAGAAGCTTCTTTTTGTAAAGTTTACTTCTGTCCTACTTGGCAATACTGCTCCAGAATTCCCATGCCACTTATTCTTTACTTACTTATTATTTTTAATTTCATTTTTTCTTTTAAGTATTTAAAGATTTTTTTTTTTTTTTTTTTTTTTAATATTTTTTCTTTGTGACCTGTTTTCGGTTGTTTACATAGGGATTAGTGTCTGGCGATGTGTGGGAACCAGGGTCAGGGAGTGGTGGGTCTGGGGGAGTTAAAGGAACTCTTGGGCATGATACACATTTGGCATTGGTTGGGTGGAAGCTAGTGACGCATCTAACACATAGCAGGCTGGGGGCATGTCAACACCATCAACCCCAGGCCGGGAGAGGTACCTCCTTACCCAGGCCCACCCTACCTACATCCATGTTGGGACATGTTGATATTAGAAGAATGGGAGTTTTTTTCTTGATTCTTGTTACTGGGCTGATGTGTGCAATGTATTAACATATTTTTTGACATACTTTTTATGTCCGTCACTATGATATCCTCGTAAAATCAAGAGCACTAGATGCCTATGACTAAGTACTACGTTACATCAGAATGAATAATTAGATCAAGTATCGTACTGAAATCATAATTCCATCCCTTCCATGAAATTTTATTTTGGGAAGCTTATTATAAAATTGATCAGAAAACGTTGGGTAAAAAAACTCCTGCTTGTAAGACGTTTAATAAGAGCATGCCTCAGAAAAAGAAACAACAAAATCGTATGAGGGCGTGGCTGCATTGTATGTAACTCATGAGGCCTGCGCCACCCTAATCTTGTCTTGTCAACCAGATATAGTTGTTAATATAAAAACACCTTGTCAGAGCACCCTCCTCCTCCTTCTCCTCCCCATCCCCAACCACCAGCAGGTATGTCACAACAATACGCCCTACATCACCCACTCTCCTCCAGGGTCCCCTTTAAGACGGCCTAGATTCTTCCCTTTCTTTATTAGCAAGGGCCTACTTTATTTATAAAATTAGCTGTCTCTTAGTCCTGCCGTTAGATCTGACTTTGTGGTTTACAAACACACAGGTGCAACAGTCTTGCTAATAAATTGATACACATTGCCGGCGTTACATTTAGCATTGGTTATTACCCTGAATCCTGAGGTCCAAATCGTGACAGAATCTTAGGCAATATATAGGCCCTAGAATGATGACCAGGTTATTTCAGTACAAACGTCTAAATAGGTTAAGAAGCAATTTTGTACGAATTATACTTTGGATTACCTGTACATGTTTGACCGGAATTCAAAAGAAGCCTTCATTATTTTGCAATTCGCAAAATAATCAGAGATTCGTAGAAGATGAAAAAGCAGTATAGGCCGATATGAAGAAATTTTCCCCAAAGGAGTCATATATGCACGGCCTAATTAATGTATTTTGTGTTGTCATGGATTTCCCTGATGCTTACACATACCTGGGACACGTGTCAGTTTGCCGCACGGTGTCGCCACTGTGCTGGCACTGCAACTCCGTTTACTGCTTCTGTTGCTGCCGTAAAACCTCTAATAAAAACCTCACTCTTATAATTAAGCTATATCCTCAATTCTGAATGTAATCATGGAAATTATCAATCACCAACATACTTTTAAACAGAAAGTTTCAACTGAAATGTATTTCATTGAGCAATATGCATACCAAGCATACTAAATTGTTGAAATGGTAATATGATTTTAAACTACCAGCTGGGATATAGTGAAAATGAAAGCTTTCCCGTTATAATTGCAGTTCTGCAAAAGTAATGTCAGGAGGGATGTAAGTTTTCAGATTTAGTCTGATTTCTTTTTCGTCTTTCATTCTCACATTCTGAATGATAGGGGACGCAGGGCCAAATTGCAGTTTTCTCAAATTCAAACCCCCCCCCCCCCCCCCCCCCCCCCAAAAAAAAAAAAAAAAAAATCCGCGCCTTTTATTGACTCAGATCCTCAGTACTTAGAATAAGCCACGATTTTTATTGGAGCTTTTACGGTACTGCTGCTGAAGCTGCTGCTGCACCTCATGCCCCCCTCGGCCGGCCAGGTGAGGTGTACCGTAGTACCTGTGTGAACAGCGGTCAGTGCGCTCACCTGGAATCAAACGCCACCTCCGGCACATGTAGAACACTGACAGTCACCGCCAACCGCCGCCACCACCGAGCTATATTTATAAACCACAGGCGGTCAGTAGGTCTGTCAGCAGGTATGCTGGAGACAGGAGGGCTCTGACAGTGTTCTGTGTTATTGTTATATATACAGGTTATTTCCCATCAAGGCAATGTTGTAATAACTGTGGTGCCTGGATATGCCATTCTCTGTTTCTACCAGCACCAGCACCTCCATCATTGCAAGGCTCCTCCGGATTGCACGGCTCTTCCAGTGGCACTATTATAAAGCACCATACCAGGCTGACCCCTCCCTTTCTCCTGTATGACTCTCCATCTCCAAGCATTGACCCACCAGACAGGCCCTGGAGGAAAGAGCTGAGTCAGTAGACCGGGTTAACCTCCTCCAGTAGCCAACAGGGCGTCAGGGCAGTTCACCTGGGCGTTTGTTGACATGGCCCACCTGTGTTTTGGCCCCTGCTGATTGAAGCCGGCTGGAGGAAGGGGTGCATGCATGCAGGGTGGCACGGTAAAGGGGGCGCGGCTTAATTCCCACGTGCAGCGTTGCACCCCTTTGTTATCCATGCATGGGGGTCTGTCTCCCACACCTGCCACACCTTAGTGTTCAGTCAGAACAGGGAAGCAATGGGAACACAGCGCCACAAAAAAGGTTAAATAACACTGATCACGCGGAGAACCCTATTTGACAACTCAAAACCAAATGGAAAAGTAAAATTCAGGAAAAGGATACTACATCAATATAGAGGATTTGCATTGATAACTCGACACCAAATGGAAGAGTAAAAATTCAGGAAAAGGATACTACATCAATGTAGAGGAATTGCATTGATAACTCGACACAAAATGGAAAAGTAAAAATTCAGGAAAAGGATACTACATCAACGTAGAGGATTTGCATTGATAACTCGACACCAAATGGAAAATTAAAAATTCAGGAAAAGGATACTACATCAATGTAGAGGATTTGCATTGCAATTGGTTTTTCCCCAGGCAGGATGTCATGATTGCGCGAAAAGGCAGTTGTCATAGAATTTGCAGTGCAAGTTTGGGGACTGCATGACAGGCGGGAATTTCCCTGGTAACGGGAATAGGAGGAGCTGGAGGAGTCAGGGGGAGATGAGCAGGTGGTGAAGTGCTCCCCCAGGAGGAGGAGGACTCAGGTAAAGGTGTGCTGAGCAGCTCGTCCTCATCTATTGACCCTTTATCCCTACAGTGAGTCAGTCTGGGTCACTCTCCCCCCGTCTCACCTGTAGTGTCCATTGAGCTGCTTAGTGAGCTTTTTTGTTGGGGGATAAGATTGGACGGAGAGCTACTGGACTTGAAGAACGTATTGCATTGAGCTAACAATTTACTATTCGCTATACAGAGGTTACATGGTTTTCGAGGACAGCAAAATCATACACATCAGATGAAATGCAGGCTTATATGAGATGCAGGCTTATAGGTTTTATATTGTGTGATTAGCATCCAATTGAGGAATGAGCCATTGATTTAGATACTTGGATATGAATAATATCCAGAGAGGAGGATGTTGATACTGATTTTCCATATTGCAACGCAGCAATGTGCACGTATAAATGATATGAGGACAAAATCAGAAACGTGGATGTAATGATGTGATAGAAATCTGATTTCACAGCTGACTGGACATAACTTGCATCAACGGTCACGGTTGCGCCAAAAGTCTGCATTGTGTGCAATCACAGAAAAAAGGTGAAATAATAATGTTAAATTGTGTGGACGTGTGGGTACCAAAAAAAATATATCAAAGACTGATGTCGTGTTGGTGAGCAGTTAGGTTGGGGCCAGATGGCTGAGAGGTGAGTTATTACACAAGCGGTCGTCAGAGCTCATACAACTTTCAGCCGTGTACAGGTGTTGGTCGAGCCTTATCGCACCTGGCCTGATTGGATCCCTAACGCCTAGGAGTAGGCCTAACTCAGTCACCTGGCTATAGGTCCCATAGGCCACCATGTGTGACTCATACTGGGAGTCAGGGTGTAGTATGTAGGACTCGCCCATTGATGTAGTCAGTCACTTGTCAACTCCTGTCTGACTCAAGTCAAGGACTCTCGTCATTTTGGTTAGACTCGCACCTCACCCATGATGAGTTATCACTTCTATTATGTGACCCACCACCACCTCCTCCACACTCCACACACGTACACCTGAGGCGTTTTCCTTTAACACATGAGTATACTACTATTTGTTTTCTGACTGGTAGACTTGTAAGTATTAGCGTTTGCTTGTCCTGACTGAGTCCCCACCCCCTGAGGTGCCGAGCTGGGCTTGTACACATCCGCGTGGTGTGTGTATTTTTTTCCCTCCACGTTCCCCTGCCGGGTTTTAGGCTTCCTCAGGCCTGAATGCGTTCTCCCCTCCCCTGCGCGCCTACTCTCCCCCGCGGTGGTTGGCGCCGCGTTTAGGTCGACCTGAGCCTAAGAAGTTTCCCCGGCCTCCAGTCAAAATCCAGTGGCCTGAGAAAAATGTGTCCGACTCTGATTTGAGGACGAACTAGATACATATGGATACACATGCACGGCTGTTGACATATATCAACATTGTTACAGATACCGACAGACATAGTTGGCAGGGGCCCTCTCTTACATAAATACATCTTTTTATGGGGCGTCCACATGCACACACCCACACACCTACAACGAACGCTGGGCTGACTTTCTCCCCTCTCCACTAAGATTCTCAGTCACAAATCAGAACACCTTGACAATCCAAGGACATAAACCTAACTCTCATCCCGTGATTCCAAGGGGAAACCCCAGGATTGGGGAACTTCCCGGAAGTTACCCGGTTAACAGGAAGTCGCTGGAGCATCGTCGTCGTCCCGTGTGCGCCGGCCCAGCGTGGCGCGGTGACATAACACTACTAGCGCGGGTCGTCGATCTGTTGTGGCGGCGGCGCGTAGTTAAAAGGGCGGGGGCGGCCCGACTTGGCACTGGCAGCGAGTCCCGCTGGAGATAGGATTGATCAGTTCGCCCGGCGGACGGCAGTGCGGCCACACGTACTTACAAGAAGCTCCGCTGGAGAGTGGTTTCCATCCATCCATCCACTCTCACCCATGAACCTCACGGATTTAACTTTAACTCATTCACATGGATAATCCGACCTAATCAACTTAACCACATACACACCTATAATATTGATACCCACGGATTAGTATTACTCCAGTGTCAATATTATCATACTTGGATCAGCCTTTGGGAGATTGTTACTGAACCACGTGGGTATACTTTACCTCACCAGCTGATAGAAACAGCTTGGATTGTTATTATCATTTTACCGTAAAACGTGACTGATTTGTTATTATTTTCACCGTAAACCGTGACTGATGTGACTCTGGGCATGATGTTGAAATGGTGTGTGACCAACGGTGTAGGCTACGGCAGCAAACACTTCGACGAGGAGGACCACCCCCATCTGGGGGATGCCAACTCCAACTTTATTAGGGTAAGTCTGTTGTTGTTGTTGTGTTGTTATTGTTGTTGTTGTAAGATTGTTATTTTGTTGTTATCTTAAATAATTTGTATACAGTCTTGGAATTATCAGTTTTCATTTTTTGCATTTTTTTTTACATAGAAGTCTGGAAACATCGGATCCTTTATAATGGCATAGGCATAAGCACGCGCGTACGGATCGGGGTTGTATCTGATAGGGCAATTGTAATTGTACATTGATATGGTCACCTGCATGGTCATAGATGGTACAGCTGTAAAATTGAGTATAATTATAGAGATCTACACGGGGATCTTCATAAGCGATTTTAAAATTATTAATAAGGGGTACTGCGTGATGTAGGTAAATACAATTCATGAGCAAACATAGTACGGACGTTACGATATCATTGATATAAAACATCAATAATTTAAGCAATCAAACCATAAAATATGATGCCATGACATAACAATATGATCCTCTGCGTCATCATAATATTACAACATCTGCAAATATTGAACCAGAACCAGGGATGTTCTCCTCCCCATGCATGATTGATAATAAACACGTTTAGCTTCTTATTTTTGAAAAACATCTTTCGACACTGATCGCAGGGCCTTATGTTATCAGATCCACGTGTGGTGCACATGTTTCACTAAGACCACACCCACGTTTGGTGACACTTAGTTTCCATGACAACTTCATCAACACCCAAAGACTCAGGTGATAAGAAGTAACAACTGTTTGCTTCACTGCAGCATGGTAAAACCACTGCACACTTTCAGACTCATGATGGACCGGTGATGATAATTGTTCATCTACATATAAATAGTGAAGCTATTATGAGCCTATAGCAATACATTGGGATCCGCCAGATGATAGCGGTTGGTCGATTTGTTGTATTAAATAGTCCATTTGTCAGTGAAGTGATGTAGGCCGGATCCCATTTGTCAGTGATGTGAGGTAGGCAGAATCCCCATTGATAACCATTGATCCTTTACTCGGAATCCTCCACAGGCCATAAAGGCTGTAAAATGAACGCACTTTGTGAAAAGGATGGATGTAAATTTATTCATTTGTAGAAATGAAAATATATAAAGTGAAAAAGGGGACAAACATTGAGTGGGTGGAAGTTGATGGATGCTTCTGATGGGAGAATAGGGAGGATAGGGTGGTTTGAATAGACGATAGACAGATTAAAGATAAATTTGGGCTCCGTTCAATGAAAACCGGAACATATATACACAGATACATATATTCCAAATCGAGGGGTTTTATATCCGAGCACACGTGTAACCAGACGCAAGACATCTATCGATTGAGGGTTTTATATCAATAAATATAGTCTAGGGAAAGTAACAATGGTCTCGGGAAATAAACGTATATAGTTTGAAGTAGGCTAATAACCATATTTTTAAAGCTGTTGAGTTGAATTGAGGCCTAGCTGTAAATAAATTGTAATAACAATACTGCACACCCAGTTGTCACTCGACAGGTGTAGACAGGAGCACGAAGGAACCATGGGTTTGACCTCAAAAATAAACCATGCATTTAAAAAAGGAAAGGACCTAAATAGAGCCACATTCTTCGCCCAACCACGTTCCCAGCTCCCCACCCCCGTGTGTTATATCTGTATCTCCTCTCCAGGTACAGGGTGGTATGTGCTCGTGACGGGAATACACCGACAAGTCACGATCCTAGAGGCTAGATTTACGTACAAATATATAGCTTCGTTAGATTTATGTACAAGTATATAGCCCGGTTAGTGGGCTGTGTCGCTCTCATACTGATTAAAACGCCACCAGTGTGTTACAGAATTGACACATTATTGGCAATAAGCGCCGTCAGCGATTCCCCTGAAGCCGCTTTGAAGGCTGTAGGGCGTGGCACTCATTACTGTAAACGCATTTATTTTCCTTTCATTTTAATTTTTGAAAATGTTCAAAGTAAACATCAATAATTTTAGTTTGTATACAAGTTATGTAACTTTTTGGTTCTATTGTGAGCCTATAGGATGTTCGATAATTTCTATTGTGTTGTATAATCCTCGCTCCGTGCGAAAATGTCTACTTTTTCGTATGAAAATTTATGCTTTTACGGTATTCGTCACATAGCGTGTGGCAGGTACAGCCCCAGCGTCCCCATAATGACGCAACCTTATGAGGTAACGATCGCATTAGTAACATCCAAATTACCCTCTATTTATTTTTTCTGAGTAGGATCACAGTTCAGGTGAACACTGATAGCGGTTTAAATCCCATATACTGAGAAACACACTCCTTTTCCTATTGAAATGCGTTCCCTTTCCCATGAGGTAGTTCCTTTTACAATGCGTTAAGGTTAGACTACGGTGATGAGGAGCAGATTTACTAAAACTGCCATATCTCAGGGGGTATTGGTGATATTCAAACATATTATATATCATTTAAAAGCTCTCATTTTTCTCTATCCAAAAACATATCGAACAGCATTTACAGATCTAAATTAGAGAAAATAATGATTAAAATTAAACTTTTTCACTTTTATTTTTTGAACCCAGATTTCTTACTTAATATAATTCTCTTAGTTTTGAGACTTGGTAGTATTGTCACGAATGTTCATCTGGAGGGAACCGTGTCTCAGATTTTTAATTTAGGTCTTAGTTTTTATTTTATGACAAAAAACGGGAAACTTTTTGCATTTTTTTGTTATTTTTTACAACTTAATTTTCTAAACTTCATAAAATTAAAACTAGGCCCTAAATCAAAATTCTGAGACACGGTTCCCTCCATATGATTATTATCTAGATGCATACGAAATTTGATTATTTTTCCTTCATTATTAAGTGAGATATCACAGTTTGAAAAAAATAGATATAAAACTTAATTTTCACATTTCTGATGAATTTCTATTTTTACTCTATTACCCATAACTATGTAATTTATATCATAAGATAGGCTATTCAATGTGATTTCTAATGATATCTGGTAAATAATTAAGATAGATTGTAGCAAAATAATTATTCTAGATTTTTGAGAGACCGGCAAAAGTGTGCCTCATCACAGTAGTCTAACCTTAAGTCGTCTTATCCTTCATTAGGCAATAGGTAATTTGACACGCCTAAATGCAATGCCTACCGCAGAGAGAATAGGGCTCCATTCCCAGCGTGTCTAAATAGAACTATTCTTGGCTAAATCACACAAAGGTATTGGGATAACGACGTGGGCGATCGGGTGATGGCGTAGGAGATAACGTAAACAGACGAAATGACTCCCATCGAAGATTTCTAAACCTCTGGGGATTACTAGTATTTGTATTAGGAGCAATACTTTTAACCCCAGGGGGCATGGTTCGGTTTGGCTTATGTCAATATCATTATCGTGTGGGTGGAATATAATCACAACTTTTCATGCAGTGTTACTTTTTTGTAACAGTGTTGGCGTAATTACCAAAATTGACACATATTAAAATCCATTCGTGCGTGTTGGTTGAATAATATGCGCCCACCATATGGTAGAAAACGATTCAAATTTCGTTTTAATTTTTCTCCAATGATAATGTGAGTCATATTGGGGGCGGGCATTAAAAGTAATAAGACATGGACATAATATGTGACGAAAGGAAACGTAAGACAATAATACAGACCAAAAGTCATTATTTTAATTTCACACATATGTTATTAAAGCCCACGTCACATTACTACACTTCTGCTCTGTAAAATCGTTTTTATTGAAAAAAGGTATTTGATATTAAGAAGACCAGCTGAAAATAAGGTAAAATAGTTAAAGCTGAGACAATATTATAACTTAGGTATATTCAATCCTGTTAGCCGTATATATATAATATATGCTCAAATCTATTTCATATTCCTATGATATTGGCCTGCATCATATCCTACGCAAGAACTATTTGACCATTCTTCATCATTAGTCCAATAGTATCATAGCGCACCACCACAGTCAATGAATAATACAACACAAACATCTAGAATTCAAAATAAAATTCCTAAAAATCTCAACACATAGAATCGTCCAGTATGAAAGTGGCTTTACCAGCCCCAAACTATGTAGTAATTCCCTCCATGGACAACTTATTGGTGGTATAATTGAAATGTCGACAGGAGAACACTTTTGGCCAGCGCACGCGCCAGGCATTAAGTGGTTGGCGTCGTCTCGCCCTGCTGCCAACAAATGACTCATTATAACGGTAACAACCTAAGTGACATTCAGCTCTGGCATACAGACTACCCCACAGGCACTGCCACCGAAAGGGGAAGTGTGGGCCCGGAGTTTCTGTATCATTACCTGAGCTGGAAGGCAAATATTGAATCATAACGCATGACATTACAGTTATGTACATGTCTGAGGATTACCAACGCACTTTCCCTCTGGCACCTTCCAGTGTTTTCTTAGCGTGTGATTTAGATCCCACGCCTTGTTATAGTTGTATGAAATCAGAGAGATTATGCTTGCACAGGTAGGCCCAATTATGATACCTGTGCAAACAGCATTATACGTGGCCATATAGGCTATATAGTAAATTGTGGACTTTTACCTTGATAAGTTTGCTATATTTTTTTTTTTTTTAAAAACAACACCAGATTATTGCACATGGAGTAAGTGTAACATTCATACATGCTTTTTTAACGAAAACATTACAAATTAATCCCAACAAATATATATATATATATATATATAAGTCCCATATCCGGATAAAGCAACAGAACAAAAAGAAAAAAACATCGACCGACAGGGTGAGAGATTAGAGAAGGAAATAATTATAGGAAAGGTGTAAAGGAGAAGCAATCCAACTCTTGCAATTGATAGAACATTATCACCTAAACACCCCCAAAAAAGCATCAATCTTCATGCCAGGAAACCCGACCTTCCACATTCCAGGATGAGGCCACAGCATGTGTCCAGGCCTATGTCAGTGGGTAAAAATAGCAGTTTGATGTTGTCAGCGGACCGTAGGGGTCAGGCTGAGTATAGAGAAGATGACAGGTGAGATGATGTGTGTACGTCCCTTATCACCATGATACGACCAGCCTCCATGAAGGCTGAGATCATCCCTCGCCCCAGGGGTCGGCCTGGAGGCTGTATTCCACTAGACGATTTTGCTCCCAATTTCAAAAATCGGCATTTGGAATATTGGTTAATCATGAACATGGGGGCTATATACCATTGGAACGGGTTTTTAATTCTCTTTCAAATGATATGTAGGATGCATAGTCATCTGCCATATTACTGGTTATCCAGTGGGGGTTCAGGGCAAGAATAGGTCCCCAGTAGCCCCTGCTGATCATATAAGGTGACAATAGGGGGGCCCCACCACTGACCAAGTGGTTGGTGCTTGGTTCACTAAGTGATGAGGAACAGCAAAAATGATTTCCAGGTTTTGATCTGCTGTTTGCCCGCCCTGTCACCTTCATCTCATAGATACGATCACCAAAGACGGAATTCGTTCCAACCTGTTTTCACCATGAATATGACCTTAGTTGTTGAAATGGCGTAAAACATCCATTACTCATTCACTGTTACTGGTAAAAAGTGATAAATTACCAAATAATCGATGGTTAAAATTGCCTAGTGGAATACAGCCTTAACTCAGGTGAGGCCTCAGGTTAATCCGGATCCCACCTGCTATTTACCTGCCCTGCCTATATAGATCGACTTATGGAAGATTAGTGGCGCTCTGTCGCCACAAAGTCAACTGCATGAGACTAATCTTAATCGTCCACAGTGGATATTGTATTAGGTTTATAGCTTTAATGCCTCTTGTATTGTATAATGATATTGAAGTTCTGTTGTTTATAGACTTTCATTCAGATGTTTTTTACCATTATGAAAATGCCTAGACTTAGCTGTCCTCCCTTACCCATTAGAGAGTTTATTCATGAATAAGTAACAAAGATTTTAGATCTATTTGTAGGTAAATAATTTACCTTGATACTTATCAATCATTTGCTTTTTTGTTGAGGTGGTTTCGACATTGAGTTGGATTGCATTGATGAAGATATGATTCAACTCTCCGCAACCTTAGTATATCTAAAAAGATACTCCTTATCGCGAAGTGCCCTTATCTATTACAGTGTGTGTATATCGGACCATGACAGTATTAGATATCATATACTTATTTCCAGATAAGAGATGGAAGAATAAATGGTGATGGATATAATACTTATCTAAGGAAAAGAAAAGAGAAAACTGTTGATTACAAGAAGTGTAATTACAGGTCACATAATTATGAGAATAAAAAAGTTCTTGATCTGTTAGGTCGCGATATAACTAACGACTTTTTAGGCCTATCGACCCACATACAGTAGCATAGGGCAGTTTACCTGTAAGTTCAAAGTATAATTGATATGTTGAGATCTTGCAAGGGTGCACCTGTTATCCCAGCTTACAGGTTACAGCCTAGATCGCCACAAAAGAAGTCAAGATTGACACTTCGTTTTATAAAATCTGGCTAATTTCTGGTTTTGCTGTCCAATGCATTATTATAGATTTTTGTCCTCAGATATGTAGTTCTGAGATTAGGCTTATTCGATACAGATGTCTTCCTTGATATAACTCATGGAAATTTGATAATCCTTTGCATCACCCCAGTTCTCTGATCCTTGGGTTTAGGGTTTACTTTCAAGTAGTGTACTGTAACCTTATACCCGAGTACATTGCGGTAAGGATACCATGTCATGATGATATATCATAGTGATACATTACTCAGCCATTTTAGATGACCCCACTTGGGTCGCACGATAAGCGAGATGAGGTCATTCATGTTTGCAGGTTGACTATCATAAATTCAACATTTTCAAAGAGTTCAGACAGGTATTGAAGGATGTCATGACTATGTACAATTAATCTTGATGCTCAGCTGAGAGGCAATTGTGCAAACACAGAAGAAGGAAGGAAAATCTCACGTTTGTGTGGATATATAAGACAATCATGACTGCCTGACAACATCAATTTTAGCAGGTACAAAAGAGAGACACGCAGGAGAGACACAAGTAAAAGGGTAAAGGGGAGAGACCCCAATAAAGGGAACAGCTAGACCCAAGTAAAGGGGACACACGTCTCATCCCAAAAGCATGCCAAGGTCAAGTATTGACTAACGTACATGAGGCTCATGCAGCTCTCCTCCAGTGTCTCCTCCAGTGTCCTTCCTGTTACTATTTGAGAACTGCCCTTTGAGACTGTTCCGGATATAACCGTGTGATAAAGAAGGCTTATATCAGGACAAAAGTCAAGATGAGAGAAATCCCTTTTATTGTTGACACTCTTTTATAGCATATAACAGGGTGTCTCTGCATCATAGGTTAGTAGTATATACCATTTCAACAATTGCGTTGCTTGGTTCCTTTTTTTTATATTTATTTCTGAAGAAAATAACGAGGAGGTTGATTGGATACAAAATACAGATGCCGTCGAAGTTCTAATGATAATAGTTGACAAAAGTGAAATAGATACTTAAGTATCAGTTGATAATCGTGTGGAAGACCTCAGGATTTGGGTGGTCCGATTGTTGTTTTACTTTATTTACATGAATGATAGCATACATTCGCACTACGTAGTATCCTTACACGATCATACAAATTAGTGTAAAAGTGTAACAGGACACGAGAGGAGCATTTAAATTGATGCTAATTGTTGGCAGAATGCCATTGGGGTGTAAATCATACCTGTATGTAACACTGCCCCAGATTTCAAGTTGGAACCAGAACGTTCTATCGTGATTCAAGACGTACTTAATTGTAATTACGGGGAAGTATAAAAAGATGACACGGGTTATTTCACCGGCACTATAGAGGTATCAGGATGTCAGGGGATGGTGAATCCTGAGTGTCACTAGGGGTAAAAAGTGTCCTCAGGTGTATCCTGAGTGGGTAAATAGTGTCATCAGGTGTAAACAGTGAGGTCTCACATTCATCGTTATACAACAACATCCGTGTTCTTAATCTCGATTCGGTCACACTTGAGTGAACACGTTAAAGGGGGCCAAAAGCAGTCATTTGACTTGTGAATTACGTATTTCCAAACCCTGAACTTTAAAATGGTCATATTTGGGCCTTTCGTGAAGTATAGAGATTAAGAAAAGGTAATAACCTCATCAAGATATGTTGGTTAATGTATCCATTCAATTATTGTGGGCCACTATATTCTTATTGTTCCCTTATCAGTTATACTATCACGCTGATGGAAAGTTTCTTTTATAATTCAGTGCAATTGCTATTATACCCATGACCCTTGAAACATGTCATTAACTATGGATTGCTTCCTATATAAAATCAAATGTTGACCTTGATATACTGTAATTGGTGATTTTTAGTAGGCTTTAACAGTGAAACATCCCCTTTTGATGTTTAGAAGGCTTTAACATCCCCTTTTGTATACTTGTTTCCCTGAATTTTAGCAGGCACATACATGTATGTACATAAGCCTACAGATACACGTGTACTTACAGGTTACCTGTTTGGTATGGCACCACAATTCATCATAGTGTTTTACATCATTGTAGGGATTCATTTAATCCTATTGCTAGGAAAAAAAGGGCAGTGGCAACCTTTAGTTTATCCGAGTTCAAACTGTTCGTGATTGAAGTCAGCCCAATCTAGATTAAGAAGCCAGGTAAAAGACAAAAGGTGGCGGTGCAAATACCCCCTGGGGCGGTAGGTGTAATTTAGGTTACCATAGAAACCTGAAAACAACTCAAAATCACCGCCGTCCGTGCGTAAAGTCGCCCTTTTAATTTATGAGCTTGTCGGTTCAGGTAGGATTCCGTATATCTCAGGTGTGTTCTGTGGCCTTCTATACAAACTCTTGCGGTTTTAGATTGGCGTTAATCCTACCTGAGGAACACCTTGTGGTTTTTCTTTTGGGGAGGGGGCGGACATGCCAGGCATTTTAGGACTAAATAGAGGACAAAGAGGACGGTGAGTGGAATGTGGGGACGTTGCCCTGGAGCTCCTACAAGACGTCGGCCCATGTGTTAGTGGAGTATCGGGTCCTCCAGTACATGTTCTGCATCCCCTGGAGGAGAGTTGGTTACTTGTGTCCTGTCAGATCAAGGACCTGTGTGGTATGAAGGGATGGGGTGGTGTTCATGTACGCTGGAGGGGTAGGTTATGTGGTAGTGTTGTCCGCAAAGAAAACTAAAGGCACCACAGGTGTTTGATGCTATCTAAAAATAAATGATGCAGGATATTTTATCTTCTGACTACATGCATTTCGCGATGCTACAAGTATTGATCACTGCATTACAATCAGGGGCGGATCCAGGATTTTGAAAAGGGGGGGGGGGGGTGGGGAGGTCGTGCTATAGCAAAAGTTTTACCTGCGCCCTCCGGGCGCAGGAATTTTACATTAAAAAAATGAAATTTGCCCCCCCCTCCCCTAAAATCCGCTCGTTAGTCCCAGAAGATGTGTTTCCATATAATGTCACAAATGCCAAGCCTATCAACGCATGCACCTATAGTCTTAATTTTGAACGCTTGGCTTATTTAGAGGCGAAATGATATTTCGCCTCTGTTCTCTAATAATGATATTTTTGAGATGTTATTTTCAAATTTTACTTGTCCTGTCCTCCCTTTTTTCTCAGACATACGAACTGTTACAAAGAAATGGATACATCCTGGTGACAGTTCCAGATCTGGGGAAGAATAGTCCATTCCATTTTTTCCAAAAAATATCATATAATAGTCACATTTTGAAGTTTGAAAATGATGAGAAATTCCATTTTTTTTGTCAAGTCATTGTGCTTTCAAAAACTGCCGGTGCAAATTGAAAAATACCGGCACCCAGCGCCCGGCAACAGCTTAAGTGCATGTGTACTAAAGGTAGGAGATATTCTTTGGGATTTTGAGGCGCCCGGCAACAGTGATATATGCATTGAACTTGAACTTTTTCCCGCGAGGCCCTTTTTAAAACCACCGGTGCAAAAGCAAAAACAGCCGGCGCCCGGCAACAGTGACATTGTCCAATGACCTAAATATAGAGGATAGAAGTAAGTGCATGTGTACTTAACAACAGTGGTAGATGGGGAAAGGGCGGTGGTCGGTAACAGTGACATAGATTTTGAATATTAATTAGGGAGCTTCAAGTTAGTGCTCATGTGCCAATGAGGTGACAGAGGAAGTGCAGGTGCAGAGATTTTTGACAGTTTGACGTGTTAATCAGAACTTTAAACGCACTGTAACACTGAAAAGTAAAACATCTATGACATAAGACTCAGTTATAACTTATAGATTTAGTTACAGTTCATTTACACTTAATAACAATTTACTAAGATGATTTCGCCTCTCATGGAAGCTCTGCTCCAGGACTGACACTAAGACTTGTATACTTCAGGAATGGTTTTCTAGTCAAGGACGCGCTCAAGAGTAAACAAGGAAGCCTCGGCATTTCCTTCCGGATACTTATGAAAGTAGATTGTGCACACATAACATGCAATGCTTTGACGCCCATGCCCCCCCCCCCCCCTTCCCCACCTCTCCCTGCATGTCCCACCCAGAACCGGAGGTGCCAGCAGCTGTTGGGATAGTTCCAGACCTGGCCGCCAGGTGGGCCTCAGGTGGGACCAGGACTGGGACTGACCTCCGCTCTCTGAGTCATTTCTAATCTTCTCTAACTCCAGGGCTAATTTTTAGTCCATATCAGGATTAGTTTTTCCAGAGAACAGTTCCACCTCAAAGCGCTCAGATACCGACCTCGTTTTACCATGCAGTAAACGGATTTAATTTCAGTTTGTATACAATTTAATACATTTCGCACACTGCCAATAATGCGCAAAATGATGTGCATACTAAAGTTATATATAAATGACAAATTGATAAAACCAGCAAAATCGCAAACAATGTTAACCTGTTAAATAGGGTATTTATTCAGAAATTGGAACCCCGTTGTTTCTGGCAACCAAAGGCAGACAACTATAAAAACTGGGTTGCTTCGTTTGAGTATAGACAATTCTATACAAAAGTGTTTCACTCGGTGCCTGCAAAGCACCTATTAATTTTGTTAAGCCCAGAAACATGCAGGCGAAGAAAACTTTACTTTTGATATATACTTTGGTCCAGAATCAACTCTGTATCAATCAATTATTGATAAACTCGCCCCCATGCAAATCGGATCGAGATATAAAAATAACGGCCGACGTGATAGGATTTGGAATGCAATTAGATATCCGGATTAAAAAGACATGTAATATTCTAATAATCTTAGGTGTTTCAAAATGATGGATTAAATTTCGGACCAACCATATCAAGTATTGCAGCCGATCATGCATACCGATTTATTAATGCATGCCATATGAGGTCCTAGTGAATTATTAGAATCCTGGACTTGCAAAATCAGCACGTGCCTGTCGCATGTCAGAGCAAGCAATTTTGCATTTTGTAATTCTTTTCATGCTTTTGTATGCCTTCTCGTTATGGTAATTTACGGATGTAGTATGATTTAGATTTATTGAAATTTCACATTGCCTCTGCGTTCGAGTTTTTACCACTGCAGCTTTTGTGTCCATTTAGCTTTAATATGACGACTGGGTCACGCAATTTCAAAAGGTTATTTTTATTCGTGATGGAGGAATGTGAGCATTGAATAGCTCAGTGTATTTGAGGCATTCTGTGCAGTCTGGCCGATTTATATTGCCGCTGGCTATGTGGGGAGCCTAGATAGGAGTCACAAAGTGGCATTCATTGCGGCTGATTTCATTTACAGCTCTGTGACGACTTCCACGAAATGTGACCAATTTACTCATTGTGTTGGGCCCCTTTCAACACAAAAGGCGCAGGTCCCATCCCCAGGTGTTCCGACGCCAGAGATTCATATAGATTTAGCACCGACCTTTGGCATTAGGATGTAAAAAGACACATTCATATCATACATCATAATAAGATGTATTACTGTTAAAAAAATACTAGCACTGCCTCAGGGCTCTCTGCTTCGATGGCACAGTGTATTTAAAAGCATCGTGTTTTTCTTAGATATATTTAAAAAAAAAAAAAATTTAAATGAGACATATTACTTCCAACTTTAGATATTTCGACCGCGTAAAGACATTGAGATTGAGTCAGCACACCCAAGGTTTTATGACTACATGTATTTCAGTCTCAGAGTTTCATGAAAAATAAAAACTTTTTTTTTCACTTAAAAAGATAAAGATTACAACGGGGCCTTGGTGTAGTCTAGTAAATGCACTGCACTGAGCACTGGTTGCACTGTACCTGGCGTGAGGACGATTGGCCCACCTGGGCCTCACCCCAACTGCACTGCACCTGACCCCAACCCCACACACTTAACCCCTTAACATCTTAAGCGTACCCTGATCATGACTAACAGAATCATAACAAAAAATCCCAATATCTGTGACTAAATTGTAATAAAAATTGATAAAATACACTGAATCTCAACACATTTGGTGGGCCGAAATACTATATCATTGCTTGGGCAGCAATACAGTGGGGATTAAATAATTATGATTTGTGATGGGAAACAAAGGAGTGGGTGATGTTAAGTCATGAATTCATCATTAATGGCATTTTTGATCACGGGTGGGGTAAGCGTTCCCGCCCCAGAATGGACGTTTTGGTGGCGGGGTTCGCCACGCTTCAAGCCTTGCACGTGCAGAGGGCTGCCCGAGACATGCAATGTGTTGTTATGGGGAGGGGCAGGGGGAGGGGATGGGGAGTCCCTTGTGATTCACACAGTCACACCCTTCACACGTGCGCTTTAGTTACTGCTATAGTCACAGGCCATGAGCAAAATTAATGTTTTATTCACAGAGATACATAATATTATTATTTATTGTGTGCCACGTTTCATTTTAGTTCATCAAAAATAAAAAATAAATAAAAAAAGTCGCAAGGTTTTGGTAAGCATGTGTTTATATATTTTTGATGACGGTAGATGTAGAGGGGCTGGAGATGGACACTTTCCTTTCTTTCAAAATCTAAGATACGCTATTGTTTGATATTTTCATTTATTACCCTCAACCAATACTGGATCTTACCCAGTGATTATGAAATATATGTAATTTATAGACGCATGATATAACCTCTATATTTGATGTAGGTATAATATATGATATAATATGTATTAGTTCTCTGTCCACATAATGGATACACTTTTGCCCACACTATTGTGGCAGTGCCATTGTTTCCCTTTAATATAGTGATCACAGAACCTACGGTCGATGCACCCTGATATAGATACATTTAAAGGCATTTCTGGCGCAATATATGTACCGGGGGCCAACGACACGTTTCTTTGTGTCTACATGATAGAAGTGGTATTCCATTCCAGTTTGTCAGCATTTATCCAGTTGTCAATATATATGACTGTCTTTCAAGGTTCTGAAAACTGCGTAAGATGGGTTAAGATTTTGCTAAATTTAAAAAGAAACACTGAACACATACCTATTAACCCCTACATCGAGTAATCTTAGGGACATTTACTTGATTATAACGCTTGGCAACTTGATTATATGCATTTAATATGAATAAAAGAAAACTTTGTCAGAAGGAGGATTGAATTCTGTTATCTATATTACTCATATAGGGGCCTAAACACAGTATAGGTTATTCTTGATGGGTTAACACATGCTTGGATTGGTTCTAAAAAAGGTATTAAAAGAAGTACACTGAGGCCGGGCATACTCCCCTTCTAATGTTTGTGGCTATGAAGGGCCTCTCATATCACCTTACATTACAACAGCCGTATCGATCTTAGACCCCAGGCCTGTGGGGTTAGGCAGGTTGATTTTGCACTATCTCCATGCAGGTGAGCCCACAAAATCACCCATAAAGTACCCGTTTTTTATAAGCACATATGGCACCTGGAGATTCAGTCTCCGCTTGGAGAGGATGGTATGGGTTCATGCATGACAAGGGGCGCCACCTGGTGCACATTTCCATTGTCTCAGCTCACGTGCAGGGGTTGGGCGGGGGGTGTCACCGGCCTAGGGAGGGGAGCACTGACACTTTGAAGGTAACTACCCACTGCCAAACTATGCCCCTACTTTTTGTAACTGACCACTCCTGAATTTTAGTTGATCTCCCCTTATTTTTGGGGGGACGGAGATCGCCGCCCAGAAAAATCAGAGTGTGAAATATACAAAAATCAACAAAACTGCTTAGAAACAGTTCTGATAAAATTGCTGTTTTTTCTGTGAAATATAGAAGCAATATGGCGAAGTTTAAAGTTATTGCCCCTATATTCTAATTTGGATGAAGTTCACAACTCCTTGTTTTTGCCTAAAAAGTTGTTAATTGCCCCTCATTTTTGACATTGACTGCCCCCGCGTTGCAGTTTCATTTGGCAGTGGGTACGCTTAAATTCTAGCCCAAGTGCCCCCCCCCCCCCCCGGGGGGGTCACGGGATCTGGGCGAGAATGAACAAAAAACGATGAGGGATGAGTGATAATATGAGTAGGGGCCTGGTCAGGGGTAATGTGATACACAGTAAATACTTGTCCTGGGAGAAGTATGGAAGCTGTGTTGATATACTTATTGACCATGCGGGACTGAACAACCAATGGGGTGGAACAATGTTCACACAGGTGATTTGAAAGGGATTAAAAAGAAAAAGATAACAACCCCCATCATCAGGCAGCTGTCTAGACTAAATGTGTTCCATGCACCTCCATGTTTGTAATTATAGCATAGAAATATGAAATTTTGTTATTTTTTGGGACCAGGATTTGATAGGGGTATAGAAGTATTATTTTGTAATTATTTCCAAGGATCATTGTTAATTTACCACAGCTTAGAAATGTTAAATGTGTAGTTTTATTAATTCCCTCTATTCAAAGGGAGAATTGGGTCATGTGGATGATAACTGTCCTTTTAAATTAATGAGTGCTTGTCAGTATAATATTATATTCCCCGGGACATTCCCATTTCATTTTGTGATTTATAAGATACATTTGTCAACAAATTGAGATAATAAAATGGCGAAAAAGGTTTGGGAACAATTGCTCAGAAACAGCTGCCGTTCCACAAAAAGTGATAATATATATGAATTGAAAAAAAGTCCCGCATTGGTAACAGCAGTTGGACACACTCAGTCCAGACATTATGTTTACCCGTACCCTTCCCAAAACACAGGTTAGATACGTAATATATTGCACAGCTACCGTTCTTATATCAGAATCAGCCAAATAGTTTTCAGAAATGACATCACTCTTCTGGATATTTATAGAAGTATTTCCAAATAACCCTGATGTTGACATGTAGATACATGTGGCCACCCAGAATTTATGACATGGGAATAAGATTATTACATAGGTCTATTATAACTGTTCTTGGTATTCTTTTTAAAAGAAGCTGACAGAAATACATTAGAATCTGCCAAACAATTTTCAGAAATGGCATAACATTTCTGAAGAATGCCAAAAAAAAAAAGGTCGTTTCGACTGAACCCTGACATTTTGATTTGGACACTCGGTTAGGTTTACGTATGTATATCACTTTTTGTGCAGGCAATCGAGTAATCTTCATTTGATTTACCTTGATGAATTATCAAATATTACTCTTTGTGCAAACAACTGACTCAGACCTATTTGATTTTTTTTTTGAATAAGTTTATTAACATCTTTACGCAATTCACATGTTCTTCCAAGTGTTAATGTTCTTCCAGGTGTATTTACTTTGATATGTAATAGTTTTAACCTTTCACTTTTCCATGCAAAACACAAAATTCTCCGTATTTAATTTAATTTTATCCCATTGAATTATGAGATAAAGAATGATATCATCCAACATTATTATATGATATATCACCCAAAAAAGCAACATAAGCAACAAAAAAGCAACATTGCGATCAGTGCTTTTGATGGAAACTCAACAAATAACCATGCATTGACGGACACAGTAAAGCCTGGAGCTCTGCAGCGGCTCACTTTGCCAAAAGTTGCATGTATACATGGCCCTGGGTTGTCGGTCAGCTGAAGCGCCGGCCTGACCTGGGGGCAGATTGACTTCAGACAGCGAGAAACAAATTAAAAACACCGCCATACAGCGAGAGAGGGGATACATAGGGATGTCCTACACTTCCTGTCTACTGTCAAAGCGAACATTTGGAGAATGTCAGAGGGAAGCGACTTCAAAATAGAGTTGGCTTCTGACGTTGTGTTAGCAGGGTTTGGAAGTTGTAGCTTGGAATTGAAGTACGTGCACTGGATTTGAAAGGTTTGGGTTTAAAAGGCAAACCTTTGTTTTGTGTGGTTTTGTGGAATTTCTTTATTTTTGTTTTCGAAGAAATGCAAGGTAGCCAAGGTAAATTAAATTAAAGAAATGTTAGACTATTTTAGTTTCATTATAGTTAGCAAAAAACGAATGGTGAGTTAATTGCTCTGAAATCATGACCGGTGATTACTTTTTTATGAGGAAAAAAGCAAGGTGCTGCAACTTAGAATGCATTTAGGGGCAGCTATCCGTGCCATTATGTTGTTTTTCATATGTCCTATAAAAAAGACGATAGTTATAATGCCTTTGACCCTTAATAGCCCGCCATGAGGGGAGTAAAAGCAAGATGCTTATATCACTTCAATACGTATCACTCATGTGGCTATCCTTACTTCTGATGATCCTAATTAAACATTGAAAAAAAAAGGACAGAGACCATAAGGTGTTTTCTCGACATCAGGTTTAAAAAAAAAGACTTTCTACATAAACGAGGTACTCATAATCTCAATCCTACTTCAAGCAGACTGCATTAGTCATAAAAAGAGAACCCACAACCCAGGTATTTGTTCTTACCTTTATTGACTTTAGCCCTGGGCTGTGGCATCAGCGGATGTCCCTACCTGAACGCCATCTGGTGCCATCTCGGGGAGTTTGCCCAGTGTTTAACCCCCCACCCCATCTCCTGTCCCCCAACCCCCTCCCCGGGCCCCCTCCTCACCTCACCCCCCTTGCCTTTACCCACTTATCATAATGATGTCACTGGGGAGGGCCTCTCCTCACACAAAAGGTGTAACCCCCTCCCCCTCCCCCTGGGTCCTCCGGGCAGACCACACCCTACGGGAGGAACACAGGTGTAAGAGCAGGTAGAGCACCGCTCCCCCACTCCCAGGTAGGGAGCATGGGGTGAAATATCAATATAAGGAAAAAGCTGGGGTTTTCCCGGGGAAAATGTTGCTTGACGACGAGATGGGGGATCTACAGCCGTCAGGTAAATGACGACAGGGAAAGGAAAGAGTGGTGTATGTGTCGACAATATCATGGCCCCGGCGCAAGGAAAAATAGACTTACAGAAATCATGTTAGAAAAAATAGGAAGTTTGGAAAATTATTCAAAGCACTATGCTTAACATTTTTCGCTGGTTTTTATTTCATTCCTTTAGAAAGTGTATTTTCTATACCTTTTCACTGCCATCTCTTTTTTGATTTACATCGATTACATGTTTTGATTTGTTTTTCAAGTCTGAAGGGCAACATCTCAAATGAAGGGGAAGTGGATTTATATAAAAGTGAAGAAAAAAAGGAATTGGGAGGGGGGGGGGGACGCCAAGAGTGCAACCCTAAATACCAGCCTACAGCGTTTTATGTTCTGCCCATATCAATAGTCAAAGCTCATAAAATGGTGCACTCGACATGGCCATGTAGATCCCCGCTCAGAAAATGTTATGAAGTCATACATCGAACGAGTATGCATCACGGGCGAACAGTTGCTAAGATCATGTACTATGCTCCTTTAATTTCGTACGATAACCAACCATACTGATTCGATATATTCTCTTTGATAAAACCTTGCACGTATTTATAAAGGTCCATCATCAAGGTAACAAACTTGTCTTCTTTTTTTTTCGTCTCGTCTCTGTATTACTCATCCCGCTGTCAGTAATGTTCGGTTTTTGTTTCATTCGATATTTACCTTTAAGTGCTACAGATGGTGGTGGTGGTGTTTTACCATTTTTCATTGTATTCGTTTGACGTGTATTCGTTTGACATGTGTCGGCTGTGGTATCAGCTTTGAAAATTCTAAATTTGCTATTTTCTTTGTGTGTTTTTTATAAGAAAAACACGTTTTTCTTTTAGCCATTGGCGCTTTATTTGTTCCTTTTTAGGATGGGATTATAATTTGCATTCAATAGTTTAACCACTGAAGTTCTTAAATAAAGATTAAAATTCAAATAGGCATCCTCCATTTGATATGTATCATCACCTGCATTAGAATTATCACAATGGTGTATCTATATATATAGTTAGAAAGCCTTGTGTCTAGAATTTATTACATTTGAACAAAAACACACACATACACAATGGCATACGGATTAAGTCGCAATTCGATACAGCCATGTTTATAATTCAAGATATAACCTAGCCATACATCCACGTTTATAATTCAAGATATAACCTATAGCCATACATCTATGTTTATAATTCAAGATATAACCTCGCCATAGTGTCCATGGTGAATAAAAACCCCTTTGATCATGACATGTACTTATCGTGACTGGCACCCAACATACACCTGACCAAGGTAAAAACCGGGGGTCAACGAGTAAAAACCGACGGGCGTTTCACTGACCTTGGCCAAGCGAACCAGAATGACCTCGAGTAGAGTGGCATCAGTGCCAAGGTCGACCCGTGGGGTCAACTTTCAAGCTTCATTACTCCCAACACACTGCCTGTAATTAGAAGTGCTTCTCTGAACTGTAGCTAGTAAGGTGTGAAGGTGGAGAATAGGGGAGTGTTGTGCAAAGAGCGTCTGATTTCTTGGAAATAGTTGAAGTGGTTTACTTTTGATTTAGGGGTAGGGTATTTTTCTGCTGTTTTTGGAAGGGACTGTCATTGATCGATCAGGAAATTTTATGATTTCTCTGAGATCTATAAATGCACAATTTTTCTCTTCTCAGTCGTTCTTAGCCGTTTTAGATTATCTAAAGTTTCAATGTCATGAGTGGTGAATGTGTAGGCCTAGTGATCACCATCTAAGTCCTTTCATTGGAAATTTACTGGTACTCTTTTCACCATAAGAATCAGCACGTGCAATTGAATGGTCAATACCAGGTTTTGATTTACCAATTAAGATAGGATTATACCCTAATTTTCATAGGTCAAAATACCAACTACCCTAGTTTAAAATGCATGCAATTCTTCTGCATGTTGTTCAGTTGCATTTCTGCGCGTAGACTTTTTCAAATGACAATTAATTTCACGTAGGGGCCTATGCCAATTCATAACAACGTCAAATAGATAGGCCTACAAGATTAAACAGTATAGGCTACATTGGTAACTGTTCCCAGTCCCATGTACAATTTAGCCTGGGCCAGCAGTCTCTTCATGATAGGTCCGCGCGTACCAGGCTATGTACAATTTGGCTTAACGACAGTAAAACTCCGCATTGGGCAGGTGTCCACCTCTCCAGCCTCTGCCAGGGGGATCATTTAATGAGTCGGTGTATTGACATAGTGCCGGATCTTTTTACGGCATCAGGTCATCTGTCATGACAGATATATGACGGAGACTGGCACGGGCATCCGTCATGACAACCTGGGGTCACTCTCCAAGCATATTTACACCAAATTAGCAAAGGCGAGTATGATGAAGCCTCTGCTTGGAGGTTGAAGGAAACTGGCCGTGGGCCTGACGCGCCACCTAGGGGGCATTGACCATAACTATTCCTGGCACTGGGTGGACAGGACAATCGCCATATAATTTGGAAGTAGAGGATGGGGTCATTGCCCTGCTTATTTTACCACCAATGTCCACGGAGAGTTTGATTGCGGTCATTTAGGCATTCCTATAGGTATTAATTATATTGGGCTAAACTAATTATTTCGATTATGACATAGGAAATGACAGAACAATAGCTTTTGAAGATGTTTTAGACTTAACATGAAAAGCGATCAAGCATGCATATATTTCACTTTTTCATATGATGATGATGTCAGAATAATTCTGATTTAAATGGATCACTGCTCTATGAAACTTATTTAATAACCTTTATGGTGTTTTAAAAACAGTGAAATTACGGATAGGTCTACAGCTGTTTTAAATAATGATTTAGAAGCCTGACTACTGCAAGTATTTCGGCCAAGTATTTCTCAAGGTTTTCCTTGATTCTCATTTCAGAGACATATCGAGGTATATATATATATATATATATATATATATATATATATATATATATATATATATATACATGTATATATATATATCAGTATATATATATATATATACACACGTTTCGCAGATCACTGATTGATACAAAATCAATATCCATTGAATGGTTCATTGATTTAACGATTGGGAATTAGTCGAGTGATTGGTTATTGAACCGAGTGTACCTTCCGGCTTTGTACATGGCTGGCATATAATGGGATGGAGTCCCCTGTAAACCAGTGCTCGGGTTATCCAGGCACTTTCTGTACTCAGATGACGTCCTACGGGGTTGGCAGGTTCACCCTGGAGTTGTGAGGCTCCATCACCGACCGTACCTTACTCTAGCTAGCCCATGACTTGGTAGTCTACCACGTTAAAGACTAAGTTGATTGGCAGATATCGTAATTCTATATAAAAAGAAGTATAAAAAGAAATAATATGAAATTTTTCTTGAGAAGAGAAATGGTAAGTTTCATTTTTGGAACTTTCAGAATAATGTTGATATTGTAATTGAATGTGATCACTGGCTTGCTTAGATGTCAGGGGTGGATTTAGAGGGGGCGCCTGATGCACACGCATCCCCTAATTTTTGCCAAATTTAGATCTTTTTAGTGTAAAATTCTAGCCTCGAAAGAGTGCCTTATTTTTGTCATAAGCTAGGGCGCCCACCCCTCTCCCTTTTTTAAGAGTCTGGAACTGTCCCTGGATGTTGCATGATGCAATATTTCCGATCAAAAAATTTAACAGATTGGAGGATCACCAGTAATAGTTTATAAAACGATGTATTAACTTTTGAGAGAAATAAAATTTGGTAGAAAATGTGGAGTTATAAAGATATTTTATGATATATGACCACCATTCAGGCTTATGAACAGGCATCCTTCCTGTGTGCCGTTAAACAGTTAGTGTTAAATCTTTATACTTCGCTATTTCGTTTAAAGAAAAGTTAGTACAGGTGTTCATCCAGGTAAAGGAGTTACCACCTAAGCAATCCTCAACCTCCTCCAGCATCCCACTCCAGCACCTTTCTACAATAACCCCAGCCGTTCTCCAGCCCCTCAGACCCACCCCAGCCCATTAGGAGTGTCCGCCACCCCTTGACCCTTGCCCCAACCCCTGAGCACCCCCTTAGCCCTACCTGGACAAGGTTACATAGAATGTGTTCAAAACACCGCGGGGGGCTCTCATCAAGACGGGGTAATCCCCATGGGATCCTCTAATGGCCCTTCCACCGACCCTTGCCCAGATTGGTCAGCCGTCAACGTTATGCGTACCCCTGATGGGGTGTACAAGTTTTAGGGGTGGCACTTACCAGGAAAACCTTATTTGTTGTAACACTCCCTTGATAATGTAAAGTATAGATATTTCCATTTGTATACATTTTCACGTGATTGACACTCACACAAAAGACAAATTAGGCTGGATTTAATTTCGCGTTTTAGTGAGTTTGTGGCTATTATATATACGGTATGTACTACATGCTGATAGATATTTTCTCATACAATATGTATTTTCCGCGGACATTTCACAAGCTCAAAAAAAGCGCAAATAAAAGTATGTACGGGACGAATATAAATAATTATTTTCAAAGTATTCAGCTCGATTACAAGGCTAAGAAGAAAGGAAAAGACGAAATGAAAATCTCGATTAGGTATGCAGAGGAAATAATTTTGCTGGTGTGAAAAGGAGATAAGCTATATTTACCCAGACTGTATGGTTGGCGAATCTTAAAGGGCATACATTGTGTGAACTAATATAAGCTATAATTTTGCTCATTTATTTCTGAAAACTTTACACGTATTTAGTGATGTCTGGGCAAAACCCAAAACAAATAATGGAAAACGTGGGCGATGAAATTTACCTTGGAAGCGTGGGAAAACAGGGAACTTTCAATGCATCATTCTATGAAAAGCCTAAGCCTAAGATTGATTAATAACACTAATAATTCTTCAGTATAAGTACCCCCTTCCCACGTAATACCCGGGGGTGGGAGCGAAGTAGGGTCAAGGGTAACCCCCTACACCTTGTGATTGAACACATACCTCTGTCCGCCCCCAGCCCTGCCCGCCCCCTCTCCACCACTCACCACCCGGCCCTTCCTGGTCCAGCGTCAAGACGCTACTTACTACTACCTGAAACCTGAGGCCTTCAACAAAAGGCAGTGTGAGGGGGCGTCTAGCTCTGTGTGGTGGTTGGTTGTTGTGTCGCCGAGCTCTGTTCCTCACACTGCTTCAGAACAGGGGCAGACAGGGACGGATCCAGAATCAGTGGATCTTTCAGCTAGGAGTACGTTTTACTTGTTTGGATTATCAGAGTGGCCAGTAGCAGCATGGTGACCGAGCCCGACCCGCTGACCGGAGGCTTCCGAATCAGGGTGAGTGACTGACCAGTGAGTGACCACACTGTTAGGTGGGGTGGTGTTGGGGATGCTGATTGAGGGGGTTTGACCGCTACGGATAAGCATTGCTAAAGTTGGGTAGCTGTGGATAGGGACTGAGACTTCTTATATTTTTATTACCAAAAAGTTTCATATGTATGTTTGAATCAAAGGTGATCTGATGGATAACATCTGTTATGTCCTTAGAATATTTGTTTTTCAGGATTTTGACAATTTTCTAGCCATTTCCTTTCATCTCAAATAACCATCTCAAATATCCATGGTCATGTAATACAGACGATGAATACATAAGGATATTAATAGATTTTTACCAGTTTTGTTCACATTTCTCTCTGTCCATATACCATCTTTCATGACTTGACGGATTAAAATTACAATGATTTAAAGACTACATTTTCCGTTTATCCATAGCTTTCCAAGTGTGTTTCTAGACTGTGGCGTGTGACCTTTCTCGTATAAATATGCACGACTATTGTATAGAAACCAATGGAATTTGACAAACGCAGTTCTTTTTTTAGTCTGGTGACAAACCACAGCCCTCAAACAGGATGTAATTTTGGCACGCTTTAGGTATCACTTCTTTAAACCGATGACCTCACCTGCCAAAACAGTGGACCTTTTTAACTTGAAAGTATTCTTCTTGTACCCAATAATCTATTAATGTAGGTTTTTTCTCACAAAACAATATGGATACGCTCATTTTGGCGCTAGTTATGATCGTAGAACTTACGTAGCTTCTAATCCCTTTGTTAGTGTAGCGTTCCATAAAGATAGCAAATGAAAACATATTTCATCTCCGCTCAGATCGTTGCCATAATATGTTCAGCGCACTTACCTACCCCACCCCCTGCCCTCAGTTTATCTGGTTACCATGGCAACCGCCTCAGATGTTGCAATCTATATTCCAAGCAGATCGCGTGCTGACTGATCATATGTCTGCATGTGGATATAACTTTTAAAAAATCAAGAAAGTAAAAAGGAAGAATGATAAGAGGAAGGTTTCTAAGTACAAACTCTCTTTATGACTAAAAAAAATTATAGGTATTTGTTAGTAGTAACTTTATACGACAAAAGACATGTATTATAGTGTCTGTGTTTTATGCTAGGTGGCGGCACGCGTCTGCATTGAGCCAGTCTGCAGCCACGACAGGTTGGGGTTTTTGTCTCTGTCGTGTGTTATCACTGCAAAAGGAAACATGAGGCATGGTGCCAGACTGTTTATAAAACATGACTCAATTCAGAGAAAGGTCCTTTTAGAATGAGCCCCTATAAAGACTCTTTGGGCTAAGATCCGGAGATTTATTAGATATCCAGCCTTGGATCTGGAGTTTTATGTTATATCCAGCTTTGATTCTGGAGATTTATGTTTTATCCAGCCTTGACTCATGAGGTTTATGAACTATCCAGTCTTGGTTCTGGTGATTTACGAAATTGCTCGCGATTTGGAGATTATGAAATATTCTCCATAGATCTGGAGATTTATGATACATCCTGCCTTGAATCTGGAGATTTATCAAATAAACAGCTGATGTTAACTTATGGACACTTTTATTGCAAACACATATGAAATAACACATGCTAGTAGTTGTAGGATAATAAGAGATTTTCTTGGGACTGAGTAATCCTTGCTCTATCCGGATCTCATTCCTTAGGGCCGTTCCCGGCTGGGGGTTCTAAGATATCAGGGGTCAGGGCACCCTCTCACCGGTCACCTGAACTGATTACTCATACACCCAGGTATGCTGCTTGTTAGCTGGGTACGGCCCTGGTATGTCAGAAATTCAATAATGACCAGATCATTAGATTACAAGTTTAAACCTTGCACATCCTTACCTTGTGTTGGCCATATTTGAAATATTCAAAAGTCCGTTTGTTTATTTCTCAATTTAAAAAGTGGATGTCAGGTACCTTTACATGATAGTGAGGACGGCTTGTAAGAATACATAAGAATACCTTATTCAAGGACGGATCCAGGGGGAGGTCCTCCGCCCCCTCCCTCTTGTCAGTGTCACTTGTGTGGTACATACGGGTGATGCAGGGCTTAAATACAAGATTTAGTACATAGTCAATTGCTGACCATCCCTATTTTTCAAAATCCTTAAGCCCCATACCCACTAGGCGATTTTACCGGCGACTGGTGACGGGCAACAGCAGTATCACTGGTAAAACAGTCACCAATTCAGATCACCTGTTAGATGTAACATTGAAATGTTACATACTAACATGTGTTCTGAATTGGTGAAGATTTTACCATTATTCTGGCAGTTGCCCGTCGCCAGTCGCCGGTAAAATCGCCTAGTGGGTATGGGGCTTTTATCCCAGGGTTATGGCAAAGACATTGATATAGAGCAAGCACAATTTTCTGCTCAGTTATAATCTGTTAACTATCTCTAGGTTCATATACACGATTTGAATTATTTGATTGCACTCGCACCATGGCAAACTCAGATAATCTTAAATCGAGATAAGCAGTAGGCAAGTGCGTATTTCTCTGTGGCGATAAGAAGCCATATATATGTACATTGTGAGAATGTAATCG
This sequence comes from Lepidonotus clava, assembly GCA_936440205.1. Lineage (NCBI taxonomy): Eukaryota > Metazoa > Annelida > Polychaeta > Phyllodocida > Polynoidae > Lepidonotus > Lepidonotus clava. The sequence goes on from OW387140.1 coordinate 35,005,039, forward strand.
ATGGATATGAAGTGTACTGATGAAATCACAAGTACCTCATGAGAGGCCGACTATAGATGTCCTCCTTGACATGCATGGAGAGTGTAGACATCAGGTGAGCTTATATCTCACATGTTATCACCATGTTTGCCTACGTATGGAGAGCATGCATGTAATATTAGCAGGCCTATGTGGACCGTACCTTTACTGATAACCTCTATTGATAAAGGTCTGAGTGCATGATGAGTGTGTTGAGGCAACGGTTGAGATAAACACTTGTTTATTATAGGCTTAGATAAACACCTAGGCTAGGATTGCATAGGTGGGGATTCTACTTAATACTAGGAGGGCCAGACTTTCCTACTTTGAAGTGTTGAGCTTCTAGTAGTAGCCTGACAGGTGCATCGCATCAGAATCTTACATCACTCACCACTGTACTGGCTACAAGTAAATGTCAACTTCCATGTAAATAGTCTCAGGGTTCATTGACTCAGCGGTCCTGTCGTAAACAAAACCGTTTGTTGGCCGTTATACACTTTAGTTTGATACCAGAACAATGGACTGAACCATCGTTGTAGCTTTTGAATTAGAAAACGTTGGTTAATGTCTGTTTTATGTCACAAATATGGGATAGGCCGTTAAAAGCAACCTTCTTTTGAGAACCAGTGTTTCTTTTGGGGAAATCCTAGATTTGTATGGAGGGGTCACTGGTTATAGACCCCTAAATCGTGAAGAAGGTTCAATATTTTTTCTTATTCAATAGTTAACAGAAGCAAACTAAGAAACTACATTTTTATTTCAGTTCTCATCTTCTCAAAACGAAGTCAGGAAGTTCAACTTACATTACATACTTTACACCGAGTAAATTCTGAAAAAGGTCTATATCTATAAAAATCAAAATTTATCATATCTACACCCATACATATAACCCCTCATTTTAGAGCCCCTTCCTCCAGGCTCTCCGGCTGAAGCGCACCCACTGGAGGAGGGCGTCTGACACCCTGGAATGGGGCCGACCCTTCTACCCCTACCCCTCCCCACCCCCCAAGGTCACTATGGTGACGGAGACGCCCCACCCCCCTATCCCTGCCCCTCAACCTCCTCCAGGGTGACCCCGGAGGTACATACCATCAGCCTTGATTGTGTTGGCAGCTGGTCCAAAACCGCCCAAGCCTTCACTAAAAGTATGGCGCTTTTACAGCGCTTTCGGTTGTTTTTCTTGGACACTTGTACATTCCACAGGTCTCTTTTGTAGCAACGGATGCCTATGCAGGGGCGGAAGCGTTAGTGGAAGCTGAGAAACGTTGTGAAATTATGTGCAGCCTTCCCCGCCGGCCTTTTTCTCAGCTTGGGTCGCTGGGTTGTTTATTTTTATTTATTGTTTTATTCTACTAACAAACCAAGATAAATGAGCTTCATTATTCAAACTTCTCTTTTGTTTCTTTTTATCATCACAACATGAAACAAGCTGTTACATATACTTTTTAGTCGCCATTTCCATATAATACAACAATGACGTTGCCATAAATCACGGGGCAAAGTGTTAAATGTTTTAAGACCCTGGAGGGAGCTGCCATAGACCCTGGAGGAATGTGGGCCCCACCACCACTGTCTGGGACCACAAAAAGGCCGAAGTCCACCAGCCGCCAATGGCAGCTGACCGCGATGGGGCGGCGCGTGTGTGAACACTATGTCAGAGCATTCTCTACCGCAGCACCCCGCTCATCCCACCATTAAATATGGGAGTAGGCAAGTGAGCCAACACAGAGTGGTTTCAGATAGGAGGGGCCTCGGCCGGTTTTATACCACAACGCTGCCTACAGCAGGGACAACCACATGCTCCAACATCAACATGGGACTCAAAAACCACGCCCGTGGATTTATCATCATGTGATCCTCGGACTTTTTTCAAGGAGGGTATACACACTCACACGAGTAGGATTTATTCCCAGGGATCATAGGCATTTATTGTTTGCCATGAGGGGTGCTAACTCCCAGAATATTCTGAGACGGATTAGGGCAAAATCGGTTTTTGGATGAGTCGCCGGTTTTGTGGACGGTAATACTAATACTTTAGCCTATGGTGGACGTTAAAACTAGTGATCTAGATTTATTAAAAGCTGAGTGTGGATGCTAGATCATTTTGATATCCAATAATAACGTAGATTAATAATGGCTAAGTCATAAACCATCACAGCATCGATCAGAGATAAAACATCCAAAGCCATATATTTTTACAAGATACATTATCAGAAAAAAACACACATCACATAGTCAGCTTGCAGAGAGAGTGGAATAGCTTTGGGCTGTCACCGAATTCAGCAGAGCAAGAACACTATTTTTCCGTCCCAATTAGTATGCATTGGGGAAGTCCCCAGAAAGACTGGAAGGAAATGCATGCATTGTAGACCCACGGCTTTTAGTTCAGAACGAAAAACCGTTCTCAACCTTGGATAAAACGTGGTATGCCTTCGGGATTTTGAAGAAACATTTTAAGAATATACTGAACAAGAACAACAGGACAAATGATATCCCTGCAAGATAGTGAAGCATTTTCTGAATGAGTATTCCATCGCTTTCTCTGAATTCCCAAAGGTGGTGATAACCAGTGAACGATGACTCAATCTTAGAAAAATAATCAAGATACCAGGTCGTGAACTGACAGTTATACAGTTTACATAGAGCGCTCTTAACGAGTAAGGATTACTCAATACGCCCCAGGGAGTTTACCCAAAGAGGGGCAACATAATGGTCCTTCTCTAAGTAAACATTGACCCATAAATAACGCCCGAAGACGCCAATGAGGGTGAGAGTCTGCAATTTTGCAGCACCAAAATTTGACAAATTATCGCAGCATATTGGAATCACTGTGGGCTTTTTCAGTGTGATGTAAGTATTCCGAGAACCCAGCGGTGTCCATGGGGAGTGGCACGTTTCTGGAGCAAATGAAGCGGGAAAATTCAATAGCGGATCGATAACCAATACACTAACTAGGATCGGCCTTTAAGCTTGGCTTATATAGCGAGCAAACCGCAGGAACCGCAGGAACCCTTCAAATGACCCCTTCTGTACCTTGGCGGCCTCCCAGTTGAGTTGAATCTTTTTGTTTTTGTTTGAAAGGGTAAGAATACAAGTGAGCTGAGAGGATGAGAAACGAAGCGGAACATTAATTGGAAAGGCTTCTGACGAGCGTGGCCTCCTGTTCAGTGTTTTGGCTCACTATAACGGTGTCTGATCATTCTGGAGGATCCAGGCAGCGAAGTGGACCGACGGCTTGAGGCTTGAGGGTGCGGGCGGTTTCTAGGCGTTGTGCATTATGACGTGTCATTATACCAGGATGCAGAAGGGTGTATAACCTGTGTCTGTGTTACTAAAAGTGGGGAATGTAGAACGTCGTACACCCTGCCGTGGAGTGGGAGAACCGTGGAGTAGTTAACGGTAGTAAGCAGGATTAGTACACCTGTTATAACACATCACAGCGCCCCCGGTTGCGTGTCGTTTAATAACCTACGTCACACTAAACCGAGAAAGCCGTGTCTAGATCTTCGCGGTTTAACAGACTGAGAGTTTGAGACTCGCGGTTTCTCTTCACAAGTTCGCGTGGCTGTATACATACACTGAGGAGCAAGCTTGGGAACGGAGTATAGGAGATAGGAGGTACTATAAATCAAGATAACACTCAACCATCAGAATGCTTGGAATGAAAGTGGCCCCGATGGGCATGGATTCTACCATGGCAAATGGGAACGGTCAGGCCCTATCCAACTCCTCCAGGGTTATAATGGGGACGCCCAGTAAAAGCCCGGAGGGGATGGACACTGGAGGAGGTGGTGGAGGGACATGCATCCCTCCTAGACACTCTACTCCTAAGGACCCTCAGGTCATGAAGACCCCTGTGATGCTAGCCCCTGGAGGAGGTCACAACGTACTGTCACCTGTAGCAGGGGTCATGAACTCTACCCCCAATACTGGAGGAAAGCCCCACCCTGGAGGAAAGCCCCACCCTGGAGGAGGGGCGAACGGAGTGGGACCAGCAGGTCATGGTGTGGTCACTCCAGTGTCGACAGACTCCACACTTCTCCTACCCTGGCTCGCCCCCTCCCAACACACCTTGGAGGGAGGCCCTTCGGACCTGGAGTACCCTGGAGAAACCGCTCAGGTAAATACTTAAGTTGATAGACCCCCCTCAGGTATTTTAGGAAGTAGCGTGGGAAACGTTGTAAGGTGGAAGTGCGGATCAAAGAACCGAAAGCCTCAGGGGAATTGTTGTATCTATAGAAGGTCGTGTTTGGTGCGTTGGTAAGGATACTGAAGCGCTTTTTTTTTCACACACAGACGTTTTTGTAATCTTTAGGAAGTAGGCGGAGAGTGGAATTTCATGCAAGGCTCAGAGAGATTGTAATACCCAAATTAGCAGCTACTCAGAATAAACTGAACTATTACCAAAATAATCACACAAATAAAGGGAATATTCATGTAATGATCCTTTTATTTTTAACATAATATTTCTGTAAAAGCAAGCCTTTTATTGTTGATAATTGTGGTAATTTGATGTAATAGTTGTGGTAATCGTTTGGTAATAATTATTATTATATCTACTCTTCATTTTCCATGAATCATAGTTTTGTGGATAATTCATCATTCCTCCTCCAGCGCCAGTTGTTACGACCATGTTTTATGATCTGCACACAATGTTAAACAAATAAGAGCTGGGACAGTGATACATTTTCACCGTAACTGTTGACAGAGAGGTGACCAGGTATGTGGATAATGAGTCATCAGGGGAAGGGGGGGGGGGGGTTAGTTACCTGACGGTTGGCACACCTGGACCCAAGTAGACCAGAAGAGGAAAAAATATCTGCTCCCAGACAAAAAGAATGATCTCGTAACTAAAATATGTGTACGAAAATAAACGTCAAATGAAAATAAGCAGCTGCATTTGAAACTAAAAGTTTCCGGGTCAAATTTAACATGTTGATGCATCATTGGCATGATATGATTATTTTTTCGCTTGGAAAAGGCCAAATAAGGCCAAATGTTATTTATAGACCAGCTGTTTTATGGATCTGAGCCTGGCTGTTATATTGACGAGGGCACGTTACTAACTTGGATGGGGGGAACCATTTCAATAGTGAGTATTTTTAAAGCTAGAGCATGACATTTTGCTGTGAACATACACTTTTTTTTGTCAAATTTTGCTATAAATTTTTAACAAATTACATCCAAAACAAAGGAGTCCCCCGGGCTTCCAAGTAGTGAAAACTGTATGCCCAGGAGACTGAAGAGGGTGCTCGAGACCCCCAAGGTATTGGGTTTGTTGAGACCTGGGAGGGGACATGAGTACTACATCTCTGCTCAAGGGTGTGACACGGTTCTGATCTTATCTTTACCGGGGTCGGGTAAACACTTATAGACATGCCAACGAGGATCTCGCATGCTTAAAGATTATTAAGGCCTTGATGAGTGAGATTGAGGAGGGTCAAAGATCTAAATTGTGGTAAACATGATGACATTTTTATATTTGCCGTATGTGTACCGATTCCCAATGGTAATGTCATAGCGCTTGGCACTGGCTGTTATGAGAGTTTTATTTCCTCACTTTGATATCAGATTATGTTTATTATGGTTTAGACATTTGATTGACGTCATACTTGTGTTTGTGTGATAAAATGGTTTCTATGTTTTTATCTGATTGAGACAGTCGTCCGTGAGAGTACATTAGCATTGATAAACAGTGTCAAATACAAAACAAATCATTATGACGTATTTCAACATCTATTGACATTCTATAAACAATCTATACGGGTTAACTCAGCTTTACATTTAGGATTATGACATTTATTTAACATGTCAGTTGTAAAAGATCATACAAAGAACACTTATTACAACCAAAAATATCAAAATATTGCTTTAGAAAATGATGCTACTTTTAATCAAACAATCGAGAAATGTATCTTCCTTTCCTGAGAAGTTCTATTTACTTTACCCATGACCCATGAATTCAGATCCAAACCACCTACTGAAAAAAAAACAAGCTTATTTCATTTTGCGATTTGCTTATTTCATTTTGTGAAATCACGTTATTGTTTACACAAACCACCACCTAACCTCTTGAAATAATAAACATAGTGAGGAAATAATCACAACCATTCGTGCTGAGAATTAAACGCATGTTTGATTTACATAAGCCGCCCCCTTTCTCAGAGTATCCGCCCCTTTGTTTTCCTCCTGTGTTTGAAGTGCCCGGCCCAGGAGGTGCTCCAGTGTTGAAGGGGCGGCGGACGGAGTAATTAGTGCCACCTCCAGGGAGTTTGTTCACCTCCTGGGGCCCTTTTCTCCAGGTGTTTTTATACTTGACCTGCCGACTTGGCCTGGAGAAAATGACCGCTTTGGGCATGTCCTTTTCAGACTTTCCATTCTAAAGAATCCCCCTCTGCCACTTTTAAATCCAGACGGAAGGTGGGGGGGGGGGGGGGGGGGGGGGGGGGCTGGAGGGAGGGGGGCTGGAGGGAGCTGGAGGAGGAAGGGGGCGTTCCCTGCTGTTTTGTGGAAGCACAACACTGGGAAAATGCAGTGAGCATGTGACATAACTAGCCCTTGTGTCCTCTCTAATCTTTGAGTCGGCCTTTTTCGGACTGACTTGGGGACGAGTTTAGAATAAATTGCGTGAGTTAAAACAACATTTTAAAGAAAACCGTCTAAAAACACTGGTGAGGTGGAATCTCAATCCAGGTGCTGTCATCCAGTCCCCCAGTCAGTCAGTCATTGAAGGTCGTTGACTTGAATCAGTCTGCACGGAAATTTCGGATAAATCCCAGTTCACCTATAAAACCTGTTTGAGCTACAAACCGAGGATTCCCACACTAAAAACGGGGCACATACGCGTCTCATCCTTTGACGCTTGTCAAACTTCACCCCAATGGAAATATATATGGACCATTCATGAGACTCTATACACAAGGCCAGACGGAGCAGGGTGTCTGGGGGCTAGGACAGGGAGGTGGCCGGCCTGGTTTGTTAGCAGTAGGGGAGTACAAGTACTACTACCTCCAGACTGGAGCAGCAAGGATGAAATGCTATATCGGTCACACTTTGAACCAGTTCCCAAACACACCATGACAGGGAGGAGAGGAGAGATGTTATGATTATTTGTGCATTGTTGTCTGGGGGTGGCAATATTATTATTACCGCCCCAGTGGTTCAGTAGCCCTATATTGAAGCCAAGCACGTGGTGGATTTATTATAAGTGAGTGGATCACGCTATTCGCCAGGGAATAAACCCAGGCTTGTATTAACTTATGGTGTTTATTATACCCATTGTAAGCGTGTAATATCGCCGTCCCATGCTCGGCTCCAGGGATCGCATGCCTCTCCAGGCTGAGTCCCCGTGTTCGGATCAAGTATGCCTGACCAGCGAAGGCCACTGATCCACGGCCCGCTCTCCGAGTGATTGATTGATATCAGATCAGGGAGTCAGGCGGATACTGGCACTTACCCCGCCCTCTGCCTCCCCTCTCCCCTCAACACACCCAGTCCCACACTGGAACCAACGAGAATCCAAGAGCTATACAATTTTTGCTGGAACTGCCGAGTTATAGTTATAAGCTCCATACACGCCTTGGGCAAGAGATCAACGGACATGTTGCCCTTCCAGAAAAATTGCGTGCTACCAAGTGAAAATTGTACTTGGCACACCTGGCACAAATGCGCTTAGCACGGACCAAACTACCTCTATGATAATAGCAGCAGCAATTCGCTCTGGGTACGTTGCCACAAGTAAGGGGACCTTTTGGCACTGGCTGCTTTGAGAGTATGACCGCTATGCTGTGTGGAGCCAGGTTAATTTCGCAGCATGGATCAGATCACCACGACTTGCCCGAAAATGGATCAGGTCACTGATACTTTCCCAATAAGCCACACTAAATACTAGTGCATGGGATCAGTATGACTCAAGGAACCTAATGTTCAACACACAGAACAATTGGTCAGTCAAAAGGGACTGTACGACCCAAGAAACCTAACATAAGAGACACAACTATTGCTAAAGTGGACTGTATGACCAAATTAAGGAACCTTAACTATAACACACAGAACAATAATTGCTGTACAGCCCAATGAACTTAACATACAACACACAGAGCAGTTTATTGGCCAAAGAGCACTGTACGGCCCAAGGAACCTAACATATAACACGTAGACAAATTGGTCAAAGAGGACTTTACGACCCATGGAACATACCTAACACATAACTTAGAATTGATCAGTGACGGTGACAGTCAAAGACCAAGGAATGTACCATATAACGTACATAACTATTGGTCAGTGAAAGTCGGCTGTACAATCCAAGGAACCTAACCTATAACATAGAAAAATTGCTCAAAGTGGAGTGTACGAGCCTAGGAAACTAACATAAAACATACAGAAAAATTGAATTGCTCAAAGTTGATTGTACGGCCCAAGGAACCTAACATATAGCAGGCAGAACTATTGGTCAGTCAGAGTAGACTTTATGCCCCACAGAACCTAACACAAAACTCAGAACAATCAGTCAGTCGAAGTGGACTGTACGACCCAAGGAACCTAACAGACAGCACTCGGAACAAGTCGATCAATCAAAGCATACTGTATCAATACATTGCAATGGCTGGACTCAGTATTAGGAGAAATTCAGAAAGGCACACCTCTCTTGACCACCTGGGCTCTGACATTTAGCCGTGGCTACTGAATGTGACCAAACACAAGAAGACATCACAATCCGGCCCGACAAGGGGCAGCGGGCCTAAATTTACGACGACTTGTGACACTTGGCGTTTTTCCGCCTTAACCGCAGGAGCTGTCGTTATTAACTCAGTCCCCCATCTAGGCTTCGTAATTGGCGCTTATGTGCAATTATTAGGATCGTTTCGAGCACGGCGGCGCAGCTGAGGCCTGAGAATGGATCTCACTATAGACGGCTACTGAGAAAAGAGGGATCGGCATCTGTTGTGCATTTGGGTCCCTTTTTTTCTCCAGACTGGACTATTGAAAGGTTGAGTTAGGGAGGATTCTCCAGCATTAAAACGTGGATGGTGGTGGTGGTGGTGGTGGCTGTGGTGGTGGTGCTGGTGGTGCCACGCGAGCTGTAATAATAGAACAATTGGGGAAAGAAGCTGGTAGTTTGGTGGTGGGTGGTGCCTCCAGTAGAAGTGGTGGTAGAGGTAGTACCCACTGGAGTTTGACTACAGGAGCAGGAGGAGTTATAAGGAAGGGACCGTATGTATATCAAGCATGGAATGTGCGAGTTATTCCAGACTATTTGGATTAAAGTACTCCCAGGACGTATATGCAAGAAGTCCTCAAGTACCATGGATTTCCGATGCTGCATTGAGCAAAATGGAATAGCCTCCCTAACAATACAGGATGTCAGTAACTACACGTATAACATTCATTTGATTTACCGGTGTTTAATGAATATCAAATGAACAATCCAGTCACCTAATTGGGATCGGATCACAATTAAATGAAACTAGATCCTTTGGCAATGTCTATATTTGTCCCAGCTGGGGAAATAGTTCGTGCCATTCTACAATTAAACCACAAGCTCTATACAAGCTAGAACAATACAACACCAAATACCTCATGTCTGGATTAAAAAGCGCCCAGCGGTGAACAATACCTATCTCAGAATGGAGTGACTGGCTCTAACACATCGAGGGTCCCCTCTGTCAAAGTCCACAAAGGCCCTGTGTTTTTATTTTTTTACCTAGTAGAGTTGGTGGACCCCATTCCTCACAATAGATTGCTGGAAGCCCAGGCGCCCCCGTCGAGGCTACGAGGCCGACGACACGTGGCCCAGGAGGGGCGTGGCCGATGGGGGCGTGGTCAAGGCAGGGGGCGTGGCCAAAGGAGGCGTGGCCAAAGGGGGCGTGGCTAAGGGTGTGGAGGCCGGTGTGGCCAGGGAGATGACCGGCCCCTACCCTGGAGGGACCGGTCAGTGTCCAGGGATGACCGGTCCGGTTGACCATTTCCCCGGCTATGAGCGGGACCCTGGAGGAGGCCCCGGCTGGACCACCCTGGAGCCGGACCTGAGGGGTTACACCCTGCCCCGGGGTAGTCACCCGACCATCCCGCCCGAGTGTTTAATGCTGGAGGATGGTGTAAGTGGCTTTCAATACGAAAACCAATGTTGTCAGCTAAAACAATATAATCTTATATTATCATTTGTTGGGGGAGAAGTGTGTTTGTTTTTGTTCTCTTTTTTTAGATGGGAAATCATAGGGAGTCAATTTTGCTGCACATGAGATTTTCCATACACTGTAGCAAACTCAGTTATAGAATCAGAAAAAGAGCAGAGTCTACAACGTTTAATAAACCGTGCATTATAGTGTAGAGAAATGCCTGATAATCCAATGGGTGAATATCATATAATAATTAAATATGCGAATACATTGGTAGAGTGCTTTCTTCGTAAACACACTTACACAAAACACTCTCTTGCAGGCCTACCATTCTGAAGAAAGAAAAAGTCTTTGCCTCTTCTTATACAATCATCACGCGATGCCTATCCTTAACATAGGACATCCCGTGATGGTTCACACTTAACCATTGTTTCCCATTTTCCCTGCAGTTTTCCGACCCATTGACGGTCCACATTTAACCATTCTTCCTCCCTTTTCCTGCAGGGTTCCTACCATGCTGTCCATTGAAAGTTCCCATTTAACCCTTGTTTCCCCTTGTGCCTGCAGGGTTCCTATCCATTGACGGTTCACATTTAACCATTGTTTTAATCATTATTTCCCCTTGTTCCTGCAGGGTTCCGACCCGTTGATGCAGACAGCGCGCGGCAAGCTGCAGACACAACGCTCCAAGCTCAATGACCAGATCAACCGGGAGCTGCGGCTTCGGGCCGGCGCCGAGAACCTGTACAAGTAAGTCTTTTTTTGTATACATGGAACCTGGGTCAGCGTTTAAAAAAAGTTTGTTTCCTAGCGCCATTTTTCTGCCGACTGAAAATATTTCTCTAAACTGTTTGCTAACATTCTCTTTTCTGAAAAAAAAAACAATAAAAAATACTCCTCCCCAAAAAAAGAAAAACCGACAAAATAAATAACATAGAGTAAAAGTTCTAGCCGATCTCTGGACAAGAAACAAACTTTTTTTTTTGTAAGGTTAGGAATGCATGTTGGCTATATTGACAAGCCCATAATCCCAAGGAAGAATTTGAATCCCCCAGGACAAACTGTTACAACTAGCACAATTTTCAGTAGTTAATCTAAAGTACCTTTAGGTATTCCACATAACTTTTCAAAAATAGTGAGTCTTTTCCCCACTTAGGGGAGGTGTATGATTATTTCACGGTGAAGGTTACGCAGAAGTGAATAACAAACACCTTATAAATTAAAACAAAATGTATTTTCGTGTACCTTCGTCTTCACCTGGACCTTGAATGTTTTATTCTACAATGAGAGCGAAGGTGCCATCAGGTATATGATTTTGTTGTGGTAACAGTTAATTTCAATACAAAAAAAAAGAATTTGTAGATGGTATGTTAAATTGTTTTTACTCTTTGCAGGGCGACGGCGAACAAGAAGCTCCGGGAGACCGTCGCCTTAGAACTGAGTTATGTGAACTCCAATCTGCAGCTCCTCAAAGAAGAGTTGGCAGATCTCAACAGTTCAGTTCTCATCTATCAAAATGACAGGTCAGTAGAATTCTTTCATAAAAATATGTACTTTATACAGATAGTTTAATGAAATATCCTCGTGAAATGTATCAACACACCAATAGTCTTTTCTGAGAAGTACAAAAATAGAAAGGTACATCGGACAAAGTTGCACATGTCGTGTCATATTTATTTGTACAATTTTGACACACACTTTTGAAGATAGGGAACATAAACTAAATCATGATATGCTTTGGCCTTTAAAAAATGTTACATCTCATTATTTTGCAGTGCCATCAACAGTGTTCCCATGTTACCACTTGGTCTCAAAGAGACGAAAGAAGTGGACTTTAACCACGTATTTAAGGTATCCATCCCCACTCATTTTTCTTGATATCAGCCAAAACAAACTGACATACAAAATGTTTCAATAGCCCAGGGTTTCAAACTGTAAGGCTAGTTTATTGATGACAGAAGTAATTTCCAATTATGAAAATCGTCCTTAGAGAGAAGGATAGATTTGATATGTTGCCAATATTGATTAATGTAAAAAGGGCCCTTGCATTGTCTGTATTCATGAGGAAAAATTCGCTAGTTACTTCAAGTGTTAATTATGACATTCTTATTTTCTTCAAGGAATATATCTCATCACATTATCACGAAGACAGCGAATTGTATGACTCTGAGATTCAGGATTTGTGCGACATCAGACAAGTAAGTGTTCATTTTAAAAACAATTAATTTGCCACTCGAGTATTCATAGGTAACACTATTGAGCTATAGGACTGACGTCTTTCCCATGCTATTATCATAGCAAAAATAGCTTAGTTTATATCAAAAGATTACTATACAATAATATCAAAAGAGCTAAGGTTTGACGGAAAGGCACTACCTAATATAGACAATCGATGCCCATCGGAGGCAATAAATTCCTTGACTTTTGTTTAGATTTCAAGATTTGTTTTAATTTCTACTTTTTTAATTATCCCAAAAATTTCTGTTTTTCCAGGCATGTCGAACCCCGGTGCGAAACGAGACGGGAATCCAACTGCTGTACGAGTATTACAACCACCTCTACTTCGTAGAAAAACGTTTCTTCCCTCCTGACCGAAGTCTAGGACTATACTTTGAATGGTAAGTACGACCACTGTATGGTAATAACATTATATTGACTGTAGCTTTTAAAGATGTTGATCTAAAGAGCCAACTAGTGAAATAATTTGTAAATGAATGATGCAAAGGTTTTGTAAATAGATGATGAGAAGAATTCCAGCTGAGATATTATTAATCTTTAATGCTTATCAAATTACGACATTTATTCAATTTTTATATCAAAACCAAATTTCTTCCTCAGGTACGATTCGTTAACGGGAGTCCCCAGTGCTCAGCGGACGGTGGGCTTTGAGAAGGGCAGCACTTTGTTCAATATAGCCGCCCTCTACACACAAATAGGGGCCAGACAGGTACGTAATACTTAGTAATTGTATATAAAGCTAATTCAGTGCGATGCGGTATCGGCAAAGCCTTAAAGTACAAACAAAATGCAACATAGAGTTATATTTGAATAAAGTTTCATTTGATTATTTTTATAAAAATATATAACATATGGAGCATTCTTTGAAATTAAAATTGATTTGGTACCTTTTGCCATTCTATAGGACCGAACGAAGTTGGATGGGGTAGAGAAGGGCATTGACTGTTTTCAACGAGCGGCAGGCGCCTTCCAATACCTCCAAGACAACTTCAGTCATGCACCCTCCATGGACCTCCAACCACCCACCCTCACAATGCTCATACAACTCATGCTGGTGAGTGTTCATCATCTAACATTACAAATTGCAATACCAGATTTATATAAGATTGCACCATTCAGGCAATTGCTACAAGCTTTAATAAACGGAAATAGTGACATAATTACACGCGTCATAGATTAATAACCTGATACATTTGATTATGTTCTACTTTTCAAAATATGAAACGTGAAAGTAAACTCAGTAAGTGTACAAGTTGATAATGACACCATATTTATATCTTTACCTCATTATAAAAAAACGTTTTAACAGAGAAATAAAGATAGTTTAAGAAAAAAAATAGCAATATATACAATTTATGTAATCAGTAATGTGAGGTGACAACGAGTTGAATAACCCAAAACTTTGGTTTTGTCATTTCCTCCAGTCTCAGGCCCAGGAGTGTATCATGGAGCGGGCCATGCTGGAGAAGCCGCCCAGCAACATCCAGGGTTACCTCCAGGCGGCGCAGGAGGCGGCCAAGGTGAGTCGAGCTAAGCAGGCTGAAATATGAGATTCCATATAGATAATTGAATCGGTGCTCGGTAACCTTAGACTGATGAAAATAGGTAGTGGCCATTGAGAATGATTGTGCATATTTGATTTCAAATCAAACTTATTGAAAAATACATTGATTGATCAAAATTGGTTTTAAAAAAAAGAAAGAAAAAAAAAAGTTTAATGTTGTACCAATGTCTCACAACTATCACTATTAAAAAATAAATCAATGAGAAATCAATGAGGCGCTGCTATATTAATCTAGGTGCTCCGAAAGAATGCATTCAAAAATACATGTATGTGTGCCGACAGTACGTTCAGCACAGCAACTACGCTTTATCATCCATCTTGTAATGCACCGAAACCCGTATGACCATTATGCAATAACACCACAACTATATCATCATTATTATGAATCAATGTTATTCATGTTTTTATTATACCATTAGTATTATTCAGTATTAACCGTTGTTCCCTCAGGTGGCGGAGATGTACGCCATGTGTCACGGCGTGATGCGGGAAGAACCCATCAAGGATTACGTCCCACCCTCCTGGGTGTCCATGGCCGAGGTCAAGTCGCAGTACTTTACGTCCCTAGCCCACCACCACACCGCCACCGCCATCATAGACCTCAAAGGTGAGTCATTCAAATTTAAAGGTTAGGAATCCAAAAAAAATTTGTTATGTATTAAGGAATAGAGAATTGTAAGTATTAATATCTATTAAAGATTACTTTGGAAAGAGATTGTGACTGGTAGTAATGTGAAAGATCAGTTTGGATATTCAGTATGTAGAATATCTATCGCAGGATTCATTTTTACAGTAGAAAAATATCAAATCTGTGTAAAACTGTGAACAATAATACAAAAATAGATTGACTTGAAAATAACCAATGTATCAAATACAGTTGATCAGGTGTTGTTTGCAAAGAAATGTAATATTTAAATTTTAATCGGGAAAATTATCTCTGCTTGTTCATGTCACAGATCCAGAAGTCTCTGATTTGCGGGAAAAGTTCGAAAAAGTGCACATCGAAATGAACGGGACCCCATCTCATAGTACCTCCAGAGCCATAGAAACATTCACCGACAGAAAAACTTTAGGTAAAGTATATTCCCATCGCTCAGATATTACCTGCGAAATATAACAGTAATCTTGCTACTAACCAATAATAAAACTACCTGTTCAGTAGACGTGATCTCTTATGATTACCTTCAGGAGAACGCAGACAATTGCATTCTGTATTTTCAATTAGGTGTAAAAACTATATTATTCGATATACATTCTCACAACCATGTTTAAAGAATGAAATTTAAACCATAAAATTGAAAAATCAAAATCAAAATCCGATACATAGATTTTTTTATAACACCATCAGATTGGTTAAGATAAGAGCATAGATATTTGTTCTATATAGATGTTTTAGATATTTCAATGATAACAATTTTAAATTGATAACCAAATGGCGCCAATCCACTTTGAGTAGCGTTACATCATCTCCATAGCGTATATAGCTCCTTCAAAAACTAACCTACACTCTCTCCCCTCCAGGTAAGGCCCACCTCCGTCAGTCCATCCTGTGTCTGGAGGAGGCCATGAGTCTACACAGTCACAGTAAACAGCTGCGGCGGATCGACACTTTCCAGGACATCCTGCGAGCAGCTCACGACCAGTCACTCCTCCAGTTCTCGGCCCTGGAGGAGGAGGACGACTTCTCAGAACTCATGTCAGCGCCCCCTATCCGTCCTCATTCAACATATATTGTGACGTCCGTACAGCCCGACTTCGCCAAGTATAAGGTGGATGACCTGTTTAGGAACCTGGTGAGTTCTGGATTCTTCTTCTTTTTTTTCATATTTGAAAGAATTTTTATGGTTTCGTTTTTACGGTAATACTCCTTGGATTTTCTAACTGAACGTAAATGGTAGTAATATGAAGGAGGTGGCGAAGTGTTAGTGATCACAGAAATAAAAGCCACATAAAAGGTAGAAAAATGATCTGCCATGAGTGGTGACAGTTTAAGCTTAGCCTATCTAAAAATCTTAAATCAATTTTAAACTTGGTCTCTGAAATTTGTATCACCCTCTGTAATAGGTGACCGTGATAATTATCGATGCAAGTTGACGGCTAAATATTTACCAAGGGGTCCACCTGATGAGTTACATCCCTTTTTGGTAGCATAAATATGCCTAGAAACAATAAGCAATCATAATAATCGCACAAAATGCATTTGTAACAGGATAAGCGCAGGGCGTTCAATTTCATATTAGCAACATCCCATAGGTGTTACATTACGCGATGCATTATCCCCACTCTAATGTACTGATATTTTACATAAATAATGACATTAAATCACATTTAACCCTCCTCCTCCAGGGTCTCCTGGCCATCTTTTCGGCCCGCCACTCGTGGACGGCGCCCCGGGAGCTGGTCCTCCGGCGGGACCTGGGCCAGGACTACGGCTTTAGTGTCAGGGGGGACTCGCCCGTCATCATCGCCATGGTCGAGGACGGCAGTCTAGCCAGTGTGAGTATACTAAGCCTCTAAATTATAGAAATAAATTGAAAACCTATTGATATTTCTCGGTAAAAATATTGTTATTTTAGGAAATGAACATAATATATTTCAGTTTTGCTAAAGAGAAGAATGTAATAGCTTTGCTGGTTTTAATCCTGTGTTGAAATGTAATAGTTAAAAAGGTTGATATTTGATCATTTATGACTTAGGTAATAATATAATGTGAGGTATATTAATTAATAACTGTTAAAAGATAAAACAAATTGGTATCTAAAAGGATGTATAACAAGTGTGCATAAATTAGTAACGCATCAAATTCAAATGCTCCATATGCTGTGTGATATCGCAACAAAATTGCATTTAATGAACCGCCTATGATGTTCATGTACCTGTACCAAAAACGTAATATGTTGTTTTCATTAAAACCATCAACATAAATCTAACTCGTTCATGTTTTATTTTTCTTCAGAGATCGGGTATGAAGATTGGTGACTTCCTGGTGGGTGTGGAGGAGAGAGACGTTAAGTGGAGTAAACACGATGAGGTGGTACAACTCATCCGAACAGCCGGCCTCAGTCTTCGGCTACGGGTCGTAAGCCCGATCGACCGCAACTACCTAGACCCCAGCCAGGGACCGAGCGGTAGTGACTCACCTCGCTCTCGGAAAGAGTCAACAGAAAAAGAAATGGGATTAAAACAAAAGAAAGAAAAGGATGAAAAAAGTGGTTCATCCTGGACGTTAAGGCGAAAAGGGGGATCAAAGGAAAAACAAAGTAAAAGTTTGGTCAATGGGGATAGGTGAGGGTAAAAATGTTTTGTGTATGGACTACCCAGGCTTTCCGTGGTGCATGTGTACAGTTGTTATAAGTCTTGTTGATAGCCTAATGTAAATATAAATCAGTATTCCCTCCATGACATTTCGTGTAATGTGATTTCTGTAATTAATTGACGGTTGTTAGAAACTCAGATTGTGCGACAAAATGTGAGTTAAATGTTTCTTTAGTTAGCTAGAAAAAGAGTACTACATGACGTGTTTCCTTCCTGATATGAGATTATGTCAACCTTATGTGGGTGCAACTAATTATTTTCCTTCCTGGATTCCTTCTATTGTAATAAAAAGGTGAAATCTTTATTATAATCTTGCCAGCTGTGTGCAACACATATTGTGGTCAGACTCTTACCTGTTTCTTTACTTATGGTTTTAACTGTGAACAATGAAGTGATTGTAAATAGTGTACAGTTGTATTTAGTTTATTCTAGCTATGTTGGGCAAAGTCGTACAAAGGAATCAGTTAACATATTGGAATAGCATAGAAATGACAAAACTTTGTATAAAACAAAGCAGAATTGATATCTCTCTCAGCCAACTGGATCTTACCCGGCTTCGTATAGAAAATCAATTTTTTGACGATACAGATGATCAAGCGTTTCAAGACGGTACCTGTTTAGGTAGCAAAGAAATACCTTACTTATACATGACATACTGAAATATCAAAAGAAAAGCATGACTTCAATATAATATATAACTTTGTAAAGTTTTCTATTTATTTATGAGCCTATATCTTAAGAGTATTACAATTAAGGATGAAGGAAAGCTTATCTTGTAAGCTTATAAAGGTGCTTTATGTGTGCGAGAAGCAGTTGCTGTGCACATTGTATTATCCGAGAATTTTGTAAATATCGTCCATCTTCCACCTGTCGTTGTATTTAGACAGATTATCAAGCATAATACATGCATTAATCAATAACAGATGGCAAAATGTACTTGTAATGTATCAGTGCTGAACGTATGCTCAGTGAGTGTATCTACAACGAACTGGAGGTGCCAAGTAGAGAAAGCAATAGTCATGCGGTGGTCATAGATAACAATGTTATACTGTATGCTCAAAGCAGAAAATTAACCTTCCATACCGCGGCGCTACTTTTATGTTGTGACAAATGATATTGTATTTGTACGTGTAGAGGAAGACTATTGAAAGAGGGCATGAAATGATCATGGAATATTAATTGGCCAAATTGAAAATGTAAAGGACCCATATCTTGCTAAAGAAAGTTATGATAATCGGACGAAATTGATAAGATAGACTTCAGAAAGGAAAACCCTTTCATTAGGGATGTGCAATATGTAAATTTAACCAAAGATTTTGTAGAATTTCAGTACAGTATTCCGTATTCTATCAAATAAAGGGTTGGCGAATTATCAAATTTTGTCGAAATATTCTTTCATATGAGAATGAGAAGTGGTATGTTGTTCATGCAAAAGATAATTATTGTAGACAGGTTTCCTATATTAATATTAGTTCATTATTGCATTTAAACGGATTCAGTGTCGGAGCAATGGAGCTGTCATTTAACTTTTGAGAATTCTCTGGGTTCATTTCACCACACACACCAGCTCAGTACATGTATGTAGATCAATATTGTATAAAAGAAAAATTCGAAATTGACGTATTCACCGAATGTGTAGTTCATACTAACACAGGATTATCTAGTCTACAGTGTTCAATGCACCTTTTCATATTGGAATTGACAGGTTTCTTAATCATTAAATATGGTTCACTTATATTATTATTTACTTTTGTTATTCTATTTAAAATGTTTCCAGCTTATTAAAACGTAAAATCAAGTTTGCGGCATTATTAGATCAATCACGATTTTTCTTTCTTTTTTTTCTGTCATAGATTCCTGTATAGTTGGTTAGATACACCTGAATTTTAAGTTCTATGGAGCGAATTGAGCAGCAATATATGACCAATAAAATGATACAAATGGAATGGTAGCTTTCTGTCTTCATATATTATTACTTTTTGGTTCGTCACTTTGACTACTGATGTATTGAAAATGAAAAATAAATAAATGTTTAATTATAGAGTTTAGGATATTTATGAATGTATATAGTCTAGACCCTTCTCATTAGTGTCGCGCCCTGCTAGTGATGCACATGTACGTGTCTGAACTAATGCGTTGGGATATGGTTCCTTTTAGAACCAGACCAAGTTTTCGGTGCAACGCTTCTATGGGAGGGTTCATTGAGACTCGTGAGAAAAGTGTATCATAGTTGTAAAATACCTTTTTAATGTAGGTCTAATAACCAAGTTTCTAGATCTAAGTGTTGTATGATTATCTTGGATCATACAACAATACAATTTGAACCAAAAGCAAAGCTGAAAAAATCGAAATAGGCATATGATTTATAAGTAGACATGACGGTTGCTAATTGAAAATGAACAAAATTAATCGAGATCTAGATCTATTCATTAAAATAGATATTTATTGCTACAAATTGTGAGTTAGATCTATCAATATTTTGACCAAAAGATGTCTCTGGCTTAATCAGTTTGTGAAGTTTGAAGTAGGCCTCTCTGGAGAATATTGTTGAAATAGGCATTTTCATCACTACCGTCATAGAGATTTATTTTATATATATTTTTTTTATAGATCTATTATGTATGTCTATGCTACCGTACATGGGATAATGGAAATATAGATCCACATACAGGGGTATTATAGGAATAACCTCAGTTTTTTTTAGGCCTACATGTTCATTTTTATTATGGTTCATTTCAACGTGTCAAAATGATAATATTAGAAAAAAATTTCTTTGAAAATTAATAATTAGGTCTTGGGGGGGGGGGGGGGGGGGGTATGGGCCTAATTAGGTCTTGGGGGGGGGGGGCATAGGCCTGTCTCCACTTGAAAACTATTATCACATTTGTGATGGATTATAAAGTTAGACTATGTAGAAGAACATAGTTTTATTAGACTCTACACTGAAACAAACTCAGAGGGCTAGTTGCGCCCAGGCTCATAATAGTATTTCAAGCAAGGACCTGAGCTGCACCGCGCGGGAACGCACTCAAACAAGACTAGTGCTGCCATCTGGTGTGAATAATTTGAGGACGTAGCAATCTTCACACAGGAGTCAAGAAAGTGAGGCCTGTTTACACCGGAAGTCCACCGGCAAATGGTAAGACAACGTGCAACAAACTTAAAATTACTTATTAAACTAATTTTGACTGATATTTGTAATTGTTTTCACACTTCTTTACTGTTATTTACTTAAGATCGTGCACAGAGCAGGTTTTCACGTAATTTCCTTTTGAAATAAAGGTCCAGACACCACGGTCTGACTCTGAGTGAGGCTGGGTGAGTGAGTGCCAACAAATGAACAATGCCAATGGCAATGGCAGTGGCAGCTGTAGTGTAGACTGTAGATCTACCCACGGTGCCAACAGGCAACAGTGGATCTAACTCACAGTCACAGTCACACACTGTCTTGTAGGTGTGTCTACTGTGACTGTTGAGTGATTCAATATCAGGGTGCAGGTATCCAAAGGTCTTATTTTGGTTTTGCCATTTCATTTGTAATGTCTATTGTTAATTAAGTTAGTCTAGTTTTAAGAAGCTTAAAAGATGACCAACTAGATCTACAAACTAATAAAGTGTCATGGCCCATGCTTCTACGGTTTGTGTTCTATGTGCTAATGTGGGCTCCTTGAGTGGAAGCAGGGACTGTATAACTGCACGACACTTCACTCCACTACTGGAAAATCCCCATTGTGTGCATTGTTCAGTCGCGAGCCTAAAACAAAATTTCCGATCTCTTCTGAGGGAAAGAGGGAGGATCAGGAAATGCGCAAAAAGGATGCGAGCCAAAAAGCAAAAATAAAGGAATATGCCAACTAACGGAGACATGCAACAAAGTGCGACCTAAACCCAGGAGACACAGTGCTAGTAAAACAACCAAAGCACAATACGACATCACCATATGACAGTAGTACTAACCCATATGTTGTGGCAGCACGAAAAGGGACCATGGTCACAGCTCAGCACAAGAACAAACAATTCACCAGGAACAGTTCTCATTTCAAGCATGTCAGTGACAACCACATAGGAGATAACAGCTCAGAGGACAAAAGTGACATTGTGATAATGCGAAAAACCTTGACGCTACCCATGCCACCTGAACACACTCAGACTGCAACTGGACTGATACCAGAGAACACTGCAGATAACTAGATCTACTTTATCCTGCAGACTCCGCCTAGACCACCAGCTGTGCAAAGAGCTCCTCCGAGCTCTGTGCCCAGACCTGTACCTAATCCACCACTAGCACAGGCGAGACCGCATAGGGCATGGCATGAGCCCACCTGGATGAGATATTATGTTAATAAGTAACAGGACAAAATAATCCCTTTGTGTTAGAGGCATTTAACAGGGATGTCTACCCTTGCCTCTTTGTTTCGGTCAAGTTATAGTACATTTGAGAAGTTAAAGAGTATAAGATACATGCCTTTAATACTACTGTGACTTTATATATACTATGTTATATGTTCATGTGTTCAAAGACTAAAAGACCAAAGACTGCTTGAAGAGTGAAGGTGTCAGAGACAGTATAACTAACTATCATACTAAAGTTATATTATCTCCCATCTATAGACACTCTAAATAGTATTTATGGTTCATAACCAAAATGGAAGAGATGTAGTGTCCATTACGGTAATATTTGAAATATGTGTATTGAGACCTAAACGGATGTATTAAACAATGGGTGTAGACCCCTAAAATTGACACGGCCCTTTTTTGGCTTACCGACATGCTACATAGCCTATTCTTAAATTCGACAGGACGACATGGCCTATTCTTAAATTCGACAGGGCGACATGATCAATCCTTAAATTCGACAGGGCGACATGGGGACCCCCCATCAGCACCCCCTAAACACTCACGGTAACAGCGACGATCCTAATCACATGGAAGTTCTGAGTTTGGTTCTCTTTCATTTTTCCTAAAACAATCTCAAAACATTACAGCATTTATAAGGCTAGGGCCTCTAGTAGATCTAGGTCTTATTTTAGGTCAAGAGGTTTTGTTTATTTTTTGGTCAATCTGAAAAGATCTTCAATATTTCTTTTTTTTTTCTGTCTTTTCTATCTTTACCTCTTTCTATGACCGATCTCTGTACTTAACTTTATACACAGGAATATTACCTATTGTATTATTGTAGTGCACTGTATTTTGGTGTCAATGCATTTCTGTTTGACCAAGTCGTAGTATGTAAGAGCCAACGCTCATGTCCATGCCATGTATCCTCTCAGCAATATTGTGCAATAAAGAAATAATAGAAATAATAATCCAGCAGTGTGGTTAGCCAGACTTTAAACTACCCAAAGAAACAAACAAAAATCCAGCAGTTATAATAGTCAATATTCCTACGGTTAAACTACAGATTTATATAGCTCTAAAGATCAAATACATAGTCTGTACATGTTCTATAGCATCTGGTCATATCTGTCGACGTGGAATTTTATTAGCTTATTTTAAATATTTCTTATTTTGATTCAAGGCATGATGGCGGCTGTTCCAACAGAGGCAACTTCGCTCAAGCTCCTCAAGCAGGGAGCGGAGGCCAAACTTTATGTTGGGGAGTTTCTTGGTAAACCTGTGATCGTCAAAGAGAGGTTTAAGAAAGGTTACCGTCATCCAAGTCTCGACAAGACGCTCACAGCACAACGAACCAAGTCCGAGGTCCGATCTATGATGAGATGTCGCATGAACGGTAGGCACAGATGATAAGTCCCAAGAAAAACTCAAAGTTGATGAAATGTCTATTAGAGCTAGATCTATGTAGGAATAGGTTCACTTTTTAACATAATTTGACCTGAAAACCTTTAAAAGTGAAGCCACTCAAAGATATATATATATAAAATAATTTAAAGGGGAGTTATAAAGGGAATATTAAGTAAAGATAAAGTTACCACTCAATATATTTCTATACGAATAGAGCTTTCGGACTAGATGTACTATGATCAAGCCAGTAGCCCCTGTTAAACAAATTTACGATCATATAAGACTAGTAGGACCTACTGCATGGCACTTGTTCATTTTCATTTCTATATTTTACTCTAACGAAATAAAGTATGTTGATTTTAAAACCTAGTATAGGGGTCTAGCCTATATCGAAAATCATAATTGAAAATTACTATTTCAAAATATCGGGAATTGAATGTAAGAAATGTAAGAAATGAATATCAATAAATATATGCACAAGAAAAAATATGATAAAAAGAGATGTTTTTATTAATATTCCAAATTGTAAGTTACACATTAATCATTTAATCTAATTAATCCAACCTCAGGGATTGCGACGCCTGCCGTGTACTTCGTGGACCTGGTGAACCACAAGATCTACATGGAGTACCTGGCCGACAGTCAGACCGTTCGGGACTACATCCGAGAAGTCCAGGCCATGCCTGACGCCGACCAACAAGCTCTCCTCCGGCCCCTAGCCGAGAAAATCGGCCAGGTCCTCGGCAAAATGCACGAGCGGAACATCATTCACGGAGACCTAACCACCTCCAATATGCTCCTACGGGGAGGTGTTGATGATGGTGCCTCAGGAGAGGTGGTGATGATAGACTTTGGTCTGGGGTACATTGATAATGTGGCCGAGGATAAAGGGGTGGATTTATACGTACTGGAGAGGGCTCTTCTCAGTACACACCCCAACACGGAGTATGTGTTTGACGTACTACTGGACACTTACAACAAGACTTACGGCAAAGGATCGGCCGAGGTGATCAAGAAATTTGAAGAGGTCCGCCTTCGCGGCAGGAAAAGGACTATGGTGGGATGAGGAGAAAGGGGAGGAATTGCTGTTGTTTATTTAGTAGTAGTGCTTACCAATTGATGCATTCGCAAATTCAATTTGTAATTCAGATTTTAAGATCCCGACATTCATTATTAGGCACCGGGGCGTCGCTTTTTTTGTGCTAACATTAAGCTCGTTTTTATTCTCCTCTTGGCAAGGAAATATTAAACGTAAAACATACTGCATTAAAGTAGTAAAATGTGTTTACGAGAGGATTCAAATTAAATTTGATTGAACACTAAATCAAGCAATGGTTTTGTGATTTTACTAATACCTACTTTCTTCTTTCATACTTGACGTACTAATCTTTTAAATCGTCTGATTTACTGCCACAAATACAAATTCTTTTCCTGGGCAATAAATTGAATGCTAAAATGAAAACACAAGACGGCCAGTTGTGTGAGTTATAGACACATTCTCTATTGACATTAAAATAATTATGTACAAGGTTTCCAAGGCAGTAGCTTCACAAAGAAATAGAGGAGTTGCCCTCTAGTTTTCAGTGTCTAGCTACCACGACCACCATTTAACGATTGACCCATCTGTAAATTCTGTTCTATGACGACTCTTATTTGTGTATCCACCACATGTCAATCTGCAAAAATCTCCAATAATAACAGGTAGCACAAAGAAAACTAGGTCTCTCAGTGGTTGCTATTTAAAACACTGGCTGTATTCACGGATATATTTTTCCTGAATTGGTACAACCTTGGTAGCCAAATGGCATTCTGTTTTTCTGAAAATATACCTTTGAGTAGTGTTTACTATGTAAGGGCCTTGAATCAAAAGCTTGGCGGTTGACAAAGTTTACCAAACGATAACTGATCTTCCAATATAAATTCACAGCTCGATTCTTGTAAGTTGATACATAGCAATTCGAATACAGGTTTTACTTGCGAATACAATCAACGTACTCACATCGTCGTTCATACACTTTGGTGTGCTACACTTATTTTGTGTCATCGAGACATAATGCAAATAGCCAATCCGCAGCTATATCAGGTAATACAGTTGGTACGAAATGTTGACAGTACACAAACTTATTCTTTTCACATGATTTGTCTTAGCAGTAATTCGAAGCCTAAAGGCAAGATGGATTAACAAAGAACCATTCTACAAAATATCGTTTTAACCTTGATAATAACCTTATTTCACCGACTCTCTGCAACGTGTTTCTCGAGTAAAATGATATACAACTTTGTAGCGTATTAATTTAAGTATACGAATATTTAACCCCATGCAAGGTCTATTCATTCATCGATGGTCAACTTCATGCGATTTGAAAAGCATAAATACTGACTTCTCTAAGCCCAACACACAGTATTATCCGCCACAAAACAAGAGTATAAACTGACCTGCAGAACGTTATTCTTCGTATCAAAAATGCTGTGGCTATATTAAAACCTTAGGGAGCCAAAACCAATGTTGTGTCAAAATATGACAACATTTTGCAAACTCAAATAACTATAAAAATACACTCTAAGAGTCTTATCTTTAGCCATTGGTACAGTATAAATCATGTTAATTAACTATAATGTTGCTTGAATTCCAAAATACTGATGTCATCCTATGCCTGAAGACAGCAATGTTTGTAAACAAACCAATTTTGGTGGGTCACCAAAATTGACTGGGGACATGTTTTAATGTATTTTGATGTAGTTTAAGTCTGTATTCACAGCCAATACTTTACCACTGGCCTAGGTTATGGCAATAGAATATACATTTCAATAGTCAACAGAATTTGCAAATTTTGACCCTACATTGCTTTTGGCTCTGTTTAACTGTGCTGATTCACGAATGGTGACACCTTGCCTCTGATTTGTTAGTCCTCTCCATCTGAGATCACCGGATTTGTAAATATGATTCTCAGTGTTCAATATCATAGCATAGTACACGTATTATGCACACTATTCTCTGCATATAATGAAAGAAAACCGGGACAGCTGTTTCAGATAACAGTGACGTGCTAGCGTCTACAAGCCCTAAACCAAAGTGACAGTAGCCTAAGCAGTGTGCAGTCTTTTTCTTGAAAATAGTATTTATTCAGCTTTGATTTCTAATGACAAGATATTTCCATTGGTATCTGCACTTGTACCTTAAAATAACATTCTCAATTTGACACAACACCTCACTTAAATCATTCTAGAATTAAGTGATATTTTATAATATTCACCATTGCCCCAATTCAAAAGCGTCCTACTTCTAAAGATGTGACTCAATATAATTAGTTTCCCAGGCAAAACAAACCCAATGTTCTGGGAAAAATGAAGAACACAATCCGCTGAATACGTGGAAATATAGGGAAATGTTCACCCTTAAATCAATCTCATTCACAATAATACAGGCACGATACGGGCAAGAAGTGCATTATGGTATAACCCAATATATACACACTTAAATCTAATTGTATAATTAAAATGCATCGCTCTCTATAAAGAAGAAACACAAGTAGAATCACTGGTATATTTCTTATCGAAAGAAACACATTGAGAAAATTATCTGTTCTTCGGTGTTTCTATGGAACTAACCTGTATAAATCAAAATGCTGTTGTGGTAAAACTGCCGGAAATTTTTCACACGTGTTCAACTATCCAATCATTCAAGAATTGTCCAGCAGACTATATCAGATGTTACACAAGTTAACATAAACTGACAATATAGATATTTCAGACAAGGTTGCGACGAACCATTATCATAACAGGACTACAAAAAGAGCGTTTTTTAACTGGCATGTATAAACGCTAAGTGACTCTTGACAGCAGATCTACAAACAATGAATGACCAGCGCGTTTCTTTAAAAAAAAATTTCCCTTTGCATTTGTGTATATATCATCATAAAAATACCTTTAGTTTTTTAATATCATATTGTTGGTTCAGAAATATAATACTACATGGATTATGTTCCCTAGAGGTGGCCAAGTACAAATATGAATGGTTCATATCATACCGCATCTTATTTTTATATATATAAAAACTCTTTATAAACGTGTTAGGTCAAGCTGTGTAATTCAACTCTAGGGTAAATACTCCAGATTTTCAGCCAAAATCTGTAAAATGAATTCTTACGGGTAAACAAAAGTAGCAAAAATCTTGGATTCATTTTACTGAAAATTATTTGCAGAAGGAATTCTGAAATTCTTTAAGATCTAACTCCCAAAACAGTTTCTTGCATGTCCATCTTCAGATCTATGTGAGGTTTAAAAGATTATATTTTTTATTTCACATCAACATATACAATGTTTGCACAAAGATAACATCAGGACTGCAAGATAGATCACACACTCATGTTCTTTATACACAAATATACAATGAATTTAGTGGCCAATGGAAATGGGAAACATTTTATAGATAAAGTTATTAGGTGGTTAGGTTTATTGCAAGTTGAAGTGATATGCAACTGAGATTTTTACCTATTGTTAATGAGATTTTTCTATAGAAAAAGTCTTGAACTATTGTGAGCAAGTGAGTTGCCAAATGGTAGTATTACCACACAAAAGTGGAAATAATCGTGGAATGTTGCAGATGGGATTATACGTGTTGAAACTGAATATCGCTTAGGTCAAGAACAGATCATACACCAACCTGCCAAACGGATACCACTTAGGAAATGTACAATTTACCTGCTGGCAGTAGTTGGCAATTCCAATCTGAATCAGAAAAAACGTCTCTTCAGACAGGAATGGGAGATTTCTTAACATCTGCAGATCTTATCCTCTAAAGTGATAGGTCGCACTCAGGAAGCCACACCATGGCATTACTACGAGTTCTATGTATATATCCTATCGCCTATTATACACACGACTAGGTGTTTAATTAAGGGAGAGAAAAAAACACTAGTTCTGGTCAGTGGTCAGCCCTGCTGTACATCTCAAACACCTTGTAGGTTCTTACTTCTGAGGTCGGACCAGTCTGGCTGCAAGGCTGAGCATAAAGCGACCACATGTCTTGAGTGAGAGCGGTTTCATTCCCATTTAATAGTTGATCGTTTTTCCCTATTCTCATGTATACCCATATTGATCATCACAACATGGCTGTACTAATATCACAGGTTTTTCCTTTTGAGTACCCTTCAGGCCCATGCACATTATCAAACACCATACAGACCATGTTATGAGTTCACCCAGAGACACATATTAGTTTTTCCTTTCTCAACTATGCCTGCCTATGGCGGACAAGATTCTGGATTGCCTTTCCTTGGTGATTCCCACGAGTGCTTTCTCATTCTCAAGACCAGATCGTACTTTTTTTTTCTCAACTGCCCTCCATTGGAGTGACGCCAGACGTGGTGGACCTCAGGTAACTAGGTCATCAGATCACGGCCGTGACCTTCATATGACCTTTACCAAACACCCCCCTGACCTTTGACCTTAAACTATTTATCATCAATCATGTACAAAACACCGGCGCTGAGACACCAGTGCTGATATTCACAGGGAAAAGTCGTATTCACATACACCATCACAAGAGGCTGGTACGAAATATAACCATTAATAATACATGGGTCTCAAAGAGTATCATAGGGAGGGGGGTAAGACTTCACAAAATACACTTTTCTGGTTTCAAATGCTTGGGAATTCTTGGGGTACAGCAAGCTGTGGTGTTGCCTAATCTGAGAGAGCTGTTTCTACCATTAAGAAGGTAGTAGCGTTAGAGGTTGGATCAGGCTCCACATATATTTTCCAAGAACACTGGGGATAGGTTAAAGTTTCCACACTAGAAATGCAACAGGAAAAATATTTCATCTTATTTCCAATAAAAGGTTATTAGTCTCTTTAAAGCATTTCGATTTTGGAACGGTTAAAGGTTAATGGACAAGTGTAGCATTAGTGACACTTATATTTAACTTATTCAATAGTCAATGACTTAGTAGATGGCACTCTTGAGTCTCCTATCTAGGCCCAATAATTTCAAAGTCTTCTCAACAAACGGCCCATCTATAATCTAAAACAATTCGTAACATATCTAATGCAAAACGAAATAGCCACGCGAGGCTGGGAGGATGCTGGGTTCAAAAGAAAGCTAAGTCAATATAGAAGACAGTTTTCAACTAACTGACATCAATACGACCGAACAAGATACTTACTTAACCATTTATCAACAGTATGAGCGCCTTTCCAGAAATAAGAGGATCTCCAACAATAATCTGATCATCAATAACAATACCGGATAAAGACGAAACATGGCCAGACATAAAGAAGAGTTGACGTCATTCCCATCTAGCACCAAATCAAAGAGTTTTGATTTAGCCCGAAGGCAGGGAAATATCAACTTGAAAACCAGCACCCACAACAGAAGAGATACGACATTCAAAAGGGGTCCAGTGGTGTATGTCGAAATACAGAACCATATCCCTTGAATAGAAAACAGACTCTATCTTAGATACGCTTGTTCTGCGCTTCACCAAGGTAGTCACATACACTGAGTACAAAGGAATGATCTTAGTTCTTTCAGATAATTGCTATGCGTTAAGGCTCTACGTGACGAACGCTCAGTATATGTAAAATGATATGTGTATAACAGCATAAACTCCTAATGGATAAGATGGTAGGAAAAAACTGCATTATTCTAAGAACTTTTCTCCTAATTTCATAAATGAGGATGAAAAACAGTCATTAATGTTGCGTCCACTCGTGACAATTTCAAACATCCAAAACTGATTGCTATCTAGAAGCCAAACAGATCTATTTTCTTGGATCTATTTCCACGTTCAAAGAGGGAATTTCAAACTTTCGAGATTAAAGTTCAGATCTGAAATGAACAGTCACCAATTGTTTTAACAGACAAACCTAGGCATATGTATGACAGTACTAGAGGGTCTATGTATATAAAAGAACCTTGCAGATCTATGAAAACTGAGTAACTAAGGGTCGAGTTTACATTTCTCTATGAAAATCGCATAGAAGTGGGATACGAGATTAACACACACACGCTGCCAAAGCACACATATTGCAATATAAGCCACGTCAAACCCACAGCGACAAAAGCACTGGGTCTTTATACATACATATGAGGTTCGATTCTCAAGAGTACTTATAGTTCTTTTTCGAAAAATACAAAACACGGCTTTTTTTTTCACTTGAAGTGACAGCATCTTGAAAGGATGGTGGAGGGGAGGGAAGGTGATTGGTGAGGTTGGGGATGTAATGGAAAGGGAAAAGTGGGTGAAAGATGTATCAGTTCCAACACCAATGATGTCTTTTTGTTCTTTAAATAACTATGACCACTGTGCTATTTATACAGATACACTAACTGACTAAACTGTGCATGTTCTATCCCAAGCCACACGAACATGTACAGTTTATGTTAGCTTCTCTTTTCTATGACTGAGAAAAACTTTTTTTTTCTCCTGTCATTGTTATAATTTTTTTCAATTTTCTCTCCCAACCCCTGATCTCGTAACGTGCAAACTATACATGGCTATACCCTTTCAACAATTTTGGCACCATCCTAATCAGCAGACCATCTTGTGCTGTTCACCCCTCCTGGTAAACTTCTTATATTCACACTCGAATCACACGCGCACTCCTTCTTTCGCCCTACTCGGATTTAACTTTGTCGTCGTCGCTGGTCGAGTTGCCATTCATCAGGAGTTTGGAGAGCGAGAGTTGGCGCGCAGCCTCCTCGTCCCGAGCCTTCAGTTGCTGGTAGGTCCAGAAAAGACGCGCGTACTCCGGCTTCTCACTTGCAAAGGTCTTGAATTCATCTGTGCACAACAGAAAATTATTTCATATGTATACATGGTAAAAGAATTTATGCGAATCTACATTAGCAAACCCCCCCAAAAAAATTCCTTTTTTTTAACTGGATGGTTTTGGACCAAAATAAAGTGATAAGTCGCCTACTGTCTCTGAACATTTCATAGGGTTATTATTTACATTTTCTCTCCGATTCCCTCTCTCTACAATATATCTTGGTATGTGAAACGCTGCGTGTTCAAATAAAACTATTATTTTGACATGGAACAAACAGTTGTCTTTCGAAGCTTCAGCCAAGGTGTCCACTCCATATGGTGTTTCCTCGGGAAACCTCGTACTTAAGGACTATACTGAGCGCGGGGCAATACAAGCTGGTTTTGAGAATTCTGAGTACCAACGTAAAACATTGTTTGGTTTTTACCATATGTGATTTTGCCGTCGTGGTCCTGGTCCACCTTGAGGAAGAGGTTGTGCACGTCCAACTCGTTCATGCCGAATGTTCGCTTCAGGATGTCGCTAAGTTCCTTCTCTGTGATGTAGCCTTTGTCACCACCGTCGAATACCTGAAAATGGAGAAAATCTAGGATTGTATTCGATTAAACCCACTGTAAACTTTACGACTCTTCCATGACGACAACGCTCACTGTTAGCTTAGACATTTTGACTTTTTTCAAATCAACTTTTCCACCAATTGTTTATTGTATGAACATTTCCTTAGATTTCCAGGGATGGGAGTGAGAACAAATTTAAAAATCTGAAAATGACTGATAAGATTCCAATTTATATCCGAAATATGAAAAACAGATTCTACTGGAACCACGACACAAAATCTACTTTATTTTTACTAAGAGCTACAAGATAAACAGAATTCAGAACAAAAATCTCAGCATTTATATCCCTGTCGTTTTCAGATTTAATTAATTTTTTTCTTCTGAAAAGCAAAGAGTATACCTTGAAGGCCAGACGAATCGTGTCCTCGTTGTTAGCGGGCATAGCGACCAGGGACAATCCAATCACATACTCCCGGAAGTCGATGGTTTTGGACCCATCCTGACATGAAAAGAAAACAGAAAACATGACAGAAAATGGTTTATGGTGCAGAAGTATTATGCCCATTTTGGGCCTTCCATTAAGTACGTACGCACATTTTAAAAAAATTCAGAACCCCCCTCTCCCCCCTCAAGCGTACATACTTAATGGAAGGTTCCTTTGCTACTGTAACTTTTGAATTTTTATCTTTTAATTGTTTTCGTACATTTTCTGAAACATGTTCTACAGAAGAAATGTTTTGAAATAACAAGTTACTGCGTTCTTGGACATAAGTTTCCTTATAGCAACTTTTTCATGTGTTGTGAAGATGTCTTTTTCCCATGTGGCTTATGACAAAAGTTAAGGATTTAGCAGTCTGACACTTACCCTATCGTACATGTTGAACATTTCTTCCAGGGGCTCTGACACAGGCATATCCAGGTATTTGGCGAACTCCTCTACCGTCACAATGCCTTTATTCGCTTGGGCGATGGTGCAAAATTTGTTCAGCATCTCCTTCATGTTTTCGTAATTGATTCTGTAAGTCAGGAAAATTACAGCTGTTAGTATTGCTCTCAATATTTTGGTACCACTTTTAGAAATATCTGAGCAAAAAGTATGAATCATGATTATTATTTCTATATCATTCCTTTAATAATGCATCCAAATACTGCCAACACATTGTATTGATTTTAACTTATCACGCATCACATTTGATTTCGAAAAGATGGATTCCTTTGCCAAGAAATTAACATAGAATCTACACGTTCCATAAAAGAAACATTACTGTTTTGTATGAGAAATGGTGCTTACCCCAGTTTCCGACTAAGCTTGGCAAACTCGACAAGCCCAGTGGCAGCAGGTAGTTCTAGTTTGGCTGCGTAGTTCATAAGCCGGGTGTCCTCGTACGTGTGATCGGATGTGGGCACGCCCATCGCCCTATAGTAACAAATGCACATTTATTAATTTAGAAATTTTTTTTTTAAAGAAAAATCATTTTAAACCAAATAAATCGAGCACATCTTATGCTGTTACAACTAACCGTGATTAAGACGTGCTTTTTCCCCTTTTTTTAAAATTTCAAATACAAGATTTATTATCAGCGGTTGGCACCTACAAAGCACACCATTTCCTATTTAAAATGGACATCATAACTGACTTTATGAAAAGATCCCACTAGGAATTACGTTTAAAGTTACTTTACTTACTTTGCCATGACGTCTCTGACGTTCCGACCAAAGAGTTTAGCATCCTTTATTTCCTCTTCGTTTGGTGTATAGACTGGTAAAAACTGAAAGATTAATTATGAAAATGACATTCAAACTACACAATTCTATGAATGGCAGATTATCCATTTATGTAGATTTTTCTAATCATTAAAATGATAAATCTTAGAGGACAGAGATGCCACCTTGGACTGATGAAAAAGTGGCAAAATTGCTGGGGTTGGAAATATATTTATGACATTGAATCTACTCCTCTAACTATAACGAAATCTCTTTAGATATATAAGTGACACGAAAAGAATCGGTCGTGAAATTCAAAATCACTCAAAAGTAGAAAACCTAACACGTAGGAAGGATGCCATTTTTACGAGGCTCTCGGTACGGTAGTACACCTATGCTTGCTTCACACCTACCTCTATTTCCAAATTGGTATGAAACTGGCACAAAGTGTACAAGAGGACGCGAAACCTGAAAACCAAACAGTAACTATTAGTTTATGAAATGATAAAGAGCGTTTTGTAACTAACCTTGTACATGTTAAACTGGTTTCAGACAAAACAAAGGGTTACATGCAATTTCTTAAAAGAACTGCGTACTCCAAGGAATATAAGGTTGAGATAAATCTAAAGATCAGCTTTGAGAACATTTGTTTTACAACCTGGCCTGACTATTTTGATTTGTGATTTCAAAAAAGATCTCATAGTATATTTATCAATACAAGATATCAGTACGTTCAGTACAATGTTCACCAGCGATTCTGATCTGTCACCCATACGGTATCTTAATAAATACTCGAACCCAATGTTGAAAATATAAACATTTTTCTATGACCAGTATCTACTTAATGAGACTTACGCGGCAGGACCTTCCCACGTCCAAGTGACTGTATCCTGGAACAGGCAATTGATTTATAGAATTAATTTTCATCATCATTGTGTATAGTGTTTACGATCTTTATAAAATGTTATAATTTTCATTCCGAAATCTTACATTTTGTTTATACTACTCACAATTTTTAACGTTTTACTTTAAACCTATAACTATTGCTACAATGTCACGTCCTCTGGATATTTTCAGAAATTGTAAAAATCAATACAGCGTCTTTGAAAATTGTACCTAAATGGTTGACTACATTAGAAAGCCCTATAATAAACATTTAACCCGAGAAACTGAACCTACCAATCTGTTGTTATACTTCAGACAAACCGGTTGTACAGGAACACCCGGGTAAAAGGCTCCTGTGGAAAGACGAACAGACAACAATAACGTTACATCTACAATAAAACTAATGCAAAAACGTAAATTCGAAATGATTGCATGTTTCACAAAAGATGAATATTCCCCTATACCACTAGTACATGAGGACTTCGCGAATTCCTTTGTTATCTATCAAAGGAAAATAATAATTATTCTGAGTGTATGCCGTTTTTTTGTGACCACCAGCATTTAATCTATTTGAAAGTATTTTTTTTTAATCTATTTTAGCTGTATTTCATGTGTTGCTTGACACAAAGCATCAGTTCTATTGTGCGTCTTTTTTTTAATTTATTAATTCATCTTGTAATTTTGTGTGTGTGTGTGCAATACATGGTATATCTATTTCTGGGCTGCATTATTTTCCTTGATGCATTTATGATTACTATTCTACATCATATATTGTTGTTGGCTGGACTTAGTATTTTTAATCTTTTCATTATATGATAATTTACATCATAACGCGATGAGAACTTACCCGGTTTAAAAGAGATGAGTGAATTTCTGTTCGTACACGTGCCCTCGGGGAAGATGACGATCTGCGGCCAGGCCCCTTTAGACTGGGCCCTCCGTTTGATCTCCTGGATGGTGTTCTGTCTCGAGTTGGGGTCTTCCCGCGAGACGAACACGGGCTGGGTGTACTGTGTAAGGACTGGAGGGAACAGAGCAAACTTAGTCACACATAGGCAAGGAAACAATATACAGTTAAATATGTTGAACTATTAATCTTATTTTATGAAAATTTGCTATTATCCTAAAATGGATGACTGCGTTCTCAAAAGTGTATTTGTATACTTTTGAATATTCGAGTTTAGAAATATTAGTGTTGACCAGTATAGATTTGATACTCTAAAATCCTAAATTGTGCACTGTACTTTATCTGCGCATTTTACACAATAAAGTTTACTTTCTGAGTCAGCTAAAGTTATCTCGCAAGCAAATGGAAGCGTATTAGAAATCATGAGATGAGAGTAGAATTGAAAGGTATATACTAGTTCTAAAACTTTAAAAGGGAAAAAACGCGCTTTCTAGTCTTCAAAAAATAACATACTTTTTAGATAGTTTGTTGTCAATCCTACTACTTTGTAAGGCGCACACCGCAATCGGTTGAATTTCAATAGAGTTAAGTTATCAAAAAATCACCCATGCGACTAGCAGGGCACTGGATCTCTACTAAATCATTCCCAGAAATATTGAATTAAACCAAAGGGAAGGAGAGTCAAGACCGGTCACGGGAGAGTTTGCTATGATAATTATTTGTACAATAGTCCCGATGTGTATATCGGGTCGGCAGGCCAACTGGTGCCTAGTAGGGGGGAGAATGTGGTGATAGTAGATGGTGTTAATGGTGGACGAGGAGATGTCACAACCTGAAACAAGGTCACGCCATTGGTTAGTAGCAACAGTATCCGAACTGAAAACCTCCAGTTCGCCTCCACCTCTCGACTCTAACAGTGTCACCACCACACAAAGCAAAGGGTATGCCACCTGCTACGTCTTTATGGGTTCTTCATCCGTTATTTGGGGGAAAAAACTAATGAACTGTCTGGAAATTGTTTTAATGTTCCTTTCCTGCAATTCGTGATTTAAAAAAAAAAACAAAAAAAACGAAAGGTATTTATATTTTGGTCTTTTTTTTTTATGAACAATAGTCAAAATTAAATTAAATGTTTCACGTAGGGATTTATTTTAGTTGCTTTATATGGGGGCTATTGTTTCCTTAGTCGAGAGGCAGAAACGTAAGACCTATGTGCTCGTCCTTAACAACTGACTTGAATCCTAGGTATAAAACTAAGAGATATAATTACAGAACATTTCAATGAAGATCAAAAGAACAGTGAGTTAATAGCTTATCTTTAAAACAGGGAGGAGACATGTATTTCATTTGGGAATTTTCTTTATTTGATTTCGTTCTAAATAAACTTATTCTAAGTCATACCGAAATGTACAGTCTCTTCCCTGACCCTCACATGTATCACGCAGAAATTCAGAAACTTATCAACAAAGACTGAAACACATGTAGGGTCTTAATCCTAAATCGTTTGTGCCTGGAAATGTATTCACAAGAAAAAAATGCAACATCAGAACTAAGACAATTCACTGCAGTTCTAGGGAAAAAATAAAATGGATCCCACAAAAGTCAAATACAGATCAAAATCTGGTGTCATGCTTTTCGTCAGCTGGAAGAGAAACAAGTAAACCTTTCATAACACCTTTAAAAAAACGCTCATGATCATCAAGAGACGTTTGTTTAGAATGTAATGTTTTTCATGTATTAAAATGTTTTAGCTCAAAGTTGCCATGTGTCCTTCAATGCCAACGAACTAAAGATCGTAATATTTTCTTGTTGTTATTAGTTCAATTTAGGAGATAAGCATGAAAATGGGTTCAGTGTTTTTGTGTCCATTTTCCAAAAGGGGATCAAACATGGGAACTTTGGACGAGCTTTGGATAAAATACGAAATAAAACTAAGGATGAGTTTTGAATTAAATACGGAAAAGGTGTGAAAAGATTACTTAAACCCCGTCCAAGTGTGAGAAGAAACGCGCGGCTCCAATTTAGTCCAAGTGCAGAGGGATCTTTGTATATTACATATCCTGTTAGAACGCGCACCAATAGGTTTATTGGAAGGAAGCGAAAAGTTGAGTGACAGCCAAAGCGCACACGAAGCTCAATTCATTCCTCAGGAGACAGTCTAGAGAATTTGTTGACACCCCAAAGCCGAACGCTGCTGAACTAAACCTATTCCTTAAATACATCTTAAAAAAGTTATTCACCTTAAAATGAATAATAACTTAGAATCCAATTTTGTGAACTTTCAACTTTCTTAGTGAACTTTTTTCAAAATAATTTTCGATGTGAACATGTGAAACTTATAACTATTTTGATTGTTTCATTCGTGATTTTTCTTGGCCAAATCGAATGATAAGGGCGAGGAATAGGTTTTTTGATCAGTTGATTAATGCGTCACTCTAACTTAACACCTGACTTTAAGCTAAGTCTTAGCTCAAGGCCCACAGCCCAAGTAGTCTCTAATGATAGTCTATAGGGGAAAAGAGAAAGGAAAGCACTCAGTTAATATCATAGGCCAGCCACTGGACAGTTCTAGCAACTTCATCTAACCGTGTCAGTTGGGCATTAGTCCTGTATACCTACTTCCCATTAAGGGTAACATATCGATCATTTCTTTGGCGACGACGGGACTGGCGAGTTTGAGATAGAACCCTGTTACGATGTCAAAGAAGCTTGAGTGAGGGGAGAGCACCAGGATGGAAGCCTCTTCTGCCGACACTTGCTCTCCCTTGAGCGTCACTCGGAAGCCCAGGCAATAGAATTGGGCCTTTCCTATCAGGATGAGCGCTTTGGTAAACCTCCTGGACAAGACAAGAAGGCAGAGGGGTGTTCTCAGGGTCAGTTTAATTTTCAAAGTTTTTTTTTTTTTTTGGTAAGAAATAATTTCATTCAGGTGGGTATGGAGCATTGGGTCTTTACACTATTTTGCTGAGTAAAGAAAAGACAGGATCCCATTATCAAAGGGGGAAGCCTTATTCTATAAAAAGTAATTCATATTGTACAAGGTAACGCCAAACAATCACCGAGCTCCCAAAGTTATGTGCAGCATTTCTGGGGGTAAGGTGTTATTCAGATCGCACGTAATCTCTTACGAGGGTTCCCACGCTTGTTAGAGAATAATTTTAAAAGACTTTTTTAAATACAAATTTCTTTTCGTCTTTTAGACTTCTTGAAATCTCAATCACAAAATTATTCAGTTCGACATTCAGATATTGACACATAAGCGGATCGTGATATCTGATGATGAATACGTGTTTTAAACCAGATTCAATTCACGACATATTTAAGACGTTATTGCTAGAAACGTGTGAAATTTGATTCTTTGGAAGGTCTTACGTTTGAGGAGATCAATTTAAGAGATCAATTTAAGACATTTAAAGAATTTTCAAGATTTGCGTTGGAACCATGCTTGTTTATCAATTTAAGCGCATGATAATATGTACAATGGAAGCATTTTCAATTCAGTCATTGTCAGTTTACATTGAACCTTCTTAATCAAACGAGAATTTAGTCAAACAGATTAAATGCACTGGGACCCCGTATAACTCA
Source organism: Lepidonotus clava (assembly GCA_936440205.1). NCBI lineage: Eukaryota > Metazoa > Annelida > Polychaeta > Phyllodocida > Polynoidae > Lepidonotus > Lepidonotus clava. The sequence goes on from OW387140.1 coordinate 35,043,442, forward strand.
GAAAGTTTTGTCTATTAGGGATCTCTCTAACCCTCCCGACTTCGAATAGTCTACGATTTTTCAAAGTATGAATAGTTGTAAAGAATTTGACATATAATAGATTATAATGTTCTGATATACTCCAAATTACCCAAGAGCCATTCTCGTAATCATTTTTATCCATATACATAAACGACACCACAGAAAAAAGGCAGGTTCATTCTTAAAAGGGATACCAACATAAAGTTTAGTAAATACAGCCAGTATAAGACGGAGAGAGAGGTAGGGGTTAATAACAAACATTTTGTAATGTTTCCTTTACTAATTGTATATTATATTTTCTAAACGGCTACATCTATAAGACCCGACATGCAAGGATGATACACATAATTATAATTAATTGTGTTTTATCCCTAAAATGTGGAGTAATCTATATACCGATACGTAAAGCATGCTTCCCAGGCTACAGTGACAAAATAGAGTAAACAGTTATACATTCATATCATAGAATAGATGTTTCCAAACATTGTAGAATAACGTGAACAGTGTTTCCTTCAAAGCTGAAGGCACAATCTGAAAAAGATATAGAAACTTTATTTAAGTTAGTAACATTTGGGAAGGCCTTGCTTCTTGGTATCCATCTGGGTCCTGAGCTCACCAAAACACCATCTACCATCCACATTTCAACGGGATTCTTTTTCCATAGAAAAATCAAACTGACACGGTCTACTCTTTGCTTCAATTTCTTCAAGTTTCTACTTCGGTGACCCTAGCCCTAATTTTGAATGCCAAAGTGTTCGAGAGTAAATAAGGACAAAAATACTTTAAAAAAAATATTTCTTTTAAAGAAAATGAGACAAATAATTATTTAAGCCATAAATAGCCACCAACGTACTGCCGAAGAAAGGTACACTCTTGGTCGCCGACTTAGCGACAACTGACGTCAGGTCAAGGAAAGTAATGGGGAGAGCGTCAAAGAAGGTGGAGTGGGGCGCCACGGCCAGTATGGGCGCCTCCTCGGCCGTGGCCAGCTTGCCCTTCACCGTGATCCAGTGGAAGCCGCCGAAGAAAAACACGGCCCGACTGAAGACCACTACGATGGGCCGCAGCCAGCTGTGGGGGCAAGAGGAAAGGAAAAGCTTAGTGTGATTATCCGACCTATGGACACATATTTCTCTTTGTTTCCTTAATGATTTTTTTTTTTTTAATTTAATTTATTATTATTATTTTTTAGTTTTTCACATACTTTTTTTTTCGAACTTATCATCGCTAGTAATGGGTTAACGTTTACTCATTGGCAAGAAATTTTACGGGAACATTTGTGCGACTTGGTCGGATTCAACGATTAAAGGAAAAACATAACAATACACACATCAATTAGCCGATGACAAAAGCTAGAATATTGTTCAGGCAAAAACAAATGAGGGAATGAAATTAGGCCTTAGGTATTATGTAACACATACGAGTTACTTGTTTGTCAAAAACTATATTGCTATTCCCAATGCTACTTCCAATACCCATACCACGCCCAAGATGTTAAGAACCATAACTTGCATCGTCAGCAGTTTTCTGAATTCTAAAAGCAAATGGATCTCCCTTTCTATTTTGATCTTTTTATCAACGTAATCATGGCATTCTTTTATGAATTTATTCCTCTCCGAATTGTTCATATAGCTCTAGCTTCTCCTCTTCCCTAGATCTCGTTCCCGTCCCTTAATAATAATGCATTATTTGTAGGAACAGTGTGGGGTGCCACTACGCATACTTGGCATTGGCTAGGGCCTTGGAGGGCCTTATCTCGTGGAGGCAGGGCACAGCCCCCACAGCCCCCCTATCACAGGGCCGGGCCGATAGGACGCCCTGACACGTACCACTCGCCCCACTAAAGCCCGGTTTCCACTAGAAGATTCCTTCAGCGGCATTCGGGTTAGAGGATCGCTCGGGAGTTTTGAGTACAATCCAGACTCACGCCTTCTTGGAAATGCTGTAATCCAAGATTTGAGAGGTTCGCCAGTGGGCATGGACCATGAGAAATTGTCTGATTTGAATCGCCGCCACAAACAACATCGCTGGGCATTTGCAATTATTGCAAGGTGTAATCATGTGGGGAGACGTATCACAATCGCTAGCGTGACCTGGGTATGAGTCTAGAGTTTGATCTGAATCGCCGAATTAATCAGTGGGATTCTGGACCGATTGCGGGCCGATTCGAGCGGCGACTGGGAACAAATCGCCAAGTTGATATGGGCCTTAACACATGAGCAGCTCGAAGAACTAGGGGTCAACTCGTGAACTGCTTAGCGACCCATGAATCCGTCCGACTCCTGATGACCTGTCATTGTCTAAGCTTATACATTTTGGCGGGGCTTTTCTTCTCTAAAATCTAATCACATGCTTCGAGAATGGCACAAGGAATGCGAATACAATGGGACAAATGTAAGCACAAACTAAAATGAGTTTTTTTTTTGTGTTGAGGATTTAGTGGTTGGACACAGATATGCAAAATTCCTTTCTCCTCAAATTGAAATTGTTTTTGTTTGTTTTTCATTTCAAAAGCAACTTTCAGACAAAAAACAAACAAAATATAAAACATTCCATATAGCGTGCAATACCCTTTTAAAAGGCTGGTATCCGCCAATGTGCCGAGGGAGGGAGCCTGGGTCTTGGGGGACAGGCTATTTTTAGTAACGTGTCATGTGACAGGTTGACTTTAGGAACCATTGTGAATACAGGGGGACGGGAAGGATCACTCCATTATTCGATCTGTTCACAGACAAAGTGACTGAATGGGATTCCCAAGAATGAAAGCTAAAAGAAAAATGTCCATTTTGCATGATCTATTATTATAGAAAGGCATCCAATTTTATTTTTCCCATGATGTGTTTTTGCAGTACAAGGATTTTTCCCACCAGTATTGGAAAATGACATGTTGACTCTGAATCCTATGTATATCTATGTGAATGTCTGTAAATTCTAATTTCATTATTCATGAGAACCTGGTGCATTAAGTAAAAAAAAAACCACTGTGTTTCTATGCTCTACTGTGGGATATAACAATCATATTTCCCCATTAAAACATATGCTTGTAATGGGTACATCATTTTCTATCTCTCCAACGCTGCAATGGCTAAGCAGGGCTTAGGAAGGCCGAACCGAATAGGTAAACTGTACCTTTGTCCCCGTCTTGCCAATTCGGTGGGTAACAGCTACCTTATGTAGGCGACACGGATGGTTAGCGTGTACAAATATACACAGTGACCCGGATCTCTTTGAACTCCATTTCTAGAAGGTCACAAATAGGAACCACGTGCCTATTCTACCATTTCAAGTGAAGGAAATTGTATGTAAAGATTGGTAAATACTACTAAATTTCGGTCATTTGGTAATTCTGTCAGTATTTAAATATGACAACTTCAATGTTTGAAATTAAGCATCCTCTAGGGATGTTAGTTGGGGACAGTGACACAATCGGAAATAGCACTGAGAAAATCTGAATGTATAATTAAATGTTTTGAAATTTGTCCTGAACATCAAATTTTGAGACTGATTTTTGGAGGTGCTGGAGGAGAAAATTCGGAAATCCGACAAAAATCGGAAAACTTACATCCCTGATTCTCCTGCACCTGGCATTCATAATTTGGCCCCCTGGTGCACTACATATGCTTTGCACAAGCCGAGTGCAAACGTTTCTATAGTGTGTGCAATAATTTTACAAACGTTCTATAACGTTTGCTCTGTTACAAACCTTTTTTAACGCTTGTACTGTGTTACAAGCGTTCTATGGCGTGTTAAACTACGTTTACAAACGTTCTATGGCATGTCATCACATTTACAAACCTTCTATAGCGTGTGCACCACGTTTTTAAACTTTCCATGTATAATTCAGCTAAAAGTCAAATGCTCATTAACTCAAATGCATTCTTTTCTAATCTAAAAATATGGAAAGTCCAGATATAAAGACAATGATTTCAAAATATGATGGCTTATTCAGCATATGATAAGGTATTATTCTCGAGATCATTTTGTATAGGATGAAGATTGGCATCTAAATGTGTGTATACATTCTCAACACCAAAACAGCGATAACTCATTCAATCGATCATACACAGGTGTCCTGTCAGATAGTGGAACAAGCAGGCTGTCACTATTGTCAGGTGTTAACCTGATTGATGGTGAGACATATGCTACTCCCGACAGTTTACACAGTACTCGTAAAGAGTCCCACCCATATGATACCGGGTGCTATTTGGTCAGTCAGCTAGTGCTAACTACTGTAAAACCCCTACTGGTAGTTTGGTCTTCTTCTTCTTCTTCTTCTTCTTCTTCTTCTTTTTTTTTTTTTTTTTTTTTTTTTGGGGGGGGGGGGGGATTTTTCATTATAAAAGAAACGTGTCAATCATGATTTGAAAAATACAATCAAACCAAAACAAAATTATAAAATGGCATATTAATTCTCTGCATACTTTGTTTTTTTGTTGGGGTAGTTTAACGTCCGCTCAACCAAACAAGGTTCTTTCCAGACTGCACAAGGTAATGCTTTTCAGCTTATGGGTGATCGTATCTAAGATATGATTTAGAAGAAACCCGCCACTGGGTTTGATACCCTACTCGTTTCGAAGAGTGGATACAAATACCATACTAAATTGCAAAAAAAATCAAACCGAAACATTAAATTGGCCATGCCTACCCTGCAGTTTTCGTTAAACCGTTACGTGGCTGCAATTTAGGGGATATACTGTAGTAGCACCTGGACCAGGTGACCCTGACAGGTGAGGCCCACACACGTAATACAGGCGGGGTTTTGACACCTATTCTCCACAGCTTGAGACCTTTAACGTATACTGTTTACGGATGTATTTCACAAAACAGTCATACAGTTAGTCGATTAAGCACTATTGTTTTAAATAATCTTTATATCTTTGAATTGGTGGATAAATCAACATAGGAGAAAAGGTCTTAAAAATATTTGAGTCAACGTCATGCACGATGAAATATGGCGATTTTGAACAGCTCCCAGGAATACTTCATGAACCGCCAATGTTATGCTCTATGCTTATGAACACAATAATGATATTATTATCGTGGTTTTAGGGAAATAACAAGTACTGCGCGTGTACCTGTTGGAGTTGTTCCAGAAATAGATGGACTTGAGATGTACAATGTCCTGTAATTTAAAGTTAAATGGAAGTGAATTTTATTCTTCAAATCTACGGCTTTCTACCTGTGTAATGCATTGCCATGGTAAATCATCTTTAAATCTGGTTATGAGCCAATTAACTCCAAGGCTTAAAGAGCATTATAGCAATACCGACCAGGCCGATTTCACAACCTTGGTTGAGTATACTTTTTTAGATCCCAGGTTTTATGGTAGAAACCCGTGACATGTGGGCATCCAACTTTAACACATTCCTGTAGCAAAAGGCATATACTTCGATATTTCAGATTCGATTTGCTTTTAATATTCATTATATCTTATTTTCACAGTGGCTTCACACACCAGTTCCTATCATTAACAATTTAGTTCAGTTTTTTTCTGGCCGGTGGAATTCAAACCCTCATAGCCCTTATATGAAACCTACGACGCCTAGAGTACCACCCAAAGCTGGATCATGTCCAACACTGAGATCGGGATCTGTGATCAAACTGTTAAGAGTTATAGCACCTTCCGTGGTGTTAAAACCCTCCTAGTCCGCTTCAGTCAGACCTTTGTCCGGCCCTCACAGACGGGGTCGCCACTTGCACGGATTAGGTGGCCGTTCTGCTTGATTCCATTAGGAGCTGGGGGCCCCACGCCAGCTGAGAGGTCTGGGAATCGTCCGAAAACTAGACCTGGTTAGCCCAGTCAGGGCAGAGATCTGATAGTTATAGAGACCATTCACTCCCTCTTTGTTGCTATATGTGGTCAGTTCCATGGGTGCTTGTGTGATCAAAACCAGTGAACCATAACCACAGCTTGGATATTTCTGGTGTAGAAATGCTCAATGCGCATAGAATTTACCTTCTGTGAACATTTTATGCATAAAAATGTAACTTGATTTCATAAATGATTTCAGTATCAAAACTACCCTGGTACGCCTCTTATGTAATGATAACCTGTGACCCAAGCTAGGCCATCCCAGCTGGGACAAAAGTATAGGCAATATCTGGGAGACCCCTGAGTGCCCGTCCCTCCTGAGGTTAGTTCTTTGGTCAGGGCGGATCGGCTGTAAATGTGCAATCTAACCTGCCTCTGTGGTCCAGGGGTATAATATGTCCTGTGTCAGTGAGAGTGTAGCATAGGGTGGGTGGACCACTGTTGGTCTGATAGCCACGTACAAATGTACAAGTGTGGTGACCACGTACAAATGTACAAGTGTGACAGCCACGTACAAATGAACAAGTGTGACAGCCACATACAAATATTAATGTACAAGTGTGGCAGCCATGTACATATGTACAAGTGTGACGGCAAAGTACACATGTACAACTCTGACAGCCATGTACAAATGTACAACTCTGACAGCCATGTACAAATGTACAAATCCACTTGGAGGACTGGTTTTACTATAACTTATAAGAATCATGTTTAGAATGCAGAGACGTGTACTGTCGACATGATACCTAAATATTAGGGATATTAGTGGAGTATTTCCTGGTATATGCTATAATCCTTTCATAGATTATTTTCCTAGCCTACTTGCCACTCAAGGGTCCTTAGAACGAGATATGTCACCTGCCACATAGTTGGCTGGTAGTCTGATAAGGTATCAATGTGGAGTTTGACAGGCCTCATAAAATATATACACTTCAGTAGTCAATATCGCCCCTCTGTTGCACTGAGGCATTTCACAGAACTAGTCTATTAAAGTCCTTCCGAGTAAGCATCTACATGTATTGTGTTTTTTCCGTTAAAAACTCTGCCCTCCCCCAATCCCTAACCTCTCTGCCCTATTCACCCTAAGTACGACTAATGCACGAACCCAATGTCTGGAAAACTGGTATTTCAAGTCGCCTGTGCCACAATATCGCATGATTCTGGACTGATTGGGACGGCCACGATACGATGAAAATGACATGTTTTATGACAAAAGAGGAAAGACGTGCTATTGCAGCCCAGTACATGCATCTGATACTAGGTATTATGCGTCATCATTCTACAAACAGTTGATCTGACAGTATAACCCCAATTGGCATTTACGTCGGGCGTGGTTCATAGTTAAATGTACGTGTCCACTATACAACGTGTACTTTGGGTGTTATATGACATGGGCGTGTGAATTACGGAATACCAGGTATAGCAAATACAATTACAAAATTATCAATGCAATGATGGGATTCTGCCTTTCTTTGTTTCTTAACAAGTGGCTTTGCTCTCTGGGAAAACATAAGCACATAGCAGGCTCCATTTTAGAGAAGATACGTAAATGTTTTGAATTTAGTGTCAAGTTGGGTAGACGCTTTAGGAACAACATTTAGATTGAGCATGGGGATAGATATTGCCACAAAAACTATATGGGATAATAAGGGTTATGATATACTACATTTTGCAGTCTTCCTATAATCCGTAATACAATCTGTCTTTTGGAGGTTGACACCAAACAGATCAATATAGGTCAGGACTATTCTCTAGGCTCGGGCTCGTCCCTAGTGAAACCCTAACAGCCGGCATGTGGTCCCAGGGTAGAGCGGATCGATATGGTAAAGTTACATCGGGTATAAAGAGGCCTTTGTATGCAGGCGTCATGGCAACACCACCCAGGGACCCTGGACCAGGTGTGGTCGACCACTCACGGGCACTGACCCTGTGACTGACCACTCAGTTACTAGGCTTTGCAAAGGTGTCATATTCGAAGCCTGAACGGCACACACATATATATAATTATATGATTCAGGATGCATGTTAAGGTTAAAAAAAAATAATCTGAAACTGCATAAATAAAATCCGGAATTATCTTAAAATACTATAATGGTGATGTAAGCAATTATATTTGAAAGTTATTATTAGTGTTTAAGTGAAAAAAGAAATCGGATAAAAATCTGAAAAGTTACATCCCCGAATTGATTATATTCTCTAAGCAATTTTCTTTATCACCTGGACCCATATCTTCGTAACTGATTTAACTGATCAGGGAAAATTTGATCAGCGTCTCATGATCAGAAATCCTGTCTATCATGAATAAATTTTACACCTAATAATTCCTTTTTGACAATATTTTGCAATAACACTATAAATTTTGGTAAAAGGAAAAATCACTGATCATAGGACTCAAATCAAATTTTCCCTGATCAGCTAAATTAGTTACGAAGATACGGGGCCTGATTGCATTTGTTTCAGAGCTATGCATAGGCGTTCAAAAGTTTGATGGCCGTTGGCCAAGCTAGGCGTTCAGTTTTTTTTAACCAGGCATTTGTAAAAACAATACAATTTTTAATTAAACACGTGGAAATTGTGCCTACAAATGTAACTCCCGCGGGCCTTTTTGTAATTAAATGAAACTTAATTTGCTGGAGAAAATTCATATCGCATGTTGAATGTCAATATAGGGTCCATTGGTAAACAGGGCAGGGCTTACTTAAACACTGATATTTGACTGTTTACAGTTGCATTTATTACATGATAACATCCATTTTATCATTAGTATCCATTAGAGTAGAAATGTATCATCTCATTATTGTGGGCATTGTCACGCTACGTCCTTCATTGAAGGGACGCCATAACAGACGGTGTCAGATGTTCAGCTTGTACCATCTGGGTGGTAAAGGTCAAGCCAGCACTATTATTATTTGTATATGTTTATCAACATAGGACCTAACACAATCGGTCGGAGATACTGCCTGATCAGAATGCATTTATATCCAATACAAATGATATTCATATATGTAGATTTAACTAAATATTGATTTTATCAGATATTGAAGGAGATGGGTTCCAGTGTACCATTAAACTTTAAAGTTTTTTGAAATTCTCCCCACCACAGACGGCTTATTTTCATCATTCTGCCTGCAGACAATCCTCAATGAAGATGGGGAATTTGTACACAAATCACAAGCCTTAATCATAAACTTTTTACAAATGATCTAGGCATTATGTATGGTTTAAGATTTCAGCTTGCATCTATATACATTTAATATATTTTAGGTCGACTTTAAAGATGTATTCATTACATATAAATATAATACAAATATTTTTAAATTTCCAGTGTTTTTGTGAACAAAAATGTTCCAAATTAACAGTTAAACTGCAGGTTCTTAAAATATGGCAAATCGGCTATCCGTGGCAGGAAGAATTGCAATACTAGAAAATTAATGTAATCGATCACATAATCATTGAGTAATTATCAATGCGGTAAGGCTGTGAAACTGACTGTAATTGCCAATTAACTCATTAACATTTAAAGCCCACATCGAATCGGTAATGGAGTAATTAACCTAGTCATTACCAATCACCCCCGTCCACGGCACCCCCCTGCATCGAGCCCCTATCACCCCCAACTGGGCCAGTGAACCGGACTCTCAGGTCAGCCTGGAAAATGAGTTGTTTCATGAATGCCTTTTTTGAGCCTTACAGTTTGATGATGATGTGTTTGGAGTTTTATTAGGTCCAGCAGTTTTTGCAACCATATAGAGATCAACTCTCGTTTTCGCCTTATGCAAAGTATTGGTGATTGAATCTATAGGGGTGAGAACGACAGCAAGGAAAGATGGTACAACAGACACCTTGGGGAATCAAACCTGGGCCTGCTGCACTGAAGTCCCACACGCTATCCACTGGACCACCACTGTCCCCCTCCCCTTCCATTTTTTTGAGAATTTTTAAGATGATAAATAAAAATAAAATATATTGAAGTCTAGAAAACTAACTCCACTAAAGATCTGCTCAGCTAATAAAACCCACTTAAAACTCGCAAAGGTTTCTCTTATCTCTTGGTTACTTTTCCTTTCTCGTATTATTGTAGCTGTTATCAGCGAAAACTGGCATTTGCATAATCAACAGACGAGGGTTTCTGTTGCAATATTATAACTCATATTATAAATGAAATATAGTACCAGATTGTGTGCCAACGACCAAAGGACACACAAAACGGACTCTTTTCTTGCTTAACAGATCTTAAGAACTTATATTTAACTTTTACAACTGCGCACTGAATGAAAGACCTTTAAAACTTTATAATACACATGGACGTGAGTAAATCCTATCAAAAACAACGGATTGTGTTTCTCCCCAGGTGCATCAACAATCATCACGTGAGAGCTACAATGTACTTCTCCCGACACGATTACTATAATATTTTATAGCCCCAGCGCCGACGCCAAATTGGATGCCTGCCCGTGCTGTTTCCCGCCCACCCTATAAAAAACACGGGTTATTTCAGACTTGCCTTGTGATGAGAGCAGCTCTTCACAAAGCCTCATACTCCCACCCACCACTTGAGCTGCTCGCCTCCCTCCCCCTACACGAGCAGCTCATCCCCCGCCGGCTGGGGACCAGCGATCAATACGGGGACAAATAACAATGGAGCGCTCTGCTGGTACCCCACGTGTAAACTATTGATCTGGAGGGCTCTTTAACCCCCCCCCCCCCCCCCCCCCCCCCATACACACACCTCCACCCCTATCCACCGGGTCAACATGTGTTTTTGTTACTACATGAATTTCAGTCCACAACATGTCTGGATGCAATGACACGCCATCATCAAATATGCAATACATTGAGTTTCTAAAAAGCTGCTCTTTTATTGGCTTGGTATGGTATGGTATTGTATTGCTGGTGGCTGAGTGTGGATAAATTAAGTGTGTGGATGGTTAAATGTGAATGGATTTATAAACTGATAACAACGCAATAGAGGAGCTAAGAAATGTGGTATCACGTCTAGATCCAGTGTTATCATCTTACGGAGGATCCTATTGATCCAAGAAGGAAATCCTGATTTGGTGCGAGTCCAGGCTTTTCCCTAACCACATATTACGAAGGTCCCCTATGGACGGTGATGGCTTGCCAAGCAGTAACCCCCTCCTTCTCAGTCCCCAATGGCCCCCCTGCATGTCCATAACTTCCTTGCCCTTTCCCCTCTCAGGACGCAGCTCGGAGGACTGGCTTGGTGCATGTGCACTGGTGGGCAATCCAAAAGGTCCCTGTTTTGACTCGTGGTCGAGTTTGATAATTTGGTCACGGATATGATAATGGATACAACTATTATAAATTTCTCACGAACATTTATCCTCCTCCTTAGGTGTCCCACAATTTGTTGGTCGGGGGTCTGCTAAAAAGTCGGAAATAGATTTCCGACGGATATCTGAAACCTGATATACCATACAAGGAAGTAGAGCATACTCTTCCAGAATACTATAAAGCACTAGGCAACCGTACTACACATTGGGTGAACCGTTAAATATGATGTTATACAAAAATGTGGTATCAACTTCCTATCTGTCTGGGGTTCAACCAGAAACAATTAAAGAGTCTGCCGCTGCCGCTGTCACCGCCTGAAATGGGTAACCCTAATGATCATGAATTAACTTTTAAAAACCACTAGAATTTCCATTACCGAGCGAAGCCAAATTGACGCGCATTAGATAAATGAAATTCTCCTCTTTCCTAATTTCTCTTGGATCAGAAGAAGTCTGGGCACTCATTTGTTGGTCCAAAAACAAGAAGCAGAACCATTGCTCGTTAGCGACTTTTCAGTTGAGTAGTTATAGATAAAAACATTTAAGGCTTAAACAGCTCCCCATTACTCTTGGTTTCAACACACTTTTCTTATGTAAACAAGGATACATTTTTGCTCCTCTATGACCTCAAATTCATTCTAATATCCTTATAAACATAAACATGGGATTATTTTATTTATGGGGATTAAAGCTGCAATTAGTTCATTTCATGCCAGCCGCTGCGTATTGTCCATGGCTTTATCTATTTGCGAATCAAGCTCCCTGCTGACCAATAAAGCCAAGCCCACAATGGGGGCCCAGGCCTCCCCACGTTGCCACTGATCAAATTAATGTCACAATTCCCCGACGTGGTGCGTTTTTTCCCCATTTGGCAGATATCAGACGGAACACCCAGTGGACAGCCGATACTGTAAAACCTGCAGTACAAGTTGCAGTATATAACTATCAGGTTCATATTTGCAAGGGAATTACTTTTCCTGTATTTTCTCTAATACTTGAATATGCTTATTCTTCATTTAAGACATATTGATAACCCAAATTTTTATATTTTATTTACTATTTATTTATTCTTTTGTTGTTGTTGTGTTGTTTTTTTAAGGGGGGGGGGGGGGTTTCAGAGGTTATGCACAATTTTACAAAATTAGGTTAAACATTAAGGCGCGGCGTATATATTAGAGTTTTACGGTAGTCGACTCTCACCACAATGCTCCCACCTTAACCAACGTATACGGGACCACGATGCCCTTATCTCTATATTACAAGCACTGGCCATACAATGTTAAATAATGGGCGTGTTTTATAGACTACATAAAATGTTTACACAGAAGACAGAGTGTACTTTATGTGGGGCAGAGGGCGTTAGGGAATCCATTAACTCGTCTGGGGAGGTCCGACCTCGTTACATGATGTCCCAGAGTGATTACGGACATTAAGCCAGGCGTCCAACATTGGGGTCAAAACGACAACAACAAAAAAGTCTCCATAAAAAAAGGTTTTCTAAAAAGAAAATGGTGCAGTGTAATGAAAAATGAATAAAATATGCTAAAGATGGTTATAATTATGATGTGAATCACCCTCTTTTAAAGCTTGCGACCATGTGCTAAGATAAGCTTCAAGGTTGATTTTTTTTTTGCATAGAATATTAAGTGTTGACTGGAGAATACAGTCTGGGTAGAAGAACTATGGTTTACGAATGCTTGATAAAATTAAATTACTTTTTGTACTTATAAATTATCCAAGACAAGTAATTGATATGAAGTGTCGTTAGGTGCTACATTCCGTTACAGTATCTATACACTGATAATATATTATAACATTAACCTCGTTGATAAAACGAAACTAACCAAATCCAAAATGTATCTTATCAGTTTTCCTATAAATGTGTCAGATGTCCGGTGCTTTATTTACGTTCAGTGTTTGGACTTGTGTTATGGTGGCTCTGGTTAATAGTTAATAGGTCAGTTTAGTCTTACTTCAGCTTAGCACATGGTAACCCAAGCTGGATCTCTCGGGGGATCTCTAGACTAGTCAACCATGCATATGTGACCTTGTACTTTAAATAAGCCTATTAGGTGAACGAGTAAAATTAAAATGTTTGCATCGAATTCCAACATCTGTCCTTAGCGTTCACCACATCGCCTAAGCAAAACATACTGAACCTCTCACATCAGAATGTAGACCTTTGGTTGCAAGTTTACAAGCTATCCATTTAGCAATATGAGGATTTTAATAAAGAATTTTATTTTGGACTGAATGTGGCCTTAGCCGCCTACTATCTTGATGTTCGGATCTGCATTTTAAGTATTCTGGATGAATACTCAATACTCAAACCAACTAGATTTTTTTTAGAAAAAGTAGATATATATTATATTGTCTTAAATATTTTTTCACAAGCTACGTTTTCCATAGTTATGAAATAGATTTATAATATTTAATATCAGAACACCTGATCCATATTTGATTAATTAGGATCCCCCTAAACGCCACGTGGAGGTAATGACTCAGACGCCTCTTAATCTTGAGTGCAATGCCTGCTACTTGTGAACCCTGGCCTAACCTGCGTAGGGACGCCTAGAGCGTCATCCCTCTAAATATATACATACTCCAGCACTTAGGTCAGGTCCAGGTCATTATTCATGTGTGTACCTATTAAGCGTGGACTGCCTCCTCCTGGGAGTGAGGCCACGAGTGCGGCCATGTGGTGCCCCCTCCATGCCTTACTGTGAACGCGTCTATATTCGCGTTGTACTATTTTAACTTAATTTGCAGTGTGTGAAATAGATGGTTTTTCAAGATTCAAGATTCAAGATTCAAGAAGGTTTATTGACTAATGTAATAGTTTACATTTATGTCACCGTTGGGTTGTCATTCAGACAATGATAACTATCCAAGGTGCACCTTACCTTTAGATGCACGAATTATTTTGGCACTTTGCACCCGGCAAGGGGCAGTATACGATGGTTCTTTTTGAGGAGGGGATACCTAACTATAAACCGGGTGCACATGCAGTTTTATAAGTTACTGCAACCACTGTGTGCACGTAGAAAAACAGGCGTAATTTTGGACACTATAATGCATGTTTGTAGAAAATTCACAAAATATGTAAGTGTTCTGTATTTGTACGCCATATCGAGGCCCTATTAAAACTCACTGGTGGGCAAAAATTACATCCTTGTGACTGTTTTTTTCAGCTAAATACAAACAAAATAACACATCCAAAAATATCTTCGCCTACACCAAACCCACTGTATCCCCCTTGAGTCAATTGAATGGTTAACGTATAGAGTGTAGACCACTCTGTGGGAGCCCAGCGGGCCACAGGTGTTCGCTCCCAGACCAGAAGCTCCTCTACTTATTCGGAGGTACAATATAGGGCAGCGTCTACTTAGAAGTTAGATAGGTTATTGTCCTGCTTTAGTTCACACGGCTTCTCGATAAGAACACGTGTCAAGAAATATCAAGTGACTTTTGTGTTTTTTCTTCTCTTTTTTTTTTTGTTCAAGAGCTACAGATATATTTTCGACAATTGAAAAAGTTAATAGTTTATCTTAAATTTGTTACTATATTTATGCACATTTTATACGTAAATTGGAACACAAACAGAGCCATGTCATTTCTGCCTATTGAAGAATAACAACCAGGTTTAATTAGACCAAAAATAAACTTTGTTGACAGACTAAGCTAGATTAATAAGATCGGGTTGACAAGAACCCATAATGCTGTGCCCGAAGAAATGAAGTGATCAAAAAGTCAGGAAGCAACGTTTTAAAAAAATCCGATTAAAACAGGTTTTTCGTTCTAAACAGCAGGACAATGGTAGCCTATCTGAAAGGTGCGTGTTTAGGCAGGAGCTTCTACCTTGATGTTTTTTTCATTTGTTTTTGTTAGTTTTTATCTTTATTTTCTTATATCCTCCCCTCTCACGCACCTCTCCTGCTTTTTCTCCCTCTACTTGGTCACCCCACCAGCCAGACGGCCTTGTGGCGGCAGGACTAAGTTGAGTCAGTGAGCACATTCGGAGTCCCATTCATCTGATGGTATGGGGCTTACAGAAGCCAATTCAGACCTCTGAAAGGCAGCCTATATTTGAACTAATAACTTGGCCCCAATATCTGACCCACATACCCACACCACAGGAGAGAAATACATGTATGTAAGCGTATATTTATCATTTGGATTATTCCATTTTAAAATTTGCACCTCGGGAGGACACACCCCTTTGTTACTAATGCCATGTAGTCCCCCCCCCCCCCCCCCCCCACCAAACACCTTATTATTCTTTTACATATCCTTGGTAATCAACTATAATGTGCGAAGAAAGCATTCTATATACACTCATGCCCCCTTGACCATTCTAAGCCTCTCTTGGCTCCCTCGGGCACAACACTGTATAAAAACTTGTGTATAGTGGAGATCAGGCGACACGAGGATTATAAACGTATTATCGAATGTGCCCGGCTTTCCAAGCCGGCCGGTGCACCGACGGCCCCTGAGGCGGCATTACAATGTCCTAGAATAGGGAAACTTAACAGCGCGTTACACTCAAAACTTGAACTTCGTATTTTGTCAAGTTCCATTTATGGTTTTTTTTCCTACCTCAAATCTACAATATTATTTAAATGTATGTATAATTTGATAAAGCCACGATATACTAGG
The DNA here is from genome assembly GCA_936440205.1 of Lepidonotus clava. Classification (NCBI taxonomy): domain Eukaryota; kingdom Metazoa; phylum Annelida; class Polychaeta; order Phyllodocida; family Polynoidae; genus Lepidonotus; species Lepidonotus clava. The sequence goes on from OW387140.1 coordinate 35,059,225, forward strand.
CGAGGAATACAATTTGAAAATCTTTATACATATTTTAGGGTGCTTATCAGTGGGCCGGTTAGAGCTTTTCTATGGTACTCTGATCTTTTAAGTCGATCATACTACGTGTATTTCTCTGGGACACGCTACAGTGACTCTGCCTACCGATACCATATAAGGTAAAATATCCGATTTTATTGTTAGTGTCCCTAGAGGGGAAGCCGGGAATTGTACATAAAAGCGTCTCCCCTTCTGACAATTTCTAGATCCGCCCCTGCATTGCATTTGGGGACAGGGACAACCTGGATGTGGGGCATTTACTGGAAAATAAAAGGTCCTACGCAAACATTGCCCCACTAGTATAACCTGAAACTCACACCACGGCTAGGGTGTTGCACACGACGAGGAGAGGTTTTATCTAATGCAAGGATTATGTCGACGTTCTTATTTTCTTATTTTTCCTAAGTCATCTCGCCTTCAAAATCTTAAACATAACGTGTCCGGAGTTTCAAGATGATCCAACAAATTATGTTAATTTCGGGTTCGTCTTGCTGAAATTCGAAAAGGAACAATATTACAATATTTTACAGGGATGTTTTTTAATAGAGTTTAAGTAGTTATCATACTTACTTTCGCCATCCTTTAAGTGGTTGTTTCGCTTCCTCTTTAGTCCGGCCCAGGAGGGCGATAGAGGCGAGTCCCCATCCCAGCACCAGGAAGAAAAAGATAAGGGCTATTCGTATTGGAAATAACGTCACTGTCATCACCGCAATCTGAAAAATATCACATAATTACAAATGAATTAATCAATTTCCCAAGCAGGTTAATATTTGTATATATCTAGGTCACGTTGCTAGGCGTTGCGGCGATGCATTGCCATAATGTGCATGTTAACTTTAGTAAAGATTCCTCTTGTGATACCTCCACAAATATTTCATCAATTTTCTTGTCTTATGAAATGAAAATAAGTTCAGAAAGATTTTAACATACAGGGATAGGGTTTGGGCCGCGCAGTGCGCAATTTACCTCATTAAAACTGTTTAATTAAAGATAACATTACGCAAATTTCACTCCAAAGGGACAATTTAGTATGTGTTGTTTTCTATAGATATTTCTCTTATCAGAATAATAAACAAAACTCTGTGGTGAAGTGGGAAAATATGAAGGTGCGTTCGTTAATATATCTTTCTGGATTGTGTTGTAAAATATCCACATCAGAAATAGATAATGCTGAAATTCGACTAAAGCTTATATCCGAACAACCAGTGTACCTATCCAATATAGTCATTCATTACGCTCATGCGCAGTAAAGAGCCCATCAAAGAGTGGCACACGTGGCCATTAGGGACGTATACAGGTCTATACTACTGTTACTACAGGTGCTATAGCGTGAAGCCAGTTTCCCAGGCTTAATAAATGATTCAGAGGACCCTTAAATAAATACTAGTCATCAACAAGCTTCTACTATGGGGTGCCACTGACTAACACTTATGGCTTCTTGCATAGGAATCTTGTGGTATTTTTGCATCCGCATTTCTTTTATACGCGGGTGCATTTTGAGAGGTTTTTTTTTATTAAGTCAATGCGGTTGTGACTACCCCTCAAAATGATGTAAGCGAGGAATGAATTTCTAGCCACGTCAGTTTGAGAGGGATTCTTGCAATATATTTCTAATATCATGGCAAAGAAATGAACTTTTTTTTCTATGCTTAATCGTTACATTTAATACTGGCTCGAATTTATTACCCAATCGGTTATGATACACAAAACTTCAAAATTAAATCCCCTACATATGATTGATTCAATATTAGTCCCCTCCCGGTCAATCATGGTTGACTGACGCTCACATTTGCTACCAACCATACTAATGACGCTCGGATTATAACATGCTTTTAACAGTAGCAAGTCACGGTTATGATGAATGACTTTATTTTTACCACAGCCGTAACAACGATCTGCATCCAAAGAGAGTAAGACACAATCTAACCCAACTTCACGGCAACACATATATCATATTTGAGATCATGAAAATACCTATATCAATTACTCTTAAAATCATCATTACTCTCTGAAAAATACCTATCATTCAGTGTCATTACAAGTTTCTTACAATTCTTATGAAGTTCTAAAGACGTGAAAACTTTACAGGAACATTATCATAACTTTATCAAAGGTTGCTAGGGTTGGCATTAAAATATCCTCCTATGAAACAGGTAGATTGTGTGACGTCATTAACACTAAGGTAAATAATGAAGCAATCTGGTACAGTGATTCTGAAAGGCTGGGCATCAATCGATGGAGGCAGATGTAGGCTGAGCGTGACGGTCACCGTGGGCAGTCACACAACACGTTCGACCCTGACTGCAGCGATTCGCGGTACGATTTTGCCCTTTTTTTGAAACGATTTTAAAAATCGGGTTTAACCAACAACAACAACAAAATCTTCATAGGAAATGGAATCTATTAGACGCTGCTCAGCGTTTTTGTCTGTGGGTATTCTGATCTGTTACGAAAAACGAGAACAGAATCGCTTTTTTTTGTCGCATCGTAAATAACTGGCTTCACTGCCCACTGGGCTATTTCAGGCCATCACCACACCAGAGTTCCCCTCCATTGCCATCCCTATTAGCAACCAGCGCCTATATATAGCCTTTAATGTCCTTTGGGAGCAAGGTCCGGGGACGGAATGCCTATGTATTATTTTAGATTCTACTGCTAAAGCTAGGAGTTGATGTTTGTTAATTCTATCTGCGTTTTCTTTTTTTTTTTAGAATAAGCGCTCAAAGGATTGTCCACCAAGAACTTAATTCTATCAAATGTCAACATTCGTTATTTCAAAATCTCCAATTCTGTATTCCCCTAAATCCAATCACGAAAAGAAGTGAGTGCTAGTCAAACATAATGTAAATCAGAATGCATAATCAATTATGCTACCTGATAAGGCATCAATAAACTTTTTTTTGGGATAAAACATTGCACTATTTTAATCCCCAGATTGCCAAAATCCAAATTCTGCAACCACCAAGTCCAAATCCGACTCAAAAGCAAGACAACACACTATAGATTGCTGACCCTTAACCAAGGTGTCTAAAAGACCCTCCCTGTAGAATAAGATAGACTCCGTGATATAATCAGGCCTTCTGTTGTTCTCTGCTTGGCCCAGCCGTCGGAAGTGGCGGTACTGAGGGGAGTTGGTTATGCCACATGGGAGTCGCCAGCCCTAATGAGGAGGGTCGGGAGATGTGTATGTGTGAGGGGGAAGGGTATCCATCTCCCAGGCCTGACGTATTGTCTCTGCTACTGCTTCCGCTCTGCATTTAAACCTACGCTGTTTTGTACTAGAGAAGTGTTGATTTCTACCAGTGTCCGAAATTAGGGAACAATTTTATGCAGCCACCAGATGCATGGTTCTAAAAGGTGTGCACCCGGCTTTTATTTTATGCATTCTCTCTTATATACAGTGTGTAAATCTCTGAAAATCTATGCATATCAGAGTGCAGAGTATTTTGATTATACTGAATTTGATACAAATGTGTTTTTTTAAGTGCACATCTTGCCACGTCCACCATCAAATTTGCTACAAATGCCTGGACTAATTAATTAATTGATTCCTATTTAAAGCACAGACATTCCTCCCATGTAACAATTACTATTTTATATGTGATACGATCTAGTTATTAACTATATTTTAACTATATTTCTGAATATGGTAAGAAAAAAATGTTCATTTGGGAGACAAAAGATATCTAAATTCAATACACGCGTGACCGGGAAAAAGAGTATTTAATTTATTTGATCTAGACATTCCGTTTATCCAAAATTCACCATTAAAGGTTTCAATCGATTGGCTCACGCAAATTAGCAGCCTCCTAAAAAAAACAAGGTTCCAAGAGGGCCGTTTGAGTGTCGAATACTAATGTCTACTTGGATGTTTTGACCGCGCAGACCGCGGGGAGCCGACAGTTCATTATGACTATTCTGGGAAGGGCCTCCACAACACCATGTATATAACTAGATTATCTCATCACGTGCGGAAATTACCTCTGAAGCTGTGGCTGCTACCTTTGGAAACACCTAGTTTAAACTGTTTACAGATTTACTATTTGGCATCCTTGTAGTTTATGGTGTCTGGAGAATCCGGGTTTCACTTTGAAAAACTAATTTTGTACTTATTTGGCAAATAGGCTTTCAAGGTCTGAATTCCTCTGTACACGGTTGCCTGTTTTTTATAATATTTTTTCGTGCATCGTTATGTTGATATTGTTATATTTTTACAGAAAACAACCGGGGACAATAGGAACTATGCTGCACTGTTGGATATATTAAACTTTGAAATGAAAACTTATCCAAATCGACTTCTGAGACCAGGAAGTTGACCCAATTTGCATAATTTAAATAAGCTTTTAAAGTGGTTTCCCTGGGCAATTATGACCTTCATTTCTTAATTGGAATAGCATCTAGGGGCTTCTTTTTCTTTAAACACTCAAGAAACTTATCGTGAGCTCTTTGTATTCTTGACCCTTGCCTTGACCCCTTCCAGGCACCTCACAGCAAGTATATTGATCACGTCCGTTCAGGTGCGAATCACCGACGGAGGTGAGCTTTACGTGTGTGCTTAATTCTCCAGGAGAACAGGCCTGTTGGCAATGGGCAAAAAGGAACCTGTTCTACATGGAAATTCCAAATGACGCATGATCAGGATTTTTTTCATAACCATATTGTTCGAAACTAACGGTAACACCGAGTCATCGGATTCAACCAATAATTTTGAATCAGGGCCGACAGATACATAACTATTTGATCGTTTCGCAAACAATATAAAAAGTTGAAAAGTTGAAAATTGAAACAAAATCAAATCGTGACACTTTTCTTCATTTCATCAATGAAAATTGAATATATCTCAGGTAAATAATCCTGAGTTTTAACCAAATTTCCGCAGAAAAGTCCACGTGTATAGGTTTCAACGTGTCGTCGTTACAATACTAAATCAATAGCTCTGGAGATACGTGAACCGTCACATTAGTGTACCTTTACCGTGAAATCGATACTTAGTGTACTTGCTACCTCGGTAACACGGTGTGTGTTTTCAGAACAAATTACCAACACAGAGTTGTGCTGATGGCTGGGCGCTCAAAGTGGACTTGTAAATGCTCATATGGCATATAGTGTAATAGAATGAATTCGAATTCCGCCGAATTTCAATTCTAAGTTACTATCTTGCAATTTTTCTAGTCAGCCAAATATCAAACATAATTTCTTAGATTCGGAATCTAAGAAATTATATGTTTGATATTTGGCTGACTAGAAAAATTACACTATATCATAACTTAGTTATTAACTACAATTGTCTATACTGCATTAGTGTATTTATTTGGTATGTTTATTTGGTGCGATAAGAACAGAAATAGAATAAAAGGCAAATTTCAACACCTGAAACGCCATGTAATCTCGAGGATTCTATTGCCTTAGCCTGGATATTGAAGTATGATATCCAGGGTGGCCTATGGATACTCAGCTTGTCCTTTGGTTTTAGGGAGGTGGGCAGGACACCCAGGACGCTGGATTTCTTGAGGCCGGAAGAACTAGACTATGAGACTGTGATCTCCTATCCTAAGATAATATTGATCCAAGCTATGATACTAACTTTAAGAGTAAACAGAAGCCTCCCAACGCCTTAAAAGGGGGGAATGTATATATGTGTTATGTCTTAAAGAGAGGACAACACACATCATGTCCTTTGAAACCCTGTTAACTTATTTACTTTCCGTTATAACGCGCCATGACTATCTCAAGGTGAACTGCCGGTCAGGGCCAGGCTCCGGTATATCATAATGTTTTAGCCTCAGAGGCTGAACCCATCACTCTTAAAAAAAACTAATGACGAATAAAATTGACTCTTGATATTTAGTAGATTGAATTTGAACATCTAACCTGCAATTTATATCATATTTCACCAAAACTTGATGAAATAATAATACCCAGTGGCAGTCCTTTCGCCACAATCCCGGGTTTACACTTTAGTTTAAACTTTTTAGTCGGAACTGTAAGAAGGCTTATGGAACACAAAATGAAAACATCCAACAACAGCGCATCAGAGCTGAGGTTAGAACTTCAAACTTCTCAACTTTGATTACCGTTGGACCACCTGAACTGTCCGAACTGGACACTGGAGAAGGTGGAAGTAAACACGGAACGTAGGTGGGCGGGTTGTGTGAAAAGAGTAGGGTACGTATTACTGGTCAGACATAGTGCTCCATCTATTTCCACTGCTAGGCCAATGCATCATCTACCTGTGCTGATCAATTGAGGGTCTAGTTGGGGTCGACAGCCGCCCCGTCTTAACCTTGGAACAGTATACAACATGGCTGTGGAGGCGCGGTGCGGACGGATTATAGAGACCCAATCAGTCAATGTGGCCAAAAACAATATGACCAATAAGTCTACCGGTAACGCAGAAATTTCGTCACATGTAATTGTTGCAACTTGGTCGAAGAATTGTCCAATTTAGTTTCCTTATAACTACTTAAACTAGCTCACCGCAAATTCTGCATTGGTGGTACTTCAAGAATTGAATTTCAAAAGAAAAATTCTTTCCATGACTTTTTACTAAATTCCATGACTATAACGTCCATGTCTACTTTCATTTTCAGTCAATCACTATTGGAACCCTGCTAAGTATAATCGTCTTTTCTCCCAGCGTTTTGGCAAAGCAAATATCTATTTTAAGTCATGTTTACATTGGTTGAATGAAAAGGTTACATATATATGTATGCGCTTCCAGCTCAAGTGTCAAGTATGGTGATTGGATGATTTCTAATGATTATCCCTGAAAAAAAAGACCGTCCACTGTACATGAATTATGGATATTTGTTTCAGTATGAAAACTTGTTTGCCCTTCCCCTTTCCAACGCTATGTAGCAATGCATACACACATATTACCTGCTAACGTTAGATCTACTTTAATTTTCACCTGCTTATCGCCTTATATTGCCTTATATGATCTATCTTGCCAGGGCTCAACCTCTATACTGTTGTAGCGACTCTTAATTAGAGGTACAGAGACATAAACGCAAGATTGGTTTCTGCATACGACATTATGTCTTATCGACGTAGAGATCTAATCAATAGATATACACTGCAATGGCAAAGCATCAAGTTAGATAATACTGCAATGGCAAAGCATCAAGTTAGATAATACAGAGATAATAATCATATGGATAAAAGCAGACTTAATCTATTGCCTTGTCATATCAAGATAATTCTTGAGGGCCTGTTGAAGCTGTTCAGTTGGAAGGTAGATCTAATGTTGAAAATAACGATAGACTAGAACTAGGCCTATAGGTTAACAGCTGATGCAGAACACAGTTAACATGACGGCCTAGACCCTAGAGTTTAATCCTAATGGTCCAATTTAAATTTTAATATCGGGGTCAGCCCGACTCGGGGTTCCACTCCCAGTTAAATTTCACGATCAAATTCGCTTTGTTGACATATTTCCTTGATTTGTTCTGATCTCAAGGTGTTAAACTTTAATCTTTTTTCTTCTTTTTTTTTGGCCACTTACTTTCCCTGTTTGAATGTTTCCCTGACTGTGCAATGAGGACCTTAGATATGTTACATTTACTGTAGATATTCAACAACCTAACGACTGTCAATAAGGAACTTTTTGCACTTTATAGAGGGCTATTAACCCACCTCTGCCGCCTTCCCCTAGACTAGTCGTTCAGGCTCAGTGATTGCCCGAAGAGTGTGGGCCATGCTGGCGACCCACGGCGTGAGCGACACCGGTCAGACTCCTTTTTGAAGTGGTTTCATGTGATATTCGCACTGTACTCTCCTATACTTTGCCACACGCATCGCCAGGTTAACCAAGACACTAATTGCATACTGCTGCCATTTTAAACGCTTGTATCACGCATATTTTGCAAATAAAAACACAACCAACCTGCAGTTTGTCGAGCCAGGTGAAATGCAGAGTGTGGACAAACGGATTTCGCACCTCCGGCAGAACCAGGGATTTTTCGCGAAGCAGAGGTCGTGGATTCGACATCTTTGAATACTCAACGGATACTACCTCATCGGTACAACACTAACATAGAGATAATCCTTTTTGCACCTGGCAGTCGAACAGTTTTGGCGATGATAGCGATGAACAAAGCCTGATAATTTTGACTTCGCCAGCTGCCACGGTACTTCCAAGTGGTCTGATTTGCGCTGGTTTCAGGGAAGAGAATGATAAACTCTATAAAGAGCAGATCGCCGGGAATCAGCGAAGTCAAATTTTACTACGTCACGCATGCGCGGTGCGCAAGGAATTTTGGGTAGACGCCACACAGACGATGATGATTCCTGTTTGGAAACAATTCGGTATTTACAGTTATGTTTACTTCTAGAATTTAACATATTCTCGCCGATTTTATCACCTAAGCCATCGCCATGTCGAAGGTTGAATCCTCGAGCGAACGGCCGACGTCAAATAAGGAGTTTATCGTCGGGAATCCAGCCAAATCGCGGTACAGGATCATCCGAAAAATCGGAAGTGGGTCGTTTGGAGAAATTTATCAAGCTGTCAACATCACCACAGGAGAAGAGGTAGCTGTCAAACTCGAACCAATTAAAGCCCGACATCCTCAGTTACTTTATGAAAGTAAACTTTATAAAATCCTGCAAGGTGGAGTTGGGATACCGAGTATAAGATGGTTTGGTCAGGAACGAAACTACAACGTCCTTGTGATGGATCTTCTAGGACCAAGCCTGGAAGATCTATTCAATTTCTGCAATAGGAAATTCAATTTGAAAACTGTTTTGATGCTGGCTGACCAAATGGTTGGTCGCATTGAGTACGTACACAGTAAGAACTTTATTCACAGAGACATCAAACCCGACAATTTCCTGATGGGTATTGGGCGCCACTGCAACAAGGTGTTTTTGGTAGACTTTGGTTTGGCCAAAAAGTACAGAGACAGTCGCACAAGGCAACACATTGGGTACAGAGAAGACAAGAATCTGACAGGCACTGCCAGATATGCAAGTATCAATGCTCATCTTGGGATAGAACAGAGCAGGAGAGATGACATGGAATCACTCGGGTATGTGCTGATGTACTTCAACAAGGGCAGTTTACCTTGGCAAGGACTGAAAGCATACACGAAAAAACAGAAGTATGAGAAGATCAGTGAGAAGAAGATGTCCACTCCAATAGAGACACTTTGCAAAGACTTCCCAGAAGAGTTCACCACCTACATCAACTACTGCCGAGGACTGAGGTTTGAAGAAGCCCCCGAGTACAATTTCCTGAGAACTCTATTCCGGAAACGGTTTAGAAGTTTGAACCACATGTATGATTACATGTTTGACTGGACACTACTTCGGCAAAAAACCACAATGCAACAGCAGCAGCAACAACAACCAGTGGTGCCAGTCACGTCAGGGACGCGCAAGTGACTAGATGCCGGATGTCAGAAATCTCAGTCACGCAAACGAAAAAGACCAACAACCTAAATGTTGTAAAGCAAGATCATCTCCAGGAATTTAAGTTTCCTGTAGGCAGCTCGTTTGTTAAAAAGGTCGACTTTCTGGTGCAGAGATATCTCTACAGTTGTCTAAGACTAAGATGACTACTTTTCGTACTGAATGTTAACTTTCATTTTCACAGTAAATATGAGATACCTGACCAGAATGTAATGGAAAAGGTGCAGCAGACCAATGATAAATCATAAAGTATTTGATAACAACAATTTTGAAAGAGCAATGTAATTTGTTTTTTAACTTTGTACATGTTATATATAATCTAGAGCGAAGTTATTTTTCTGTTCATTTTCATCATATCAATGTTTACCGCCGATTCCCACAACATCTGCTTCTAATGGACTTTAATTCCTCTCAAAATGTGATTGTTTTTATATTTTCAAGCGGTGTTTTAGATAAATAGAGAACTGAAGGAAAATGCATTTCATTCACCTAAATTATTGTTGTAGGTCTGTGCACCTTTTACATATCACCTGTGACTGGATTTCTGACATCCTTGTGTCGAGGTAATCGCCAAATAATGCACCCTTTGACATTTTGGGTGCTAATGAACAAGTCCTTTCCTGCGTGTTAGGCAGAAACTGTATATAGTCACCACTTAGTATATATAGGCTATGGGAACTTTAATGTAGGGAGTAATACCTGTTAATATATTTTTCAATTTTCCATTATAGGGTTATATGAAATACAATTAAATGATTGACCTTGGGAAAAAATTATCATGATATCGAAGCATCCAATCATTTTCATAACCCGCAAGCTTTTATTGTCTGTCAGAAAATTTCATTTTGTCTTAATCAGAGAGTTTAGATCTCTCGGGTGTAATTGGCATTTGCACATAACTTAGAGTAAATAACTTACTAGGAATGCGTTTCTCAATTGATGGACTTCACAAGTAAGAGTGATAAATTGTTTGCTGCATAAACAAAGATGCATTAGTTCGAGAATACTTGTCTGTTTGTCCATAGTATCTCATAAAATTCGCTATGAGCGACAATCATGTGCAAAAACAAGCAACAATTAAAATCATTGATAAATTGTTTAACTTAACAGAAGCAATGTAATAACCAAAATGTGGAAAATAAGTTTTCTTAATCCGTTATCGGGATATACTTTTGATGTGTGACTAAGTCACCAAAGGAGTGTTGCAGAATCAGTACTCATCATGGGGGTCAAGTGTTATCAGTTTATCGAAAATTCCGACAAACCTTCCAAATTCTAAAAGAGTACGCTAAAAGCATATAGATCTACAAGTAGTACAATGATTTTCAAAAATGCGTAAATAGGTTGTAATAATTTATTCACTTGATCATCCATAAACAGATATTTAGGATTATGTGCCACTTTTGTCTAGTTACTGTCAAGGGCAGAACTTCCGATATACGTTTCATACAGTTCCATAACTCTCTCAAAGGAAACGAAAATAAGACATGTAATTTGCAAAATAACCTGTTCAACATCCAAACCCCTTGAAGTTGAACTACCTTTTCCATCAAATTTTTATAAACACTGGGGGAAATGTTTCACATCTTCTGTAAATATTTCATTTAGTTATAATATGCACGTGTAAAGTTTTGCCTAGAAACTTCAGGTTAGATGATCGAATATAGTGGCAGTTGTCAACGATATGATTGTAAATAACTTCATCAAATTGATTCTGCCAGTGTTATCCTTAAATGCACATAAGATATAAATCCGGACTGATTTAGACGTAGTTCATCGCTTTTTTACCGGAACCATAAAGGGTGTAATGTTAAACGTCCATGTTTTGTCAAATTCTTCTATATTTCATAATCTTTAGTCAATGATATATTTATGAATGTACCTTTAGTAGTTCACAGTGAATGTCAGATGGGTAAAGTCCTCTTGTCCTCATCCTCTCATAATCTCATGCCACGGGTTAATTTGTGAACTTTAAATTCACATTGCGCATCGCATGTAAACCCCAAGAATACATTCCATCATGTTCTATCACATCATTATTGGAAAACTTTGGATACATACGTTGATGGGTCATTGTTATAATGCACCTTGTTCCAATAAAAATGCAGTTAATTTCTAACATAATAATATACAGAAAATTAAAACACAGGCTGCTCTGTAGAAAACACATTTGAACAATTTGATTAAGAAATTATTGTTTAACTGAGTGAAGGGTACATTAAACATTTCTTATTTTGATACTAAAAAAAGTACCTTAAAAAACTGTGTTTTGGCGCACGCCCGCACGGTTTTAATGTTATGATAATATATGTAGCTGTATATTTTCGCTTATTCACAATACATTTGAGAAGTTTCTATTCTGTAGTAACCCGTGCTTTTCTGAATCGTTTGATTCCTCTGACACTTTCTGTAAATAGAATACTTTGTCATAGATGTGAAAACACATACTTGAGTTTTGTACTGTATCTGTACAGAAGGTACTGTTTACCCGAATGAAAGCAGAAGGTACTATATACTGGTATGAAAGTACACTGCCGATGTGAAAGTGAATGTCCTAAGGTATAGAGGGAACTGTTTCTTGTGCCGTGTCTTGTTTTGCTCGTTTATTTTGTTTTTCTCTTAGAATTTTCGTTGCAAACGATAGAGTGCTTTACAATTATACATATTCTATAGACGTGTTTAATAGAAAATAATTAGTGGATGTCTCTTTTAAGACGCGATGAAAGATGGACCCTGGTTTGATTTACACAGATCTTGGGGAAATGTATCATAATGTACTGCCATTGAGTAAAAATTATTTTAGTTCGAATATTGTCTGAGAAAGCTGTGGCAGCTTAATTAGAACAGATGATCATGCTACCAGTAGACATGTTACAGTCTGCGATGTTAGCCACTAGCTTGAGGCAAGAGAAGCCAGCGCCGGGCCAGTAAAAAAAAAAGAGATGAAATACCTATAATAATGAGTGGTATATCTTAATCTTACGTAAACTACACTTTCGACATTTCACTGATGTCTTGCTTTTCTAGAGTGTGGGCTAGCCTATTGCCGACGAACATAGTTTTTGAGATCGTGAGGTATAAACAATTCTGGTTCTTTGGTACGGTGTTTAGTCAGATGTGCAAGCAATTTCAGTTGTACATAATGACCTGTGTTGCTTTGAATCAGATACAAGAATTTGTATACAACTGGCTCTATATACAGATTTGCCTTTGTAATCTAAAGCTCTTCAGATTGTAAAGAAAAATAATTTGTAAAGGAAAAGGTCATTGTATTTACAGTTTCTGAAATAGCAAATGGGTTGATGGGGTTTGAACAAAAAAATCACATTGAAAAAAGAATCTGTAATTTTTTGAACATGTATTTTCAATACTCTCGAAGCATTTATTGGATATATAGAGTACTTAATCAGACGTGTTTAAACCTATTTGATTACTAAGGGTGTTGTTATGTAGAGCTTTTTAATTTAAGAATTATAATAGCTTTTTCTGTTTCTTTGTGACAATTTTGTTTTGTATGCTTTCATACAAACAGATTATTACAAAATGAAATGCGAAATAGTCTGTGACATTTCACTGAACATTGTTAGAAATAAGATCATGGGGAAAATGAAAGCTCGAACTACAGATAACAGAAATATTTCTACTCAGGAAATGTTTAAGGTTGATGTGCATGTAGAATGTAGTGTACATTTTGTATAAGGCAAGCTGGAATTGACATCACTCGTCACAATAAATTGTTTACAAAATGATTGAAATTGTTCATTTAATGCAATGTCTTACCTGTCCTTTCTTGTCTTTATCAACAGACCATGTAAATAACCCAAGGAAGTTCCACTTGGAAAGAGATTAGTAAGAAACATTTCAAACTGAGAATAGAAGGTGGGAGTGTATTTGGCATTGGATAGTTTAAAAAAAAGAAGCATTAAATATCTATTGGTTTGTTCACAAGAATCACTTTTCGATATAGGGATCTTCTTTTGTAATCCAACGCTATATGCAGTTCCATCAAATTTTGTATCTATAGTTAAGGGAGAATTGTTTTGTTCTTGATGTTACACGTTTGTTACTTTTTAATAAGAATTACCTACTTCAAGATATATTATGCTTTCAAATTTAGTTGCTGAGTCACATTTTGTTAATGCTGAGACCGTTAGTTGATATGATATGCCTGAATAATTCTTTCCAACTGAAATGGCGAAAAGGTATCCAGAATCAATTGGGAACTGAAATACTCTAAAGCTGTATATGTAAATGATTCAGATTTCATTAGCCTCGGACCATAAAATTAACGTAACTTTGATATAGTGCTCTCTACAACAATGACTGCTCATTCTCTTCCATGACTTGAATCGCTCGTCTGTGCTTCAGTACCACGCTTGACACATACAATGGCTGGCTAAAAATATACGCCGCAGAATGCTGGTTCTAGATTGTAGTAACAGGAGACGCAAGGAATGAAAATTAATAAATTGGAGACGCATAATGATCGTCATTATTGAGGGGATCCTGGCTCAGATATGCAAAGTTTATCAATAAGTAAAACGATGAATATTTGAAAGATGCCTTTTTCTCGATTTCACTCTACTCTAAATAAAAGCTGAGCCTCTAAGATCTGATATAAAGTTCCCTTCATAATGAAGTTGCCAGCTACACCCTTCTAATTAGATATGAATTATGAATATAACCCTTTTCCCATGTGGGGCCCTTAACATGCTTAGTGAATGTGTAACTACTAACTGTTGTGTTAACATTGATTAACCTCGAGAACAATGCCCAGCAGTGTTGATTGACTCCTACAACCCAATGTGTGAAAACTTCAGAAATCACCTCGGAACAGTTCCCGTCCCCCCCTTTCAGACTCTACCCACACAGACATTTACATTTTCAAACAACTCCCTGATAAGACTGTGACCGTATTTCCATAGCTAATTAGGCTAATCACGTAAATACTGATTAGGGCCTCATATTTTGAGTTTCTGTATGACACGTAAAGTAGGTATATCGTTGTGAAATCGACCATAAAAGGAATAATTAAATGTAGATCCCTTTGTCCGAGACAGAATTACCAATAATCAGACGCTAATTAAAATTGACCTGATTAGCGTAATTAATTACGGAAATATGATCGCCGGTCTGTGGGGCACATGTAGAGGTTCAGTAGTGGCGGATACAGCTTTTTAAAGTTACACGCCCCCTATTTTCCAGGTTTTTACATTTAAAAAAAACGCTAACTTTGGCCAAAAAGAAAATGCCCCTGCCCCCACTTTAAATCCGCCGCTGTTCACTGAATTATCTTTAGGCGACAATTCCCAACATCCCAGTGGCGGATTTAGGGGGAGGCGCTGTGGGTGCGCTGCCCCCTTATTCTTTGGCAAAAGATTGATTTTATGTTAATATATAGGCTATAGCTCTCGGCTCTGAAGAAACCATAGGCTGGTCGACCGGCCGGGTTTAACAGCAACCGGCCGGTAGGGGGTTCGAGGTCGAGGTCGGCGTATCCCTGGTTACGGCCGTCCGCCATATTGAATTAGCAGATTTTTCGTAACTTTTTACAGTTTGTTTACATCTGGAGATCACATATTCAGAAGAAGTCCACAACTTATTCCTTGTACGAGGTTATACAATATGATATGACTAAGAAATAAACCAAAAAGTAGAATTTTATTTCATCTAAATTCAGTATAAATAGACCTCAAAGTTTAGAATTGGAACTGGACAGAAAGTAGTGCCCTGTAACCTAGAATCATGATTCCATTGAAAATAGTCCCAATCTAGGTGTGCTGCAATTGTTAATATTCACTAAGTTATGCATCTTTTTTACACTTTGCTTAATAAAATAGATTATTTCTTATTTATCCATTGAAACAATAGACTATTTGGTGAAAATAAAATATTGGCCCAAGGATTGAGCAGAACCACCACATTTTCAAGTAGTTCCGGCAGGGACCTAATACTAGGCCTGGGTCTCTGCCCTGGCCGAGCGGCGCTAGGCTAAAGAAACCACCATAACATTTTATAACAGGGTGCCCCCTCCCCCCCCCCCCTTTTTTTTTTTCTTTGCTTTCTTTGCTTTTTTTTTTTTCTTTTCTTTTGTAATTTCTGGATTCGCCCGTTGCATCGTTAAACCAAAAATGATATAGCTACACATAAGATTTTGCTTGGCAACCAGATATATGGGTGTAGCTGCTCGGCAGACAACTAGGGCTTGTTTTTCAAAATTATTTTAATGTGGTTTCATATCCAAGAACTGATTGCTTCTATACCCATTCCATCCAAACATTGATATTTTAAGATATTAAATTTAATAAAAGGAAAATCCTGGCTTTTTACAGTATGCACTCGGGCAACCAAGTAAATTCAGCTAGTTGCCCGGTGGACAACCACATTCTGAACTATTTTTCGAGCCCTGACTGGATAGCATGTCCACCCATCTATTAAGTCAATTACATATATTATGTCAGGTAGAAGGCCTATATCCTTGGTTACAAAATAAACTTAAAATGCTAAAATATGTGCTATTAAATAGCCTCAAGATTCTGCTGTGAAATAACATAGGATTCTGCAAAAACATTTAGAAAAGGAAAAAAAGAATGCTGGGTAAGAGAAAGTGAATGTACATTTTTCAGAAATCGCACAAGGTTCAAAAAGAGTCAGAAGGATTAACTTTAAAAGGGAAAAAGTTGACAGTGGTCTCAACATATTGTATGTTTCTTAGTATAATTTAATTGATAACTCCATTTTTCTGTTATCCGGTGATAGGTACATGAATTTGCCACCAGAGGGAGTATGCAATTAGGAGCGGCGACTATTCCACGAGACAGCGCTCTAGGCAAGGTCAAGGTCGCCTTTGTCCCAGCCCCAAACCAGTAGTGGACGGATTCCTCGACTCTTCCGGATCGGCCCCGAGAGTCAGTGGATTCCAAATGAAAGAGAAAGAACACTTATAAAGCACGGTAATTCTCACAAACTGGCGATCAGGCTGGGGAACAAAATGGCCGGGCAATCCGCCTCCGCCGCGTATCGGCCGACCAGCAGCGGTTCCGAGTTCATCGTTGGCGAACCGAGGAGGTGGAGGTTCCTTCGCCAAATAGGAAGCGGCTCGTTCGGCGAGATATTTCAGGCCGTCGACATCGTCAACGGGGAGGAGGTGGCCGTCAAGCGTGAACTGTGTAAAGCCAAACACCCCCAGCTGCTCTATGAGAGCAAGCTGTATAAAATACTCGAAGGTGGGGTGGGGATTCCGCACATACGCTGGTATGGAACGGAGAGGGAGTACAACGTTCTGGTGCTAGATCTGCTGGGACCCAGTCTTGAAGACCTCTTCAATTTCTGTGGCAGGAAATTCACTATGAAAACGGTGCTTATGCTGGCTGATCAGATGATCTCAAGGGTGGAGTACATCCATAGCAAAAACTTCATTCACAGGGACATTAAGCCGGATAACTTCTTGATGGGCATTGGTGGACGCTGCAACAATTTGTTCATCATTGATTTTGGCCTGGCCAAAAAGTACAGAGACAGCAGAACTAAAACTCACATACCATACAGGGAGGACAAGAACTTGACTGGCACTGCTAGGTATGCCAGTATCAATGCTCACTTGGGTATCGAGCAAAGTCGTCGTGATGACATGGAATCTCTGGGGTACGTTCTCATGTACTTCAACCGCAGCGGACACCTGCCCTGGCAAGGCCTTAAAGCAGCCAACAAAAAGCAGAAGTACGAGAAGATCAGCGAAAAGAAGATGTCCACTCCCATTGAGGTGCTCTGCAAAGGGTTCTCAGCCGAGTTTTGCATGTACTTGAACTACTGTCGTGGATTACGCTTCGAGGAGTCGCCCGACTACATGTACTTGAAACAGCTGTTCCGGATCTTGTTCCGAACCTTGAACTACGAGTACGATTATGTGTTTGACTGGACGCTGCTGAGGCAAAGGGTTGGCCACTCCGGACATCATTACTCGCATCCGTCCCCCCATGGCCATGGGGCAATGAAGCCGTCCACTCAACTTGTCACACCCTACCGATGAAGGGGTAAACCTAAACTGGGGAGAGAAAATGAAAAAGAAAAAAAAAGGAGAAAAACATAAGAACTTGAACAGGGTACCAACCGCACAGCTCGTGCTACAAGTTAGATTACAATGAATTTGGTGATCCCAAGTTCAAGTATCTCATGAATGGCCATAGACAATAAGTAGAATGATCCCATTCCATTAGTCAGGATCTAGCTCTTGTGGCCTACTTGAGAAACGAGATCGGCCTGGTGTCATATTGATAAGAGATTCATTTAGCATTGACTACAATTGTATTCTAGGGTTATACAGAGAGTGAGATATTTCACATGTTCTTATTCAGTTTATTTTTAGCAGGCGTTGCTCATATTTTAAAGGTCTTATATGTGGAAAAAAATATTTGCATCGTAGCAACGATGGTCCACCAGCATTGTCAAGTCACCCAACTCAGTCTTGTAAATGAAAAGAGTTGTCGGTCCAGTTTTTATCATTCCATTTTAAAGGGATTTTATTATTCCTTCGAAGACAAATGACCAAATCGCATATGCTTTTACGTGATCCAATATAAAGTGTAAATTAATAGTAGCTCAAATATCAACATTGCAGTTGTTCCATGATTCACGTTGCTTACCCCTGTTTTAGAAGTAGGTACCGATGATTACTACGTATTATTGGTAAACTATGGGTCAGTGATTTGATTTAGGTTAGTTTTCACGTTAAGAATTATAAGTATAGTCTCTTATCTTTCCAACTGAATTTCGGTAGAGGTATTCGTGTCCAGAAACTTTAAATGATGGCAATCTATGACCTTTGACTGATGAATATGCTATGGATGGGTTCTTTGAATAAGTGAAATTCTGTATTGGTTTGGGTGATTGCTTATCAGAACTGAAGGTACAAAAATGCAAAATTGTATAAGTATTTAACTACGTACACGTGTCTACATATGCACAAATTCTTGGCGGTGTTGCAAAACCTTTATACTTCATGCTTATTTGATCAGATAAGAGATTGTTTAGCTACTGTTGATTTGAATCGCTTTTAAAAAGGATGCTGATTTTCGTTGTGGATTTTGTTAATCGTTCGATTATTTTACTACCAACGGTCACTGTTTTGTTCTATGCCCAATGGAAATCAAGGGATGGAAACACTGACTTATTAGAAAACAGAAACTTAGTACCCGTTGATGTTTCTTAAGATTGATTATGAAAAAAAATCTAGCTTATTGTTTGTAACGATATGGAGAGAGATCTATTTCACCGCTTTCTCATTTACAAGAATCTCTTTTTGTCTATTTTCTCTTATCTAATTCTAAATACGGATACATCTGGATGTTACACGATCAACACATGGTCATCCTTTAGAATAGTTTCCAATACCCACCAAAGATTACCCAACATGGGGGCTTAGGGGACCAGGAGGTGCAATGGGCTCGCCTTGTAAACAGGGCTAAGGAGAAGGCGAAGTATTTCTCTGAAGCATTTGCAATATGTTTTCTGAAGATGCATTCCTGAGTATGTTTCTGAAGTATTTCTTGCTTTTTTGCCCCCTTTTCTTTTGTCGGAGACATTTTCGTTTCTATTATGATAACCAGTCGTGAGTAGGAACTCACAAAGTGGATCTTTCCAATGCTTATCATTCCAAAGCTTCGGATGAAATGATATTGCATACACGAATGATATAATACGAATGGGGTTAAATGGTTTATATTCAGTGACGTGGTGTGCCCGGTAACTTTAACTGGTTCTATGGATTTGATATTGGGGTAAAGACCACTTTTCGTATATTTCTATTCATTCCAAATGCATTTCGAGCATTTCTGTACTATTTCGCTATGCTCTTTCTATACTACCATACTGTTACTGCCATATTGGGATACATACTAATGTGATCTACCATACCCAGCTGAAGAAAGCACTTCTTGCGTTATTGTTATTTCTAACCCTCACTTAAACTTGTATAATATGAAATTAAAGAACTTGTAAAGGGGGAAGCACATGGCAGAACGCCAAGGCCCCAAAGCCATGTGTATATTCCATATAGGCCTTTTAATGGCCAGAGCTTAGTGTGAAGAGTTGGCTGTTTCTCTGAGCCAGAACTGTCCACAACCCTTGTTGACACAGCAGACTATAGTTTGGTTCGCAAACTCGCATATAGAGCAGGCTAGCACTTTGAACAGTGTGGGTGTTAAACTGTGGGATTAACCAAACACAACTTGGATGTTTGATCATTCCTTTGAATGTTAAATTCCCAGTAACCCGGATCAATATCCTACCAGTATGCACTTTGAATGACTAATGCATTTCTGCCGGAAATTTCCCCTTCATCTAATCTTTGTTTCTTATGCAAATTTCCCTCATGCCAGCTAAATTTATTTTTAGGTCCGCGTTCTAACCGTAAATGACACATAAGGAGTAAAACCAAATATATGACCCACCTAGACTTGGGCCTGTGAAGTTTGTACATGTCAACTTGTACGGTGACATACAAATTCCATGTATGTGCAGACTAAAGACTTCGTACCTGCCCGGACGAGGGTGAAAGGCCCCTGGGTCAGGGGGGTAAATGGTGGTTTGACTCAGAAGGTGGTCACTCAACCGAAACAGGTTTGCCTGTGCACAACTCGGTTAGTACGACACCATTCGTTCTTAGTTATATTCGTATGGCAGAGACATTGAAATAACCTTTAGTCCTACCAACATTTTTCACGTGAATATCAAGTTCCCTGGTATACACATTATTTTCAAGAGAAAAATGCTTATTTCAAATTTAATGAATTGGGTATGTTATAAAGCAGCGATTCGGCAGTGGCCCTTGGTAGAAGTACATTTACAGGCAATGACATCCATAAAGGAAATATTTATAATGTGCACTCCAATAATATAAGCTCCCAATTTTTCCTTTAGATATTGCAGTAACCCTTACTTTTCTTCCAATGCTTTTTAATGCTTGATGGTTCAGTTACCTTTATTCATTTCCTACCTTGACCCCAACCATCTTCCTGGTTTTGATGTTATTTTAAGCTACGTTTTGTGGAAACGTCGAAGCCTTTCATTCTTAGTTTTGATATATCTTGCAATCGGTACACCCTTTATTTTGATGTTGACACATCAACCAGATTACTGTCATTCAAGATTTCTTAACTACGGATATGCATTTCGAATACAAAAGTATTAATCAGCTAAGAATATCCCCTTTATCTTCTCCACACCTACTAAAAATCCGCTCTTAGTAAGGTTATTAGAAAGGCTACGGTTTAGCATGGCAAGGTTATATTGAAACACTTTCCGTGAATATTATTGTCCACGTAGTTAGAAGAGAGTGCATGACCAATTGGCCAGCTTTAGTGGTGTAGTCCTATTATTTTATATACAGAAAAGCGTACCCGCAACTTGACCCTGGTGTCCAGCTGTACCGGGTAGTTACCGCGCGGAGTTAGCCTCTAGCCGATATACGTACACAATTATACCCCCAGAGGGTCTGTGTTATCCCACTTCATTTTTCAAGCTGTAACAAACTGCCCCTATAAGTTGCCAGTTGGTCTTACAAAACCGCACCTAATAGTGTTTTTAGACTTCTGCTTAAGCCATCAACAGTTTAACCTTTGCAGAGTTGAATTGCTATGAATCAACTCGTGTATGTCTCTTTTACCAATCCGCCATGAAAAAAAAAGATTGAGATCTTATCAGAATGTATACTTCTCTGTTCCCTTTCGTTTTAAACTCTGATCGCTGAGAGTTGCATGCACTTGTCAAGAACTGTTTTTGAATCAAAGATTCCATTTGAATATTAATATAAAGTAAACTTGAGTGGTGAACTGGGAAAGAATAGAACGGACAGTATCTGTTTTATTTTCCCTACTGCTAATAGAATCGGTAAACCAAAATATGTGCTACTTGAAACCTGACCTGCATGGTGTACCTATTGAGTCAAATATGTCGCGTTGAGATCCAAAGTATAGCTTATGACTTGAGTGTTTTTTTAAACGTGAATCAGCACTTCAGTCACTTAGATTTTGCAGGAAACAGAATTGGTGTAGTTAAACGTCTTTATACTTCCCCTTAGAGTTTTATTCCACGTACCTTTCGTATGCACGTTACCTAGAATATAATCGTGATGTTTGCAATATTCTTTTCTAGAGTATCATAATTTCTTTACAAATTAGAAAATAATCAGTCTCCTTAGGCATATAATAATCTGTAAGGGGTCCTCAATGTAGTGGAATTAGAGGGGTTGTTTTTCTTCGTTTCCCCCCTTTAATTCGCGGTTAAGAGCGTTTATTTTTAATAGGTGGCACATAAAGCTTGGGCAAAATATTCGCGCACAGAGGATTACATTTTACCTTTTTGGGACGTCTTATTTGTAACGGTTTTAAATCGAGTCATGTGTTTTATAAATTCATGTGGCGTGGAATCGTATTAATACAAACGTGTAGACATGGGTAAAAAAAAATATGTATTGCTAAACTATCTGCCAGTGTGACTTTTTGTCTTTTTCTCAATAGTTAACTGCCATGATTTCAAACAATTCCACCTTGAATTCTCTTGTCCCTTTTTTATGCTCGTTCACCAAAACTCCTTCAATGTAAGAACGATCGGAGTAAAACTCCCAAGTATGTAGGTTAAGTTGTTGGCGTTTTAACGTTTTATAACACGTTCACATTGGATTTGTTCGCACGTTTTTTAACTTGAAATACTGTGTTTTACTAGTTGATAAATAATCTGATTACGATTACAGGAAGTTATTGCTTAAACAACAAGTTTTATTAGTTACTCTCGAGGAAGTGAAACTGCGGAGATCACCAAGTTTTTATGGTTATTTTTATTTTACACAACTTAAGTTTCAGTGTACCTATCACTTGATTGAAGAGTACAGAGATTTTAACAGACATGTAAAGATATGTACATGTTCTTTGTTTTTCTCTTTTGCTTTAGTGTGATTATTGTAAAGCTGAGAGAATTACAAGTTTTATTGATAAACGAAAGGTTGTCACAAAGCCGTGTTGTTTTAATCAGGTTGTTATTCTGATTGGATTAAGTGGTACTTCTAAGAATACATTTTAAGAAATCAAGCGCATTTAACGTATGTGTAAAGGTGAATATACTGTTCTATGTGTCTAGGACATGTTTGTTAAATGTACGACCATATGATGAATATCACAAGGATCTGATATTGAATGGTGTGAAAGCATGTACATGGCAAAGTTTCCAGTTCTTTGAATGTTTGTTTGACTGTGACAAATATGTGGATATAGGTGAATGAGTATGGGTATAATCTCCTAGTTGGTAAAATACGTATGTGCAAGCAGAAAAAGAGGAAGTGGAACTCTCTTTATCTTTAGCGTTACTGTCAGTTAAAATGTTTGAAATATATAATTGAAAACTGTACCACGGTATGATGACGTGTCTAGTAATAAAGAATATGTACAAAAACTATTTAACCGAACTATCATTATAATTTATATAGCAAAAGAACAAAAAAAAATAAACAGTAATTTTAATCACAGCAACAGCAGAACACTGCACTAATCCATCGATGTTCCGTTTTAGGTACAATGATGTTGTAATAATGTTATCACAGGGAAATCCCATAATAGTCCTAATACTCTTAGGCGGTTATTTACTAGGTCAAGAGGTCACACACCGGTGTGTAATCATAGGCTTGTGCGTGTTTACTATGTCTTTGTCGTGGTTAATTAGACCATGACTATGTAATACAAAACTCCAGTGGTAGTAAAACACTTCAAAAAGAATATGCATGTACATGTATATATATTGCACCAAGAGCTCTTGGAAGAGGTATAGACCGCAGAGTTTTGTTAATAGAAAAAAAAACGCTTACATCCTTCTACCATACAGTAAAAAGATACGTAGTTTCTTACATGTTAGAAGTTTTCTGAGTGCTTATGTAGCCCAGTATTACCCAGTGCGCTTATGGTAAGAACTAAACTTGTGGCGGATATAGGATTTTGAGTAGACAAGCGCTTTGGGGGAAAGTTTCCCTTCAAGACTTTTACTTTTTTTTGGGTCATTATTCTTCATTGATAATGCGTAAATTTTCTATAATAATCAAAGTAGTAGAGGTATTTTTATATATATTTTTTACACTGATGCGATATAAAGTGAAAACGCATGTAAGATATATAAATCCTCTAAATCCCCCACTTATGTCTGGATACATTCAATTGTTCATTTTTAAAACATAGAAAACAAAACATTACACAATAAACTCAGAGAAAGTAACACACAACCACACCGACAATGGTGCAACGTCCAAACCGATCGGGTTCCATGTTAGGAGGTCTCTGAGTGCTTGTGTAAACCCCAACTTGTAAGTGTGCCAGTCGCCATGAACCGAACCTGGCAGTGGTCACACAGACGTGGTTCACCGGCCCTGTGTATTGTTTGGGTGGACTCGCGGTGCGTCAACACTACTCGCCGGGCCTGACACGGATAAGTTGCTTTCCCCAGGGGGTCGTTGCATATCCAGACAGGGGTCTCTGGGCTAACGGCCGTAAGCCCACCTCCCCGTTATCCCACTATTTTCTGACCTGTTGCAGAATGATCTGGCTTACGGGAGAGTGGGATAACGGTTATCTCCCATTATCCCTTCCCATAAGCCCATTTTTTTACCGTTACCCCGGAAGTTAGGGTATCATGTCTTAGATAACGGGAGGGTTTATGGGAGGTCAATGGGGTCAAGGACATATTAGAGGGGGTTTGGGGTGTAGGGTGGGGGTTGTTGGTGGGAGGGGTTATGGGACCAACAAACCCGATAGTAAGAAAGTTATTGTTACAAAGTTGTTATCAAGTGAAATTTTATGAAATATTGGTTATCCACTAATTCTAGTACGGGGAAAATAATGGTATAGTTATTTATGTTTAATATATTGTGGAAACCGTTATCCATACCATAAAACCTACCCCATGACTGGGTGCTACCACAGCTACCGTTATCTCGATTTTTATGACCCAGAATTCCCATAAGCCCAAGGTCAGATACTGTGTGCAACAGGGCCTAACTGGGTTTCCGGAATCCACAAATTAACCTTAACCTTCTGCAACAGACAATGACTGTAATCTGCCAATATACAACAGAAAACTGGCTAACGGGAGGATTCCAGAACCCCAATTTGATATGCAACGGCCCCCAGGGCCCGCTCTCACTCGGATCCACACAACTGGATCTCGCCGGCCTGGCAGGTAGGTATTTAGGACTTAGGTAGGTTTGTTAGGTCTGCGGATAAACGACCTCAGCTTTAATACCAGTCATTTCCCAAAATAGGGCTTTAGGGGGTTACTACCGTAAAACTGGTGATTCAGAATGAGGATTGGTTTAGGGGAAAAAAAGACAGGGTGATAAAGTTTTATCATTAGATGACATTTTTTGTTATTATATTTCTCCCTGCCAATAATGGGAATAGTTCAATTAACGAATATACATCCTTTTATGAATTGAGATTAAATGTATTCCAATGAGTGGCAAACTGCAAAAAAAAATGTATATCAACAGGGTGCCGCTTAAATTTGAGGTTTTACTATGTACCTTCTAAAGTTAGGAAGGCTGTAGCAAGCTCGTCTGTAAATAACGTCTTGTTTTTGTGATAACATATATACCGTACGTTATTTGGTTTAGCCCTGATACGTGCAATTAAGTCACTTAATTATATTTGCTGCACACTTTCTAGGCGTTCACCCAAGGTCTTAGCCATCCATCACAAACCAATTCTCTTAATGATAATGACACGGATGCTAGAATTAGAAACTAGTATGACAGGAAAATTTTACTTGAGAAACCTAATTCGCCGAAAATTAAGCCTATCTCGAGGACCAAAGACTCTTAGACTAAAGGGATACTAAATGGAAGTAAATCTGTGTATAAAGTTAATGTATTTTTATAATGAAGTCTCCTCAGATAATCACACAGCATGGAGAATCGTGCTGAGGAGATTAATTTTGATGGATCGCATTTACTACTCCTTATTTTCAGTATATTAACATTATTTTTGTGTCTAGGTAATTATAATTATAAAGTACAGAAGCATCTTGCGGGACGTCCTCGGATGTCCGTCGAGGCACTTCTTAAAAGCATAGCATTGGCTACCGGACCGAATACAAGAAAAAAGACCAATGCCCATATCTTCGTAACCAATTTGGCTGATCAGAGAAAATTTGATCAGGGTTCCATGATCAGAAATTCTGTCAATCATAAATAAATTTTACTAATAATAATTCCTCTTTGACACTTTTTTGCAAAAACAATAAATTTTGGTCAAAGGCAAAATCACTGATCGTGGGACCCTGATCAAATTTTCCCTGATCAGCCAAATTAGTTACGAAGATATGGCACCAAGTCGAATAAAGGATGCATTACTATCCCTAAATTCAGTGGACTTCAATCCATTTGTACAATTTTCCATAGCATAAATGAAGTATAGCAATTCTACCTATAGTGTAATCATTAATCTAACACTGTTATATTAGGTTGTGATTGAGATGAAATCAGCTGCACTGTACGCAATACATGATAATACACCGGGGTAATACATTTCCTCTTGTCATTTGGAATTTCCAGACTAATTCGTAAGCGTCTATTCTTCAACTGTATCATAATCTTAGTAGTGTCCAATGAATTCAGAGTCATGCACCCAGAGAGCCCTAACCCGCGTGCCCTAGAAACGTGTTCAGACAGGTCTGTTACTAGCAGAGGTCTGACCTCAGCCTGTTGTGTGAGGGCTTATGTCAGACATCCCATGGTGTGGACCTGGACATCTAATGAAAGGGTCTTGAACTTTCCACAGTTGGGGTGTCGAATCATATTTGGAAAAAAAGATTATATCCATGATATTCATAGTGACATCTAAGAATAAGATCAACATATTATGTTAAAATTTGATATTAACTTCATTGTTTTTGAATTGATATAATCTAATATTAGGCGCATGGCTACTTTACAATGAACTTTGCATTTAGGCCCCTATTACACGTCAAGTTATCATGATTGCAAATTAAATCTTCTTTATTAAATGACCTACCGTGGTAAACTAACAAGCATATTATACCACTCAAAGAATAATCAGTAACAGAAATGTCCTTTCAATTTTTTATTTCAATCACAACATTTCATTATATAAATTACGTGAATCCACTTGTACGTTCAACCACACAGTCACCCTTTATTATAGTATCCACCATGTAAGCTTCACCATTTATAATTATTATAGAGGTTACGCCCTTGTTCCCATTCCGCTCGGCTGATTGTTAACCATAGTACATGTACCTATAAATAGCCTAATTTGGAGACAGATTACTATCATTTATCAAGTTTTAATATGAAACTTAGTAGATCATGTTAATAGGGCCTCTCGCCTTTGATACGCACAAGGGAGAGGACACAATATAGCTTACTGATATACACAGTCCTGTTAGAGATCACCACTCTTAGGTTATGTTTTAAACTTATCTTGTCTGTCGTAAGAATGGGACCCTAAAGAAGCCTTTCATGAGGCGAAACATGTCGGTAAATAAGAGTTTTGAACACCTTTCACCTACTCAACTCTTCGCGTTGGTTTGATAGCATTTAAACATTTAGTTCTTAAAAGAATGGGATTACAAAGATAGAATCAATATTTGATGTGTGAGATTCATTCCATCTGACACCATAATTATATATTCAATTGACAATGTCCATTCATATCTATCCTCCTGGGACTACAATAATCTGAATATAGGGGTCGTATCATATAAAAATAGCTATCTGCCAAAATTGCAATATCATAAGAAGGATTCATCTTATCAAATGTAAATCAAATAAACTGGCTGCCCTAGGTCAAGACTAGGGCAGCACTGGAAGATAACATCTGACAAATTCAAGTGTAGTATCATTGATTCAATGAAAGGGGTTCGTTCCGTGTTTTCACAGTAAAACTTTCCACAATAAAGAGTTTTGAATTACAAATTATAGTTTAAATAGTAAATATATTCATGTTACATTAGTATGGAAAGTCTCATGTTTCAATATTGTTACATCGCAAATTTAATTTGCTGACCCATTACTTTGAGTAAGTGACATACTATCTTTCATATCGAATTATGAACAATTTTGATTCCTGCGTGCAGTCAATATCTTTGTGCAGCCATCATACACACTTTCTTATAAGGTTAAATGATCCAATAGCTTCCCTGACAGTACTTTGGAGTAAAACAACAGCATATAGTTATATAATGCTGAATTAAAATCTAAAAAGTAATAAATTGGCTGAGCCTCTGTTCAGAGATCTCCTGACTGACAAAATATAGTTTCGCACCTGAAATTTCCGGCCAAATCAAAATATTTCCATTTAGATTAAGCCACACAATTGGAATGGTAGTATCCTACCGCT
Source organism: Lepidonotus clava (assembly GCA_936440205.1). Lineage (NCBI taxonomy): Eukaryota > Metazoa > Annelida > Polychaeta > Phyllodocida > Polynoidae > Lepidonotus > Lepidonotus clava. The sequence goes on from OW387140.1 coordinate 35,087,067, forward strand.
AGCTCGCGATGGCAGCTCATAAAATGGCTTTCGATAGGTCGCGTTAAATAAGGAAATATGTTTGATTAAAGTCCCAGGAAGCAAAGTAACTTTTATACTTTGACAACTTTTGAAAACTTATATAAGAATGCTTATTTATAATAATATGATATCTTAAATATTCATGCCATCGCGAGTCTGTGGATGCACCATCGCAAACGCTTAAATCCTTATGTAACTCATTTCAGTTCATTTCATAGCCGGGTATTCCTTCTTGTAAGGATAAAATGAAGGCACAGTTGCCATGTCGTAATAAAAGTGGCAAAACAGGCATGCGTTCGGATAAGAGACTCCGCCAAATTGTGATTACCGTTATTCCTCTTCAGTCAATACTGAAATAAGTATGTCAAAGGCAGATCCAGGATTTCTGAAAGGGATGGGTGTTCACAATAACGGCTAAGAATGAAAACGGTACGCATGCATATATCTTTTTTTCCTTCTTTGCCTATTTTAGGTGTCCACCAAAGGGGTAGGGGGTGTCAGGACCCCCTGGGTCCGCCCCTGAATGTAACATGAACAACTGAGAAGATTATTTCAACATCAAAATAAGAAATACAATATGCTGGCATAACACACAATAATACATGCAATGAGACATCATCTCATTCAATAATAGAAGGTTAATGGCCTTTGGATATGCAGTTTAAAGCATGGTTAGGTGGGAAAAAAATACAATTTTGTCATGAGTCGATTCCAACAAAACTGCTAAGTTCTCTTAAATGTACAGCCTTTGAACACCAGCAAAATGTTTGAATTTACCCATTAGATCTAAGAGAGAAACTCCAACTCTCAAAGACATGGTCGATTTTCAAAATGCGCAAGGACCATTGATAAGGAAATATCTTTAAATAACTTAGACGTCTTATGAAAACAATTACATCTTATTTATAGTGCCGCCTTTGTCATGAACGAAAACCTTACACATCTGCACCCTTGAAACGGATCAAAGTAGTATTTGATTTTGTAGACAACAAATAAAACACTATCAATCAAACAAGACCATAGCAAGTTACTCATTCCAGTGAAAATGTACAAATCGTACACTATTTGATTGAAGCACACTTTCATTGGAGCCCTGAGGGAAATATACATCGCTGTATTGTCTTTCAACAAAACCTAATCGGGCACTATAGAACGCCCATATATATTTGTAACAGCCAGTTTCAACTTTCAACAAAAGCAAAACCACTGCTTTTTATACGGTGGGGCTCAATAATACTATTCTGAATGAACACATTTTCATCACTTGCCATAATCATAGCGTGATTCCCTGAAGTCAAATACAATTAGCATCTTCTAAAAGCCCAAGATCGCACTGGTTAAAACGATAACTTCAAAGATCACCTATTGACTATTGAATTTGATAACATAACATAGCCTGTAAAAACTGCGCTTTCGTTGTTATAATAATCAACCATTAAAGCTTTCACTTATTTAGGGCACCTTACAAGGACATCTCTGATATAGTTTAATGTAAACAGCAGCAAGACATTACCCGATCCGTAAATTATCAACATTTACAAACACCATTCTTCTAATACATCGTCATATGAAATTATAACATCAAAACCTATAAAAGCACACGCTTCTTCAAGACATTGCGTAGACGAGCAGTGTACTTTGACACAAGGATGGGTTTTAACTTTTCGGGAAACTTCAAGGTCGTGTTGGTATACAAACAGAACCGTGCAGACTGTTTAATCGTAAGGACTAAGCCGTCACTCTCAAAATATTTCGATAGAAACAAAGTAAACTACAACTCTACAATCAACAACTGCTTCTATTTCTCAGCATTCTTTTGACTGGAGGATTGCGCCGGCTTACGGAAGACCTCCGAATCGGCCTGCATTTCTTTCCTAACGAAATTGTCTACGAGAGAGCAGTTCATGCTTGGAGGTTCTAGGTCGGCTTCCTCTTGGCTCAGCCGAATCTGCTTCTCAATAATGTCGTCTATAAGCTGGGTCATACTGGCGGACCGCTTGTGCCCCTCCTTACCCGCCATGGAGAAGTCAGGCATGGCAGACGCTCCTCCACTGGCTGTTTCCCCCTCTCCACGGTGTCCTACTTGATCCCCCTGATCCTCCAGCTTAATCTTAGGAACCACTAAGGCCTCAGACCCTTTGTCATCTTTGTTTTGATCTTGATCAACCACGGTCGCAGTATCTTTAGATACACTCTCCGAGGACGTGGATTGAGTCGCATTATCTCCTGCCGTTGTCTCTTGTTTGATCGCGGTGAGCTGCTCGCTAGAGCTGCTCGCGGGTTTTTCCTCCGCTTGGGATCCTTCACTGTTGTTTGTCCCCGATTTACTGTCTCCTTTCTCCGACGAGTTCCACTCCTTACGGCCGTCTGGTAAGTCGTGTATGTGTAAGAATACGGCCGCAGCAGATTGTTCGGCACCCTTTTTAGACTTGTCCCTAAGAATAAAAATATGGTTAATTGAAGTATCCCCAAATTGATCAATATTCTTTGTTTGAACGGGGTTCGAGACAATTTGAAAGCGAAGGGAACAGCACCCACGAACTGAATGATAGACTTATAAAAAGTAAGCTCGTTTATTTGAATGCATTTTTCTGTTATTTAGTCCAAAAGCCGACCACAAGCTTATTCTCCAAAAGTGTAAATGTGTCTGAACCTATTCTTATGAACCTGTGTTCCAAAAATCTGGAGAAATATAGCAATTATCATACATAAAAATCTTGGACAGACTCACCATATAGTAGAGGCATACTTTACTCCTTCAACAGTCAATACGGAATAGAATTGTTGTTCTGCAGCATTTTCTTCCTGGAAATAAAAAGTGTATATGTAAAATATGTCCAAATCAAGTTGTTGTTTTTTTCATCTTGATGATGTCACTGGTCACTCCCTAACTACAGAACATGTGATGATGTTACATGTTCTGTTATCATGTTGTCACCATGGGTACCACTGACTGGTCATCACCAAAAGCAGAAATACCTATAGAACAATCCTTTCCGCCAATTAAGGTTGGAACCTTAAAAACCCAATACCATATTTTTTTCTTGGCAACTCCTGTAGTCAAAGGCAATGCTCCTGGCTCATAGCAACGCCCCTTAAAATCCCAACACGCCTATCAGGAGGCCACAATTTACAAAATTCTATTGTTAGTTTTCATGACAACCAGAAATACACAGATTTTGACAGTGTCAAAGTTGGCCAGCCGTTCACTCATGGGTCCAGAAATTCCATTTTTCCCTGACCAGGGTGAATTTCCCCTGACCTTTTTAAAAATTCCAGTTTTCCCTGACCAATTCCAAAATTCCTTGACTTTTCCATGACCTTGAAAAATAACCCTTTTCCCTGACGTTTCCCTGACCAGTGGCAACCATGAAAATATAGATAAATCAATATTGACTCACCGTCTCGTACAAAGGTCTGCCCTTTTCACTTTTCCGGATCCACTGGTCCAACATGTACTTTGGAGTTATGTTATCGTTATAATCTCGCCTGGGGAACGAAAAATTGAATATTATGATTTGTCAAGATTCACATAAAAATTGCCAAAATACAACAAAGTGACGGTTATAACAATCCTCTACAATACAAATTATTTGTAGGAAAAAAAAACACAAAAAAAAACGTATACAATTGTTGTACCCTGTTTACCGCATTTCCTGGAAGTTTACCTCAAACAAATGAATTACAAAATGAATGACATACATGTACACCTACATTCTTCCAAACATACATACAAGTTACAAAGTGAACAAGGACTTACTTATAATAGCGGAATTCCATCTCCCACATTTCTGTACCGTCCTCCATCATTCTTTTCTTCGGCACGGGCACCAACTTTTGTTCCACCTTGTGCTTGTCCCACTTTTCAACCTGTTCCTCGTAATACTTTTCCAGATTCCAGATTGAGCTAGAACATTAAACAGTTTTTGGTAATACAAGAAGTACATGATATTATGCCAACGTGTATCATATCCTATCAACCCTTTTAATGAAGTATAACGTATGGTGTACCAAACGTATGTTGTTTATATCTTTAGCGACCAAGTCCTAAGAAATAGCTAAAAAGTATGAAATTATATCCACTTTGAACTATAAAGTATTTGTATAAAGCATGTTCTGATGATCTGATCTGAAAATCACGTTTAAAATATTTCTAGAAAATATGATCTTATGTTCGATGCTCGTGAGCCCGTGTGATAGATTAGCATGTGAATTGCTTATACTTCTTCTGGAAGACCAGGGGGTTTCCCCTGAAGATTGTTCCAGAAAGTAAAAAGGATTATGCTTGGGATAAAATTGAGTAATTTTTGTTTTCATTAAACAACGGTGGTACTTTGATATTAAAGAAACTTACCAGATCTCATGGACTGTCCCCGCGGCTAACAAGGCCCTACCGTGTGGACTCTCCATCTCATTCACCAACAACTGCTGCATGTTGTACTTCATGTTTGTAGGCGTATTTTGATAATCTATGCTCTGAAAATTTCCAAGGAAATGGTTAGTTTTGGCAACTAATTTTTAGTACTGATACTCAAGATGTGATTTATACACATTATGTTATTTCTATCAGTCTTTACGACGTCGTTTGAATGATATGACAATGCATGGGTTGAGGGCCCTGTTGTCAAAGTTTTAAAATGTGTTTTTAGAAGTGTTTTTCTATACAAGTGCTTGTTACTACCAAGGTAAAATTAAATTGTAACTTTTTTAAATGTCACATTCATCAAACTATCCCTTGAAAAAGGGAGAGGCCAATGACTGATAAAACCATTGTTTAGTGTAAGAAAACAGCTAGAAGTCATAGAAGATCATTATCCTTACATATTTGAGATATGCTTTGACAATGTCGTGTATAGGCACAAGTCCTGCAGCTCTGAAGATGGACGGGTTCCACTGCGCAGCCCGGGCAATCATAACTGAGGACGCGCCGCAGGACTCTCGGAACTTCTGTATGTCTTCGTATGTTTTTATCTCCAGTTTGGAGCCACCACTACAATTGTAAAGAGAAGCAGACTTAGAAAACTGTCAACTTGTTCCGGAAGTTGCTCCTACTATAGCTGTAGGAAGTGTGAGCATTTAATATTCGGCAATAAAACTTTATCAAAAGAGTAAAGAACTCACTGAAAGACATTATCAACTAATAAGAACATGCATAAATGCATGTATTACTCTTTAGATTACCCGATAATGAAATTCAACACATGATCTAGTATAGAGTGAAGAGTTACCCCTAACGTTTCTAATCAATAAAAAATATAAAACACTGACTCTCTACATATGCATAATCAATGAACTAAATAATTTTGGCAAAATGAAGATCCACCAGGTTTAAAGTGAGCACGATAAGGTCAATTTTCTACCGATCATTCTCTATACCCCATTCGGGAGTCCTGATCTGCGCATGCACACATCTTTGGCGCCCATTCCTGTGGGTGGACAAGGGCGACTTTCAGCCAATCAGGACTCTCAATTGTTCAATATGGCGGCGCCCACTGGGGCTACCCCCTAACGCGGTATTAGCATGGCATATTTGACTTTAAGCCTTTCTTTTGTATACGGTTTTATAAATACACGATACTAACTTTGCTATGACGGGAAGTTTTGTCGATTCGGCTACTGCCTTGATCCAGCCATTGTTGTTGGGATGTCTTGGTCTCCCATCACGATTTCTGCCATGCACAGCGATAGCTGCCACTCCTGTCGTTTCAATCATTTGTACGAACTCTATTGTTTCCTCCAGCTAGAAGTAAAAACAAGAAACATGTTATGAAGATCGTAAACGATCTATTAGTGAAAAAATCATTCTTATCTTAACATGATTCATCTACAAAAAAATATTTAAAGTAAAAAAATATTTTGAACAGATCACTGACAGCAGCATAAAGAATGATGACATAGGCAGGGTCACGTATTAAAAAAAAGATTCGTACGGTCAGAATCAAATAACATTCAAATTTCGGACGTGTCTGGAAAATAATAATCTGCCTTTCTTTCCCGAGTTCTTCTATGCATAAGTCCACTCTAGTATGCGTAAATCCACAGCATTATGCGTAAATCTGTTTTCCGAACTCCGGCACGTAATAACATTGTCCCAGTGGAATAAAATGGTAAACTTGGTATCAATGGCAACGTCAGAAAAGTAAGGGTATATATCCACTCTATTTTGTAGAATAGGAAAGGCACTTATTCGTAAAATCCGTGTGCATATCTCTGGAACACTACGGCGGCCAGCCCCTTCTTCCTCGACATTAATTTCCCGCCAGGCGGGCCCACGTGATTAAGTGCCCCCCCAGACCCTGCAACCGTGCACGTGGGTGAGCCCTGGTAGGCGGGGATCCGAGTGCTGATTGACAGATATAGTAAGTCTTTCCCAAAAGAACAAAGGCCAGGGCTCATGATATATTATAGTGAAAAAATCCTTCTTTTATCTGCAAATTTTCGATAATTTTCTAATTAACAAGGATTTTTTCACTAAAAATAATAGAGGTGTGAATTCTGAACATTTTAAGAAGCTTGGGATCGGTGCATTTGAAAGAATAGCATCGGTCTTAAATTTAGAAAGTGTTGAAACTAAAGTGTCATTAGTAAAGCACTGGAATAGGGGATTTGTTGTACTGATTGTCTTGACTGAACTATATGACAATCTCATCAGAGATTTACAAATTTAGCCGTATGTAACTATATTGATCTCCTGAAGCAATTCTGTTTAAAACTTTTCTACGTTAAAATTTTGAATCATACATGCATTTGTTTCATACTGGATACACGATAGATTTTTTACTCTTAGGAATTAAATCGTTATTCAGTTCATAATGCTGTCAATTTAGACTTGAAATAATATTTACTGTTAAGCTGTCTCTATAAAATGAACCAAGTTAACATAAAAAGTAAATTTCAAAGAAAAACGTACCGTTGGCAGGAGCCTGATCTTACAGGTGACAGGAATTGACAAGGCGTTTACAAGTGTTGTGAGGATCTGAATAAAAGAAAACACATCAAAATTAACCTGATTATATCATGACATAAGACAGCTTTTACACCCCATTTCGCACCAGAAATATGATCATAATTTGACTTTTCTCGTTTACATCAACAAAAGTATAAAAGTATATATGATATCGAAGACAAAATGATCAGGTTGATGTGACATACCATCGATGCCCGTAGCATAAAAGAACTAGTTGAAAATGGAAAATCTCGTTCTTTAACTGTACTTACGTCTTTCACCTTTTCAGGCTCACTTAAGAGGGCTGCTCCCATGCCACCCTAAAGTGAAGCAAAATGTAGATTTTAAGACAGGATCGTCATCAAAATATACTTTGGCACTTGAATAGGTAATTTACAACGGAAGTTTTGTGGGCATTTTAACCTTCTGATGTGAGAATACCATTTTTAACTTAGAGGTGATATAACTAGGACAAAATGATGAAATTAACACATAAAGTTATTACTGAAATTAGGATTATTTCTTGAGTAACAAATTAGGAATCAATGTTAATACCTTCGTAGAATATTCCTTCGGGCATCCCATATTGACATCGATTGCTGCTACATCATTCTCACTTGTGAAGGGGGAAGAGGATAAGAACAAAAATAAATAAGTTTAAAGAAATTCTTCTGAAAATTGTGATGCCCAATCGTATTATATTGTCCATATTGTTATTTTCATATTTAATGTAAACCGGTAATTAAAGATAAAGATTCTACAAGTAAGATCCATTCAATATCACTATTTTTTTAAACTCATAACTAACAGTATTTCACCTAATAAATCAACTCCAGTAAGGAAATTAATTGTGAAGATGTACACAACTCTACAGGTTTAAAATCATTTCAGCTATTGACAACACTCAAAAATTATGTTTGGAACCTACGAAATGCCAAATCCTTACTACCACAGAGGGTATGGGAAAAAGCCCCCTCCCCCCTACCCGAACCACACCCCACACACTCTGATTCCCCCTATGGAAAATCAGGGTTTTACTTCTTTCTTATTTCTTTACTACATTGTTCTATTTGAGAATTAGAATTTATGATACGTACATCATCCTGGCAACTTTCAAGGCACGTTTGGCATCAGCAGTTCCCTAGAAAAGAGATAACAATTATTATCATTTTTCAAACGCTACTACGGAATCTAATAGGGGTTATTCAGTGTAATATATAATTAACTATTATAGAACATTACAGTAAGAATTGTCATGAAAGAATAATAATATCTATTAGAATCTATTTACTTTAAATATTCATTATGAGACAAACACATTTCTGAAAAGACAACAATCTGACTGTTGCTGTAATCAGATGATAATAGCCCATGTAAAGCAGCTGTAATTTTGTTGAAAATATCTTGCAAATATTGTTACACTAGAAAATGTTGTCATTATACTTACTATCTGAAACACTACCCTATCTCTCTCTAGAGGGCAGGTTCGAAAGGCCACGGTTTCATCATTCATTACAAAATCAACTGTTCCAAGGATGGCTTTAAGAAAAAAATTGACAAAATATCATAGCTAGGTATGCGTAAATACGATAAATGAACTTTATAAAGTGGGAAATTGTTCATTTCAAATTCAAGGAGACTGATAGGAAGTGGAATATCGAATAATTCAGCGACTTATATCTTAATGGTATCAATATTTGTAAACAGGTGAATTGAACATACCATTTTCTACCCTTGTACACCGCAGCATCTTCAAGTCAATGATCTCCTGTAGGTAAAAAGCGAAAGGGCTGTAGAAAAGAAGCTTACATCTTCCATATGGCTATGTATACTCATTCTTTTTTCGTGAAATAATATCTTTGCAACAAAGGACCTGTCTGTGATGATTAGTTGACCTGGAGGTCACATAAATTTAAATTGATAAAGATTAACTTAAGTTGTGAAAGGGCATTAAACAAAGGGAAAAATAAAGTAGATAATGACTCTCTCACCTCGGAATAAACAATGTCAGCTCCATTGTCAAGTGCTACTAAGCGAGTTGGAAGCGTACCTATTCGAACCATAGGGGCCAAAACCATCTTGTTTCGATAATCTAGGGTCTTCTTTGTAGCAGGCATCTGTCAAAAGAGTATGGGTTTATACAACTTAATATATGTTTCTAATTATATGTACAAAGATCTTTGAATTATGCATACAAAATAAGGCCTAAAGGAATTGTTATGTTTAGATTACATCGGTTGAAAAATTAAGTAAGGTAATTTTTTTCCCCTTTTTTTTAAGGGGGGGGAGGGGGATATTAACCAACCACATATGGAATACTGTTCAAAATTAAAATTTTACACCATACACCATCTGCAACAATTACTAGTATCTATAATGCATTTCCTGGTCAAATACATGCGATTTCCACTGAGAGTCAAAGTCCTAAATCAAGGTTTGAGAGTTATGTGAGTAATTTGTCATCTATTTTACCTTAGGCCTAACCCTAACTTTTTTTCAGAAATATTTTCTCCAAATTAAAATCCAGTAGAATTGATAAAAAAAAACATAGGTATGTCGATTTAATATTTCTTATATTCTCTTTTAACACAGACATGGACACAATTCAAAATTAATAATTTACTGCAAATACCATCTGCAAAAATGTGTCAAAGTTTTTTTTGGGTAGGGTTCGAAATTAACTTATCTGGCTGTCAGCCCAGACATACTACAATGTATTACAGGTGTGAAAAATCGGAGCTGATTTAATGTAATTTTCTCAAAATTTGTCAGCCCTGATTCAAAACAATCAGCCTGAGGCTGATGGGCTGACGTTAATTTCGAACCCTGCCCAGGCGGGCGGCGAGTATGGCCCCCATAACCCCTACCACTGGATAAGCACACTCAAATATTTAGTAGGGACAGAAAAACTTAGGTAAATTGTCAAAAAGTCTATTGGGGGTGGTCCCCTATAGGTTTACTCCCCAATGCCCCTCCCACACCCTCACCTGTATCCAGCAGAACTAGCTGTGTAATACTATTCAAATCTTCTAAACTTAGCTCCTTCCCCTCCCCTATTTTTTGTTCTCCATACAAAAAAAAAGAAGAAAAAGAAGAGTGAAATGAAAATGATGGACATTATCTCTAGGCCTACATTGACATTTATTAAAAGTATAGGAGTAGGTATCAGGGAGAGTGACATTTTTGAGCTGAAAAATGACAAAATCCCCTCAAAAATGGTCATGTTCAGTCAACTCTCATGGACTTTTGCTGAATCTGAGCATGACAATCTTTATACCGTTGGAAAGCTTAATTCAAGAGGATTTCAATCGTATATAGTACAATAATAACAGATTTTGGGAACATGTTCTAATATGGTAATTTGTTACAGTAATATTTTGTGATCTGTCAGGTTTTGTCACTGGGTCATATTATTAATGAAAACTTTGCATTGTCCTTGCATTTTTACCATGGTATTAGGGGCTTTATCATATATACAGTGATGAACTTCAGGTCTTGATGTATCCCCCAGTATGTGTAAAATTTTGAGATTTTGATTTTTGTTGTAGAGAATTAGGTATCATAAAGAGTGTGTTTTTTCGGCTGAAAAATGTCAAAATCCCCTAAAAAATGGCTATGTTTAGGCATAGATACATAAGATTCTTATATATGTCTATGGTTTAGGCATCAATCATGGACATACACTAATTCTGATCATGATAACACTTATACTGCTGGAAAGCTTGATTCAAGAGGAGTTCAATGGTATATAGTACAATAATTACAAATTTTGGGAACATGTTCAAATGTGGTAGTTTGTTAGAGTCATATTTTGTGATCTGTCACAGTGTCAGCCCTGGACAAATTGACAAAAATCATTATTTATGATGACTTTTCTAATTCTCCTTGCCATTGGATTTCATTAACTGAAGCTGACAGTCTACATGAGACTGGTATATAGCCCTCGCTGTTAGTCAAAAAAGGGATAACATTCTTGGGCTTTGGCCTTGGGTGAATATAATTGCGATTTGATGTCACACGAGTCTGTGACTGTGACGAGAGCGAAGAGGACAGAAACGAGTGCACTCACTGCCAGTGCCACAGTTCGAACCGATAACAAAGTTATTAGAGCCACTGAATCATACCTTTACGATGTATATAGATCCACTGTTTCTTTATAATGATAATCCTTTAATACTGTCCCTCGTTATTGTCCTAACAATATGAAATTATGAAACTTCTGTGTCGCAGCAAACACATTACAAAACGGACACCATGGGCGCAGACATATTGGTTATCAGAAAATACAAATTCTTAATATTGTTTTATGGCCACTTGCAGTAAAATTGAGAAAATACTTATTTTTTTCATTTTCTGTCACAGAAAAAATCAATACATAACTAATTAATTGGAATATTCATTAACGTGTATCCGGCATATACCAGCAGAAAGAAACTTAATACAATAGATCATCATGTTTTCGTTCCGTTTGGTCTTCATATTCTACTTTTTCAATAACCACTATACCGTCATGCACCAGGCTGGCTTCCGCTTTGGCGGCTACTCGTTTCGCTCACGCCGGTTGGAAATTTTATAAACAACACAAATACGAGGAATTCTCCGATATAAACAGCTAAGGTATTTGATCATTATTTATTTGGTTTTATATGTGTGTTATGTTTTATATGTTTTAAATTGGAAGTAGGTTAACGGCTTAGCCTTCTCTGTCAACGAAACTGAAGTCAGTGACAGTGAAGACGTTGCGTCGCTGTCTGGTCACTTTTCTTTTGAGTTCGACCGTGTGGACAAGTCCAGATTCATGGTTTGACAGCCAGCAATCAATTAGCTGACAATATTAATCGTTGGCAATGAACCATTGAGTAATTGACTGATAAAACAGTTGAATTGGTGATTTACTCTACAGGGCTGCCGCTTCGCAAGTCGTTTTTAAAATTGCTCTTGTCAATAATGCAGTGAAAATGTCAGAAAAAAAATTCAAAAGAGTTAGAGTCTAGATCTAGTCTACTTTTTCTGAAAAAAAATTGGTCAAGTACGATGACCCTACATATTTGTCAACAAGTAAGGCAAAAAATAAAAAAAAGTTGTGTATAGATAACATAGGTCGAAAAAATTATGATAGGTACCGTAGGTCGAAATCTTTTCTTTTATTGTGTTGCCTTTTTTTACTTTCCAAAGAGACCCAGCCAGTGTTGGGAAATAAGATAATATTCCAAATGTCCCCTAAAAACATTTTTGGCACCTAAAATACATGCCCTGAGCATCTACATGTTGTTTTAAGATTTTCCATGCATTTTTAGGTCAATTCTTCTGACTTTTGAATAAAAATAATTACAAATTTCCTAAAAAAAAAAGTTGGGGTAGGGCCAAAAAATTAGGGTAGGTAGGGTTACTCTACCTGAACACAACAATTTTTTATTTTTGGCCTAATGAAAAATGGTTATTGTAATTGGATTTTTACAGAAATATGACAAGAAAATCCGTTTTGGGCTCCTTAGTGCGCGGAAACTGGCTGATCTACTCTAGTAGATAATTTATTGACAGTCAGGAAGTCAGGTTTGACTTTTACAATTTCAAAAATGTAATAAAAGGGACTATATGTCTGTAAGATGGGCTCTACCACAATGGCGCGCTTCTCACGAAGATGAATGAGACATATTTTGAAGGAAATGCGCTCTTTTTGATTTATTAACATTTTAATTTATTTGAAAATTATAAAGGTTACCTTGGCACACTGTTTAAAAATCCAATGTGACATTTCTCTTTTTAATGTGTCAAATGGCGCGTGGCGCGGCCCTAACATTTTCACTGGTAGATCTATAGAATCATAGAACTGTCTACGTACAGTTCTATGGTTTATGGTTTTATGAAGATCATGAATCAGCTCCAGAAGTAGTTCAGGTCGCCAAGACTGGCAAGATTTGACAAGATCACTTTTATGAAACCTGAACGCAACAAAACTTTTTTGTGGCCTTAACTTACAACTGTGTGGAAGGGGCTGTAAATCAAAGGCTCAATTCTTGATAAATAGAATATCACAACAAAGCATAATTGATTTACCATATAGGATGACAGCAAAGCAACAAGCACTACTACTTCTTTTCATTTGATCAAAATTAATTGGACCCTCAACACCCGCCTCATGAGTGATCTCTGCACGGTACGACCAACTTGCAATATGTAAATGATCAAATCTAACAGGTTTAGAGTTCAATAGCAATCGCTAAACAGTTGCCATATATATGTATGAATCCAATAATAGCATATAGATCTATATGTGTAAATCTGATAATCATCATTTCAGTGAAGAAAGTTCAAGATGGACGTGGACGTGGGAGGTTTCAGTGACCTGGTGCAGCAGGCTGAGCAGCTCACTGCCGACATGGACAGTGGCGGAGAGCTACCTCGGGTTGAACGCAACCTGCACCAGATTATGGAGGCCGCTGCCCGGATGGCCACGCGCACTCCACAACTTGGACAGGACAGCTCTGATGTGAAAGCGTAAGTTTAAGTTCCATGTCAAATAAAAGACATGGCTAAAATGATTTCGCACAGTCTTAATATCATAGCTCGTTTTAACTCATGAATATACATTTAAGAAAGAGAACTCTTTCAATGATGACAATTCCAAGTTATTTTCTGATTACAATTCATCAAAATATTTCTAAAAATTGCAAAGGAATTCTTTGCTATCAGTGTAGTTCTACAGATATTAACTCACACCAGAACTGTTAACAGATATATAGGTTTTTAGAATTTTGTATGATTTCAGATTTTTCACTCCATCACCTCAAATAGTTATTTTCAAAATGAGTTTCTTACATCCCATTTAATGGAATTTTAAGAACTTTTCAAATTTTCACCTCAAATAGTTATTTTCAAAATGAGTTTCTTACATCCCATTTAATGGAATTTTAAGAACTTTTCAAATTTTCATTCTGGCGTTTTAGATTTTTTCATTAGCCCTGACTTACAGCAGTGTGTTTAGGGTATATAGTAAGTTTTCGAAGTTCAGTTGCTGAGTAGGCCAGTGGAAACACATTAGATTTTGCAACATGGTTTTGATACTTAAACATTTTATCAGTAAATATTAAGTAATTGAATCTGATTTGACTTTTAGGTCTTTGTTGCTCGGTTCACGTGGATATGATATTCAGAAAATATCCCAAAATTTAGAAGGACTCAGCGCAGCCAAGACCTTCGAACCCTTGGAACCAGTCAGAGACACGGACATTCAGGTTTGTCAATTGTGTTTCAAATTTTAGCAGTAAACATGTAAAACTTAATTTTGGTAAACACTTTTGAAAATGATATTTATAGCTTATATTTTTGACATTCACATAACTACTATTGATTTTGTCATACCTATTATGTGATTCGTCTTACAGGGCTTTCTCAAGAACGAGAGGGAAAACGCACTTCTATCGGCCATCGAACAGACAAGGAAAAATGTACGTGAACTACTTTATTTCACATATTATCATGTAGGGGTTATTGATAATACTCAATTACTTACATAATACCCCACAGTAGCTGAAATCCTCTTCATTGCAGAAACACAATAATGTATAATGAATATTGCTGTTTATTTTCGCCACAGACATTTAATGTTCTAGAACGACGCCACTGGGAGAGTATGGAAAACGAATGGGAACGTGAGAAACAGCGAATCCTCAACGCTCTGGCAGGAACAACGGGAGATGCTCTAGATTTCCCCCAGGATACAGAAGTAAGTATAAACGTAGTAAACAAAATTTCCATCGCCAAGAAAACAATTTTAAAGTTAAAAACATCACATAGTAACATGTTATAATGTTTTAAAGGAAAGTTAAAAGAAGCTAAAATAGGTGGGTCCCACAAAGGTAGAAAGCTGTCCAATCTATCGTTTGAAATGATAGTTTGTACGACTAAACATAGGTGAGATTGTTGAGATATATTGCAAAACATTGTGAAATTGATTGCTATATGTATAATTTCCGAAGGTGCCTGAATATATCAGAACTGACGGAATACTCGCTATTAAACCATTATAATAATACTGGTTATTCACCTACAAGGAAGAACATTTGTAAATGATTGTAGTTTAATAGGGAAAAAAGAGAAGAAACAATGATAATTACCTCCTGTTAGATTTCGTCATAGTTGTGCTCACAAAATAAATTCTACAATATGTATTTTTGAAGCAAATGGTTGGGGATACCATCACCATGAGTGGTCGCAGTACGATGGATGCCAACGAGATGGCGTACGCCCGTCAAGTATACCTCTACAACGACCAGGTCGTCCAGGGCGGCGTCAAGCCCAGCCTGGTCAACATGTTCGCCGACATTGCCAATAGCATGGACGACAAGGTAAGAAATAAAGAATGCTATGATTCTATGAAAAGTTGGGGAAATGCCATACAGCATGGGTAAAGGAACCTGAAAATTGATTTCTTAAATTACAGACCTCGCCAAATCGAGCGTCATTGGTGTCCTGTTCATCCCCATAAAGGACCAGGACACCCTGGCAGGACCCTCTGGGTGTCTTGTGGACATCCTAGAAACCATACTTCAATACCAAAGTTGAGGCAATTAGACCCCAAGCTTATGACTAGGACAACCACGAGTCACTGACTGGGTGTCATGTGCACACCCAGTCATTTTAAAATTCTGTGAGCCCTAAGGCTTCTATTAGACAGGGCGGCATAATGGCTTAGTGACGTAGCATATATCATGGATGCTATGATACTATATCATCAAAATTGTCAAAAATTACTATTCTTTGCTACTGGTTTAATCCTCATTCATTAATTATTAATGTCAGCTATGTATGACTCATGTTTTAGAAAAAAAAGCGCGAACATATTTACCATAGAAAAGATTCAGTGATTTATTACTGAAAAGATATTTTTGTTGTACTGGAATATGAGTTTTTCTGTTTTAAATGAACGTATTTTAAAATAAATTTACATTTTATATGATTGGTAAATGAGGTAGATTTTAAATATAAATATTAATATACTCTCACAGAACGTCTCTGAGTTGTGGACCATGGTGAAGCATATGACCGAAGTGCCCCTGGGCTTGGACAGCAACCTTGCTTCAGCACGAACCTCCAACAAAGTCATGGCTGCCTTCGTCAGAAAAGCGATGAGATACCTAGAAGAAACGTAAGTACACTGGTTAAACCAAAGTACAAGGTTTATTCAAAGAAAGGATTGTTTGGTGTTCAGATACATCATTAAAAGAAAAAAGGGTAGATCGGTTTTTTGTGTCGTGTTTTTTTTTTAAAAGCTTTCTTTAAATGTCATATAGTGTAAATATGTCACCACTTCGGTGCTAGATTTTGCGTATTCCATTGTTTTCACAAAAATGAACACAACATCCTTATTGATAATCCTCGGCCTAAGAGAAAAGACAACAATAAAAACAAATGGCAACTTTCTATCCTAGATATCTTGGTTTCACGTGGAGCATGAATGTAAAGTTGGCAAGTCATATTCGACACGATATTTATCTTTGAATCTCAACCGCGTCCTTTAGATACCATTCGTCCTTTAAATACCATTCTGTATCTGTAAATACACGTGAATTTCCATCGATAGATACGTAAAATACATCACCACTAGTATTTACGGCAATCTCCAACAAGCCCAGCTCGGCGGTATCCCCGGCACCTACCACCTTGTACGCAGTTTCCTCAACGTCCACCTCCCCGCCGGCACCCACGGCCTTGAGGTAATGCATGCGAGTCAATATGAAAAAAACCTTAGATGATAATTGAAGATAACTTCTATGTTTTACCTTATCTTTGCTTAAGATATTCGATGTAAAAAGTAGAATTGAAATGTAATTTAGAATACCAAATCCACAAGCATTACACGTTTTGTTGATGAGCCTGTATTGTAGTTGAGCCGACGTTTCGGACGGTAGTTATTCTTCTTCAGTTTGCGTTAGGAGATTTCGTGTAATAATTATATGGGTAATCGCATGTGGCCCGTTGTATAACCAAATGCTCGCTGTAGGGAGAGAAACAGCGAGGGTTTGGCAAAGTCTCGCTACTATATGCGAAATTCGGCATCAATTTTAACCCATTTCTAATCATTTTCCTGGGCTGAAAGTTTCAGGGATTTTAGATCTAAATGTCTAGTTTCTAGAACTTTTTACAGAATTAAAATCGGTTGCTTAGAACACCCACAAATCAACAGGGGGACCCATCACAACAGGGATGTCCTTGTTGCGAGAGTGGTGTGCCAATGTTCCCTACAGCGAGACCCGTTATGCGACGGGGCAATGGGGAATTTCAGTCATGATGGAATAATAACATTTAATATTGTGCTTGTAGGATGGTCTGGTTGAGGGACACCCTGTTTGGGCTATGCTGTATTACTGTATCAGATGTGGAGACATGCAGGCCGCCAGACAAGTCATAGACTCGGCCGCGTAAGTTACTATCATTGAATAATGTTTCACTGAAATACTAAATATAAATATAAATCTTCAGAGAAATCTGCTTTGAATCAAGTTTCTGGCTTTTCTGCTTCCAGCTCTGTTTTACATG
This sequence comes from Lepidonotus clava, assembly GCA_936440205.1. Classification (NCBI taxonomy): domain Eukaryota; kingdom Metazoa; phylum Annelida; class Polychaeta; order Phyllodocida; family Polynoidae; genus Lepidonotus; species Lepidonotus clava. The sequence goes on from OW387140.1 coordinate 35,104,573, forward strand.
ATAATTTCTTCTTAAAAAGATAAATATTGCTTGGGGAAGATAAATTGGGGATTTCCCAACTTGACAGATTCAAGGAATAATGTAAATGTCAATGCTAGCCTGTAATTCCTCTTATGCAAGACTATAGATAGTTTAGTTGCGTTTTTAAGTGTTTACCACCTTTGGTATCGACAAAAGTAACATTTCTTTGCTTTATGATTGTAGAGGGCACCTTGGTGATTTCCCAGCCTACCTTCAGGAATACATGAGAAGCGACGAGCGTAGGTAAGAAAACAACTTCTCGGTTTCAGATACACATTGCACCGTCAACTGGCAATAGAAACACATACTTTACACATAACCCATAATAGTTTGAGGCAAAAATAAATCATTTGTATAAGAATATTAATATCAAAGTATATTTCTTAATGAACTCTTTCATAATATTTGCTCTATTATCTTTGTAGGTTAAACCACAACAGTGAGACCAAACTCCGTCTACAATATAAACGGTCCGTCCGTAACAGCACAGATCCGTACAAAAGGTGGGTGCAGGATGTTATTGCCAAAGAAAAAAAATATTTTGTGAATTGGGAAAAAATCCCTGTTTACGGTTCCCGTGAATCAAAATATCTTCTCCAGAAATTAGCTTTGATTGAAAACTAGTGAAACTCAATCGGAAATTTCTTATCCTTTCTATGAATATGTGCTTTTTCCCTTGAATGATGTATTTAGATATAAAAGACAAGGGAGAAATAGGTTTCCAAGGGTCGGTTTATCTGACGAAACACAGCAGCAAAAATTCTATTTAATGTAACCATGGGGCTAGAAAAGCTTAGGTAGAGACTCAATTGAAGATATGAAACAATTGCAAATGGAATCTTCCTGTCCCCTCACTTTAAAAGACTCAATAAATTAAAAGTCACAAATGTGTTTCTTACAGAGCGGTGTTCTGCGTTATCGGTCGGTGCGACCCTAAGGACGACCACACTGAGGTGGCCGATAAGATTGACGACTACCTCTGGATTAAACTGAGTCAGCTCTCCTACGACACAGATGACATATCAGCCGCTGCTGGAGACCACCTCACACTGCCCCAGCTTCAGACAATGCTGCTTGAGGAATATGGTTAGTAGTGAAAGGTTACTCGGCGAAAACGTTAGGGCAGCGCCGTGTGCCCTGGGAAGATTAAAATTCAAATTGTGACAGTGTCACATTTGTTGTAAGATCAATGTGCCAATGTAACATGAATTTTCAAGTCATTGAAATGTACCAAAAATGGCACATCACAGTGAAAATATCTCAATAAATTTGATGAGGAATGTCGCATACAAAGGTTTTCTAACATCACTGGGTACTGAATGAGGAAGCAGGATAAATCTACAGGTGGAGTTGGATGAAGTTCAAATCTTACCCAAACAGTTTATTGATACCAATCGTTTATGTCACTTGAAAATAACTAAAGGGTAAATTTGTTTTTGCGCGCGCGCGATTTTTATTACACTCTCTAATCATACCATTTGGCTCATCTTGAAAATTATCGAGAACAGATATGATATAACTGTATTATGTGGTACGGAGGCCTGGAAAAGTTCGTATTTAAAAGCCCTCGAACTTAAACTTTCTCGAATTTTTGACATCTCCATCACCATGTTCCCATTAATCCAAGAATCCGTCTTGATTTCAGGTGAGAGCCACTTCAGCGCCTACCAGCAGCCGTTCCTCTATTTCCAAGTCCTGCTGCTAACGGCTCAGTTCGAGGCAGCCATAGAGTTCATGTCCCGGATCGAGCGTCTCCGCTGTCACGTGGTTCACGTCTCCTTGGTTCTGTATGAACTGAAGATGCTCCTCCAGCCCAACAGTATCCAAGCACAGCTGTGTAAGTTAATGCGTATTTAACGTATCTTTGTTTTAATATATGTTTCTAGATTTCATTATCCATACTATCCAGGTACAAAGGACATATTTTTGTTACCAATATCTTTTTGTTAACATTATTGTCAATATCTTGGTAAGAAACCATAGACATATATATGTATCTCTATGAAGAAACTTATCAAGATAGTTATTTTTGCGTAGGTTGAGCAATTGCACTTGCGTAAAATTGGTAACATTAAGGCGTGTCTTTTGTGTAAAAAAAGTGCAAGTAGTAAAGCCGTTTAGCATTTCATCACTATCATAGAAACGCGTACAATATTTTTAGTGTTGCCTAGGTCCCTTGTCATTAAATTGTACACAGTGGAATACGTTAGTAAGCTCATATTCGGACATTTTTGAGTAGTTAAATAGTTTGTTACAACATAAATGTATTGAACATTTTTTTCTAATTCTGTCATGCAGTATCAAAGGAGCCATCCGACCCCACACCGCTTCGACGCCTTAACTTTGCCCGACTCGTCATGATGTATACACGTAAGTTCGAGTCGACAGACCCCCGAGAAGCCCTGCATTACTTCTACTTCCTCAACCAACTGAAAACCCCTCAGGGAGAGAACCTCTTCATGTATTGTGTCAGCCAGCTCGTCAGGGAAACAAGGGAGGTGAGTATCGGCTGAAAGAAGTTCAGTGATGTAACTTTTTAGATATTAGTTTTAGTAGATTGTCAAGGTCCGAAGTGACAGATCGAAAAGAAAAGGAAGACATTAAATGGTTAATGTTTGAAAATATGCAGTGTTGCAATGCTTTAAAAAAAAGGTAATTTAGATTCCGGAATTTGTTGATTGATCTTGACCTAAATCAGTGTGAAGTATCTCTGTAATTTGATTTATTCTACATTATGATTAAGTATAGCATAATACTAGCTTCCAAGCATTCATCTCTAGTTCTACGTTCTTGTATCTGAAAAATTAAACTATGTATCACTGACGGCTTCTCCTTACGACACTTTTTTCCAGTTTGAGATGCTGCTGGGACAAATCGGAAGAGATGGAACGAGAAAGGTTTGCTCCATTTCCTTGTTCGTTGTCTGCCTTGTGAAAAATATCATTTCAAGTATTGTTTTAAAAGCAATAATGTCATTGACTTTCCCAAAAGACGGTTACCGGTACAACATTTTGCAGAAATTTGATGTGCACATATCATAGGCAACGAAGACTATCGGATTAATGTAAAGTAGCTCATAACACAACTGATTTACCAAATTTATTTGAAGCTATGCTGAGGTTAAAAACTTCCATAATTTCAGTCCTAAGCAATGACTTCTCGGAAGAGAACATGTTTTCATTGAGAATGGTTTCATTAGTACCAAAAAAGAAAAAAAAGAGAATGGAAACACTGTTTCTTCTACAAATCAATATTCACTGAATGTTTTAACAGCCGGGTGCCATAGACAAATTCCACGCAGACACACAGCGAATCATCGAGTTGGTTGCTCGTGACGCTGAGAACAAGGGACTCACGGAAGATGCCGTCAAGTTATATGACCTAGCTCAGGTAAGATATCGATTACTGCAGGTATCGTAATTCATGTTTAGAATACTTCAGAATAATCTTAATTTGTGTCTTTTCCATAATAATTTCGTCTGCTTTGCGAAAGATATTTACCTATTTCCACAGATTCTGATTAGTTTGTAAACTTTACTCTTTCCGAATTTATACATAATAGTAATAGCTAGCGATAAATTTCCTAATTGCTTTTGTAATTCAAAAATAATTTTACAGAATGGAAAATTCTATTTATAATAATGATAAAGAAGACGGCATGTCAATGTGATTTTCAAAGATCTCCGTGTTAATAATTGCGTACTTTGACTACAGAACCACGATAGAGTTCTTCAGTTGATGAACAAACTGTTGACACAAGTCCTGTCCCAACCTCCAAGTCCCCAATCTACCAAAGACAGGTTACGGCAGATGGCAATTAGCATAGCAGAAAGGTAAGTTTAGTTATCAGGTTCGGAATAATACTGAGGACACTACTTTCGTATTAACAGTCTGTGACTTCAAATATCAATGATTCGTCAGAAACATGATTAAAGTGTAAAAAGTAATTTGACTTGGTAAATTATAGGTTAATTATTTGGTATAGTATATACCCTGGGATACATCTTGTAAATACCAAGAATTGGCAATTGCGTTTGATACACTAACCTTCCGTTTAAATTCACTTTCTATTTATTTATAGACAGTTTTAATGATGTACCAATTCCTGATGAATTTAAAATACAAACTTTTTCTGTAAACTTCTTCAGGTACCGCTCCCAAGGCCATGAAGGAACGCGACACACAACCAGCACATTCTACTTACTACTGGACCTTATGACATTCTTTGACCTCTACCACACGGGAAAAACCGATGACGCTTATTCCGTAAGTTTGGCACTGTTTGATATACTTGCAACTTGAATATGTGACCCCTCTTACATCTGGCCTCAATTTAAAGTGTTAGACACCAACATGACAACATCAACCTTAAATTTCTTTTACAGTTATTGAACAAGATAGAAAATGCTCGAAACTCCACCAAAAAAATCAAGGGGCGCGGGGCGGTGAAGTGGCTAGAGCGTTGGCCTGGAGTGTGGGAGGACCCGGGTTCGATCCTAGGCCAGGCTTGGCTGCTACACCTCTCTGCCTTTCTCCCAGTGACAACAACTGGGTTATTAAAGGTCCCTAGAGGGCCACCGGCTGTTGTGTGTATGGCCCTGTCTATGGGACCATGCACATTAAAGAACACCTTAATTTTCGTTGCTTACCTTTTAAATAGTTAATTATACCTCGCCGCCCCTCCTAATTGTTCACAAATTTTGTACATCCTTTAGGTAATAGAGAATCTCAAACTGCTCCCATTCAACGTAGAATCCGTGGACCAGAAAGTCAACGCCTTCAAACATTACACCGACGAGGTAAGGGTTGAAATAATTACATAAAAGTACATTTTGAACTCAAATATTAGTTGGCTTAGTGGACTAAGGATAACCTTGGTTGATGACCAATATACATTTTTGGGAGTCCCTAGTTATATCTATGTAGTATTATAGCTACTGATGGGGACTCCCTAAATCAGTCATGTCTTTAGCCATTTAATTCTCTTTGTTCTCAATGACTGGTTACACAATCTCATGTGCAGCTGTTGAAGGGCATTGTCCTACAAATGGTTGTTAGAGTCAGGCAGTTTGAGAAGCCAGAAGTGGGTTACATAACCACTACTTTAGCCAATCAACCCTCACCCCTCCACATTAGGACCTCCACTGCCACCTGCAGGTGGGCAGGTCTAGGTGGGTGGGTGCAGGGACCTAGTACAAGTAGTAGGGGCCCCTTTCCTAAGCCCCTCCCTGAGCTGTGTGTGACAGCAGGAGTGGTGGTGGTGGTCAGTACTCATAGCCCCTATAGCCTTCTGGTTGTAGGAAGCCTTCAGTTTATTGAGGGACGACCATCACTCATGCATGAGCAGAACTTTGTAGCTCTTTTGCTTCTTGTTTGTTGTTGCTATTATGACGTCATTTGCACGACGTCTTATAAGAGTTAAACTTTGTGTCTATACAGAATCAAGAATGTTTTATTGAGTATAAGAAAATTTATTTCCGAAAATACCATTTCTCCTACCAGAAAGACATTTTGTGAAGCAGTATGCTTCAGGTATTGTCAACATAGCACTCGTATATAGCATACATATTATGTCTTATAAGGTGCGGAGAAGTTTACCTGACATCCTCCTGGCGACGATGAACATCCTACACACACAATACAAGACGGCCCGCAGTGCTGGAGCTCAGAGTCCGCTGGTTGGGAAAGGATTTGGAAGTTTGCGCAAAGACGATGGAGGGAAGGAAAATGTAAGACTCTTAAGTACTATTCTTTACAGAATTAGATGAGGGGATTTTGAAAACGGGTAATTTCTTTCAATTCAAGTAAATAATACCAATCTAATGTGACCCTTTAGACCCTAATGCGGCCATAGCCCGATGGTAGTTTCCCCAAGCCGCCCGTTTTCCGACGTTCTCTGACGTTTTTCTAAAACTAAAATAACTTGGACATGAGTTTACCTAAAAATACATTTTATATAAAATCTTAGGGAAAAACAGCTATTCATTTCGGAAGGATGCGGGGTCTAAAGGGATAAAAAAAAAAGTGAGGTCAGTCACTGCCTAGTTTAGAGAGTAAGATGTATCACTAGGGAAGATAATCACTAGATGAGAATTAAAATGCTTGTGTAGAAAGATGATTGAACTAATGCATTTATTTTTCCCTGTTAATTCCAGTACATCAACTTCCTTCGGTCACAAGCTCGTGCACTGATCACCTTCGCCGGAATGATTCCCTACAGAATGCCCGGAGACACAAACGCCCGACTTGTACAACTCGAGGTTCTGATGAACTGAAAAGTAGCTTATGTTTAAACAGAATTCTTGATATCAACGCATGGCACGTATTTTCTGATGTTTTTTCCTCATTGCGAATAGACTTTGCATCAGGGTTCAGTATGAATGACTTTTGGTAAAGAGAACGAAAGTCTATTTTCACAAAATAAATTCGTCATTTTTGATTGATGATAATTATTTCTTTAATTGATTCATTTCCCAATATACGTTATTTGTACAGGACGAACGATAACGGCATTTAAAACAAGTATTCAGTGTTTTTTCCCCATAAGATTTATGACTCATAACCAAAACCCACTGCCGTCAAGGATGTTTTTCTCAGTGAGAACGATGTTAAAGAATGATACATTTCATTCATGTACATGTATATAATATTCTTTATTGAAAAATAAAATTGAGATGAAAATTTGTGTTTCTTGTCACTGATGATTCAAACTCGCAACAAATGATATTTGGTTTAGAACTAATGTTATTGTACATTATCATTTATTTTTTAACTAACACTATATGTCTTGAACATAGAAACAGGCTAAACGGGCCAAACACCTGATCAGTAGTTACAATTTCAATATAATCCTAATTGTGGGCAACAACGCATTAGCAGATACCAATCAATTGTAATAATTTACATAATTGTATTGCCGCTATTTCAAAAAAAGCATCGTAGTTGTAGGCTAGAACACTTCGGCGCCTCTTTATAAACGGTTCTCACAGCACAGGGAAAATGAAGATTTCCTAACAGGGAAAACAGGAAATTTAAAAAACATGTTTAAGAGGGGACCCTGATAAAATTGTAAACAATTGTGCTGGGCCATCGCTTTCCTAGCTATGATTGTATTAATCACAAATCTTCCCTGTATTCTAGACTCGCATCGTTTCAGTTTTGAATCTAGAAATTCTCGTGAGGTTCAAACCATTTTACCCTCGCAAATTGTAGTCGGTGGTGGTAGCGAATCTTATACTATAATTGAGTGACCCAGAGTCCACCTTGAGTGTAGCAGTCCCTGGGGTATGCCCCACTCATCGTCATTCATTTCTACATGCATATTTCCCCGGATTGCCTGGGTGCTTTCACACATCAGGGTTTACAGCATTGTATGGTTTGTATTGTGAGCTGTTCCCTTCTGTGGAGCTATGCTTGAGGAAAAACCCGCCACCGGGTGCGATACTCTACTCATTTCAAAGAGTGGCAAAGGGTCTTTTATATGCAATGTCCCATAGACAGGGCATCACATACAACAGCCGTTGGTACTGGTTGACCTTTGATGACCCAGTTGTTGTGCACTGGGAGACATGAAGAGGGGAGTATCAGCCAGCCCACCCAAGCCCATGATTGAATCCGGGCTGCCCGCACAACAGGCAGACACGCTAACCACTTCACCACCCCCACACCTCCCTACGTGATATTACATTCTGAATTTCAAGGTGTACAGTATGCAGGAACCAGTTACATGTAATTGTTTAGATTCTGTTTTTCAGAGATTTCCAAGTGATTAAAAAAGAAGCAAACACTTTTCCTACTTTTTCTCAGAAGCAACTTGAGAAAAATTTCCTTAATGAAGACTCCTGATATTGAATTTGTATTTGAATAGCTTGAAACTAAAAATACTCTAAAATAGATATCAAAGGAATGTAGGAAAATTTAGGAAAGCCTAGAAAATTAAGAAGACTGTTTTTTTAGGCTGGGCTTGTAGGACTGTATATATATTCGACTAGATCACCGGGCAATTTTTCTACAAATAATAGACTTTAAATTAAAAAACTGCATTCTGATGGCAATCATCAAAATCACTAGCGAGGTGTAGATATCTGGCGGATATATAATGCAGGCATCATACCGCCCTCCCCAAAAAATAAAGGAATTTAAAGGAAGTTTTTTTCGTAAAAATAAAAGAATTTGCAGGGATTTTTAGGAAAAATAAAGGAATTTTAAAGGAATATTTAGAGAACTTTTAGAGAGTTTAAACATGAAATAAGGCAAATAATATTGTAACGGGACTGCCTTCCTGTTGATTTTTTCTGTGCAGCACTGCGTTGACCCATGTTGACTCACGTCGGTCAATGCATCGACTCATGTCGATTGACTTGTCGACCTGGATCGAGCGAAAGCTAGAAAATTTTGCAATTTTATCTCTAAAAATATGGAATTCTATGCATTTTATGAGAAAATGTGATATTTTCTTACTCTAGAAAAAAAAAAAAGGAATTTAAAGGAATGTTTTACGAAAATAAAGGAAAATAAAGGAATTTTGCCTATTTTCACAAAAATAAAGGAATTTAAAGGAAATTCCTTTAAAATAAAGGAACGGTATGATGCCTGATAATGAAAAAATAACACATCCTTTCTGGCGGATTTTTTAATGATCATAATGAAAGATACACAATGCGTGACCAGCTAGTAACATCACAGATTGTTTTAAATTCCGGTGTCTCGCAGTACAGGAACTGACAAAGGATTATGATTTCTATATACAGGACGGAATTCTTTAAGTTTTTTCTTATTCAATGCTCAGGTGGTATTGAACTGAACACGAATTGTTACTGAAGTGCAAAACTTAAGAAAAATTAAACCCCTAGTATGTGGGTTTAATGTTCACTACAATCTCTAAGCAAATATTGTGTGTAAATATCCATGATTGCTTAAAAACACTCGTTGAACATTTATTCTACAATTGTCAACTGGTTTTAAGTTAAGCGTCTAACACATTTGATTTCAGTAACTGGGTCTATATTGGTAAGCATTCGGTTTGAAAATAACTATTTAGTGGTCATTTGGAAGCAAAATAAATGTCACTTTTGCAAGTTCAAAATCTAAGTACAAAAAAATGAGGCATAATGTTAAAGATTCAGGCGTTTAAAGTACACGGAAACCTTAATAAGAGTGCGGGATATGTAACAGGAATGGTTAGTATAGCACGCAAATACAAAGACGCCATGGACGGACGGTTCAATTCATCACAATAGTTATGTATTGGCTTACTGTCTTAGCAACGTGTTTTTTTGGTATATAAATGCACATCACACAAAATGCCAAATATTGGCCATACATGTCTTAAAATTCATTTGTTTGTAGCCAAAATGTGTACTTAAAAAAGGTATAACGTGGTGTTTCGTTGTAATCTTGTCCATCAAATGAACGACCTTTTTTATTGTACAACTTTTTTCTTAAATCTTTCCAAACTAAATCATTAAGCGATTCAGTAATTCTTTTTGGTATGATACCGAATCTATAATAAGGACCCATGACCGTATGTAAAGTTAGAGGGCACGGAAATAAACGTTAATTTGGTTTTACTCTATTACTTAACGTAAGGGAGATCGTATTTCAAAATCTAATTTTGATGTAATCTAATAAAGTGGATGATTGTCGACAGACATACTCTGGTAGAGAAACCAGCTCGCAACAAACACACAATGGGCGGCAAAGCTTCACTTAATCAACAAAGATCCAATCGATAAAGATAATACAGATTTACAGGTGGTGAAAGCTAAGTGAATGCTCAAGTATCTATCATGACCTAGGTCTGATGCTTCCTATAAGTCATACCTATAGGATGGTCGACTAATACTTCACTAACGTTGACAAGTGTTTTTCTTTATTTTTCAATTTTCTTGGTGTTTTGTGTACCATTTGGAGTAGTGAAATGCAGCAGTTGCCGAGTTGGGAATGATGAGCGGTGAAGACCTGATGATGTTGACGGATGGCTAGGGGTAGTAGTAGTAGATCTAGAGGGTCTTGGTCGGGGGTCACTGTTGGAAGGTCGGGGCTGAAACCTGGAGAGGACTCTGTCCCTGTTGGTCGTTGAACGGAGTAACGGTTATACCCATACTGAGGTCGGCGGTCACCCCCTCCTTTGCCTGTTGAAATTTTCAAAACAAAATAAAAGTCCATACTAGTTTAAAAAAAAAAAAAAAAAATACTAAGAACTTATTTGTATTTTTTTGCAATATTAGACTACCGTACACTTTTGACTCGGTCTCGCAGTGAGAACCACGCCGTCTTACACCTAAATACTAAGAACTTCGCCATTCACATGAAATACATGAACTCCGACGGTTATACCCAAACTGAGATCGCCTGCAGTGTTGGAAACTAGCTTTTTAGGCTGTCCGCCAACAGAGCTGACTTTACCAAAATACATTTGGCCCTTACAGCTTTAGGTTGGCCCTGAAATAAGTCTTTTTTTTTCCAAACTAGATTATAATACGAGAGCTGATTAATAGAAGATCAAAGATATTACTGAGGAGTCTTTTAGATACTAATCTGGGTCCCAACTCGAATTTGAAGATCAAATCCCTTGTGTTTTCCCTGTCCCTTGGTAAATTTTCCGTCATGGTTCTGTTAAGTTTTGTGATCATAAAGTTTTCCAATGGTAAGATATTGTTAAAGGTGTATGAAGCTCCCAGAATAAATTGAAATTTTACTCTTGGAAATCTCCTTAATCATAGTCGGAATGTCTAGAAAATGGGAAAACAGAATTCAATGTGTTTCCCTGTGTTTTGGTCAAATTTCCAAATTCCCTATGTTTTCCCTGATGAATTTATGTTTGCCACTTTCTCTGTTGTCCCTGTGCAGTGTGCCCCCTGACTATAATCATCAGCGATTGTCACCTCCTAGTATCTAGGAGGAGAGGTAGAGTCTTGATTTAGTAATATATTCGGCGGATACTGCAGCTATCTTAAAACATTCATCTATTGATAAAATGGTAGATCATCAAGATTGCCCAATGGCGCTTCCTCCTTCAAAAGATAACAGTAGAAAGAATCTATTTTACATTGTTATAATAAAACCTAGAATATTAGACTTACATTTCTGTAGTCAATGAACATCTCCTTAAATGCCATAAAATCTCCAAACGTTAAAAGCATTTCAAAGACTTCTCCGTCTAGTTCCTCTTTTCGCTCACTGAAATGAAAATTAAGGACATACCACATTAGAAAAAAACATTGTATGGTATCGTAGCGTATATGTAGTTTTTAATTTAATTTTACTTAAATGTAGATAAATCACATGAAATTGTCTACGTTTTACACTTGTGAGCTTGTGGGGCAAAAACTTTTTCCAATGGAAACATCTGTGAAAACCTTACATAAAAAAGAAAATAAATAAGATCTTGGACTAATGAATGTCTACATTAAACATTGACAACCGTGTTATAGAAATTATTCAATACTCACAGCAATTGTTTGTGGAATTCCTCCATACTGAAGCCTTCCATTCGTTTGCAAAGCTCTCCTTCTATATGCTTCTCTACCAAGTTTACCTACAATGAAAATACAGTCATAATTAAGTAAATGTAATGTAAAGCCTTTATCATCTAGAAGACCTTTCTAACAATTAGAATTAGGTGATTACTAATTTTTTCTAATCCAGCTCTTATGATAAAATCTAATGTCTCTGCTAGTGGCAGACCAATCCTGAAGATATATTATATTTCTGACATCATTTAGAATAGAAAAGGCCGCTATGAACCTTTCTTGTGAATTACTCTGTTTAAAGAAATATAAAAAAATACGAAGAAAAAAAAAGTTATAAGCTCCACTTTATTGAATACATCAAGCGAACATCAAGAAACAATATTACTTACATATTCTTGATGTATATCTGTATAAATGAATTTGCATTCTTCGCTATCCTCGAATTCCATGTAGTATTTCTCCATAAAGTCACCTTGCATGTTTTGAAATTCGTCCTCTGAAGAGAGATAATTGTAGTTCCATTATGTCAACAAAGACGCTTCACAGACAGCGTATAGTTTTCAGTGCACTATATTTTGTTAGAGACAGAATTATGAATATTGAAACACTACTCATAAAATCAATGAGATCAATTATAAAAATATGGCTCCTGGGTATTTGATTGTATGTTGCAGTTCTTAAATAGTCATTACCGAATATACATAAGGATATAAAAAAAAATCATCAATCAAATTCAGCTCACATACAAGAGGGATGTTAGTCAAGGTTCATGAAAAAAAATCTGAAACTCCAGATATAGAATTTGAAATTATGTTAAAATGCTATGAAACATTTTTATTACAGGCAATAGTTAGAAAAAATCTGAAATCAGACAAATGTCTAAGAACTTACATCCCTACAAACAAAAAATTAAGAAAACTCGCTCTTTTCAAATAACTCACCCATAATGATGTCTTCTATGTGCCCAATGACCATGTCGAACTTGGTGTCCGCAATACTGGAACTTAAGAACAGTGAGAGCCCTGACCGCATTCTTCAGGCACGTTCAACTTACAACTAACCACAATGTCAACACACGCAGCCATACAGTACTGCATTTCCAAAGATGCCAAATCGGGTTAATGCAATTTTTAAACATTATTCACAAAAGAAAAGAGGTGATATGTGAAATTTCTGACATAAATATATTCTAAACAGCTTCAAATGATGTATGATATAAAAGGAAAATGGTTGCTTATTATAAGACAACGTCAGAAACCGATATGACTTAAAATGTTTTTTCATAAGGAAAAATAAAAAGGTTTGTTGGCGAGGATATAATTAACTGTGACAAAATTATTGGAATTCGTTCAGTAGTACATATACTGAATTGCAATTAGCCAAAAGAATGAACTTAAACACCTACTGATGTTGATGGCAAATTTGCAAGCAAAAAAAAAAGTGATTTTATCATATCATGTTTTCTGTGTGTTTGACTGCTCTACGAAAGAGTGTTCAATGGTTAGGTGTAACTCAAACGTGCCCGATTGCCCGTGAAAAGGGTGAAGAGGAGGATGACAGCAGACAAACATTTCAGTATCGATTACACTGTTTAAATCATAAAAGAACACAACATTAGGTCAAGTAAAGGTATCAACCAGAAAATAGAAAGCAAAGGGCGATTGTATATAATCTAATAGAAAATTCACAAGAAACATCATTAAGGTAATAGATAATACACACCACTATTTACAAAGCCAAATGAAATGCCCAATATGATCGAGGGAAGATTACATTAATTATTTTTCTGATTATTATTGACCTTGCTTCAACGTTGCTACAATTTAAACTGAGGTAATTTGGTGAAATTACAATATGTTTTCTTTGAACTTTTAGAAAATGAGTTTACAAGCATTCCCTGATAAAGTTTGACGAGCGCTGAAATGATATTGTTAAAACTCAGCTCGAAAAAGCTCGATACCAATACCTTGACGTGGCCAAATCTTCTTCCTCAAAGTCCATTTCCATCTCGACCAATGTATCTCCACCTAAAAATTACATTGGGAGGTTGTATTTTTATGAGTTACATGCCTCAAATATTCATTGTGTGCAGGTGTCATACCTAAGTTTGGGAATGGCATATCCTCCTATAAATCTATCATATGAAACCTATTAATATGAAAATTTCCTTAACTATACAAACTTTATGTCTGAATTGAATAATAATGAAAATATATCAAATATGTAAATAAGTACATCATAGAGTATTTGGTAATTAGACAACATTCCAACGGCCCCTATTGCATACTGTACTACCGAGAGGCTTATCCGCACCATCTGACTACCGTGAAATCATCTCTGTGGGCCTAGCCGACTCACGGGTCAGCTAAGCTGCCCGACATCATACGCGGCGTTATTTGGCTCTTACACCTCCGCGAGAACATAGTCCCAAGCTCGTTTGGTCATGCGATATGCATTTTCATAATTTGGATATATGTTACGATTCATATATGTTATCTATGAGCAGATAAATCATAACAAGTGACAAAATTTTTGATATGATCATATTTTTGTATTGTTATGAATGTTTGAAAAACGTTACGACCCGAACTACTTTCTCAATTCGAAAATATGTCAATCTTACTTTGAGATAATCACACAATGTCAGCTCGTAATGATATCCAAGAACTGTTGAGGTTGACAATATGATTCTCCTCGTGATGGCATTTATTTCGATACATTGTTTAATAAGATTTGATCACATTGTGACAGTTATCATAACAAACGCCGCCATGTTGAAAACGAGCCTTCCCAGAGACTGAAGCTGGTAGCGATGATTTCGTAGCAATCAGAAGCTATTTGTAGTGTGCCCCTATTGGACAGTTGCAATTACTAATTTAGGTCACTGAACAGAGGTCAGGTGGGTAGGTGCAGAATTTTGAGGACATGATCTGCAACCTCTTCTGAGCAAATGGAGGAAAATCAGTTATTTCACTGTAGATTTTTAGATATTGGTCCGATCTTCTATAAGTATCAATGAGAAAAAGTTTGGCATTGATCCCATACAGGCCATGGACTGATGGAGGCCCTCAAATTTGAGTAAAATCCCTGGAATTAATAGAATCCCTAGGGATCCCCATTTTTCCATAGGCAGGCCTCAAAGTGGGGTCATGATAAATAAAAGGTCCCTTTAAGTTTAGATCGCAATTTGGAAAATAGAGCCTATTAGAGGTCTGATAGGGAAAAAATGAATGTAAATGCTTACATTAGTCTAAATAAACTTACTTACTTTCATGTGAAATAAGACCAAAACTATGTGTTTCATTGTTCCTTCCTGCTTGATGCTACTAGATCTACTTTTAAATGATTCAACATTAATTTCACTGATTTGGATTGTAAGCAATAAGATCCTGTCCAAGTACTGAAGTAGGCAGTGTTTCCTCTCTATCTAAATGTATCTCTAAGTTAAGTACTAACGTTATGCCTTATGGTTGAGTTTCCCCTCCTGCTAGAAAATTTTATGTCTAGCACCAAATCTCTTTTTCTTCTTGTCTGACTTGGTGTGGGGTCTGAGTCACTCAGGGTTCGAAATTAACGTCAGCCCGTCAGCCCCAGGCTGATTGTTTTGGATCAGGGCTGATAAATTTTAAGAAAATCACATTAAAATCAGCCCCGATTTTTCTCACTTGTAATACATTTTAGTATGTCCGGGCTGACAGCCTGAAAAGTTAATTTCGGACACTGGTCACTTGCTGGTAACGATATTACGATGGATTCAAGTCAAGAGTGTACAGCCTCTTGACTCGAGTCTTGACTTGAAATGACAGGTCTTGTCAACTCTCATTTGACTTTTTTCTGGGTATCTCAAGATAACCAAATACTAGGAAACCATTATTCTACATGTACTAATGTTGCTTATTTGTAAATATCTATGATCAGACAAAGAAAGTTAAATAACTGTGCTAAATCAAACAACATCAAACACACTAACCTGCGTTGTTGGTCGCCATTTTGAAGCTCTAGCGGTAACTTTCCGCGAAGTATGTAGTCTCACATCATCAAATGTATCTATCTTCAAGATATTGCCATACTAACACAGTATTCTGATTTGAAAAATTCGGAGATGAAGACAATTTTTATTGTTTTTGTAGGTATGAATACTTTTCCCGTGTCTATATGTCAGAAAAGTAAATCATTAATAAATATTCTACTAAATTAAAAATAGAGTTACGTGATACCTTGCGATGCAGCTCTCTGAAAATGGCGCGAGTATCGAAGATGCGCATTTAGGGGATCGTTTAGTTTGCTCGTAGGCCTGTTAACTAGTAGTTAGATTTCGGTTCAGGCAGCAGCTGCTGCTTAACTTAAACTGTCCTTACATCAACTCTTCGCGACCGTAGCCGAATTGTCGCAGGCCTGCGATGAGAGTATATCACGCTGTAAGATATGTCCCTCTGCCGGACTAGAATGGCTTTTAACGTTATCTCACACTGCCGGATCAGAGTTGTAACTGTCAACAGCACAAATCTTACAATTTCAATCATAATCAATGAATGTGGATGGATAAGGACCTGCTATTGTAATTCTATATGACCATAAGGAGTAATTAAACTATCAGTCTTAATGTTATCCTTTATGTCAAGAGTGAAATACGAATACGAATTTATTGACTAATGTAAAGCAGTACATTTATGTCACAATAGGGTCAGTTGTAGTCTGCACAATTTCATACATTTTTTTTATATAAATACAAATACATTCAATGGCTTCTTCTCGAGATTCACCTCCACAGGTTGGTTGTAAATTGAGAATTATTTTCATTTTGGTTGTATCTGATAGTGTTGTGTAGTTGTTGATATATTTAGAGATTCTCTCCTCAAACGTATTTCTGTTAGTAGTCTGAGCCATATTTTTGCAGTGTAGCAGGACGTGTGTGACGCTTTGGGTCAACCCACAGTCATTGCAGTTGGTGTTGTTCACATTTTTGGTTCTGTAACAGCGACTTTTACTATCTGGTGTATAGTTTGCATCAATTCTGAGTTTAGTAAAAGTGCTCCTGATACTTGGTGATTTTAAAGTACCGAGGTATGTTTGTTTTCCATATACATTTGATTGACATAAGTTCGTTATCTCGCACCGTTTAAGGTTATTCTCATGACTATAGTAGGAGTCCAGGGTTTGTAAATAGATGTTTTCAAGTCGGTTGGCTACAATTGATTTCACAGCGGGTTTGGTTAAACTAAGAGGCTGTTGCCATATATTACCCAGTCCGAGAGTCCACAAGAAATATTGAATGTTCTGTAGCCATTGGTGATTTTCCTCATGCATGGTCTTGAGTGCCTTATTAAGTAGAGTGCTACTGGTACCCTGCTCAAGTCTGAGCCAGTATAGTGCAGCAAGAACATTTGATTTGATCTGGATGGGATATCTGCCTAATTCATTTAGAGCCAGTTTGGTACTGGCATATTTTGAAACCCCTAAGGTATATTTACAATAGTTTGAGTAAAGTGTTTCTACATCATTATTAGGAGAGTTGTCATGTTCTTCAATCACAAAACTAACAGGCATTTTCCTATATTGAGAGAGGATCTTAATTTTATCTAGCACATTTTGAAGGGAGATTGATATACCTTGTTCAGTGCGTAAACGTCTACATGATATAACATCAACATCAGTTATACCTAGCTGTTGGAGGCAATCATATACCAGGGTTCTTACATTAACAATGTCCTTGAGGTTAGTATACAGTCTTATTGTAGGTACCACAATAGAGGCCGTTTTTCCTCTGAACTTTTTTGCTTCTTCTCTTTTTAGATTTTGGGATACTTCTATTCAAGATACATACATATATTAGGTATCAAATTAAAGCTCTGTTTCCCTGCATTAAGAAAAGTTTGTTCCAATGAATCTACCTTTTGATTCAGTACATTATTTTCAAGTAGCTATGAACAAATAAGCAATTTGGTAAAAAAGACATGTAAGCTCATTTTCTATGCCAATTTTGAAGGTTATCTGTTTGATAATCATACAGATGTTTGGTGCCAAATTGAAGCTGAAATTATAAGCTATTTGGTCAAAGGCCTCCCATATCTGTAAATATCACGGTGAAAGTGCGCCAAAGGATGTTTGAGAGGTAAAAAATGCTTATTTTTGGCAAAATGTCCACTTTTTCACCCCTTTTTTTGCAATTAGGGGTACTTAGATCTAATGAATATTAACGTGTTTGGTATCAAATGAAAGCTTGTCTCATGGGCTATCCTGCTGTATAGTTTTTATATTTGGGTTCTTTACGGTGAAAGTGCGCAAAAAAGATAATGTTTTCATGTTATTTTTATAAAGATTGTCATAGTTATTTTATGAATTATCTGTTACCATGGTAACCTGCAAATTATGATAGTACAAACAATTCCTCCACGCAAGAAATTTGCCTTATTGGCACAATGCCAGCATTTGGAACGTTTATATCAAAATTATTGAAAAAAGCTTTTCATCTGAAGAATCTAAACTAAATTTGAGTTTTAGGGAATTTATGCACTAATTTTTGTATTTAGGCAATATTTCAGTAAATATCAGTTACATTGTGATATATCTGGCAGTGAAAGGGTTAAATGACAATCCATGCGATTACAGATCTAGCCTACCATTAGGTCATTCAAGTTATACAGTTCAAGTAGTTACGATTGAATACTTGCAGTTCATGGTAATACAGTTCACAACTATACATTTTTGAAGAGTCCAGCAGCAATCAGCTTTTTTACTTTCCTTTTAAATATACCCAGATTTCCACTATCCTGAGTTTCTTTGGGAAGCTTCGACCATAGGGTACCCCCTGAGTAATATGGCGATTTAAATGTTTGTGATAATCTCGGTTTTTTGAGGTTGAATTTAGTTTTTTGGGCAGCTCGAGTGTTTACCTTGGGAGCAACTAGACCTTGTTTTTCCAGGACTCTTTTATACATTAAACATAGTAGGTGCAGAATCCTCCTATCTCCTAGTCTGTCAACTTTCCCATTTCTATGAAGCTCATCTCTAGACAGGTTCTGCCCCTGGAAGACCCTTCTCAAAGCCCATTCCTGTTGGGATTGAAGTTTTCTGAGCTTTTCATCTGTCCATAAGTTTTGAAAGAAATCGTTATAGTCTATAATTGGTAGCATAGTGGTTTTGTATATTAGTAGGGCTGTCCTCTCATTAATAAATTTCCTAATAAAACTTAAGGATTTGATTTTTGTGGCCATTCTCGCCATTAAGTTGTTGTACTCCTCATTACCACTTAAGTTGTTATCCAATAAGGTTCCCAAATACATATATGAATTTACCTCATCGATTGTAGCGCCTTGTATTTTGATGTTTATTGTACTTATGTTTTTTCTCTTATGTTTGGTGCTAAACAGTACATATTTAGTCTTTTTAACATTCAGCGTGAGCTTATTATGACTACACCAGGTGGTGGCCGCATCCAATTCCACCTGAATATTTGATTCAAGTTGTTGTAGATCAGCGTGTCCCTTATACAGTACTGTGTCATCTGCAAATAACATACAACTAGCTGAGTTAAAGACTTTAGGGAGGTCATTTATATATATTAAGAAGAAAAGAGGACCCAATATTGACCCCTGTGGTACTCCTACTGTTGCTTTCTTGGGACTAGATTTGTATCCGTTGAGATAAGTAATTGAATATCTGTTACTCAAGTAGCTTCTAATAAGTCGTAGCAATCTATCATTCATTCCTATAGCCTTTAATTTATCTAACAACCTTGAGTGCGAGATAGTGTCAAATGCTTTCCGAAAGTCTAAAAACACAGCTAACATTATTTTGTTTTCATCTATCCCTTTCATAAGCTCATCTAATAATATTGATACTGCTCTCGAGGTACCCATGTTTTTCCTAAATCCATTTTGCTGGCTAGCAAGGAGTTTATTTATTTCCAAGTAATTCTCTATTCTTTTTTGTATTAGTTTTTCAAAAACCTTGCCTGGGATTGGAAGTAATGATATAGGTCTCAGCTCATTAGGATGTTTAGCAGATTTAACCTTGGGTATCGGTGTAACCATTCCTACCTTCCACAAGTCAGGATATATTCCTGTTTCTATACACCTGTTAAGTAGCAAGGTAAATTCCCTAACTGCTAAGATTAGGAAGTCCTTCATCACCTTACTATTAATGTCCTTGATACCCGAGGATTTGCTACAACTTAATTTATTTACCACCTTTAGCACCTCATCCACTTCCAATCGGTTTACTTCACACTTTACTTCAGGCAAATTGTCATAGAGTGGTAGTTCATTATTCGTGTCAGGGAATGCTCGAGCTAAGTCAGGGCCTATTCCAGCAAAATAGTCATTTATAATCTCGGGTTGATCTTGATCACTAATCTTATCTCCACTGACCTCATCCACTAGATCTATACTCCCTCTGAATCCATTAGGTAACATTTCATTAATTATTCGCCAAAACTTTTTAGAGTCATTTTTATTGTCCTCTAGCTTGTTTTTAACATAGTTTGCCTTGGCCTCCCTCACTGCGCTGTTAGCCATATTCCTAGCTTGTCTGAAAACATACCAGTCTAGCTCTGTATTGCAGGCAAGCGCTTTTTTTAGTAAGAGATCCCTGTTCTTCATTATGGTCAAGACATCAGCATTCAACCAGTGGGGTGGGTTGTCTTTAAACTTAAAGGTTCTAACCGGGCAGTGCGTGTCCAAAAATTTAGTCAAAAAGTCCATCATTATTCCCCAACATAGATTAGGATTTGCTTCCTCCCTGAATGACTTCTTAATTACATGAGTTAATTTATCACTAAGAAGATCTATACTGTAGTTTAAATAGGATCTACCTTTAAATTCTAATTTGGGTTCCTTTTGCGAGATCTTTTTCTTAACAATATAAATTGGGAGGTGATCACTTACACTCCAATTTAGAGTTCCAGCTAGCTTCACGTTACTCATATCCACAAAAGCGAGGTCAATTAAAGATTTTTTCCTCAGTGACATTCGGGTATAAGATTTTATTAATTGATCCAGAGCAAATCTATTTTGCCAGCCTAATATCTTTTTGGTGGAGGCATCACTTTTGGCCTTATAATTGATATTAAAGTCACCCATCATAACCAGCTCTTTTTTATGCAAGTCATCCAGTTTATTTACAAAGTCCGAGATCAATTCAATCATATCCTTCACAGATCCATTTGGCGGTCTATAGATGTTAGCAAACTCGATAGCTTTACATTTATTCCTTTTAATAGTAATGTGTTGGAGTTCCAACGCTTCATTGGATAGATTATTTGTACTATTAATAATCTCTAGTCCCATGTTAGTATTGTAATAAATTGCCAACCCTCCCCCAGTTTTGACTTTGGTTCCATTCACATCTTGGGTTTTCCTATCAAGCCTTAATAAGTTGTACCCTTTTATATCTAGTAGGTTGCTGCTGCAAGCTTCGTGTAACCAGGTCTCAGAAATTGAAAAGATAGCAATATTTGAGTTTTCTAGTAGTATTCTCAGCTGATCGATTTTCTTGCAAATACTCCTAACATTTAAGTGACACAATTTGAGACCCTTCTCCTTATTTTTCGCCCTTGGAAACCAAAGCGATCAAAGGAGTATGAAAGCAAATCAAAGCGTATCAGGCGGAATTCTCTAAAGGACAGCGATCGGACTTGCGCGTCCGACGACAAGCAATAAACTGGAATGGGTGGGATTTGACAGTCTCGCCGAGAACATCCAGAAAATTAACATAATACTGGTGCCTGCTTAGCTTACATATGATTTCCTCTATGCTTCTATCATTGCGGGAACCAGCTATCCATCCCTTGTTTACCGATTCTTCCGGTAAAACGGTCGTGGCGCGACCCGCCATTGGCAAAATGCGACTGCATAACCTCGCAAAACCGCCGAAAACCTGCGGACCCGCTCGTCACGTGACAGCTGATGGCCGTACTCATATCACAAAACATACATAATCCGATAGAATTGATCGATTTCCTATCTCATATGGATCGTACATGATGATTGAGGTCCCATAACACCATGAATTTATCATTTATATCGATATTTGAGCAAATAAGACCAGAAATCCGCTCGTCACACGACTCCGTGTTAACCGGGTCAAGTCACGCCCACCAGCCTCGCTTTCGATCGGGCAGGAAGGGATCTGAGTCAATATCTGAATATTCAAAAATATTTGCATGCCTATTTCACCATGAAAACGGTCGATCTAACCTTAGTTATTGGTATCCACAGATAGATTTCGACCCATAGCTAAGCCTCCCACTGTCCCAGAATTGAAAATAATGCGAAATAACGCGTCTAAACGCGTAAATGCATCGCGCTATTTTCTTGCAATTTCTTCGCCTTCCCCGGTGACAAGGCCCCAGACCGCCCCCAGCGGGCCGGGGAGGTGGACCGTTACGGCGGGAGCTCCCTCTTTCCAGCCGATATACCTGGATTACCGCGGTATCTGATGCTTTCAAGATATATATTTTGGACGTCTGGATTCCCTTAAATGCATACAACGCATTGACAATTCATGCGGGAACCATGCGTTCGTATCGAAGGGAAAACATTGGATCGATCGGACACGTGGAGGCTCAGACTTGACAAGATGATGAAGATGGCGTCTGACCCGCCCGGGTCACGCCTGCTCCGATCAGGAAACCAGGATGACATTTGGACTAAATATCTTATTGTGATCGATTCTGGATTATATACCCATTCGGAAGCATTCATTACTTAGGCTGTACAGGTAGGTTCATATCTTTTTTCCAGCATTTGAAATTATACCGTTGAAATGCTAGGCCTAAATTCGGCTAGAGGCCTAACGCGGTGGTCGGACACTGGCAATCTGAAAAATAATTATTTAGACCTTATTAGGCCTGTCAAAATGAAATCCATGTATATATCTATGTTCTTCTATATCTCAGAGTCCTATATGTCATAGGCTTTCATTATTGTAGGCTTAGATATGTTTGCAATAATATCTTACAGATGGTATGGCAAAATGACTGGACTCGGCCCCCTCCGACATTGTCAATGTATTTATGGCAGCTCCGAAAGCAATTATTTATGATCAAAACATTAAAAGATTTGAGAAATTGTCACTATAGTGTCATTTTTTCTTACCTACCATCAAAATATTAAATCTCAGTTCTAATATGTCTAGGCCTAAGTCACTGTCACTGTCAGAATCATTCCCATTCAATGTTGAAACATAGGCGTCACACTGTCAATAAGTTCTCTGGTGCTGTCAGACACAGATTCAAAGATTAAATGATTTGTGAAATTGTCACTATAGTGTCATTTTTATGACCTACCATCAAAATATTTTATTCATTAATATCTCTTCTTAGGCTTAGCATCCTACATTAATTCCAATCGGGCGAAATTCTCATTTCATCAAATGATCAATCTCTTCAATCCCCTCAATCGGCCAACTTGTTAAATTCATGAATCTCAGTCATAATTGTGATTAGAAAATGTTTTCACTACTACCTCATGGGTAGGCACAAGAGTTGATACTATATAATTAAACAAACTAAATAATTCATACATGACACACACCATTCAAGAGATCAAGCTGTTTGATTAACATTTATAAGGGTGTAGTAAGACTCCGGATTTGGCCTCCTCAAGTTGAGGTAGGTCTATAGTCCATTTACAGTTGAGAGTGTCAGCAGAGTATCAGCAGATTCATGAAGTTATCACTAACATATAATAGACAATGATCCATAGCTAAAGTCATCTTCAAAGATTCAATATCAAATTACAAATTACAAATTTGGAACTGTTCATATAACAGATCATATAAACATGCTTTAGTACATCATATCTTAACTAGTGATCCAGAGTACTCATAGTAACTAAACGGCCCTAGATTCTAGGTACCAGTCCACTCGAGTATATAGACCACTTATTAGTCTTAAACTAGCTTAACAGGTTATACATCTAATTTAGTTGTCCCAAGCCCTCAAATAGAGGTACCCAGGAAACATCTTAACACAAAGGTTGTTGGTTTTCGCCTAGACTAGTTGGCCAGTTGAACCTGCCGCAGAGCAGCGAGACGAGTAGGGGTGGTCCACCTTCCTCCAACTTGAGGTGACGATCAGTCCTTCCTGTCAGTTCATGAGTTCTTGTTAAGTTGACGCCCCCACGTTGATGTTAATACCAGTGTCAGTACTTCTTAATCAACGTCATGCTTAGAAATGACAAGTACAAATTTGCGTAGTAATGTCAAGAACAAATTTGGTCTTACCCTGTTCCGTCGTAGCAGAATCCCTCAAATTGAGGTAATTTCTCCAGGTGAGTCCAGTAAGAAGTAGGCTGTAGTAACCGTCAAACCCATAAAATTATGTACACGATTTCTATCCCCCCTGTAACCCCTAAATTTTAGGAAGTCACCTTACTTATTATCAAGCTTAAAAGTCTTCTTGACATATTTCATAATTTGCTCGGCCCAATACCTCCTGACGTCCGCAGATAGGGGACATCCGTCGTACAGAAGATGATAACAGTGATGGTATTTCTGGTTGTAGCCACATTGGAATCTCTGGTAATGAAAAGGCAGACCAAGCAGCCAAGGGGGCCTTGGCCCTAGATCCTGAGGTTGCTAGAATCCCACACACAGACTTACTGCCACTAAGCAAAACACATTTGCGGTCTAAGTGGCAAAGCGACTGGAACAAACAGGAGAACAATCTTCTACACTCTGTCCAACCCAAATTAAAAGAGAAAAGTGACAAAAGCAAAAGAGAGTGCCTGACAAGGTCAGAACAGGTGAAACTGGCCCGTCTTCGGATGGGCCACACCAGGCTGACACATGAACACCTGTTGAAAGGTGAAGGTGCTCCTATTTGTCAACAGTGTAACACCAAACTAACGGTGGAGCACATCATATTGAAGTGTAAGAAGACGGATGATAGTCGCAAGCGGCTACCAAGAGGGATGAGCTCCTCAAGGGGTAGCCTCTAACAGGCGGCAGTGGGCCTGCGAGGGTCTGGGGACACGTTAATCTTGCGATATAGTGCAGGGGAGAGTCACTGAAGGCCCCCGTGTCTAACCAAGGATGAATTAACATCCTACTGTGGTACCGTCTAGTCGGCGTACATACCGGGCTGCTGGGTCACAAGGGGCACTCCTAATAAATTGGAGCAATATTGGGAGTGCACCTTCCAGTAAGTGGTATGTACGTGGTACGGGGCCGATAGACCCCACCTAGCTCCTAACGGTGTTGTGCTCCACCCAGGAGTGAACAGGCAAGGCCAGTGAAAACGGTCAAAGTTCAGTGTGGGTTGGCAGATTCACCTGGATCAGACCGTCGGTGACCACCCAGGGTGACTTGGGAGTGGTAATCGCTATCGACTGGGTCACTGGCCGGTCGTCTCTACTCTACTGGTAGATTTCGAATCTATCGGTATCAGAGAGGGCTCAATGTACAGTCAGGCCATGGTAAAGCTAAGTGAATCCAATACCCGGCCGTTGGATTTTGCGGGTTTAGTTGAGCCATGCTCTCTGTGATCAGAATAGTTTGAAAAGAACATTCTGGGAAGCAGAGGGAGCCTTATGGCTCTGAGAGGGCCTTAAGGGCAATCGCGCCATTTGTTAATGCGCATGCATACTGCGCAGCCTGGCTCTATGGGTGTGCAGTGGACCATGACCATAGTGGGTGAAAATGTTTAACTATAGAAGTCTATGGAGGAAAAATGCGTTTTTGCTCATATCTCTGTAAATTGCCATCCAATTGTTAATCAGTAAGTGACAAAGTTGTAGCCCAAAACCTTGTGCATTCATATATTTAATCAAATTTAATAGGGCTGCAACTGTTAATTAATTATGAATTTATTTCTAATAAAACTATTATTTTCGACCAAACCCTTCATTTTAAATCTTTAAATTTTCTGAAAAAGTTAGATCGGTGACCCCCCAATTTTATTTCACTAAATGATAGCCAATACTTTTCCCAATCCAATGTAAGGATTTCAAGTAATTTTCAACGTTGATAACTTTTTTATTACCATTTTGATTAGAATTTCTAATTTTTTTTCACTATATTCATGTAATTAAATTCCCATCAATTCCTTTATTTTTGTATTTTGGGGAAATAATTCTTTATCAATAAAGATTAATATACTTACTTCATATCCAAGTGAGTTAAAAGCGTGGCTGATGAATTTTGGTATTGTAATTAATGAATCTCTTCAAATTATTTTAATTTGTGAAAATACCAAAATTTTCATTTTTTCCTTATTTTGCAATGCTTTTGTTTCAAAAGTTACCACGGTGACCCCCTCATTTTTCTTCATTTTTGGTATATATAGACCCTAATCTTGTATTTCCCAAAGTTTAAGGCAAATGTCAACGTGAGAACTATAATGGAGCGATTGTCTTTAAGGCTGGAAAGGATTCCAGCTCAGGCTGCAGCCCAACATGTCTTTTGACATTTGGGAAGGCCGAAGGAATCAAGTGATCTCCAAAACAGAACATCGATGAAGGACGTGTTTAACAACAACGGAAGTAAAAAGATCCTGCAATTCCTTCGAGAATGCCAACTGATAGATAAAATCTAAGAAAGGATCCAAGAGTCTGGGATCCAGGGGCCAACCTGTGCTCCCGACAGGGTAATCAAAGGCCGGGTGTGTGGTGTCCTTTCTATGGGACATTGCACACTAAAGACCCCTTGCCACTCTTCGCAACGAGTAGGGTATCGCACCCGGTGGCGGGTTTCTCCTAAACCATATCATATATTTGGTCACCGCCCTTGTGGCGTAAAATAAGCTGAAAAGTATTACCTTGTGCAGTCTGGAAAGAACCCATAAGGGTTGGCCGGACGTTAAACTACCCCACAAACAAACCCTCCGGTTTATCTCCAGAACTGCTTCGTCCAATATATGTTGTGTAGGATCTGGGACTCTAGTATTATAGTATTCTTCGAGTTCTTGCTCCGTAAAGTTCTTCCTAGCAGGAGTGTTATAAGCATGCAGGTCAGCACCAGTTAAGGGTCCAAAACTCTTCTTTGCGTCGAGGTAAAATATGTCAAGCATATCATTTGTCTCCGTGACTTGCATCAAATAATGCTTTACCAGACTCTCAACATCAGTGTGCAATACATGATACGTTCCTAGCACTTTGTGCTTAAATATAGTGGCACAGATTCCACTCAATACCAAGATTAAATCGGGCTCAACGTCTTTCATTTCTTGCACCATTAGGTCGACCGCGGCTTGCATACCCCGGCTGGGGACTACATACACAATAAAATGAATTCCCATATCATTCTCTAGGTCACCTTCCAGGTGACTACCTCTCGAGTCAGTGACGATGAGTACATTCACACACCTTTGGGCCATCACTGGCTTAGTTTATCACGCAGACGTTCAAGATTTTTACCGTGGACATTCGCTCCGTCACCTGGATTGATTAGATTGTCCAGTAGTCTTGCGTTGAGTTTGGCTCCTATTCCGTATCGCCTGTCCAATGTGCACTCGTATGGTGGCACATTCCCAGTGTCAAGTAGCTCTAGAAGTATCTCCGGATGTTGTTTGAGCTTCTCCTCATTCAGTTCCAACAATAGATTATCTTGCTTCGCGTCCCGACCTTTGAACTTCCTGATACCTTGTCCCAATCTTTTCGCTTCGTAACCATCTGACGCCATTTGTATTTTCTCAGTCAACACGTGATCACCGGCCTCCCGCGCAAGTATACATTTCAAACCGTGTTCAACGGTCAAGAAGTAGTCCGTTCCGAATTGGATTGGTGCTTCTGATAAGTTGCTGAACGGAGAATGAGGGGAATGGAAGAACACTCCATCTTTAGTTTTGATGGTTTTGGCACATTTGAGACTCACATCGTCAGGTAACTGATGTAGTTCAGATGCTTGGTATTTTCTTCCGCGCACTACAATTGAATCGTAATGAAGCCTATGTTCCATGCCTGTGAACTTACAAAACAAGCCCACTGACCTCATCTCTTCTCTTTGCTTCCTAGTTTCTTGATTAACATCATCGGTGATCCAAACCCCCTTGTATTCAGCTACTCTTCTTAATTTAGAGCGTGCAAAAAATATGGCATTTCTTGTGGATTCTTCCTTAAACTTGACCAAGATGGGCCTACGCTTGTTCTCCGGCCTAGCCCGTCCGAGCCTAAAGACGTAGTCGATGTCCGGTGGTTGGCATCTAACTCCCACTGCGTTTGCTGTTTTCAATACAACATCAGATAAAGACTCATTGTCCACTTCATCGACCCCATCAATTTTCAAATTCCTCATTCGCTTGTTATTCTCCAGATCTGTTATTTTGTTACGTAGATCTCGGTTCTGCGCCTCTGACCTTCTCAGCCTTGCTTCGAGAATCACGATTTTCAGGTCCTGATTCTTGAACTTATTCTCTACTAGAGTCAGACTGTCAGTGAGGCCCGTGATTGTTTCGCTGAGCTTCTGTATTTTATCCTCGAAATGCCTAACCACTGAAGTAGCCTCCTTGATCTCTTTTTTGGTCGCATTTTGCAGGTTGAATTTAACCTCCTCCTCGTCTCCCGAGAGTTTACCGCCTCCCGCCATCTTGTTTTGAAAGTCGCGCCTTTTCCTCGCACTGTTCCACTCAGAAGTCGTAGAGATTTCCGCCAATTGGGTCCTGTGTTCACTCAAAAGAATCCCTAAGTGTTCATGGATCCTACTGCCAATTATTGATGCCCGGAATTACTGGCACCCTTTTCCTTACACTTTATCCTTGCACAGCTAACTGATCAGTTATCCGGTGTGCATGATCACGTGATCAAGGTGCCCTTCTGTTGTGCCTTTTTACTAATGTGTTGCGGTGTGTGCTCTGTGCGCACCGTGTACACCGTGCGCACCGTGCACACACTCTGCACATTCTGGGACACTATATAAGGAGCTGCGCCGCAGCCATTCGCTGTCATTTGGCCAATAAACTTCGCCGAGTACACATCTAAGAGCACTTGTCTCTCTCCTTCTTTGGCACTTGACCCTGCCCTTAAGGCAGCCACAGCCACCACCCCCACCTGGTGGGCTCACTGGTGAACTATAGCCTGTGGACTACTACCCTGCTTCCTCCCTGTTCACACCAGCAGCTTACAGGTCGCAGCTTATAGTAGATCTTTTAATGACGGACTAGATCGAATACGACACGCTACCAATATAACGCCGTATAATATCAGTTAATCAGCTCAGAGTCTTAACAGGTGCGCCGACCCTATTATAATACACCAATTCCTGTTACAGTGGTGGCAGCGGTGGGATAGGCCTGTCCTATTTCAGTGAACCCTTGACTTCTGAGCTGTCACAGAACGAGTCACAGTATGACAGATCCTGCCTTGACAGGTGCTAGGCCGAAGACTGCCGAAGCTACGGGGTAATCCCTACCTGAGGGAAATGGGGATCCTAAAGGCTTGCCCATTACTCCTACTGGAGAGGTCTCCCTGTCTCAGGCAACCTGGGAGAGGTTGGACAGAGAGGGCTACCGAATGGGTATAACCCAGGAAGAGGTGACTGTGCCCTGGGACCGTCAGCCAAATAGGGGTCTATATGACTACCTTGGTAGAGCCCCTGCCGAGCCGCGAGGAACACTCACAGAGGCGGGTGTTTACCAGGGAGCGGGGGACCGCTCCATGAGTGAGACAAAGCCATCAAGAGGCCATGGGGCTGCATCCTGTCCTAGGGAGGATCCAAAATGGAACCCGTCTGAGAGACCCCCAACGCAGGTAGAGGAAACACTATTTGGGCTTACGGGACCCCTCCTGGAGTGGGCCCGCACTGGAATTCGGCCAGCCGTTGACCGGAACCAGCAGCCCCCTACTTCTGCGGAATGCAGGCCCCGAGCGGCACCGTCCACAGGCCGGAGCGACCGTGGATGGAACCTACCCAGGGATGATGAAGGGCAACGCCCCAACTTGAAGGCGCAGACCTACGATGGCAGCAAACCCCTCTCAGAATACCTTGGCCACTTTGAAGTGGTGGCTGCCGTTAATAGATAGACGGAATATGAGAAGGGGCTGTACTTGGCAGCCAGCCTAGCAGGACCAGCTCAACGGCTGCTAACACGGCTTGACATATATAGCCCAGGAGGCTATGGGAACCTGTTGAGAGCCCTTCACCAGCGTTACTCCCCTTGTCACCAAGCATGTCGTATGGTTAGAGATGAAGGGGACCCACAACCGGTAGAGGATGACTGGATATCCAAGATAGTAGCAGCCATGCCACCAGAAATGACCCAAGAGGAACGGGGAAAGGTGACTGAGATGCTGGAACGCAGAGCCGGAGCATTCCAGTCCGGGCCGGGAGATACAGGCTGCACGGATGTGGTGACACATCGTATTGACACTGGAGATCACCCCCCGATTCGACAAAAGTACCGACGATTACCCCCTGACAGGCGTCAAATAGTGGAGGCAGAAAATGTTGGACAAAGGAGTTATTGAGCCCAGCCAGGGTCCGTGGGCTTCTCCTATAGTTCTGGTGAAGAAAAAGAGTGGCGAGTGGCGGTTCTGTATTGACTACCGGAAGCTCAATGAAGCTACCAAAAAGGATGCCTACCCACTCCCTCGTATAGACGACACCCTGGATATGTTGAGTGGGGCTCGGTACTTCTCGACTGGAATTGGCCAGTGGGTACTGGCAGGTTGCCATGCACGAGGACGATAAAGAGAAGACGGCTGTGTGTACACATCAGGGTCTCTACCAGTTCAGAAGCATGCCTTTCGGACTCTGCAATGCCCCATCAACCTTCGAGAGGTTGATGGATGTAGTGCTGCAGGGGCTGGTGGGCATGGACTGTCTGGTGTACCTGGATGATGTCATCATGTTTGGTACATCAATCGGGCAGTGTTGCGATCGGCTTGAAGAGGTCCTGCAGCGTCTAGAGACCGCCGGCCTGAAAGAAGAATCAGGAGAAACTAAACTGTCCAACTGAAGTTGATGGCCCGGTCCCCGGCCAGGGGTATGGCCCCGTCGGTCCCCAGGCGCCGCCGCAGCCTCTGAGTGCCCCCGCTGAGGGGCACCGCTATTATGGTCACGGCAACATGCTGTTGACGGCGGGGGAGTCCCACCGCTGAGCTGCCAAAGTATCCCTCCTCTTGTGGGACCTTGGGGTCCACGAGGGAGATGCGGCACCACGGCCGCCCCTGACTCCCCACCAGACGAAGGGGGACCCGTGGTGTGAGGAGGAACAGGGGACGGCTCCCCCCACGCGGTGACCACACCGCGGTGTCCCAGGTGGACCTGGCTCCTTCTCGCAGGGTTATCACCACTCTAAAAAAATAACAAATAAATAAATAAAAAAAGTGATAATAATGTGGACACCAGCCAAGTAAAATATACGGACACTTACTGAGTGAGATAGAGGGGTTGCTCAGCCCAGCACCAGAAAATTAAATTGACTCATCTGGGCTGAACTGTCCCTAAATGGACATGACAACATGGTACAACACAGATTTGGAGAGAGGGATCTTCATGTAAGCCTGGCATTTAGAATAAAAGACTCCTGGAATGTTGATCAGTGAACATCAGGAAACTTACCCCCCCTGTGGGGATCCGGGGTGGGGGTTCCTTTGGGAGCCTCCTGGGAAGAATAGGTCCCCAGCAGCCCCTTGCTGTTCGTAGGAGGCGACAAATGGGGAGACCAGATTCAGTAGCTCTTTGGTAGAGTGCCCGCTCTGAGTCTGGGAGGTCTTGGGATTTATCCCTGGCCGAGTCACACCAAAGACTTTAACAATGGTAGTGGTCACTGCTCGCCTGGCACTCGGTATAAAGTAAGAACCACGAAACATGACTGGACGGCCTGGTGTCAGTATAATGTGACTGGGTGGGGTATTGTGTGGGCCTATGACATGATATCTCAGTGTGGCAGCACTATAAAGAGGGCATTGGGTCCCACTGCTACAAATAGGCACCTCATTTCATATATTATTCGGTCACCGCCCCTGTAGCGTAAAACTAGCTGAAAGGCCTTACCTTGTGCAGTCTGGTAAAAGAACCCTGAAGGGTTGGCCGGACGTTAAACTAATCCCACAAACAAACAAACAGGAAACTTACTCGTATTCTTCTCTCCTGTGTGGAAGGGCCATGATGTCTGGTTTCTGAGAGTCTGGGATCCAGGGGCCACCCTGTGCTCCCGACAGGGTCATCAAAGGCCGGGTGTGTGGTGTCCTTTCTATGGGACATTGCACACTAAAGACCCCTTGCCACTCTTCGCAACGAGTAGGGTATCGCACCCGGTGGCGGGTTTCTCCTAAACCATATCATATATTCGGTCACCGCCCTTGTGGCGTAAAATAAGCTGAAAAGTTCTACCTTGTGCAGTCTGGAAAGAACCCATAAGGGTTGGCCGGACGTTAAACTACCCCAACAAACAAACAAACAAACAAGCACCCGGTGGCGGGTTTCTCCTAAACCATATCATATATTTGGTCACAGCCCTTGTGGCGTAAAATAAGCTGAAAAGTATTACCTTGTGCAGTCTGGAAAGAACCCATAAGGGTTGGCCGGACGTTAAACTACCCCAACAAACAAACAATCTGGAACGGATCTGTACACTGGATGTTGTAAGACTTGACGTGTTTCGACGACTTTGGGGTTGTTTCGTCGTGGACGTGGCTTGGGCGGAAACGGAAATCCCCGGCACGCGCTGACACCACCACTCTCCAAGCGGAGTAAGCCGGGGGAGGGCCCACAGCCCTGGGAGCCTCCTCACTCCGCCCCCGGAGGTCGGCGACGGCGGACAGGGAAAGGGAGGGCAGTTTACTTCCAAGAGACAGACACCCGCCAGGGCGTTTATCTATGGAACCACTATGGTCACAGGCTTCCCCTTTTCATATATGGTAGATATGATATCCTAGACGTCCCAACCCAAGGGGATAAAGATTCTGAGGTTGGGAACATGTCGGAAATCGGGGAGACACGATTGACATTTTTTGTGACTGGCCGTGGTGTTGCCCCGGCAGCGGGCCGTTGCCCCGGCAGCGGGCCATTGCCACAGCCAATGAGGCGGCAGGTAGGCGGAGTCTGTTGATGGGGCCAACCTCCGCCCGGAGAGTGAGCGCGTGCGGGGATAACTTCCGCTTCCGCCCACGTCCGGCCGAAGCAGAACTCTAAACTAAACACTACTCGACCACGATCAGTTCAATACTGCCGGACTAGAGGAATTGAGTAGAAATTGGCGGTCATCCTTACAAGATCACATCAGAGCAGGTCAGGGAATATTTTTATCCCCTTTTATTGGAAGTTTTCTGGAGAAATCGCAGCAGACTGGCAATTATGTCTGACAGAAGTGAGTTAAGGTGGCCACACACCGTGTTCTTATGATCTGACCCGACCATTGCTTGTCACATATGATCGCACACACACCAGTAAGACCATCGCAGACCATCGGCGATTGTGGGGAAAATATCAGAAATGTCCCAATGATCGGCGACTGTCAGATTATGGTAAATCGCATGTCCACCTTCAGTCACTGAATCAGTGGTTACTGAGACTCTCCTCCCGGCTTTCACCTGTCTTTTATGACAAATTTGTTACCTGTGAAATTACCTGTGGAAGTGAGCCTTCATTTTGTCCAGTAATTTAAGGCCAGGGCCTTGACTGCCTGAGGTCCTCACTCTGCACCCCCCCGAACCAGGTAACCTACTACCCTGCTTAACCCTTGCCTTCACAGGGCAATTTAGGGCAGCAGCTCACTAGTATGGTGGCCAATCGGATGGTCTGGTCGTGCGGGAATTTAATGTAAACGGCATATTTTTCTCCCAGCAGGAAATGGCTTCCAACGAAGGACGACTAACGTGCCCCTTGTGTTCAACCGTGTGCGTGGACCTGCAGAGGTTGAGCCAGCACGTGCTCACCCACGGCAAGGTGACCAAAGAAGGCGGGGACATAACCTATGGGTGGTTGTGCATATGTGGGAGGGCCTTCACCACAAAGTACAGCCTCGACCGACACGCAAAGGCCTTACACGACCGCGATCCGAGATCGTCGGACCGAATGGTCCATATCGCCTGGAGCGGCAGTGGCAAAAATCGTTGGGGCAGACCGGTAGAGGAGTACCGGACCTCCTTCCCCTCTCAGCGGAAGCGGAAACGTTCGACTTCTAGGGGCAGACACGACCAGCCTTATCAGTCCCGCGACAGCCGACAGGATAGGCCCCGGAGTGAACGCCATGATCCTTCGACCCGGAGTAAGCGTCACAACTCTCCTACCCGCAGTAAGCGTGGAGGCTCCTCGAACCGGAAGACGCAGAAGAGCCACTCCTCCGCAAACCATGAGGCACGACGCAAGGAGGCGGACCGACGCCGCAACGAGGCACTTGGGGGAGCCCTCGCTCTGCATGAGGGGCTTACCCTTGAGGATTTTGTCCTCAAGGATCCTCCTCACGAGCTAGGGCTGGCGACTCCTGCCCCACCGGCAGAGGCTGAGACGACCCGGGCCAAGCCTTCCTCTACCGTCAGCGTCCCAGCAGGAAGTGAGCTGGCGACCCGTTCTCGAAGGCCCTGGCAGGATGGGTCTGGGGCAGACTCCTCCAGCGACGAGTCGTGGGCGGATCAGGCAGTGTCACCTCTACCCGACCAAGACGATCAGCACACTTCACCGAGGGAGGGCACTGCAGCCTCCTCACAGCTCGGGCCAGTTGAGTCCGTACTGCCCCCCCCAGGGAGCAACACTCCCCGACGCGAGTTCCCAACCAACCGACCTGGTTGACCTGCTAACGAACCCGGGTGAGGACTCAGAGGCAGCAAGGCAGCTGCAGGCCATGATGGATTGCTTGGTTGGACTGGGATGGGAGCTGAGCCAGCTCCTCGGAGAGCCGGCCAACTTGTCATCCGGAGGGTTTGGGGCAGAGACTTTGCCCCTGCTCTCTACCGCCCCAGCAGCACCAGTCACCCAGGAAGTGCCCCTCTTGACCTTGGGGCCTGTTCAGGAGGTGACGGTCCAGCCCCTTGGTTACCCGGAGGAAATCGAACAAGCGGGAGCTGTTCCCACGCCAGAGGCGGTGGAAACTGCAGCCACGCCAGCCAAGGAGGTGCCAGTGGGCCTGGAATCAACGGGGGTAGCCCCAGCGACGGACGAGCAGGCGCCAGTGGTTCCCCCCCTGCCGTTACCCCTGGAAACGTTAAACTACCCCAACAAACAAACAAACAAACAAACCCCTGGAAACCATCGGGCCCCAGGCGACGCGGGTGCCGGCTGGGCCCTTGCTAGTCAGGCACTTGAGCTCCTGGCAGACGAGGTGGCAAGGTGGACGGTGCCCCGATCCGGACCACTGCCTGTCGTCGGCTCCAGGGCACGTGACGACTCCAAGGAGGCACGGTGGGTGCCTACAGCTGAGGGAGGCCTGGAAGCCGAGCTCGAAAGCCAAGTCTGGGTGGAAGCACCGACGGCCAGCCGCCCATTCTCCGGCCCCCGTATCAGCAGGGCCCTTCGTCCTCGCCTGCTGGACCTTGGGGAAGGTTGGACGGCCACCATAAACGAGGAGCGGCTGCGAGTGGAGCGACGTGCAGGAGATATGTTCCTCCTGCGCAAGTCCTTCAAGGCGACGTTCACCCCTCCCATGTAAACCGACGTGAATTTTATTATTGTAAATTGTTATAAAATGGTAATTTTCTAGTTTCATCCACTACCCTGTAACGGGACAATTGTTTGTTTTCAACGTGTAAAAACATTTATACCTCGTTATTGGGTCACTGTAGTGTGACCATTTATTGTTAATTGTTAACTAAAATTTAATGCGCTCTTAATAGTAGCGCTTCATTCATAAAAAAACACTCAGGAGAGTTATTATGGGAAACGCCCGACGACGCCCCATTTTATTGTAAATTTTAAATCTTAATATTACGGGAAACGACAGCCCATTTTAATGTAAATATTAATCTCATTATCCTGGGAAACGCCTGACAACGCCCCAGTTTAAAATATTTTACATCATATTGTTCACCATTTTTCATAGCCCCAGTGCTTGTAAACATTGTTGTATAGCACTTGAGGGCAAGTGCCCAGCTAAATGGGGGGCAGTGTAACAGAACTGCCCTTCTGTTGTGCCTTTTTACTAATGTGTTGCGGTGTGTGCTCTGTGCGCACTGTGTACACCGTGCGCACTGTGCACACACTCTGCACATTCTGGGACACTATATAAGGAGCTGCGCCGCAGCCATTTGCTGTCATTTGGCCAATAAACTTCGCCGAGTACACATCTAAGAGCACTTGTCTCTCTCCTTCTTTGGCACTTGACCCTGCCCTTAAGGCAGCCACAGCCACCACCCCCACCTGGTGGGCTCACTGGTGAACTATAGCCTGTGGACTACTACCCTGCTTCCTCCCTGCTCACACCAGCAGCTTACAGGTCGCAGCTTATAGTAGATCTTTTAATGACGAACTAGATCAAATTCGACACGCTACCAATATAACGCCGTATAATATCAGTTAATCAGCTCAGAGTCGTAACAGGTGCGCCGACCCTATTATAATACACCAATTCCTGTTACATAATGTTTAAGAAACAGCTGTTTCTATAGTTTATACTCCCTTTAATATTCAAGATACCAGGGGCAGGAGGATTGAAAATTTCATAGAAGACCAGGCCCTTTGCATTTTAAACAATGGCTCCAAGACCTACCTACATCCAGGATATGGCACTTATACTGCAATTGACTTATCATTAGTTGAACCTGACCTCCTTTTGGATTTCACTTGGAGAACTATCCCAGATCTCCATGGAAGTGATCACTTCCCAATAATCTTGAAAACTGAAGAAAGTACCACCAGTGACAGAGAACCCAAGTGGAAACTCAATAGGGCAGACTGGGAAACCTTCCAGTCTCTGTGCCAGAAGAGGATCACAACAGATACTGTCAATGGGCAGGATGGTCTGGATTTATTCTCAACTACCCTGCTGTCAATTGCAGAGGAGACTATTCCTAAGACCTCGACAATTCCAAAACATCCTAGAAACCCATGGTTTGATGCAAACTGCAAGAAGGCTATAAATGAGAGAAAGAAGGCCGAAAGAAAATTTTACAGAAGACCAACTGCAGACAATCTTAATATATTTAGAGTAAAAAGAGCCCAAGCACGCCGAATTATCAAAGAAGCAAAGAGGACTAGTTGGAGAGAATATGTCTCTGGGATATCCTCAAGAACGCCAATGAGGAAAGTTTGGTCCATGGTGCGCAAAATGAAAGGGAAGGGCGAGGACTCTAGGATCCAGCATCTACAGGACGGAAACAACCTACTAACCACTCCCGTTGAAATAGCTGAAAAACTGGCAGAGACATTTGAACATACCTCCTCCTCCACTCATTGTTTACCTATATTTAAACAAATCAAAACAAAAACAGAAAGACAATCTCTTGATTTCCGGACAAATAATTCAGAAAGATACAATAGTATTTTCACACTGGAAGAATTAAAAATTTCCTTACATAAATCTCACAACACAGCAGTTGGTCCTGACAAAATTCACTATGAACTATTAAAACATCTACCAGAGTCGGTCCTTGAAATCCTTTTGGAGCTTTTCAACTATGCTTGGAAACATGGTCACCTCCCAGAAACATGGAAGGAGGCTATTGTCATTCCCATTCCAAAACAGGGAAAAGACCATAAGCATCCCACCAATTATCGGCCAATAGCCTTAACCAGCTGTGTCTGCAAGACAATGGAAAGAATGGTTAATGCTCGCCTTGTCTGGGTCCTGGAGTCTGGAAATTTAATTTCTGACTCTCAGAGTGGCTTCAGGAGAGGGAGGAGCACTCTTGACCACTTGGTTAGTTTGGAAACATACATTAGAAATGCATTCATTAAAAAAGAGCATGTTGTAGCTGTGTTTTTTGATCTTGAGAAGGCCTACGACACCACATGGAAACATGGTATAATGAAAGATCTGCATGACATGGGCTTCCGTGGCAGGCTGCCTATATTTATTTCAACTTTTCTTTCTAATCGACACTTTAGAGTAAGGTTGAATACTACCCTCTCAGATATCCACCATCAGGAGATGGGTGTCCCACAAGGGAGCATCCTGTCTGTCACCCTTTTTAATATAAAGATAAATAGCATTGTTAAGTCCATCAACAAGGAAGTGGCTTGTAGCCTTTATGTAGATGACTTCCTTTTGTGCTATAGAGGTAAAAACATGCATACCATCGAAAGACAACTACAACTCAGCTTGAATAAAGTATATAAATGGTCTGTAGAGAATGGCTTTAAATTCTCCAAAACAAAAACAGTCGCTGTCCACTTCTGCCAACTGAGGACCCCTCACCATGATCCTGACCTGAAACTAAATGGAGATCCCATTAAAGTCGCTGACGAAACTAAGTTTTTGGGACTAATATTTGACAAAAGACTATCATTTTTGCCACACATTAAGACACTCAAGACAAAATGCCTCCGAGCTTTAGACCTCATCAAAGTACTATCAAACACTAAATGGGGTGCAGACAGATACATACTCTTGAGACTTTACAGAGCCCTCGTTAGGTCAAAACTTGACTATGGCAGCCAGGTTTACGGATCAGCCTGCAAGTCATACATACGGTTGTTGGACACAGTCCACCACCAAGGACTGAGGTTAGCATTGGGAGCATTTCGAACATCACCAGCCCAGAGCCTTTATGTGGAGAGCAAAGAACCATCATTAGAATACAGACGCCTGAAACTAGACCTGCAATTTGCACTTAAATTAAAGCCCAACACCAGAAATCCAGCACATCACCACGTATTCGACCCTCAGTATGAAGAAATGTATCACACGAGACCTAATTTCAATAGACCTTTTGGATTTAGGATCAAAAATCATCTACAGGGCATTGACATCGACCTGAGTTTGCTCACTCATACCCACTTTTCATCTATCCCTCCCTGGCGATTGAAAACACCCAACATCAACATGTCTTTAACCAAATTTAGAAAATTGGACACAAACTCTCTGATCTACAAGAGGGAATTCTTGGCAGTACGGGACAAGTTTCCACTTCATGTTCCTCTTTACACTGATGGCTCAAAAGAGGGAAAAACTGCTGCTGCTGCTGCCGTAGGCTGTGGCAAACAGGTTCCAATGCGTCTCCCAGACCACAGTTCAATTTTCACAGCAGAGGCATGTGCAATTATGATTGCCCTAAAGATCATTGAAATTTTGGACCATAAAAACTGTATCATCTTTAGTGATTCTAAATCATGTCTAGAAGGGTTGAGACATCTTGGGACTGACCATCCTGTCCTGTTAAAAATCCTCGGAAAGTTGAATACCTTAGAAAGGTCTGGCATAGATGTTAGATTTTGCTGGGTACCGGGCCACGTTGGCCTACCTGGCAATGAGACTGCAGACCAAACTGCTAAAAATGGACTCAAAGGAAATGTACAACGTTGCCCAATGCCACACACTGATCTCAAGCCACTTGTAAGGGAGTACGTCGATTCCCTCTGGCAAGCAGAATGGGACACATACCTAGAAAATAAACTACATTCAATTTTCCCTAACATCGCTGATGTAAAACCTCCTCAACTGCAGAAGAGAAAAGACCAAACTGTTTACTCACGTTGTCGCATTGGTCACTCAAGACTGACACACAGCTACCTTCTGAAAGGTGAACCACCACCAGACTGCATTATTTGCAACAAACCCCTTACTATGAAGCACTTGTTGATAGAATGTGTTGATTTTAATCTCCAGCGACAAAGGTATTTTCAAGCAACCACCTTACAAAACCTTTTTAAAAGCGTACCTCCAAGTGTCATACTTGACTTCTTAAAATCAGCCGGATTATATACACTACTATGAATCTCTTTTCTTTAATATCCACTTAGTCAAACCTACAATACTTGTCTATTTCCAAATTCATTCATTTGATGTTCTGTCACCAACTATAATTACAGCATAAACATGTTTTCGCCATGAATATGGCCTTTGTTGCCGACATGGCGTAAAACCCCCAACACTCACTCACTATACTCCCTTTAGGGGTCTGCAAAGGCCCTGAAGATTCAAATTCGAGAATGACCCTCTATGGGGGCCTAAGTGGCGCATCTTCTCAAGTCAAGACTCAAGGCCCCTGTTGCCGCTAACGTTACCGCTCTACCAGTGCCTAGTCCGTCCCTGACCTACTTAGCTCTTACATAATAGTCACTTTGGGAAACAGTGGGTCTGACTGCAACAGACTATACCAGTGCCTTGACCTCAAGGGTGCCCACTCCGGGGGAGCTGTGGTACCGCCGTGATTTTCGTGCATGTAGCACAAACTTGACGAGAGCTATAACACATTAGAGCACGCTGGAGCACGGTGCATGCCAGAGCACGCTGAGGCACATGAGGGCACGCTCAGGCACATGAGGGCACGCTCGGGCACAAAAGGGCACGCTTGGGCACATAAGGGCATGCTGGAGGAAGGTGCACCTCGAAGCACGCTCGGGCACGCTGGAGCACATCAGGGCACGCTTGGGCACATTAAAGCACGCTCAGGCACATTAGGGCATGCTCTGGCACATTAGAGCACGCTGGAGCACAGTGCACACCAGAGCACGCTGAGGCACGCTGGGGCACATGAGGGCACGCTCGAGCACATGAGGGCACGCTCGGGCACATGAGGGCACGCTTGGGCACATTAGGGTACGCTTGGGCACATTAGGGCACTCTGGAGCATGTTGCAAGTCGGAGCACGCTTGGGCACGCTGGAGCACATTAGGGCACATTAGGGCACGCTCGGGCACATGAGAGCACGCTCGGGCACATGAGGGCACCCTCTGGCACATGAGGGCACGCTGGAGCACGGTGCACGTCGGAGCATGCTCGGGCACTCTGGAGCACATGAGGGCACGCTCGGGTACATGAGGGCATGCTCGGGCACATTAGGGCACGGTGCACGCCAGAGCATGCTGAGGCACATTTGGGCATGCCAGGGCACGCTCTGGCACATTACAGCAACAGAAGGGTAGTTCTGTTACATTGCCCCCCCTTTAGATGGGCACTTGCCCACAAGTGCTATACAACAATGTCTACTCAAGAAAGACACCAAGGTGTGGGTACTTGAAACTTCAATTTTTAATGAGACATCTTTGTGCATTTCCCATAGAAACTCTCTTGAACAATTATTTTAACTATCAATGGGGCGTTGTCGCGCGTTTCCCATAAAACTCTCCTGAGCTTGATTGATTATTACTTATTATTCTAACTTTTAATGGGGTGTTGTCGCGCGTTTCCCATAGAACTCTCCTGAGTTTGATTGATTATTACTTACTTTGTAAATACAACAGTGTAGAATTCTCACACAAACTAGAGTTAACATTAATAACTGTAGGGTAATTTATATAATTAACAATACATTATTATTACGACCAACACTTACCCGTGTGGGGATCTGGGGTGGGGGTTCCTTTGGGAGCCTCCTGGGAAGAATAGGTCCCCAGCAGCCCCTTGCTGTTCGTAGGAGGCGACAAATGGGGAGACCAGATTCAGTAGCTCTTTGGTAGAGTGCCCGCTCTGAGTCTGGGAGGTCTTGGGATTTATCCCTGGCCGAGTCACACCAAAGACTTTAACAATGGTAGTGGTCACTGCTCGCCTGGCACTCGGTATAAAGTAAGAACCACGAAACATGACTGGTCGGCCTGGTGTCAGTATAATGTGACTGGGTGGGGTATTGTGTGGGCCTATGACATGATATCTCAGTGTGGCAGCACTATAAAGAGGGCATTGGGTCCCACTGCTACAAATAGGCACCTCATTTCATATATTATTCGGTCACCGCCCCTGTGGCGTAAAACTAGCTGAAAGGCTTTACCTTGTGCAGTCTGGTAAAAGAACCCTGAAGGGTTGGCCGGACGTTAAACTAATCCCACAAACAAACAAACGACCAACACTTGACCAATTTAACAAGACAAGATGGTACTTTAACTGACATTTTTTTTAGGAGAAATATGTACCCCCCCACGGCGCTCTACCCGCATACTTTCCTCAGTGATGAGGACCTACCATCCCTCGCTGATGTCAGGCATGCGAGGCCGAAGGGCGCGGCTGAAACGGGGCCCAGATAATGGGCGGCTTGTAGAAGAGAAAAGTGACAAAAGCAAAAGAGAGTGCCTGACAAGGTCAGAACAGGTGAAACTGGCCCGTCTTCGGATGGGCCACACCAGGCTGACACATGAACACGTGTTCAAAGGTGAAGGTGCTCCTATTTGTCAACAGTGTAACACCAAACTAACGGTGGAGCACATCATATTGAAGTGTAAGAAGACGGATGATAGTCGCAAGCGGCATCTCCAATACAGAACATTGATGAAGGACGACATTTAACAACAACGGAAGTAAAAAGATCCTGCAATTCCTTCGAGAATGCCAACTGATAGATAAAATCTAAGAAAGGATCCAAGAGTCTGGGATCCAGGGGCCACCCTGTGCTCTCGACAGGGTCATCAAAGGCCGGGTGTGTGGTGTCCTTTCTATGGGACATTGCACACTAAAGACCCCTTGCCACTCTTCACAACGAGTAGGGTATCGCACCCGGTGGCGGGTTTCTCCTAAACCATATCATATATTCGGTCACCGCCCTTGTGGCGTAAAATGAGCTGAAAAGTTTTACCTTGTGCAGTCTGGAAAGAACCCATGGGGGTTGGCCGGACGTTAAACTACCCCAACAAACAAACAAACTTGGTATAAAGTAAGAACCATGAAACATGTCTGGTCGGCTTGGTGCCAGTATAATGTGACTGGTTGGGGTATTGTGTGGGCATATGACATGATATCTTTGTGTGGCAGCACTATAAACAGGGCATTGAGTCCCACTGCTACAAATAGGCACTTCATTTCATAGATTCGGTCACCGCCCCTGTGGCGTAAAACTAGCTGAAAAGCTTTACCTTGTGCAGTCTGGTAAAAAAAACCTAAAGGATTGGCCGGACGTTAAACTAATCCCACAAACAAACAAACATAGATACGGTCACCAAAGACAGAATTCGTCTGA
Source organism: Lepidonotus clava (assembly GCA_936440205.1). Lineage (NCBI taxonomy): Eukaryota > Metazoa > Annelida > Polychaeta > Phyllodocida > Polynoidae > Lepidonotus > Lepidonotus clava. The sequence continues at coordinate 35,146,985 of OW387140.1, forward strand.
ACTTGTTTCCACCATGAAAATGACCCTGGTTGTCAGTACGGCATAAAACATCCAACACTTACTCACCGAAAGTAAAAAGATTCTGCAATTCCTTCGAGAATGCCCATGATAGATAAAATCTAAGAAAGGATCTAAGAGTCTGGGGTCCATGGGCCACCCTGTCGGGAGCACCAAGGCCAGGTGTGTGGTTTCCTTTGTAGGGGACATTGCACATGAAAAGCCCCATGGGGGTCCGGGTAAGAATAGGCCCTCAGTAGCCCCTGCTGATCGTAAGAGGCGACGATAGGGGGGACCCTGCACCGACCAAGTGGTTTTGGGGTTCAATTCCCGGTCAGTGCTTGGTTCACTAAGGGATTAGGTACAGCAAAAATGATCACTGGGTTTTGATCCCCTGCTGTTTGCCCGCCCTGTCACCTTCATCTAATAGATTCGATCACCAAAGACAGAATTCGTCCCGACTGGTTTTCGCCGTAAAAATGACCCTGGCTGTCGGTACGGCGTAAAACACCCAACACTTACTCACTTACTGCACATGAAAAACCCATTACCAATCACCTGTAAGCTGAAAAGCATTACCTTTTGCTGTCTGGAAAGAATCCTGTGTTGTTGACTGGACGTTAAACTACCCTAAGAAACAAACAAACATAGGCTCTGTGTGGTCTTAAACAGTTAAACAGTTTGTCATAAGGGTTGGCCGGACGTTAAACTACCCCAACAATTAAACAGTTTGTGACACGTCACATTCATGAGTTTTTGGTTTACCACATGAATTGAAGTGCCTGGACAAGTCACTCCTGCTGGTGGTTTTGTAGTCACACAGGGTGAAACTGCGTAAAATAAGCTGAAAAGTATTACCTTGTGCAGTCTGGAAAGAACCCATAAGGGTTGGCCGAACGTTAAACTACCCCAACAAACAAACAATTCTCCCCCAGGTGCCGGTTAACATGGGCTTCAAAATTAGTAATGTACTGAAAGCCCTAACCACAGTGCTGGCAAATTAATTTTAAGACCTCATTGTGGGTGGCTGTGTGGGCTTTCAACCCTTTGTCAGTTAAAAGCTGTGCCCCACGTGTCTCACATGAATGCCTGTGTCCTCCGTGTTTGGAGGATGTATGCTCCTCCAGATCCCAGGAGCGGTAGAAACCTTTGCTGCACAGGCGGCACTTCAGATCTGGAACTTCAGCAGAGTCTTAAGTACCTGGGAAGATTTTTCATGTGACCAGTCACAAAAGGGCAAATGGAACAATTGAATGGTAGCTAGATATTACAAAACTGTAGAAAAGGAATATCATTGATTATCACATTCAACTTGCGTAATTTATCATGAGAAGTATTTCATTTTCTAACCCTGTGGGGGTTCCGAGGAAGAATAGGCCCCTAGTAGCCACTGCTAATCGATAGGGGGGACCAAGCACTGACCAAGTGGTTCTTTGGGTTCAATTCCCGGTTGGTGCTTGGTTCACTAAGGGATGAGGTACAGCTAAAATGATTTCAACGTTTTGATCCCCTGCTATTTGTCCACCCTATCACCTTCATCTTATAGATACGCTCACCAGAGACAGTGCCCTGTAGGGATCCGGGACGGGGGTTCTTTCATGAGCCTCCTGGGAAGAATGTGTCCCCAGCAGCCCCTTGCTGTTTGTATAAGGTGACAAATGGGGAGACCAGCCTCGGTAGCTCAATTAGAGTGCCTGCTTTAAGTCTGAGAGGTCTTGGGGTTCAATTCCCGGTTAATGCTTTGGTTCACTTAGGGATGAGGTACAGCAAAAATGATTTCCAGGTTTTGATCCCCTGCTGTTTGCCCGCCCTGTCACCTTCATCTTATAGATTTGCACCCGGTGGCGGGTTTCTCCTAAACCATATCATATATTCGGTCACCGCCCTTGTGGCGTAAAATAAGCTGAAAAGTATTACCTTGTGCAGACTGGAAAGAACCCATAAGGGTTGGCCGGACGTTAAACTACCCCAACAAACAAACAAATATAGATTCGATCATCAAAGATAGAATTCGTCCCAACTTGTTTTCAACGTGAAAGTGACCCTGGCTGTCGGTACGGCGTAAAACGTCCAACACTCACTCACTCACTACCCCAACAAACAAAAAAACAATAAAACACAAGACCACTAGATGTTGACTCTGAGTTTATTTGGCCAAATGACAACCACAGCTACTTATATAGCAGAGCCCAGCGTGCATCAATGTTTTGCTTGGTGCAGCACGGTGCGGTGCAGTGCAACATGATGCAGCATGATGCAACCCAGTGCAGCACGGTGGGCCTCAGTGTGACACAGTGCAACATGCAGATGCAGAGAAGAAAACAACAGAAGGGGTTTTCTGTTACACTGCCCCCCCCCCCACCTTTAGCTGGGCAGTTGCCCTCAATTGCTATACAACAATGTTTACAGGCCTCCTGGGAAGAATAGGTCCCTAGGAGCTCCTTGCTGCCGGTATAAAGTAAGAACCACGAAAAATTACCCCCGTGAGGACCCGGGGTTGGAGTTCCTCTAGGAACTTCCTGGGAAGAATCCAGGTCCTCAGTATCCCCTGCTGTTCGTAAGAGTCGACGAAAAGGGGGAAAACCCATATGATGAATACAAAAAATGGTACCCCAATGTCGGATGCAGGCCCGACCCAAAATAAACTGCAACGTCCCTCGGTAGGCAACCAGGCTGAGGATGACGGCTTATCTGCTACTGGAAGAAACAAAAAAATGGTTAACAATGACCAAAGTAAAAAAGAAAAAGACCAGTCAAGAACTGGTAAAAGAGGCCGTGAGAGCACGGGAACAAGTGCTCCCGTCCCAAAAAGGGCTAACACTGCCAAGGGCTGTAGCGGAGGTGGCTGGCCAAGATTCCTTGTCGTGGAATCTTGCCAGACCGGTAAGACCATGGCCACCGTCTCGCCGTTTGTCATTGGCAAAGCCATTGGCAGTGTAGCGGGCTCGGTAAAAAGTATTAAGAAGACCAGGGCTGGAACGCTCTTGGTTGAGGTCGAAAGAAGGCAGCAAGCCATTAACTTGCTCCAAATGGAAAATGTTGGTGAGACGCCTGTTGAGGTTTCCCCCCATAGATCCCTGAACACATCTAAAGGGGTCATCAAATGGAGGGACCTCCTGGGCACCCCCGTAGAAGAGATTGCTGAACAGCTCTCTCACGAGGGTGTAACAGATGTCCACCAAATTAAAAGCAAGTCAACTGGCATCTATGTGCTATCATTTGACACACCAACTCCTCCGGAATTTGTCAAATGTGCGTACACCAGATTGCCAGTGGAAGAATATACACCTAATCCCATGCGCTGCTATAAATGCCAAAAATATGGCCACATTACAAACAAATGTAATGGCCAAGCAGCGTGTGGTCGATGTGGAAACAAAGAAGTCGACCACTCAACTCAAGAGTGCAAGGGTAAACCCCAATGCATTAATTGCAAAGGGGAACACCCGGCATACTCCAGGAAATGCCCGCATTTCATCGAAGAGAAAGAGGTTCAATCTGTCCGTGTCAAAAGGAAGATCTCTTTCTCTGAAGCCCGAAGGATCGTGAGAGCATCCCGTGCTCCAGTGCTCACTGCTCCGTACTATAACAGAATTGAAGTTGAAATACACTGAAAGAGGGTAAGCTGCAACATGAGAAGAATACTGATACTGACGGACTCACGCGGTAGGGACATTGCCAACCATTTGAGAGGGGTATTAAATGATGACATTAGTATTGATATGTCCGTGAATCCAAAAGCAGATATCGAGAAAACAGTGGAAAAGGGTTTAAGGTATATTGGCAACAAGACATACGATATTATCTACTTATCCACGGGAATAAATAACCTTACGGTCTACCACGGGTCACATAATATTACACCAAGGTATGCTGACTGGTGTATCCTGGTGCGTGAGATGATGGAGAAGCTATATGTTGCAAGGATTAAGCTAATGCCATATGCGTACAAAGTGATTGTTTGTGAATTGATTGGGTTAAAAATCCAGTCATACAATTTTTGCCAAGGAGACCCGTATTCAACTGAGCAGGATATTCTGGATCGGGGCATTATACGTGTCAATGAATATATTGAAGAAATGAATGACAATCATGGTGTCCTAAGCCCCGAGCTGGCTGATATTGTGCATAAGAAGAGAGGCCAGGAACGTACTGCACATAGATATGATGCTGCGCTGAGGGATGGATTACACTATACAGATCATACGGCTGCCAAGATTCTTGAGAGATTTATCACTAACATTACACAGATGATCCAGCGGCTATACGATGGCAGACTATAAGTAGGTGCTCTAATGTATACCCTCATAGAATATTAAATATGGTTCAGTCGGTGGTGGACATAGACTGATGTATTAATAAAAGTTCCCCCCCCCCCCAAAAAAAAAAGAAAAAAAAAAAAAAAAAAAAGTTTCTTTTATCGGCTGGTGGTGCTCACAGGCTGATACAAAACTGTTGCTTATGACTATGTGCCTCCTCCTGTGCAATATGGATATCTATGAGGCTGAATTGAATACTAAGTTGAATCCCGAGTAATTATGGAATCATAGTTGGTGGTGAACACAGGCTATTTATGCTTATAGACTTCTCATTTTCAGTATGGATTGGTGGAGTATTTTTTGTTCTGTTGTAGAATATTTTTTCCTTTCTTTTGCTTTGATACTAATTTATAGCCGGTGGTGGACATAGGCTATATTTTGAGATTGTACGTCTTGAGATATATAATAGGTATGGCCGGTGGTGAACACAAGCCTTAACTATACATATCATTGGTTGAAATTAATCTGAGACAGATGGGTTGTAAATTGAATATATTGTAGAATTGATGATTGATAATTGATTTACGGGAAGTATTGAATTGCCAGAGTTTCTAGTTTGCTTTTTTCTTTTTTATTAAATTAACTTCATCTAGGGTTGGTAGTTACTACGTTGATCCTTTGTATAGTTTAATTTCGTTATCAATTTGTGTTTAATTGTCTTTGTATCTAGATGGTTAGGGATGCTGTCATATTGGGTAGAGGGTTTCATATATCACATCTGAACTTACAAAGCATAAATAATAAAGTTGATTTACTACGGATTCAGATAGCCCCATTGGATTTTGATGTTTTCACTTTTAGTGAGTCATGGCTCCACTCTTCAATTCCAGATTATTTGGTAAACATTCCAGGGTACAATATTGTTAGACTTGACAGGCAGGCACCCAACATAGGTGGTATTAATACCAAACGAGGTGGAGGTGTGGGATTCTTTATTAAAGAAGGTATATCATTTTCTGCAGATACTTGGTCACATATGTTTCTTAGCAATAGGGACATTGAGTGTCTCTGGATTAATGTGTGTAGGCCTAACACGAGGAATATCACCATCTGCACCCTGTATAGACCTCCTGCAGGAGATGTTAAATCATTTTTGGCTTTACTGCAGGAAAGAGTTAATACTATAACTGAGACAACAAATCATGAATTGTTTGTATTGGGTGATTTTAATATTAACTACAGTGAAAAAGATAATGTCGATAGGAAACTATTACATGATTTTGAGATTATGACAAACTTAAAACAAACTATTAGAAATAATACAAGACTGAATAAATGCATTGATCTTATCTATACTAACTCAAATGATATTTAATGTAGTAAGGTGCTAGATGTGAACATAAGTGACCACGATCTGATATATATTACTAAGAAAAAATCTAAAATCCCTGTGAAATATGCCACATTCAGAGGACGTTCTTATAGAAACTACAACAAGGAATTGTTTCAACAACAACTACAGGAACATAATTGGGATGATTATTGGCAGATAGTGGATGCTAGTGATTGTTGGGATTACATGCTGGATGTTATCTCGTTGTATATAGATTATATGTGTCCTATTAGAAATAGGAAGGTGAGAGAAAAGCGGGAGCCCTGGGTATCAAATGAGGTACTGGAACTGATCTATGATAAGAACGAAGCCTGGAAACTGGCAAAGAGGACAGGCAAGCCTGAGGATAGAACAAGGGCACGGTATCTTAGAAATTTCACACTTAATACTATAAGAAGATTAAAAAGAAATTTCATTCAGGAAGAAATAGTTAGGGATGCAAACTCGACAAAAAAATTTTGGGAAAAAATTAAATCTGTTATGCCAAATTCTGAGTGTGCCAAGCTTATTCGATTAATAGATCAGGTCTCAGGTGAAGATGTACCTATGGATAAAACTGCTGAATTTATTAACGATTACTTTACCAATGTAGGTCCAAACTTATCCTCTAAGATAAACGGACCAATGTGCATGGATAAACTGTATTTGGCCCCTAGATCATACATGCAGGATATTGATATATGTCAAGAAGATGTACTTAAGGCGGTCAATGATATTGATGAGTATAAATCATGTGCCATACCAGGGTTCTCTGCTCGAATTTTAAAGGATGCATTTCTCGTTTTGATACCTCATTTGACGCATATGTATAAATGTTCTTTTAATCAGTGTGTTTTTCCCTTGACTTGGAAAATGGCTTTGGTGGTACCATTACAAAAAACAGGTGACAAATCGGATGTGAACAATTTACGACCTGTCTCCCTGCTGCCATTGGTTGGTAAAATTGCAGAACGATTGGCTCATAATAAATTAAGTGATTATTTGGAAGTTAGTAAATTAATTAATGAAAACCAAGGAGGCTTTCGTAGAAACAACTCAACTACTAATACAGTGGCTGAGTTCACTGATGACATTGCTATTGGCTTAAATAACTATGTATACGGTAGCCTGCTTTATAGACCTTCGCAAAGCATTTGATACTGTAAACCATTGTGTATTAATGAATAAATTACAGAATTTTGGATTACATGATAAGACACTAAGATGGTTGCAGAGTTATTTGGCAGATAGGAAACAGGCGACAATGGCAAATGGTATCACTTCTGACTATGTAAATATAAGTTGTGGCGTTCCACAGGGCTCGATCCTCGGCCCAACATTGTTCTTATTATACATAAATGATCTTGAGACTCATTTGACAAATTCGAGACTGAAATTATATGCTGATGACACCGTTATTTATTATACACACAAAGATGAAGCCGTTGCACATGAGAATGTGTATGGTGATTTATTAAAGCTATCTGAATGGTGCAATAAGAATAGGCTGACAATAAATGTAAAGAAAACTAAAATGATGATTTTTGGCACAAAAAATATGCTCAAAAACACTCAGGAACCTGATGTTTACATTAATACACAGAAATTGCAATATGTAAAAGATTATAGCTACTTGGGTGTGAAACTGGACAACGGCTTCACCTTTGAAAAACATGCAAATGAATGTATACGCATGGTGTCACATAAAAATTATGTCTTGTCAAAAATAAGATCGTACATATCTGAGACTCAGGCGGTTACTATTTTCAAAAGCAAAATTATGCCATACTTTGATTATGGCGACATTTTTATGAACAAAATTTCACTTAAAACAAGAGATAAACTACAAAAACTACAAAACAGGAGCCTGAGGATATGTATGATGAGGGATCAAAGAGCCAATGTCGCTGAGTTACATAGGTCATGTAATGTTGGATATCTTGAGGATAGAAGGGAAACTCACACTGTTAATTACATGTTTAAGAGAAAGGATACACAAAGGTATGTTCAGCAAGACCATTTAAGATTAAGAAGGTTTGATGAGATAATTTTTAAGGAGCTGCGATGTAATAACAGGTGCTTTGAACGGAGTGTCATGTGCTATGGGTCAAATTTATGGAACTCTTTGCCTAATGAGGAGAGGGGTATAGGGGAATACCAAACTATTAAATATAGGCAAAAAACTAAGTTATTGAATAAAATAAAGGACTACTAGGTAGTGTACTGTAGGGGAGTACAAATGTTCTAGTACATAATTGTGTAAATTATATCTTTCATATTTTCTTTGTTTTGTTTTGTTTTGTTTGTTTTGTTTTGTTTTTTTCATTTTATGTATGTTGGTTTTCTATTTACCATTGTATGTATTTTTTTTTTTTTTCTTCCCTATTTCTATATAAATACTGTTTTGATGAAGATTAATTATGTGATTGATTGTTACCTTTATTATGCCGTCAAAATTAATGAACTGAATGTATGTATTATCAATGAGATACCTGGTATTACGATGTAAACTAGCATCTATTGCTAAATTGTAAACCAATTGATAAATAAAGTATCTAAAAAAAAAAAAAAAAAAGAAGCTTCGCTTCAGTGGTCAGGTCAAAGAAAGATGCAGGTTGCCAAACACCTGACTGGCCTGACAGTGCTGTTAAGCCACAGCAATACCAAAAGGCTCCTCACCATCAGGCTGTGAATGCACAGCAAAAACAAAGTAAAGTTCGGCCCACACATGGGACCGACAGAGGGAGCAATACCACCTCGCTCCCTAAAAGAGGTCAGTCCCAAGTCTCAGGGACAAATACTGAGGGCAAGACCACCCAGCCCTCCAAAGGCCCAAAACCATCTGGGCCTCCAGCTGAGTCTGGATCCCCTAGGATACCAGTACTCGCTAGTAGTAAATCCCCACCAAAAAGACCAGGTGGAAGCGAAAGACCCGCATCATCCCTAGGGTCTGAATGTGATGTAGACAGCTCACAGGAAGGGGACCCAACCCAACCTGTGACCAATTCCAGCCGCGCTGTAGATGGCCCACAGGAAGGGGATCCAACCCAACCCGTGAGAGCTTCCAGCTATGCTGTGAAGGCCGCATCACCTCCAAAACAAACACCTCCAAAAACAAAAGCAGTCACCATCAGAAGGGAACACCTATCCCCGATAAGCATACAAAATCGATTTGGTGTACTAGCAGACCCTAAGGGGATGACAGTGCTACAAAAACAGACAAAGAAAAAATGAGTAACACTCAAACAATCATACAGTGGAATTGCAGAGGCATCAGGGCCAACAGGGAAGATTTGGAGCTCCTCTGCACCGAAGTCCGACCTGTAGCCCTATGCTTGCAAGAAATAAAAACAACAAACCATGACCACTTAAAAATGAAACAATACCATCATTACTCAAAAATTCCCGATGAACATGTCCCTGCCGGAGGAGTAGCCATAATGGCCGAAAGAAACTTCCCTCAACAAGAGGTTTCCTTGGACACAACCCTCCAGGCAGTGGCTGTTCGAATAACAATAAACAAACCACTTACACTGTGCTCTGTCTACATACCACCAAGACAGAAAGTCACATATAATGATCTTGCAACACTGATCTCTCAGCTGCCTCCTCCGTTTCTAATCATGGGTGACCTCAATGCCCATAACCAGATATGGGGGTCCCACAAAATAGACGTGAGAGGCAGAGCGATTGAAAGAATCATAGATCGAAAATCCCTTTGCTTGTTCAATACCAAAGTTCCAACATACCACCATCCTGGAAGTGGAACTTACTCGTCCATTGATTTAACACTCTGTCACCATTCCATCTTTGCAGAGTTTCAGTGGACAGTACATGAGGACTTATGTGGAAGCGACCACTTTCCCATCCTCCTGCAGACATCCAAGAAAAATGAAAATAGAGACAGGATCCCAGTGTGGAAGACACATAAAGCAGATTGGGATTGCTATCAAAACCTCTGTAAAGTGTCCTTCCTACCCTGGGAACTGGCATGCGAGAAAGAAGATCCAGTGCAATACTTCACAGATACATTGCTAGAAGTAAGTGCGCTGTCTATACCAAAAACATCAAAACATCCTCCAAAAAAGTCTCGGCCATGGTATGATGACGAATGCCAAAAGGCTAGAAAGGAGAGAAAGAGAGCACTGAGAAAGTTTAATAGTAACATCAGCGCTGAAAATATGCATGCGTATTTACAAGCCCGTGCTAAAACAAAATTAACATATAAGACTGCTAAACGAGAGTCCTTCCGAAACTTCATCAACTCTCTTTCCAGATCTACCCCAATGAGGAAAGTATGGAAAGTGGTGAAGAAGATGAATGGTCACTCTACCTCAACAGTCCACCAGTTGAAGGTCGGAAACGAAACAAAAGAAACCAAGGAGGAAATAGCAAACACCTTAGCTACATATTTCTCCAAAGTCTCCTCTGAGGAGAACTGTAGCGAAACTTTCCTCCGACACAAAAAGAAGAAGGAAGACACTGAACTTGACTTCACATCCACCAACAGGGAGATATACAACACCATCTTCTCCCTCGAGGAGCTGAAACACGCCCTCCATCAGTCAAAGTCTTCTTCTCCTGGACCTGACACTGTTCATTATGACATGCTGAAAAAACTGCCAGAAGAACAACTCAAACTACTACTAGAGTTGTACAACAACATATGGGTAAACGGAGATTGTCCAAGCTCTTGGGCTGAAGCTACTGTGGTCCCTATCCTGAAAAATGGGAAAACCAAGAGTGATCCCCAGAGCTACAGACCTATTGCTATGACTAGCTGCCTTTCCAAAACCATGGAAAGAATGGTCAACAACAGGCTGACTTGGTATCTGGAATCTAATGATCTCCTAAACACCTACCAGTCAGGTTTCCGCCAAGGGCGGAGCACAACTGACCACCTTGTTAGGCTTGAGAGCTACATAAGAGAAGGATTCGCCAACAAAGAACATGTGGTGGCTGTCTTTTTTGACCTCAAAAAGGCATACGACACGACATGGAAATATGGCATCTTACAAAATCTGCAGGAAATGGGACTGCGTGGCAGACTGCCCACATTCGTTTCCAATTTCCTTGCCAACCGAACATTTAGTGTACGTCTTGGTACTAAACTGTCGCGGAGAGTCGACCAGGAAATGGGTGTACCCCAAGGCTGTGTCCTCTCTGTGACATTGTTTGGTGTACAAATTAACAGCATTACAAAGTCCCTGCAGAAAGACCTTAACTGCTGTCTCTATGTGGATGACTTTGTCATATGCTACCGATCGAGACAAATGACAACTATAGAAAGGAAACTACAACAGGCAGTGAATCTCCTTGACAGATGGAGTACTGAAAATGGTTTCAAGTTTTCCACCAACAAAACTACATGCGTTCACTTCTGTCGTAGAAGGGGGTGTGTGGAAAATCCGGCACTCCGTCTCAAGGACACTGAACTGCCTGTAGGGGAGGAGGTGAAGTTCTTGGGAATGATCTATGACAAGATCCTATCCTTCAAACCTCACATTGAATATTTGAGGAGAAAATGCCTAAAGGCCATGAATCTCCTGAAAGTACTGTCCGACACAGAATGGGGTGCTGACCGAGAGATCCTGCTGACCCTGTACAAAGCATACATCCAGTCAAGGCTGGATTATGGTTCTTTGATATACCAGTCAGCAGGGAAATCCTACTTGGACAGACTAAACCCCATCCAAAACCAGGGCCTACGAATATGTCTTGGCGCTTTCAGAACATCACCAGCCAAAAGCCTACACGTGGAGGGCAATGTTCCACCCTTACATTTAAGGAGGGAAAAATTGTCCTTACAATATGCAATAAAGGTCAAAGCTGACAAGAGAAACCCATCACATGATACCATATTCCGCACACATAACAGCGAGTTGTTCCGGGTAAATCCAAGGGTGGCCAAACCATTCTCTACCTCTGCTAAATCTGTGATCAGAGAAGCAGAGATACCTTTGAACATCATCAGAGAAATAAGACCACCCAAGAACCCACCATGGTCCCAGAGTAAACCTGTGGTCATCCTGGAACTATGCAATAACAAGAAGAACGAAACCAACCCCTCTGCTTTCAGGAACGAATATGGAGCCCTGAAAGACCAATACAGTGATCATTTCCCCATCTTCACTGATGGCTCCAAGGAAGGAAATAAAGTGGGTTATGCAGTACATACAGAGTATGGGGACCTGACGGGTGCCCTTCACGGCCAAGCCAGCATTTTTACTGCTGAAGCACGTGCTCTGGCGCGTGCACTAGACTTGATCAAAGTATCAGGACACAGAAAGTTTATCATCTTCTCAGACTCAAAGTCCTGTTTACAAACTATCCTACAACATCAGCCTAACAATCCCATAATCAGAGATATCCAGCAAAGTCACACCAACCTGAAATCGGTTGGCAAAGAAGTGATTTTCTGCTGGCTACCTAGCCACATTGGAATCTCTGGTAATGAAAAGGCAGACCAAGCAGCCAAGGGGGCCTTGGCCCTAGATCCTGAGGTTGCTAGAATCCCACACACAGACTTACTGCCACTAAGCAAAACACATTTGCGGTCTAAGTGGCAAAGCGACTGGAACAAACAGGAGAACAATCTTCTACACTCTGTCCAACCCAAATTAGAAGAGAAAAGTGACAAAAGCAAAGGAGAGTGCCTGACAAGGTCAGAACAGGTGAAACTGGCCCGTCTTCGGATAGGCCACACCAGGCTGACACATGAACACCTGTTGAAAGGTGAAGGTGCTCCTATTTGTCAACAGTGTAACACCAAACTAACGGTGGAGCACATCATATTGAAGTGTAAGAAGACAGATGACAGTCGCAAGCGGCATCTCCAAAACAGAGCCCCGTGGGGGTCCGGGTAAGAACAGGCCCTCAGTAGCCCCTGCTGATCGTACGAGGCGACGATAGGGGGGACCCTGCACTGACCAAGTGGTTTTTGGGTTCAATTCCCGGTCAGTGTTTGGTTCACTAAGGGATGAGGTACAGCAAAAATGATCGCTGGGTTTTGATCCCCTGCTGTTTGCCCGCCCTGTCACCATCATCTCATAGATTCGATCACCAAAGACAGAATCCGTCCCAACTGGTTTTCGCCGTGAAAATGACCCTGGCTGTCGGTACGGCGTAAAACACCCAACACTCACTCACTCTCCAAAACAGAACATCGATGAAGGACGTGTTTAACAACAACAGAAGTAAAAAGATCCTGCAATTCCTTCGAGAATGCCAACTGATAGATAAAATCTAAGAAAGGATCCAAGAGTCTGGGATCCAGGGGCCACCCTGTGCTCCTGACAGGGTCATCAAAGGCCGGGTGTGTGGTGTCCTTTCTATGGGACATTGCACACTAAAGACCCCTTGCCACTCTTCGCAACGCGACTGGAACAAACAGGAGAACAATCTTCTACACTCTGTCCAACCCAAATTAGAAGAGAAAAGTGACAAAAGCAAAAGAGAGTGCCTGACAAGGTCAGAACAGGTGAAACTGGCCCGTCTTCGGATAGGCCACACCAGGCTGACACATGAACACCTGTTGAAAGGTGAAGGTGCTCCTATTTGTCAACAGTGTAACACCAAACTAACGGTGGAGCACATCATATTGAAGTGTAAGAAGACGGATGACAGTCGCAAGCGGCATCTCCAAAACAGAACATCGATGAAGAACGTGTTTAACAACAACAGAAGTAAAAAGATCCTGCAATTCCTTCGAGAATGCCAACTGATAGATAAAATCTAAGAAAGGATCCAAGAGTCTGGGATCCAGGGGCCACCCTGTGCTCCCGACAGGGTCATCAAAGGCTGGGTGTGTGGTGTCCTTTCTATGGGACATTGCACACTAAAGACCCCTTGCCACTCTTCGCAACGAGTAGGGTATCGCACCCAGTGGCGGGTTTCCCCTAAAACATATCATATATTCAGTCACCGCCCTTGTGGCGTAAAATAAGCTGAAAAGTTTTACCTTGTGCAGTCTGGAAAGAACCCATAAGGGTTGGCCGGACGTTAAACTACCCCAACAAACAAACAAACAAACAAAGTTGCTGTGTGATGAGTACAAAAATCCTCTGCGGACGTGGATATATTACAAGTACAAGTGTTCGGTAAAACAAGCTGAAACGCATTACCTTGTGCAGTCTGGAAAGAACCCATAAGGGTTGGCCGGACGTTAAACTACCCCAACAAACAAACAAAGTATGGTAATGGTTTTGATTACATAGTTCGTATTCATACTAATATTAGATAAGGGTAGGGCATCGTATTTTCTATTTTGCGTTAGGTAAATAAATACATGTACGTGGATCACATTTACAACCATAGGGCTATGACAATAAATAGTTGATGATATTTAGTAAAAATGCAAGGTGATGATGTAGGTACAAGTATGCAAACTGAAGCGCTACTGTTACTATTAAAGGCCAAGTAGCTAGGGCAAATGAGAAATAACTTCTGTTACCATTCTGATTATAAGGCCCTGTAGCTGGGGCAAATTAAATATAACAACTGAAGTGCTACTGTTACTATTAAGATGCCTGGTAGCTGGGGCAAATGAAAAATAACTGCTACTCTTACTATTTGAGGCCCGGTAGCTGCGGCAAATGAAAAATAACAGCAGCGGCGACACATTTACAGGAGGGAAAACCGGTTCTCGACCTCCCACTGGTCCTTCTGCAATTTGAAGAGTCGGGGAGACCTGGACAGGAGGAGAAATGTAGGCGAGGACACCAGCCCGGTGGACTGCCGTCTTCCCTTTTGCCCCACTTCCACTTTCCTCTCCCCGTGGGGGTATGGGTAAGAATAGGCCCCCAGTAGCCACTGCTGATCGTATGAGGCGGCGATATGGGGGATCCAGCACTGATCAAGTGGTTCTTTGGGTTCAATTCCCGGTTGGTGCTGTGGTTCACTAAGGGATGAGGTACAGCAAAAATCATTGTTAGGTTTTGATCCCCTGCTGTTTGCCCGCCCTGTCACCTTCATCTCCTGGACCTCCACAACCTGAGGAGCCTGCACCTGTGTCAAACTAGGACACAGCAGGTGAAACTGGCTGTTCCAACAGCAGTAGTCGAAGCAAGCGGTTTCCCTGATATAAAGGTCACCGTTGCTTGTTGGGGTGAGGGCATGCACCTTAAAAATTCCCTTGATGGGAACAAGTTGCCACTGCGCTCGGCCTCCTCCCAGGTGGCTGGGATCATCTCCTCGGTCACGTGGATGAATGTGCTCTTGCTCTGATGGGTCCCTATGTGCTCGACAAATTCTTTTGCCATGTGCAGGGGAAGCCCCCTTTTGCCAGGTTCGCCGTAATTGTTTTGAGGGACCCCCCAACTCCATCACACGGGCCCTTCCCGTGCCCCACCTCAAGCCATGTCCATGTGGCATTCAGTGTGGAAGACACATAAAGCAGATTGGGATTGTTATCAAAACCTCTGTAAAGTGTCCTTCCTACCCTGGGAACTGGCATGCAAAAAAGTAGATCCAGTGCAATACTTCACAGATACATTGCTAGAAGTAAGTGCGCTCTCTATACCAAAAACATCAAAACATCCTCCAAAAAAGTCTCGGCCATGGTATAATGATGTAGAGAAAGAGAGCACTGAGAAAGTTTAATAATAACATCTTCTCCCTCGAGGAGCTGAAACATGCCCTCCATCAGTCAAAGTCTTCTTCTCCTGGACCTGACACTGTTCACTATGACATGCTAAAAAAAAAACTGCCAGAAGAACAACTCAAACTACTACTAGAGTTGTACAACAACATATGGGTAAACGAACAGTAACCGAGCTCTTGGGCTGAAGCTTCTCTGGTCCCTATCCTGAAAAATGGAAAAACCAAGAGTGATCCCCAGAGCTACAGACCTATTGCTATGGTCCCGTGGGGGTCCGGGTAAGAATAGGCCCTCAGTAGCCCCTGCTGATCGTACGAGGCGACGATAGGGGGGACCCTGCACTGACCAAGTGGTTTTTTGGGTTCAATTCCCGGTCAGTGCTTGGTTCACTAAGGGATGAGGTGCAGCAAAAATGATTGCCAGGTTTTGATCCCCTGCTGCTTGCCCGCCCTGTCACCATCATCTCATAGATTCGATCACCAAAGAAAGAATCGTCCCAACTGGTTTTCGCCGTGAAAATGACCCTGGCTGTCGGTACGGCGTAAAACACCCAACACTTACTTACTTACTCCCTATTGCTATGACTAGCTGCCTTTCTAAAACCATGGAAAGAATGGTCAACAACAGACTGACTTGGTATCTGGAATCTAATGATCTCCTAAACACCTACCAGTCAGGTTTCCGCCAAGGGCGGAGCACAACCGACCACCTTGTTAGGCTAGAAAGCTACATAAGAGAAGGATTCGCCAACAAAGAACATGTGATGGCTGTCTTTTTTGACCTCGAAAAGGCATATGACACGACATGGAAATATGGCATCTTACAAAATCTGCAGGAAATGGGACTGCGTGGCAGACTGCCCACATTCATTTCCAATTTCCTTGCAAACCGAACATTTGGCTTATGTCTTGGTACCAAACTGTCGCGGAGAGTCGACCAGGAAATAGGTGTACCCAAAGGCTGCGTCCTCTCTGTGACATTGTTTTGTGTACAAATTAACAGCATAACAAAGTCCCTGCAGAAAGACCTTAACTGCTGTCTCTATGTGGATGACTTTGTCATATGCTACCGATTGAGACAAATGACAACTGTGACCTGCTCTGGGAAATAGAGGCTAAATGATAAAAAATCTGATTTTGAGATTATAAATAATTATCTTAGAGAATTCATGTTGTAAACTGCAAACGGATTTGAAATCGGATGAATATTTATGGAGATATCGGAGATTTTTTGAACAAGGTTGGTTTCCTGGGAATAACAACCCTGTGCTACCGACAGGGTCATCAAAGGCCGGGTGTGTGGTGTCCTTTTTATGGGACATTGCACACTAAAGACCCCTTGCCACTCTTCGCAACGAGTAGGGTATCGCACCCGGTGGCGGGTTTCTCCTAAACCATATCATATATTCAGTCACCGCCCTTGTGGCGTAAAATAAGCTGAAAAGTTTTACCTTGTGCAGTCTGGAAAGAACCCATAAGGGTTGGCCGGACGTTAAACTACCCCAACAAACAAACAAACTGGGAATAACAGCTAGCAGATTCACCTTTGCTTACTGAAACCTAGTGATATAATATTATGTGCATGTAATGAAGAGTAGCTACTGGTTGTCACAAGATTATGTCTAGCTCACAATATTTTTTTGGCAAAGATGAAACTGGTATTTTTTGTTAGATAATTGATTAACCTTTTTGCTTTAACATACAGTTAAAAATTCTTCCATCGAATTCTGGTTGCCATGACAACCAGATGGAATTTCCTCGGAATTTCACTTATCTGGCTTTATTGATATCAATAACCATGTCAACTGGACATCAGGATGATAAACAGGGAATATTTATGAATGGCCAATGATTTTCTCATTCAGAAGTTGAAGGATTTTTCTAAATATACCATATATTAGAATAGTTATGGTTGCTAGAGTGCAGCAACCTCTGTTGAAAAAAGTGGCATCTGGCTTGGCACCAGAAATATTGACAATCGCGAACTGCCTGACAACTTGGGCTACAATTCACTGATAGACAAAGTGTTTTATTCTTTTCTTTTTTGCTTCAAACACTGTCATGTGTTATATTTTCTGAAAGAAAACTAATTTCTCTTCTTTTTTAATGAATAATAGCAAAAATTATTCCATCTAATTCTGGTTGCCATGGCAACAAATGCAGAATTTGTCGGAATTTTAGGCTTTCTGCGAACTTTCACCTTGGTTACCATAGCAACATGACATCAGGATGACAAACATGGAACATTTATGAATGGCCTAGGATGTTTTCATTCAGAAACTGGAAGAATTTTCCAAATAAACCATTTATTTGTAAAGTTATGGTTGCTAGAGTGCGGCAACCTCTGTTGAAAAAGTTGGCATCTGGCTTGGCACCAGAAACAATTGACAGTCAAGAACCACCTGACAACTTGGGCTTTAATTCACTGATAGACAATGTGATTTTTTCTTTTCTTTTTTGCTTCAAACACTGTCAAGTGTTATATTTTCAGAAAGAAAACTAATTTCTCTTCTTTTTTGATGAAAGATGGCAAAAATTATTCCATGTAATTCAGGTTGCCATGGCAACAAACGCAGAATTTTGTCGGAATTTTAGGCTTTCTGCAAACTTTCGCTATTGTTACCATAGCAACAGGACATCAGGATGAAAAACATGGAACATTTAAGAATGGCCTAGGATGTTTTCATTCAGAAACTGGAAGAATTTTCCAAATAAACCTTTTATTTGTAAAGTTATGGTTGCTAGAGTGCGGTGACCTCTGTTGAAAAAGACGGCATCTGGGTAGGCACTAGACACATTGACGGTCATGAACATTTCAGTAACTTGACCTTGAATGCACTCTCTTTTCTTAGGCCCTAAACATTTTAAATTCTTTCATTTTTCAAAATAACTAGTTTTGCTTAGTTGTCAAATACCACAAGACCCTAGTTGCCATGGCAACTACCAAGGAATTCTCTAAAGCTTATGAGGGTACTATCTTAGAAGAGAAATATATTCGGACTAAAGCCCCATAACTACTAGGCGAGCCCCGTGGGGGTCCGGGTAAGAATAGGCCCTCAGTAGCCCCTGCTGATCGTAGGAGGCGACCATAGGGTGGACCCTACACTGACCAAGTGGTTTTTGGGTTCAATTCCCCGTCAGTGCTTGGTTCACTAAGGGACGAGGTACCGCAAAAATGATCGCTGGGTTTTGATCCCCTGCTGTTTGCCCGCCCTGTCACCATCATCTCATAGATTCGATCACCAAAGACAGAATTGGTCCCAACTGGTTTTCGCCGTGAAAATGACCCTGACTGTCGGTACGGCATAAAACATCCAACACTCACTCACTCACTCCCACTAGTCGATTTTGTCCAAGAGTCGGCTGATTTTAACACCGATCCAGATCAAACATGCACTTTTCAATATATCATACTAACAGTTGATCATAAGAGTTCTCCTAGTTGCCCGTCCCCTGGCATCAGTCAAATCACCTAGTGGGTCACATCCATCTTGTTTTTCTATATGGTGACTTGTATCTGATACAAGGTATATTTTGTTGTCTTAACACCTCAGCCCCCAATTAAACTGTTGCCATTTGTGTGTGTGCATTCATCTGAATGCAAAATCAGGTGCACAGTGGACTGCTAATTTTGGACACTGATCCATTCAAAATTGTGTAAGTTATTGCCTAATTGGATAATAGTCTCAGACATATTACAATTATCATATTCATTTATAGAGTTTTCAACTTTACAAATATAACTTTACACAAATTAACGGTTCCCAAGTTTTATTCATATTGCTGATTAGACAAACTTCTGGACAAAATGAGTCTTCTTACACTTACAAGGAAAATAGTAAAACCAAAGAAGATATAAAGTAGTTATGCTTTATTCAAAGTAATACATTTGTAGGAGAAAATATATCTGATCAAGATGTGCCAATAGGTCTACCTCTATTATGAATTAAAAAACAGAATAATAAAAAAAAGATATTTACCCTGAAGATAAATTAGTTAAAGTAAACATTAGAGTTATGAAATGAATAATTCTCAGGCAATTGGCTGCTGTTGCCTCGTGGAATTTGACGTCTTGGTGTCCGTACTCTGCCTTGTTGCTGAACTGAATCCTGCCGTCCCTGCAGGCGTTGATATAAAAGAAAGTTTCAGCTTAAAACATCTTTACAAATATGCACTTTAATTTAGGATAAGTACATTAGGCAATATTTTCTAGAAATATTCATCTGGAATGCCCTTAAATACTGGTTTACTATCTTCCATGGTGGTTGCAGATACTAGTAGAAATCAGTTGTATATAATACTATTTGAGGTCAAAGCAGGCACCAATCAGAAACACTAACCTGTACAGGTCTGATGGTGTCTAACAGTCTCATTTGCTCTTTGATTGGATATGGCTTGCTGGATAACTTATACATCAGAACATAAACAAATATATTTACATTTTCTCTCATTGAGCGGACTATGATATGACCCATCTGCTGCTTTACTGCAGTGTTTGGGTGAATCCCGTCTTCGGTCCTCCTGCTAAGACGCACTATTCCTCCCTCCAGAAATGCCCGGTATGTTCGGATATATATGGCATCTCGCAGGTCTTGCAGCAACCTGAAATGATTTGAATGCATTCTAGGTGTCAAACAATACTAGATCATCCTGTTGCAAATTCTATTGTAATCTGGGTTTCTCCTAAACCATATCATATATTTGGTCACCGCCCTTGTGGCGTAAAATAAGCTGAAAAATATTACCTTGTGCAGTCTGGAAAGAACCCATAAGGGTTGGCCGGACGTTAAACTACCCCAACAAACAAATCTATTGTAATCTAGTGCAAGCCTGAAATGAGAATCTTCTTTACCCGTCTAGCTTCATGTTCACTGATATTTAAAAGAACAATTACATGAAAAAAGCATGAAATTACCATTAAATCCAAATAATTTCCTACAAGAAATTTATATATTTGCCAGTTGTTTTGAGCTCGTGTTACAGAAAACAAAACAGTTTATGATACGTCTTCTAAGATATAGATCAACACAAAGAAACTCGATAAAAAGTTTTTTTTAAAAACATACGGGCTAATATTAAACATATCTGGCACATCTTGCCGCGGGCATATCGAGCAAATGTAAACGTTCTTCCCTCTGCTGTAGAGCTGAAATAAAATCAGCAATTCTTATATTATACCTTTAGATTCATAATTGCACAGAACGATGTTAAAAACTAAACTCTTTGTACTATCTGTTGGACATGAGAAGCTCTTCAAATAGTATAAGATGGGGGTGGGGGACCAAGGCCCGTCCAGGCCCCTTGCTGGATCAGCCCCTGCCAATGGTCTAGAGATCTACATCCATTCATCAGAGGGAGACAGTGACCATAGGAGGTGTGAATTGATGCCATCCGTAACTGTTCCTTTGAAAACACCAGGGAATGGGCCTGTCCTTATACTTTTTATCACACTGGATGGAAGGAGAATGATAAGTTATTGCAGTTTTCTTAAACAACCATTTAACTTATAAAGAATAAGAAAACAAAAATACTAACTTCTTAGTTCTAGAAAACATAACATGGTCATCTTGACTTGAAAAACAGTGAACTTTAATCAAATTAGATGAATTTGAAACCCTAATATGGCAAACATGGAACAGTGAAAAAGTAAATTGAAGAAGTTTAGACAATCCATATTTTACTCACATGTTGCACTGTCTGCCCTACTCAATGTAAAACCTCAAATGGTGCGCAGCCATTGGCAAGGTCATTGCCTCCCACAGCATTGACCACCGAGGAATAAGGCTCCTCGGAGTCAATGCCATCGGAGGCAAGTAACCCTCCAATGGACTGCACCATTCCACGAGGAATGTGTAGATCACGGATGGTAGAATCCCCAATAACCAGTGTCATCTACCAAAGGGACCAAGAACAGCCCAACAAAATTACCTTTACAGAAAATCTTTACAATGGGTGATATTCTAGGTGAACTTTAATGCAAAATGTACACCAAAGCCAATGATTCAAGGGAACTCCACAAAATCTACAGGGAAGTAATTGATATCAAAATTCCACAAACACATAGTTTGATGAAATACAAAATTGGTATGTCATTTCTATAGTAAGTGTTAATAAGTTAGTATTGTTAGTATGAAAATATACATCATGATAAATAGGTTTTGCATGCATTTGGTAATGAATTAGATATATGCTCAGATTTAAATGCTAAGATTCTCAGTTTGCTTATCCTGATACTTATCCTGTTACTGTTCCTTGTCCTTATCTACTTATCCTATATACAGTAGAGTCAAGTGAGTTTGATTTTGGAATCCTGGAATACAAATAAGAATATAATTCATGTATAGTTATAATATAATAATTCTGTTGCAAATCATTAAGAATAAACAACAATCGAAACATTAAAAACAGATTAAAAATAGCTGTAAAGATATTTAGGTATCCTTTCACTAACAAAAAGAATGGAACTTAAAGAGATCAGCCATGTTATCATTAATAGTAGGTTATGTTGTTTTATCTAACCAAGCTTCATACTACTTGCTTTGAACTGCCAGCCATGCTATCAAGAGCAATGGGGGTGTTCAGACTGGTCACACCTATTTGGCTAAGATTCTTGGTAAGCTTCAACTCTAAAGTTTGTTCCCATTCCCAACCATGCTTTCTAGAGCAATGGGGGGTGAGGGGACATTGATTTCTTGATCTTTGATATGGCCTCCACACTCTCCCCTTATAGCCATACCTATTCTCCCAAATATAGTTCCCAGCCAAGCCTTCAAGAGACATGGGGGGTACTAATGTTCATTCATTTAGAAATCATATCTGGACACTTCTTTTGCATTTCAGATTTTCTCTTGTTCACTAAGTTGGCTCTGGGCAAGTAATTGATGCTGCTAACAGACTTGAACAAAGTGGAGCTATTTGGTCATGGAGGTACATTTGACGTGCCGAAGAAAGGCCAGCTGAATGAAGTACCTTTGGTTGAGAAGATGAATCAACTGTCAGGTTTTTCATTATCTTGATGACATCTTCTTTCCCATTGTGTGCAATCGAGCACCTTACAAATCCTGGCTGATTTTTTTCCAAACGGAAATGGTGGTATTTTGTGATGTGAGGGATGTGCTTGAAGGAGTCTTTGAAAAAGGTACTCCAGTCATACCATTTTACATATATCTCATCTGTAACTGGATCCCTGATAATCTGGGATTGATTGTGCCCAGCTGGTGAGGACGCCTTGACCAACTCTTGGATGTCATGCATTGTGTCCAATTCTTCGGCCAACTTGTACTTCTTTTTGATCATTCCGAAATGGCGATCTGGTGCAAACTTTGTATGACCACTGATCATGAAGCTGATCTCTATTTCTTGAGTTTCACTTGTAAGCAGATGCCACATAAGGTATTGAATCATGGTGTTGTTTTTGTTTTGGCCTACACAATTATCGGCATGGAAGAGAAGCACTGGTGTTGGCTGCCAGTGTTGTTTCAGACAATGGTCAACCATGCTGACTACCACATTCGCTCCTTTGCCAACCATATCTGCCTCATCAATCAAGTAATTCATTTGCTTGTTTTCTGGAGATTCCTCACAAACACCAAATATGCCACATTTTCTTGGAGTTTTGAAGCATGCACTTCCTACCTGATGGCAGCTGTAGGGGTAGTGAATTTGTTGTGCATAATCAAATGATAGATGGCTAACACTGTCATTCACACTTGCAACTTCCGTTTGACTGTTATAGTAAATTCTTTCAGCCTTTGCAGCATTGGCATGTGCAACACCTTGCCAGCGACTTAGTTTCTCTTCTTCAGCCAGATGGCCAGTGTTAGTCAGTCTTTTCGTATGGTATCGACAAACATCACACATGTCTGTTGATGGAGTTAGAATTGTGACTTGTGGTGCAAGATCTTTCCAGAACTTGTTGAAAGTGCTGTACTTGACATGTGTCCGATTGTCACTCTCTGCAGCCACCTTGTATTCTTCATAAACTCTTAAATGGGTTTCCTCTGCTGGAAGATAATATCCCTCGGTGTCTTTCAGACCCGGCAGCCTACCTGGTAAAGGCAGACCTCTAACCCTTCCGATAGTGAGGATAAAATCTTTGACGGCATGGATCTCTTGAAACTCCGTAGTATTGTGCAGCAGTTTGGATTTATTCCCATGTGTGCGTGGCTTGATTGAATCTTGATTGCTCTCTACATGCGAATAAATTGCTTGCAGTTGGTGACGTCCTATATCATGGAGGAAGCAAAACATTCCACGGCAGATCTTTATGCCAGCATAGAAATAATCTTGGCTGGCACGTTTCAAATCCTGTGTACGTTTTTCTGGGTACTTGACCTCTGGTCTACGTCTTAGGGAATTATAGTGCATTACATGAAACCAACATACATTGTTACACAAACACACAAAAGTTAATCTTCAACAACATTATATGATTTAGGTTTTATAAATTGTAATGGTGAAAATGCTAACAGATTAGAATAACTTTGAGGAAGTTCTTACTAGCAATGTATTACAATTTAAGCACTCTTAAAGTCAATAATCCATTTCAATCTACTCATACCTCTGTGTTAGGTTATAGGTAATTCTGGCTCAATTCAACCATAAAAAATATTCACCAAAATTAGGACCTGACTTTAGAATGGTGTAACTTTACAACTGTGTTCTTCAATAACAATGTTTTATATGCTATTAGATGCTACTACTTTTATAAGTACTTACCTGTGGGCTCTTATCTGACCTATCACAAGGAGGTCCTTTTCGTCTTTAGTTAGTTCTTTGACTGCAAGCCTCTGCTCCATGATCACTTCTTCAGGAAAAAGTGACAGGCAGTCCTGGTGGCATCCACACCTGCTCTTATAGAATGCGATGTCATCTTCATCCTGTCTTTCAATTTCCATAGGCTCAGCCATTCTGTTGTGAAAAGTATTGAATTTTAAATTGCATTTGTTGATCTCTTAAAGTTAAGCCGTGGCTTATACCAGCTTGAATGTAATGAAATCTGTGGAAAAAAAGGTATGGAAAAATATCCAGACAACAACTCAAAAGTTAGGTTGCAGCTTTAATTAGGGTGTGGCTTACATTAGGGGATTTACGGTATTTAAAATTTGTCAAAAGAAATGAACACCAAATTTCCAGTATACATTATTGATATCACTATGTCTCACATTGAATGCACAAATATTCAATAAATAGGATTGTTTTGTTATATTCTTAGACAGAGATCATTATGCAGTAACATTATCAAAGTCTGTGTCCACATACTTCATTGTTGAGGCATATTGGTGACATATTTAACTGTACATAGATTTAGGAAAAAGCTTTTACTTACCTGACAGGAAAATTGTCAACATGTACTCTTTTACCAAATGACTGCCTCTGTGAATAGCGTAATGATTGTTTGAAGCTGTAAATGGATTATAGTATAAGGCATATCATGCACCTTTTTTTATTGTGGATTTACCATTAGTGGTTAATATTTGTTAATAGTTTTGTTATTAAATGATAAATATCAGTGTATAGTTGACACTGCAACGTTTTCGTCATCAGTTTCTGAATATGATCAGGTTCAAAGGTTAAAGACTGAACAGATTTTGCTGTAGATATCTATGAGAGTCCTGGGCCCGACAGCCTGTAACTCCCCAATCCACTGATATCTCTGAGATTGGATTAGACAGAATTAGACAGGATTAGAGAAAAAATGTGATTAGGGGAAACGGCTCTCAACTCTGCCGAGTGAATTTCTAACAGAGCATATGATTGGTCAGAGCTTAACTTGATCCTCTGTAATCCAGTTTAGAGAATAGAAATTTAATCGCATGGGGTAAGATTAAGCTTGGATTAGACTGGATCTGGAGTTACGAGTCATTTAATTTAAACCTTATAATCAAGAAAAGAACGTTGCTACAACAACACAGTCTTAATTCACTGTAATCCAGGCTAGCAATTTACGAGCTGTTAGGGCCAGAGCTGTGATCAATGATGAAAAAAAGGTCATATTTAACTATAATCAAATCCTACCCTCTGAAAAGCTCAGATTCATTTTGTAATATCGGAGGTTATGTAAGGGGTGCCAATAATACATGCCATTAGAGTAAAGCAGCCACTTTTGATGCCGCACTAGTTTTGATGCACTTGATTCAATGTCATGGCCCAAGGGAACTTGAAATGCAAAATTTAATGTTTTTGCCCTCCATAACTACAGGCCATTATATTTACAAATGGATTATCATTTTTTGAAAAAAGATACCATGAAAATTAGCAAATCTATGGCAAAAAATGCGTTTTCTTTAGTTACATTTTAAAGGGAGCAAAAACCAATATAATTGCAAAAAATTTCAAAGCTCAGATAAGTACAGAGATATGTTAGGTGAGTCTAAATAAGGTCAGTGGTAAAGTATTAGCATTGCAAATTAGCTCAAACCCAAGTAAAATTCCATGAGAGATGGTAGCATTTCTATTTGTTTGTAAACAAACATCCAATCAAGGCTGGGTTATGGTTCTTTGATATACCAGTCAGCAGGGAAATCCTACTTGGACAGACTAAACCCCATCCAAAACCAGGGCCTACGAATATGTCTTGGCGCTTTCAGAACATCACCAGCCAAAAGCCTACAAGTGGAGGGCAATGTTCCACCTTTACATTTAAGGAGGGAAAAATTGTCCTTACAATATGCAATAAAGGTCAAAGCTGACAAGAGAAACCCAACACATGATACCATATTCCACACACATAACAGCGAGTTGTTCCGGGTAAATCCAAGGGTGGCCAAACCATTTTCTACCTCTGCTTTTCTGTTGGCTACCTAGCCACATTGGAATCTCTGGTAATGAAAAGGCAGACCAAGCAGCCAAGGGGGCCTTGGCCCTAGATCCTGAGGTTGCTAGAATCCCACACACAGACTTACTGCCACTAAGCAAAACATATTTGCGATCTAAGTGGCAAAGCGACTGGAACAAACAGGAGAACAATCTTCTATATTCTGTCCAACCCAAATTAGAAGAGAAAAGTGACAAAAGCAAAAGAGAGTGTCTGACAAGGTCAGAACAGGTGAAACTGGCCCGTCTTCGGATAGGCCACACCAGGCTAACACATGAACACCTATTGAAAGGTGAAGTTGCTCCTATTTGTCAACAGTGTAACACCAAACTAACGGTGGAGCACATCATATTGAAGTGTAAAAAGACGGATGACAGTCGCAAGCGGCATCTCCAAAACAGAACATCGATGAAGAACGTGTTTAACAACAGAAGTAAAAAGATCCTGCAATTCCTTCGAGAATGCCAACTGATAGATAAAATCTAAGAAAGGATCCAAGAGTCTGGGATCCAGGGGCCACCCTGTGCTCCCGACAGGGTCATCAAAGGCTGGGTGTGTGGTGTCCTTTCTATGGGACATTGAACACTAAAGACCCTTGCCACTCTTCGCAACGAGTAGGGTATTGCACCCGGTGGCGGGTTTCTCCTAAACCATATCATATATTAGGTCACCGCCCTTGTGGCGTAAAATAAGCTGAAAAGTATTACCTTGTGCAGTCTGGAAAGAACCCATAAGGGTTGGCCGGACGTTAAACTACCCCAACAAACAAACAAACAAACTCTTCGTAACGAGTAGGGTATTGCACCCGGTGGCAGGTTTCTCCTAAACCATATCATATATTAGGTCACCGCCCTTGTGGCGTAAAATAAGCTGAAAAGTATTACCTTGTGCAGTCTGGAAAGAACCCACAAGGGTTGGCCGGACGTTAAACTACCCCAACAAACAAACAAACAAACCCTGTAAATCAATCCTTTTAACAAAAAACACATTTCTATTTTTTTTGTTATTTGCCAAAAACCACATCGGTCTTCTACTTTTATTCTTTTCTTTGAATAGTCATTTTGAATAAAGACTACACAATCATATACATCAAAATCTGACCTAATCCCGCTGTTTCCAACTGACTTGACTTCTACACCTGACTAAAGTTTTCTCTGTAGGATTTTTTCGGTTCATGTTATCCGGTAAGTTGTCTATGGCTTAACCGCGTCCCTTTCCTGGTCTCCCATTGGTTGTTCAAACATGTGACACGGGACGCTCATATATAAAGTCCGTTCCTGCACTGAGTCGTCCCCTTGCTTGACCTGAGGCATCCCGAGTTCAACCAGACGCTCCCACAGAACTGCTCACAGCGTGATTACAATTTGGTATAGGATTATTACCCAAATTTTAACATGGACAGACAAGACAATCCTTCAACTACTCCAAAACAGGATCCACCTGTGAACAACACAAAGGCGGACTCTAACTCCAACCCAGATCCCCAGCAGCCGCTTCAAGACGGAGACGATTCTACAAAGCCTAAAGTACGGCATGGACGGGTTGCAAGATCCGCGACAGGGATAGAAACAACTCCTGTCAGTTGTCCGCCTGTAGAGGTAAGAAAAAATCTTTGCAAAGCTCATCACAACCAAATAATATGCAATTGATCGTACTGAATGACATTTTTCAGGTCTCGTGACGAAAAACGAAATTTATTTGGTAATGGAAACAGGTTCACCTGTGGTCAGATAAAGTCATAAACATTTCCTACGCACGGGAACACAGTATATTGTAACAGTAGCAATACCACATTAAAGATACGAGTTGAATTTTCAGCGATTTGCTAATACCTGTAAGATCCGCATTTCTGAGGGCTATTTATATTTTCAAACAGAATCAAAATTGGATATGGCAGTCCTGAGATATTGAAAAAAATTTAGTACGTTTTTGCATCAATTTTACATTGAAATACGGGAAGAGCCATGGACCCCCTAATTGGCTTATTTTTCCATATTTTTTATCATGTAATGTCAATTAAATGCTAAAATCCGCGGATCTATGCCTTGTTGGATATGTTATTGCCATATACCATTTAAAAAAACCATCTCCTTCCGCGGATCTCACTTATTTTGCCCTATTTCCTTTAATTTAAATTATTGGTTAAAACTCAAAATTATTTTTTAGGATCATGTAATAAAAAAATTGAAAAAAAGTGGCCCACATTGGGGGAGTACAAAAATGGCCAAAATGACATGCCATCTTTGATAGTAAAAGTGAAAAATTTAAGATCACATTTAGTTTAATTTTGCTAAAAACTTGGACTTTCATGCCAAAGAATCCGCTCTTTCTTATGGTAGCCTTGGTTTTTCTCTGCTATTTGAATTTAAAAAGTTACCCTCAAATTACTATGACTAATCCTGTCAAAATATGCAATTTTTCTGATTTGACCATAGATCTTCAGGGTTTGTGGTATTGCTAGTAACAGGCTTGCTTCCTGGCTGTCTTCAACGGCGCCCCCTGCGGCTGCAGCTGCAGCTGTCCGTCTGTGGCTGCAGCCGTTTTTTGCGGCTGCAGCCGTGGCGAAAACCTATAAATAGGAGCACAAACCGCTCCTCGATGTCATTTGACCAAATAAAACTGGACAGTACACATCCTTGCCTCTTGTGGATCTCTGCGCACGGCCTCGCGCGCGAATTACGCGTCAAACAGGTCTATTTTAAGGCCTTGTTGAAGTCAATGAAGTTTACACTGGTGGCAGCGGTGGGATTGGATGAAATAATTTTCAATAAATGACCCATTTCCCCTAAAAACAAACCTGTTTCGTTTGTGTGCAACGGACGGACGCTCTCCGCGCTCTAACGTGACGAATGCATCACGGCGGAGTTGACTGTTGCCCGCAGGAAGGCCGAGTTCTCCCATCGAAAATGATGGTTAATGTCCTGTACGAGTTCAAATAAAGTGTTAATCCGAGGTCAGGAACCATCCCGTCTGGTAATGACAGTTTCGTCAATATTTTTTCAATTTTAAGGTTTCATCACAATTTTTGACAGAAGAATCCCTCGTCGTGTGGATCGGAAACCCGACGTAACGGCGACCTGTCAGTTCCCGATGATCACTGCTTGCCATTGGCGTTTCATAAACCCGATCAAAAGTCACATTATAGTACTTGGTGGCCTCTAGCACACCATCTTCCCTTCTCTTCAGGTCCGTATATTCTGTGTTCACCCACATGTGTTGATGGGGTTCCAGGTCTATGGGACGGGGGCGTAGGGCCACATCAATTGGGCTGCAGGGGGGAGGGGCCAAGCTGGGTACCAGGGGCTTCAAAATCTACAGAGACTGTAGGTTGACCTTAACAGTGTCGTCGGGCATCCTCTCCCTTCTGAGCCCCGTGGGGGTCCGGGTAAGAATAGGCCCTCAGTAGCCCCTGCTGATCGTATGAGGCGACGATAGGGGGGACCCTGCAACGACCAAGTGGTTTTTGGGTTCAATTCCCGGTCAGTGCTCGGTTCACTAAGGGATGAGGTGCAGGAAAAATGATTGCCAGGTTTTGATCCCCTGCTGCTTGCCCACCCTGTCACCTTCATCTCATAGATTCGATCACCAAAGACAGAATTCGTCCCAACTGGTTTTCGCCATGAAAATGACCCTGGCTGTCGGTACGGCGTAAAACACCCAACACTCACTCACTCACTCTCCCTTCTGACACTGCGGTGGCAGTCTCGCACTCGCCAACCAGTGCCCTCCAGTGGCCCAGCTGACACAGTGGACGACCTGGCCAATCTGAAAAAGGATGATTAATTGGTTGCAGAGATGATAATTCCTTGGATAAGTGGTTGAGCCATCTCTGTATCATAGAGGCGATGGCATAATCAACTCTTACTCTGACTACCTTGTACATAGCATTTGTACATAGGACTAATGGCCCCGTGGGGGTCCGGGTAAGAATAGGCCCTCAGTAGCCCCTGCTGATGGTATGAGGCGACGATAGGGGGGACCCTGCACTGACCAAGTGGTTTTTGGGTTCAATTCCCGGTTAGTGCTTGGTTCACTAAGGGATGAGGTACAGCAAAAATGATCGCTGGGTTTTGATCCCCTGCTGTTTGCCCGCCCTGTCACCTTCATCTCATAGATTCGATCACCAAAGACAGAATTCGTCCCAACTGGTTTTCGCCGTGAAAATGACCCTGGCTGTCGGTACGGCGTAAAACACCCAACACTCACTCACTCACACTCACTCACTCATAGGACTAATGGGCAGATCAGAATGTGCTCGTATAATTGACCCAGTGCCGGGCGACGAGCCCTTGCAAAAGAGACATAGGCAGTTCTCATTACTCATGCTGAGCCATTCTGGTAGCCCATACCATTAGTTAGTAAGAGGTTTGGTTTTCCTCAGGATTCACAATCTTTGACTTAACATTGGATTAGTATTTGAAAAATACCACCACTCACACGCACGTTTGGCCTTTGGATTATCACACTGTTGTGGTCATCACTGTTTTTTCTACTACCAGTTTCACGATTCCTCAGGTGGTTTCTGGTCCACCATGTCATACATGGGATTCTTTGACTAGGAGGCATGGCATACAATCTCTCCTACGTCTTCGGTGCGAATTGGGATCCTACCTGCCTGCAGGAAGGGTCAGCCAAGGTTTAGATGGAATCTGCAAATTTTCGGATGTAGGCGGGTTGCCTTCCACGCGCTTAATGAATCTGTGGTGTCCGTCTGTTGCATTCCACTCCTTTCTGGTGTATCTCCCCTGGGGTATCTTATATCTACCTATCATAATACCAACAAATGGAAGAACTTGTTCATAATCAAATGATGCCTTGGTGTCCCATTAATGGACTATTCTCCTTTCCAGGAACACCAACCAATCCCAGTCAACGTCTAAGGGAACATTGGCAGTCCTTACAAGATGGCTGACAGGAATCACCTGCAGTGTTCAGTCTGTGAGAAGGTTCTACCTCACCTGAGTGCCCTTGCTGATCATATACGGGGCCACGCCATGGGAATGGGAAGAGGAAGAGAGAGGATGAAGAAAGGAGGCCTGCTGGAGCTTGTGTGCAGCCTCTGGACCAGGAAAAGGAATGGAATGAACTGGTTAGCTACTCCTTCATATATATATATGCTGAAGGGCGGTCGTAATAATGTCGACGGACGTCATAGATTTTCTAGAGCCTCCCACTGTTTGACTGACCGGGAGACAGCCATGATGTAGCTACGGACGTCACGGATTGCTTTTTTTCAGTGGACACTACGCATTTCTTAAAACCTAAACGTTAAAACTATTTCACTTTAAATTTGATATAGATGATCCCGATGTCCTTCACGCTTGACGGACATTTGCTTGTTTAAATTACGGTAAATATGAATGCTTTTTTTCCGAACTGTGTCAATAGGACAACATTTTAAGTACTGCCAATTCGATTTAAAGATTGGTTTAGGCGTTTGAAACAGGAGGTATGTGATGTTTGAACTCCAGATGGATGAAAACGGATTAAATGTACTTAGTAAAAAACATAAAAAAACTAATTCCTGTCACTGAATGTCTGTATTTTAGACGCCCATAATTGGCTTTTTTTATACTTGAAACCCGTGCAAAGGCTACAGTTTCTGGAACTGTAGTATGGATTCCAGGTGACTTGTTCCGTGGCCTTCTAAAACAGTTTATTCCGGTTACAGGCTAACGGAATTTTTTTTTTAATTCCCCTGGACACGGCCGATACACAGTTTGTTTTTGCAAATGTGTAACGGGGCCTGTCATATGGTGACGGGTCTACCCGTTTAAGTTACAAAGTATCGGTACCGGCGCTTAAAGCCGAAAGTTCCTAGAATTTTTTTTCTTTATTGCCATTACCCCTTGTCACTCTTCACAACGAGTAGGGTATTGCACCCGGTGGTGGGTTTCTCCTAAACCATATCATATATTCAGTCACCGCCCTTGTGGCGTAAAATAAGCTGAAAAGTATTACCTTGTGCAGTCTGGAACGAACCCATAAGGGTTGGCCGGACGTTAAGCTACCCCAACAAACAAACAATTGCGCATGCGAGCACGGAACTTCAAAGCCCACGTCGTGTGGCGAGCGGTGAGGCGGCAAGGCAGCATGATAAAAGGCTTAGAGTAAGCGGTTTATGTATGCGCGAGCAAGCGCCGAACTTCAAAGCCCACGTTGTGCCAACGCGTAACTTCAAAAGCACCGCGTGCAAAAAGTGAGTTATTTGTGAAAATGCTGCTACAAAATGCCAATTTTTACACATTTAGACAATACTGACTTTCAAGGTACCGGGGTACGCTATATTCCCGAAGTTCATGTTTTCCAATAACCCAGTATAATTCTTGAAAGACGAGAATGGATGGAACAGCACTCGGATTCGCATGAAAAAGCGGGTGAATACTAAAGGTTTATTAAGGTAAAAGCAGTCGAAACGACATCATAGCTTGGTTTTCTGAAATGGTTGGCAGAAAGAGGCTCCCGGCAGATCGCCTCTTAATAAGTTGATCAGTACAAACAATTCTGAAAAATCAATAAGAATGTTACAAACTGGTTTATTTTTTTGAAATGAGAATAGAACCACATACATTACGACATTAGGTCTATTGCAGAACTACCATATCTAGCAAGAGAGTATCATTACTATCAAGGAAGTTCGAGGGAGTTGTGGATTAAGATACATTTAGAAATGTTGCTAAGAACATATCAACATAATACGAATGAGTAACAAAGAACATGACTATAAATTGTACCAGCCACATTTTCCCACAATCTTTAGTAATGATATTGACATGTATTTGCTCTCATTATGTAATATAGTTATACAAAAGTACACGCGTATAAAAACATGAATCTTTGCCACATATTTCTGAGCCAGCAGAATATAAACTTCGACGTTTGAGATATACTATTTAATACTTCCCATATTGCGAAGTATAATATGCAAGTAGCATTGTTACTTGTTCTAACTGCCTACACTTCCTTTTTTTTCCTTTTATAGCACTATCGTCTTGATAAGAACGAAGAACGTATAACGTTCACACAAGTGTAGGCTATTAGCATTAGTTTTGAGTTAACGCAAGTGTTGGAAATTACATTTTACAAGATGTTATTGCATTTTTAAAAAGTGTAGACCATGTAACAATTTATGTATGAGATGTTTTTTCACAAGTCCAATTTTAATCGCTTAATAACACTTAGAGTGAAAACGGTAGTATTATGTTTTCTTTTATTAGTAACGGTTAGTTGTTCCATCTGTGTCACGTGGACCATCAGTGACGTCACGACGTGGAGCGCGTGGTGGTGGGCGGGTAGGGGGCTGTGACGTCACCACGGCCCCGACCTCCTTCTTTTTGTCACTGCTGACGGCAGACCACTGTTCACCCTTAATTGCTGCCTGTAAAATATGAGATATATTTTACCCATAAATAAATGAATGATAAGTCTTTGTAAGTACATGTAATTTCGCAGTAGCCCTTTAATGGTATTCATACAGGGTGCCGACGCTTTTTCAAAAATAACGATAAGACCTGAATAAGATCTTTATGATATCTGGTCGGGTACCAAACTGACATTTCAAAACATTTTCAGGGATGCCATTTTTCCTTCATAAAACGTAATATATGATTCTATTCCTTCTTTTTCTTCCTGCTTAAAATCCAGAAAATTTGTTTAGAATATTTCCGGATTATTCATGATCATAGAGTGGCATCTCCCCATTTTAAAGAACTTTCTCATTACCATTTTGTACATTTACACGCTCTACTAAAAAGAGGTATGATAGAAATTACAGGAAGAAAAGTTACATCTTGTAATAAATTCAGATTGACCTAAAATACGACCTCTGGACCCAAAATAAGACCATTCTAATATCCTTATAAATGGCAGAACCAAAATAAGACCTGCGTGGGCACTCTGTCATAGTGGTCTCGATCAAATCCCCTGGGTTCTTTAAACATGTGAGCTTTGGGTTTTGTAAACCAAAAATTTGCTACAGGGTTCCCAAAGATTTCGAAAAATCTTTTAGCATATTTTATGGCCTGGTAGGGAATGTGGAATTTCCGAGTTTAACTCATGGTTTTAAGAGGAAAACGGCCAAACGTTTTTCTAGCAAAATCCCATGCCTCCAAAAACGAATAAAAAAGAAACACTTAGGAACTAACCCAAACTTAAGCTACGGCTTGAATAAGTCTTAATTTAGGGTTTTTATAGGTGATCTGTCCATACACTGATACTCACCGCTAGGTAGATGAGGGCACTAATCTGCAGGGCCAGGCCGCCCATGAGAGTTGGTAACAGGAAGCAGCATGGTACGCTCAAACTGTAGAAAGTATTAAAAACGTATGAAATACATAGCAAATTTATATCAGGGTACCAACCACACAGGGAAAACAGGGAAAATGGCCAAAAAAAATCCCTGACAGGGAAAACCCAGGGAATTTGAAAATTTTGTCAAAACACGAGGAAAACACAGGGAATTTTATTTGGCCAGGTTCTGAAATTCCTGATTCTCAAGATATTATGGATTCAACTTTTTGTTGTTGGGTTGTCCAAGTTTTTTCTGCACGCAGAGGCTTTAAAATTTGAACAATTTTCTGGATATGACACGGGGAAAAATTGCCGTGGGACAGGGAAATCTCAGGGAAAACACGGGGAATTTGAAAACAGAACTTCGGTTGGTACCCTGTATATAGAAAACCGACATCATGTTGAGACTGTCAAGAAAACACATTTTAAAGCAGAATTTATACCCATTTATTTCGACGTTCACAAAGAACTTGATTTCTCAAGAATAGAGCCGCCCATCTTAAAGATTGTAGAATATTAAATTAATTGATCTTCTTCATCAACGGTTTTCAACTGAGTAAATAATATTAATTTTTCTTCAAATGAAATTTATATTTATACTTACAGCAAATACATGACAAATCGGACAAAGTAATTGCTGGAAACCGGCTTCAGTTTGTCGAGGACAAATGCAATTTTAGCCTGAAAGCTGTAAATAAAATATAAAAGAAATTAATTAGCGTTTTGAAAAGTGAAGTAAAGCTCAGAGTGTAATTGTGAATATTTAGATTACGAACAGTCATTTCACGGTCGTATTATGCAAGTTGTAGTCAACTTGTCTAAACCTGAATCTAATATTTCTACATGTCTACAAATTGTAATTTTTTATTTTACACATATCCATATTCGACCATTTGCTCCTTGTAGTAGACCAGTCCCTCAGGTGACGCCACTAGCTTTGTCAAGGATTTGACAATATAACATTTGTATTGGTGTTAATGATTAAAATACTCACCGCCTCTCAATAGTGCGTCCCTTCTTTCTTTTCCCACGTGGGTACTCAAATACACAGATGAATAGTGAAATTGGACTGATTATATATTAAGGAATTTTCACACTTTCAATATACTGTATACATCCGTAGCTTTGTCTCTGAGCTAAGCTGTGGTTCTAAGACTTCCGCCGTTGCTCATATTTTAGTCAGATAACACTTAATTCTTAGTTGGAAGGAACACGTGTTCATTAAGCCTAAACAAATTTGGGTTCAGGTATCCAGATCGACCCTAAACTTTTGGTCCTACGCTACCTTTTTTTTGATTTTTTTTCCCCTCAAAATCTTACTAGAATTCTATAAAAACGATCTAATGGGCAGACATACACTACACCAGAAAACTAAGTTATATTAAAACAACTATTGTAGAAGGTATATGGAAGAAATTATTAATGTTCAGAATCAACATTATTTGTTAAGAGTCTGTTAGTCCCGTTTAAAAATACATAAAGGAGAAGAAGAAATCCGACCTACCTACCTTATTTTTATGGTCAATGAAACCATAATTAATAAACTATAGTTTTTTTGGACTTATGATATATTAGTCGTTTCTCTAGTATAAACTTATAGAAACCAAATCATCCTCTTTTATTTGTCGGTCCCACGGCTATCATTAGCTTAGATAATCGCACCTAATTGAGAGGAAAGACACTTATCATATCACACACAGACTGCTTATTTATTATTACGTATCGATGTTTGAACCGCCCGTGAATAATTAGGCAATAGGGTTACAATACCGATAAAGAACTCTTTTCCCTATGTAACCTTTTATGATATATGGGGGGCCATCATTGCACATCTACAACATTTAAAAGGATACATTGCAGCAGCAGCGAACTGCCAATAGTTGAAGAAAAATGTCGAAGTCTGAATAACGCCGAGGATTCCTCCGATGAAAATAACTGAAATATTCAAAATAAGAAATTAAGGAAACAGTGAAATTGAATGGCTGTGCGATAATATCATTTTCTGTAACTTATGAATAGAAATGTCATAAGACAACTGAATGAATTTCGCAAATACATTTTACAAAGTGTAATTATATTAGGATAGAAAATACAAGGTGCTGATTCTATAATAACTTTACAAAACAATAGATTCTATTGTAAATACACCAGGTCAATCTTTTGTTTTACATAACGCAGATGCAACGCTGTTGTATCTGCATCATTTCTGATCTCCTAAACCAGTTTTATCCGAAATAAGTAATTGACACAAATCTCAATTTATTTTGCCAATGTTTTATGTACATTTGCTTCAGTCAAACCGCGAGTGCCTTAACTACATTTAAAAAATAGTAATACACGAGCAAGAAAGCAGGTATACCGTTAAAAGTAAAGGAAAAGTAGAAAACTTCCAGGTGTGATACGGATAGGTTCATTTCTTACGTAGATAAACAATACATATTTACAAATCGTGACATCGACAAGGTATTTTTTGCGTGACTTGGGAAAGATTAATTCTTGCTCATTGGATCGAGCCACCAATAAGGTTTGGACTATCCCTTTTTTTTGCAGAATTACCTGCGCAGGGCTGTCAAAATCTATTAGTTTTGGGAAATCCCTAAAGGTAGATGACATGTAGGACACATTCATATTTGCTCGTATATTCAGGTATCAAAATACTGGCTGAAAAAATAGGTAGGAAGGTCGGGATTTTGTTTTTGTCTTTTGATTACGATTAGAATACATAGATATAAATGGAGACTAGTTGTGTTGAGTACCTCTCGATAGCTTAATTTACTTGAGTTTTAAAAACTTTTTCTATTTTTTGCTCTTTTTTTTTGTAGGCCTACTTACCAAAGAGACTGCCTGTGTTTAAAATTTTAAAAATTCCAAATATCCTCTAAAAAATATTTTTAGCATCTGAAATACATGCCCTGAGCATCTATGTTATTTTATGGTTTCCATGCATTTTTAGGTCAATTCTTTTGGATTTCGGATTTATTTTTTTAAACAAATTTCCTAAAAAAAAGAAAAAAAAAGTTAGGGTAGGGCCAAAAAACTAATAAACGAAGGAGGGGCCAACGCCCTGGCCTAAGTGGGGGTCTAGATGGGGTGTCCCAATATCGCCTGTCGAATTTAAGAATTAGCTCTGTCGCATGTCACTAAGCAGAAAATAGGCCGTGTCGCCGTATCGATTTAGACCCATCTCAGTCCGGCCCAGCGCACCTGCACTTGAGTTGACGTGTTTGCTGGAGGAACTGCACTGAACTTCTGAAGTTGAAGCGGTTCTAGAAACTGAAACAGAGCATACTTACGGACTGCGCTGACTATGGCCTGTTCGTTGGCCCACATGGCCCATTCTATTTCTCCCATTCTGATTGTTTCTGGTGTTATCGAAACTTTAAAGACTTTTCCGTGATCTGCACCCCTCCCTTTCTTGCTTCCTTGTTTACCACACGCCGGAAGTTTTGCTGGTATGAATAGTTACACATTCAAATTCAGTCATGAGCGCACCGAGTATCAGCGAACGACAGATTCAGCCAATCAGATTGCATTACGGTATGACCATCAAAACACTGTATTTTCGCTCACTCAACCGGTGATGCCTGGGCGTTGATAAGCAAACACTGAGACTGTATCGTGGCTCTTTTCAGTGTCCTTATGTAAATAGAAAAACACTTTCTACGTCGGTCTAATAGGTAAAGTAGATTTCTATGCATTTTTCGTCAACTTTCGATCATTTCTCATCCAACACTCCACTCCCCAGTGGCACAGACAGTGTCACTGTCACTGACTGAGTGAGTGGAACCAAGGACTGAACTGAAGAAGCAATGCCCCTTGGCTTTAGGCCTTACTTTGTCTTTGGTGAAACAAAATAATATGTGACCCAACACACAGAAAGGATGCTCCGAGGGTCTTATAGTCTAATCTTAAGCTTTAACTAAGGCTAATATTGAGGGAAATATGGGTGGATTTGTGAAAAATAGGGATAAAAATGTCTTAACCCTTTGCTGTTCCGCAATTTTGGCAAATTCCCACAC
This sequence comes from Lepidonotus clava, assembly GCA_936440205.1. NCBI lineage: Eukaryota > Metazoa > Annelida > Polychaeta > Phyllodocida > Polynoidae > Lepidonotus > Lepidonotus clava. The sequence continues at coordinate 35,185,334 of OW387140.1, forward strand.
AATTTCTGACCCAGGTATGAATGATAGAATTTTACTTTGAAACCTGAATATAATATTAATATATGGAAATCTATATATCATTTGAAAGCTGGTGATTCAATGATTATTTTAGAGCTGATAATTTTTTTTTAAATCCATCATAGGGTCACGTGACCTAGGTCACGTGACCCTTGATTTTTCATTATTTTAGGTGAATTTTTGGCAATTTTCAAGAAATCTTTGAAAAAATGAACCAAATATTAATCTGAGAGAAAAACTTACTATTGGTAAAATGTAGCCAGTGAAATTAGGATTAGATTGATATATGATTTTAAAAAATGTGCTTGATAGGTTTCATCAAATTCACTAGGTGAATATAGTTGCATTTACGTTAAAATTTACAAAATTGACCAAAATTTCTTTAGAACATTACTTAAAGTATAGATTGAGGGCAGTATTTGGTATGAAATATCACAGAAAATATGTTATTTCTGATACAATTATATGTATTTGTGGTGCAGCAGTTAACATAAGCAGTAGAATATGTTTTTGTAACTATTTTCTCAAAATAGTAGCTACTTTGATAGAAAATGTCATTTATTTGGTACCATCTGTTTAAATGGTATTGTTTTTTGATAAATTTAGTTTCTTAAGAAATAGAGTGGACTTTCAATTTCCTGTAGGAATAGTTCAATTCAAAGGATTTTCTAAATAAAATTATTTAGTGAACACCTAGCACCCTTTTGTTATCAGGATATATCATTCTTATTGAAATGATTACATAGTTTTATTTACAAAACTGACATTTGTAGTGCATTTATTTACAAAAATAGTTTAAAAAATCATTGTCTTTACCCTTTTCTGAAAAAATGGGTGAAATGGTACATTCAAAATCATAAAAAATATATTAAATGACATTCAATAATGGTGAAAATATCTACAGGGGTGCAAAATTACTTTAGCATGAATTAATACTGAAAAAATTATTCGAATTCATTATTTATCAAGGAAATTATCCAAATTTTAAAATTTCGGACATATATGTCCGAAATTTGCATTAGGGAACAGCAAAGGGTTAAACCAACCTTTTGTGTAGAATTCAGCTGACCCAATCAAAACATTCCAAATAATGTGAAAAACATTCTAATTGGAATGTTAATGGAATGTTTATTCTCTAAATATTACCTAACATCTATTTGGTTACCATGGAAACACCAAAAATGTTGCCGATTTTGTCAAAAATCATCACCCATTTACTGATTTAGAAAAACATTACTTGATTGTATTATCAGTCCAAATTAAAAGGGATTATCTTTTGTAGATCAAAAGATATATGCATAATAGCTTTTATTACTTTTTGTTGACCTAAGGAGAAAATTTTCTCTTATTACTAAATATTTAGATGAATTGTCAATATCCTGGCGTTTTGCCATTTTCAGGAAGACCAACAGTCCTGTGTTCAAAAGCCTGCAACTTCCTTGAAAATTACCCAATTTTGATGTGCTTGGTATCATTACAAAGCTTAAAACATGCTCTATAATGCTTGATTCCCGCATGGAGCATCCTTTCTGTGTGGGGAGACACATATATAAAGTTGTATTTTACAAATTTTAGGAGCAATCTGTTAACCAAATTGCTTTGGTTAATTTTGTATTATGCAATAAGCATGGAGGTGATTTTGAAAATATTTAATGGTGAACTTTAATGTTGGTGTAAACTGGGATGGGCTTAATCCAGAGTGTGCAGATAATGTAAAGATACAGCGGGACTTCAGTCTTGACAGTTTAGTTTATCACAGTTAATATCAGAATATGGTCATTCCCCAAAGGCCAATTTAGTTTTAGTCGAATAATCAAACTACAATTTTAGATAGTCTAGATCTAGTAGATAAGGGGCACAGAGCAATGTCATTTCCCTGGTTTGCACATACCTTCGATTCAAAGTTCGAGGGCTTTAGTTTTTGAGAGGGCAGAATAATGGTAAACGTACTCCATATAGGCTGGAATCCATATAGACTACAAAATAAACAAATAAGTGACCCTTGATCAAGTCTTTATTCAAGCCCTCAAAGGCTGTCATATTAAAACAATCAATTGACACCACTCAATAGCTAAGTGGATCTGCATTTCAGACCATGGGTATGTGGACCTACAAACCAATGATAGCCAGAAAGGCGACCATAACTTATATGTAACATGAATAACCAGATGTTTCAGGGGCACAGAGCAGTGAAGTTGCCAGAGCGTTTGCATGGCATACAGGTGACTGGGGTTAGATCTTTGACTAGGCTGGCTTAGGCTGCTACGCTTCTCTGTGTTTCCCACAGTGGCAATGGCTGGGTCATCAAAGGTCTTAGGGCCACTGGCTGTTGTGTGTAACCAAGGCCTTATCTATGGAACCATGCACATTAAAGAACATCTGCCTTGGTAAAAGTATAGGGGTATGGTCTCTACCTTCACATAGATTCAATCACCATCACTGCCCTTGATATGACCCTAAGGGCATAAAGCAACCAACAACCAACCAATCCTTTTTTTTGGATAGTATACTTAATCTTATTTATCAAGAATATACATGTTAAAAGGTATCTTGCAAACCTTATATTGAAACTTGCTTCAGGACTATGATTATGTAATTTATTTAGAGGCGAAATGATGTTTCGCCTCTGTACTCTAATAATGACAAAAAAAATTGTTATTTTTGAATTTGACTGGTGCTGTCCACCCTTTTTTCTCAGACATGTGAACTATTAGAGAGAAATGGATACATCCTGGTGACAGCTCTAGATCTGGGGAAGAATAGTCCATTCCATTTTTTTCCAAAAACATCATATAAAAGTCACATTTTGAAGTTTGAAAATGATGAGAAATTCCACTTTTTGACAAGTCATGATGCTTTCAAAAACCGCCGGTGCAAATTGAAAAATACCGGCACCCAGCGCCCGGCAACAGCTTAAGTGCATGCGTACTAAAGGTTTGGGACTTTGAGGCACCCGGCAACAGTGACATATATGCATTGAACTTGAACTTTTTCCCGCGAGGCACAAGGTTCTATAGACGTTGTGCACATGACGTCACATGTCCCAAAATTAGCTGGCCGCCATATTGGTGATCAGATTTTGATCCATATGAATTGTGATTTTTGAAGCACTTATAATACATCTTTATGGTACATTTTGTTATAAAACAATCTCACCGAATCATAATTTACCTAGACTATCATATAGAACATTAAATGTTGTATCTATTTCATACCCACGGTCACGTGGTCATGATCACCACATGGTGATCACCAAAAAGTGGTCACGTGACCACGTCTGCACAAGGTCTATTCATTCTTAATGACAAATTCCTAGGACTATTTCGCCTCTCATGGAAGCTCTGCTCCAGGACAGACATTATGACTTGTTAATAATCCTTGGTCAATACTTTTCCGAATCAATACGCCATTTACATTAAGGTTAATACCAATGCCGTTTCAATTCCACTTTCAGGCACTGAAGATGAACTGGTGGCTGGTGGGAGTGGGACTTTTCGTCCATTTAGTCTTCTTTTACTCCATTTTCGACATATACTTCACGTCTCCCCTGGTACACGGTATGACACCGCATCAACCCACGCTCCCACCGCCCGCCAAGAGACTGGTGCTATTTGTTGCTGATGGACTTAGAGCCGACAAGTTGTTTGAACTGGATGAAAATCGACAAACTAGGGCACCTTACCTAAGGTATAGATTAGATAAATAATAATGATGATCTACTATCGATGACTAACATGACTAGTTATGATACAGGGAGTAATTTTTGCTACTTCAAGTTGCATGGTTTCTTACAGGGAAAGCTAAGAATCAATAAATGGTCTGTCAAATTGAGTAACCTTATGCACAAACCTGTATTACACTTTATATATTAATAATGTCGAATGTGATGGAATATAGGTTATGTATTGTAAATAATTATTTAAGTTGAACTTTTCTTTCTAGAGAGATTATTGAGCAACATGGGGTCTGGGGCGTTTCGCATACCAGAGTTCCCACCGAATCCCGGCCAGGTCATGTAGCCATCATCGCCGGTTTCTATGAAGACGTCAGTGCGATTGCCAAAGGTGATAACTATGACTTTATTCAGATTGTGTTAAGAGAACCCTAGAATCTAAAAATATGTACTCTATTTCTCCAGGTTATAATTCGAAATACAACCTAGCTTCAAACGTTATAATGCGACAATTTTAATAAATTCTTTGTAATTTGACTTTAACTTAAGCCTTTCCTATTTACTGGCTGATTGTTTAAAATTAAATCCCCACTGTCAAAATATCACATTCCTGATCTGAGGATCCAGGCACCACAAGCGGTAGCATCGAAAATCGGTAAACGCTTCTAGCCATGTACTTACTAAATATGACATTTCAATAAGTTTTCCCTTCAATTTCAGGATGGAAGGAAAATCCAGTTGAATTTGACTCCTTCTTTAACCAAAGTCGCTACACGTGGTCATGGGGCAGCCCGGACATTCTTCCCATGTTTGCGAAAGGTAAATGGTTTATCATGAGATGAAAAATCAAATATGTCATAAATCATTATGATATGTTAGCTCTAGTTCTATTAGGATACTAGAATGTACAAGAACATATACAGGATAAAACCTATGATGAAGGTTGAAAGATCGAAAATGTCCATGTAAAAATGATTATCACATACTAAATAACACATTTTTCACCAAAAGCTGGGAGTTGAGTTTGGCGCAATATTACACTTTAAAGATACGACCTAGACTGACACAATATTACACTTTAAAGATACGACCTAGACTGACACAATATTACACTTTAAAGATACAACCTAGACTGTATACGCTCGTGCAGCAGTAGTTAAATCCTAATCAAGGAAACCAGTACTTTTATTTTAGTTAAATGACAAAGTCAAAAAGCAATTAAAAAACAAATACCTGCCTTTTGAAAATCTCTTGTCTGTAGCTGAATGTACAATGTAAATTATCATATAGGCCTACTACCTTCTGGAAGACCTGGGCCCATTTTTTTTTTAATTAATCGGGCTATTCAGGGAAACTTTTTGATTAGAGTCTCACGATCAACAATTTTGTCATTTACCAAAATTAATGGTGTCATTGCAAAATAATCTCAAAGAGCGATTCTAGGTCTAAAATATATTCTTGTTAGACACAATGTCTAATCATGAGATGCTAATCAAAATTTCCCTGATTAGCCAAATTAGTTATGAAGATATGGACCCAGAGTTTCCACTGAATTTGATTGTGAATTTAAAAAAAAACCACTGAGATCGAAACAATTCGTTTTTCGTTACAACAGGTGCTTCGGGCGACCATGTGAACACCCACATGTACCCAGCAGGTAGTGAAGACTTCGCCGGCTCCCAGCTCTCCTCTCTCGACACGTGGGTCTTTGACAGTGTCAAGGTAAGTGTTAAACTTTCCCCAAAAATTATAAGCTTCAAAATAAAGCACTGCGGCATATCAAATATTGCTACGACTACTCAAAGAGGGCAAAAACTGATATTCTTCAAAACAGGTATGGTATTGAAGATCTAAGGTTGCGCTGTAAACGAAATCTTGCAAAAATAATGTATATACATAGTAAACAGGAAGGGAATATCAATAAACATCGTCCAGCAATGGTGTTGAGGAGTAGGCCGAAGGTGAAACTAAAAAAACAAAAAAACAAAATTTTCAAAAGTACATACAAGTCCGTACAGTAGAGGCGTACGTGTCTGGGATGAATTACCCATTGAACTACAAAAGTCTAAGAATAAGAAAATAATCAAAGCTGAAATCGCAAGGTTCAAATTTACTGTAATTGAAATTGTGAACTTGATATATTTGTCATGCTTACTGTAATATAATTGTCTTTCAATATATTCTATGTCGAGAACTTTCTATGTTCAACTGTATTATTCATGTATTGTGCGAAATATTAATCCAATGTCATACTTACTATGTAAGCTACTATGTTGTATCATTGTATTGTCTGTATGTATAAATTTATGTCATTAGCTGTAACTAATTCATTGTATGTCTGACTGATGGAAGAACAAGTGTATACTAGAATCAGCATTAAAAAAAATCCTTTGGCAAACATTCATAAATTCCTCAGGAAATTCATATATCGAAACTGTTTCTTGTATTACATATAGCTATGTGGTTATATAGATTAGAAATATCGTGCCCTGTTGGGCAGGGGTTTTCATCCAAACATATGGATGTTACACACTGAGTTTTTCCAGGAAAAAATACACTTTTATAACGCACATTGATTGTTTGTCAATTTGTGCATTTGTTACCTTTAGCAAAACCACTAGCAATGTTCCTCCCATATTTTGTGCTCCGCCAGGGATTTTTGGATTCTGCTCGTGATAATGAAACGCTGAGAAGCATGCTGCACCAGGACCGTATAGTTCTGTTTCTACATCTACTTGGGATTGACACTAACGGGCACGCTCATCGACCTTATTCCCAGTACGTATTGTAGATATTTGTTTATTTTTTTTATTCATTTTTTTTTGCAGATATTTAATTTAAGAATACATTGCCAGTATATAGTCCATATGTTATAAAAATTGTGAATATAGAGTATACTTCTGATCTCCCAATATGTTTTACATAATATTTGATTTCAGAATATTTGTACAGCTGTTATGTAATCCGTGTGGTAGAGACATTTTGAACCTTAAAATATTCTTGAAGACTAGCATAATAATTCCGTTTGCTATGCAAAATATGTGTTTGAACAACATGATAGTTATTGCAATCATTGTACATTTGGGGAGATTAATTATACATTAGGAAGTTTTGCCACTAATTTTAATTGTTATTTTCTAGAGAATACCTGGAAAATATAAGAATCGTAGATAAAGGAATACAAGAGATTGTGGCAGAAATGGACAAGTTTTACAGTAATGATGGGAAGACTTCTTACGTCCTGACTGCTGACCATGGAATGACCTCCTGGGGTAAGAGTTGTGCTTTGTATCACTCTTCGCCGAGATGTTTTCTAATAGGCAATTCAACCAGCATCCCACAAAGAGGTGTTTTATTTTTCGCCCAGCGTAATCCAGGCGATCAAGGCTATCAATCGCATGGGCGAAATCTTCCTTAAGGATGTTGTTCATTCACCTGGATGGATGGCTACCAGCTTTCCTAAAATCAATGGTTGTTTCTTGCACACCATACCCAGCAAAACTGTTCGCTGGAATCATGCCAGTCATGCTCCTATCTAATTCTAATGCTTTTCTGAAACACACGGGGAACCAGTTTTGGTCGGTCTTCCGGCCACGCATGCGCCGTGAGGAAGCTGCGCTAGTTGGGCAGTGCTAGAAGCCACTTGGTTCACACACTTCGCAGGCACCTGCTAACAACAAAGCAGTAGCAGCAGTGCTAGAATATTCGTCCTGGGCTCAATTTTGTCCGATTTTATTGGGGGAAAAACTGACATACTCAGAAAGACATGGCCTAGCCCCCCAGTCGAGGTAAATTGCAGTAAAAATTGTATTTCACCTTTAAAATGACGGCCGCGGCTGCGGCCGCGGACCCTTTCCGTCTCAAACTAGGTCAGGCTTTCTGCCGGGTAACATTTCGAAAGTCACTTCCGGTCCGGACATAATTACCTATGGATCTCTATACACGCATACTAGTGCATTCTGGCTGTGAGATTTATAATAAAGAAGGCCGGGATTACTTGATATCTTCTGCTTTAAGACTTAGAGTTTCAACAAACTACGTTCGGAATAGGCTGGCATCCGACCGCGTTTGATAGAATTCAAAAACATTGCCAAACCACTTCGCCGCAAGGTCTGACATTCGCCTAGCAGAGGTTGGGGACACTTTCAGAATAGGGGCCCCCTTCTGAACGGCACAATGTTTCCTATGCACAACTACATCTAGAGCTGGATAAAACTAGATAAGTTATCCCTCTCTTCTAAACAATCTCTGGGATTCATACCTAAAAGGCTAACTCGTCCCTATTCCTAGTCACTAAGTCAGTGGAGGAGAGGAGGGGGCCCCGTAACTGGAATCTTCCCCAGAGGTTGTCCATAATGCATTGAGCAAAGGGGGTTCCGGTAAAAGTAGGTCAAAGTTTGGAAAATCATAACTTTTCTTTTTATCAAATGAAAAATTCTGAAAAAATACAATTTGATAAGAGTATGATCTCTTCTATCTGTGTGCGTAATTAAAAGCTTAATAAAGTTTATATTTCTTTTATTTAATGCATTTTGACAGATATGAGTCTGGCTTCCCGGTATGGGTTTCTTCTATAATCTAATGTAAAGAAATTGCTTGGTAGATAACAGTAGATATAATGCATAGCTTGTATGTAAGTGGACGAGATATGCCACCTCTGTTAGGCGAATGACGGTCTACTCGCCGACAAGCTCTACCAATGGGACGTTCTCTAAGCAGATCCTTTGCTGCTGCTCACCTAGCGCAGTTTCGCCATAAGCCTATATAAGGAGAAGGACCCGGAGAGGGCTGTTGGCCGGTGGACAGATAATGCCACTTCGGGAGTGGATACCGAGATAATGCATACCTCGGAGTGAATAATGCTACAAAAATTCACTGCTATCTTTCAAAATACCAAATATATAGAGTAGAGGAGCCAAATTTTGCACACTACGGCCTAAAAACGGACTTTCTTTTCATATTTTTGATAAAAAATTATTTATAAAACTGATTTTTCATTATTTGTAGCAAAATTAGGTAGGCTTGTCGTATTTCACCTCAAGAGATGACTAGCATGTTGTCGCCACCATAGGCCTATGAATTGTCAATAAAATATATCATGTTAGAATAGAGGAGCATCACTAGTTTTTGTGCATTTTGCGCATTTTTATGGATGCTTTTTTTTCTATTTGTAACAAATATATTTTTTCACCCCAAGAATCAAAAATACTTTTTGATGGAACCAATTTGAAATTTTAATGAGGATCTTTGTATATATTTATATTTTAGAAATATTTTTGTTCTTAAATATTATGCTACATAAAGTTTTCTTTTTAAGCTTAACTGTATTAACTAACTTCCAATAATTGCAATGGGCGAAATTCTCGTTTCCTAGAACGATCAATCTTTCTATAAAGGCGATCACGTAGATCTTGTATAATCTTGTATATATATATATATGTGTCTGTATGCTAAGAAAATTAACACCTGGAAGCGGGGCTGATCCGATTACAATTTTGTTAAAAAAAATAGACAGCCCCGATTAAAAATTTCTGACGGAGTTCAATTATAATTACTTGGTACGTATAACTGTGAACCATAGATGTAATGGTAACATAGCACATAAATGTATTTATATCGGAAATGTCGGGCGTAGAACAAGAGCAACACAAAATATGTATTTTCCATTTATTCCAGTGTTCATAAATAGCTTTTTGAAATGAAGGAGTAATGATCATTTATTCATCTAATGAGGCCTGGCTAACTTTCTTTGACTTCTTTTCCGCAGGCTCCCATGGAGCTGGTCATCCGAGTGAAACGTTGACCCCTGTGGTCAGCTGGGGGGCTGGTATACGGAAGTCCAGCACGCCAGTACCAGGCGACACCTACTTTGACGGACTAGAAGAAGGTATACTCAAACTTTCCAACATTTCAAATTTTGTTTCACAATCTAATGTTTTTATTGGCTTTATTCTGGCCTAATATGATCATAAAATGTGACAATTCTGACAGGATGGTAATCAAATGACAATTGAATAATTACATTTCTCAATATGGTTTTCTGGCAATAAATAATAAAACATAATTATAACAGTAATTAGCTGTTTCATCTGAATTTTGAGCAAATTATTTTAAAACTGATGAGAACAAAATTGTTTAAAACATTGATATGCTAAGGTATTGAAAATAAACTATTCCCTATGGTGTATCTACAGAGTGGAACCTGACCCATCTGAAGCGTTCAGACGTCAACCAGGCTGACCTGTGCCCGTTGATGGCTTCAGTAATAGGAGTCCCATACCCACTTAACTCAGTGGTGAGTTTTAACTTTAAATGCTGGGGTAACGTATGTATGCATACACACCAAAACAGGATCAAATTTGTGTGCAATTAACTGAATGTAATGAGAACTCATTACTGGGACCCGAAATTTCTTTCTTTCTTCTTTTAAAAAAAGTTCACCAGTTTCATAAAAACGTTTAAAATATTTTTAGTCTATCGTATATAAAATTGTTAAATTGCGTAGATGGGCAATATGACGAACAAAAATTGCTGAAGTTTAGTACAGCATTGGGGAAAAAGGGCGTCGATGCTCACTCTCAGGTCATTCAATTAACAAATAGGATCTAGTACCCCAACAAGTTTCCTATCAAAAGCTGACAGTCATGATAAGAAGGTTATTCTCTAATTTATGCAGAGAATATTCATAGGGTACATTTATTCAGAACTCCATTTTTCTTGTAATCCAGGGAATGGTACCACTGGATTACCTTGATGCTCCTGATGTCTACAAGGCAGAAACCGTCTTCACCAATGCCCGGCAAATAGTGGCTCAGTTCGAGGTAATTTAAAGTTTATTTATGAGATGACCACATACGTTAAAGCTTGCTTTGTGTAGTTAATTGGGATTTCAACATTTTTATCTTAGAGTCGATGTTAGACATAAAATACCAGAAGCTATTGACTATAATATTTTACCATTATACCTTGTATTACCTCTTTACTCATTTGTAAAATAGATGAGAACTGCCAAGGAGATGTATCTCTTTAACCGGATCAAATCATAGAAGTAGGAACCAGACAGTTATTATCATTTTCAAGAACATTCAATGTAACCATTTTATACTATGCAAAATAATGTTTTGATAGGATATAACTAACAGTTGTCAAAGAATAAAGGTAATTCTGTTGATTATTTTGATATATTTTTTTGTGCAGATTAAAATGGAATCGAAAAAGGAGACTACATTGTCAATGCTGTTCACACCATTCAAGTAAGCTAGCTCTCTTCATATAATTATGTGGCATTTAATCATTCATAGCCCCTGTCGTATCAGAAATGATTGGCCGAATGCAGTATTACTCTTTGTACTTTCCATTCGTTTCTCTTTCCTACATATTCTTGTTAACGATGGTAACGACGGTTTATTTTCTGATTTCAGAGAGTTAACTCCAATGAAACTGGTAAGTGTCAACATTAAGATACTAGATTTTGTATAACCAAAGTATTGTCATATTCTGAGAATTTCCTACTTTCTGAACTACTGGATTTCCCAAAAACAGTATCCAAGGAAGTAAATATCATTCACTTTTTTTTCAGTCAATGAAACAGAAGTACATTAGACATCTGATACAAGAAGAAAAGTACCTGGAAGCAGTAAGTATTCCTTTTCAATACACGTTCACATATGCAGACTAAGTATGTTTATTTAATGATGATATCTTAGGTTCTCGGCAAAGATTTTAGAACCACGTGGAAAATAATCGTGTTTTCTAAGAGTAAGACATATGAAATGTGTCGAATAAATGTCCAATAGCTTTGTAAGTGTGTTAAATGTTATTTTGAAAATAACAGGTATTTAAGTCTGAATAATTCCTCTTACCCTTTCACAGATCGGCCAGGCAGAACATCTCATGAAACTGGCTTTAGAAGGGCTTAACTACTACCACAACTACGACCGACTGTTTCTTGGGTAGGTATATCAAAGATTAACCAGTTCTCTAAATATTTTGAGATCACTCTTAACACAGTCGTTGTATTAAAGGATTTCAAGTATAAGGAACAATTTATATTTATGCATCTATGCCAAAATACACTGTAAAATCATTGTCCTTAAAATGGATGTACATTGATCATCAGAAATTGCCAAAAGATTTCCATATTTGCATCTAGGTAGAACTACGTGTATATTTCCTGTTACACATTAATTTTTGTGTGTTTTTTTTAATTCAAAAGTTTCTTATTCTCTCTCTTAAGGGCGAGTATAGCCTTTGGCTTCACGGGGTGGATGAGTTACGTGGCCGTGCTCATGTTTGAGCGCCACACCGACTTGGTGAGGCCCAGGCAAGAGATGAGCTTTTTCTGCACCCCTTACATCCAGACGGCCAAGGGTATACGACTCGTCTTTGGGATCATTGGGACGATGGTACTTCTGCTTCTCTATGGTAAGTCAAGTATGGTTCACCTGTCAGAAGCAGTTGATGCTTAAAAATTGTATCAAAATATAAGGTTTTCATACCTTCCTTTTGTTCCTTTTTTCCGCGGGGGGGGGGGGGGGGGGGGGGTTACAATCTTGTCAGCGATTTATGACTAATTTATTATCCATATTTGTGCATTCTTTTTTTAGTGTAAAATATTTTCTTAACATTACATGTATGTCTACCCTAGTTGCTCGAAAATTATATATAGGCGTTTCATTATTTACGTACTGCATTTCTAGATATACTCATAGCCCAGAACGATTTACTTGTAGATTTCTAGTTTTTTCTCATTGTGACTGCGGCTCCGGGACGTCAAGACATCTGTGTTCTAGCAACCTCTTCCAAGAACTTTTAAATACACTCAGAAACAATATCCTGTCCGTATATTATTAATTAAATCTCTATTTCTTCTCTCTACATTTCAGTCCAGTCTTTGCAGTGGACGCACTATATTTACTGTATGATCCCAGTCGTCCTATGGCACGCTGTATTTCAAAAGTAAGTGTTCTTTACATATATACATTGTATACACTAAGCTAATTTAAAAATGCTAGTCCATAACCAATAATCTGAATAATCATGAACGTGTTCCAGTTATCAAGATCTACAAATACCCACATGGACACATGAAAAATTTATACATTGTTTATAAAAGAATAAGTTAATCATGATTCTGCCTGCAGAAATAGACCAGATGTAAGGGCCAAATGTGCCATGCTGAAAACGATCGCGGATGGTATTGAGTTGATGATATTAGAATTGACATCTAAAGATTATTATTTCTTTTACTAGGTACCGGGTGATCATGGCCGTATGGCACTACGTTTACGATCATGGGTTGGCAGCACAAGCGGTCCTGACACTTTGTTTCGGTATTTTAGGTTTAGAAATCATAGTAAGTGAATAACGATATCTTTGTGTTTGAGTGCTTTTTACGTACTAAATTGTAGAAATTTATGCAAACGTTAGCCACCGAAAATTCTGAAATATTTTCCCACGACCTATTCCATATTTTTCTTTATAAGTTGAAGTGTAAATAGTAGAGTAATAGATCTAAATCCTGGCATCATTTCTCAAAGAAAAAAAACACTAGCATTTTTATGGCCACACATATTAATATCTGGAAGGCTGATAGATAATTATGTCGAGAATTATATTTATTCCAAAAGGTCCCCCAAAGCAAAAGTTGATTTTACATGTTTGAAAAAATGTATGTTTTTTTTCTAATGTTTCATTTATTGTATTCAACATTAACTCATATGTTTCACCAGGTGATGAGTTTCCGAATGCGCGAGTTGTTGTCCCTGGGCCTAGTGGCCATGTCCGTGTGGCCATTAACCACAGCGTTACGAGAGTCTTATAGGGTAAGTCAGACGGCACTACATCAAGTTATTTTAAACCGTTTTGTAAGGCAAAATGCAGCAACTTAGGCTGTTTTATAAAAGTACAATACTTTTAACTAACCAGTTTTTTTGTTGATCACCAAGAGATCACAACGATCACGTGGTCCTTCTTTGATTCAGGAAAAAGACCATGGATTTATGTCATAGATGTATAGCTCTCAAGCCACGTTTCAATCATATCTATATCTAATTCACCGGAATATAAAGTCCTGGTAATTTGAAGTATTTGTCCTTAGAAACTAAGATTTTGCAAATTATTAAATGATCACTAAAATGGCGTCTTTGTCTTTGCTGGGAAATATGATACAATTTGCACATTTTACAGTAAAATATACTCACCCTTTGATCAAAGAACTGTAGGCAGAAATGCTTGAAAATGATCCATAAATGTAGGTAAGATTTCACACAGATTGAATCGTGTTATTAAAGGTATTATTGATACACGGTGTAATCGTCTTGTACATGCTTATTTCTTCAGGACTCAGACCAGGTAGTAAGATATGCATGAAGTTAAAAGTAGCATCACCTTCTTATGGAAATCTAATACATTCGTTGTCTTTTACAAATAGTCCAGAGAAGGAATAATCTGTTCTTGTTCCATGTTCTATAAAATAAGGTTAATTTATTTGATACTTTTATAGCAATCGGATTTTTTCCACTCTTAATAATGTGTACAAAGGCCCAGTTGTGTCCAAAGCTTCTCTGGAGATTTGTGAAGTTGACAACAGAAATGAATGTTTTCATCATAAGAAGACGCTTATTTGCTAGTATTGAAAAAAATCCATAACAAAATTGATTTGGTTTAGCCCTTCAATATATTTTTTCAACCCCACATTGTTATCCTCTTGTGCAGTAACACCATAATAGTACACGATACCGTCAAATAAACCATGCTTCATTACCATTTATTTCACAGCAAAAGTTCACATGTCAGTGTCACATTTTTGGGTGACCATAAAAGTTTATGTGCACTACGTTATCATTTTGCATGTTTTTGTGCGTATTTATTTGCTGGAAAATAGAACATGTAGAAGAGTAGCAGTTACTTTTCGTTGGAATGATTAAGTAATATGTCTTTTTTGAAGATATATGTGTAGCTTCAAAACAGTAAAAAAAAAAACCGATAATAATGGGAACTCCCACTTAAAAAATGAATGCGTGAAAATCATAAAAACTTCCCTTAATTTTGTCTGGTAATGGAAAACTGGAAGCGAGGAATGTCTAATTACATATACTTATGATAATCATCAGGCATACAAGAGAATCACAAAAAACTAACAGAAATAGCATGCATATTGATTATATAAGTTCTTAGGCAAAAAGGTGGATAGACAGAGCTCATTGTGTAACGTTTTCCTAATTAATAATTTAATTCTCAGATCGTTTCCTATGGGTGGCTCGTATCCTGCTTGGTTCTCGCTGTCTTCCCTCTACTGCCGGTCGTCGGCCGTGACGCCAATTATGCCTTGGTGTAAGCATAAATATATATTTTATATTTCTCAAAAGTACAAGTTTGTAAACTCAAGCCTGTGTTCCACATATCGATTTTGCTGTCTATTTCAAAAATCGGCTTGGGAAATAAAGGTTTTGTATATACATGACGTTGTTATAAATCATTAGGAAAGTTTTATAATTCTATTTTGAATTTTACATTGGATGTATGGTTGCATACAAAATTTTCAGAAAAGATGAAACAATACAAAATCGGCCTGTGAAATACAGGCACTTCTTTTCTAATTAATTGTAACGAAAATATGGTGCTGTGTGTTTTTGAATAAATACATATTTCTGGAATTTATTGAAATCGCATATATCACCGAATGTAGAATATCTGGACAGTATTTGAAATTTGAAGGATCAAAGATAATTGTTGTTCACTGTGGATCGAAGTTAAATACCAGTGTACACGTGTCATAAACACGTGAAATTTAACTACCCTACACCACAGAATTATATTGTTTTATTTATACCACAATACCTTTGCTACAAGATAGAAGGATTTTTAATCCAACTATGTGTTTTTTTGACAGCATCGTAGCAGGCTGCCTTGTGGTAGTCGTCGGACTTACGTGTATGTTGAGGTAAGTTAAAAAATAAACATATTCTTAGTCTATGGTTTGGTTGAAAAAAAATCATATTCCGAGTGTTAAAACCGAAAAGGCATACACCTCTGCAGTTATGATCGAACTGACTACTAACTAGATAATGTACCATTTTAGAGACACTTTGTCATTTATGATTTCAGACCGGAGTCACGGATATTTCTATCCAATAAAACTGATGCCGATCTCACACAAGTTCGCCTTCTCACGTTGCTACAGGTATGGCGTTATTAGCAAACATTTCATGAACTTATAGAGTTTAAATACCAGTGGGAAATTTCATAAGGAACCTTTGTTAAGTATTATTGTTATAAAATAAGGATCCACACGTTTGTCAATTGTTATAAAATAAGGATCCACACATTTGTCAATTCACCCATATAGTCTATATTTGTACTATCTGAACAGTAATAGTAAGAAATCTTTTCAAATTAAATACCCAGCTATATTGCCTGCATCATTCTAGAATTCTTAGTGTCAAAAATAGTTTCATCTTCTGATACGTCACATTCTTAAGCCTTTTCAAATATAATTCCAAGCTTTCTCTCATCGGTAATATACAGTTTGTAAATAAAAATACTCATGACCTAGATGTGCATTTGCTAGACCATGTTACTAAAAGATGGTAGTTATTTCATGTTTTATGCTGTAGCTGGGCACGGCGTGTCTGTCAGTGTACCTTGTACGCAGCACGGCCATCAGTATCAGCAGTAAGCAAGGCCTGCCCTACTTTAACCAAGTGGCCAGCTGGACCATTCTGGGTGAGTTACTCGCACCTAATTCATTATTAAGCTACTCATATGAGTGGGGAAGTATTTCTAGATTTTGATTCATCTGTAAGGATGAGCAAGATAATGACCTGTGTCGTTTGTTTGATACAGAATATTTATTGTCATTGTGTTCTTGCAGGTACCAGCTTAAGAAAAAAATAATACCAACACTCTTGATAAATTTGCTGGTACAGCTCAGTGGTATAAACACTGCTGATGGTCTTATTTATCATAAACTTATTTTGTAACTCAACAAAATGAGGACATAATTGTTGAATATAAAGTGCACACTGAAGTCAGTAAAGGAAATATGTTTAGTGTCTTTTCAATAAACAATAACCATGAATTATCGATTATTTTTGTTAATGCTCATCTATGGATTTATTTTCAGTTATGGCCTTCATCCTTCCCATCCTGAGTTCCACCAAACTTTACACGCGTCTTCTCAACATAGCACTGGCCTTCCTGCCTCCATACCTGCTATTAAGTACTGCGTATCCTTTACAAGATTGGAAAACATCTTTTGATGATATCTTACATAATTTTCAACGATGGATTATCACCCAAATTAATAAGAATTTATATTGGAGGTCCTATTCTCTGTAGATAGAATTCAGCCTCGACGAGCTTGCTTTTGAATGTTCTCTAGTTCGTGTAGATTAGTAGAAATGTGTCATTGCTGAGAGCAGTTTTATATGGGCATGGTGCTGTGAGAGACGTGTTAGGTTAAAAAAAAACTCCTTCAGTGTATTTTAGACTTATGAAGGATTAATCAATGGTTGTTGTATGGAAGTGTCTCCCATATTTTATCAAAGGCGCCTCAACCTAAAAAAAAAGATGAAAAATATAAACCCTGGATCTGTCATAGGTGTCTATTATGAAAGTACGTACAATCCCTGACTTACTCACCTTGATAAGAGAGGTTAGTCAATTCAGCTGTGTGTAGTTCTTATGGTCCTGTTCTTACATATTCTGTCTTTGGGCATTTAATAAACTATGAAAAACAGATTACATTTCCATAACCCTTGCCTCAGTCACGAGGGTCTGTTTGTGTTGGCCCTCTGTACTCTCCTCTTCTGCTGGCTTCAAATAGAGCACCGACTTAACCGCCAAAAACCCACCAAGGTAGGTACCCCAAAGTTACTTATTATACATGTACTAGTCGTGTACTGAGTAATTGGAAAAAGTAGGGCCCGCCCTTTATATCATAGAGATTTGTACGGTAATTAGATAAGGATCGACAGATAATACACAAGTACAGAATAAATTGTCTATAAGTACCCGGTACATGGATGTGAAACCTGAATCTAAAGAAGCAGTAAAGTAATATAAAAAAATCTAGAAGAGATGCGGATCCAGAATTTCAGAAAGTGGGTACTTCATGTAGGCAAAGTTATAAAATATCACGTGTTAGTGCGCATTCACGCAACACTTCCCCCTATTTGTGTATTTTAAGTACCCACAAAAATTTGGCGCGGGGTTCGGAACCTCCTGAACCTCCCCTGGATCCATTCATAACTTTTATATGTTGTCATAAACCTTCCTCTTTGATTTAGAGTGCACACTGTAAAGCGGAAAGGTATATGATGTTGTAACCTTTCCATTTTGAAAAAGTCCTTATTTTCATTCCAGTTGACTGATCTAGATTTCGTTAAAGCTGGAGTTATCGGTCAAGTCGAGCGTCACCTAGTTTTAGCCGATGCCAGGATTGCCTACTTCTTTGTATCCTTTTACATCACTGTCCATATCTGTAGCATACATATTCTGATGTCTTTGAGGAATGTAAACTTGTCTTTGTAAATGGAAAAATTGTAATTCTTCTAAGAAGATTCTAATTTCATCAGAAATATTATCTTAAGAAATATTCTAATTTCTTCATAAATAAATGCATGTTTTGGTAATTGTTAAATGGATTTGGCTGCAAATTGTGTTATGGCTTATTGATGTGTGGATTTCCTTAGCCACCGTTCAGATATTTTTCCTAATTCTAGCTTTCTTTGGAACGGGCAATATAGCAAGTATCAATAGGTAAATTTTGTAATCGTTACTGCATTCAAAATATGTATATGCCAATTGTATGTGCCAATTTCTTCATTGTCGACTAAATACTCTTCACCAAAAAATATGGAGTTACTTACTTCTTACTAACTAACAAAAAAAGGGAACAACGCTTTGTTCTCACATAGATCTATCTCTAAACTTAAAGTATATTGCGTTATTTTTCGAGGAAGAATATCGTTACTTGATTTTGCTTTTGAATAAAAAGAAAAGGAGGAGCAAACAGTGACCTGCTTCTCACATAGATCTATATCTTAAAACTTTCAAAATAAAGTATCTAGGTCACACTTTTAGTACCGGTAGACTCTTTTTTAATACAGTTGAAAAAACTTATTGATGTTTAAAATCTATTTTCCAGTTTCGACCCGACCTCAGTGTATTGCTTCCTGACAGTATTCAGTCCATTTGTTATGGGGGCACTCATGATGTGGAAGGTATGGCTGGTCTATATCTTTATGTAAACTAAGTCAGATTATAAACTACAAAGTTAAGTTTGAAAATAAAATCCAACTGTCTATTGCTTTATCAGATAAGACGTCCACGTCCAGAAAATTATTCCCCGTCAGTAACACATAATCTCTGTTCAGTAGCATGTGGTGTCTTCATGCACTTTTTCAAGCATGAAGTATACATAATTGTCAGTTGAGCATCGTTTTTAAGATGTTTGTGTTCACCACAATCATATTTTTTTGGATACTAGATATGTTAACTTAAAAAATGTAAATTTTAACTAATGTATCATTTTGCGTCTAGTATGTTGCAATGAAAGAACATACTATACATGTTTGAATGATGATCAATTTAAAATAATCTGCTCATTCCATTATTCAGGTTGTGATACCGTTCGTGTTTGTCTCGTGTATCTTCAATGCCATTCACCTGACGGTCAACGTACCCACTCAAAGTCTAGTCATGATCGTCATGCTCATGTCCGACTTCATGGCCCTGGTGAGTACCTTTTCATTTGTTAAAGATAATTAAGAAAAGGATAAACTTATATTTTGAATATGTAACTAGGTTTAGGACTATCGCTTGTGAGTACTTGTACATCCCCCAAATCTAAACTCTATCGCTTTTACCAACTTAAAAAACATTGCTGTCGAGAATAATCTTCAATCTTACATGTAGTTAAAAGCAGATAAAAGTTCAAAAGACACAAACCTGGGCCCATATCTTTGTAACTAATTTGGCTAGTCAGGGAAATTTTGATTAGCATCTCATGATTAGAAACTTTGTCTATCATGAATAATCTCTACACCTAATAATCCCTCTTTGCAATAACACATTCAGTTTGTAAATAACAAAATTGCTGATCTTGAGACTCTAATCAAAATTTCCCTAATTAGCATAATTGGTTATGAAAATATGGGCCCTGGGCATTCATATTCAAGTATGCCAATATAGATAATAGACTTCCATGTTTGATGGGGCTTGGAGGAGATGCTACCGCGTAGGGAAAAACAATTACTCTAAACCAAGTTGGGGTTGAATATTCCATTCAAAACAAAAACTTCTTTATATATTCGCTGATCTGAAAACTGCTTAGGTATCCGTGAAAACTAGGATTAGTAATTTGCGAAAACTAGGAATAACAGTAAAATTCATTGACTTTGCTCCCTACTAACCTGAACTTGATTCCTATGTTGTTTCAGCACTTTTTCTTCATGGTGCGGGACTACGGCAGCTGGCTGGACATCGGGACGAGCATCAGTCACTACGTCATCGTCATGTCCACCATCTGCTTCATGCTCATCCTCATATTTATCTCCAAGATCTTCACCCACGTCTCCCTCAGACTTATCAAACACAAAACGCACTAAATGACTTACAAATCAAAACCTGCTAAATTATAGTCAACGGGGATTTTGTACAATATTTATATCTAGTAACAGATATAATTGATCATTTGACCAGTGAAAGCTGAGAGTTTTTTTTCTTCACTTGGCTGTGTTTTAGGGACTATTTTGTTTTGGAGACTTGTGTGAGAATACAGTTTCACAGTTTAGTTTGTTATGGTATGTTGCAGCTGATTTTTCTATGAGTTACAAGATGAGTGATTATGCGTTATGGACACGCATCGTAACAAGAAATGTGTTAACTGATTTAGCTATTTTCTGCTTTATACTATTCATATATCTCAAAAAGTTGTGACTTCATTATACATTGTATTTTTATTTGAATGTAGTGACTTTGTGTTTGATAAGGTTAATGTTACATATTGCTCAATGATCACTGTAGAGTTTTGCGGTGTGTAATTTACAGTAGATTGTAGAACTATGCCTTAAAAGTACATGCTTTTTAAGAAAAAAATTAATATTGCCTAGAATTCCATTTAACTTTTCATTAATTGGGTTGTTATACTTTGCCATATTGAGAAGTAAAGATCGGGTGCCAAAAACGAAGCTCTAGTTCAACATGTAATATTCTGGAAATATTTACTGTGATTGGTACTGACTTGTTCCTAGTTTTTTCCCATGTATACAAAAAGAGAATTCTAGACTACACGTCAAATGTAATCTTGCGCGTTTTGATTTTTGGAGGTATTGATTTATTTTTTCCTTTGCGGTCGTCGTATTGTGATAATTGGGAAATGGGCTCTTACCATAGAGTGTTCAGTCCTATAAAAGCCACTGTAGTGTGAAATTTGTCATGCAGTTTCTGTTGTGAAGGCCCATCTTCCTCATTTGTAATAATTACTCCTCACCCTCTCCCTCTCCCACTCTCACCAACTCTCAAACCGGACAGAGGAGCAGGATTTAAGATCACGGGTAACAATAGCGACATGTGCGAGAGGGCGAATCATACATTGACGTCCCCTGGCCCTGCATCAGCTGGATCGTAACTGAGCGGTTAGAAAGCACGTGAGTGCGTATAGGATGTATGAGACGGAACACAATGAGTCATTTTAAACTGAAAGGCCTAGTAGATATCAGAAAGCTATAAAAGCCCTGTCATGTCAGTTCCAGTTGAGCATAAAAAAATAATATTTGAATCAAGTGTTATAATTATATATAAACATAAATGTTTTATATTATTTTTAAATGGCTGTAGCCAAAAATGATTTGTTCGCCTTACTATACATAAGTAAGGTTATATCTGTTGTGTATGTCTTATAGTGTGTGTGAGTCTATAACTGATGGTTGTTATTTATATCACGTGTATTGTAATGTTTGTGAATCTAACCGGGGTATACTTTTGCTGTTAAAACTGGCGAAAACCGTGAATTCTTATATCAATTTTAAAGCGTTATGGTTTGAAACATTTTCGAGACATAAATATGCAATGTTATTATTTTGCGGTGGATTTAACCCCTTCCACCCCATAAGGCCATATTTGGCCACCACATGGCTGTTACCCATAAATTGACAGCTAATGTTATGGTTATTTTCTAATTGCAAAATGAGTATTTAACCTACAGTCAAAAGGTAAATATCAAAATATTCCTGATGCTTCAAGGAATCTTCAGCTTTTTATATCATCCTTCAAAGATAATTAGTTCTTATGGTATCCCGGCCTAAAATTGTACTCGGTCAGATGGTCTATGTGCATGGTCCCATTAACCTGAAGCATGGCATGATTTGTGCTATGCTTTCTCCTTACTATACTATATTTTTCTAAGTTAATTCATATGCCAAATGACAAGTAATCATCTCTATTCAAGGATATGAATAATGCTACACCTTAAGCGGCATACCCACTAGGCGACGGCTCGACGGCCGATGACGACGGCGTAAAATTATCAAACATGCTTAATATGGATCGGCAGTCCCACTGACGGTCCCGTCGGCGCCGACGGCCGACGCCAACGCCGACGGGACCGCCGATTGTGTGTTGGTATGGACACCAAGTGGGCCGACGCCGATGCCGACGCCGATGGCCGACGCAAGCACCGACGCCGACGCCGATTCAGCAAAAAGTGGCCTAGTGGGTATGGGGCTTTAGGGGCCTAATTCAAAACAAGACTGTATGAATTAAATAATGATTTTTTTTTGGCATGAATAGCTCACTCAATATTAGCAAAATAAAATGTTCAGAAAAACATAATTTTGCAGAATACATAAGTATACCAGAATATCCACTGTTCAAATCATGATATATCATGGAAAAGTAATTTATATATATATATATATATATATATATATATATATAAATGTGTATGTATGTATGTGTATGTGTTTATATATATATATATATATACATACATACATACATACATTCTAATTTCTCAAATTCAACATGCGCATCACACTGCAGTGTTGCCAACCATCCGTTAAAACCACGGAAACCTCCGTTATTTCAATGGTCTGAAGGCCCAGCTCCGTTGTCCGTTATTCAGGGGAACAAATCCGTTATTTTGCAAATCACACAGAAATCCTCCAGTATTTAGCCTCAAAACTCACAAATCCTCCAGTATTTTCAGTGAAAACCAATATTTTGGTTAAAATTGACTGTCAAAAGATTAACATTTTTCTGGGGTCACAGCCCCCAGACCCACGATTTTTTCATTAAAATATAAAGATCCGTTATTTCACCCTTTTCATGCGGCATGTGGACCTCATTCTCAAGGGCCCCCTACCGGGGGAGGGCCGACGGTCGACCGCCCTAAAGAAAACATGAGGGGATTAATGGACGTCCATTCAAAGACAGCCCCTCCTGAAACCTATCGAAACACTTATCCTAAAAATATTCTGTTTGTGGTTATTGAGACCCTTACAAGGTTGTGGAGGTTCACTATATATGATGAATGGTTTAAAGGTGTATTCTTTTACAGTGTTTTTCAGTGACAGCAGAAAACTAAAAGAAAATTGGTTACATTCAACCATTCGTACCTCAGAAACTAAGGGCTTAGCATACTCTTCTTTTGTGAATTTGAACTGCCCCACCATTCTTGAACATTTTACCATTTTTAGCCAAATTGAAGCACTTTGAATTTGGTGCTTCTGGAAAATGATGCTATTGTCTTTAGGTAACCATGATCTGAATAACCTCACTCTTACTAGATTTCTGCTTTGCAAACTTTTCTTCCAATGAAAACATTAAGAGTTGAGAACCGTTCAGTTCAACATTTTATTTTGTTTGAATATGTAGTCTCTTGGCATCAAAGTTCACATACGTGTCGATGTTATTGCGTGATCTAAACCATCTTTGAGGCTTGCTTCCACTAAGCACTTGATACACAGTTGTCAATTGCATCGACAGACCATCTACTCAGTTTGGATCGCAACAAAAGAAATGCACACTCCCTTTCAAACTGTTCATAGAATGTTGTTAAAACCTGATACAGAATTGTTTTTTTTAAATGCAAAGGAAGGTCTTAAATGATGACAAACAACGAAACAATGATTACAGGCGCAGAACGAGTTGCACGCTTAAGTGTCTGCACGAAGTAGACTACTACAATAACCAACATTTATCAACTTAAACCACTGTTGGCACACCCCGTACTTGCTACAGACTTCAAATATCTTCCAGTTTAACAATACTACATGTACCTATTACTTAAACAGCACAGAAAACTATGAATACATGTAGATATCAAACATGTCTCAAACATTCAATGAGTAACTGACATGCATGCACAAGCACCGTACCTTGCAAAATGAACTATAATACTACATAGGTCACATTATATGACATTGCTGTTAGTCATATATCAAGTACATATCAATGCGTTTTTCAAGGTTTTTATATAACCGTTTCAGCGAAATATTCTGGGATACATAAGTTCTACTGAAACATCATTACCTCTACTAACATACGATCAACAACTCAAATTAGTTGTCTACAATAGACAACCTGGTGCAATATCTTAAGAATTGCCAGTTTTCGCAATGCTGAACTTTAGCAGGGACAATTTTATTATCACTACCAGGCGTGTCTAAGACATTGTATTATATATATAAATGAATATATGCATATCTGAAAAAAAACAGTACATTTTCGCACATTTTAAGTAGAGAACAAGGAATAATACGTTCTCACTATCTCCTAGGTGCAGGAGCTAGATCTTGCCGGCACATTTGCTTTTGCATTTACCGCTCTTTTAATCCAGTCAAATATATTTCTTTTGGTGAGCTTGCATTGCACTCTGAACGCAAAACTTCCTTAGTCCTAAACAACATAACTAACACAAATGAAAGCATCGTATGACCCAGGGGCTCGACAAACCGGATCCCCAGTAGCCCTGTCCACTACAATACGCTTGCGGGCAACTGCCATAAAGCCTTTAGTTGTTCAGTGGGCAACGAGTAAAATAATATTCAGTGTAGATTACTTTAACAGGGAAACCACGTTTTCGAACTAATGCCGGAGAACAACTCGGTACATTAGCGATTTGTCAAGCCCTGGACCCTAAAATAATTATGCAAAGTCATCTACAAGGGCTCCGCCTAGTTCTACATACATGCAGTTCCGCAAATGCAGATTATAGCTCAATTAAGACAGCAAATTTGTTTCTTTTATGCAGACGAGTCAGTGCTTTCTGATGCTCCCGCCTGAGCTCCAGCTTATGGTATTAGCTGGGTGCTTGGAGAACACACACGGGTACATATTGGTCTATATCTCATAAGCGCGTAAAAACTTTTTTGGGGCAGCTGCATCAGTTTTACATATATATACGCACCATTTATGACAAAAGACGAACTTCACAAATGACATAACACACTCACTAATGCTAAACTTACTGGAGAAACATATCTATAGTCTACACTGCAACACTAAAATCACGTCCATACTACGTGAAACTTGGAAGCAGTGGTCAAATATTAGAATAGTAAGCAAATGGTAATACAAAACTATATGTCTGCAATGTAACCTTACTTTCCAAAATGAAATAGGTTTCAATGGTATGTTCACTTTGACACATAGCTTTTTACTTCAGCACGCATGAAACCTTTTCATATTTTGTCTGCACCCGTCTTTTAATCAAATTCCGGTTATACCCCAAAAATAACCACAAATAATTTTGTGACTTACTGTATGAGTTAACCGTGTAGGGGATCATAACTCTGTGTCTGGTATTTGAAAAGGACAAGCTATGAACACCACCATCAAGCGCATAACACAACTAAAAGGACTTTCTTTTCATCACTACCCACTAACTTGCACGGACAAGGTTCCTCGTTCTATGGGTTGTATAGCACTTCTTGATATCAATCTTCATATCCACAAATTGCCCTCTCCTTTTATATCTCATCTAATTTGATGTTCTCCCTTGTCCAGATATGCATTCACGAATATTCAGACACTTTGGTTTCCTTTCTGAAATTCAAGTGGTGCACCATTCTTTCCATTTCTGCTTGACAGTCGGCATAAAACTCATGTGCACACTCTGGATAATTCTGTCCTCTGAAAACTTATTCATGCACCCTTCCTTTAACTTCCCGTTTTTTCTCTGCATTCAATCATATTCATAGAGACTCTGAATTGCTTTCTCCTTTGAAATCTGGGTCCAAGAGCTCGGGATGTCTGGTGCCTCCATGCAGTAATAATCCATCAGACTAGACTTGTAGGTGGTCATGAACCACATCCAGTAGCGGGAGGAGTCCATGTCTCCACTGGGAGCGATGTCCCACTCTGGGAAGTAGGTTTTGTATGCTCTGTATGGATGGAAAATGTATGTTGAGTCGCCTGCATTCCATTCAGATTCCTCTGGTTTGGGCTTTTCGCACTTTGGGTCACATTGGCAGCCGAATGCGTTGTTTGCATGCAGGTTATAACTGCAGTTAGTCACCACAAGTTTCCTTGTCTTCACCCACCAACCGCCTCTTACTCCTCTAGGCTTATGCTGAAGGCACTGGTGGCTATCATCCTCTGTCAGATGCTTTGCATCGGATCTCTGACATGGCTCTTTGCAGAATGGGCACCGTGCACCACAACCCCATAGTTTTTCCAATGCCAAAACATATGGCGATTTACCAGTCCATTTGACCGAATCGGCAGTTTCCGGTTGAAAGCGGGCCAGGACCCTGCTTTCCATGTCTGGGAGCCGTTCATAGAGTAACCTCTGGAGGTTGTCGAAGTCAGTCACATTATGTTCCTGGAGGCTTTTCTCATCTGCCTTGGAGAGAGCTAGTTCCATATCCTTGAAGAACATGGCAAGCCAGTTCTGAACTGTTTGCTGGCCTGGTTGGAGCATTTGATGACTTGCCTTCCTCACATTACTTTCAATCCTTTTGAGCATGGACCTGACAATTCTCTCTGCATGTTTCTGGTAGTTTGATTTCTGCTTTCTCTTTGCAGTTCCAAAAACAAACTGGTCAAAGAATTTGGTCAACCACTTCTGGGCAAAAGACTCTGGATCTTCAACGTATGCAACAGTACCTTCAAAGTCATCTTTTCTGGCCAAATCCTCCAAAATGTTCTTGATTAGTTTGTGCTTGGTTCCAAAGTGAAGGACGATGTCATTCACTATCTTGATTGGAAGCTGTTGCATCACAGCCTTGCACATGTTCTGTTCTACTTTGTCAGTCAGCATGTCAGCAAAGATGACTTCTTCGGAACTCTGTTTTACTTTGTTCATGAACAGATGCAATGTAGTGGCTTTGTATGCTTCCTGTTTGGCAGCAACACTATTTTTCGCCTCATATTCTTGTTGCATCTCATGGAACAAAGGGATGGCAAACCGGCACACTTGGACAGCAAGTTTTACAACAAGACTGTCCAGAATCACAAATTTGCTGACTTTCTCATTTACACGGTGCTGTTCGACAGAGTCTGTGACAATCTTCAGTGTCTGCTTTGGATGCAGACTTTGGAATTTCTGCTCCCTTCTTGACAGGTCGTTTAAGAAAATGTCCACCTTTCTCAGAATCGAGTTGAGTTCACGTGTCACAAAATTCTTTGTCTTCTGCATCGTCTCTTCATCTTCTGACCTTTTCAACCTTTTGAATGGATTGAAACTAAAAAAACCTGTCTTGCAGTTTGCTCCTTTTAAATCTACATATTCCTTGGTAACATCCTGAGAGGAAATGCTACCCTCCAGAGAAGGGAGCTGCAAGGGTAAGGACAGGGGGTTCCTTTCCATTTCTCTATCCAGAGCAGGTTTGAGGTTAGGAAAAGTCTCCCAGAGAATGTTCTCGACTTGGGCATCAATGTCCAGCTCAGTGAGTGTCTCCTGACAAGCGAGCTGCTCCATACAAGTAGTCCACATCTCTGTGAACTTTTTCTGAATTATTTCATCATCTTGTATCTTCCCTTTCAGCTCATCAGCAAAGGCGATGGCCTTTCTGAACACCTCCTGCTGATTCTCATGTTTCTCCTCCTGCCTCAGCTCAATTTTCTTCACCTCAATTATTTCGGTGATCTCTTTCTTTAATTCAGAAATCAACTCTTCTGCAGTATGCCTCAGTGACATCATTTTGCCAGTCTTCCACTGTATGATGACCTCTTTGTAGTCGTCTTTTCTGAAAAAAGATTCCAGTTCTGATTCCACGTTCTTCTGTGTAGTCTGAACTACCTTGGGGAGCTTCTTCAAGAGAAGCTTCTTCTCATCTTCAAGTTCTTGTTCAGTGTGGCAGCGTTCTGCTGCAGGCCGGACATCCTTGTTCAACCACTCAAGCAGGTTAAACTCTAAGGACCATTTAAGCTCAGCATACCTGCTCTCCATTCTGTTATATGCTTTGGCAGCAAGACTGTTCCTGAAGCTGAACACAAAATCATCAGCCAACACTCCATTCCACATGTCCATTATCGAGAGACCCATGTCTGAAAGACTGAGGAAAAACTCCCGATTCTTTGCAACCTGGTTGAAAATGAAAGATTTGACTTCTTGGACTTTTGTGTGGTAGCCTGGATTGGCTGGTGCCATTGGAGGATCCCCATTCCAGAGGTCAGAGAAATACCACACGTGGTGTTCACTGTCAAACTCAATCACTTCATTGAAAGCCTGAACAGGTGGAAGGTGCTCTAGTGAAGCTGCTTCTTGGGTCATTTCATCGAGGTTTTCTCTCAGCTTTTGACACCCATACATCATCTTCTCCTTAGCATTCACAGCTGGAACATTTTGGTGGATGAAAATGCAGGTTCGGTGCTTTTGGATGTTTTTGTTCACAGTCACCATGCGGAGAAATGCATGGACAACAATCTGTAGGACATCTCTGATTTCAGAGACATTTTCCCCTTTGATGTTCATGAGGGTCACATCACCTAGGCCAGTGACAAAGGTGGCCAGCTCATTGTCATGGTCATGTTTGGAATCTTTCAGTTCTGGAGCACGGAGTCCTTCTGTATCGAGAATCACTACATAGTCAAATGGTAAGTTGTTACCTTCTGAAACATTCACAAGTTGCATGTACACTCCCCTTGTACACCGGCCAGCACTGACAGGGAACTCTACTCCAAACATTGTGTTCAACAATGTTGATTTACCTGAGCTCTGAATCCCAAGGACTGACAGGGTAAACACCTTTTTGTTGCCCACAAGTTTCTCCAGGCTTTTGATGATGGCTGTCACCCACGTTAGAGGCACACAAGATGCATCTCCATCCATCAGCTCAAAGGAATGTCCTTTCAGCAAGAGCTTGGCAACTATTTCAGGGAGCTTCTCTAGAGACTCTTTGGTCTCTGCTTTCAAGGTCATGTTGCTCTCCATGGCTGCTTCATACACTTGTCCTATCTCCCGAAACAAGTGTTCGAGGCCTAGAGATGCCCCTGCCAGCTTGCGCTCTGCAGTCTCCAAATGCTTCCTCATTCTCTCCAGTTTAGCACGGGTTTTGCCTTGTTTGTTCTTCGCCTTTTCATACGTCATCCATTCACAATGGTAGTCTTTTCTCAACGCACTCAAAGTTTTCCTTGAGGTGTTATCAAAATCAAACTTCAGCCACTGTAGGAAAAACTCAATGCTTGGACTATCAGTCAGTTCTGTCAGACTGGATATGAAGGTCTTGATGAGCGGACTTAGATCACTGCAGATTTCCAGTTGCTCCCGTCTTAGTCTTGTCATGGCTTCCTGGATCTTGGCCCTCTCATGAATGGACGTGCTCTCCTGAGTGCCATGGGAGCGATTCTGTGCCTTTAACAGTCCACTCCACTCCTGCCAGTGTTCCCCTTGCAAAGGTAACATTTGTCTTTTGACTAAGCAAGGAGATTTGCCAAGGAAGGTGGCGAGAACATTTTCTGCAAAATCCTTCCCTCTGTTGCAGTGTGGGTCGTTTTCATCAATGCACACAGACTGTTTCAGTGCATGAGTTATGTCCATGATGGTTTTCTTTTGTTCCTCCTCCATGCAGTTTACTATCACTTCCCTCATCTCGGACTTCAGCTCAATGGCATTCTTCTCTTTCTTGTTTCTGAAGGCAAAGACATTTTTTGCCTTGGTCATGTTTTCCTTCCCAATCTTACTGACGTAGGTCATCCAGGTCTTTTTGAAATTCTCTGGTTTCAGAGCCACCACATCTTTGTCTAGTACAAGCAGAACAACCTTGGATGAGCTTCTATACAGTTCCCTCATTGTCTCGACTACACTGGTGTCGGACAGATCTGAGTCATCAATGCAAGCGACTACAACGTTTGATGCTTTGCTGATCATCTCAACTTGCTTTTCATGTTTTGTGGCATCGCCACGAAGGTTCAGAAACATTGTGACATCGAATGTATCCCCCTTTCCACTTGGGAAGAAAAAGGAAGCCTCAACAAGTCCATCTGCCACGGACTTCTGTGTGTTTCCATTGACACAGTCTATGTTGAAGAAAGTGTTGTGGGCTTGGTCACTCAAAATGCTATTGATGAACTTGGATTTGGAGAACTTGGGTCGACCAAGCCTGACAAAAGAAACCACATTTAAGGGTTGGGATACTAGGGAACTTTCAACTGCTTCGTTCTCCTCGTTTCTGCATTCAAATGCAATACTTCTCATGGTCCAAAGAGGAAAACAAAGGTTGTCATCAGACGGCTGTGGGAATAAGAATGGTATACTTAGACGACACAGAAACATTTTCTGAACCAGTGTTTGTCTCAACATCATGTCACAACACAGAAAAATGACGTGGAATAAGTCCATTGGGTTTACAGTGTCACTTTGCGAGTCACACCCACAAAATAGATCTTCAAAGTCAAAATCCTCAGGATTATGCATGGCAACATCCTCCATCTCACTTGTATCAGTGGTAACTTGTGCTTCAGTGTCCCGTGCTCTGTGATCCAACATGATCAGTTTCTCTAGCACAATCCACGGTACATCAGCCCTGGAATTTCCATGCTGCTTTCCAATGGACATTACATCCGCAAGCTTAATCTTTGCTGGGTAATAATCTTCGAGTTGGAATGCCTTCAACAGCTTTAATATTTCACTGTTTTTGTCTAAGTCATTCTCTTCCTTAACTGTGGCTTTGAAGGATTCTTCTGGCTGCTTTGGCCTCGTCAGATCTGCAAGGTCAGGAATGTCTATTTCTTTCTCTTTAAGGACAGTGAAGTCACCTTGTTGCAAGTGGCTCAGAAGAACAGCTAGCTCATCCCATTTGATTGGGGAACATGTGGTACATTTATCAAGCACGAGGTTTACACTAGTGTCAAGATGCTTCCGAAACCCTTGAATCCCTTCTATAAATTCCTCCTCTCGATTTGTCATGTTTTCACTTGAGACCCCTATATCCAGGAAGAACTGAATAAGGTAGGCATCCAGTTGGGCTACACCCATCTGTTGGTATTCTAGGTACCCCTCCCAGTGCTTCATGTACTGAGATATGAGGGGAGAGACTGCATCCTTGGGCCCATCTGGGTTGAAGCTTCCCTCAAAAGCCTGATATAAGTGGTTCAAAATGACAGTCAGGAAAAGGCCTTCACTGTGCTTTTGATCCTTGTCAAGTTTCAGTTTGAGATGTTGTACCCAAACAATCAACAAACATATGGCTTGAGCATTCAGATTAGCCATAGAACCATCTCTTTTGTCATAGGACAGCTTTCTAAAATCTGGGAGCACTGTGTTGAATTTCACGAATAGAGTAGATACATCGTCGATGTCAGAGGACCTTAGCAGTGCTGGAAGCGGATTCTCTCCTTTCATTTTCTCAAGCCATTCAAGAATGGGCTGTCTTTTTGGAAAAACAGCTTCACCTGTAAGCTCAACCAAGTGGTGCATGTAGCAGTGGACGAAATAGAGGTCTTTTGTGTCATATTTGCACTTAGTGATGTTATTTAAGAATTCAGGTAAACGGTTTTCGTCATTCAGTAAGTCAACCCAAAGTTTGTTCCCCCCTGTTGTTGGACACATTAAGGTTACCTCCTTGAACAAATTCTGCAGATAGTGAGGAGCATTTTCAGAAAAGTGCTCATCCTCCATCCACTCATTTATCTGACTTAGTATGATGTTCATTTTGCTACGTTTCCTCAACCTTCAAATTTGATGCCTTGATGGATATCTATTGCGCGTGGTTTATGCTGCTGATGGTCTTGTCTTTGGCCAATGTTTGGTTTCTTTCCTGAAAAAGAAATTGCTACAGTTTCAGTTTAAAGGACACAACTGTTTGGAAATGCTTTTACATGATTACATTAAGAGTGGACTGCGACAATGGAAAGCTCATTTACTGAAATTGTGATATCTTCGTAGCTATTGGTGATATTTAATATACATGTAATAAACAACATATGAGCTCTTTATTTTTCTTTACCTTGTTGTACATGAGAATAGGGATAGATTTGGATTTGGGAAACTATGAATTAAAATAGTTTTTTTCCATTTTGTTATTTTCTTTATAACTAATATCTCTGACAGCTTTGATTTTCACAGCTTTTAAATTTGGAAGTATTATAAACAAGAAGGTGGTCCCCTGAGAGCATATATATATCATATAAATTATATGCTCCCCTTGCAGCCCCCGGGTTTTAATTTTGTATCCAGTATTTTGGTGGTAGGTAGGGAAAAATGACACTATAGTGACAATTTCTCTTGTCCAGTCATTAAATAGTAACCTGACCTCATGATTATCAGGCCTTGGAGACTATTCAAAAGCCGGGAAAAGAGCAGTTTATACACCATAAACCACCTTATTTTAGAGTCATACATGGAATAATGGCCTAGAGTGACCCCTCTGTTCTTATCAGATTACATCTCCTTAGTCAGGGCAGCACGTGTGAAAGTGATTAACTCCAGAGTGGGGGTCCCTTTGCCTCAGGCTTAGGGATATACACACAGGACTTTACTCAGACTGCTAATTGAAATCTGGTCCCGGACTTTAATACTTCATATTTCTTTTCAGTATGCCAAACGGGAAAGGTTGAGATGTTTTCACATATGTTGATGGTATTTTTGAGGCTGTAGGTGGTTAAACTTCACCTCCGAAATGGGTGACAAAATTACCTTTTTTCCTATGTTAGATACAGGGTGAAATATGGTGGTGGTGATGTCATCACTCATGGAAGTCTCAATGCCCAGGACTTGCGTCCCGGCGGGGTCCGCAAGTAATAACATTTAACTGAAGGGAATGATATCTCAGATTTGTCGTTTGTACCCTAGTTTTGATTTCATGACAAAAAAGAAACGGGCATTTCTTTGTCAACTGATAGGTATCAACTTCGGAAATCATAAATCATAGACAATAACATTAATTTGGAGGGAATCACATCTCAGATTTGCCATTTAGGCCTTAGTTTTGAGTTCATGACAGAAAACGGGCAACTCTGTAAATTTTGTTTTACAACTTCATATCCTGGATTTCATACTGAACTATTGTTAATGTTTGATTTAAGACTGCGTAAGATTTGTGTATATCCAAGTCTTCATGAGTTGCTTTCCAGAATGCCTGAGTAATTCAGACCGCGTTTAAAGTTTGTCCATTCACTTCCCAATAGTTCAAAAGAAATGAACGATGAGGGAGCTTCTTAATATGAAAGGGTTTTTATTCAGTACACATCTCATCCCGAGTCAAAGCCACCATGTATAAGTCTTCATCAGTCCACCTCCCATCTCCTATCAGCAATCAACCACATTTAGAACACGAGTTGCTCCAACACCTTCTAGACCATTCTAGTATTCAGCTCTAACACAATCCTATGTCCGAGGTAGTGGATATTGGTAAACTCCAGTCTGTTACACGGAGCCGATGTACTTACTCCAGGTATAACTCCTTGGCTAAACATGTTTAGCTGATGTTCTTACTAAACTAAGTGACTACTAACTTCTAACCAACTAACTCACTAACTGCTCGCTCCCTACCTTGCAGCGCCTTTTATACTGGTTAACAGGTGGCGCTAGGAGCGTAAGGTATTTCTCCTAGAAGTAGACTAGAAGTAGACTTGCTAAGCCTGATCCTTGTTGGATTATATATCATGCCAATATATTAAAAGTACTAAGCCATTAGTACATTCGACGGCGGTCAGGTGTTTGAGTTTAAGGAGGTGGACGACATAGCTCAAACCAAATGAATATAATGAACTCCCAATTTTGATGATTGGATATATTTGTTAAACCATGGTGGGGTGGCCTTGACTTTCGTGGTACATTCAGCACAGTGTCGATAAATTCAGAAGTTCTTTCAAGAACTGTAAACAAAGTTACATTCATATGTCCAGTTTTACTTAATTCACAAGTACATTTCCAGTAGTCCATGCTAAGACTCGAGATCACGTTGAAAAGGTTCATAAACATGAAATTTTCAGGAAGCGTTCCTAGTATTGTTAGTCCATATTATGGCTTAAGAATAGCGGAACAGGTTCATAAGGTATCTGGGTAAGTTTTAGTGAATCATGATCATTGTATGACAAGTAAATGATGACATAATCATGTTAATAAACAGGCGTACTCAGTTTCAGAGGATGAAGATCTATGACACTTGTGCTTAAAGTGATAGAGTTGGGTTTTTCCTTAGTACATACATGTACAGATTCTGACATTTGTAATTTGTAACACAAGTCGACAGAACTCAACATATATACAGTGTAGGGTTGTCTTAAACTTCTAAGAGTAACAAGTGTACATCAAATCCAATTTCAGAACAAATTAACACAACATAAGTCAATACAGAGAATTCGGACATTTTGAACGAACGACTTTCATGATACAATGCGTGTCAAATTTCAACCAAACTTCAATCATAACAACATTATTTACAATAAATACAAGGTCTCTGTATCAGGTTTAGTAATATCGAGCAGTTGGAACCAGAAAATACCACCATTCCTGTCACGCGTCCGCCAGCTATACTTAGTACACGTGTACTTAGCGGGACGCTTGACTGGAGTTCCCCCCCAAGGTTTGACCTCGATTTGGATCCTTCAGGCGCGAAGCGCCCGGATGGCAAATTTCTGTTTCGAACAAATTTGCAAGTTTGATGGTTCGACCTGATATTTTGGGCCGATATGAATTAATTCTGGCGCTTGATTACGTTGGTTGGGGACCTAAACTTTAGTTTAGCACAGATTTTATAAGAAATTATACGATGTTTTGATCATGCTAGCCGATTTCAGAATTTGGATCTTTTGGATCAAAAAGGGGTTTTCCAAATTAGCCTCGTTTTGACGTCATTTTAATCAGTGTCGCTCATTCTTTTTGGACGGAGAGGACGTATTTGTTTTCGCTCTCTTTCAACAATGGCCCGCGTCGCAGTTTTCTGTAGTCAAAGGGAGAGCGGGATCGAGGGGTACAACGACCTGATCGTCGGGGATACAGCCCACAGTTTGACCGTGGTGGAGTGTGGAGACGCCGGGACTGCCGATTTAGCCGGGGCGGCTTTCGCGCACCATTGCGTGTGGCCCGACGACCTGTTAGTGATCGTGGTCAACCTTCTGGACATTTTACGATGGGACGCGGAGCTGGAGTTATACATTCCCCTCTTCTCTTCCACTACGGCCGCGGTGACCTTTTACGGGGAAACGCTCAACAGGGCTTTTCTTAACCTACGCAGTCACCCAGTCCCCGCCACCGTGATGTTCACCACTGTGACGGGCATCAACACGGAGTCTTGGGAGTTGACGTGCGAGGACGCGTCATTTCAACGATGGATGAACCACCTGGTGCCCCGGGTCAACCGGGAGGTTCGCCATGCGAACCGCTGGTTTGGCGTTCCAACAGCCGACCTGGGTCACCGCCTCCACATCACGCGTCAGACTGCCGACGGGGCCTTCACCGTCCACGACTACCGAGAGTTCGTGGACGGTTTCATGCCGACCCATCGACAGCTTCGACGGTGGGCTCGCGCCCTGGGCCGGCTCCTTCGCCAGCTCCCAATAGCTCCCCGCTAGTCCAACCCCTTCCCCCCTGTACATACTGATCGCCTGCGGTGATTAGTGGGCCTTAATTCCCGGCTAGTGATTGAGCCATAAACATTATTTGACAATCAACAAGAGTTCATCGGATCCAATTCCCGGCCAGTGATCGGACCACCAAGGACTAGATGTTTTTCTTTGTGGCTGTTTGCCGGACTGTTCGGGGCGGCTCGTCGGATCTGTTTGGGTGTTCTTTGCCGTGGCCGGGCGTCGTCCCCCTCGTCTCCTCGCCTGCCACCGGG
Source organism: Lepidonotus clava (assembly GCA_936440205.1). NCBI lineage: Eukaryota > Metazoa > Annelida > Polychaeta > Phyllodocida > Polynoidae > Lepidonotus > Lepidonotus clava. The sequence continues at coordinate 35,221,256 of OW387140.1, forward strand.
TGCCTTCCCCTCGTCGAGTTGGTCCAAGCCCCGACCGCTCCGAGACCGGGTAAGTTCAATCTTCCTTCTCCCACCGTTTCTTGCATGTTAGGCAGGCTACTAACCCGTAGATTTTAAGGAGATGGTTGGCCAAATTCTTCTTGGTGGTTCTCGGCTCGCCTTCACGTGGTTGTATTCCGGAAGCTGATGTCACTCCCGGAACCAGAAACTGTGTTTCGCTGGTGATTTTGGTAACGGGTAGCGTGGGCGGCCACCTAGTGTTTACTTTTGGTTCCAAGATGGTGGACGCGGGCCGAGAACTAGGATCTTACGTACTAAACTTATTATCTTTTCCAGGTCCTGTGGTATGTTAGGGCGATGTAAATGAAATGAGGTGACACGGCTGGACACTGAATAACGTTCGGCTTACTATTTTAGTGGGAGGGATTGCTTAGGCGAACATGATCAAACATTTTACTTCGCGCGTAGTTGGGCGATAATAGGAGGTTTTCCTAACTAGTGGTTTGTTGACATTACCGATTCAAGCAGGCTCTCAGTGTGTGTGGGTAGTTTGCGCCGTGTTGGCTTTAAATGTTATTGTATTACGATTAATTGTTAATTTGATGGCACTGCCCCAATAGATTCATAGAGATGACCGGACATTTTGGTCTATATTCATACAGTGTTATCTTTGTCATAACAGAATTCTTAGTTTAGTCGTTATTCGTGCAGGACATTAGTGTAAATGTCTACATTGGAAACAATTCACATGGGGTGCCCTAGGTAACAAGCGCTTCCTAGGGTGTTTTACCCTGGTAAGTTTAGGTGACAGTAGGTGACCAAGTATTTTGGTCCAGACTTCCCAGCATTAGATTGGCTGTGGCAGAATTCTTTGATGAGTAGTTCCCCCTTACAGGTTACAGGAAATATTGACGTGTCGGCCACGTGAGGCGACACCATAGGTGGAGCCGTCCAACGAGTTGTTGGCGACTCCTGGTAAGTTTGAGATGTAGTGGCGAAGGCCACAGATACCCATCCCATGTTTTAGTCTAACAGCAAGACTTCGTCAGTGTCATTGTGTTAGAATAAGTGTTAGAGTGAGTATTATTGTCCAGAGTCGTCTCGAAGAGGAAAAAATACTACTGTGAGGAGACCGAGATGAAGTCTCTAAAACACTGAATGAATTCCCAGATGAATATTCTGTATGTGCCCTTGTGAAAGAAGGAATGGTATCCTTATTAAGAGCTAGAAAGGCACCAACACCACAAAGATTATCAAGCGTCCCAAGCAGAGGTACACGTGTGAGCACTGTGGGAGTTCGTACGTTCATAGATTAGGCCTTAGTAGGCGCCGTTCCATTGAACGCAGAAGCCACGCTTATCAGTGCCCGAGATTGCCAAACATCTCAGACAGTGATATCCCTGCGATGAATGTGTGGAAGCCTATGCCCACAGGTCGGGACTGAGCCGTTACAAGAACATTCATCTGCAAAGGCTTCATGAATGCCCGAGATGTGATGCAAAACTGTCCCGCTCAGATTCCCTAACCGACCTCATGGGGAGATGAGAATAATGATAGGAATTGGATCCCTGGTGGTTTCCCTTAGGTGGTCTTCATTTTTTTTTTTACAAGAGTCAATACTCTTGATAACACTCTTTCTGTACAGCGGTTAGAATAATTACCCAATACACTTCAAGGATTTGTACGTAAACAAGTTAACACCCCCTTCAAGGGTGACAACTGTTCTAACATATTTGACTCCATTTTGTGAAGCCTCCGCTTTAAACCCACAGTTTGTTCTTATTGAATGATTATGCCACGACAGAATTCCTTCTCTTTCTGCTAGTTACAGGTGGTAGCTCGGCGTTCACCCCCTACATTCAGCCTGGGGTTTGAAGACCGAGTTCCACTTTATATTGGGTAGTGGCGCCCTTCTGATAATGCCAACGGGTGCGCCACTAACTCCAAACGGTTCACTGAATAGATATTATACCTATGTTAACAGTAACATCTCACTGTCTACCCTATGCTCTACATCACATGGGAAAAACCAACATGACAAGCGGTGGGGGTAGCGTTTTCATTCCGTGAGGTATAAATGTCATTAAAGGACATTAAGTATTAACTGTACAAAGGAAGTTGAGATTATTCGTTCCTCGTTAGTTATCACTAGAGGATCGGGTCTCAGACTCAGGTTCATTTCTGATCTGATTCCCGGTCCTCATTAGTTACACGTGGTTTGTCGGTACTCTCCCATTCCTAGGACCAGAATGGGTAGCACCGAGTTTCCATTGTTATAATTGGGAGCAGACTGCATATATATATATTTTTTTTTTAATATGCAGCCTACACCCCCTTTAAATTATAGAGATGTGTAAATGCATCTCCTTAGATCACTTACTTCCAGACAGCACCTAGTAAGTCGGGCCTTTACCGAAGTACAGTACAAGGTTAAACCCGTTTTCTTGTTCAGGTCTATGCCCGTTTCTCTTGTGGAGAGTCAAGACTACTCCTGAAAAGACTCCGCCCCCAGCTTATCCTAACTATGCGCATGCCGGGCAGGGATAGGTAGTGCTAAAGACAGAGTTAGAATTTTTTTATCTCCTTTCTAATAGATCGGGTAAACTTATTAGCTCTGGGTGTCAACCAAGTTTATTGTAGCTTGTTCATCAGGGAATCAGTAGTCCATGTCCCCCCTCTTCAGCTCAACTGTTGAGCGGAGACCTGGATACTTTTAGCGCCACGACGGCGGTCAAGACTAATTTTCATTCATTTATTTTATTTTATTTTCCTCGACGGCGGTCAGCTCTGAAGCCGCTCATTTTCTTTATTAATTTTAATTATTTCTAATTTTTACCCGGGTCGAAACTTGACTTCTTGCCGTTTTGTCTCTGTTCCGATTAAAACTGGCCTAAAAGTGGTCTAAATAACTTAGTCTTGAATTATGGGCAGTTGCTCATTATTTTCTTTCTTCTTGATACTAGTTGTCGTTGGATCCTGACTTTTTTTTTTTTTTTATATTAAAGTCAGGATCCTTTGACCTAAGACGTACGGTGATCCAGTGGTCATTTACACATAACCAAGACGACGGGGCTATTAATAAGGACAGCACCTCGCTCCACCGCCTTGTGAGTTTTCGCTACAGCTTCTCCCCCCCCAGGGATGGCTTGTCCCGTCTGAGGGAGTCGCGATATAGTGAGAGAGAGCCGAGCACCCTGTGAATGTCACCAATTCGCCGTTGTCCCGTAACTACATTTCCTTGTGACCTCCGTTATAGCTCCCAAATATAGCACGCCTTGTCAGGATTTGCACATATCCCTGCCGCTGCAGCGTGTCTATGCCAGGAGCAAACGAGCCACGTATAAGGTACTCTCGTGTGCTGTCACAGAGCGTCTCCCCTGAGAATGTTACTAATTATACTGCTTTCTTATTATATTTTGCCCAAAATTCCCTGAGGAAGAGCTCTTAGTTACACAAATATTGGTTTGCTTTATATATTAGTTTTTAGGTAAATTTCTTTCTACTCGTCGATTTTTTTGTGATGAAGGGACCGCTTGTCAGGAGCCAATCCACCCGGGGCATAGTGACTGCCATGGTCGGGCGTCCACCCCAGTGCCCTTCGCAGCGTCAGTGACGCGTAACCCCAACGTCCTGCCTCCTGTCAGGCACCACTGACACCAGGCCTGTGGGTAGGCTCCTGCCGCTTGTGCAACCCCCTCATCTTTGAGAAGAGTATATATGTAAGCATGCTAAAGAATAGACAGTGGCGTTCCCCAAGTGGCTCCTGTACTGCAGCCCGATCCTAGCGGTAACAACAGCACAGGGGTCAGGTGTAGATGGTACTTGCTTGGGGAAGTTCACTTCGCTCGTTGGGAGCATTGGTCCCGTTGAGCGCTCTTAGGTTTTATACAGAATTTTGAGTTTTTCTTTTAAAATGCTAAAATTTTGCGACACTAGGATCGGTTCCAAATGGTTCCCTACTTTAAAAGCGTTGCCAAATCGTTAACAATGAGAGTGTTGAGCTAGGCTACCGGGCATGGGACACTCGACTCGAGAGAAATTTAGATAACCCATGGGTCCATAGAGAGACGGTTGGACCAGCCTACCCGACCCAAGTTTCCCTGACTGGTGAATCCTTATTGATCAGGCTAGTCAACAGAACCCTACCTACCCAAACAGGTATTGCCCAGCGAACTTCCTGTAACATTTTAGTTTTAGTATTCGTACCTCTGTGTTATTAATTCACCAATTTTACCTGTACAGTACTAGGTCAGGTTTTAACACTCGTTACATTGTCATATGATAACTTCATAAACCGTTCCTGGATTTATTTCGGATGTCCCTGGCCTTATTGTCTTTCGTGCAGATCCTGTTCCGGTCGCTGTTGAGGTGGGCGTGGTCGATCTAGGAGGAGCGTTAGGCATTGTTCCTTGTCCCAACACCGGTTGAGGCCAGTCCGCTCCGACATCGGACCACCCTGCGTCGATGAGGCGAGGTACTCCCATGGGTACAGGAGTGGCTAGCCCCGAGGAATATCTCAGTAGTCTGGCCCTGGTATTGTATTTTAAGTTACTCATCATCAGACGGGCTAGTTTTTTAGATACCCTCAGGGTGTCGGGTAGTGGCACCTTAGATGGGTGTTGTCCAGGTCTAGTCGCTGCTCCCATCAGCTGCGCCCCCCAAGTAACTGTCAGGGTGTATTTCAGACACAGCTGGGTCACCAGTAGATCCCTAATGAGCACATAGCCCTCCGTATAAGTGTGGTCTGAGGGCATAGCCAGTTCGCCTAGGAAGATTGTTTCTATCATATGTGGATTGGCAAACTGTACGTACAACCCATCCACAGTCTTTCTTCTAATATTTCTCCACTTTCGCCACACGAGGACCACTATAGTGATGACTAGTACTGCCAATAATATAGCCAGCACTGCCACTGCAGTGGGGTTGGCGGTCGCGTCTGGACACCCAGTTAGTGCCTTTTCATGGTGCAACAGTTTCTCCGGGTCCGCCGCCTCCAAGGCCATGGCTCGAGGTAAGGTCATGGTGAGTCCGGCTAGGGCAGCCTTACCTTGATGGTTCCGCCAGCATTTCCAGAGGACACATCCAATAATTGTCACAGCCACCACTATGCAGAAGATGGTGAGGAGACCAAACCCACCTCCGAAGTTACCTATAGAGAACCACGGGGCGTGTTTCTCTACCTCGTAACGGTCAGTCGCTTTCTTGATACCCTTGGCCAAGTCTTTTCGGTGTTTTTGTATTCGTTTGGCCAAGGAGGCTACAGGTATTTTGGCCTTCAGGCTTTCCTCGATCTCCAGCAGGTCTTTCCTAATTGTTTCAGGGATAGGGTCTGATTCCAACATAGTGGGTTCGTTTTTGGACGTTGTGAAATTCATGTCCCACCCCTTCACACGACTTGCTGCTTCCAACAGGTCATTATGTGGGTACACAACCGTGGTGATCCTGGTGTGCCGGTCACAATTTCGCAAGCTATACGGTATCCACGCTCCTTGTGTTTGGAATGCACAGTCGCATTCCACCTGAACCCTTGCGTAATTTTCTATGTTCACTCCGACCGCAGGCTGGTTTCTGCAAATCATTTGGCCTCGGGTGTCGGCGCTGACCACTAGCATATCTCCGTCGTCTAGGTACACTGCCATCTCTCCGAAGTCTGCTTCCAGTAGATAGTCCAGCTCACATTTTTCTTGGATCGCTAGGTCGTCGCGCCTCAGTAGCGCAGCAGTGCAGGTGTTGTCTGTAATCTTTTTCATATAGGGTAGGTCCTTACAGAGCGTGATGGTCTGTCCATAACAACCTGACCAACTGCCACTAGCCAATGGTACGTAATACTGGCGGGACATGGACATGGCGACACTTTTGGGTAGATTAACAATTTGGAGAGCGTCCTTCTTAAGTCGCCCCCTAACCGTCACTGGCACAGGAAAAGTTAGTACTTCGTAGACCCGGAACAAATGTTCATCAGCCACCACAGGCACCCTTACATACACTATTAGTTCCTGAGTGGTTTCATTGAATTTGAACGAAGGTTGACTGTTCTCGTAATAGAAGGAAGGATCTGTGAACGCGACATGGAACCTGGGGTGGATCCCCTTCAGGTATCTGTTCACTTCCTGGACCGCTCCGACCATATATTGGCGGGGTACCAAGTCCATAGTCAGCTGGCCCCGCGTCAGGCGCTGTACACCTTTCCTGAACACGCGAGTTTGTTCTACCATTAATTGAAGATACACCATCTCTCCTAACTTGTCTTCCAGAGCGACCGGTATCATATTCAGGTACAGTTCCATCCAATCCACCTTATGTTGCACGAGTTTCATCCTCCGGCGAGTCGTGTTGTGTGCCTTATTTAGTGATCTTAGATTATCCAGTAGGCCTATCACGACATGGTTAATCTTTTCGACAGCCTCGTCATGTTTTTCATTCATCAGAGCCAAGTCTTCGATCATTTGGTTCGAAGATTCTTGCAATACTCTAATCAATTCTCTGTTATATTTGACATCAGCTGCCAGCCCTTGATTCCAAGAGGTTGGAAGAGGAAAGGTCGGCCATCCTGGATCGTCCAGCATTGTGGGCAACTTCTTCATTCTTTTGACCCTTCCACCTGATTTTAGCTCCGACTCTTGATTTTGAGGGTCTTGTTGAGTGTTCTTTATTAGGGAACTTAAGGTTTCATTAAGAACTTCTCGGTACCGACCCTTAAGCGCTTGCGACGTCTGATCCATCCAATTGACCAGCGACCTGATATGGTAGCAGGCCCGATCGAGGGCGTCTCCTCCCTGTAGATATCGGTGACAGACCTGGCCAAAGGTAGCTTTGTTGAAGGAGCGCCTCCTTGGAATAGTGATTAGGAAGCCTTGTCGGACGTGTGTTATATCCGCGGTGGACATTAACTTCCCTGGTTTTAACACTACTCCATATTGTTCTAAAGCTATCACTTCAGCGTTAGGGGCTAGCCCCTCAGGTGGGCTGGAGTCGTTATGCACTCCCCTAATGCCCCCTATTATAGCTAATACGAACAGCACTAGCCACTTCATTGTCTTTGTTTTGGCCTTAGCGATAGTTTGAGAAAGTTAATTTTGCAGTTCATCTAAAACATGTTCACAGCAAAGTTACCTTATTTTCCTGCGCACTACTATCATCCATGCGCCGAAAAATGCTCTCCTCCCGGGTCCTCTGGTCTGTTTAGTTTGGGGCATGCTCGTAGAGGTTTTGCCCGTTGTCATTTACCACTCGCCTGATGATCCCGCTCTCGTCCTTGGTGACCGTGATTCTCAAGCCTCTCATACGTTCGCAGGACGAGGGGCGCATTGCTCTGAGGGGTCTTGGCCTAGTAGGTTCCAGTCCGAAACGGCCCCCGTTGGATCGTACGACGGTTGGCTCGAGGGGTATGGGTTCGGTACCTGTGGTTGGTTTGTCGCTGGGAGTGGGCTCGGCCACAGTGGGCCCCCCGGCTGGCTGGTTGACGTCCACTGCTGCTGGTTCCATAGCAGTGGTGAGGGATTGGCGTTGCAGCTCGTTGTCAAGCTGCTTAAGTCTAAACAAGCGGGGTCCGCAGGCTGTAAGTGGTGGAGGAGGGGAGCTCCCGCTGGCCCGTTCCCCACCGGTGGGGTTGGCGCGTGTTGACCGGGTGCTACCTCCACTTTTAGTCCTGGAGCGGCGACGGTTAGCTGTTCCCCTCCCGATCGCCTTTCCAGAGTGGGCAGAGGTCGGCCGCCTCGTGTTGTTTGTAGGCTGGTACTTTCCTTGACGCATTTAGAGTTTTGTGTGGTCCTTTGAATGAAAGGAGCTATCTGAGTTTTAATCTCAGCTAACTGTTTGTTTGATTTTGGCACATCCAGTCCTACTGTTCTCCTAATTTCGTCAACAGTCTCGAATAGTTGGAACAGTGGTTGCGTAAGGTCCCAGAACCAGCCGGCCTGTATCTGCACTGGTTGGTTGACCGCTTCCTCCTTCTGAACCGGCTTGGCCAACGCCGTTAGCCTTGGCTCGGGCTCCGAGTCACTCACCTCAGATAAATTGTAGAAGTCTTTATCTGCTGTCTTCTTTTTGGCTGGAGCCGATTTAGCGGACCTCTTGGCTCCGCCTGTGGTCGTTCTGGTGGGCCGCCGGGCTGGTGTCCTTGGCTTCTTCCGGGCAATCCCGGCGTCGGTTGAGTCCGGACGGACACCGCCCCGGCCCGGCCAACTCCACCGCCTAAGGGTCTGAGCCGGTTGTTTCTTAGCACTCTCCTTCTCGACTGCCTTTTCTTTCATTTGGTAAAATCCTAAAAGAATGGCCCAACGAACCTTCCCTTGGTAGGCAGCGCCCTCTGGTGGGGCCGGCTAATCCGTTTCCTTCTCAGGGGGACGATGATCCTTCCCTCCGTGTCCGCAGGGAAAGTAGTGGTTCCCTTTGGATTGCTATGTGGCCGGAGGGCTAGACAGTTCCCCATGAGTCGGTGGATCAGTGTCCCAGCTAAGTTCTCTTTCTGCTCCTTCCAGGAGAAGTCGGAGGTTGAACAATTTCTATCTCCAACTTCTGTTCAGAGATAGAATCAATATCTATCTCCGTTTCGTCCCGGGTTGGGTTGCGCGCACAATCACCTGCAGCAGAGGTGACCGTCTAGGAGCAGAGTTGCGGACCGACTGGTGGATCGGCGCGGATCCCACGAAATTATAACCGATCCGCTTGCCCATGCCGTCTCCATATTTGGAGCTGTATCTTGTTTCAGGTGGGGGGGGGGAACGCTTGCATCCGGTCCCAAGAGATGACGCCTAACCACCGGCATCTCTCTTGGCGTGCGCACCCTCCCTTTCTGCCACGCCCCTGGGCGCGGCAAGGTGGCCGTGAGGCAGACCACCTGTTCCATTAGCGCTGATGCTAACGGTGCCGCTCCGCCGAACCTTTATTTTCACAGGGCGGCTAAATTTCCTGCATTAATCATCCATGTCGTCGCTCTCTCCGCCATTGGATAGAGCGACGTAGTTAGGACGGCGGTTCCGACGTAGGTTATAGCCACCTTTCGTCGGGACATGGTCCTTTACTGTTTTTTCTGGGCTCTGTTCCGATGTATCCAAGATCGGCACATCACCGCAGGGTAGTTTTATGGGCTTGTTGTTGCCTGGAGGGGATCTCCCCTCCAACGGCTGGCTTTTGCCCCTTCGTTTAGCTCGTTTGCGTTTCCTCTGTCCATTAGCGCCAGCTGTTCCCCGTTCACAGGCGGCTTTATTAGGAACAAAGGATAAGTTTGTGGACAGCGCGGTGTCCGTACTGGTGCCCTGACCATCAGTGATTTGCCCATCTGTTTCTGCTAAATCAGTGGGACTTGGACCAGGTTTTTGTGTAGGTACCTTCCTGGTCATAGGAACTGCATCATGCTCACGGGGACCGGTCGTTCCCGTTGAGCTTTCAGTCTCAGCACCCCTTATTTCGCCCTCTTCTTCAGCGATTTCACCCGTCGGAGTGTGATGCAATTCAGGGTTTCGGTCAGGATCTGCCCCTTTTGAGTTAGTGATTTTCGCTTCTCTCACCAGTTTGGGAATGTTATGAGGGATGGCGGGAGACCAAGGCCCATGTGCAGGTTTGAGTTTTGAAATGTTTACTAGGTGTGGGACCTGTTTTCCAGTTTTTAACGACACTAGTCTAACCAGGTGGTCTCCTTTTGTTTCAATTACCCTGAATGGCCCAGTATACCTGTTTGAGAACTTAGACGCTTTATTTTCACTAGCTAAAGGGTCGTACATGTATACCATATCACCTTCGTACATCTGAGTGGGCCGCGCCCGCTCATCAATTCGCAGCCTCAGATCTTTTTCGTAGTTTTGAACTACCCTTTCAGCCATATTCCTAAACATAGCAATATTATCCTTGGTTTGCATGAAAAACTCGCAGTCGTTCAGCGTTTCAGGAATTGTTCCCTGCTCAGGCATTCCCATACTGATTGGATCTCTGCCAAACAGCAGGGTGTGCGGGCTGTATCCCGACCGTACACTGATTGTGGATCTAACTGTCCATAATGCAATGGGAAGTAGATCGATCCAGTTACAGTGGTCGTCAGGGATATAATAAGCAATCAGGTTTTCAATGGTTTTATGTAGTCTTTCTACTCGAGCGTTGCCAGTCGGCATTCGCCCGGTAGTGAACGTTTGTTTGCACGCTAGTCGTGTGGTGATTTCCCGGAACAGTCCTGATAGGAAGGCCGCCCCCCGGTCTGTGTGCAGACGGTTTACCCGCCCATACCGACACACTATCCCGGTCAGGAACAGTTGGCCGCGGTTTGCGCAGTGGAGTCTTTCGTGGTGAAAGCCTCCGGCCAACCTGTTAGTAGGTCTATGAAGGTCATGATATATTTTGACCCATCCCTAGCCCTCTTTAGTGGCCCAATGAAATCACACTGAACCACCTCAAAGGGTCGAGTCGGCCTCTCCCAAGACTTAGCTAAGGCCTTGAAATGTGGGGCCCGTCTCCTTAGAGAACAGGTTTCACAGGCCTTCACATAGTCTGTAATGTCGGCGTTCATGTTTCGCCAGTAGAACCTGTCAGAGATTTTGGTAGTGAGATTACTGATACCTACATGTCCCCCAGCCAAGATGTCATTATGTAATAGTCTCAGGACTTTGGGAATTAACCTACCTGGAACTATCATGCGGGGTTTTAGTCTGACCAGTTGGTCTTGGTGTTTGTTATACCTTTTTACGTTGAACCTACATAATACTCCCGGTGCTACCATTCCTACGAAATCAGCTTGGTCCATTATTCGCCTAGCTTCAAGGGGATCTGTCGGTAGGTCTCCGTCCTGCAGGTAGTCTATCAATTGCGTGCACTCTGCATCTTGGAGTTGCGCGTTTAATACCGTAGCCACAGAAAGCTCTTCATCCTGAACTTCGGCCTCAAATAACTCACATCCCACAGCGGGCTCATATTCTTCACCTGGGACATGCTCATGATAGACTCTAGACAAATAGTCCGGTAGAAAATGAGTCGCTCCTGGCTCATATATGATTTCAAAATCAAAATCTGATAACGCTAAAGCCCACCGTCTCAGCCGGGCTGACGGGGCTTTGTAGGCACTCTGTAGCAGGGGAATCAACGGTTTGTGATCAGTCACTATTGTGATTTTAGCTCCCTGCAACATGTCCTCATAGTTCTTAATGCCTTTAATTACTGCCAGAGCCTCCTTTTCTGTTACCGAATAATTTAATTCGGCGTCCCGGAGAGTACATCCCCAGAAAGCAACCGGACGGTAGATTTCATCTAGTTTGTGACAAACCGCTGCACCGCACGCGGCGTCTGATGCGTCAGTTAATAGATAGAAATGCCCTCCTATATCTGGATGAATTAGTAAGGGTGGCGAGGTCAGCAATTTCTTTAACTGTTGAAACGCTTCCTCGCAGGCCTCTGTCCACTCAAAATAGACTTCTTTCTTTAGCAGCCGGTTTAAAGGCTTTGCTAGATCAGCGAAATTAGGGACAAACGATCGGTAGTAGTTACACAGTCCCAGAAAGGATTTAATAGTTTTCACATTATGTGGACGGTTAAAGGCTGTAATCTTTTCTGTGGTTACCCTTTGTGTAGCCACCCCTTCCGCGTTTACTACGTGGCCGAGGAAATTGATTTCACTGCGGCACCACTCACACTTTGACGGTTTCAGTTTAAGATTAGCTCTCGCCAAAGCTTGGAGAACCACCTCAACGCTCGCCAGGTGTTCCTCAAATGTAGTGTCGTAGACAATTACGTCGTCTAAATATGCTAAGCATGTTCTAGGGATCAATCCCTTTAGCGCTATGGCCATTACCTTGGTGAACTGCCAAGGTGCGCCAACCAAGCCAAATGGTACACGCTTATACTGATACACACCCATCGGGGTTTCAAAAGCGGTATATTTTCTACTGTCTTCTTCGATTACACACTGATGATAGCCGCTCAACAGATCCAAAGCCGTCCACATAGTGGGTTTCTTGTAAGCCATATATAGGAAAAGCGAGCGAGCCGTGGGCATGGGGAATTTATCTTTAAAAGTGACTTGATTAAGCATGCGAAAGTCTGTACAGAGCCTAGGTTTGCCATCTTTCTTCTGCACTACCACCAGCGGGCTTCGCCAAGCCGATTCGCTGGGTTCTATGACACCTATATCTATGAGTTGCCTAACCTGTTCATCGATGATATCCATTTTCTGTGGAGAGTATCGGTATGGTCTAGAGCTTATTACTCCCTGCGACTCATCCACAATTATTTTCATCGGCGCTATTTCACAGTGACCTAACTCTTCCATTGAAAACGCTAGTGCATCCCTGTTGTTATTAAGCATTTGTCTAAACCTTACCTGTTGTTCTTCGTTTAAGCACGACTCGGTTAGATCTATTTTACTTACATTTTCATCCATTTTACCTCGGGATTTCTCCTCAGAGGTTTGGCTTTCCATTTGCACTGCGTCTTTCATTACTTCTACAGAAATCCTACAGATGGACATTGGGGTCTCTGTTTTAGTTAGATAACACAAGTCTAGGAACTCCTCTATCTGATTTTGGTTTACCTCAGGCACTGCGCATTCTTCCGCAAAAGCTAATACTTCCTGGGGAGTGATTTCTTGCATTTCATCTAGCGGATTCATGACTTTGATCCACCACTGGCTTCCCACCGTATTCACGCACCCCTCCACTAGGACTGGTGCGGTTACCGCCGGAGCGCAGTAAGCTACCGGTGAGTCTAATCCCAGCGGCTCTCGAGTGGTTACCGGTATGATGCATTCATTTCCCGGCGGAATTTTCACTGTTTCTTTGCTAACTATAGGGTTTCCACAAAACACTTCTATCTTTGCGCCTGGTAGAGATAAATCTGATCGAAGCACTGTTAATAAGTTTCTCCCGATTACTATTAGGTGGCATAGATCGTCCACTATGTTGAAATCATAGCAGACCACCGATCCCTGGATTGAAAACTTACATCTAATTTGTTCTAGTATTACTTGAGACGAGTTGTCTGCCAAACTGATGTTTCCCTTCGATACCTTCCATTCATCTAAAATGCATTGTTTAGGGATCTGTCGTTTACAATGGGTGGACATGAAGCAATCGCTCGCTCCTGTGTCTACTAAAGATCTAACCTCCTTCTGATCATCAAATCTTAACGTTAAGAAAAATGCTTCGTCTCCTATCTCTCTCCTAGCCGGTCCGTCCACTGCGCCTAATTCTATCGTGGAATGAACGGACCCTTCCTCTAGTTTCCCTGATTCTTTTGTTCGGTACCACTGGCTTTGCTATCTTTGTAGATCCGCGGGGGTTTTTCCCTCAACCTATTCTTCAACCACAAGCACGCTTCTGTAGAGTGACCATGCTGTTGGTGAATGATACAAAACTTACTTTCATCAAAAGGCAACCTGGGTCTCTCTACTTTCTGTTGAGTTGGCAGATTCTTTCCCTTATCTGCCTCTCTGTTCGGGGCGATATTGGATTTAGGCTTCTGATCTGAATTTCTTTCACCTTTCTGGTTTTCGTACCTATCTTTTCTCTCATAACCTTGCTGTTTAAAGTTACTACCACTCTGGGGAGTCCCGCTTTGCCCTGGCTTTGGTTTCTGGAACCATGGAGCGGCCTCCAGTCGGGCCAGCACCACTCCAAATCGTTCGGAGATGGAGTTTAGGGCCGCGGTCTCCTCTGATTCTTGGCTTCCAGCCAGTTCGCTCACTGCATTAGATATTTTAGTTCCCCCTTTGCCTTTGTCCAACGATTCTAGCCTCGTTGCACAATCCACCGCTTCGGTGAACGACTTAGGGTCCAGTATAGCTACTTGCCTGGCTACGCCCTGTTTTAATCCTTCTAAAAACACAGCTAACATCATGCTTTCACTCGCCTCTGCTTTAACTTGCTTTTGTTTCAGAACACCTGCAAATTCGATCACGCTCTGGTCTTTTCCTTGTTTAAGGCCACAGAACTCTGCGTGTTTCTGCCACTTAGCTCTTCGATCACCGAAGATCTTGGTCATTTGGGCTTCTAGCTTCTCAAACGAGTCTTTCTCACTTTCAGCTAACGCTCCTGCCCAGTCGTCGGCCCTTCCTTTTAGGCCTAACAGCGCCATATTCAGGAGATGGGCGTCCGACCAGTCATAGATAGCTTTCAGTCGTTTTAATTCCCTGAAATACTTTTCTATTTGCTCGTCTTCTTTTCCACTAAACCACGGTAACCTAATGTTTGGTCCCCTTTGGTGACCACTGTGAGTCGTTTCACGCACTGGCGCTGGTGTTTGCCCCAGTGCCTGGCTCAACTGTGGTAGAATTTCCCAAATATTTGGTTGATTCGGTGGGTTTGGAGGGTTGTTCTGACCTGGTGGGCCCGGCGGACCTGGTGGTCCGGGCGGTGGAGGATTCGGTGGGTTTGGGGGGTTGTTGAGTTGGTTAAGGAAAGGATTGTTGTTCTGGTTCGGGGGAGGGTTATTGGGTCCTGGTGGATTTGCTTGATTATTCTGGCCTGCTGGGGCTTGCTGACCCTGCTGGTTATCCGCTCTTCCTCGGCCTGCGTTAAGATTGGCAGCGATTGCCATCGCCTGCAATAGGTGAGGGAGCAGGTTTTGATCGACCCCACCCCCTGCTGGCACGGCCCGGCCAGGCTGTTGGCCCGGTTGGCCTCCCCCATCATTTTGTTGCAGTCCCCCAAGATTTACCCCAGGATTAGGCTGCTGTATTCCCGGATTCGCACCACCATTTCCCCCTGCACCGGGTTGCTGGAGTCCCCCAGGGTTTATCCCCAGATTGGGCTGATTCGGAGGGGGATTATTAATAAGGTTTTGGGGAGGGTTGTTGAGAAGGTTTTGAGGAGGGTTGTTGAGAAGGTTTTGAGGAGGGTTGTTGAGAAGGTTTTGAGGAGGGTTAGGCCCTTGTGGGTTGGCCTGATTATCCTGGCCTCCCTGGACCTGCTGATTAAGAGGAGGAATAAGTCCTTGAGGGTTGGCCTGATCGTTCTGGCCCCCTTGAACTTGTTGATTAAGGGGAGGATTGGCCTGATTACCTTGGCCTCCTTGGGCCTGTTGATTAAGAGGAGGAATAAGTCCTGCCTGCACGCCTCGGTCCGGCTGCTGGATTAGGATCTGGCCATTCCCATTGTTTTGTTGGGGTCCCCCAGGGTCCATCCCACGGTTAGGATGCCATGCCCCCAGATCTACACCCCCAGCTCCCCCTTCATCGGGTTGCTGGCGTTGATCTCTATCCTCTCTTTCTTCTACTAGATCCATCAAAGGAACGCCCCCTTCCGCCATATTATTTTCGTGGAGGTTTTGTATATCGTGATCGTCCCACTGTTCTTTCACAGGTATTTCCTCTACACTAATTTCGTCCTCACTCTCTAGTTTAGCTTTCTTACCTGTGTCTAAAACATCCTCGGTAATAAGTTCGTATGAAGACGAGGTTGATTTATCTTCTCTAGCTAATTTTCTATCAGGACTACCCCCTCTGACATCTGCGGCTGCTTGTTCTGTCTCGCTATTTTCTTCCTCGTACTCGTCCTCGTATTCTTCATACAATTCATGAGTTAGAGTGTTAAAATCTTGTGCTTTAAGCGTTACATTTTCTTCACTATCCTGATCGCTTAGCTTCTCTAAATCTATGTGCTTTTCGGGGCTTGAGTCTGCCCACTGCTTTAATATTTCGGCTGGATCAAAGGCCTGAGCTTCCGCTCCTTTACCAGCTTGGTCTAAGTTCGTTTCTACACCGTAAGTTAATCGATAGGGTTGTAAATTGCCTACTTTCTCGCTGTTTCCCTCTGCTTCCCTTCCCACTCCCCTATCCCTTCCCACTGTTTTTCCTTTAGCTACAGTGGAATAAGGAATGGACGCCCCCGGGTTGGGGTGAGTTGGTGTTACCAGTGGGTGACTGATAAACTCAAGTCGTTGGGGTAATGGATAGGTGAGAGAGCTCCCATCAGGTAGGATTACCGGATTTTCGGGGCGTTTTCCCCCTGATGGGCTGGAGTTATCCGCGGTGTTTTGTCGTTGTTTTAGATTTCCTGAAGAAAATAGGTTATCTCCATTGGAAACTTCCTGTTCGCCTTCACCTCCCGCTGCGGGCAGTAAACGATAAGGAACACTTTGGTTACACCACGGATTGTTCACATCAGATTCACAGGTGGAGCGAGAGCTAGTACCAGTTTCGTGGTCCGTAGGTGGTACGTACCCTGGGTTCCAATATTGCTGATATTCCGTGAGACGGTTCTTCCCTTCAACTCGTCCCGAGTGTGTTAGGGTTTCAAGTCCTTCGTCAAGAACCGGCCTATCTTTGGACCCTAGGTGCCAGGGAAATGGTTTACCTTTGCCACGGGTTTGGTAATTTTGTGCACCTTCGGGGCAGAGCTGCTTGGGTCTGGCTGCGACCTCCTGTCTCTGTGCCTCCCCGTCTAAGGGATTACCTACCAGGTGGCGGTTTTCCACATTCCCTGTATATGATGTTGACACATCGTGTCCTGCGGGCCGCAAAGATTGAGGCTTGGGGTTAGAGGAAGCCTCAAAGTCACCGGTGGCTGACATCAAGGATGAGCAAAACGGCACAAGTCATGTTTCGGGTAATCTCCACCAAATGAACTATTGTTAATGTTTGATTTAAGACTGCGTAAGATTTGTGTATATCCAAGTCTTCATGAGTTGCTTTCCAGAATGCCTGAGTAATTCAGACCGCGTTTAAAGTTTGTCCATTCACTTCCCAATAGTTCAAAAGAAATGAACGATGAGGGAGCTTCTTAATATGAAAGGGTTTTTATTCAGTACACATCTCATCCCGAGTCAAAGCCACCATGTATAAGTCTTCATCAGTCCACCTCCCATCTCCTATCAGCAATCAACCACATTTAGAACACGAGTTGCTCCAACACCTTCTAGACCATTCTAGTATTCAGCTCTAACACAATCCTATGTCCGAGGTAGTGGATATTGGTAAACTCCAGTCTGTTACACGGAGCCGATGTACTTACTCCAGGTATAACTCCTTGGCTAAACATGTTTAGCTGATGTTCTTACTAAACTAAGTGACTACTAACTTCTAACCAACTAACTCACTAACTGCTCGCTCCCTACCTTGCAGCGCCTTTTATACTGGTTAACAGGTGGCGCTAGGAGCGTAAGGTATTTCTCCTAGAAGTAGACTAGAAGTAGACTTGCTAAGCCTGATCCTTGTTGGATTATATATCATGCCAATATATTAAAAGTACTAAGCCATTAGTACAATACTAGATCTATTGGCCCCACCTACTTCGGTGCCCAGGAGTCGACGAAAAATTAAAGAATTTCGAAGCCTACCCACAATGACATTTTTGCATCGAAAAATGTGTTATTTATTGCATTTTTTTTTTCAAGTTTAACGACAAATATTTACTAACTTACCCAATCTCAGAATCTCAAATCCTAGTACTACAGTGTCTATTAGGGTCTTAATAAGACTGGGCATTATCAAAGGCACCAATCAAAAACTATTTTTTTCTATGAGGTCCCAAATATTGCCACTTTTTACTTTTATTTGCATTCCCCCCCCCCCCAGTTTCCTATACATACCATTCTTCTCTATAAAATCTGCTGTAATCAACCTTGATATATTCTTGGGGGGTACCTATTTGACTAAGGATACCAAAGATTTCAAGGCTCTAACTGCATATTCAGCAGAGATATGGGCCCACAGTTGACATCAAAATTAAAGGTGAACAGACATGCAAATTTAAAGTTTTGTCATTGATATCTCATCTTCTCAAATGATGACTGAAGTTAAGGATTGGAATCATTTTCTTTAAATTGATAAAATAGGGCTTTTTGAAGTGAGAACCTTCGAAATTCATAGAAAAACTATCATGGCTGCCATTACCCATGATGCATAGAGGTGTGACTTCAGAGTATGGTTACGGGTCAGGGGTGCATGATAGAGACTACCATACAAGGTCCCAGGTGGATCTTATAGGTTCAGGTTCGGTTTGAAAACCGAAAAACTCCGGCTTATTTGCTTTTTTTTAATCTATGATATCAAATCTAGATTATATATGAAGATCATGAAACTAATTATCGGGCGAATAAGAAACAAAAAGATTAATGAAAGTATAATGAAGACAAAGATGATGGCAAAGCGAGTCCCTCCATTCCCAATTATCGTTCACTTACACACAGAGATAACTAACCTTGCTTTCGATGCAGATTGTAATTATCAACATAATTCTTCATTCTATATTGATCTAGATGTACTCCGAGTGTTAACAATCCATTATATAGTCCATATTACTTGACGATGCGGATTTAAAGAGAAAGTGACACCGGAGAATAATACTAAATACCTTTGAATCTTGAAATTACGTAAATCCACCAAATCAAATACTGTAGAATTTTCTGGCCATCTTCACCGTGTTGCTGGGTCTATCAGTCAGGAAGGCAATAGGGAGGGGAGAGTGGGGCGGGGGGCGGGGCAGTTAAAGAGACTGTGGGAAAGTTGACCAACCAGTCCACAGAGTCATATGACGTATGACCAAATATGGAAGTGCATCAATCTTCAAGCAGATGACTTGGCGACCTAACTCTCATAGAAGCCCCATGTTAAAGGTAATGGGGTGCGTTCAGGGCGCCACCTGGGAGGTGTATTAAGAACTAGAAAAAAAATCTGATTTTAAGCCACCTTCAATGCTATCTTAGGTTTGTTGACACTTAAAAAAAATACAATGCACAATTTTTTTCTTTGAATCAAGTAATGTTTCCTAGTATTAACCAAGCAAATAGTGCTCAAATACCCCCATTTTTAGGTTTATTCACTATAACTAATCTCACAAACGGTAAATGTTCTTTATTATTTTCTGAAATTTGTATAATTGCCTATTCTTGTTGTACACTGAGTATGGTGGGAATTGCACTGGTAGTTTTTGTATGATTTTACAAAAAATCCATTTTTCCCATAGAAACCAATGGTAAAGGCAATTTTCTTAATTAGGCTGTAACTTCTTTCACAAACGGTAAAAGATCAAAATTTCAGTTTCAATTTACTCCTATAGATATAAGCTTTGATTAAAAAAAATTATCTAAGAAATTTGACTGGTCACTAAAAATCAGGTTGAACACGCCCAAGTACCTTTAAACCTACACTCTTCACCTTATATTTCAGTGTTCGAAATTAAGGATATATTTAATGCACACACCGGGTGCATAGAGGATTAAAATCATGCACCCGGGAACTAATTTATGTGCACACCACTAGATTAAGGTAATTATTTTTCTTAGTAAATCATGCACATGCCGGGTGCATACCTCCCCAAAAGTGTGCACCCTGCAGTCAAATTGTGCACACCGGCTGCAGGGTGTGCCCTTAATTTCGAACACTGTATTTGGTTTGCATCTTTCCAAATCTGAATCTGGTACCAGCAATTTTCACTATATGTCTATGCTGATCTCAGCCTAAATGAACAAGGTGTCACTCCGGGCTTGACCGGAGGCGACGGCATCGAGACTGTTGTTTGTGGGATTAGTTTAACGTCCGGCCAACCCTTTAGGGTTCTTTTACCAGACTGCACAAGGTAAAGCCTTTCAGCTCGTTTTACGCCACAGGGGCGGTGACCGAATCTATGAAATGAGGTGCCTATTTTTAGCAGTGGGACCCAATGCCCTCTTTATAGTGCTGCCACACTGAGATATCATGTCATAGGCCCACACAATACCCCACCCAGTCACATTATACTGACACCGGGCCGACCAGTCATGTTTCGTAGTTCTTACTTTATACCGAGTGCCAAGCAAGCAGTGACCACTACCATTGTTAAAGTCTTTAGTGTGACTCGGCCAGGGATAAATCCCAAGACCTACCAGACTCAGAGCGGGCACTCTACCAAAGAGCTACTGAGTCTGGTCCCCCCATTTGTCGCCTTCTACGAACAGCAAGAGGCTGCTGGGAACCTATTCTTCCCAGGAGGCTCCCGAAGGACAGAATTATCAATTCAATATAAAATGCAGATGCATTGAAGAGAGCAATAAGACAAAAACAAGACGTGTGCAGTCAAGCAGAACAAATGTAGAGGGTTCCATGGCTTTGTTGCACAAACAAGTATTTAAACTAGGCTATTTATAATGCTGCGGAATTCACAACTACTAAACCTGTTGGTCACACCTCTCCATGGCCGTTATATTTCATAGTCAATGGAAAACTTTGATATGTCCTTAGATTCTTCTTATGGCTTGTGTATAAATTCATATTTACAGTTTTATGGTAACATCAGAATTTAGAGACACCCTTCCCTCCATAAGAATATCAATAACACATGGTTAAAGTTGTGTCCATGTACTGCATATTGAAAGGTTAACCCCTTCCACCCCATAAGGCCATATTTGGCCACCACATGGCTGTTACCCATAAATTGGAACCTAATGTTATGGTTATTTTCTAATTGCAAAATGAGTATTTAACCTACAGTCAAAAGGTAAATATCAAAATATTCCTGATGCTCCAAGGAATCTTCAGCTTTTTATGTTGTCCTTCAAAGATAGTTCTTTTAAAACACATATTTAATTACAGGACATCATGCCCAATTTAGGGCAAATATGGCAAAACCTAGAAATCACCCTCTCAATTGCAATAATTGAGGAATTATTTGGAAAAAACATATTTCTGATGTTATTTTGTGTGAAAACTTGACTTATATGGAAATTTGCAGAGAATTCAATGGCGTATACAGAAATAACCAAATTTTCATGAATGAGGCATTATGGGAAATTTGCGATGGAATGTTTTTTCCAGGAAATTCTACATTTAAGCATAGACATACATAACATAGATAGGAAACTAGTGTTGTTTCTAGATTTTCCTTGTCTCGGATAGCTCTCCAGGATAGGCAAAAGAGACATGGTTGATACACATCTGCTTGGAGAGTGTGAGGTGTGAGACTGGGTCTTCACACCTTTTTTGGCCTAGTACCCATATGGTCTTCAAAATTTATATCACTACAATCAAAATGTACTCAATAGGAATGAATAGAAAACAAAATTCTGATTAAGAAGATACCAAAAATGACATATTTATGTCAATTAGAAATAAAGATATTGACTAATGAAAATTGGAGAAAATTGAGAAAAATAACAAATTTGTCAAAGTTTGGGAGTTAATTTTAGGCAAACCACACGTTGGATATCCAATTAAGCTTTTATACTACCATGGGTAGCTACACTCTATATGAAATGATTGGTTTTATTGGTAGGAAAAATTTTTAAAAGGCCAAAATCTGACTTTGAAGAAATGTCGGAATTAAATTGTATATTCTCGGGAAAAGTGACATGCAGCCACTTTAGAATCCCAAATATCATTTTATGCCCCCCACAGAACCTTATTAGGTTATAATGGGATAGGACATTGTCTCATCAATCACACTGGTGAATATTAGAGCCATGAATAGCATATAAATGGGTTTTTGGGATTATCACTTGACCCATTCGAGCTAATGTCAGAATCCAACAAGTTTGTTGTGATGGAAAATTGACAAAGTTTGGGAGTTAATTTTAGGCAAACCACACGTTGGATATCCAATTAAGCTTTTATACTACCATAGGTAGTTACACTCTATGTGAAATGATTGGTTTTATTGGTAGGAAAAATTTTTAAAAGGCCAAAATCTGACTTTGAAGAAATGTCGGAATTAAATTGTATATTCTCGGGAAAAGTGACATGCAGCCACTTTAGAACCCCAAATATCATTTTATGCCACCCACAGAACCTAATTAAGTTCTAATGGGATAGGACATTGTCTCATCAATCACACTGGTGAATATTAGAGCCATGAATAGCATTTAAATGGGTTTTGGGGATTATCACTTGACCCATTCGAGCCAATGTAAGAATCCAACGAGTTTGTTGTAATGGAAAATTGACAAAGTTTGGGAGTTAATTTTAGGCAAACCACACGTTGGATATCCAATTAAGCTTTTATACTACCATAGGTAGTTACACTCTATGTGAAATAATTGATTTTATTTGTAAGAAAAATTTTTAAAAGGCCAAAATCTGACTTTGAAGAAATGTCAGAATTAAATTGTATATTCTCGGGAAAAGTGACATGTACCCTTTTTAGAACCCCAAATACCATTTTATGCCCCCCACAGAACCTAATTAGGTTATGATGGGATAGGACATTGTCTCATCAATCACACTGGTGAATATCAGAGTTGTAAGTGGCATATAAATCGATTTTGGGGATGTCAGATTCACAAGAATGTACAATTTAATAACGACATTTCTTCAAAGTCAGATTTAGGCCTTTTGAAAATTTTCCCTACAAATAAAACCAATTATTCCACATAAAGTGTAACTACTTATGGTAGAAACAATAGCTTAATTGGATATCTAACTTGTGGTTTGCCTAAAATTAACTCCCAAACTTTGTCAATTTTCCATCACATCAAACTCGTTGGATTCTGACATTAACTCAAATGGGTCAATTATTAATCCCAAAAACCCATTTATATGCTATTTATGGCTCTAATATTCACCAGTGTGATTGATGAGACAATGTCCTATCCCATTATAACCTAATAAGATTCTGTGGGTGGCATTATATGATATTTGGGGTTCTAAAGTGGCTGCATGTCACTTTTCCCGAGAATATACAATTTAATTCCGACATTTCTTCAAAGTCAGATTTTGGCCTTTTAAAAATTTTTCCTACCAGTAAAACCAATCATTTCACATAGAGTGTAACTATTCATGGTAGTATAAAAGCTTAATTGGATATCCAACGTGTGGTTTGCCTAAAATTAACTCCCAAACTTTGTCAATTTTCCATTACAACAAACTCGTTGGATTCTGACATTAGCTCGAATGGGTCAAGTGATAATCCCAAAAACCCATTTATATGCTATTTATGGCTCTAATATTCACCAGTGTGATTGATGGGACAATGTCCTATCCCATTATAACCTAATAAGGTTCTGTGGGTGGCATTAAATGATATTTGGGGTTCTAAAGTGGCTGCGTGTCACATTTCCCAAGAATATACAATTTAATTCTGACATTTCTTCAAAGTCAGATTTTGGCCTTTTAAAAATTTTTCCTACCAATAAAACCAATCTTTTCACATAGAGTGTAACTACCCATGGTAGTATAAAAGCTTAATTGGATATCCAACGTGTGGTTTGCCTAAAATTAACTCCCAAACTTTGACAAATTTGTTATTTTTCTCAATTTTCTCCAATTTTCATTAGTCAATATCTTTATTTCTAATTGACATAAGTATGTCATTTTTGGTATCTTATTAATCAGAATTTTGTTTTCTATTCATTCCTATTGAGTACATTTTGATTGTAGTGATATAAATTATGAAGATCATATGAGTACTAGACCAAAAAAGGTGTGAAATCCATTTCTAACACCTCACTCTGCAAGCAGGTGTGGCCCAACCTATGCTATTTGGCCTATACCAGCCTTATCAGGTGCTAATTTGCATATCAATACCGAGACAGACATGCACCAGTAGGCCCAGGCCTTGTTTCCACTCTATCTTATGTATCTCTATGATTTAAGAAAGGTTGTTAAGTTACCATGGTTACGGAAAAAAGAATGTTAAGGGTCAATGGAACATTTGTCATGGATAATGTAGAAAATATCTTTGTTTACCTAATACTTCAAACAGGTAACAAAATAACCTTCTGAATCAAAAGTTATTACAGTTCTATCATTTTCTATTATTAAATATGTCTTTTTTTCCTTACTAAATATGGTAAAGTTCAAGTTGCCGTAACATGGAAAGTAATATGATAATCAGGACTGGGGTGTTTCTATTATACAAGACGTAGGGCACTTCGTACAACCATATCTTAGCTTCTAAAAGGAATATCTTAAAAAGGTTTGCAGCATTTGAAAGCTTACTTTCTCTTGTCTACAGATATTTTCTACCTTATATTCCCAGGAATACAGGGTTGAAGGGGTTAAGCAATATTCAATAATATTAAATATAAGTCTCAACGAAACATATACATGTATCCGTTATCTAACCGGTAAATAGGTTAAGTCGTTTTCTCCAAATCAAATGGACAGTTGAAATCGACATAATGGCTGTACATTTATTTTGATGTTTTTTTTTTTTTTAAATAGAAATGATCGGGATCAATATACCTAAAAAAAGACGGAACACAAAAATAAACAATTGCTTTTCACAACAAGCGCGGTTGTTTTTCTAGTTCAATACATCCAATAGAGATCATTCATCTGTCAACCATCCAGCAGTAGATCAAGGATATTACACGTTAAGTACTTCGGTATTTCTTTAATGCTCCTTTCCATTCAGGCTACAGAAGGACCAGAACTTCGTTAGAAGTTATATAAAAAAAAAATTGGTGACATTCATATCCGACAGTTGTAAATGGCTACGATCCAGGCTCTAAACAGAAAGGCTTATGGAAATAAGCACTAAATTGTCCTTACTAGTTGAAAAGCCACAACACGAAAAGGCATTTTCTGCATGTGTCTCTAATTTTCTAGGTTTTCCATAGTTTCTAGTATCTGTGCGAACCCTAACAATAACTGCAAAATATACAATCGAGAATCAGTTATTCAGTTTATTCAGGGTAAACAGTATAGTTCCATATTTTGAATGGAAACACGCATATAAATACTTTTTAACAATTTTCTTCTGTATACATTTAAGCTATGAACACTAGTTTGATTCGAGATATAGTCAAGATGGCACATCCATACCATGTAAGCTATTGTACCTTACATTTCAATGATCATTTTCTAAATCATTAACACTTAGTTAATACGACTTTACAAATACATCTATGCACCGTGTTCTGAAAAAGAAATGCCTCAATCATTTTAATATCAAATGGATTGGAAGAACCGACAGACAGAATAGGTTAATCTATCTAGCTATATATACAATGCTATTGATTGATTTATGTAATTTCTACATACAGGTAGTCACGACTATAAGTAAAAGTCGGTTGAAAATCACACGTTATCAGCATACGGACTGAATTAACACGCCAAATAAATTATCTCAATGCCGAGGAAGACATTGTGTTTACATAAATACAATGTAAATGCAACGTATGAGTAATCGAGATCGAACCAAAGAGGCTCGCACATAACATAATACACATGCAATTTCATTGTCCCATACACAGACTCCGATATAAGTTTACCTACAAAACAGAGTTCTCATGCAATCAACTCAAGATCCAGACAGGAAATTTCTATGGGGCACTGCAGAATCGTTAACCTACAAAACAGAGTTCTCATACAATCAACTCAAGATCCAGACAGGAAATTTCCATGGGGCACTGCAGATTCGTTAAACTAATTTCTATAAATTTACATATTCAAATAACTTATATTTCTTACTAAGTAATGTACAATTCTTATATAATATCTTATTTGTATGCTATTATGTCTCTTTGTTCCCACATACAACAAAATGCATGAAGACTACAAATTCCCCTCAGACTCCATTCTCTCTATTATTTCATTGGTCAGTTCGTAGGTTTTACCCTTCCAATTGAAGTGAGTTGGTGGGTCATACTCTTTTCCCGCACTGAATTTGAACTGGGGACTGATCTCTATAGCAATACTTGACTTGATGAGTCCTATTCGCCCTTTCTTCTCCGGACAGGGATGGTAGATTCGACCCGTGTCTGGAAGCATACAGATCTTTTCTGGTTCGAAAGGCACAGTCAGCAACTCCCCTGCACCCCCATACGACAAAAGATCTGGTATAGTCTCATCAGATGTGTGTATTATTTTGGTGAAGACAATTGGTCGGTCATCACAGCGAATGAAGTTCATTTCACGGCCACATGGAGATATATAAGGGAAATCCTCCTCATAGCGGCCAGTGGTGTTTCGCTTAACCCTTTTGAAGAAAAAGGCCAGGAAGTCTTTTTCTGCAAATGAAGATGACAAGAATTATTTGTCAGAAAAATGTGCCAAAATGTAGTTATCTTTGTGAAATCTAAATGCTCTAGTTGGCCTACTATTACACACTATATTGCCTAAGAATAGAACAATACCTAAGCATACTTCCTTTGATAATTACCG
Organism: Lepidonotus clava; assembly: GCA_936440205.1. Taxonomy (NCBI): domain Eukaryota; kingdom Metazoa; phylum Annelida; class Polychaeta; order Phyllodocida; family Polynoidae; genus Lepidonotus; species Lepidonotus clava. The sequence goes on from OW387140.1 coordinate 35,247,249, forward strand.
CTACTATTCTTCAAGAACTCATGTGTGAGTCAGATTTTACCTCAGCACCTACCTTTAAAGCATGACGTAAAGTTTTTCATCTTCGCATCGTCAAGGAACAGCTGTAACATACGAGAAGAAATATGTCAGTACTTGTATTCATAATGACCTTACTAATGAATCATATATATCACCAAAAAGAACCCTCGACACCTCAGGGTCATTGCCATTGAAATAAACAAGGATTAAAATCCGATTGATGAAAACAGGGTGCCCAGTTGCATGGGGCAACCAGAAAACCATGATGGTGAAGATATCAGTTGCCCCCTGAGCAACCAGATTTTCCCTCTATCGCAATGAATTTCTGGGCTACAACTAAGTAACAAGCCACTTCAATGGACACATATAGATTGAAGAATCTCTTAATCTCTTATACATTAAACATTTATAAAACGCATTATGAACAATGTCCCTCTTGATCAGAGGAAACAGTACCTAGAATTGGTGAAATTGGATTTCTTTTTAATTTAAACAAGCCAAATGGTCCACGACGGGGTGGGCAACGGCCTGGGTCGTGGTGGGGTTGGGGGCGTTGCCTGGAAGCATTGGCATAGGACAGACAGATCTTCAAGTAAACTTTTTCCTAAAATCATTAACTGGGCGAAATATTCATTGAGCTGGCCACATTGACCACAATTTTAATCTAGCACTATATGTATGGAAGTAGGCTCGGTGTGTGCCCACGGTGTCTGGACTGATGGCACCTTTATGGAGTTATTTGGAAAACAAGATTGCCGCCAATGCTAAAGGATAGGCAGGAGGCTGATAATACCACAGAGAATATGCGACTGTCTTGCATGTGTTTTTTTACCTGGAAAGGAATGAACGTAAATGACAAGATGTTCTGGGTTAGTAATTCCTAGTAAACTATCATTAATTTGGGGGTGCCATCAGTCTGGGGGGGGGGGGGGGGGGGTAGCCATCGGTCTAGGTTAGGGGTGCCATCGGTCTAGGGTGGGTGCCACCGGTCTGCGGTGCCATCGGTCTAGGAATCCACAGCACACACGACACAGTCGCAAGAGATCTGCAGGCCCAGGGCAGGGTAGACCAGGGCATTCGGGACAAAATGCTTGTTTGATCTTAGCATTATTCATAAACAAATTAGCAAGGTTGTCCGCTTCTGCTTTAAGAAGTCCGCAAGCCTAAATTTAAAAACTAGATTGGTAACCTCGTTCACGAATCACTTGAATCGTGCCTCAAATGAAATCTCAAAACCAGCTGTCAAATGAAAACACTGAGCGATAATACAGGATTTTCAGAAATACTGTATCAATACCTGTCCTTGGTGGTCAATGTAATAGAAATATTCTCGTGTCTTCGGGTTTGGCGATTGCCCTTGTACATAATGCTGCCCTCTAACCAAATTTAGTACGGTTGATCTGCTCGTTAGGTCTCTTAATACTCTTCCAAAATACATTTTGATTTTTGACCTGCCGTCTGCTAAAAACCGGAAGGTCGCCCTGCTACGGCAGTAAATATACCAGAAAATCTGGTTCGTCTAGATGACTGATATCATAAATTGAAACAGAATAAAATTAGCTTTGATTACTCGATGTAATTGATAATCATTAATAAATCGAAATATTACATTTATTTCATAATTTTGTAAGTCTTCTCCGTGGATTTCAGATTTGACATGTTTTCTGCGGATCTGCGGAAATAGCCTCACGGAGACGGTATGGATTCCGATCGATTAAAATGAGGATTATTTGTCAAATGCCGTCGTGATTCCATATCGAGTGATACAAGTATTAGTATACAGTTAACCAAGGTTCATTTACTACATATTGTAACTATGTTTTGGGAGGTTGACTCCCGATTGTCAACACCAAGGTGATCTGAAAGTTGTCAAACTGGGACCGCTTTGAAATCTCACAGAATCAACCTGACTTGGAAAAGTTGGGACAAAACTTCTTCAAGTTCATAATATAAAATTATTCAATATGTCTTCCACAAAGAGAGCCTGGAAACTCCGTAAGTTGTCATTTAAACTACTATTCTTGATCCCTCATTGTCAACATTTTATGCATGTTCAGTCATGCGTGGAAACGTGCTGCCACTGAAGTCTGAACTGAACTGTCACTCTCAAGACTCCACTCCAGTCTCAGACTCAGAGACAGACTCACAGAGTGAAGTCTCAGGAGGCAGGTGAAAACCTGAAGGTGTGAGCCTGAGTGTGACAGCACCAGGCTGACTGGGGAGAGGAATCAACTTATGTACCTGTCCTCGCGTATCCCTCTATTTGTAAAACTTGTAATAGTAGACTAGTATTGAAATACAAAAACACTTGTCATCTGGAAACATATAGTCTACAGATGTTTCATCTAGATAAATCTAATGCCAAGTTAGGCTAAGGGCCAAATAATATAAACTATAGATTCTATGGTTACAGTCTGGGCAACCACAGTCCTAAGTGTGGCTTCCAGTTCTCTTCACGTTCAGAGGCAAGGTTGTGATCAGGTCAATATGACTGTGTAACTTGTTTACAACACATTGTGTGATTGTCATTGAAACAGAAAACATGTAGGCCTAGATCTAAGTGAAAATGTCAGGACAAAACCTCAGCATTGAATCCAGCCTTGAACTAGTCCTATTCAAACATTTCTATCAACTATCTACTTGAACTAGGCCAATGGTATGAAAAATAACATGTAAAATAATTGTAATGGCATCGAGACATATGCTATGGCAGTTCAATGGATAGATAGTGCAGTCTTCATCTCTTCAGACTGGATAGATAACTCTGATTGACTCTAGAAAGACCCTGGCCGCTCTAGATTGAAAATCAATAGTCAGAGAAAACATTCCAGATTCCTTATTAATATCGTTTATCATAATGTGAAGGGGCACGTGTTATGATCTTCAATCTGTTATTGTAAAGTTTAATTTATTACAGTATTTATCATTATGGGATTTGATTGTTTAGGGAATCTATAAAGACACTGACCCCATACTACAGTCAAATTGCATTTATTACGACAAAAAGGGGAAAAATAGTTATGCATAATGGCCCGGTACCCTGATATTACTAAATATTTGCCTCAACTTTATTAAAGATATCCGGTAAAATATTACAGTACCACTGGCCATTGGCATTCAAAAAAACATTGATCTCTTTGTTTAAAGTGCAGCTTGCTTTAGATATAATATCAATAAAATCATCAGTTATGTTTTTATTTTATTTTCAGAGGAATTTGTGGCTCATGGATCCAATGTCAACTGCCTCGCACTTGGCCACAAGTCCGGCCATGTCATGGTCACTGGAGGTGAAGATAAAAAAGTCAACATGTGGACAGTTGGAAAACCCAACTGCATAATGGTAAGTTGATTGATAATATACAAATGTAGACACAATCATGATTATCTTTTACAGAAAGCATGTTCCGTTCAGGTTTTGATGTCTGACTGTCATCTATTAGCTTATGCTTTGCTCTGAAGGAACATTGTTATTTGTAAGTTCTTGTAAGTTTCTCTCCTCCAGTCATTCAAACAGGATACAGTCCAATACCTAGCCTGGCAGTTTTTGAAATTAACCTTTTACTAGTTTTAGTTCTTGCGCCTGTCGGGGGCAATAACTTTTTAAAGTACACCCTGTCGGAGTGTCCTTGCACGAAGGCTTAATGTTTAAGTGAAAAATGACTTGCGCACACCGGGAGCCACTTCTCAAAAACGTCCGCCCGAAGATAGAAATCTAAAAAAAAATATTGTAAGATTAAATTGCCTGAGTGATTGCAAAGTCTGGTAATATCAGCAGGTCAAATTAATCCAAGAAATAGGCTTGAAATACTATGAATATTCAAGAATATCCGAGATTACAAATAACTTGGATTTTCAAGAATTTACGACTTCTTTTTTTTCTTCACGATATTGTCGGAATTAAGGACTCTCAGCATGATTTCCATTGTACGCTTTTGAAGGCTCCTCTCACCTGGAGCAATTAACAAGTAGGGGTAAGCCTTACCAGGCTGATAATGACGTAAACATTTCGACGAGTTCAGGCCACCCTGTACAAAAATGATTCCTTTCCAGTGGCTCTCTGAAAATGCGGCCACTCAGTTGGTCAGGAATATAAAATATTTATCTAAGCAACAGATAACAATTTTTGTAAGGTAACAAATCATAATTTGAACAAAAAATTACCCTCAGTTGACACGAAAGTTATCAGAAGGATGATCTCCAGGAAACAAACTTTTTTAAAGCGTGGCCTAAGTATTCTGTCCTAAATTGAAATGACGAATCTTAAGTTAAAAGACGTGAGTGAGTCATTTTTACAGGTGGCCTCTAAAAAGGTGTGATAATTAGGGACTCAGACGTAAGGTGGCCGCCGACAGGTGTCAGAAACTAGGTCACAGGTGATCTGTTGGATCCCACCTGGTGCAGTCCTCCAGGCAGAGTATAAACACAGAGCTCGGCCAACAAGGCGTCTAGTACGTGATTGATCCTATCATTGGCTTTAGTCAACTGGGTTCCCAACGTGCAAACTTTACGTGCTATTGTAGACGCGCGGATCTTATCTCGCAGCCTGAATTCTGGGGAATTTCCAATCTATTGACAACATTGCTAGGGTTTTAGGTTTCTATTATAGGAATGGCTGGTAGGTTTTGAATATTTGTTCAGTGTTTCTCTGTGAGCGAGAACACATTTGGCATTCGCCATACCAACTTCTTGCATGGCTTTATATGCAAAAATAATTTAAAATCATGTGGGGTGGAGATAACTGAATTTTGTGCGCAAAAGGAAAATGCAAGTTTCGAAAAACACTGTACAAAAATATACCAGTAGCTAAAACAAATAGCGGGATGGTCATCAAGGATTCTTTTTTACTTTTAGGACTGATCCATGCAAAACACACCCAGCATTGTCCTTTTTGATTACTGCTACATGTTTTCAATTAAGGACTGAAAGTCCCAATAGCTTCCGACTATTGTATTTTATGTATTGCTGAATTGGGAACTTTCTTTGACACTAGAATCTGGCAGGGACCTCTTTAAAAAAGAAATGAAGGCCATCAATAAGATCCTCCCCTCCGTTCTCCCATAAACCTTTCATATCAAATTTACTGTTTAGTTAGATATTTGCGATTAAATGAGTTTGTGGGTGTTTTGATGAGTCAAATGCTAGATTTATATTTTCTCGCGCCGTCATTCAGAAGTCTTAACCACTGTAAACATCAATCCCTTCACTAGATTAGTAACTGACTCATTACGTTAAGACTGTTCAATCTTACCTCATACTACAGGGGTCATAACGTTCCTATATTTTCCTATATGTCCTATATTTTCCTATATGTTTGTGGCACTCCTATATTTTCCTATATTTTGTCAAAAATTCCTATATTTCCTATATTTTTCTCAGAAAAGCCGATTTAGCATGCATGATTGCAATATTTTTAGAAGTCAATCACAAAAATATCACCAAAAAAAAGAGAAGTGTGGATCGTGAATTAAGTAATTGATTTGAATGTTATGGGTCAAGGTAGTGTATTGGACAAAAATAATTGCAAGGTTCGTTCCACTTCTGAAATATCTGTATTATTTTCATTCCACTCATTTCTAAATTGAAGATAGTCTGTAAACTGATACCAAATACTGATGAAATGGCTGTATCTAATATAATCAAAGAATATCTTTGAAAAAGATTTGCCAAAAATTCCTATATTTTCCTGTATTTTCGTCCTAAAACCTCCTATATTCTCCTATATTTTTGCTAAAAATTTCCTATAAAAATTCCTATATTTTTGCTTAAGGCCGTTATGGCCCCTGCATACATGTACTTCTTAAATTTCTGTATTGGTAAATATGTATATCAAACATTCAAAACAAGGAGTCAAGAGATAAAACTGCACGGCCTTGTTATTGCAACACAAAATAGTTTCTTTTGTGTAAAAAATAAAAAGATCTGAAAAAAGAAGATAAGAAAGTAAATCAAGAGCTTCTAGGGATTACGATTTGACAACAATCCTATTACACAGAAACATGGCATAAAGCCTGAATTCCACATGCCCATGCTATTTACTCAAAGAAACACTTAGATAGTGGTTTTGCGACCCTATCGCAATGCTTTGTAATACATTCTACCTATACCGATAGTATCGTATGACACAATATTGGAAGTAACGATCTGATATCGCAGGAATATCGCCCATGCAATTTACCTTTTGTATGGATAAACTTTGTGTGCTAAACCCTGGATTATAGGCCGCCACTTGCAAAAGTACATTGAGAGCGTTTTGGACCATATCACCAGGATATATTGCATCGTCGAATATAGGCTTAAACTAAATCATTATTCCATGGAGGCTGAGACATGTGATTGGGCCAGCCTTAAAAAAGTTGGTTCCCTAATTCCTGCCCAACTGAGTATTTTAGGGCCGACTGGGGATATCTTTTTCATTTTTGGAAAAATTCTTTTTCTTTCCATAAAAAGTTACAGTTATAGCCTTACCAACAAAAATGATTACGGATCTTTTTTTTCTTTTCGACCTCCCGACTGGGTATTTTTCTCATCAACCGCTGGACAGGAAACACGCCTTTTTAAAAGCTGGCTCTGGATAATGAACTTTATAAGTCTTTACTGTCTATAAAGTCCCTCAGAAGATTGAATAATGTACGTTGTATGATGCCAAAGTTAAACACCAAGCATTTCTGCTCAGTCTCTGTATAACCACCCTAATACAAATGTATTACCATCTGGATCCCGGACAGTGGTCAGATAAAGAACATAACAAACAAAGAATGTCAAGTCAGTTTGTCCCGCCCTGACGTAGTTTAAAGGCTTGGGACGTCTGGCCAGGGTCCAGGGATACTGTCCAATTACGGGTGGTGGATAAAACATCAGGCGAGTGCTCCGTGGGTTTGGCCTCCAGCCAAGGCCAGTGGTCAGTGCACTCACCAGAAATACCCACTCTGGACACTGACTCACTCTGACAGAGGGAAATCATAACACGTTTAATGACTTATACAATGCCTTCAGTGTTTTAGATTAAAACTGTTGGCTTAGGTGAATTGTCGAAAAACCACGCTGTGTTTTCTATCATTTTGTTCACAGAGATGGCATGTTTGTCTATGTTCTGTTTAGGTGTTACCCAATATTATGGTTGGCCTATGCTTACCAAAGCCAAACGTGTTTTGAGTTATGTGGATTTGTACGAAACCTAGATATCAGAGTTTATCACTGGCTGTTTTCCTTCAGTAAGGTTAACTAAAGAATGTGTATACATACATTCATTGTATCACTCATTATATTGAAAACAAATAAAAATGGATAGTGGTGCCAGGAGAACTGATTCTGTGTATTAGCTTTTAAAACGAAAGCATATGCTAACCTGTTTATGTTGTATGCTAACACACACAAAGAAAGTACACCAATGAATAGCCATAATAAGGGTTTAGAGATTAGGGGAACAATGCCGTGTTTGACCCTTTATAAACGCATCCGGATCTACCTGTATGTACCGTAAAATCTGAAATATAAGCTGCCCTGTTTTGTTTTGTTTTGTTTTAACATCACAAAGATTAAGCATTGAAACAAATGTCTTGTTGACACTTGAGATTTCACAGATATCTTTCTAATAAACAATAGATAACAACCCACAAAAACAATGAAAGTCATGGTGTGTCATATATATTAGGATGAGGTTTATAGTAAAGGTTTTACGGTTTGGGTTACATGGTCAAGGGGTGAAGCTGAGGTCACTCTGAGATAATCATTAATGTTCTTTTGAGCCCTTAGAGTACCGGGTAATTCATGCACATACCACGGTTCGAGTCACCTCATCTCACTACAACAGCCGAGGTCAGGTCCCCACTATAGCCCGGTGGTTATTACATACATCAACCATTGAATGTATCTATATAAAAGTTTTTTTTTTATTTTTCTTTAATTTTTTTTTTGCTTGTCACACCTTGCAGCCACATTCTCATCATATTTGAATCTATAAAAAAAGGGCCAGTCCCAGTATTTTCCTAACATATTTTGATTAGGTTCTTAGTATTTAAATGTTTTGAAAATTAATTATGTTTTTCAGAAGTTTTCTCAAAAAGGAATAATTAGGTGTAAAATTAACCGTGATAGACAAAATCTCTTATGAGATACTTATCGAACTTGCCCTGATTAGCCAAACTACTCACTAAAATGGGGGCCCTGGAAAACAATGAACATCCTAAAATCCAAAAATAACCTCAATCAATACAAATGTGATTGAAGCTAAGTATTGGGCAACTTTGGAAAGCTACCAAGAAATTCTCCCCAAAGAGTGAAAAAAAATATGCAAAAGGAAATAAATGAAATTCTCCCCAAAATGTGAAAAAATTATGGAAAAGGAAATAAATAAACTCGAAGTCTAAAACCAGGATGGATATCATGGTCATTCAGTTCTGAAAATAATAAAAGGTCCACTAGTAAAAAGTCACAATATATATATCTAATATACCTTATTCAGGATCTACACTATTAAACTGAAAGAACAAATGGACTTGTTTTCCAAACTTTTCCGGAAGACACCAAAGTATCCCTCAGGCAGTACACGCTGTTTCAATCATAAAGTTTAAATCTGTGTGAAATCACTCTCACTGTTGAAAGATTGAAAAATAAATACAAGAAAGACGTAGAGGCCAGTAAAGCAGTTCTATTATCTCAGATGTTATGATAAGATAAAATCCTAAAAAAAGGGATGATTAACCATTCTGATCCTGATCCTATATCAAAACCAACACTGACTTAACTAATAAAAGCCATTAGCCAAGCAGGAGTTATCTAAGAATATTTGCTGATTTGAAATTTCCTAGAATGATATGAACATATTTCTGTAAAGTGTATTAGGAAAGAACCAAAAGACTTCTCTATATAAGTGATATTCTTTCCTATTCGCCTAAATACCTCAAAGGAATATTCAGAAGACAAGAAGAAAAAAGATAAATAAATATAGAAAAAGCCTCTCTGTGTGGGAGGCAATACCCGGTAAGGTTGATGTGATATTATGTGAGTGTGATGTCAGTTTGTGCACCCCCATCACGTCCGAGTGTCGGTCTGAGCACACAGAGGTGTGTTAGACCACAGAGGTGTGCTAGACCCGTCTACACGTAGAGTAGACTGTAGTAGCATCCAAGTCCCCTAATCGCTCAAACTATTGTGCAAGAGGTATCTAGGTCATGAAAGGACTACTCGTAGAGGGGACAGATCTACATGTAGAGGGCATCACCCCCGCATAAAGAGGGCCTTTGTGGGATTACAGACGGCCTCCACTTGACGTCATTGTTGGGAAATCCCCGATATTATGGGATGAAAGAAACGTTCAAGTCATGGTTAAAGAATTTCAAAAAGAGCAATTTCTTTGTAGTGGTGCAGGATCTCCATATTAACATTCTAGTTTGTGATTTTGTTAGTAGATGTATGTAGTCGACCTCATGATTATAGGAAAAATGTTTTGGTAGCATAATTGGTTGACAAAATAGAGTAGGTTAGGTCGTGGATTTAGTCATAAGAATTTGCTTACTGATTCTAGGCTTATATTACCCTATGAAGTTTTTATCTAGAACTTTTAGGGTAAAAAAGGTCAGGTCGCCGAACTAGAACGCAACTATTTGTTTCTTTGGCCTCGCCACCACCGACAGATCACATTGAAGCTTTGACTTGAAAGAAACCTCGATGTATGAAAAAGTATTCATGATGCTAAATGTTTTAGTTACATTTCGCACCTTTTTTTTTTTTTTTTTAAAGAGCAGAGCTTTATTCACTTATAAATGTTACAGACAATACTTTTTAACATTCTGCTTCCACTTTTTTCTTCTGTATATATAAGTTCTCAGAAATACCATAAACATGTCTCAATATTCCTACAGAAGTCTTGAAATATATAAAGGGAAAAAAACAAAAAAGAGGAACAATCCAAGTGGTATTTTAAATATATGAGTCTGGTTATGATTCATTAACTCCAGTCTACCATGGCACAAAAGATTTACATAGATGATTAAACAAGCAACAATAATAAGCAATTGTACTGATGCACATTCTGTTATGATAGATTTCAATGAAATTACGAAGCATGTATTCTTGACAGTAGCTGGTCTGATGGTACTTTCTCTTTTTTCTTTCCTTCTATTCTCCCTATGTACCTTTCGACTGATAGTTTACAACTCAACTCATAAATCCATTGATATACATCGAGATATCCTTCATGAAATAGCCGTTGTCTATATATATAAAATTTAGCCCAGAGAAATATGAAATTTATAGTTTAAGCCCTCTCTGTCATATTTATCAACCCAAAAATATAGTCTAATTCTGAGAAATCCTCCAAACAATAACCTAATACGTTTCCCACCCACTGCTTTATTCTCTTAAGAAATTTATGAACAGATGGACATGAAATAAAAAAGTGGGTTATTGTATCATTTTCTCCACACACTTTACATTTATCATCAGCAACAACCTTTCGTTTACGAGCATGTCCACACTAAGGGGTATAAAAACGTGACAAGATAGCTTGAATTTAGAAATTGTATTATCCTTGCATTTTGAAATTAGGGTTAGCATGTGTGTCATATATTTTCATTTTTTTATGAAAAAAAGATAATGAAAAATTTATTTCAATGTCTTTTTGATGTTTTTTAATAAGAGGTTTAAGTGTCACGGACGTGATGTTGACAATCTAAATTGCCTAAAAAAACAGGTTATTCTTTACGAAATAAATGTGTAAACACCTTAAATGGAAAATGCTTATCCTCAAGAGTCAAAGTAACTAAAAAAATCAAATGGAGTCTTGCTTTTTTCTTATTTTTTGACCAATTTTGACATCGCATTTTTGGCCTTTTGTAAGTACAGTTTTCTAATTCTTCTCCTGTCTTAAATATTCATTATCTCTTTTAAAGACTGGTCATTTTCATACATTATATGTAAACTGAACGATTTTGATCCCTAAAATTTTAATTTTCTACTTAGATCATCCAAAATGACATGTTTTTGTCATGGACAGACTGTTGACATTGTCACGGACGTGACGTTTTTTAGGCTGAATGTCATGGACGTGATGTTTGACATTGTCATGGACGTGATGTTTGACAGACTGTTATGTTTGACATTTCATAAATAAAGTTGATTATTCAAAATTATTTTAGCACAAGTTTACCTGAAAACGTTTTGATAGAGAGATTAATTCAGGTCGCTATGTTATCAGCATTAATGTTACGTGCAAGTAATAATAATTTCTTCACAAAATGTGATTTTATGGATGTCACGTCCATGACATTGTTACATTGTCAATCATCACGTCCATGACATAGGAATAGAAAAAAGGTAATGGGTTAAAAAGAAGCATTTTTACACTATTTTCCGTTTTTGCTTTTCCATTGTGTAGTCATTTTATAAAGAGATTTTTATCATAAAGTTATATGTTTGGTTCTTATGATATTTTTAGACAAACAAGCAAATTTTGTCATGGACGTGACAGTGTGTCATGGACGTGATGACTGTGAAATTTGTTGACAGACAAAGTTTGCTCCTATTTTCTAAATATTCAAAAATATTATAAAGGAAAAGAATTGCCAGAATTCGTCATTTTGAGCATATGACTACGTTTTTCTGACAAAATCGATATGCTCTCAGATAGGAAACAATAAAAATGACACATAAAATGTCATGGACAGACTGCACGGAAAATTGACGGAATTCAATTTTTATTTTTTGACATGCCTTCGTAAACTTTAAATCAAATAGCACAATCATAAAAACAAGCATCACTAAAGAAAAGATTTTGATTTTTTATAGCAATAGAAAATATACCTGTAAAAGTTCTGATGTTTGCATAGAAAAAATCTGAATATTGCACATATTTTGACAGAACATAGTCACGTCCGTGACACAATTTTAAAATGCTTCAAAACAGTCCTAAAACATAAATATTTTCCTGAAAATTCAGTTCTTTAATTGGTTAAACATCTGTTTTATTCATTGGAATGATCAACATTATCACACATTTATACTGAATACGTGTATTCATGGTACATTTTGAGCATGTTTGTCATGTCACAAAAATGACACCTAAAATCCTCAATATTTTCAATAAATACATCTTGGTTTATTTGAAGTTTAACAGCTGAAATAATAATGTTATATGTACTATCTCTCAAGGTAATTTGGCTACTTACCCTTCAAAAAATAACTCTGAACTATTAAAAGCTTAAAAATTATGAGCCCTCAAAGTCAGAACCACCCAGTTATGCCCCTTAGTGTGGACAAGCACTTACACATAAATAATCTTGACAAGGAATAATACGATGAATTATTTTAAATTGAAGGGACTGTATTTTAGTTTCCCGAGAGGCTTTAAATGCCATACAGTTAACCTTCTGCCATTCTTCTACACCAAATGCAATTTCAGGAAAATCTCTCTGCCATTTTTCATGCCACTGGAAGTTAATTTTTTGTCCACTGCAAATGATACCATATAGAGTCTTTGATGTACAATTCAATATGTTCAAAGGTTTATCTTCATGATGTATGTATATATCTCTAAATGATACGTTTTGAACATCAATAGTCTTATTCTTGACCCATGGGATAGCCGCCTTAATTTGTAGAACTTCCAGAAAATTGCACTTCATGCCATATACTTCCTTAATCGTTTTATCATCCATCAATTTCCCCTGCTCTGAGATCAGATCTGCAACCTTCAATATACCTACACTCTTCCAAGTATGCCAATCTACCACTTTTCTATTTATTAAAATTCTCTCATTTCTCCATAATATCTCATTTTGTATTTCTATATCAAAGATAGGACTCTTGTTATAAAAATTATTCCAAGATACCCATAAGTGTTTGTAAAACAAATTACAGATATCTTTTCCTAGCCTTCTATTCTTAGTAGTAAAGGTTATATAAAGAGAATCATCAACATTAAATATCTTCCTAGGATAAAAGGTCCATGATTCAAAGTCATTACAACACAGTCTTTTAACCCAAGATATTTTAGAAGCCAAAACCATTGACTCGAGGTCAAGCAATCCCATTCCTCCATCAGAGATCTTCCTGCACATTGTTACATATGCTACCCTGTTCACACTTGAAGACCATATGAATGAACATATCATTTTTTAAATTCATCAAAGACTCTCCTAGGAGTAAAGGTTATAGATGTTGGATATAGCAATATTGGTATAAGCAAGCTGTTGACTACTACCACTTTTCCTTTAATGGACAGGTTTCTATTATTCCAATCTTGGCAGATTCTTTCACACTTCTTCAATTTCTCTTCAAAATTCCATTTATACCTTGTACTCCCATCACAGATTTTGCCAATTCTCACACCAAGTAACACCAAACTCTCTACTATTTCAAAGGGCATATTTCTTTCTACAGAGGAATTTCCTTGCCCAAGGGGCAACAGTTTTGTTTTGTGCTTATTCACAGTCAGACCAGAATACCTTCTAAATCTTTCTAAGCAGTCAAGAATACGAAACAAATCAGACTTACTTCTACAATAACATGTTACATCATCAGCAAAGAGGGAAATCTTTATCTCCCTAGTACCTAAGGCGATCCCTCGAATGGTCTCCTCCTCCCTTACCATAATTGCTAGGACTTCTACTACAATAACAAATAAAAATGGGGATAAGCAACAACCCTGTCTTGCACCTCTTGCTGGGGAGAACCAAGATGTGTTATAGCCATTATTAGTAATACATGTCTGAGCACCATTAAATATAACTCTTATCCACTGTATAAAGTTTTCCCCAAACCCAAACAGTTCCAAAGTTTCGATTATACAGTCCCAAGATACTGAATCAAATGCTTTATTAAAATCAAGGGCTAAAAGCCAAGGCTGCTCCCTTTCTTCCATAGAGTGTTCTATCAAATCTTCTGCCAGTCTTATATTAGTTCCAATGTATCTGCCTTTCATAAAGCCTGTTTGATCTGAGTATATAATATCTTTAAGGGGAACCTTAAGTCTGCTTGCTAAGGCTTTGGTCAAGATTTTATAATCTGTGTTTAATAAGGTTATGGGCCTCCAGTTGGATAGTTTATGTTTATTTGTTGCTTTTTTGGGAATAAGGCGGATTATCCCCCTTCTTTGTTCTTTACTAAGGATACCATTATCATAAGAGAATTTGAAGCTCTGAATCAAAAGATGTTTGATATCTTGCCAGAAAAACTTATAAAACTCTACTGTCAAACCATCTGAACCAGGGCTTTTGTTACTTTTCATAGAACAAAGAGCTTTATAATACTCATCTTCAGATAGCTCCCTATCAAGTACATCCCTTTGTTTATCTGATATCTGGGGAATTTTAGATTTGTTTAAACCACTTTCAAGCGCTGACCTATATGACTCATTTTCAACTGAAGAGTAAAGTTCTTCATAAAAAGTCTTTAAAGTACTCATTATACCTTGAAAATCTGTTGTTATTACACCGTCTTTAGTTTCAATAGCTGTAATCTTCTTCTCTAATGCTCTAATTTTTTCTAAATTTAGAAAATATTTAGTAGGTCTTTCACTATGGCTTGACCAGTTAGCCCTAGATCTCAAAATTGCTGCTTGAGCTTCTGAACCCTTTCTCACTTCCAGTTCTCTCTTATAAGACATAAGTTCCTCTTCTACATTTTCTCCCTCGTCAAGCTTACAAGTAAGTTGGACAATTTTCTTATCAAGCTCCCGTTCTTCTTTCTTCTCCTCATTTCTTTTAGTCTTACTATATTTAATTGAAAGACCTTTGATCTTATACTTTGTATAGTCCCACAAATCATTTGGATCTAGTTCTCTGACTGAGGACATCTCCTCCATGACATTCTTTACCTCATCTATGTATGCTTTATCTCTTATCAGATTATTATTAAACTTCCACCAGCCTGGACCTCGAGGTACATCCCCCAAAGAAATTTCCAATGTTATTATACTATGATCAGAAAATATACCTGGCAAAATACTTGTTTTTCTCACTCTCCCTGATATACACTCTGGAATTAACCATAGATCTATCCTGGAAGCTTGATTTTTTCTATGAAAGGTATATCTTCTCAAATTAGGATTATTCACCCTCCAAATATCTGTAAGACCTAACCTGTAAATCATATCTAAAAGAGATGCCCTATATCTTGCAGCAACTATTGGGTATGAATCATTTTTACGATCTAAATGTGGATCTAACTGTATATTAAAATCCCCTCCTAGGAAAATGGTATCTTGGTCTCCCCTAACAAGCACTTCTTCGATGAGGTTAAGGTTCAAGATTTGGTTAGATTCCTCCTGTTGTGTAGGGGCATAGACATTGCCTATCCAAAAACATTGATCTTCCATAGATATATTCAGTACAATATATCTTCCCCCAGCATCACATACTGTATCTATCACCTTACAGTTTAAACCTCGTTTAAATAAAATTGCCACTCCTTTAGAAGCAGAATTCCCATGTGCAAAATAAGCCTCACCACCCCATTCTGACTTCCACAAAGAAAAACAGCTATCATCACTGTGAGTTTCCTGTAGCAAAATAACATCCCACTGACCCTCTCTCATTTTCATAAAAATAGACTTTCTTTTAACTCTACTGCGGAGACCATTTACATTCAAAGAACAAAGTTTTAGAGTCTCGCCAGTCATAGGTTAGAGAAAAATGCTCCTTTCCCCTCAAATGCTGATGTAAATCCAGTCCCTACTCTGATTACTATTATAACACTTATTAGAATTACCTCACAAAGTGAACCACTGAGACAAGAATGTGCATGTAGAATTAGAAAAAATAACCATAAAGCAAAATTTACCATATTGTACCATGAATAAACCGAAAAATCAAAAATCAATTTAAGTAGGAGTAAACAAAATATAACATCTAGCAATGAAATGTATAATTTTTTCATTACTCTGTACCACTGCAACTTCTTAAATAAAATATCAAAAGTGTCTCTAATCAGTCTAATACTCTAAGAGATATAGTGTTCCACCATCCCTAATAAAATAAACATGGCATCCGTTTTTCAGTCATAATTGCAGTCTAAATTAAGGAAAATGAACAATAAAAATCTAGCCATATTGAAGAGGAGTTAGATGCCTTAAGTTTACCTTTGAGTACTATCAAATATTTGACTCTGTCCTGATACATTGACTCCATACTCATGACATGAATTAGAAAAATCAAATAAGGACAGTAATACAATCAGAACCAAGTATCTCAAGCAACAAGTAGTACCCTATTTATCATCTATGCTTTGTGATTTACGTGACTTAGTTATGTGAATATGGCAATTTGTCAAAGCATATACAAAATACAGTCTTCCAAAGTGTCTCAGTTGTCACCTTTCTTGAAGTGGTCTCGCGCCTTGGTCAGCATCTTCCCCATCAAGTTGTGACCAGTCCACATCTGCACGTTCAGAGTGTCTTTTTTCCCTAGGGTAACCCCAGTACCCCAGAGTTTTGATGGAGATGCCTCTCCCAAGACCCTGTCACCAGTGTCCAAGAGGGCACTCGGCCTTCAGGGCTAGAATTTCCCTGTAGATATCAGACAAGGTCGGCTCCTCTGTACTTTCCTTTACTTCTCGCACCGGCCTTTTACCTGATTGTTCCTCATCAGAGCCTGTCTCTGCCCATTTTCTCTTGTCCACAGTTTCTATACCTTCCATAGTGCTGTCAACCAAGCAGATAAGCAGTACTGGAAGCTTTCCCACTGGATCGCAATAATGTAGTTTCACCTAAATCAGATAGGTTGGCAACAAACTATCTCATGTGCAAAGTTCAGAAATATTTCACTCACTCCTCCTCAAGTATAGTCTCTCAAATCCTCAGATTACTAACATTAGGATGCCCCACACATTTCAGCAAGCTGACATTAACTAGGTGGAACAGCTACGAAAATTGAGTCACATGTCCTTACTGGGGTTTCGAAAGTTTATGAGATCACAACACAGAAGCTTCTTCCAATGTCACTCCCTGGGTAGCAGATGTAGGTCAACCTTTTGTCAGTTCACAGTGAAGAGATTGCAAATTTCTCCTATTATCGCTCACCTAAACTCCAAGATTTTCCAAGACTCACTGTATCAAGACCAGGTATCGTACAGCGATGATGCCTTGGACATCAGGTCTTGGTGCACTTAACTTGCTTTCTGCCGAAAATGGTGATGGTATCTCGCAGGAAAGCCAAGAAAATCTGCCTTGTTGATGGAGTGTGATTATGGAGTGTCTTATCTCAACCCAGCCTCGTTTTGGATTCACATTTCGCACCTTTAATTGGTTGTATCTGGGGAACAAAATTAAGAAGATATAGAACTCGCAGTTAGCCAAAACGTAAACTGATTTATGACTGACAAGAACATTGTTGCATAAAGTTTGCAATTTACAAAACAAAGAAAAAAAGGTTCTATGCATCGAAGACAAGTGTATGTTTAGGAATCACTGCACGAGCCTGTGTTGCGCAGCATTACAAGTACAATCTCCAAACCTTTTCATGTTTAAGTTACAAAACGGTAGCATACATGGGGCATCAAGTTCATATCTTACCTCTAAGAACTTAAAATCTATAGATACACAGCGATAGATAAAGCAAATAGCAAGTTTGTGTAGGAAGCGAAGTGTGACGAAATCACATCAACTTCTTATAGAAAAAGCTAAAACCTCTAGCTCAAAAACACCAAAGACCCTACCACTAGAATACCAAACCTCTTAAGAACATACTGATACAAGTATCAAAGAAACACCAAAGGGTAGACCTTAGCTTGCTGTCATGGCTGCTTCAGATAAAAAGATGCAAGTGTAAACATAAGCCATACGTCTTGGGCCATATTTTTATCAAGGGCAAAGCGTCTTCTTTTGGTGCTATTTGCCATGTGGACTTAGACACCTGAGGTGCTAGGTGTCAGAGGTGTTCAGGGAGTCCCCCAGTGAAAAGTGGGCGAACCTGGCATGTTTTAGTGTATATTCTGAAGGAATCAATCCGTACAAAAGCTCTAAGGGGTTTTGGATGCGTTCGAGTGTTAACATCATGTTACCTGAAACGTGACATTCGGTCCTTGCAACTTGTTGGTGCTTTATAAATATAAGAAATATATTCCAATAAGAAGTGGAGCAGTGGTATTCATGAACTTACTTCTAATTGTTGAAAATTAAAAAAAAACAAAAAGACTGATTTATGATTAAAGACTATAATGATTAAAGGTTGTATGTTGACTTCGGACTAAGAAAAAGCCTCAGTGGCACTGCCGAACTTGACCACGCCTGTATGATTAACTTTGCGTTGTTAGTTACTACCAGCAGTGTTATAAACAAGATCCTACATTTCCCATTTATCGTATTTACTCAGTTTATCGCGGAAAACGGGGCTAGATGTTCTAATCGAATCGATTACACCACCTAGAATTTGTTAATCTCATGCAATTAAAAGTGTTGTTTAAATTTCTAATCTGACAACGACGACAAAGTGGTTTAACAAAAGTGACATTATTTGGTAAAACCGATATGTGTCGCCTTTTGATATTAAAGTTGCAGTCAGATTGTCTTCTTTTTTTTTTGAAAAAACAAAAAAAACATACAAGTAAGCCATAATAATAGGGTACAACTTCAGGCCGCGTTCCATATACTTAAAGTGCACTGCCGATTTTCTGCAGATACACAATCGCAAATGTCGATTTAAAATCCCGGGTATCAGCAGTAGAATTTACCTATTACATATCGGCGGCAGATATTACACATCTTAATCGCCAGTCTGCACTTTCAGCGCCAAAAATGCAAAAGTGTTCTAAGAGCATAATCATGGAAACTCTCAATATCAGCAGCGCATACTTTCAGTATTTGGAATACTGGATTTATGAGTTAAAGATAACCATGTCCATAACCCAGTAGTACTAACGTTCCCTGTTTGTGTTTATTTGCAGAGCCTCACCGGCCACACGAGTCCCGTGGAGGCGGTCCGGTTCGGTAACGCCGAGGAGATCGTTGTGGCCGGGTCCTTATCAGGGGCCCTTAAGATTTGGGACCTGGAACAGGCTAAAAGTAAGTAGGGAATGTTTTGATGAGAAACCCTCGTTTTCGGTAGCGTGAAACCTGATAGTTAGCCCTCTCAGCTATAAGAAATATAAAACATAGAATTTCGTAGTTACTTTCACACACAAAATGTGTATTGAAATTAGTTGGACATTTTGATCCAGGGAAGTAAGTTTTCAGGATGTTGTCTGATTTCAGAATTTTTCACATCATCACCTCAAATAATTTTCAAAATTTAGTGCTAACATCACATTTCACATCATTTTAAAGACAATCGCGCCATTTGTTATTGCGCACCCACGGTGCGCAGCTTACAGGTATGGGTGTGAAGTGAAGCGTGACGACCAGTGGCTAGATGCAGTGGCTAGCTGCAGTGGGGGAGGGGGCAGTGCATTAATGGGTATAACTTTTTTGATATTCATCCAATCTTCACACAGTAAGCACTAACTCAATCCTTATGATGTAGGGAACAATATTTAAATATAATACTTCAGGATATTTTGTATTTTGATAGGTTTAGGGACCATTAAAGCAAATAGACCTGGTGGGTTAATTTCAGACTTAGAGGTAGATAATCAATTTTTCTGGCAAAATTCATGCGGTGACCCCATGTTTTCTTTGTTGAAAATGGAAGCTAACATTCTGATGCACATTATGTGTCATTTTTTATTTATTTTTCAACTTTGATTTTTTGTGTATGAAATTTCTTGTCAGAAAATTATTTTTTCTACTAAATTGATTTGCAATGAAAATAAATCAAAATGCAGTAAAAAAAAACACAATTTTTTCCAGGCTATGCATCAAGTCTGTGAACATGTGTCCTAGCTTTAGATTCAAGTGATTAGATTGTTTATTTGAGGATTAGCATGAAAGCTTTCACGAAAACTATATGCCTGAATATGGCTCTCCAAAACCTTAATTTTGAAGGGATTATGCCCATATTACTCCACCTGTAGATCAAAAGTTAGCACGGTGACCCCCTATTTTTTTTCCATTTTTGGACTATAAACATATTTATCTGGTATTTCTCTGAGTTTCAAGAAATTCTCAACTTTAGATCTATAATGGCGCCATTGCCCTTAAGATGATTTCAAATTGTCTTTCTTGAGTTTCAGTTTGTTTTTTTCATCAACCCTGACTTACATTCCTGTTGATCAATGTTGGCATGAACAATTAAGTTACATCGTGGTTAGGATGAAAATATAAAGGTAAAAAAATTTCTAACTGATTTAACTTTTATTTTAACAACCCTATTTTCCCCAACTTTCCTTTAGTTGTACGGACGTTAACGGGACATAAATCAACAATAAAAAGTTTAGACTTCCATCCGTATGGAGACTTCGTGGCTTCTGGTTCACTAGACACAAATATAAAGGTGAGTTCCAAAATACATATTTCCTTGGTAGATATCACTTGACGTGATGTCATAGGTAATCGTTTTATACCGCATTAACGGAGATAAGATAAGCCCAGTTATCGGTAATTCCAGGGAGTTGGGGACTGATACTTAACCTAATGGCAGTCAGTGGGTAAGGAATACGTAAGCGATTTAAAACTCTGATTGCAAAGTATTTGCTAAAGAAAAAAAAACGGCAGGAGACTTTATTGCCATCAAACTTTCAAAACTAAACGTTTAAGTTGATTTGATGAAATATTGCCAATGTTTCTCATTACCCCTGTGGGTTTTAGATTGGTATAATCACCAGGATTATCCAAATTAATTTTACACCAGCACCTTAAAAATATGAAAAACATAATCTGCATACTAATAATATAAACACAAATAGAGCACACCATAAATAGACCCCATTCAGTTATTCCGACCTGCCATACCATCTGACTGACTGTTTGGGCCCACCCCCACACCCTAACATGATAGCTGTAGTTAGTGGGGGTAGACGAAATGCCGGGGGCACTCAGCTGTAAACTGGTCACGGTCCAGCAGAGAAGAGGGACGTATGTGTATCCTCCTTGGCGGTTCATCTTTTTGAGGCTGCTTGGCACTCTGCCCACTGACAGCGAGATGATTTTCCAATTGAATTTGTTTGTTTTTCTATATCTTCTTGTTTGTTTTTCTTGAAACAAAATAGAAAATAGTGTAAAAAGATACAGCAACTTTTGATTCAGAAAGAAAATGGAAGTGTACGTAAAGATGTAAACGTGCACACTTACAATTCAGATTTATTCAAGACAATTCAAGAGTTTGGGGAATATTTTTTTGTTTTCATCTAAAAAGAAAAAAAAAACACATTCATAACGAATCCCGCATAATATATACGAAAAAGTTTCAATATTGATAAAATGATGGAGGGTGGGCACAGATTATATCCTATT
Organism: Lepidonotus clava; assembly: GCA_936440205.1. Lineage (NCBI taxonomy): Eukaryota > Metazoa > Annelida > Polychaeta > Phyllodocida > Polynoidae > Lepidonotus > Lepidonotus clava. The sequence goes on from OW387140.1 coordinate 35,268,586, forward strand.
ATGTTTTGGACAAACAAAAGTCCAATAATCTGCGAGGCCCATATCTAAAATGGCAGTTGGTCTGAAGCAATTCTGACACAATAACTGTACTTGTAAACGTTAAACAGAACGGGAGTGGTGGCTGCCCCGGGGGTGGCGACAGCTTGGTTATTGAAGCGTCAGTCAGAATACAAGGTCAGCGATTGTACCGACCTGGGGCTATTACTGCCGCTGTTTGCTGCTATGTATATACATGATTGTATATATTAGTTTCAAATTAGTAACATGACAGATTGGATGTATACTTATTGCATGTAAGACGTGGCGAGATGCGCTCTTTGAAATAAATAGATTAAAAAAAGTGTATATGTTTATTTTATTGCTGAATAAAAGTCTGAGTGCTTCATTCGGACACTAATTTGACCAAGTCTACAAATAAAAAACTTTTGATATATAATTTTGTCAGAGTTTATCGATCTGATTTAATTGTATTTGTCTTTCTTTTCAGATATGGGACATTCGTAGGAAAGGTTGTATATTCACATATAAGGTAAGAATCCGATATAACATTACTATCACATGTCAAAATAGTGAAAAAACGCGTTTTCTCATTTGATATTATGTATCAAATATGTTATTGAATGCCCTGTATTTGTGGGCATAACCAAGCCATGAAATAAACCTTTTTCTGCCAACATTTTTCGAGTAAACTAATACATGTAATTATATCCTAAAATAAAGTCGACTATCCTAAAATAGAGTCGACTGACATGAAAATACCTTTAAAAATGATGATGTACTAAAACTAAACGATGTAAATCTGATATATTTACACTTTTCATTTATTATAGGGTCACACAAACTGTGTGAACTCTATCCGGTTTAGTCCAGATGGGCGATGGATAGCATCAGCAGCAGAGGACGGCTTACTGAAGGTAATGTGTTATTTTTTTTCTTTTTTTTATTGGGGGATGAGGGCGCTCCAAACTTTAAAGGGGGGCCAACGGCAATGTACTGCCCAAATTGGAAACATTTTATGAACTCAAATAACAAAAGAAATTCATACCATCAGTCTAACTGGGGCCTATAAAATATGTTAACGATAAGGATATGCGTAAACACCATCAAAATTGCAATGTCCCTTTATTATTATTATCCACTTTAATTGAGGCGGATCCATAACATTTCTACGTTGTTTTATTTAGCAATAAAACCCACTTAAATTTGAATACAATTTTACCCGGTGTTATTTGAAATGTTATTCTCTCCTCAGCTGTGGGACCTTACGGCAGGGAAGACGTTAACTGACCTCAAGGGCCACGGTGGGCCCGTCACCGCCGTAGAATTCCACCCCCACGATTTCCTCCTGGCTTCAGGCAGTGCAGATAGGTGAGTGGATAGTTTAGTACTAAATTATCTTTAAGTGAATTCTTAGATTATAATAATATACAAAATGAATAGACTTGAATTAAACAAAATTCCAGCTCACGTTCATGTTAATCATACAGGTGGAGTCTGCTAACGTCAGTAGATAAAAGTAAAATTCGGTTTCTAAGGTAAATGTTCCTATAATATTTGGATACATTAAAGGGGCTTTCTCGTCCGTAAGGACGTAGTTATTTGCTACGTTGTAACCCCCTGCCTAGCGCGCAATTTCGCGACGTGACCAATAACGTCGCCGAATTACGTTCCAAAAGTGTAAAATACATCGCCGGCCGTCGCGTCACTAGGCTTAAGTCGGCGTATGTATCTCATTGAACTCACGGACGAGAACGTCCCTTTAAGACTTGAAGTAACTGATAATGGTGTTTGTGTTCCAGGACAGTGAAGTTTTGGGATCTCGAGTCGTTCCAACTAGTCAGTACTACAGACGGAGATTCAACAGCTATTAGGTAAGTTGACCATTTCTGTATAATAAATATATAAACAAAAAGAAGTATGAATAAAAAAATCAACCTATGAATAAAACATTAATTTCAATTAGTAACTTATCCTTCCAAATCAAGCACAAAAACTACACGGTTTGAAGAAGCCCCTCAAAATTGTTTGTGAAAAAAGTGCATTATACTGCTGCAAAACTTGGAGATATTTACACATTCTCTTTTAGACAATATTTGTCCGTGTTAAATCATATGTTCATACTCTTATAGACATGTTTAAGGGAATTTCCATGATAAAAGAATTTATCTCTTCTTTTTGTCTACCAGGACCATGTGTTTCCACCCAGACGGTTTGTGCCTGTATAGTGGGGCGACCGACGTACTAAAGTCATACAGCTGGGAGCCCGCGCGCTGCTTCGACTCAATTCCAATGGGATGGGGCAAAGTGGCAGACATATCCATAGCACAGAACCAACTGGTAGGTTTCCGCATAGGATACATTTGAATTTCTTTTGATATTTCATTTATCTTTCATTTGCTTAATTTGAAGACGAAAAAGTGTTTGTACAAATCTGAGGTACACATAGGCTTAAGATCTAGTGTGAAATAAAGGATGGAATAATGTAGACATTTTTCATATGTTATCATAAAATCATATTAATAAAATTTCTGATGTTTTCTGATACTTGTTAATACAAATATGTTTCATTTATTCACAGATTGGAGCCACATTCTCTCAGACAAATGTATCAACGTTCGTGGTAGACCTTCAGGTACGTGTGTAAATTGAATTAAATTCTACAATACAGCTTGGTTAAACTGTTTTATACTAGGGCACAGAAGTCATAATCAGTAGATACAAAAAAGTTCTTTTACATATTTATGATAATTCACAATACTCCGAATAAAATAGACCCTGTAGGCAGTAGATATAAACGTACTAATATATTAGATAAATCGGGAAGATTCCTGAGTGCTTTCCGCTGTGTGTAATTCTCTGGATATAGAAATTTGCATTTTGTGTTCAATAGAATCAGGACTCGATACTTCGAAAGAAGAAGGTTTGTAGCATTGGTATCGCGGTCTATAACTCCCTAGCCTTGCTCTGCCATGCGTAACAGGAGGGATGGGAAATAATAGGCACATTACCCTTCACAAGGAAACCTTCCCTTAGCGGACATTTACTGGTGAAAATATAAAAAAGGTCCCAAAAAAAGAGGCATGAAGGTCTTCATTTCCACTTTCCATAGCTGGTCTGGCTTACTAATGTTCTATCCGTCTGTCTAAAAATTACGATAGTATAATTGTTTTGGAAATATTCATTAATTGAAATGTCATAAATTCGCTGCTTGGTTACTGCATAGACATACATTAGATACTTATGTATCTCTATGGTTACTGGAATCGTGTTTTTCCCTCTAAATCTGTCGCTATTACGGTTGACAAAAGAATGCATGAACGCTTTACATTGTTTAAAAAAAAAAAAAAAAAAAAAAAAAAAAAAACTTTAAAAATGTCAGAGCTTCTGAACGTTTAAAACATTTAATATAGCATAAACGTTTATTTATTTGCCGAATAATTGAAATTAATTCTTTCCTATTTAGACAAGTAAAACAAATTCACAAAGTATAGTAGTAGCAGCTCCACACATTAATTCGACTGAACTCTTAACCTCACTCATACAGTCATCACATTTAATGCTTAAAATAAAACGTAAAAGAAAGCATCCGTTTCTTAAAAAAAAAAAAAAAGGAAAAGGAACCGAAATAAACCCATATTACTTTGCTTCCTGGGAAACACTGCTTGACAGGTGGTAGAGAAAGCGACGCATTTCCCTTGTGCTTATGATGCATCGGGTATTGAATTTCAATTCACCGATACTTGACATGATACCATTTCTGAGTGACTCTACAAGGGTATATCTTGCGCAGGTATTCTCTGTCGCAATTTATTTCTTGTTCTTACTATAAATCCAATAGCTATTTCGAATCTTACTAGTGTCATGGAGTCGTGTCTTTTATTTGCCCTACCTTTTGCATTGACATCAAGATTATTGTTATTTTGAAGAAAAGACTGCACATATAATATTTATCACGGTAGTCGAATGATAATAGCTTGATAAACACAGATTAAGCCAACAGAGTTCTATATTCAAACAAACATAGTGTCTTCATAATAGGATCCAATAAAATCAAAAAAGGGGGAACCCGGATAACTTTTGATAACTCGGTTTCAGATACGTGTATTATTTATGGAACGTTGGAAAGTTTTATGTCGTAAATAAAAGTTGAAAACGCATTTGTATCTTAGGTACACGGTTGGAGAGAAATAAGTCTATGTCAGCAATCATAGCACTCTTCAGTATCCAGCATTATTCATGGACTTGTTCCTTGGAATATCCTAAAATGTGTGAAATGGCGTACCTGGCGCTTGAAAAAAAAACCCAATTACCTAATTAATTTATCCATCTTTCTTCAGCGTGTCCAGCCAGTAGGTGGGGAGCCCCTGTCTCCGCCCAACTCCTCTCGGTGAGCATTATACTTGATTTTATAAGTAAAGATTAACATTCCAATGAAATCTAAAAACTAAAGCAACTTAGGCAATGTTATCACAAGTATTTATAGCCTGCACCTGGCCTAATATAAAAATGTAATAAAACAGCTAAAATTCTTTTCCATACACTATTGAGAGCTGGGGATTCCCTTTTTTGAAAGCTGGGGAATCCCAATTACAGTCCTTGCTACGTCACAAATTAGGGAATTCCCTTAAAACCCATTAAAATAGACCAAATATCAATGTCCCACAACAGTGGGAATATCTGGAATATCCTTAAAATATTTCTAGCATTATTAGTTCTTGATGCATATGTCATGCACAAAGAATTTCATTGACAAATATCTACCCCTTGATTATGTGCGAGGTTTCCTTTAAATATGTTCTTGATTCTTCTAGGGGCAGACGCAGCTTTTGTATAGAACGTCCACCAACGCAGTCGTCCCGACGAGCAGAGTACGTAATATCTTTAACGTTATACATGTAAAACGTTACCAAAGTATGACATTGTAGCAACAAAGCCTACAATCTTACTACCAAAAAGACCCAAAATATTGTCAAAGTCCGAAACTTCCTTGGAAAAAATTAAAGAAATATTTTAATTAAATTTTAATTAAGTACGATTATTTCCGAGACAGATTCTCAATGAAAACTTTGAAATGTTTGTTCCACCACAATCCTTGTATCACCAACGCTTACCCTTAGAGATAAAACTAAATTTTACAATGTACAAATGAATTTAACAATGTACACTTTCCTCTCTCAGGGACCCTAAAGAAGAGCCCCAAGACGTACAGACCCCTGGTGAGGAGGAGGACGACTCGCAGTCGTTTGCTCAAATTCAGGACCCCGAAGACTACAATCAAATATTCCGACCAAAGCATTCATTAGGTAGGTTCAATTATTACAAGCCCCTCCCGTGCTTAAATAATACCAAAGTTACATTTTATTTTTAAAAAATATAGAAATTATTCTAATGCGCTTTGAATAAAACTCATATCTTTCTATAATACATAATTATATTCCTTTATGTAATCCTGAATTAATTCACGAAAGTAACATTGGGTTTACCAAATAACAGATAAAGGTTTATCCTTAAAAAGAGCATAATACTAGACTGAAAATCAACCGCAATTAAAAAAATGGAAAATCAAGTATTTGGTAAGACTTTAAGATAAAGTACGTTTAACAATTTGTTGTTGGTGCTGTACTGGGCTTTTAGATAAGTAATGTTCAGAGTAAGGGAATCATAGATGTTGATATAATATTTACTACTCTGTAAGAGATATAATCTCCCTCCATCAGTATCCATGCCAGATGTCGGAAAAACAACTTGAAAATCTGGTTAGCCAACCAGGTCTTCCTTCTTTATTTTCATGACCAAAATTATTGCATTTTCTTCCCAATTTCCTTAAAGCTCGCCAAAGAACATCAAACAACAACGCTGGTGTGTATATGCGAGCCACTTCTATCATTGGTGTACTCTTTTTTTATGCGTGTCTGTACTTTCTCCCTGAAAATTGGGGATACTATTATCCTCCTTCCCACCCGGTTTGGTATTTACAGCCATTGTGGTTGGAGGTTTCTCCCTAATACAAACTTTAATAACATCACCGCATGGGAGAAAACGCACAGTAGAAAGACTATCACTCCTTTCCCTTTTCCTTTCTCAAAAAATATTTTTATTGAATGTACTCCAAATTAGTGACCTACCTTACATATATATTTTGCGTTTTAACTTTTTCAAACCATTAGTTGACAAATATTTGTTATTCGTAATGTAATTTGGTTTGTATATCGTGTTTTCGAGTGTTTTAAATTATTCTTAAAACTATTTTATTTTCGTGCATCGATTTATTCATGCATAGGAATACATTGTATATTTAATTTTTTTTTATTTCAAAAAAGCTGTTTACTTGATAAGTGAATGTTTTTTAAAAATGAGTGCAAAATTTCAAATGTCCTTAGAATTTTGGTCCTGCATTTTCTTTTAGTAGAGCACAGTAATCACATTAAGGGTAAATAGGATATGGTGTTGGAAAATATTAAGACAGGACCACTACACTCACGACAAAGAATCTTCCCCATATACAAAATATCAACAAAACCTTATCCATCACTTTTTAGCTTTTAATATTTCCATGTACATAAAAAGTATATGTACTAAAACAAATCGTATACTTAGTATAGGTATGTCTTTAATGAAATAGACCTTGCACAATTTGTAGCAGAAATATTGGCAACACACAGATTAGAATAGCAGTATAAAACATCAATACTAGCATTAGAAACTATAAAATTAGACAAAAAGGTCAACTTTTTTTGCATGCATTTGGTTTTTCCCATGCGTGTCAGAAACGTTTGTCCCTCATTAGCGTATGAGCGTTTGTCCCCCAAGATAGTCTGTTTGACTGGGTTGGTTGCGGTTGACCACCGACTGGTCCTTAAATGGTATGCGTACGCGAAGGCCCTTTATTAGCGAGCGTGATGCAAGTGATGTAAAGTTGCACTTAGCCAGAATAAAAAAGTTGTAGAAGAAAAATATGGAAACCAACGGGGCAGCAATTTTCTTAATCAATTTTGAAAATAAAAAAGACAGAGGTGATTTGATAAACAATCATCGGCATTGCTAGCATCTTTCCATTAGGACGCTCGCATCACATTGCGCGAGTCACTTGCACTGGGTAGTAGCGGTGGCGAAGGGCCTTTGGCGCGCTGTCCTACCGCGTGAGATACATGTGTCGCTTTGTCTCTGTTCAGCTTATGACGCCCCTCCTGCGCCGCAGCAGCCTTTCCCTGCGCCAGCCGAGGGTAAGAACTACAACAGCGCCACGCCGTGGCAAAGTACCAGACACTCTGTGAACAGGAAAATTAACGATAAACATTTCAATTTTGTTATTTGAAAAGTTTCATGAAGCACTGATCCATAGCAAAAGTACATTTTCCGTAATGTTAGCTCTTATAATGGGGAAGAATAAATTAATACATTTCTTTCCTACTCTATGTATTTTTGCAGGAAAAAATCTGAGATATTCTTCGGTATAAGCTGACAATAAAATATTTTATTGTACATTTCAATGTGAAATTTGTTCATTTTAATGAATATGCGGAGGTGGGGTGAAGATCTCAACAAAATTGAAAATAGGGCCTAGTAGCTGTTGACTAAAAAAAAACCAGTAAAGAACATATTAATATTTTCATTATCATCAAAATATTAAATATATTTTAACGTTGGTCAGAGAGTGTCTGGGATCTGGCTGCTGGCGGGCTCAACAAACGACCAGGCTGTATAGATAGTGTTTGGTTTGTTGCTGCTGTTTGAGTTGATCACAGGCTTCACTAACCATCTCCGACTCACCCCTCTGTACCCAACACGTCCTACACAGTTCCACTGCCCTTCACCGCCTACTAACTCGACACCATTACTCTGGGATATTACTCCAAATATGTGTTAAATATACTGTAAATGTACAGACCTTTGCGCTGGTGTATTATTAAGCATCTAACTTGAAGAAAAGTGCTTACTCAATCATAATTTGCCCACACGGAAGTTAATTCATTATGTGCAATAATATTTCTGTTAAAAGAAATATAATTTTGATTCATCCAGATGATATTTTGTGCATTAAGAGTAGTGTGCCCGAAAATATGTGCAGCGCAAAAATTAATACATTCACAGTACCTTATCTGGGATATATAATTATATCAAATGAAATGTTATTTGAAATATCGTCTCCATATCAAAGACGTAATGCATATGGTTGTTTTGGAGGGAGTATTGGAACAACAAAAACAACAACTTCAGTGGAGTGTGAGAATTCCCTCCATGTTTACATGAGATAATGTGATTTCATGTTGTTCTGTTCACTTTGCTGTCCTGTTTGTTTGAATCACTCATTTCACATTGAATATCACTAAAAATCATTGCACCCTAAACACTTAATTCGTGTTAAATGATAGCAATGTTTGATTAATTCCATCTGCACTTTCAAGTTTCCAAATCACAATGTGTGAACTCTTATATCACTACATCTATCAGCTATTTCTTTGATATCTTTTGATTTGAGCTAAAGAGAAAACCCATTTGATATAGTCAACTTCAGGACTATGATTTGTAAATAGCCTTTCAAGTATTCCCTAATGATGCAAAGGAAACAGTGTTAAAATTTATTTGATTCAGAGTGCAGTCCTCAGAAATTTGGGGAGTGTTATTATGTTATAGTGTTACATACGAAATCTACCATCAGTTTGAATGCTGCCAACATAATACCTTCAGAAAGTGACTGATGGATGAGGCAATTGTACATACTTCTGTTGCATAGTGTGCCAATTTGTTCGAGTTTTCATGTATTACTCTGTACAAAGTTTTTCGGATACAACTTTATCTACGATAAATACTTTGGATATTTTCGTAAACAAAAAGGTGTGAAATGCATAGATCCTTTATATTCTTCGAAAAGGTGGCAAGTTTCGACCTTTCTTTAAATAAGATTTAAATCTCCAGCAGTCTGTTTCTACTCTATTCCTTCTGAAACTCCAAGTGTGGTTAGATAGGCGCTTGGCAAAGACTTAATTTGCTGGCTTCACAACGTTTCCTTTACAGAGGACTTTACCAGTTCAGATTCCCTTTTTTACAGACACCTTGCATATTGAGGGAAGACGACCTTTCCTTTCTCTTGTCTAGGGAATTTTGTAAAACTATTAGTTCAACTTTCAGTTCATCTATTGGTTTACTGTCAGTCAATTTCTTTCCCTAATATCAGTGTTTTATATCTGACCTTTTTTCTGCACTCAGGATTTTACTATCCAGGTAGGGAGTTCACTTCACAGAATGTTGCATGTTTGCTCCGGCCTTGGCCTAAGTATCTGTCATCAAAATATTGAGAACTGTTGTCAGTCTGTTATAATTGTACATTGTGTCAACGCTATTATAAGGTAGCATGTGGTATCTAGTTTACGCTGTCTACAAAGCATTAGGAGTATGAACTTGAAGGCATTACTTAACTATCATTCGAAATTTAGGAGGAATCAGAATGCTTACAAAGCCATTAACAAGTCTTAAAAGAGCCTGGTTCGTCTTATAAATCGAAAAGTTGTTCTAAAGTAGAGTTGTAAGAACGGTCATAAAAAGGTTGTTAGGCACGCTATGGCAAAAGTGGGTCACATTTTGGGTAACGTTTCAACAGTTTGTATCATATAGTTGTCCCTCAACGTGTTTGATAGTGTTCAGGTATCTTTGAGCGACGTCTTTGGTCTTAAATCGGTTTTCAAAGGGTCTTAGATAATAAACATGGAATCAATAAGCCATCTTATAAATCTGCAGGATATACACGAAAGGTCAAAATAATATACATGTATATCAATATAGAGGGTATCAATGCAGAAATTCGTTAATTTTTCGAATAATGAATGTTATCTGCTATGTTTGAATTTGATATTACTCTGATGATGATAGAAAAATTGAAACCCTACCCACGGTTAGTTTTTTTGTCATGAACAATGATTTGAGAATTTTCCAAAAATTTAAAAGGGCTGATATTCTTCCAATGTTCTCGGTACCCGTTTATGTTGGTCAACATTGCATGACTATAATCAATCCAAAATGGAGCTATTAAATAATCCCTTTGCATTGTTATTGAACGAATCTTTTCAGTAGAATTAAGTCCTAACTTATTCCTTCAAATAAGGCGTTGTAAGTAAAAAAAAATCTGTGAACAAACTGAGTTTTAAGATTTATATTTTCTTTTTGATGGTGTAGCCTGATTTTCATCTCTTCTTGATGGGCAGGATACATTAGTCTTTTGCTTATTAGTTGTGGTTTTGGTCACATTTGTTTTACCAAGAAAATATAAGTATGATTGAAATCTGTTGATCTTGCCGTCTCTTAATTTGAATTATTTTAATGGCCAGCTACATCTAACTCAAATATTTAGATTATGAATCTGTATGTATATAAAGAGTACCGGTACTTTCATGCAAACCAGTATATCACTTTGTATAGGACTATGGCATATTTTTTTTCTTTCATATTGTTTAGAACGAGACCGGCCATCACCAGCCACAGCCGCTCGCTCCGTCAAACAGACCCCACCAGAGCGTGACCAAGCGTCCAAACCACCGACCGCCAAGCCGCAGACAAGTTATCGGGACCAATCCAGGGAAAAGTCTGCACCAACATCAGCCAGGGATACTGCGCGAGAGAGGCCAGTCACACACCGAGACTCTTCAAGGGAAAAATCCGCAGCCGCAACCCGAGAACCGTCCCGAGAGAAACCGCCCTCGGCCTCATCAGTTGCTGCCAGAAATGCCAGCCGAAATGAACCACCAGGCCTGCTTATGGATGACTTCCTACCAGTAAGTGCTTATATCTCATTTATTTGCATAACAAGCTACTTACGTTTCCTTGAAATTAATTATATTATGTAGCATATCTAACGTCCTCTGAGATGTACGATGTAAAATCTACAGTACTTATATTCCATCTGTATTTAATTCTTAAAAACGTCACTAAAGAAGTAGTATTTTCACTCATAATGTCGGTGATTCAGTTGTTATCTCAATCCAATAACACAAATACAAGAAGCCGGTAAATCAAGTTTTGGCATGATATTTTTATTGGCCAAAAAAAAAACCCCAAAAAATCCCCAATAATTTTTCCCTTCGATTTCAGTGGAAGTTCTGTACTGACCTCTTACGTATATTTCTTTGATCTATTACATTCTTTTTTTTAATGTTATATTTCATTAAACGTTGATTTGTCTCTGTTATAGAAGGCCACACCCCCTGATCTGAGTGATGCCCATTTACCCTCTGAAATGTCGGAGGCCGAGGCTATATCAGCCATCATGAGGGGCCACGACTCAATGGCGCTGGTCATGACCTCGCGACAGAAGAACCTACAGATTGTCCGAGCTCTCTGGACAGGGGGCAACGTCAAGGTACAGAAATTCAGTGGAGAAATAACATAGAACACATTCTGGAAGAAGTTTTTTTTAGATGTTCTTTAATTGTAAATAATTGGTGATTAAAAATAGCTTGTTTTGTGAAATTGTGTACGATCTGTCTTTTCTCAGTGAGCTGTTCCGAACTTTGAACAATTATAGAAATCATCAAATGTTATGTTCCTGGAAATACTTTCTACTTAATCCCTGCTAATCAAAAAGAGCACATCCGAATAATATAAGTTAACCCTGAATTTTAAAAATTTAGATACTTATAAATGAATTTTAAAAATCAATCTTTCCTTTTCAGACTGCAGTCGACACTGCGATCAGCATGCGCGACCAGGCGGTATTGGTTGACATTCTCAGCATCATCAGTCAAAAGCCGTGAGTAGGCCCACCTTAACTCATACTTTGTTTTGAAATTTAATTGTCCATCTGTATGCATGTGATGAGCGTATCACCAAAACTGTCAAAGCATCCAGACATATCCTATGTCGCAGTGTCCGACATAACATTAACTTCGGACAACAACATTCTTTCCAATCAATTGGCTTTCCTCCAACTTTTTTGTCCTGGATCGGTTGAAAAAAACAGATTTGATCTTACGACCAAGGACAGACGAAGCTATCAAAGGTAGCACCCTTGACTGTTGGACTGTCTTTTTTAAGACAAAAAACCCTTCACAATACAATGTGATCTTCCAGCAGTCACAGTACATAAACATTCATATTGGTCTTGTTGCAACATTAGTTGTTGCGAAAAATATAATTGACGAATTACACTTAGAAATAACAATAAAAAATCCCTGATAACTCTATAATTTACATGCTGAAAACTAGCCCCAACAAACAAACAATCTGAAAATTGAACAAACCTAAACTTAAAACTCAAAACATTTTTTTGTGAAAATGTCAGATCATTATGGAACCTGGAGATGTGCGGCGTGATTCTTCCGAGTATCAAGGATCTAATGAACAGCAAGTATGAGAACTACGTCGCCATGGGATGCGACACGCTCAAAGTCATCCTGAAGAACTTCGCCCCAGTAATCAAAGCAAACATGACAGCACCGCCCTCCATGGGAGTAGACATATCACGTGAGGAAAGGTAAGGTCTAGAGTCATTTATCATTCAATGTAGAAATGCCAGCGGGGATTTAAAAAAAATATATCCCTTCATATTGCAGGAAGCCAGGGGAAAAGATTGGCGAAGCAGTGTTAGTCAAATAATATTTCAAAATAGATAAAGATGTATTAAGTAATCTGAAAATAAAGAAGTGGTTTTTAAAAACGTAGAAAATTTACCTGGAAATTAAAGCTCATAGAAAAGGCACAGGGGGAGATTAAGTCTATGTAAACCAATTCACAAGAGACATTCATACATATGAATGATAATAATTATTACTTGATGCTTTCATTTCAATATTCTATATTTTGGTTTATTGCAGGTACCATAAATGCCAACTGTGTTACGGGGGACTCATGAACATCCGTCCTTTGATTGATGCCAAGCACCCGATGTACAACAAGCTGGTTTCAAAGTTCCGCGAGCTGCAGCTGCTCATCTCTCAGCTGGACTGAGCAGCTCAAAGCAACCGCGAGCAGGTCTGAGCAGGTCAGCCTGAGCAAAAGACTCGGCTCTCTGCATGTATCAACCTTGGCCAGTGACTCGCTTTTCAGCACATGTTGACATCAGTGAGCGACTCGCTTCTTTGGATATGTTGACCTGAGTGAGCGCCTCGCTTCTTTGCACATGTTGACCTGAGTGAGCGATTCAGTTCTCTTCAGAGGTCAGCCTCAGCAAATCACTTGGTTCTCCACACAGTTCAACCTGGAAGACCGATTCAGTTCTCTTGACAGATCAGAGCCTGAGCAATCAAATGATTTTCTGCACATGTTCACCGGACCAGGCAACTCAAGTTTCTGCCCAAGTATTGGCTGGGTGAGCGACTCTGCTTAGGTTGACATCAGCAAGTGATCCAACACATTGCGAGCAATTCAGTTGGCCGAGTGGGATAGTCTTGATGAGTATTTCCTATGATCAGGTCTTGCATCCCTCAATTCAGGTGCAAACATCTACTGAACCCTACAAAAATTGTCCACACTATTTGGCTCTACAAGGAAGTGGATCTACTTATGTTTCGTCTGTTGCATGAGGTAGTCTTTATTTGACGACCGACACGTATGGTCTTTTCATCAGCCGTTTTTGAATTGGTTGTATCTAAAAGTACTTGGCTTGTTACCTTGGCAATTTTCCATACTATTACTTAAACCTTCAAGGAGAATCTGATAAGCACCTCAATTATTGTGGACCAGAAAGGGCCTTTTTCAACAATAATCTCCACGACAGAGAAATGGACAAAAAGCAACAAACCAGACCAGACTAACCGTTTCAGACTGTCAAGCTAAGCAGAGGGTCAATCTCTATTAAGATATATGATAGAAGGAAGGCCAGATGCTCGGGAAATACTTGAGAAGAGCTTGTGGCCTCATCACTGAGCAGCTCGCGAGCAACTCGCTGACAAGCCCAGGAATCCTTTAGATCGAAATGCTTAATCATCGAGGGACACATCCTCGTTGACACCTTCCATGTGATAACAGAGTTGTTTTTTTAAAAGACTATTAAAAGTGAATGCAAATAATTATTATGGGCCTGATAGATAATGATTTTGTTTACTGCTGTGTTTAATTGCTGAGAACGCTACAATATCTGAGACAAGCTGCGGTTGGGTTTCTCAGTTTATGAAGGAGACGAGGTGAACAGTTAGACACGATCCACTGTTGTACCAATCAACACTTGACAACATTAATTTAACGCTCTGCACAGCTCACAATTAGTTCAGCATTTTGAGTACCTATGGACTTATTTGGGACCAGATACGTTTGATGAGGACCCCATATCAAATGGCGATAGAGTATGTTTATTTGTTCTCATTTGGTTTCTACTTGCATTGGCAAATTAATTTGAAAATGTAGACGTGAAGATTTGGATTAATCCCCAAACACAAGATGGAAATAAACGTCTTAAAACACTATGAATATTATGCAAAATATTTCCAAAGGTGATTCTTGTAAATACAGTGGGGTTCCTTGTTTTTCTTTGGAACACACTTAATTAATGCTTGGAATATTTAAATTGACAAGTGAAAATGCCTGATTGCTTAACTTTTGCCTAGAGTGTGGAGAATTGAAGCGTTTTAGTGGACTTTTTGTTTGCTGCAGATGCTTTTTAGTGAGTTTCCTTTCATTAAAAATACTTTCTATTTTCACATTTCCATTGTTCATGAACACACCATCTGAAATCAATGCGACTGTATTGGTCAGCATTTACAGATACAATGTATAGGGACAAATTAAACTAACGTCCATTGGTCTATCTTTGTAATCTTCCCGATTAAAATCAAATGCAGCTCTCACTAGGGGAAAACAAAGTAGAACGAGAGCTAAACCTGCACTAGAAAGTCTCGCTAGATTAAGGCCACCCTTAAAAATAAGTTTGGTTCTGGTGTACCGCCCGACTGAGTATTTCAGTTTCTTTTCTCTTTTTTGGATAATTTGTTTATCAAACTGTCAGTTATAGCCTCACCAAAATAAATGTTTGAGAAAAAGATAAAAAGAAATTCTCGACCGCTCGAGTGGCCGTTATTGGGCCACCGACTAGACGGGGAAACAATGTTTTTTAAGGGTGGCCTAACGTAGATCTCTGTCCAAAATTACTTGTAATTATGGTACCCAGGTATGAGAGATAAACTGTGATCAACTTTTTGTATAAGAGATTTCACCTTCAATATTTTCTTACCACATCATCTGCTACTAGTTTTATTGACAACACTGTCTTTCGTCGATTTGTAAAAAAAAATCAGATAATTGAACACATCCAAAAGCACTGTTAGTTCGCGATTAAATTCATCGTAGCTTTTGTAAACGACTGAACGTTTTGTTTTTCATATTAACACATGTAGAAACCTGTTCACAATCACAAGTTTGTAGGAAAGCATCTATCTGACAATGTATATAATGTTTGTACACTTTATGAGAAGGATTGGCATGTAAACTGAAGTGAAATGATTAGGTTGTATGCGCCATTTTCCTGTTTGCGTTCTCACATTCAAAAAATATGTTAATAATCCAACTTGAATGTATTGCGAAGTGGTCTATAGAAGAAACAGTGAGATATTGTAGGTAGCCACCCTAGAGGCCTGTGAGCTCATCATGGCATCAGTCAGGCAAATGGCATTAGGTTCACTACCCATGTATTACTGCATTGTAACTTATGGCACACAGAAATGTGTGTATTTATTACACTGACGGTGAGTTGTTGTCACCCAGTTATAAAATACCATTGTAAAGTCACCAATTTAAGATATAACATTGTAAAGACCAAGTCTGTGGCTGTAATGCCACAAGACCCAGTGAATATAAAATAGTATGGTATTATTATTTATGCTCCCAGAAATTAGTACTTATCACCTGATTTGTAATATTATGATGCGGTGAGCGTCAAACTTTTCATTATTCTCACCCCCTTAGGCCCAGTACATTCCAACAACTTAATGGGTCAGCGCGCTAGGTTCATATTCTAATTACCACATACATGAATATCAATAGAAGATATTTAGGATCACAACGGGAATTTTATTTTACTATTTCACTGATTAGAGCAGTCAAATCATTTGATCGTCTTTTTCTTTACTTTTCAAATTTTTGTATACAGATATTTGAGCTAACTCGAAGCCGATGCTTCGTTTTGTCTGACACTGCTGATAGCATCGAGCTGTTGGTTAGAAAAACAGCTCAGTCAATTTAACTTGCATGCTGTGGTTAAATATGATGTCAGGGCTGTTCAAAATAGTGGTTCTGAACAAAGCTTTTTTTTTCAATCTATTCAAGCAATCTCCCAATTTCCTCCCTCACAACTAACCCAAATTATGGGATTTGCCCTTACAAATTTATTCACGAGAAAAATACAACTCAAGTTTTGACATTCATTAAAATTTTAAATCGCCTCCGTCCGATGCAATGTTAAAAGAAAATAACCAGATCAGTTTTTCATGAAAAAAGCGGTAAAATTAGAGTGTAAATTTGTTGGGCCTTTCATATCCGACGATTTATAAGTTATTGGGCCACATCCATTGAAATGACAGCTTCTTCTGATAGGGGGCGTTGTGGTGGCCCCACTAGGTGGCGCAACAGTCGCCAGATTCACTGCTTACTACAATGGACTGATCAGCTTTGTACAGTTTCTGAGTGAATCAATAAATGATGTTAACCAATTTATATGCCACGTTTCTAGCTTTATTCATGGTTTAAGATACTAACAATAACATCAAAGACAAAGAAGGAAACCTTGATAATTTTATGGTATCACGTTTTATTACCAGATTGAATTTTTGTGATCAGCATCAATACCAAATATACATCATACTTATTACTGCCATTGTAAAGATGTTTGACAAGGACAGGGAACTTATATTTACATAGGGATGTCAGATGGAATTGATAAGCTTAATGAAATTATATCAAGCCCGGCTAGCTACTGCTATTTACAATGTAATGTAAAAATTCTGTAAACACATGGATCCTCATTTCAACAAAGCTGAGTCATTGGATACTCATTGTATTTAAGTGCTTGACCATATTTTGGGTATAAAAGAAACATATAAAAATATAGAAGGCACAAAGAGAATATTTCGCAAGGACATCATGTGACGGGGACTAGTATTTGCAGTAAATACAAATATTTAAATGTCACATTCATTCACCTTCATGAATCATATACATTGATTTTTTAACCTGATTTTTTTACAAAAGTACAAATTAAAGATAAATTAAAGCTAAACGTATAAACCATGCACGCATTCATATATGACACATACATGAACGATAGAATCATAACTAATAATGAGAACAATTTTGTATAGAAAAAAGTTTAAAAAAATCTCAATTACTGGCTCAGCCTCAGGCCAAGAGCGCAGGCAACTGACAACAGAATAACAGTGAGAGTCAACGGAGAAGCCCTGCTGCTCCCTGACGATGGATCAGGGAAGCCGTTGTCCGAAATAATCTGAGCGAAATAGCGGGCAGAGTCCTTGGCCACACGGTTTCTCTGTGGGTCGGAGAAGTTGACATAATGCATGCCAAACTTCTCATCGTACCCAGCCTCCCACTCAAAGTTGTCCATCAGTGACCAGGCCGTGTATCCAATCACATCACAGCCGTCCAGCTTCATGGCTATAGGAAAGGGCATTACAAAATAAATCAGTTGTTTTTTATTTATAGTTTAGTACAGAATTTTGATAGCAATTTGCATTAATTTATTTTTGCTCGGTAAATATTTTTATATAAATTCACATTAATCTAAAGTCTAATAGTATCAATTATTCTCTGCCTCCTGTGTTTCTATCACTAGTTTAGCAGAGACTTCTAAACACATTTAACATTGAACTAAATATGTGATATCAGTTATTCTCTACCTGCCGCGATCAGAAAATCATTACCATATGAAATAAAGTATATCTGATAAATTCACGATAAGGACTTTCTTGTTGAATTTATAACATATGCGAAGAGTCCTGATAATGAATTAATTTCTATTTGAAAAGCTCCTCTATAGAATGTCCAAATACTTTAAGATATATTTAAATGATGCAGGAAAGATCGGTTGCGCATTCCAAAATTTTCAAAAAGTAGGAAATCCCACAAAAGTAGGAGAAATGACTACGTACCTAGACCTATTGGAAGGCCCCTATCGTACCGTGTTTTTTTTTTGTCTTTTTTTTGTCTTTTTTATAATTATTATAAATAATTATCATTTCTGAAATAATCTTCAGGGTTTTTCTCACCTTTGAACATGGAGTTGACGTACTCCTTGATGTAGTAGACACGGTGGGCGTCCTGCACGGTGCCGTTCTTGTCAGAGACTCCGTTCTCCGTGATGAACACCTTGGGGTTGTTGTAGTGGGTACGGATCCAGTTGAGCACGCGCCGCATGCTCCACGGGGTCACGGCCAACCAACTGGATCCAGATCTAGACGTAGAAGAACATGGAACTTTTCAATAAATATGCCTTTAAAAAAAATTCTTTTAATATTTCTTTGATCAGTCTTAGCAGGTACCTAAATTTTTAAAATGACATTTTGGAATTCCTGAGCCAAAATAACTTACCTTTTTCATATCCATCTGACATCACAACTTTAACCCCTCCCACACTTTCTACCCCTCATATATGGTCCAGTTTATTATAAGTTCTACCCCCAAAGTATGGCCCGGTTTACCATACTTTATACCTCTAATATATGGGCCAGTTTACCAGTTTATAGGCCGGTTTATGATATTAAAAGACGAGGAAAACGACGTTTCCGCTCAGGCGCTACCACATTATGTCAGAATCTGACACAGAATGTTCCTATCAACGGTTTATGATATTATTTTGCAATTACTAAGAGGAATTCTTCTGTTGTTTCAGACTTTTATTTTCAATAGTTTTGCAGTTAAACCAGCAGTAGTAAATATGCAAATGTGACATATGCCTATGTAAATCATATAAACTCTACCATGTTAATAAACTAGAAGGGCTTTCTAGTAATATTTCGTTAATACAATTTATCTAGTCTCAAAATGGTCTCACCTGATCCAGTCTGGGTCCCCGCTTCCAATAAGGGCCTTGTCATTATCGAAACTTGGTTCCATGCCTGGGTTCTCGTTGTTTGACACAAGTCCTCCTCCATAAAAGTTAAGCCCAAAGAAGTCGCTCGTTCCTGAAAGAAAATAATAAATTTTCTTGGATAGATTTTAATCAAACATAGGCGAATGAATAACACTTTATTTCGAAACCATTTATACATTGTTTGTTTTTTTCTTTTTATAAGATACGAACAGAATTGTGCAGTATTTTCTTAATCTTAATCATTTGAACTGAAATACTCTTAAGGATTATAACAGACGCTAAACAATGGACGGAATGATAAGAAGAGCCTCCCTTTCTTTTGATCCAGCAAATTAAAATTAATCCATTAAAACTTTTCCCAGAACTTAACAATGAGAAGGTTTTATGTATCGCATGCTCGCCTTTCAAAATCAATGTGTGGTTCATTTCCGTCCCAACCTACCTTTAAGTTTCGTTATTTCGTCCTGGGTGAACTGGGGAAGGCGAGACTGGGAGAAGCCCTGCGCCATGCTGTTGTTACCGATACGCTCCTTCATTACTGCAGGGTAATCCCCCTCCCCGTAGATGGGGTTCGCGAACCAGCCCAGGTCAAACTACAAGAAACAATTTTTAAGTAAAAAATTAAGAATTATAGTTCCTGTGAGAGGCATGGTAATGTAATATTTAAAATAGAAGATTTTGGCTTGATTTTTAAATCTAATATGTTAGATGGGTCAAGAATAGTTTATTTTTCTAGTATTGTCTCAGGAATAGAGATTAGATAATGGCGTGATTGTGAAATAAAACAAAGAGGGATTGTTATGTTGATGTAACACAATGCATGGGGGCCTCATCATAACACACTGTGACCTATTAATCTAATCAGTTACGAAATACGGGCCTAATTTTTTTTAAAGGCATACATATGTTATACCTAAGTACTATAAGTAAAACGTGAACTATCATTGTTATATTATTTCATTTTATATATGATATTGATATACCATATATTTATTCAGTTTTTGGTATGAGAGAATGATTATCACTCATGTACCTGACAATGAAAAATCTGCGCTTTTCCTCATTCATCATAAACCGACATAGATAGAGAACTGATAACGCTATCAGAGAAGATAACGAATGATCTGTATATAAGTCTTTTATAGCAATCCATAGTAATCCTTTTTTTTTCCTTCACTAAACCATGTGCTCAACTTTATTTTGCTTCATAGAAATACGATCCGGTAAGGTGTATATATATTTCGCTTGTTTTCTTTTTTACACTTTTATAGTTTATGATATATCATCAGATTATAAATTATTTGGGTATCAATTTAATGTGTTGTCACCTGCATGGCTCTCTCGGAGGCCTCCCAGTCGGAGGCGCTGTCGTTGTTGGCAGGTTCGGACCAGCCGGTGTTCAGGGTGATACCAATCTGACCTGTCAATGGACAAACAGAGATAAAACACTTCAGTACAAGTGCTTACAAAACATCCCAGACTTGGTTATGCAATAAAAATAAGGTGATGTCGCCATGTCCACAAATACCAACTGGTAGGACTGGCATAAAAAAGAGGGGCATAGTAGAAATGATTAATATCAATTATTCAACTACTAAACTGGAAAAACGTTTGATCTTTAGACCAATATTTTTGGTCTAAAGTTGGTCTAAATTACTAAATTGGGAAAAATCTTGATCTTTAGACCAATATATGGATCACAACTTTTCCCAATTTATTAATTGAATAATTGATGTTCAACATAGTATCACTATATTATAATATAAATATGTTCTTCATTGTGCTGCTCGTGTTGAAAACAAAAACTTTCTTACAGATACTTAGATTATTTTCATGAAGAAGCAGCCAAACTATATAGAATAGGAAAACTATTTTGAGTAAATTTGAGTAAGTGGCTTTACTTGATTGAAATTACATAACCACAACGGTATTTCCTAGGTATACTTTATAATTATTCTGATTTTTAAAACCATGAAAGTCAAACAGCATCTATGTTTGAAAAGGCAGACAGTAACGCAGAATTAAGATAACCGCTAGAACATGTTCAGTCACACAACTTGAATATCCAATGCATTAGATTAAAGGTCCATATGGTATCATACAAATGGATAAGATGGATAAGCACACACATAGTTTTACTGCCATGCAGATTACACAGGCATTTTTATGGCTTGGATTATATTCTGAACTATGGCCTAGTCCGGTAAAAAGGCCTATAGACCAATGTTCCTTATCTATCACCAGTTACAATTTGTTATTGGTCTAGATGTGGTCTGTTTTTTCCAGGTTATAGGTTACGTATTCAATCATTTTGTCATTCAAACAGAAATATGGGGACGTCAATAAATGATGTCACGAGGTGGGGTGGGATCCGGTCCCCTATGCATTCACAGAGGGTAATATGAAATTAAATGCTCTACGTGACAGGGCAGGATCCTCCCAGGTTCACAGTCATGCCCAAGGGTTGGAATGCGCATTTAGATCTCAGGACTAATTTGCTCCACCTTAAGTTTAATCTGTCCAGGGTAGGTGGGCAATCCTTATTGTTGAGCGCTTGTACCAATCTTCATGTACTACTTATAGATTGCAACAAGGCTTCACATTTGAGTATGATTCAAAGATAGCTGCTTCAAACGTTATAATTATTACTATATTATTTCAAATTCAAATGTCTTTTTCACTGCTGGTATTAGTAACAAAAAACCTGAATTTTTAGTAAAAAAACTGAATTTGCAATTCACACAATCGTTCAATGTTGAAACCTTAATTCAGGGTGTCTATAGTGTTTTCACAAATGAACAAAATTAAGATATTTTTTAAAGAACTCCCATAAGACAAATGTAATACCCTTTTAAGGCGTTAAATTTGAGAACATAAATTCAATACATTTTTAGACTTCCATGTCCACCCTGTTGATTAAACATAATACCATAATAATATTATAAAAGACTCACCTTTCTGAGTGGGCCTGAACTCCTTGTCGTAGATGTGGTAGGCGGCAGAGTGGGCCTTGAGGAGGGAGTGGCCGGCGACGTAACTGTTGTTACCCATTCCCTTCAGTCCTGGGGCCTTGCTGCCTGAGCCGTACCCAAGGAAAGCCACCACCCACGGCTCATTGAAGGTAATCCATGTCTTCACCTAGTTCGAAATACATTGGGTGGCCAACGTTTACTTTTTTTTTATATATTTTTTTTATTCATAGCCACATCTTACAAAGTAAGGTATTCATGTAGATGATAAAGTTAGAACAAGAACAAAATTTACATACAAAAACAAGGAAAAATTCAAGTAATACAAATAGTACAATAATGATAACTATGTAATTCAGTGGCGTGACCAGGGGGGCGGGGTGTTCTAA
Organism: Lepidonotus clava; assembly: GCA_936440205.1. Classification (NCBI taxonomy): domain Eukaryota; kingdom Metazoa; phylum Annelida; class Polychaeta; order Phyllodocida; family Polynoidae; genus Lepidonotus; species Lepidonotus clava. Next base: position 35,290,965 of record OW387140.1, read on the forward strand.
GGTACCCACTTTGATTTGAATTAAGAAAATTGTGTGTGTGTCACAGTGTGTGTGTGTATGTGTATAAATCTTAGATCTAGCATGGAATCCACTTTAATGTACTAAAATAATTGTTTAATTTAAATTAGTGACAGTTTCTGGGATTTCCAGCCTTATGGAAATGCCTATTCATGGCTCTAGAGCCTTTATTTAGCTTAGAAATCATAAAAATAGGTTATATCCATGCTATAAATGAAATTTTTCATAGTTTTCATTTCCGGTGAGAAAATTTGGATTTTTAGCATTTCGTTGCTATGGTAACCGGAATGTTGGTAGAACGTCCAAACCCACCGATACTACAGCTATGCAAATGTTGGTTTCCATGGTAACCATGGAACAAAATTAAGTTTTCAAAATTTGAAATTCTGAATCAAGGGACTGCTTGGCCATATTCAACAAAAAACAGATTCTGAATATCTTAGATAGAAAGAAAATGGCAGTATATTTTGTGAAATCACATTTAGGATTTCAATTATTGACCTATTTGTTTGTATGATATCCCACTTAAATTTTAGGCCTAGCAAAGGAATATTGCTCTCCTTTCACTGCTCTATGCTTTATCTATAGAAAAATGTACTCCTTTAATAGAAAATTACCCCTGAAAGGAGAAAGGGTCTTGTTAAACTGTTATCCATAACATTGATACATATTTATTTAGCATGCAGTTACCCCAAAATACAAGGAAACAGTCATGGCTAGGAGAATTCACATTATTATACATACTTTGGCCAAAAAAAAATTAACTCACTTTGGATCCGAAGTTTTCAAAGCAGATCCTGGCGAAGTTGGCGAAAGGCTCGACGACGGCGTCTTCGTTAAGCCAGCCACCCTGGTCCTCCAGGGCCTGGGGCAGGTCCCAGTGGTACAGCGTGACGAGTGGATCAATGTTATTGGCGAGGAGTTCATCGATCAGGTTGTGGTAGTACTGGAGGCCCGCCTCCAGGGGCTGACTCTCATTCCCGTTAGGCTGAATTCGCGGCCACGCAATAGAGAACCGGTAGCTGGTCACCTAAATTAATCATTAACAATTATATTAGTGAAAAAAATGGATTTGTATTGATGTATTTACGTAAATGATTAACATTTTTTTCACTTATAAGCATGGAATGTCGATCCTTTGTGTTCAGTTGAGTACATAACAGAAAGTTGTGTAAGTCAATTGACTGCACAATCCCTTCTTTTGTTCAGCCAATTACACTTTGGTCGCACCTTCTGATCTCGGCATGGAGGTGACAGGACAACTACCCCTGGGACAACTACCCCTGGGACAACTACCCTGGGGACAATTACCCCCTAGGACAACTACCCCTTAGGACTATTACCCCCTAGGACTATTACCCCCATAGGACAACTACCCCTGGGACAACTACCCCTTAGGACAACTACCCCTTAGGACAACTACCCCTACGGGTAGGACAACTACCCCCATAGGACAACCACCCATATAGGACAACTATCCCTTTAGATAGGACAACTACCCCTATATATAGGACCATTACCCATTTAGGACAATTACCCCTACAGATAGGACAACTACCCCTATGATAGGACAACTACCCCCCTTGATAGGACAACTACCCCCATAAGTAGGACAACTACCCCTCTTGATAGGACAACTACCCCCATAGGTAGGACAACTACCCCCTTTGATAGGACAACTACCCCCTTTGATAGGACAACTTATTTTATGACCGTCACTTTGACCAGGAGACAAGTTATTGACAAGTTTAGAAGACCTGATTTTTTCAGTGCCCCTGCTGGTCTTGCCATGGACGGTGGGTGAGTGGCACAGGCGCTGTAGGCGAGTCCGGCCACTGGTCTGTTTACCTGGCTATAGATTAGTGTTTATAATTATAGGTAAACACAGCAGCCACCCAGCTCAATTACGGCGCCTGTGGTGAGCAGGGACAGCACTCTGAACATCTGTATGTGTGAAAAAATGTACGTGGGGTATGTATGTATGTACACTGCAAAAATCAAGTCTTCTAAACTTGTCATTAACTTGTCTCCTGTTACAACTTTTGCCTTATCAAATCGACGGTCATAAAATAGAAGGCTTTGGCACTGTCAAAAACTCAACCTGACTGATGGGCCGTCGAAAGTTGTCAAATTGACAAGTTTTATGAAATATGATTTGCACTTTTTGAGGCCTCTTTGACCCTCATTTTCCCATTTTTTCAGTGTATGTATGTATTATATATATATATATATATATATATATATATAGACATAGACTATCACAAATACGCCCTGGGGCTATATAATAGTTATATAGGGTAAAAAGGGGATATATCGCACATTATATTTAAAGCAGCCATACTTTTCTATTACATTCAACAGGTATTGCAGTTAGAAGACCCGGTTTTGTTTTGTGTTGTAAAGCTCTTACATATTCCTTCTTGTTCTTGCATTTTTTTTCACTCTAGATCGTTTACGATCTACCTTCATGGGTTTCTTGTTGATGTCATTTATACCAATAATGTTCGGAAATAAACATGGCTCTACACTGTAAAAATGATGTTTAGAATTAAACACGTGTTTAGGTGTCATTTTGATTTATACATATAAATGTATGTTAAAATTTACAACGTATGTTCTTAAACTTAAAATACTTGAGGCCCTACCGATTTACCTATAGTTCATATTATCGTTTCTTTCATGTTTCCCGGCAGAGGCTTTATCTAAAGGTGTACACACATTTAAGCCCTGCTGATTATTTTCTCCCAAAAAATCTCGAGCTTTAAGAGGCATTTACATCCAGTCAGAATTTCGCCTCTTTTTTCACATAATCTTCTGAATACTTGATCTTTTTTGTCACTCATGTTGTATTTCATCCCATTAAAGGCAGTAAAATTGATATAACTTGTGCCTACTTTCATGTCTTTGAGTATTTTGACATCCTCCTTGTACTTGTGGTAGCTGTCGCAGGCCACGTCTCCGTCAGAACCATCGCGGATGACGCCGGGCTTGCGGACAAACTTGTCCCAGATGCTGAGTCCCTTACCTAGATGTGAAGAGTAATGCAAAGGCCACATAAGAACATAATTTCTGGGATCATCCCTAGGGGGAGGGGGACATATATTCCCTTTTGGTGATGACTTTAAAAAAAGGAAAGAGGAACAAATATTGCATGTGCACACACGAACGGGCATGGGACGATTTAATACCCTGTAAATCATGTATACTCCCCTGTATATATATACACTCCAGGGAGTTTTCAGTAGAGAATAAAATCCAGTTGGATGCATCAGTAATACACATGAAATATGTTTGAAACTGCAGCTCATTAAGATTTTTGAATGGCAGTTATGATTGAAGAATACTAAAAAAAATCTAATGCTCTATAATAACAGAAGTTTGCTGACTCAAATAATTATAGAAAATATTATTTGATTGTATTATAAGGCCTATGGTCAATTATAACCCATTGCCAAATCCTATACATGAGAGTACATGTAACAAGTAGGGGTGCTTGCCGCCTTCCAGGTAGGCCAGATAAACTTTGATAAGGCAAGTGGGTGCCTCCCCCAGACCCCTTGCGCAGCGTTACACCTTATCTATGGCTAGTGTTATAAATTGAGTCACTGGATTATGAAGCAAGCATTTTGTCAGAGTGGATATGTCGAATCTGGGATGAGTTCCCTCAGCAGTTACAAACAATCGACACATTATTCGACTTCAAACGAGCTTTGAGAAGACTAGACCTAACAAACTATAGATGGACTCCAAAACAATGACTCATTTATATATATATATATGTATATGTATATATATATATATATATATATATATATATATATGTGTGTATATATATATATATATTATTGATGATTTGATTCCTGCAGAGGATTATTCCTTAGCAGGGAGATAGTCAATGATTAGTATGATACTGGACCAAAAGTATAGGATTATTCCTTAACAAACTGGTCGATCGAAACTGGTGTAGAGGATTCTTCCTTAACACCATTTATAAAAGTCATATCTAATATTCAACAGTGATCGAATTATAAAACTTGCTGTGTTTCCCAATATACATCCAAATCATTTTTCATATTATAAATTATTATCATTATCGATATCTATTGGAAGAGCACATGTACGTGGATTTATGCAAAAAAAAAGTGGGCGTCATGGGCTTGTTGCATATTTTATCCTATTCTTATGCAATCAATGGTCGAAAGTTAATCGCACATCCACATTATATTAGATCTTGGGATTGTAATACCATACTCCACGATGCATGGAATAGCATTTGCGTTCTCCTAGAGGTACTGAAGCAAGTACACTTGCGTTCAAAAGCAAGTACACCATAGAAAACTACATAAAGATTTGCTTGCGTTCATACTTGCGGTCAGGGAACGCAAGGAATAATGTTGAGGAATACAGGTGAGATTAAAACGGAAAATATCTGACTTTTGACATTCTTGGTTGTTCTTCCATTCCAACAGTGTATGAACAACACTTGTGGTTCGCTTGTCACTCAATCAATGATGAGAAATATGCAGAAACAAAATTGTTCGTTCTTGAGGATTCATTTTGTGCACTTATCGGTTGTGCAGCCTTTAAGATACGCATCTGGAGACTCCGATACACTCTCAAAAATAAAGGGCAATTTTTAAGTGGCACAAACGTATGCACTCACCTCGAGCTACAAAACACTAGTACTGCAGTTTGCACTCTCAATTTCAAACATTACCTAATATAATCTGTGTTCTGACATGGGACCTCCTTTCCCAAACATATAGGCCAAAATTAGATTTTTTTAAATGTGAATTCCAGTCGCTGATGGGGCGCCTCAAATTTGATCCGTCACTGCTATTTATCAAATTCATATAAAAAAAACTCATATGAACATTTCCCACGAGAGACTATTACGGCATCAGATAGGAACAGAATAGGGCCTATATTATATCTAAATGGTTGAAACCAAATAGTAAGTCACTCCAATCAACTCTGCTAATTCATCAAGTTAGATCAGAGAAATTTCAACTCTGTGGAATCTCACAAGTTCTCCATAGCGATTTACATTTTCTAATATCAATTGGAATACTGTGCTTGCAAGCCCTGAAATATTAGGTTGAAAGACGGAAGGGAAAATGAGGGAGGGCGGCGGGGGCGGGGGGGGGGGTAGGCTATTAAGATATCAAGAAAATAGGCACTAGTACTACTCACCATCCTCATTCCAGCCCCCCTCTATTTGGTAAGAAGATGTGGCCGACCCCCAGACAAAACCGTCTGGGAACTTCCCATACATAAACGGGGTGTCATCGTAGACGCGGCCCTGGGCACAGGCCACCAGGACCAGGAGAAGGGCGTGCAGGAGGAGAGGTCGCATGGTGCTTGTCCCACCAGAGAACTGGTCAAACTGGCCGGCGTTGAGATACCTGGCAGCACTTACCAGACTCTGTTATCTTTAGCTCTGGTTTGTTGTATAACCGATCATGCAGGTACTTCATGTTGTTTTACAGCATGGGGCAAAATTGTATAATATTTTTGTCTCTATGGAAATTTTGGGTCTATTATCAATTACAGATGTTAAAATTCGCTGAAGAACGTGTGTATGGAAAGTTCCTAATTTGACTGCCCTTGAACCCTAATTTTGTATTTTTATATAGGCCTACATGATCTTTTTGTGTATTTATCTTGAGCTCATCACCTAGATATTCCCAAATACTCGTAAAATGTACTTCTTTTAGGACCGTATTATCAATAAGAATATTCAAACTGAAATGGTGCTTCACTTTGTCATATATATATATACATAATGATATACACATATATACGTACACATATATACATATACATATATACACATAACATACATGCATATACATACTGCTACTGCTGCTTAACCCTTTGCTGACGGCACAAATTGGGGTTTTATCAAATAAAATGGGTACTAGATTTTTCACTTTGAAATGTTGAGGCTCTATAAAAGTATCAGATGATAAAGCCATATATCATTGGGAAGCCCATTACCAAAGGACTTAGAATATATAAATCTTTTTTTTTTTATTTCTGTTGCCATGGTAACCATAGAACATTTTTAGAAGCAGCCCCTTTCTCGAAAAAACACCTTTTTTTAAAAACCTTCTTTTCAAAAAAATGGCCAAAATTGAGAACAAATAATGATTTTAGAGGAAAACTTTCCCTATTGTTCCCCATGCAATTTCCCATCATTTGATCCTCCACTTTTTTATATATAAATATTTGCATTTTTTGTGTATTTGCCTTGAAGAGAGATATGGGGACATTGTAGCACTAAAATAATTAAATTTTCCTGATTTACAGTTATTTATTATGATATACATTATCATATTGATGAGAAATACAATTTAACCAAAAGGAATAATCAGATGAATAATGGGAATAACAACACACAATGTTGATCTATTGTTAATGTTTGATTTAAGACTGCGTGAGGTTTGTGTATATCTAAGTCTCCATGAGTCGTTTGTCCAGAATGCCTGAGTAATTCAGACTGCGTTTAAAGTTTGTCCGTCCACTTCCCAATAGTTCAAAAGAAATGAACGATGAGGGAGCTTCTTAATATGAAAGGGTTTTATTCAATAAACATCTCATCCCGAGTCAAAGCCACCATGTATAAGTATTCATCAGTCCACCTCCCATCTCCTATCAGCAATTAACCGCATTTAGAACACGAGTTGCTCCAACACCCTCTAGACCATTCTAGTACTCAGCTCTATCACAATCCTATGTCCGAGGTAGTTGATATTGGTAAACTCCAGTCTGTTACACGGGAGCCGATGTACTTACTCCAGGTAACTCCTTGGCTAAACTTACTTAGCTGATGTTCTCACTAAACTAAGTGACTACTAACTCCTAACTGCTCGCTCCCTACCTTGCAGCGCCTTTTATACTGGTTAACAGGTGGCGCTAGGAGCGCAAGATATTTCTTCTAGAAGTAGACTAGAAGTAGACTTGCTAAGCCTGATCCTTGATGGATTATATAACACGAGAATATATTAAAAGTGCTAAGCTATTAGTACAATGTCAAGGGTCTATTTAAGAGTTTTTTAGCAACATTTCTCAAGAAATACTCTAGATAGTTGATCATAACTCTAAAATACTGGTTTTCATTGGCAGCCATCTTGGAAATGGCTCAAAATGAAAAAAATTGAGATTGCAATTCCAAACTTAGCCATTTAAACTTTAATTATTTGGAATTTTATGGAGAAATTAAGGGGACCTCATCAATGATCTCCCAAAATTGCTGAAGGTACCCCCTATTAGGGCCTCACAAAATTATTTTGGAAGGGTCTATGAGTAAAAATTATTATCCAGTAGCAGTAACATGATGTCTGATATATTTATTTCAAAATATAGCATTGAGCTGTGAAAATGATAGATATTATGACCAAAATAATGACCATCGATCATATATGATCAATTTTCTATGGCGCCGTCAGGAAGGGGTTAATTCTATGCATTTTGAATTGTCGTTGGAAATAGCTACAGCAGCTGGGAGGTTATGAATAACAGAAACATGAGATTCAGAATTATTTGCAAAGGTTATTAAAAAATATCTTTGCTCTGTGAGAGTGAGATCTCAATGATGACTATGACCTGATTTCCCTGTAGTGCAAAATCTGGAGACGAATTTGAGTATTAGTAAATGGGGTGGACATAACGGACTTGTAGTCCATGTAAATTTTCGTAAATGACAGCTTTAATTTTTGTAATTTCCTTCATAAGTTTTTCTACTGGGATGAGATCAGGTGATAGTCGTACATTTACAAGTTGGATTATCCCCTGGTCAAAGTTCGAGACTTTAGTAGCGATATCCTGAAAGCGTGAAGTGTCTTTATGGATAAGTGCTATAAGTTCGGATGTCAGCTTGGAGAACCTTTATAGTGTGTTGTATCTGGTTTCATTGTAACGGTTTGGATTTAGTTTCATATTTGTGACCCGATCTGACATAATGAGTCGCAAGTCGCGGAGATACGAATTTGAGTTAGTAAGATATGTTCCTCACCTCGAAAAGAGCTTCATTTTGATACCAAGATTGTGTTTGTACGATGATTAGGGCCAAAGTTAGGTTTTTCCCTATACGCGGTAGGCTGGAAACTTGATTCTGAGAAAAACGCGTTTGAAGTTTTTATGTGCGGTTTTGGTTACACCCGGTCGGAATTCCTTGGATACCACTAGAAGTTTATCTCCCACCAACTTGAGACTTGGAATATACATTCTAGACTAGTTGAACTACAAAATACTCTGAAATCATGCTTTAGAAATGGAAACTTTAATCATGCCGGCCTTGTAAAGATAGAGTACAATTCCTGTAAATCTGCACCTGAAAATGAAAAACTGAAGCAAGAGGGCAAGCTCAAACAGTCACAATACCTGTTCTAGAAGGCTGAATTGAAGTCACAACGACTTGTAAAGAGTCTATGGGAATGTTCAAGTGTATTTCAGCCTGTTTTGCCATAAATAATAAGTGTCATAGTTCCAGGTAAGTTGGATAAAAGTTCCATAAAGTTGAAAGATCACAAAACGTCACTAAACTGAGTCTAAAACAACTCACAAGGCACAAAAGTACCAATAAAATATTAAAATTCGAACTATATACAGGTATTCTAGTCTATGATTCTAGTTGCTAGAGGATGTAGACCGACCACGCCCCCGCCCCCGACTTTGGCTGCGTTTACGTTTGGGTGGGGGAGTGATCTCTGGGGAAGTGTCTGAGTCTGAGTCTGTTTCCATTTCACGTCGCATTTGGGCTGCTGTCTCTGTGTCTGAGTCCTCTGAGCCCGAGTCAGGGGTTTTCCCTCGACCCCGACCTCGACCCCGACCTCGACCCCGACCTCGGCCTCGCCCCCGACCTCGCCCCCTTCCTCTACCACGTCCCCTTCCTCGTGCCTCCTCCTCCTCCACCTCCTCCCCTGCATCTCCACCTCCACCTGCTCCTGAGGGCCCTGGACCTGGATCTGGCGATGGGTCCCGCCGCCTTGGTGCCTCTGCTGCAGGCTCAGGTTCCGTGGGCTTGGGGCACGTAATGTCTTTGGTTTCCTCTGTGCAGAAGTCTCTGATGTTTTTGAAGAGGTACCACTGCCGACGAAGGGGAAGCCCAGGGGAAGGTGTGACCGGTGGTAGGACCTTTGGGACGGCTCCAGGGTCCACAGTGAGCACATCCACTTCCTCCGGCTCAGAGTCAATGTACTGTCGGACGGTTACCTTCCCGGGGCTGTTTGATGAGAAGATAAAGTGGTGATACTGCTTGATCCCTTTTATTGGCCGGGTGAACGGGGTCAGGAAGGCTTGCCAGTTATAGGTTGGGACAAAGACGGCCCCATCTTCTGACCCACACAGCTGAGGGATGTTGACTTCTTTTTGGGTGCTGTCCCGGACCGTCTTGGCCAGGTCAGCAAGGCAGGACACCTCGGCACGGCAAAACCGCTGCTTGAGGAGACCGAAGCACCAGTCGGGGGCAAACTTGGTGTGGCCGGTTATGAGAAAGTTTAAAGTGATCTGCTTATGCAGACCAGTCAGGACCCGCCACATGAGATAGCCAATCACGTACTTGTTCTTGTTTTGCCCACTGCAGTTGTCACAGTGGAGGTCAAGGAGGCGTTCACCGAGGGAGTAGGTGGCAAAGTAGTGGTGGAGGTAGGAGATGACAGCGTTTGAACCCTTGCTGCCGCAGTGGGACTCATCAATAAGATAGTTTACTTGACGGGGGATGGCTTCAGCACACACGCCAAAGATGCCTACTTTGCGTGGGACAAGGAAGTAGAGGGGCCCTGGCTGCATGGGGGAGGAGGGGAGGTGGACCTGCTGTGCGTAGTCGAAAGATACATGCACCCGGATGTCAGAGGAACAGGGAGTGTGTGGCCCGAGCGCCGGGCGGCCTGCCTCGGCATACGCCTGCTTGGCAGCGGTAGTCAGTTCCTGGTAGAACTCCCGTTCCTTGGCCACTACATCCAGGTGCTTCTGCTGCTTCTTTAACTTTGCCTGCTTAACTACTTCGGGGAGGTTAGAGGAGTAGGAGATGTCACGGTTGTTCCTCTGACACTCCCAGCACAGGTCAGTCATGGGGCGAGAACACACAATACGGGGTAGCAACTGGCGCCAGAGGTTACGAAAGGTGGTGACGGCAACCTGACGGTGGGCGTCCCCGATGGCCTGTAGATAACGTTTATGCACATCTACCTTCCTTGTGCTGGAGGGGAGGAGGAGGATGTCGTCGCGTTTGTGTGTGGAGACTCGGCCGGGGAGGACGAGGGCATAGGTTTCGGCATAGGAGTTGATGAAGTCGACCACGCGGCGGATGTCTGCGAGGTCGAGGGAGTGGGTGTTGGCCTTGCGTCCACCTGACCTCTTAGTACGGGGTACGACCCCGTTCTCCCGATACCACTGGCTGATGGCGGACATCTTGTTGATACTGCAGCTGAAAAACAAGAACACACAACTTACAATTGGAAATGGAATAATGTTGGACATGGCAGGTTCAGTTACATAAAAATAATGTTTGGTTACATAAAATAGTATGTACATGTTAATAAGTTACAGCAGGACACAGGTTTAGGAACTACTTAGACAGAGAATGTTAGCTGCAGAGATGAATAATTACCTGTAGAGAAAGAGCAGGGTGTCCCGGCAGACCTTCCCGCCCCCGACAGTGTAGTGGCTCCGTTGGTGCTGCCTGGCACCCTTGCCCTTTTCCCCCTTCTTCCAGGTCGACAGCTGTGACGAGGTGTCAGTACAGGCACTTGTAACGCCCAACAGGAGCATGTCCTTCTCCCCTGGAATGGAAATCCGACACAGAACTTTAGTGATGTACGAGCGACTGACTTTGTGAAAAAAAAAAAGTTTAAGAACATTACTATCGGCCGGGTCTACCCCCGAGGTCACTGAGGTTACTTGGCCTAAAATCGTATGTCAATGCCACAGAGGAAAAGTTACAGCCTCCAGGCGGTCATACAGGTATTATAGATGACAAACTATCTTCATTTAAGACGGTTAATAGCATGGTTATTGGCCGCACCTGGAGTCAGCTGGGCGACCTCCTGCCGTTTGTCCAGACGCTCGGCCGTTGAGAACTGGACGCAACACGGGCCGTCGTTGTGGTACTTACACGAGCACCTAAACATGACGAAAGTCCACATTAATGTCAAAGATATGTGAGGGCACCCCTATAGATTGAATTAGGTTCATTAGATGGCCGCTAAGAACTTTTAATTAGGCCTGAGAGAGCATAACGGTCAAGGCCGTCCATCGTTCAAGTGCGAGACGCCATTAAGTAGGTCACGGCGGCATACTTTCAGTAAAATGTCGATTTTGAACATAAAGACAGATAGAAACATGAAAATAATTACAGGATATCTGAGAAAACATGTTTTGGCAACTTCTGATGGCCGGACAGGTCTAACGGTTTGGTATTTATAGGAATTTTCAAACGACACAACTTGGGCAATTTCGATCGCAAGTCGCAAACAAGCATGGCCTACCTAAATTTCTGGCAACTGTCAGTTTCCTCCTGCAGCAGTTGGTCCGTCGGATCAGTGATAACCAGGGGCTCATCCTCGTCCTCCTGTGACTCCTGAGCCTCCTCCAAATCCTCGATGTCCTTTTCCGACAGGGTAGCATCCTCCTCCCCCTCCGATAAGTCGCCATCGTCCTCGGCAAAGACGAAGTAATCCTCAACGAGTTCTCGCCATTGCTCGTCGTTGGCGCCGCCATGAAGATTAGTCCGAACAATTGTATTTAACGCCGCTGCCACGGCCTCCTCACGCTCCTGGGGGGTAGCCATCGAATCCTAGGAATGTTTGGATCCTAACTGCACTTGCAGTTCAAACAATAACACGCTAATTAACACGTTAGGCCTCATTGAACGCGCACCTGCTTCTGTCGGTCGGACCTTTAAATTTCCCAAACAGTCGCGCTTCTGGCACGCCGAGGGCGTCTCGGCCAATCAGAGCGCTCGGATCGCAACACGTGACCTCCTTGACAACGATTGTTTATGGCGACGGCTTTCGCGATCCGCCTTCTGATTGGTCCATCCCCATCGGAATTCAAAATCCGACGATGCGATTGGCTAGAAGAGGTCCCGCGCTTTCCGGCGGTACCAAAAGTTCTTGGGTTGTCGACTCCTAAAAGCGGCTCGCAAGTCGGCAAAGTTGATAAAAATCGGCGTCTCAGGAGCCTTTTGTTTTAACTCACTGAAGCAGAAGAACGACTTTGGGGGCCATTCTAACACACTTAGAATTTTAATTTCATCAAAATATTTTGGGAAATGATAGTCCTGATATAAAAGATTAAGAAAATGCAAAAAAGTCATTTTCGATAATGGGGCCGATTTCCGACTTCAGAGGCCCATATCTCAGTTTGACCGCGCGCGACTTGCGACTCATTTTGTCGGATCGGGTCACATTTCTACTTGAATTTCTGTAATAGCAAGTGAATTGTTAGAAATTCCCATTACAGTGTCCTGCAGTTTTGAATATGTAGTTTTCATAAAGGCTGTCATGTCCCTAGTCTTGGCGTTCTCTATCCTAATTGTAGAGTGGCCAAACTCAAAAAGAGCCTTATTTAAGGAAAAATACCAACCCGAGGTATAACAAAGCATGCCATACATCATTGGATGGGTAACTATCTTAACTTCATGGCCTGATAGTTTGTACTAAAAAAAGTGTGTTCTGGAATATGGTTAATGGCTGGTTTCCATGGCAACCACCCAAAAATCAAGTAATTATGAAATCAACAGTATTTTTTAAATATCTTCCTTAATTTTCAAGGGAGGAGCACAAATGAGGCATCCAAATCAAGCATTCTGAGAGTTCTATGGGATAGAAGGTTGAAATTTGTTGTCTTGGTTACTGGGTTGCCATGGTTACCAAAAATATATCCAACATTGACCATAATGACAATTTCTGTGTGTACGTGTGTTGGGTACAAAGGCTACCGTGACAGTGAGCCGGTAGGCTCACAGTGACATGTGACCTCGCTGCCTAATTTATGCAGCCCTGTGCAGTGTGCAAAAAAGCCCCAAGGTCAGGTCCCAAACTGCAGACCTAAACCTCCATGGTGGCATGGTGGGAAGGTGCGGAAAGGGTTTGTTAGGACGCTGGGGAGTGCACTGGCAGTGAAAAATGCCTTTTCAAGCATGAAACACTGAAGACCGACCCAGTGGTGGGCCGGTGGCACTAGGGGACTGTAACACGGTTTCGGTGCAATACCTCATCAGGCCTTATAATGTACTCACGGTGTCCGCTTGTGAAAGGGGAACTTGACGAGGAATACCTACGGGCTGGGCGAGACGGGTCGCGGGTGGAAGTATCGGTCGTCAGTTCTCCTGGCGTCTGCGGGGTAAGTGAAGGTCGGTAAGGCAGAGTAGGTCGGTTCCATCCCAAATTAAAGAAGAAAAGCCGGGGTCGCAAGGTGGTGCGGTACGGGGGCTGGAAATCATATCATTCAATATGTGGAATTTTACGTGGAAGGTCCCCCGATTAGGCCCACCCTGTCGGCCTAGCGATTAGATTGATAACCCGTGTCTATGGAGTTAAGGCCCTTTGGTATTTGCGTGATCAGATCGTGGATCCAGTCAAATTCCAGTTGTAGCCTTTTCTCAGTTGTCCCATCACGACCAGGGTTGCGATTGACGAATTCCAAGGCATGTATTTCTACATCCTTGATGCCGTTGTGGCCATGCTGGTTGAAATGGCGTGAGACTTCGGTAGACGACGGGTTCTTGCTGATCTGGTAAAAGTGGCTCTTAAAACGTTCCTTGAGAGCGTTTTTGGTTTGGCCCACATATTGTTTGCCACATTTCTTGCAGGAAATGCAGTATACCAGGTTGTTGCTGTTGCAGGTGACGTTTTTTCGTGCGCGATGTTTACTCCGGGTAGTGTTTGAACGTATCGTCCCCGAGATGTTTATCTTGGGGCAGTACCGGCAATGTTTGCTTTTGCACTTCCTGTCAAGGGGGGTGCTGGGAGCGGGACTGTCGGTAACCTGTTCAGGGAGTTTGGCTCTGACTAGTGTGTTGTGCAGACTTTTTGGTTTGCGATAACCCACTCGGAAGCCCCGGGAGTGTACATTCCTGGTATTGCTTGCGCGATCCAGGTAATCCCAGGTTTTGTCGACCTGCTTGCGGAGGTCGTCTTCATGTGGGTGGTAGTCAGTGGTGAGAAAGGTTGGGTACACCGTCCCCGGTTGCGGGGTCGGTTTTGTTTGGTGTAGTATTTCTGTCCTATCCTTACTAGCTGCCCTTAGGTAAGCTTCCGAGAGCATTTCGATGGGATACCCTTTTTGGACAAGAAGGGCGCAATGTGTCAGGAATTCTTCTTGGGCGCTGCAGATCCGTCTGATGCGGAGGAATTGTCCATAGGGCAATCCCTTTTTGCAATGGTACGGGTGTGCCGAATCGTAAGGCAAGTAGTTGTTTCTGTCTGTCGGCTTACAGTATAAGCTGGTAGTCAGTTTGCCTTCGCGGATGTTGATGGTCGTGTCCAGGAAGTTTATGTTGCTCGTCGAACGTTCCTCGGTGAATTTGATGGTTGGATGGCAGGTGTTGAGGTGGTTAACAAAGCTGTTAAGCTCTGTTTCACCGTGCTGCCAGACGCAGAAGACGTCGTCGATGTAGCGATACCAGGCTAGCGGTTGCAGTTTGTAGGAATAGACATGCTTGTTTTCGAACATATTCATAAATATATTCGCGTATGACGGTGCGACTCGGGTGCCCATAGCTGTCCCGCCCACCTGTAGGTAGTTTGTTCCATTGAACTTGAAGTTGTTGAAGGTGAGAACCTGTCCTAGCAGTTCTACCAGGGACAGGTTGCTTGGTTGTTCACCTGAGGTGCGGTTCTCATTAAGGGCAGTGAACACCGCCTCGCACCCTTCTTGGTTGGGTATGTTCGTGTACAGTGAGCTGACATCCAAGGTGATCAACATTTCGTCTCCTCGAAGGCCGTTAAGGCCGTCGAGTTTGTTGAGGAAGTCAGTGGTGTCCCGTAGGTAGGAGAATATTTACTTTATTTTACAGAAGCTTAATTTGATAGGGGATCGGGTTTCGTTTCATTTATGAGTTATACGTGCTTTCAAACAAAGTTGCCAACTTGTATTTATAATTATCATGTGTATTTCTTGGTGTTGGAATACTTGATGATATTTGAGATTTTCATCCTGAAAATACATGATGCAGAAGTGATATATATATGATGCAGAAGTGATATATATATGATGCAGAAGTGATATATATTTTCTCTTCCTGTTACCATAACAAACCACAAATACGGGTCTAGCAAGGCATAACCTATCTAATATCAAGAGTACATACCTCTTCTACACTGAATCATGCATTTTTGTCCAAACAATTGACCAACCATGGATAGCAGATTTCTTGAGTTTTACCTGCAGGTTGCCATGGAAACTTGTCTTTTTATTTTATTGTACACTCAAGATATTCCAGTACAAACCCCAAATCTACACGTAAGAGAGTAACACTTCAGATAAGACATATTGTACTGTTATACCTATTGCACTGTTATACCTTAAATTCTATGTCCATGGTTGCTCTGGTTACAGAAAGGGGAGGAAAACTGAAATGATGGTCAATTTTGAGGTTGTTTTTAGTTACCATGGCAACCAAATAACAGGAACAACCAAATTCAGTGTCTTATCCAATATGTTGGAATATTATAATAAATATATTGGGAATATGATAAATGTATTGGGAATATATATAATTCATTATGCATATTAATATTTGGTATATCATTTAGTGTTGGAAGAACCTGTATGTATTTATACTCATAAGAATCATAATAATGCGAGGAGTACAATAAGAATATCTAAAAAGTGAATTAGTGATTATGTATGCATAAGTTTGATATTTTGATATTTATGAATAAAAATGTAAGGCTTGATTGTGGTTTTGGCCACCAGGGGGAGCATATAGGCATACCCACATGTTTCATTCAGGTGAGCCCTCATGGCACTGTGATAGTGCCCTCATGACATATGAAAGGAGATGACAGTGGATGTGGGCCAATACCCCTATGGGGGCTTTTCATACCAGGATGGCAGATGCATCCCTCCTAGGGCACGTTGCATATCAAAGTGGGGTTCCAGAACCCTCCCATAAGCCCAGTTTCTGTTGTATATTGGTCTTATGAGTAAAGTCTCTGTTGCACATGTCCCCTTGTCATTTTGGGCTTCCAGAAACCCCCCTTGGGCCTGTTGCTAATGGGCCCTGAACTTGGGCTTACAGGGATTCTGGGTCACCAACATTGGGCTTATGGTAGCTGCAGTAACACCTACCCTTAGTATTTTATGGTATGGATAACGGTTTCTACAATATATTGAACAATAATAACTATACTATCTTTTTTCCCATACTAAAATCAGTGAGTAACCAAAATTTTATAAAATTTCATTTGATAACAACTTTGTAACAATAACTTTCTAACTCTGGTATTTGCTGGTCCCATAACCCCTCCAACCAACAGCCCCCACTCACCACCTCAACCCTCCCTCTTATGTGTCCTTGAACCCATTAACCACCCATAAGCCCTCCCATAACACAGGAAATGACGCCCCTACTTCCTGGGTAACAGTAAAAAAATGGGCTTACGGGAAGGGCTTACGGCAGATAACCATTAACCCAGCCTCCCGTAAGCCAACTTCTTCTGCATCAGGTCAGAAAACTGTGGGCTTACGGGAAAGTTGGCTTACGGCCGTTAGACCAAAGATTCTCGCTTGGATATGCAACGAGCCCCTGGGGTATAAGTATCAGGACTGACCACTAGAGAGACAGACTGACCTAGGGGGCCACAGCGAGCAGAGGCCCCTCCCGGAGAGAAGACCCAGAGACCCAGCATGGCCCAGGATGTATGACTCTACTTGGCCAGGCCAGACCAGGCCAGGACCAGAGGCAGAGATCATTCAGCAGGTGGATCTCAAGGAGTGAGGACCTACCTGTTCTGCAGTACCTACCTACCTGCAGCACCTCCTGCCCAGGAACCAGCCCTGGAACCTCCTGCCTGCCTGCCCAGTACTTGGCTGTCTGCCTGCTGCCTGACCACCCACCTGCCCTGCCTGCCTGCCCAGCACCTGCCTGCCTACCTGCCTAGCACCTGCCTGGCTGCCTGCCCAGCACCTGTAGTCCTACCTGCCTAGCACCTGTATTCAACACATGTGAGTTGACCTGGTCGCCATGATCACACATCAAAGCCATTGAGTAGTATTGTCACCGCATATACCTTCGGGTATGTCACTGTTAATAAACAACCTCTCACTGTACCCCAGTTGTTGAGTTCTGTGATTCTGCATAGGGACACAGAGATATTTTAAGAACTAGAACTCTCAAAATGCATCAGTTTAATGTATCATTTGTGTTTCTATCTTGTATATTAAGAGAGATACTGCCAAAATACTGCTGAATTTGAAATAACTTGAATTTTGAGTGGTTTCCATTGAGATTTT
This sequence comes from Lepidonotus clava, assembly GCA_936440205.1. Taxonomy (NCBI): domain Eukaryota; kingdom Metazoa; phylum Annelida; class Polychaeta; order Phyllodocida; family Polynoidae; genus Lepidonotus; species Lepidonotus clava. Next base: position 35,308,446 of record OW387140.1, read on the forward strand.
TTGGTAACCATGACAAATTTCAGCCTTCTATCCCATAGAACTCTTGGAATGCTTGATTTTGATATGCATTTGTGCCCCTACCTTGAGAATTAGTGAAGATATTTAAAAAATACTGTTGATTTCATAATTACCTGATTTTTGGATGGTTGCCATGGAAACCAGCCATTAAGCATATTCTGGAACACACTTTTTTTAGTACAAACTATCAGGCCAGCTGTGGGACATGGTCCACAAATTGAAAAAATTGGTCTCAGTTTGTTATACCTCCGGTTGGGGTCAACTCCCAAAATGCCTCCTTGGCCGCAGTACTATAATGGGGTGTAATGATGGTTCGGTGTTTTCTATGGAGGTGCTGGGGCGGTAGTAGAGCCTTTGTTTGATTTATGGTGTGTTGGATCCTGGTGATCATCTTTTGCCTCTCCTGTTTTTGCTGTCTGTTGCGGGATGAGACTTGCTTACGGTAGACTGTTGCATATCCTGTGACATTGCCACAGGGATCCGATCTGCGACAGAGGTCTTCTGGTAAGTGTGGGATGTGTATCTCCACTGTCAGGTGGAACACATTATTTCCTGTTGCTGATAGATAGGCCTTCTCCGTGAATATTGTTCCATGTTATAGTTGTGGCTCTGTCTGTTTGCTGGTCAATGGAGACAGGAAGCACATCAGCAGGTAAATTCAGATGGCCACTTTCTGCAAATTACAGACAGAGTCCACCTGTAAAAACAGTCAATACAATTAATCACACATTGTTGGTTATTGTCAATGGTGTTGGAGTGTTGTTTGGAGTGTAGTTTGGTTAGGGGGGACGGTCGAACTTGCGTTGCATTTTTATGCGATGCCCTAGTCGAGTGGTTTCCTGGTTGATTTCCCCTTGTGTAGTCTCTGTGGTGGTTCAGAACACTGTCTCTCTGGAGGAAGGTTAGCTTGCACTCTTTGCAATGAAAAAGGTCATTGCACTGGTATGGGTGTTTGTTGCATAGGTGATGGCGTAGCCATCGCTGGTCCTCACATGTTGTATCACAGAGGTGACACTTGTTGGTGTTTGTGGGCGGTGGTATGTCATAACCCATCTCCCTGTTTATCTCTAGGTGTGCCTTCTCCTGTGCCAATTGAACATCAGTAGCAGTGGTTTTCTGGGCTTACGGGGGATGGGGGCGCTGTGGTGGGGCCGACTGCCCCGATGTGGAGACGGAGCTGGCCCTCCCGAGGTGGGTGGGGGTGTTGGTGATGCTGGTGGGGTGTTCAGGACCATGTGTTTATTGTCTTGTTCCTTTAGCCATTTCTGCCTGTAATCATGTTCCCGGAAGTCATCCAAAAGTACAAATGCCAGGAACTATCTCATTTGAAACCTTCTATCTCCTCCATTCTGTATTGTTTCTCCCATTCTCAATGCCTTGCCTTCTCGTTTCTGAAGTATTGACTGCTCTCCTGGTACCGTGTCGAACATTTTCACTTTCATTTTCCAGTATGGGGGGGTACTCACTATGTCCATTTCTTCATGGCAGGTAAGAGTTGGGTCCATTCTGTGATACTTAGATGTACAGTTAGACAGTTGAATCAATGTACAAAAATCAGGGCCCCTCAGGGCTGTATCACGTGCTACTCAAGATAAACACTGGGGTAGGGGGTGTGATGTCACTTAATATATGCATGACATAGGCTGATGTGTTGTGGGAGGTGGGTCGTGATGTCACTTAATATATCAGTGTTTGTGAAAAGTCTGTTTTTGCCAGACATGTCTGACGTTTTGACCATAATGTCCGACACATGTAAAACGTCCAACATTATGTCCGGCAAAAATATACAAATATTGGTAAATTATGTGTGAATTGTCTGACAGTTTATATAGGATGTCCGAAGATAACATCCTGAACGTCAGACATAATGTCTGAGGCTTCAAAATATTTTTCACAATCACTGATATATGCGTGACCTCAGAGGGTGTGGTGGGGGGAGGGGGGTTGTGATGTCACATAATGTATGTGTGATCTCAGAGGGTGTGGTTGGGGGGAGGGGGGTCTTGATGTCACTTAATGTATGCGTGAGTGAGTGAGTGAGTGTTGGGTGTTTTACGCTGTACCAAGCCAGGGTAATTTTCATGGCGAAAACCAGTTGGGACGAACTCTGTCTTTGGTGATCGAATTTATGAGATGAAGGTGACAGGGCAGGCAAACAGCAGGGGATCAAAACCTAGCAATCATTTTTGCTGTACCTCATCCCTTAGTGGACCACAGCACTAACCAGGAATTGAACCCAAAGCACCACTTGGTCAGTGCTGGGTCCCCACTATCGTCGCCTCGTACAATCAGCAGGGGCTACTGAGGGCCTATTCTTACCCGGACCCCCATGGGGCTAAATCAAGGCTATTGGTTGGGGATAATGTAATCTAAGTTTTTGACAGAAATAAAATTGTGGCCCACTCATTTTGGTCCCCCAGATTGATTTTGTGTAAAGTGACCCCCATAGGAGGTAACTCCCGGGTCCTAGCACATGTGTGTAGAACCCCAATAAAATGATGTTTCTGGTGGTCACAACACCCCATCTGTAAACAGCTGTGATGTAGGTGTTGATTGATTCTCATCTCACAGAGGCCGGTCCTGTAATTGAAAATGTAATTACCTAATCTGTTGGTAGCGTGGGGTAGTATGGGAACAGGTTGGGGGGTGATGTATCAAGTGAAATGGAGATGTTGGCTGCGAGTATCTACTCACAGATTTGAGTTTGTTTTTCCAGATGTCCGAGGTCCTTCTACTGGTGGGGCTTGACCAGTTCCTGACCCAGCTTTAATGTAAATGGTAAACAATCTGTGTGGCCATTATTATGGTGGATTGTATATGTTTGAGGGGGAAGGGTCCCAGTAAAATGGAGGTGTGACCTGGCCATGGTCATCATTTTTAGGATGGAGTATACCCTGGCTGTGACATGTACCTGCAGAGTGTACCCACTCTATGATCCTTATCTACCCCTACAATGGGAAGGTTATGGTGAGGGTCACTGACTTTTGCCTCCCGGCATCCATGACCCACCTCCTGGGATTACCAAGAGGGGTACCCCAAGGACATCTTCATAATGTGAGTGCATATTATTTTGTGTTGTCTGAATGACATAAAAGGCAATGTGAGATAAATTTTAGGTTTACTGGGGAGTGCCCCCCCTTTCTGGGGATGTAGCTGAGGCTTGTTTTCAGAGTACTGAGATTGATGTAATGGGGCCTTTTCTCCACATCACCTAGTTGTATGTTCACAATTATAAAGTACATAATTTCAGGGGGACAATTTTGGGTGAAAATCTATGGCATAATAATGTGAGACTGTTTTCCTGGGGTGGACTATGCTTATTATGCTGGGAGTGACTGTCAGGTATGTAATCCGTAAAAGCTTTTAACCAAATTTCTTATGGATTATTTTTCTTGGTTCAGTGATTGTTCTTAGAAAGATCTATAGTTGTCAATTTGATCCTTTCCCATCACTCTCCCAGCTCAGCTTGGGTGTTTTTTTTTTTTTTTTAAATTCTTTATTAGCATTTCTTCGTACATACAAAGTTCTTCAGATGCCGCTGATAATGAATAGAATATTTACAACAGTATACAACAAGATGAACAATGATGAATAATTGATAAGGGACATTTCTATTTCATTACATATCAATTTTCATATTAATTTCTTGAATACTTCTTTGTTCACAGCATTCTGAATCTGACCATCCAATCCATTACAATAATCAACACCTATATAATAAGGACTTCTTTTTACAAGCTCCTTATTTGTGAAATCTATATTAAATTTAATATTTCTATCACTTCTAAGTACTCAACCTGCTATACTTTTAGTTACATTACAGGGAGACTTACTAAGTTTATACATCATTTTCAGCATAATGCGACACGCACATACATCCAGCATTTCCAATGACAATTCATTATGATAATTATTCATATTTTCAGCAGAAATATAGGCATTATCACATAATATTGTCTTCATCGCCGTTTTGCAATGGCTGTAGTTTTGATACCTTCCGCTTCATACTAGATGTATACAAGGATGCTGAATTTGTTTGTTTGTTGGGGTAGTTTAAGGTCTGGCCAACCCTTGTGGGTTCTTTCCAGACTGCACAAGGTAATACTTTTCAGCTTATTTCATGCCACAAGGGTGGTGACCGAATATATGATATGGTTTAGGAGAAACCCGCCACCGGGTGCAATACCCTACTGATTGTGAAGAGTGGCAAGGTGGTTTTCGTTTGCAATATCCCACAGAAAGGACACCACACACCTGGCCTTTGATGACCCTGTCGGGAGCACAGGGTGGCCCCTGGATCCCAGACTCTTGGATCCTTTCTTAGATTTTATCTATCAGTTGGTATTCTCGAAGGAATTGGAGGATCTTTTTACTTTCGTTGTTGTTAAACATGTCCTTCATTGATGTTCTGTTTTGGAGATGCCGCTTGCGACTATCATCCGTCTTCTTACACTTCAATATGATGTGCTCCACCGTTAGTTTGGTGTTACACTGTTGACAAATAGGAGCAACTTCACCTTTCAACAGGTGTTTATGCATCAGCCTGGTGTGGCCTATCCGAAGACGGGCCAGTTTCACCTGTTCTGACCTTGTCAGGCACTCTCTTTTGCTTTTGTCACTTTTCTCTTCTAATTTGGGTTGGACAGAGTGTAGAAGACGGGCCAGTTTCACCTGTTCTGACCTTGTCACTTTTCTCTTTCAATTTTGGTTGGACAGAGTGTAGAAGATTGTTCTCCTGTCTTTTCCAGTCGCTTTTCATGTGTTTTGCTTAGTGGCAGCAAGTCTGTGTGTGGGGTTCTAGCAACCTCAGGGTCTAGAGCGAAGGCTCCCTTGGCTGCTTGGTCTGCCTTTTCATTACCAGAGATTCCAATGTGGCTAGATAGCCAGCAGAAAATCACTTCTTTGCCAAACTTATTTCAGGTTGGCGTGACTTTGCTGGATATCTCTGATTATGGGATTGTTAGGCTGATATTGTAGGATAGTTTGTAAACAGGACTTTGAGTCTGAGAAGATGATAAACTTTCTGTGTCCTGATACTTTGATCCAGTCTAGTGCATGTGCCAGAGCATGTGCTTCAGCAATAAATTCTGGCTTGGCTGTGAAGGGCACCGTTCAGGTCCCCACACTCTGTATGTACTGCATAACCCACTCTATTTCATTCCTTGGAGCCATCAGTGAAGATGGGGAAATGATCACTGTATTGGTCTTTCAGGGCTCCATATTTGTTCCTGAAAGCAGAGGGGTTGGTTTCATTCTTCTTGTTATTGCATAGTTCCAGGATGACAACAAGTTTACTCTCAGACGACAGTGGGTTCTTGGGTGGTCTTATTTCTCTGATGATGTTCAAAGGTATCTCTGCTTCTCTGATCACAGATATAGCAGAGGTAGAGAATGGTTTAGCCACCCTTTGATTCACCTGGAACAACTTGCTGTTATATGTACGGAATATGGTACCATGTGTTGGGTTTTTCTTGTCAGCTTTGACCTTTATTGCATATTGTAAGGACAATTTTTCCCTCCTTAAATGTAAAAGTTAAACATTGCCCTCCACATGTAGCCTTTATGCTGGTGATGTTCTGAAAGCGCCAAGGCATATTCGTAGGCCCTGGATTTGGATGGGGTTTAGTCTGTTCAAGTAGGATTTCCCTGCTGACTGGTTTTGCAAAGTGGATGTATGCTATTACAGGGTCAGCACCCCATTCTGTGTTGGACAGTACTTTCAGGAGATTCATGGCCTTTAGGCATTTTCTCCTCAAGTATTCAATGTGAGGTTTGAAGGGTACCCTATACACTTTGTAGGCTAGGCCTTCCTGAAGGCGTATTATTGAGACTTTAAGTCCTTACTAGTCCCAAAGACTTGCTGGTTTCCAAGACATGAGAAAGGTCGTGTATAAGAATTGTGACCTTCTTGGTAAGTCTTGCACAATGCATGCAATTTACAGAGGAACAGTACTAGGAGCTTTCAGACGCCCTGAAAGTCTGAAAGTCTACCTAATGAAGGCCAAACTCAGACCCGAGGAGCCCGCTGCTCGAAAGAATGAGTCTTACAGTGCGTGAGCGAGTGATGGAGCTTTAATCCTGTGTCAACAACAGAGGTCATATTCACAGCAAAGAGGTATAGAAAGACTAAAATATCTTGGTGTTCTGTGAATATATGGTTTTCCTAAATGTAAAAGATAATATAGTGACAAAACAGTGAATAGGGAGAGGTATCGATGCTAAAAATTAGGCTAATTCTTCAAATTTAAGGTAATTCCTGGATTGAGGTTACTTTTTTCTGGAGACACCTATAATTAGCCTAATTCTTGAAGATTGAAGATAAGTCAGGGATTTATTCAAGTTCTTCTGGTATTGATGCTTAAAATTAGGCTAATTCTTCAAACTTAAAAGGTAATTCCTGGATTTAGGTTACTTTTTCTGGAGACACCTATAATTAGCCTAATTCTTGAAGATTGAAGATAAGTCAGGGATTCTTTCAAGTTCTTCTGGTATCGACACTAAAAATTAAGGCTAATTCTTCAAATTGGGGAAACATAGGAAAAGTGTCAGCCCTTCCTTAAGATCCCGTAACTCCAAACTAACTACCAACGCAACACCCCGCTCGAACATTCCACGACTGATCCTTCATTTTACACACACTTGCTTGTATCATAGCGAACAGTATGCCAGCTGACCCCCCGCTCAACCTCAATACAGTGACCAGGGAGCAACTGCAGACCATACCCAGAATCGGCGTGGCGAGGTCTAAAACCCTTGCTAAGGTTCTTCGGGAACAAGGCCCTGTCAGAAGACTAAAAGAAGTGGCTGCCCATTTGGAATGAGAGGTGCTGGAAGTGAGAAGCTTTATTGGACGTACAGCGGAACAGTGCCTTCTCCAAGCTGAAGAGGAGGCAGCCGATGCAACTGCCCGGCAGCTCCAAGCCGAGAAGGAAGCGGCTGAAGCCGGGGCCTGCCAATGCCAGGCAGAAAAGGAAGTGTCTGATGCAGCCGCCCACCAACTTCAGGCGGACAAGAAGGCAGAGCAGGAGCGTGACGCGGAGAAGCAGAAGCTGCCCTTTGTCGCCTCCGAACAGAAAAGGAGGCCGCATTACAAGCTGAAAAAGAGGTGACAGCCCGATGTACCCACATCGAGCAAGAGGAGGCTTCTCTCATATCTTCTGACACATCAGAAGGAGAGGAGACTGGCAACCACCAAGAATCCAAGATGGAGAGATTGCGAGGTCAGGTCAAAGAGTCACAGGCTTGAGCCCAACACCTGATCTGAATGGCTGAAGTGCGGGCCCCTAAGTGGAGGGAGGCCAATAGCAGTGGAAAGAAAGGTCACTGAGAAGACCCAGAGGAGAAGAAGAATGGAAGCGGGGGTTGGCCAGCACCCCCACAGCACTCGACTCCCCAACGGAAGGGAAGCGTGTGAGAAAACAGTTACATCCAGCACCACCCAACCCAGGAAGAGGAGAACAGGGGCCAAGCTATACCCCTGAGCCATCACATCCCTGGGATGCCCGTCGCTCGCTGGGATCACCCTGGGAGCCAAGACAAGGGTCGGTACGAGACTCCTCACCGCCGCAATGAGGATATCTCAAAGGTTGAGGGCAAAGACTTCAACTGCGTTGAGAGGGCCATGAAAGACCGGTTCAAATGGAAGAACCCCCCCCCCCCAAACGGCACAAATAGAACTTTGTACCCTCCGACAAGATCAAGGTGAGGAGCTCGAGCACTTCGCTCCGAGGTGTCAGATGCTGGCCAGGGACGGCTATAGGGGAGACCCGGAAAGGACCGCAGAGAGGGCTGCCATGGACGCCTTCCTCCATGGCCGCCTGGATCTTCGGGTAGCATTGTGGGCCAGTGAATACTGTGGGAGTTGAGGGGAAGTGCAACCAGTCCTCACCCCTCCTTAACCGAGGTCGCCCGCCGGACCGAATATCACACTTCAGCCCGGAAATCCAACAGGCTCCACGGCCACCCCTCATCATAAGCCACTCCCGGGATCAGCCCTCATGCCTTAACAGACATCGCCCACTGGATCAGGCCCCATCCTTGGAGCAATCGCTGGACCAAGTTTGTTTGTTTGTTGGGGTAGTTTAATGTCCGGCCAACCCTGTGCTGGACCAAGTACCACACTTTGGGCCGGAATTCCAACAGGCTCCACCCATGGACCAGAAATCCCAAGATCCGGTAGCTGCCCAGAACAAGAAGACAGGAGAAGTCCCAGCCTGCCTAACAGTGAATGCTGTGGGAGGTGCTGGGAAGTGTGACCTATCACTAACCCTTCTGAACCCAGGTTGCCCCCCAGACCAGACTCCACCCATGAACTGGGGATCCCGAAATCTGGCAAATGCTCAGGACAAGAAGATTGGAGAAGTTCCAGCTCACCTGCCAGCGAACACTGACGAGTCACCAGGCCTTCTCAACCAAGTTCACCGCCCTGTTCAGACTTCACACTTGGGCCAGGAAGTTCCATCCCAGCTCAGTGAAAATCACCTTCTGGACAGGGCTTCATGCTTGGACCAAGATTGCTACCACATCAAGCTTCCTGCTTGGTCTGGGAAAGCAAACAAGAGTCATCCAACCTAGAACAAGACCTCCTGGACAAGGCCTTATGCTTGGACCAAGATTGCGACCTAGACCTGATTTCACACCTGGACTGGGAAACCCTGCAAGTCACCAAACCTTGACCATGCACACTGTCCGGACAAGACTTCATCCTTCAAACACAGACCACAACAGGTGACCAATGCCACGGCCAGAGGACATCCCAAAACAAGAAGACAAGAAGAGTTACAGCCCACCCAGTGGCAAACACTGTGGCAGGTGCTGGACACAGAGAAGACTGAGAAGTCAAGCTCCTGTCTACAGTCCGTGGAGGCCAGATTGGAAGCGTCACCTCCCTGCAACTGGCCATACCACCTGCTCTGTGGGAGAGTGGTGTTACCGGGCCGCCCGTCAACATCGCGGGGCTCGTAGGTCAGGTGGGCAAATAGCGGACTAAAAACTAGCTTTTCTGGACCTTCCTTACTAATTTAGAAATAACTTTTCTTAAAATGTGCCTACAATATTGCAAAACATATCAATTTAAAGGTCAGAATGTTCCTGTTTTAGGGAAGTAACTCATGATTAACTGAAATGGAATGTTTTCCTTCTATAGAACTCAATGGAACCTACAATTTTATAAAAAGTTGCTGAAAATGTTGGACATTCAATGTAAAGGGCAATAAAAACATTTCTAAATCATTCCAATCGCTATTAAAGCCTACATTTCCAAAAAGCACATGTTATAAGGATTATTTTGGTATGTTATTTATTATCATAGCTAGAACCAATCAAAAGTTATTCAATTTTGAATGCTAAAAATAAAAGTTCTGAAAACCACCTTTTTTTGCCTATTTTCCAGCCTAATCATGACACTAGGTTACACTCCAAAACACAAGCAGGATTCTAATATTCACTGTGAATGCAGATAAAACAATTATTCTTGTGCCTTACTATGAATATCAAATAATTGTCTTAATCAGGTACGCTAGAATGACTAGTTTAACATGATATTATTTTGAATTGTAGAATCATAAAGTATGAGGTCAATGAGACAATATCTTGTATTCAAGGGTATAAAGTTTTATAAATATCTGAGGTTTTCATTGCAGTGCAAAACTCAATTTGATTTTGATTTTTTTGGATTTTTATCTGAAGGTTATTCTGAAATATAATTTACGTCTATTGGAAGAGAAAATGTTATCTATAGAAATATTAGGTACTATTCTAGGTATAATTTCATGGATTGTATTACATATTAAGTCTCAAAAACTAAAGAATATGTCCAAATATTGGTAAAAAATTGTCATTTTTACGCTGAATGAGGCTAGAAATGGTACTCCAGAATGTATATATGGTCTTCTTTTGAGCATTGAATACATTTTTGTATATATTTTTCTAATTATTTTGAAGGAAACTGATATTTAACCACATCTCCTATGTGAATTTGGGATGTTATGATGCCTATATATCAATTTAAACAGGAATAAGAAACTACAGAATAGGTAACTACCCAAGTCAGGGCTCAACATTAAGGGTTTTAGCTTTGCTGCCCGTTGGGCAGGTGGAAGTGAAGTTTTACATGCCCGGCCCTTAAATTTACCTGCCCTTCTTTATTGGATCATTATGATATGACAAAAATGTTACCTGCCCTTCGGGCAGGTGAATGCCAAGATTTACCTGCCCCGGGCAGGCGGGCAATGCTTAATGTTGAGCCCTGCAAGTCCTCTATTTGCCCACCTGACCTATAGGATCCAGTTGGCTGCGACCAAGACAACAACCAGCTCCCCACAACAGCCAGGCCGCCCATCAACATCACGGGGCTCATGGGCCAAGGGGGGGCGGAGTTCTCCTTCCCCAGCTGCCTGGGAACCAGTCGGGTCGTGCTGGCTGGAACCCGAACAATCAGCTCCCCGCACCAGCCAGAGATCTCGAAGTGACCTTTAGAGGCATTGGACCCCGAAGGGTCCAGTGGGGGAACCAGGCCACAACCCCCAAACCAGAAAGGGCAAAGAGGAGAACCGTATGGTCTCAATTGAGGGGACCGCACTGCCCTCAAAGACAGCCCATTCAACCTGGGCAGAGGCCAATGTGCCAAGGCCCCCTGAGAGTGGAAGGGTACCACCACGAAAACAGAAGCTGGTGCCCACAACAAAAGCTCATCCTCCTAGTGCGGGGTCCCCTAAGACGATGTTCAGTACCTCAGGAAAACTTCTGAGGGCTGACCGCCACCAGGAACTGGATCAGGTGGTGCAGGGCCTGGAGCTGGGCAAGCTCCACCTGGTGATAGGCTGAGTAGGAGAACTCCAAGGAATCCCACCCAGGCTCGACTTGGAGATCTCCTTGAGGAACACCCGGAAGTTCTCCGGGCTGTAGGTCAAGAGGACCTACCCCTGTATATAGTAGCAACTAGATGCCTAGAACATATAGAACTGTACATGCATGCACCTGTAGTTGCACGGCCGTGAACATTCAATCAAGATATAAACTTAGGATTAGCCTCGTCCGACAGGGATGCCCTCCTGCTGATGGGCCAGGCTATAAAAAAGTGCATATTTGGAGATTTTGACGTCTTTTTGAATTAGTAAAATAGAAACGTCATTGACAAATTATTTCTTGAATATGATCACTTTAGAACAATATATTCTACTATAATTCTTTTAAATTTCATGTCTATTTTGAATTTATCCCAAAATAGGCTCATTGATTATACACAAAATGGTAAATTGTTGTTATCTTTTTGCAAATTTTCATGATCTTTTGCATCTGTTCATGTAAAAAAACATGCAAATTTTCCAGGTTATAGTTGTCTCCCGTAAGGCAGACATGGGGTGAATATGGGAAGAAAACCAAAAAATATAAATGTCTATTTTTTGAAAAAGTAATTCTTGGGTCTTTTTGGGGGTAAATTGATGAAACGTCCGAGACTAAAAGGCAATAAACAAGGAAAAGACATTTTAAAATGCAAATTGAGCATTCGTATTCCTGTGTAAGAGGTATTTGGCCAGCAGGGGTCCACATAGAAAAAATTAGTCCAGGAAAAACCGTTTTTGCTCTGATATTTTAAAGATTTATAATATTTTTTCCCATTTTATCCACCTCGGAAGTTTCACTATCAAAATGTCTCTTTTTTATGATTTGCATACAAAGAAAATATTTTTTTTAAAATCATATTTTTCACTCTTATGATAGTATTACGTCACTCTGATCAGGTTAGACCTTAATATAATAGGCGTGCGTTGCGGAAAGACAACAAGGTGAGGCGAGTTGGGCTAATAATACTTGTATTATCACAGAAACATTGCCAATTACAAACAACATGACAAGTACAATTAAATACAAATAACATGACAGACATCAGTCTATAACAATCAATAAGCAAAATATTCCCTGCGTAATGGCAGCGAGGGTTCGACGCGGATGCATCTGATGATGTAATACATGACATCAGGGGGACTGTTGCTAAGTGCTTTGCTAAGTAACCCACGTTGACGCAATTATACCAGAATAACCCAACGGTTATTCCCGCTATAATTGGTGTGCGTTGCAGAAAGACAACAAGGTCAGGCGAGTTGGGCCAATAATACTTGTATTATCACAGAAACATTGCCAAAAACGCCCAACTGCCTACCTGGGTAGGCTAGATGCAAATAATCCATCCAGCTGCATAAGCTGGTCGGATGAAGGTTCTATATATATAATTGAACATAGCGTTTGATTCCCACATCCCCCTTTTCCTAATCTGACACCTATCATAGCCTATGATTGACATATATGTCGCTGCACCCCGTCGAAGGCTGTGAGGGGTGATCCTACCTTCTATGCCTGCCGCCTTAGCGGCCTTCCTAAGCTTGGATCTATACCAACTTGATCCATATCTCCTAACTTATTCCCTTCCATTAAAACAAACAATCTATCGCTAGGTTTCAGTTTCAACAATCTGATTACCTCAGCTAACCAATACACTGGGCATAACACTGAACTTCGAACTCGCTGAATTATAATCTTAGTAGGGATTTCCCTAATCGAAGTTGTCTTGAACGATTTGATGGAAAGGGTGACTCCTAGCCTATCAAATGTTAAATCCTTAACTCTAACAGCATGGATACCACAAATATTTGAACATCTTAATAATGCGCGAAATGACAGGGTAATAGCTGCCCAGAATATAACATCATTAATTTTCAACAGGTTCAATTTTTAGTAAGTCATTCGGAAATAACGGTTTTGCTCTACCCCTACCAACTGGAGCAAGATTTTTGACACCCGGTACCGCTTGCTTAATTGCGTAATTTGTATAATCAATCTCAGCTTTTCCGTTCCTTTTCAGGAAAATTGACACAGCTGACAAATAATTAACGATGGAATTAAATACCCTAAACAATGACAAGTATGCAATAAAATACAGTCCATGTGATTAATGATTTCAACGGGTCCTTTCCGTAGTCTTTGGGCTTGGTCACTCAAGTTCTTGATCGAAGGATCTGCAATCAAAAAATATCATGGCAACACATATTGTTATATTTCAGTATCTTCCTTATGGTATCAAGTTTCGCGTTTTCAGTAAATCTAGACAAGGCGTCAGCCAGATGATTATCAACTGACCTAATATAAGACGAATAAATGTCTACATTGTACACATAACATAGCCAAAATATTTCCCTCAACCATGACATGCATTTTTTGTTGCTACTTCTACCTGTATTTATCATATACATAACTTGGCTATTATCTGTAACTAACTCTATAGTTGAGTTTTATTCAAGGGTCCCCATCCCTGTAATCCTATTAAAACCGGCCAAAGCTCGTATAAGTTAATACTGGGTTCCCCTATGTCTAGAGTAGGCCTAGGAGCTTTGTGGTTGTGAATCTCTAATATATGATCATCACCAGCAACCCATGAGCCCAATAGCCAATCCTCATCACACCATGCTCCAAAGCCTAAGAGGGATGAATCAGAGACTATCGAGACTGACTTCAGCCTAGGGATAATTTTAGTAGTACCATTGAAAGACCTACAAAAACTCGACCACCATTGAAAATCCAATTTGGCTTCTAGGCTTAACTTTATGTACCCTCTTTTAGGTGCCTTGGCACAAAGTTCATAAACTCTACGGCTAAAGGTGCGACCACCCTTCACTACTGTGGCACAGTGAGCCATTAGACCCGCTACCCTTTCTAGCTCTTTCTTGCTTGCCTTACCCCTGTTAATCAAAAAGCCTATTTCATCTATCAGTCTGTTGACTTTAACCAGCGGTAGAGATAAATTCATTTTTTCAGTGTTTATGATTATGCCTAAGAATTTCACTTCGACTGAGGGAGCTTCTACTTTAGGCCACGAGATACTGAAACCCAGAAATCTAAGTACTGATATTAGAGTCAATTGCTGATCTCTACAACTCTTGTAATCTATGGCGGATATAGCAAAATCGTCTAAGTAATTTGTGATACACTCAACCCCCTTTGAACGGGCTATATCTACTATCAACGATGATAGCTGGTTAAAGATGAAAGGAGCACATTTCAATCCAAAGACTAATCTATGCTCTTGGTAATAATTTTCGCCTTCATCATCATTAAAACTCCAACTGAAACCTTGCCTTTTTTGTACCCATATAGGCCATGCCCTGTGTCACCGCAAGACCTACAGGCGTGACGGAAGGTGCAGTTGTGGTTTTCACAGCTGTGGGGGGCCATTGAATTTAAAGCAGAATTTCTCCTTTGCTGCCTTTGACAGAGCTTTTGCTCCCATTCGCCGCGTCATAGCTAAGATGTTTTATGACCAGCAATGAGTCGATCTCGCCTAACTTAGTGATCCCATCCTCCGCTGCCACAGTGCGTACCACCTTATCGTAGGTGATCAATGATTCCGTTTTATAGAAGTGAGTGTCAGCCTTGTCTGCCAGAACTATCAGGTGGCCTATAAACCCATCAATATCATCCCCGGAGTTGTACACATCCCTCAGATTTTGGAGACTGACTGACATCAACTTTTCGAAAGATCGCACCCCTCATTGCCACGGGCATTGCATTTATCCTTGTGAGACCTGCGCTTGAATTTCTTCTTGGGCTTTTCAACTTCGTCCGACGATGACGATAAACTCTCATAGGTCTCACTGCTCGATGAAGACGATACAGATGAAGTAGAGTCGGCGGAGCTACCAGAAACTTTTTTAGGCTCACATTTCAGATTAGGTTTGTGACGCTTGAACTTCTTGTTTTCCTCGAGCACCCTGCGGTTCTCCTCCGCCAGTTCTCTGTTGGCCTCCTCCATCAACAAGCGGCGGCTGATGTTGACGATGGCCTCTCTCGGGTCCGTAATCAAGCTTGCCACGTCCGATAACCCTTTTTCCTCCGGGTCTACTCCGTGGGCACCCTCACATAGATCGTCTATAGGTGCTTTGTGAGTCGCTCCACACGTTTTACATTTTCTGGCCCGCCCAGACATAATTTACCGACTTATAGCGATGAAGAACTGCAGAGCAAATAATTCCCTGCGTATTACATGACGTCAGAGGGACTGTTGCTAAGTGCGTTGCTAAGTAACCCGCATTGACGCAATTATACAAGAAGAACCCGACAGTTATTCCCGCTATAATTGATGAATTAGATATTGTTTATTTTTTAATACTAAATTACATAATTGCTGAAACGTCCAAGATTTCTCGGACGTTTCAGCAATATTTTAAAGTAATATTGGGCATAAGAATTTGCTCTTGTGATGTCATAAATATCTAAGACCAGACTGATACAGAAATTTATCATATTTTCTTTAAAATTGTACGAAATGTGGATAAGAATCGATCAATGACATGCACCCATCACTTTTTTATGATGCTCTTTTACAATTTTAAAATCCGTATTGGCAAATAATTATTACATATTATTTTTTAAGCAGTTTTCAATGCTAGAGCAGAGCATTAAAATTTGCATTCAAATCTTTAAAATACCCTAAAATCCGTAAGGATTGGCCTATCTTCAAGGAATAAAAAGTTCAAGAATCCCCTCAACAATACCTTCCCATTTTTAGGCCTATTGGTTAAAATTGAATTTGAAGTAGATGAAATTTGGTGTCTTATTTGGCCAAATAGGCCCATGCACTTTTTAAAAGCCTGACCCTGATGGAGGGGGGCCTCCTAAAAAAATGGAACGAGGTGGAGTATTGTCGACGCCGAGACAGCCCAGCGACCCTCGGCGACCTCTGCTGCTCGGGGGCTGCTGGATAACCCCAGTTTGAACCCCCGATATAGCAACGTTGCTAATTTGCTATCAGATTTGTTTAATAACCATGTTTATGGTTATATTAACATATAAAACACCAAAATAACTAAGATACATAATATTTCCTAAAACATATTTCATTTTATAACTCTAACACAAAAGAATGCATTCAAAATGCTCAAAAATGAGTACTGACTAAGCAAAAAAATGCGCCATCTTGATTTCATTTGTTTACATCACATGGTATAAATACTGTAACCCTATTGGTCAAGAATATTTAAACAAAAATTTAAAAAGATCTGTATGGTAAAAATCTGTCTAAACAATAAATATTATCTACATTACATCATTCTTTACACCCATACACTTCTTAGAATTTGGCAACAAAGATTAGATGCTTTATTTCAATTTTGTTACATTTATCTACATCACGTGGTATAAATACTGTAATCCTATTGGTCAAAAATGATTAAACAAAGATTTTAGAATATCTGTATGGTAGAATTTGTTCTAAACATCAAATATTATCATAATAACATCATTCTTTATTCTCATACATTTGTTACAATTCGGCAACAAAAATTAGTTGATTTATTTCAATTAGAAATTAAAATGCTTGCAGTGATGCAAGATAACAATACAACTGCAATGCAAAATCTAGCAACGATGCAAGATACGATCATATTGCTAGTTTCAGTTTTGTCCCGAACTTGACTACAGCCCCCTCTTTTGGAGGATGGGAAAACTCTGACAGCCCCCCCTTTCCAGGCTATGTTAGGGACAGCCCCCCTTTTTTGGGATGGAATACTCTGACAGCCCCCCTTTTTCAGGGACAGCCCTTCCAAAAAGCATTTTGTTGACAAATTTGGTGGCCATTATTTGATTTTGGAACTCAATAATTTGTTTAAGAAACATTATGAAGTTATTGAATGGCATATAATAACCTGTTAATATAGTATAATGAACAGTACATCATTGACAACACCCCTTGATTATTTGACAGCCCCCCCTTTTTTAGCCAAATTGGCGATTCACAGCTACAGCCCCCGGAGGTTCCGACCGCAGTTGGTACCCATTTCCGTACGGAGTGCCCCCCCCCCCCTCACCGGGTTTGAACCCGACCTTTGAGATCAAATAGCCACACGCAAATAACTGTAGCTACCTTGAAGCAGGTCAATATTATATCCAAAAAAATCATTTGGTCCGTAGCCAGCGTCATTTGGACAATTTTTTGGACGTCCTGAGGTAGGTATATTACATAAAGATTTTAGAATGCTCAATATATATTGAGGAATGTATCATCGGCCAGATTCAGTGCCTAATTTAATATGCTTTGTGAATTTTATCTCTATCTGTATTGGTTCAAGAGTTATAGCCAGTTATATATGGCGTTCTGGTTTTGCCCTGTCAAAATGGCATGTATATTCAGAAGGCTCACTGTGCAGCTCGAGGGCAAATTACAAAGCAAAACTATTTGTCATTTTGAGGAGAAAATAATGAAGATAAATATTCTTGCAGGTTCATCAAATATTATCTTTTTTTTTATTGATTTATTAAACCACATTCACAATAACGTGATCTTCCATGTAGGTGATACAATTAAGGTGAGCAGATTTGAGTTTAAATTGCTCAAACATGAAAAATGTTTTCCATACAGAGTCAATCAGTTAGCCATCAGGAGCAAATAAATTAATAAGTTAAATATGGATAATCGTTTGAGATTAAACGATTTCTGTACACACCGTTTGAGATTAAACGGTGTCGTTACATACCAAAGTATAAAGTTTGTAGTACTAAATTACATGTTTCAAGTTCAAATTCAGCTATCTATACATGCTCATAGCTAAAGTTGCTATTTTGTTTATCAACACAATGAATTGTCCTCATAGGACAATTAACAAGCACACCAAGGGTATGAAAAAAAAAAGTTCTAATGTTGGTTTACATTCGATTTGTACCATATTTTAGATTGTATCTTAAATACCGATAAATCAGTTATCTCTTATTCCACAAGGAGGCACCTTTATAAAATGGGCTTTTTTTGTAGATATCTAGTCTTGGGATATGAAGTGGGAAATTCAAACTCACATTGGACCGAGTAACTCTCTCTAACGTATTTGATGCTGGTGGTCTTCCATATACAGTTTGCAACTTATACATTAGATTTAGGGTATGCGCATTACATCTTACTGTTAGAATATCTAGGTTTGCCATGTCATGAAGTTCTAAAACAGAAATGGCCCTTTACAAATAGACATCAAAACATACTCTCAGGGCACCATTTTGTAATCGCTGTATCTTGTCCAGGTCAGACCTCTATGACATCGGCATATTCGACCACAGGAAGTGCCATTTGTTTGTAGAGTGTAACTCTCTCAGATTGATGTGGAAACTTTTTAATTTTACACAGAGTATGTATTTTAACAGAAAAATTCTTTATAAAAGACTTGATATGTTTCTCAAAAGTCAGACACTCATCAATTAATACACCTAGGTATTTATAATGTGTAGTCTTTGATAATGCACGATTACCTAAGTTAAACTCTAGTCTACGACTTTTAATCTTGAGCTTATATCTTCATTTTATAAGTGAAAATCTCACACTTTTTACCTCAAAAACAGGGGACACTTTTTGATGAGAAAACTGGTGGAATGTACTATACCTACCTGAGGACGTCATTTTGCTACCTGGGAAGCCACCCACAGAATCCTACAAGGAAGTTCTAATTTGCTTACAGTCAAACCCACTGTTACCCATTAATTTATGCAATAGCTAAGTGGGTCAGGGACGGACTAAAGTGAGAGTCACTCGATCAGTTACATTGCAGATAGTCCGAGAAGCTCTGACCTCGCTACTCTCGGTCAGTGGGAACGTCCGACAGTCAGGGCTATCTCGGACTAATTGCAGAGTGCATTGAGTCGGGAGTGAGTCAGATCGGGCTGATTCTCTGAACCCGTAAATTTCATAACGCAACAACGCCATTTAAATACATTTAAATTCGACGGCGCGACGTGCAATGATCCTCTAAGACTAAGGTTTTGATGACGCGACAAATATGGTCTATGAGACAGTTTGACAGGTGACACTGAGATAAATAAAATATGGAACAAAGACTTACGACGCATTGGCATTTCAGAAATTCGACAGGCGACATTCGGACCCTACCGGTCCCCCTCCAGACCCCGAGTCACACTTCGACAGATTTCCCGCCAGAATTGGGCAGCGCGTTTCGCTGATCCTACTGCGCCTACTACGACCGAATCGTCACGCCGAAACCAGCATAAATTGAATAGAGTGCTGGTTGCCGTATGCAGATATTTATTCCTATGTCTTGGACTAAGACTGAGTCACTTAAAGAGGTTATTAAAACCAGCGAAAAATAGAAGATTTGGGAGCTCGAACGCCGCGCGCTGCGAGCGAGCGTAGTCAGAAAGTCGTCTGCAAAGTAATTAAAAACTTCCAAGAGCTCCACCTAGTGGGCTGCTACATAAATATAGACACTCGTAGCTGAATTGTGCTGTAGTAATGGCACATTACCTACTGTCATTACCAAATGTTTGTTGCAACCATAGAGATACAATAACAAATATGTCTATGTTGCAACATGGGCATATGGCATTACACGGTTGCACGGTTTACCTTATATGGGCATGTGACGTCGTGTCGCGAGTAAATTTCATTCTCTCAAGGGCGTCCTGCAAGACATTAGTCCAGTTGGTGTAATCACCAGAGTGGTCTCTGTGTGCTCGCAACTGGCGGAACCGTGTATTAGTAACCGTGTACTGCAGAGCACAAGTCAAGTTTCACATCCCTACAGTAACACTATGCCTACCGGTACAATTTCCTGGTTTAGGTTTCTCTCCTCCCTGGTTCCACCATCTTGAAAGTATACACCTCTGCATTACTGTGAGTATTAAAGCCTTTTTACTCTGTATCCTGCCTCCTATGTTCACTTCATTTGCTATTTCACAATGACATGATGATGATGCATAGGCTGTTGAAGATCGAGATCGGACGTCCGTCGACTCGGGCGTTACGGTTTCTTATCAGATTATCTTCTCTTCAGTTTCACCATCACATGGCACGGTTCGGCGCGGACGGAGCAATTTAGTCCGAGAGGCCCCGACCCGACGTTACCACTCTACTAAGCAGTACTTTCAGGGAAAAGTCTACTCAACCAAAATGGTCGAGTGGGCAGACTAGAAATGTTACATTTTCACCCTGTCTGTAAGTTAGTGGGAACGTTCAGACAGGGCCTCTCGGTCTAGAGCAATTAATTTAAGGGATCTTCTGTCGGCGTCAAATTGGATTCGCCTTTTTTCAAATCAAAGGAGGTGAACTGAGTCTGTATTACCCGGTAGTCTAACTGTAAATTAAGGGATAATTTATGATCTGGGCCTGGCTACTCACTTTAGTAATAGCACATAATTAGGCTACTGTCATTACCTTGCCCCCCCCCCCCCCCCCCTGGGCCTCCCCTGTTAAATCACGTTTGATGGGGGGCCCACCCCCCTGTACATTCACGTTTTTGGCCCCCCCCCCCCTCTAGGAATTTCTGGATCCGCCCCTGGATTCCACGGGCCTGCCCCAACCCATGCACTATGAACTGGGAGTCTCCAGCCATAAACTGCATTCTGAGCTAGATTAGAGAAATTTGTAATTCTGTATATTGATGTAGCCTTAACAGGGGCGGATCCAGGGGGGGGGGCGGACGGGCCTTGCCCCCTCCCCCCTCCCCTGTTAAATCATGTTTGATGGGGGGCCCTCCCCCTGTACATTCATGATTGTGCCACCCCCCCCCCCCTCAGGAATTTCTGGATCCGCCCCTGGCCTATACTCACTTACTAAGCATATTCAGGTGATAATAGTGGGTATAGATGGAGGGGTCCCATGTCAAATTTAAAAAAACGGCCATGTCGCCTGTCTTTAAATCTCAATTTAGAGCCAGGCCAACCTTAAAAAAAGTCTGTTTCCTGTCCAGCGCCCGACTGACTTTATAAGGGCTGACTAGAGACATTTTTTTCAGATATTCGGATTTTTTTTTCTTTTTTCAACAAAAATTTTAGTTTCACCCTTACAAAACAAAAAATAAAAAAAAAGAAGATTTTCCGACCTCCCGACTGGGTTTTTTCATTACCACCCGCTGGACAGGAAACAAACATTTTTTTTAAGGGTGGCCCCATGTCGCCTGTTGAATTTAAGAAATAATTATGTCCCATGTCACTATCTTTTTAAGGTTCCTGTCGCATGTCGAATTTAAAGGAAAAATGCGTGGGAACCCTGAATTGCTCCTTTTGCCCAACCTTGCACCCGCCACTGTAATGCATTTTATGATTTTCCGTGAAAATGATTTTTGACTGGCATGCCTGCTGTGTTCAAAGGGTCTACTTTTTAGAAATTTCGCATGTTCGTGTTTTAAGAAAAATAAAAAGGGTATCTTTTCCACCAAGATTGGTAAGAAGTTGCATGGAGACCCTTGAAGGGGTCTAGACGGGGTCCCCATGTCGCGTGTCAAATAATTTAAAATATGGCCCTGTCGCATGTCGTTATATCTGAGTTAATACCCATGTCCCTTGTCGAATTTAAGAATTAACTCTGTCCCCTGTCACTATCGTTTGAAGGCTCCTGTCCCCTATCAAATTTAAGTAAAGAGCAATGGCATCTGTCCCTTAGTTGCCATGTCGCCTGTTGAATTTAAAAAACGGCTAAGTTGCCGTGTCGAATTAAAGAAATGGTCGTATCGCGCTGACTAATTTACACCCCCCTTAAAATCGGCAGGGTGACATGCCACACATGGTCAATTCGACAGAGCGTCATGGCCATTTGAAATTTGGCACCTAAGGGACAAATGCGACAAGAGCTTTTACAAGATAGGGAGATGCGATCATTTCTTAAATTCGACATGGGACATAGAGATAAATTGACCTGCAACAGGGCCGTGTTTTAAATTCGACATGGGACATGGGACCCTCCATCTAGATCTATATCAATATAAAAACACCTGCTGGGGGCGTCCTCTGGTGTCTGGACGACATGCCAGCCAGCATACGGCCCAAGGGCGAAGCCCGCAAGGCTGTACACTGGGCCAGAGGGTCGTCCGTAAACCAGAGGACGACCCCTAAGGGTGTTCTATATTTTATCACCCAGCAAAAAACAAATCAATGTTTAAATCCTTCAATACAAGGAGCGGTACGTACAGCTACTAACTACGCACCACCCCTTGTACACACTGCTCCTTGGCTGTGCAGGTGATAAAGGCCTACACCTCCACAAAACGTCAAAAGGGACTTTTTTCCCCCTTGAAATTGAATTGAGGAAAAAGGGTAATTTGCAACCACAAAAAGTCAGCGTTTTAAAAAAATAGGGGTCATTTTTTGGACTATAAAAATTCGTGGGAAGGGGGCATTGTCCTTTTTAAAGAACGATTATACGTCCTACCAATAAAACTTTCTTGGACTTTCATATTTACCCCTTCTGATTTAAAATCTAAAATTGGCAATCCTGAATGTCGAGCCCTGGTCATTACAGCATGAAATACCCCTAAGAATAAGCAAAACAGGGCATTTGAATTCAGGGATGTAAGTTTGCCGATTTTTGTCGGATTTCCGATTTTTTTCACTCAAGCACCCCATAAAATCTTATTCAAATTTTGACATTTAGAACCTGTTTCACATCATTTCAGGATATATTCAGATTTTCTTTCTGTTATTTCCGATTTTTTCACTGTCCCCAACTAACATCCCTCATTGATATTACTCAAAATCTGTTCCTAGGAAAATAAAACCCTGCATAATGAGTATATAAAGCCCTTGGTATCTGTTCCTCAAGCTATATTGAATGTTTTAAAGGTACTGTACATGCGGCACAGGCATCAACAATGGCGGTCTGCAGATAGATAGCACCAAGTTTGAGCTGGCTGGACGCTCCGACCACAGCAGTCCCGTCGCCTACATCGTTGAGGGCTACAACATGCACCAAAAATACTAAACTGAGGTAAAGAACTTTTTTTTCAGAAAAAAAAGAAAGCATACACAGTACTATTTTCTAAATGTTCTGTGGTTTTCCTGAATCAAAATATAAACTGGTGGACATATAGGGGCCATTTGGGTACCTAGGTTCACTCTTGACTCACTGACGTCCACATATAATAGTGTTTCTAACTATAGGCCAATGAATGAGGGCTGAAGATTTTTACACTATTAATATGTAATAAAAAAAACACCAAAAGTGGCCCTGATAGGTAACAACTTTTCTAATTTAAACATGAATACGAGGCCTTTCGGCCCTGATGGCTGACGCCCTAGAAAGTTAGTTTCAACCACTGAATATTATATCAATGACATTTTATAAGAAATAACAAAGTTGGTCTACCATAACAATTAACAAGTAAATAATTATGATAATTTAATTCAAAGGTTATGTGACAGTGGCTAAGCATCCTCAAAATACATACATATTTGCTTATGTTCAGCATGTTTTTGTGACTTCAGATAATCACTCGTGGATGTTCACAAGTACGCCACAAGTCGCTCCATTGTGCCTAACACGCCAACGGTTGGGAGACATCAAACTGTAGACATCGCTTCCTACAACTTCCATGTAAGAGGGGTGTGTAGAACACTTTTGACTTGCCCCGTGGGGGTCGGGTAAGAATAGGCCCTCAAGTAGCCCCTGCTCTTGTCTAGCTCTTGAACGTGACAGGCACCAGTCCAGAGTGATTGGATGCTATTACTTCATGGCGTAGGGGCTTATGCATAAAACTTTCTGTAGGGTCCTAAACTTGTAGTTTGTAGGGAGGTCTCCTCACGTTGATCTTGGTCATTCTTTTGGGCATGGTTAATTTCCGCGGAAACAGAATTCTGTATCTCTTTTATTCAAAAATCGACCTTGAAGAGAATATTTGAGATGGGTCCTGTTCCAATGAGCAACAAATTATTCTTTAGATACAGGTGGGGGTTCTTAGTGAATCTCTCTGACATTTTCAAACAGAAGTAAACAAAGATGAATGACATTCAGCATTTAAAATCATTCTTTAATGGAAACTAAATAAGTTTTATTGTTAAATGTCACCTGTTGAGTGAGGGGCATGGGGTGGTGAAGTGGTTAGAGCGTTAGCTTGGCATGCGGGAGAGCCGGGTTCAGTTCTCGGCTGGGCCAGGCAGGGCTGCTACACCCCTGTGTGCCTCTCCCAGTGACAACAACTGGGATATCAAAGGCCTTGTGCCACCGGCTGTTGTGTGTCTGGCCCTGTCTATGGGACCAGGCACATTAAAGAACACCTACTTCGGTAAATGTGTATGGGTATGGTCTCTACCTTCTCATAGATTCGATCACCATCACCGCCCTTGATATGACCCTGGCAGTTGATTAGGGCGTAAAGCAACCAATAACCAACCAACCAACCAACCTGTTGAGTGAATTCTCAGGCTTATCTATTGCGCAATTCCATTTTATTTCATGTTTCCTAAGTCCCTTTTTCATCTGTTTTAATTTACCCTACCACAGATACCTGATGACATTATTTCAAGCACCTAGGCTAATTTGGAAAGATATTGTCGACAAAATCCCTAGAAAAACTAGAAAATATTCATTAATAATAAGTAATTTTTCAAACAACTAAGAAAATATGAAATGTAGGCCTATGTGGATACAAATTTTAAAAAAATTAAAAAGTGTCCGAAATAGAGCTCAAACCGTATGCTCCTGCTGGGTGCATAATTCCTGAAGCTATGCCCTTGAAATTTTGTTCATGCACCCTCCTGATATATAGGAATGATAAAACCCGTATACACCCCTAAAGTGTGCACATTAGGGGTGCATAGCTAAAAAAATAATTGTGCACTCGGCCGTGAAAATGCGTGCAGGGTGCAGCTTAAGTTCGGACACTGAATAATAGCGGCTCTTTTTCAGCTACAAATAACGGGTAGACATAAGTCTAAAAATCCAGGGCCAAGTCAGGCCCCCAGCTTTCCAAATCTAGGGGCCCGCAACAAAATTTAGGGGCCCTCGTGAATATATAGTCAGATTGTCTTTAAAAATACTATGTTTTATTCTCCGGCATCGCTGTCTCGATGCCGTCGCCTCCGGTCAGGCCCGGAGTGTTGACTTGGTCATTTAGGCAGGGATCACCATTGAACTATAGTGGAAATCGCCGGTACCAGATTCAGATTTTGGAGGTGTTGTCAGATGAAAACCAAATATACGGTGAAGATTGTAGGTTTAACATAGCCTTTCTATGATATCTAGGTCACCAAGTCATCAGTTCGGAGATTGATGCACGTCCATATTTGGTCATATCAGGGGGGTCAACCTCAAGTCCCCTGAGTAGAGAGTGCGGGAACCAGCATAACTTTCCCACGGTTGATGTGGTTGATTGGGTATGCTCTGCCCAATGCTAGTTGGAAGCACTCACCACCCTCATACTCAGTCATCTTTTGTATCTTTGTATCAGCATAAATTCTGCTTGGAGAGTGTCCCAATGCTTGAGTGATGATACAAGCAGCCCCAGACTCACCAGCAGACTTAGGCTGTTGAGTTCAGACCCACTGTTTCCCAAAGTGAGCCTGTAAACTGGTAACCATTTTAGGTGGGAATTCCCATCCAAATCCCAGCATGCTTTGCAGCTGCTGGTTTAGTGAATGATAATTGGGGATGGAGGGACTCACATCACCATCATCTTCATCTTCGTTATACTGTCATTAATCTTTTTGTTTCGTATTCGCCCGATAATTCCTTTCATGATCTCCATATATAATCTAGATTTGATATCATAGATAAAAAAAAAGCGAATAAGCCGGAGTTTTTTCGGTTTTCAAACCGAACCTGAATCTATAAGATCGACCTGGGACCTTGTTGTAAAATATATAGAAATCTGTCATTGTTATCCATGATTTTCATCCCCGTGGGGACCCGGGGTGGGGGTTCCTCCGGGAACTCCCTGGGTAGAATAGGTTGCTAGCACCCCCTTTGCTGATCTTATGAGGCGACAAATGGGGCGATTCGTTTGCCGTGAATCGCGACCTGTGTCGGTGGAGGAAGTGATCCTGGTGTCATGAGGACAACTGGAGATGCACTCTTCTTTCTGTCCAACACTGCACTTTGGCCCCTACTTCACCTAGACAGGAGGTTGGAGAAGCCCGATCCAATCAATCGGCTGGTCATGCCAAGCCCTAGGATAGTTCCTTAAACAAAATGGCTTATAACACCTGCCACCTACATGGAGAGCTGGAAAAGCTAACTGACAATTTGATCAAATATCTACATGTTTAATAAATACCTGATACTGGAACTTCCTAGAAGGCGGTGGCTAGGGCTAATTGAGTAATGCCTGTCGTTGCTTGAGTATACCTCCCTTGTATCCTTGGTGTGTACCCTGCTGGATATCCGCGGCTCTGCACATCCCCTCGTTGGGCTCCATGGTGGGTGAGGAACAAGGGTGATGAAAAAACTGTACTTCACCATGGCTTTTCACTCCCTTTCCCCCAAAAAGAAACTGATGCTGGACTCAGACTTTGACCCTGATACCCCTATCGCACACTGGCCTAAGTTTATTGCACTGAACTCAACCGACCCTTCTGAACGTCTAACTGACTTGTCGCCTTTTGCCATCCTTAAAGGCATTAACGGAATAGCTGGTGCTGTCACAGACATTAAGAAATTGAGGACTGGACAAATTCTTGTAGAGTGTTCAAAAAAGGGCCATGCTGACAACCTGCTGTGTGCTAGTACACTGGCAAATGTCAGCATTAAAGCCTCACCTCACAAATCCCTGAACTCTAGTAAAGGAGTTATCCGTACAAGGCAACTAAGAAATGTCGACGAAGAGGAAATTGCAGACGAACTATCGACACAAGGCGTGACACATGTCAAAAGGATAACGATTAAAAAAGAAGGTAAAGTGACTCCCACAAACACATATATCCTGACATTCAGCAGACCACATCCACCCAAAAAACTGAAGGTTGGCTATCTCAGCGTTGATGTGGATTTGTTCATCCCAAATCCACTCCGCTGCTTTTTTTTTTTTTTTTTTTTTTTTTTTTTTTTTTTTTTTTTATTTTAATCCAATCTTACATACATAAGTTCTTCCTTGGATATACGGGTGACATAAACACATATGAAAATAATGAGATGAGTAATAATGAAGTCTCATTTTGCAAAGATAATATTATCTATACAATTTTCTTTCTATACAGGATTTAAAAAGAGACTTTTGATCCAGTCTTTGCTCATCAGCAGATAATTTATCCCATAGGTCAACACCTCTATAATAGCTGCTATTCAACACCCTTGTTAGACTTGTGAATTTCTTTATGAATTTAATTTTATCAGAACTTCGAGTAGCAACTCTATCGGAGTGTATATTACATTCCAAATAATACTCACTATGACGATAGCTATACATCATCATTAATAATTGGGATTGTCTTCGACTTTCTAATGTATGGATGTTATACATATTGAGCAAATCAGACACAGTATCATTTACTCTGCAATCATAACGAATAGCTCTCATACACCTTTCATGTAATTTGTCCAATTTCAATATATCAGACTTATTAGCACTGTCAATAATAAAACTGGCATATTCAAAAAGTGGTTGTATAGTTTGCTTATACAGTCGTATTGCAATCTCTTCATTAATATATCTTCTAATTTTTTTAAAATTATACAGACGTTGATTTACTTTCTTCCATACACCATTCACAAATTTCTCAAAACTCAATTCACTGTCGATATCTACTCCCAAATACGTATACATATTCACAGTATCCAACTCATTATTTACAATTGAATTTAGAACAGATCTCTTTTTACAGTCAAATAACATATGCTTAGTTTTTTTAACATTTATAGTGAGTCTATTTTGTAAACACCAGTATTTTAATAAACTATAAGCAATATTGCTTTTGTTCATAGCACATTCAGTCGTAAATCCAGAACTAAACATTACGGTATCATCCGCATACATAATAATGTTCGTATCTAAATTATCAAACTCACAAAATAGGTCATTTACATATATTATAAAGAATAACGGACCAAGACACGTACCTTGACCAATACCATAATTTATATCCAAAGGCTCCGATACAGATTTACCTATTTTTGTACTAATTTTCCGATTTTGCATATAACTTGCACACCACTTTAGTGATCTTACATCAAAACCATATAATTTCAGTTTATACAACAAAATATTTAGATCTAACGAATCGAATGCCTTTGAATAGTCGACATATATAGAACTAGTTATTTTCCTATTATTTATGTTATCATATATTTCATATAGATAAGTAAATATGGCATCTGCGGTACTATGTCCAGGTCTGAAACCATGTTGTCTCGGGTCTAACAAATCATTACAGTTGAAATAACTCATAATTTGTTCATGGATACACTTCTCTATCATCTTACATATAATAGGAGTTATTGTTATCGGGCGCCAATTATTGATATCACATAAATCACCCCCTTTAGGTATTGGTGTTATTACACCCTTTACCCAGTCGGGAGGTACTTCACCATAAAACAGGGACTGGTTAAACATATAAGTCAATTTATCTATAAGTACCTCACAACAATCTTTAAATAATTTAGCAGATATCCCAGCCAGCCCAGATGGTTTACTTATATTTAATTCCCTAATAATACGGTCAACAGTCTTTACTGTAATCGGATCAAATTTAAAATTAAGTCCCCTATCTTGTAACTTATAGAACAGTTTCCCTTTTTCCCATTTCACAGTATTTTGGGCACTCAATTTATATCCTATTTCACTATAATGTGTATTAAACGTATTACATATAATATCTTCATCAGTAATTTGACAACCAGAGTTTGGGTCATTTATAACACGTGGGACATCGGTTCCCTTTTTTGAATTGTATCCAGTCATACGGGGCAGTAGTCTCCAAAATCTTTTAGGGTCATTTTTATTTTGATCTAACAAAGTACTAACCACTTCTCTTTTAGTGTTTCGTATCAGATTTGTAACAAATTTTCTTTGACCCTTATATACATTTATGTCCACATCATTTTTTGTTATAACAGAAGTTTTATACAGTTGATCACGATACTTAATATTTTCAAGTACTTCGGTAGTAAGCCATGCTGGTCGCACTTTATACACAGACATCTTTTTCATAGGACAATGGGAATCTATATGTCTAAGTAATATATCAATAAATATCTCCCATAATTGCTGTGGATATTTGTGAGCATCCCAAAATATTTCCCAAGCAGAATCTTCAAGAATATTTTTTTGCAAAGTTTCTTTATCATATGATTTATATGATCGACCCATAACGTATTCACGTTCATGAGCTATCTTTGATTTCTTTCGAATTACAAAAATGGGTAAATGGTCTGAAATGGGTATATCTAAAATTCCACAATCATGAATGAAATCCATATCTGTAAAAATTAAATCAATAAGAGAACGGCTACGATGTGTGATTCTAGTGTAACCCTTAATTATTTGATGTAAGCCATTTTCAATCATTAATCCCTTTAACAATTTATAACCGGAAGTACGTGTTTTTGAAAAATCAATATTAAAATCACCACAAATGGTCAGTTCATACTTATTTCTAATCTCAGTATTTATACAAAACAATGAATCACCCAATTGACTCACGCCAGCATCTATATTTGCACTAGGAGGTCGGTATACAACACCAACCATTTGTTTCCTAGTATTAGGTTTTTCAATTTTTAACCATAATTGTTCTATAGACGACGAAACCTTTGACATTTCCACAATTGGATTAGTATAACTTGCCAATACATCAGTAACATACACCACTATTCCACCTCCTTTCTTTACTCCTTGGTCTGCATTTGAACCTCTATCTTGTCTAAATATCTTATATCCTGGAATATCTACTAAGGTTGTAGACAGATTAGGATGTAACCAAGTTTCAGATGCTTTAGATGCCAGAAATATGGTCACGGCAAAGATTCATGTACCAACGATTTAACTTGTTTGAGATGTGGTCAGAAGGGGCACGACAACGTTGATTGTAAAAACCTGGCAAAATGTGCCAATTGCCAGGGTGCCCATATGGCCATATCAAAAGGATGTCCAGTCTGGCAAAAAGAAAAATCCATCCAGAAAGTAAAGACCGAACAAAACATCAGTTATCCGGCAGCAAGAAGAGCTGTCGAGTCTATGACTCCAGCCCTATCCACTGCATCCCAATCATACGCTAACGTGACAAAACCAAAAACAAGAACAATTGAATGTCAGACAGAATGTACGTGGCTCCGGCGTGACCAGCCAGTCAACTGTACTCCTGACATAGACAGAACCTCAGGAAAGACTGCACAGACTGAAAAACCCACACTAACAGCAAAACCTACACAGAGACACAAACCAGTGTCCCACTGTCTAATAATCCTCAAAGAAAAAAGACTAGTTCTCAAACCGCAAAAAAGACCACACCAAGTGACCGCCTGTCAAAGGCAGAGAAATCTATTGTCCCCGTCAAAAATAAATTTCGAGATCTCTGTGATGTGGATTTGGATGAGGCTGAGACTGAGGCTGCTATCAGCCGAAGCCAAAGCCGTTCCCTACGAACAAACACGAGAAGTAAATCTCCTATCCATCCACCTTGATGAGAGGGAGATCCCTCATTCAATGGAATTGTCGAGGTCTTAAAAACAACTTTAATGAATTGAAAATACTCACTGAAAAACACAATTCTCTTGCCTACTGTCTCCAAGAAACACATTTAAAAGAAATTGATAACCTCACCTTTAAAAACTATCACATCTACAATAGCCATGGGCCACAGGGAGAAAGACCCTCTGGTGGCTCTTCTATTCTAGTAAGACAGGATATACTTCATAGCCAAATACTATTAAAAACTAATTTCCAAGCAATAGCTATTAGAGCATCCTTACATAAAACCATCACTTTGTGTTCAATTTACATCCCACCTCAGTCTAACTTCACATCCACAGAATTGACTAACTTGGCCCGTCAGCTCCCCTCCCCATTTATTATGATGGGGGACTTCAATGGTCACAACCCCCTATGGGGCAGTCACATTCAAGATACCAAGGGCAGGAGGATTGAAAATTTCATAGAAGACCAGTCCCTTTGCATTTTAAACAATGGCTCCAAGACCTACCTACATCCAGGATATGGCACTTATACTGCAATTGACTTATCATTAGTTGAACCTGACCTCCTTTTGGATTTCACTTGGAGAACTATCCCTGATCTCCATGGAAGTGATCACTTCCCAATAATCCTGAAAACTGAAGAAAGTACCACCAGCGACAGAGAACCCAAGTGGAAACTTAACAGGGCAGACTGGGAAACCTTCCAGTCTCTGTGCCAGGAGAGGATCACAACAGATATTGTCAATGGGCAGGATGGTCTGGATTTATTTTCAACTACCCTGCTGTCAATTGCAGAGAAGACTATTCCTAAGACCTCAACAATTCCAAAACATCCTAGAAACCCATGGTTTGATGCAAGCTGCAAGAAGGCTATAAATGAGAGAAAGAAAGCCGAAAGAAAATTTTACAGAAGACCAACTGCAGACAATCTTAATATATTTAGAGTAAAAAGAGCCCAAGCACGCCGAATTATCAAAGAAGCAAAGAGGACTAGTTGGAGAGAATATGTCTCTGGGATATCCTCAAGAACACCAATGAGGAAAGTTTGGTCCATGGTGCGCAAAATGAAAGGGAAGGGTGAGGACTCTAGGATCCAGCATCTACAGGACGGAAACAATCTACTAACCACTCCCGTTGAAATAGCTGAAAAACTGGCAGAGACATTTGAACATACCTCCTCCTCCACTCATTGTTTACCTATATTTAACCCTTTAAGGACTCCAGTATCTCTCAGGCATCACCACCCATTGACACCTGTATCTCTCAGGCATCACCAGGCCTAGACGACAGATGCCTGAGAGATACATAGCACATATGTCAGAATTGTCAATTTGATGCTTAATAAATATGAAAAACTTTTTTCTATTTAAAAAGACTGAAATGAACCATATTATATTCCATCTAAGAATTGCCATTTTTGAAATAATAATTTATGTCATGTTATAGCTTCTTATTGGTCTAATTTAAAATATTATGGTATCAGTGGCGTCTTTTGAGCAATTTTCCTCAGTTAGTTGTTGTCCATTATGTAATATTTTAAAATTTTGTGGCGTCTTGAAAGGGTTAAACAAATCAAAACAAAACCAGAAAGACAATCTCTTGATTTCCGGACAAATAATTCAGAAAGATACAATAGTGTTTTCACAATGGAAGAATTAAAAATTTCCTTACATAAATCTCACAACACAGCAGTTGGTCCTGACAAAATTCACTATGAACTATTAAAACATCTACCAGAGTCGGTCCTTGAAATCCTTTTGGAGCTTTTCAATTATGCTTGGAAACATGGTCACCTCCCAGAAACATGGAAGGAGGCTATTGTCATTCCCATTCCAAAACAGGGAAAAGACCATAAGTATTCCACCAATTATCGGCCAATAGCCTTAACCAGCTGTGTCTGCAAGGCAATGGAAAGAATGGTTAATGCTCGCCTTGTCTGGGTCCTGGAGTCTGGAAATTTAATTTCTGACTCTCAGAGTGGCTTCAGGAGAGGGAGGAGCACTCTTGACCACTTGGTTAGTTTGGAAACATACATTAGAAATGCATTCATTAAAAAAGAGCATGTTGTAATTGTGTTTTTTGATCTTGAGAAGGCCTACGACACCACATGGAAACATGGTATAATGAAAGATCTGCATGACATGGGCTTCCGTGGCAGGCTGCCTATATTTATTTCAACTTTTCTTTTTAATCGACACTTTAGAGTAAGGTTGAATACTACCCTCTCAGATATCTACCATCAGGAGATGGGTGTCCCACAAGGGAGCATCCTGTCTGTTACCCTTTTTAATATAAAGATAAATAGCATTGCAGTGTATCCCAAAAACCGCCGGACATCCGGACATGTCCGACAATTTTCCGTCAATGTCCGATGTTTTAGGCTTTAATGTCAGACTTGATGTCCGACAATCTTCTAATACTTTGCCCCTAGATAATGAGTAATTTTGTGACTATTATTTTTCTGAATATTTCTATATATATTTATTTAATTATGACTTGTCCAGTATAGTATGGAAATGTCCGATGTAATCCCTTAAAACCGCGGACAATTAGTCCGCCGTTTCAGAAAGTTTTTGGGATACACTGGCATTGTTAAGTCTATCAACAAGGAAGTGGCTTGTAGCCTATATGTAGATGACTTCCTTTTGTGCTATAGAGGTAAAAACATGCATACTATCGAAAGACAACTACAACTTAGCTTGAACAAAATATATAAATGGTCTGTAGAGAATGGCTTTAAATTCTCCAAAACAAAAACAGTCGCTGTCCACTTCTGCCAACTGAGGACCCCTCACCATGATCCCGACCTGAAACTTCATGGAGATCCCATTAAAGTCGTTGAGGAAACTAAGTTTTTGGGACTAATATTTGACAAAAGACTATCATTTTGGCCACGCATTAAGACACTCAAGACAAAATGCCTCTGAGCTTTAGACCTCATCAAAGTACTATCAAACACCAAATGGGGTGCAGACAGATACATACTCTTGAGACTTTACAGAGCCCTCGTTAGGTCAAAACTTGACTATGGCAGCCAGGTTTACGGATCAGCCTGCAAGTCATACATACGGTTGTTGGACACAGTCCACCACCAAGGACTGAGGTTAGCATTGGGAGCATTTCGAACATCACCAGCCCAGAGCCTTTATGTGGAGAGCAAAGAACCATCATTAGAATACAGACGCCTGAAACTAGACCTGCAATTTGCAATTAAACTAAAGCCGAACACCAGAAATCCAGCACATCACCACGTATTCAACCTTCAGTATGAAGAAATGTATCACATGAGACCTAATTTCAATAGATCTTTTGGACTTAGGATCAAAAATCATCTACAGGACGTTGACATTGACCTGAGTTTGCTCACTCATACCCACTTTTCATCTATCCCTCCCTGGCGATTGAAAACGCCTAACATTGACATGTCTTTAACCAAATTTAGAAAATCGGACACAAACTCTCTGATCTACAAGAGAGAATTCTTGGCAGTATGGGACAAGTTTCCACTTCATGTTCCTCTTTACACTGATGGCTCAAAGGAAGGTAAAACCACTGCTGCTGCTGCCATAGGCTGTGGCAAACAGGTTCCAATGCGTCTCCCAGACCACAGTTCAATTTTCACAGCAGAGGCATGTGCAATTATGATTGCCCTAAAGATCATTGAAATTTTAGACCATAAAAACTGTATCATCTTTAGTGATTCTAAATCATGTCTAGAAGCGCTGAGACATCTTGGGACTGACCATTCTGTCCTGTTAAAAATCCTGGGAAAGTTGAATACCTTAGAAAGGTCTGGCATAGATGTTAGATTTTGCTGGGCACCGGGCCACGTTGGCCTGCCTGGCAATGAGACTGCAGACCAAACTGCTAAAGATGGACTCAAAGGAAATGTACAACGTTGCCCAATGCCACACACTGATCTCAAGCCACTTGTAAGGGAGTATGTCAATTCCCTCTGGCAAGCAGAATGGGACACATATCTAGAAAATAAACTACGTTCAATTTTCCCTAACATCACTGATGTAAAACCTCCTCAACTGCACAAGAGAAAAGACCAAACTGTTTACCCACGTTGTCGCATTAGTCATTCAAGACTGACACACAGCTACCTTCTGAAAGGTGAACCACCACCAGACTGCATTATTTGTAACAAACCCCTCACTATGAAGCACTTGTTGATAGAATGTATTGACTTTAATCTCCAGCGACAGAGGCATTTTCAGGCAACCACCTTACAAAACCTTTTTCAAAACATACCTCCAAGTATCATACTTGAATTTTTAAAATCAGCCGGATTATATACACTACTATGAATCTCTTTTCTTTAATATCCACTTAGTCAAACCTACAATACTTGTCTCTTTCCAAATTCATTCATTTGATGTTGTGTCACCAACTATAATTACAGTATAAACATGTTTTCGCCATGAATATGGCCTTTGTTGCCGACATGGCGTAAAACCCCCAACACTCACTCACTCACTCCATGATTTTCAAGGGGCCAGTCGGGCCCCTACGCCAGAAAATCTTTTAGAACACATGTTCAAGTACAGGACATCATGCCCAATTTAGGACAAATATGGCAAAACCTCTAAATCACCCTCTCAATTGCAATGATTCAGGAATTATTTGGAAAATACTTATTTCTTATGTAATTTTGTGTGAAAACTTGGCTTATATGAAAATTTGCAGAGAATTCAATGGCGTTTACAGAAATAACCAAATTTTCATGAATGAGGCATTATGGGAAATTTGCAATGGAATGATTTTTCCGTGACATTCTACGTTTAAGAAGGGTTGTTAAGTTACCATTCTTACGGAAAAAAGAAAATAAGGGTCAATGGAACATTTGTCATGGATAATGTAGAAAATATCTTTGTTTGCCTAATACTTCCAACAGGTAGAGAAATAACCTTCTGAATCAAAAGTTATTACATTTCTATCATTTTCTACGATTAGATATGCCTTCTTTTCCTTACTAAATATGGCAAAGTTCAAGTTGACATAACATGGAAAGTAATATGATAATCAGGACCGGGGTGTTTCTGTTATACAAGAGGTAAGGCACTTTATACAACCATATCTTGGCTTCTAAAAGGAATATTTTAAAGAGGTTTGCAGCATTGGAAAGCTTACTTTCTCTTCTCTACAGATATTTTTTACCTAATATTCTCAGGAATAGAGGGTTGAAGGGGTTAAAAGTTCAAGAATACTTCCGGGCGAAAGTTTATGTAAATAAATCTTATGGAACCGAAGTACTTGATTTACTGCCTTCTTATTAGGGAAAAATCCCTGACAGGGAAAATGCAGGGAATTTGCAAATTTTGCCAAAACACAGGGAATTTAATTTACCAAAACACAGGAAAAATACAGGGAATTTCATTTGGCCAGATTCTAAAATTCCTGATACTAAAAATATTACGGATTTTGACTTTTTGTTGGTGAGTTTCTCAGGTTAGTTCTGCATGCAGAGCCTTCTAAATTCGAACAACTTGCTGGATATGACATGGTAAAATTGCCACATAACAGGGGAATCTCAAGAGAATACAGGGAAAATGGAATTTGGGTTGGTACCCTGTGCCTACTGTAAGTGTTAAGAAATCGGGATAAGGATGTGTCACCAAAGGTAGGATTTTTGTTACGTTGGTACATATAAGTATAGATAATATATTATAGGTATTAAGTGACAAATGCAACAAAGGTATAGGTCCGTTTTTGAAGTGGGTCTATTGTTGTGGACCAGTGGACCGTGTAATAGTTTAATTGGTGTGCCCTCTCTGACTCCCAGTGGTGGTCAGACTGTGGGGCCTCCACTCTATCTTCTCATTGGTCACTGGTGGTAGAGGTAGGAGGGACAAGTATCAGTGATTGACATCCAGTGTCTGTGGGTCCTTTATATAGAGGTATGTCATCCACACTCCACACCACTCAGTGGTCAGGCTGGTCACACTCTCCCACCAGGTGAGAGGTTACTGAGTTAAGTAATTCAATTGTGCAGTGATCTACTTGGAGAGCTGATTTGTCAAAAAGGACCGGGGGGGGGTTTGGAAACGTCTGTGGGGTGGGGTGGGGGAGGCCATTCACACCCCATACCACTCAGTGTTCAGACTGGTCACACTCTCCCACTAGGTGGGAGGTTACTGAGTAAAGTAATTCAATGGTGCAGTGATCTGCTCGGAGAGCTGATTTGTAAAACAGGATCGGGGGGGAGGAGGTGCTGGAAACATCTGTTGGGTGGGGAGGGGGAGGGGGTGGGGAGAATGCAGCAGGGCAGGGCAGCTGTACACTCATTGGTCAACCTGATTGACCGTTAGGACTCCCTCCTATACCACTGTCCGTGCGCTCAATCAGCCGTGACCCTGGCGGCCTGGCCGTATGGGGGGGGGGGGGGGAGAGGCCATCCACACCCCACACTACTCAGTGGTCAGGCTGGTCACACTCTCCCACCAGGTGAGAGGTTACTGAGGGCTCCTAGGGCTATAGGGGTGTAGTCTGTAGGGCTTTTGTATGGGGGTAAGAGGGTGAAAGGGGTGAAGGGGTAGATATGGGTAGTTATGGGTAGATATGGGTAGATATTGCTAGGTATGGGTAGTTATGGGTAAATATGGGTAGATATGAGTGGTTATGGATAGATATGGCTAATTATGGGTAGATATGGGTAGTTATGGGTAGATGTGGGTAGATATGGGCTTACGCCGAATCTGACGCCGAATCGCCGAGGGTTCGCCGAGGTTGCAGGACAGCTGCACTGCCAATGGGCACTACTGGGACCCCCCCCCCCCCTACAGCGCAGACCGCCTGGGTCATGGCTGATTGAGCTCATGGACGGTGGTATAGGAGGGAGTCCTATTGGTCAATCAGGTTGACCAATGAGTGTACAGCTGCCCGGGACAGCTGCACTACCCAATGGACACTACTGGGATACAGCTGCCTTCCGACCCCCCCCCCCCCCCCCCCCAGGTTGCTGTGAAAACTATTAAATTGTTGTTTCCAATAAATGTACTCATGTAGTTATATCTGACAAATGCTTAAAGTATAAATTTTCAAACTATTTTTATTGATAAGCATTTGATTTATCATTACTAAATGATGTAACATATCTTCATTTCAAATTGATTTTAATTCCAATTTTAGTAAGGGAGAACAAAGAAACAGAAATCCAAATATCCTTTGGCCTTGACTGGCTCCCCTCTCCCTCACTCCCACCCTCACCCCCCCGGCCACCAGCCACTGACTTACAATGGCCCATTAGGACAAACAACCCCCCCTCCCCCCATAACAACCACCCCACTCACCCACCCCTTGTTTTGGTCCTCAGTCAGCAGAACTACAATTACCCCTTCTCTCCCGGCTCTACCAATACACATTCCACACACTACTAATAGGCAAAGGTACTTGACCATCTGAGTGGGCACCAATTGCCAATTGACTCTGCACCAAGCCTAGTGGTCAGTGCTGCAGAATGAATTGGACAGCATTCTCCTTATCAGGGTTCTTATTTCTGCTAGGAGGGGGAGCCACTCTTAGCAAGAAGGATGTATATGACATGTTCCTTTTATAACATTTAAAAACCACTAACGCAACATCAGCCAGTTTCTGGCCGACAATCTTCAGATTTCTAGTTTTTTACCCGTGGCAAATTGGTCTTAAATCTGCCAAATTTAGGTCTTATATTGATTTTTGAAAAAGCGTGGGCATCCTGTAATTATTAATAAACCGGAAATCTGAAGATTTTGTTTTGTACATTTAATCTTGGAACCGAAATACCTTACATGAGGGGAATGCATAGAATCTGACATGCTCATAAATAATAGTCATATGGAGGGAACTAGGTCACAACTTTTGTATTCGGGACTTGACTATGATTTTATGAAATCTAGGATATGAGGTTGTAAAACAAAATTGACAGTTGCCCGTTTTCTGTCATGAACTTAAAACTACGGCCTTAATGGCAAATCTGAGATGTGATTCCAAATTAATGTTATTGACAACACTACCAACTTTAAAATCTGTGAAAATAACAGTAACCAGAAATCTTAGATTCAAAAAATTAAAATGAAAAAAGAAAATCGATTTTATTTTTTTATAATTTCCCAAATTGAAACCTATCAGTTGACAAAGAAATGCACGTTTTTTTGTCATAATATCAAAGCTAGGACCCAAATGACAAATCTGAGATATCATTCTCTTCAGTTAATGTTATATACGATACTACCAAATTTAAAAGCTGTGAAAATAAAAGCTGTCAGAAATATTAGTTAAGAAAATAACTAAATGGAAAAAGGCGATTTTAATTCAGTTTCCCAAATTTAAATCTATCCCTAATCTGATTTACAAGGTAAACAAAAATAAAAAGCTCATATGTATATTAAATATCACCAATAGCTACGAAGATATCACAATTTTAGTAAATGAGCTTTTCATTGTCGCAGTCTACTCTTAATGTAATCATGTAAAAGCATTTCCAAACAGTCGTGTCCTTAAAACTGAAACTGTAGCAATTTCTTTTTCAGGAAAGAAACCAAACGTTGGCCAAAGACAAGACCATCAGCAGCATAAACCAAGCGCAATAGATATCCATCAAGGCATCAAATTTGAAGGTTGAGGAAACCTAGCAACATGGATATCATACTAAGTCAGATAAATGAGTGGATGGAGGATGAGCAATTTTCTCAAAATGCTCCTCACTATCTGCAGAATTTGTTCAAAGAGGTAACCTTAATTTGTCCAACAACAGGGGGGAACAAACTTTGGGTTGACTTACTGAATGACGAAAACCGTTTACCTGAATTCTTAAATGACATCACTAAGTGCAAATATGACACAAAAGACCTCTATTTCGTCCACTGCTACATGCACCACTTGGTTGAGCTTACAGGTGAAGCTGTTTTTCCAAAAAGACAGCCCATTCTTGAATGGCTTGAGAAAATGAAAGAAGAGAATCCGCTTCCAGCACTGCTAAGGTCCTCTGACATTGGCGACGTATCTACTCTATTCGTGAAATTCAGCACAGTGCTCCCAGACTTTAGAAAGCTGTGTTATGACAAAGGAGATGGTTCTATGGCAAATCTGAATGCTCAAGCCATATGTTTGTTGATTGTTTGGGTACTACATCTCAAAGTGAAACTTGACAAGGATCAAAAGCACAGTGAAGGCCTTTTCCTGACTGTCATTTTGAACCACTTATATCAGGCTTTTGAGGGAAGCTTCAACCCAGATGGGCCTAAGGATGCAGTCTCTCCCCTCATATCTCAGTACATGAAGCACTGGGAGGGGTACCTAGAATACCAGCAGATGGGTGTAGCCCAACTGGATGCCTACCTTATTCAATTGTTCCTGGATGTAGGGGTCTCAAGTGACAACATGACAAATCGAGAGGAGGAATTTATAGAAGGGATTCAAGGGTTTCGGAAGCATCTTGACGCTAGTGTAAACCTCGTGCTTGATAAATGTACCACATGTTCCCCAATCAAATGGGATGAGCTAGCTGTTCTTCTGAGCCACTTGCAGCAAGGTGACTTCACTGTCCTTATAGAGAAAGAAATAGACATTCCTGACCTTGCAGATCTGACGAGGCCAAAGCAGCCAGAAGAATCCTTCAAAGTCACAGTTAAGGAAGAGAATGATTTAGACAAAACCAGTGAAATATTAAAGCTGTTGAAGTCATTCCAACTCGAAGATTATTACCCAGCAAAGATTAAGCTTGCGGATGTAATGTCCATTGGAAAGCAGCATGGAAATTCCAGGGCTGATGTACCGTGGATTGTGCTAGAGAAACTGATCATGTTAGATCACAGAGCACGGGACACTGAAGCACAAGTTGCCACTGATACAAGTGAGATGGAGGACGTTGCCACGCATAATCCTGAGGATTTTGACTTTGAAGAGCTATTTTGTGGATGTGACTCACAAAGTGACACCGTGAACCCAATGGACTTATTCCATGTCATTTTTCTGTGTTGTGACATGATGTTGAGACAAACACTAGTTCAGAAAATGTTTCTGTGTCGTCTAAGTATACCATTCTTATTCCCACAGCCGTCTGATGACAACCTTTGTTTTCCTCTTTGGACCATGAGAAGTATTGCATTTGAATGCAGAAACGAGGAGAACGAAGCAGTTGAAAGTTCCCTAGTATCCCAACCCTTAAATGTGGTTTCTTTTGTCAGGCTTGGTCGACCCAAGTTCTCCAAATCCAAGTTTATCAATAGCATTTTGAGTGACCAAGCCCACAACACTTTCTTCAACATAGACTGTGTCAATGGAAACACAGAGAAGTCCGTGGCAGATGGACTTGTTGAGGCTTCCTTTTTCTTCCCAAGTGGAAAAGGGGATACATTCAATGTCACAATGTTTCTGAACCTTCGTGGTGATGCCACAAAACATGAAAAGCAAGTTGAGATGATCAGCAAAGCATCAAACGTTGTAGTCGCTTGCATTGATGACTCAGATCTGTCCGACACAAGTGTAGTCGAGACAATGAGGGAAATGTATAGAAGCTCGTCCAAGGTTGTTCTGCTCGTACTAGACAAAGATGTGGTGGCTCTGAAACCAGAGAATTTCAAAAAGACCTGGATGACCTACGTCAGTAAGATTGGGAAGGAAAACATGACCAAGGCAAAAAATGTCTTTGCCTTCAGAAACAAGAAAGAGAAGAATGCCATTGAGCTGAAGTCCGAGATGAGGGAAGTGATAGTAAACTGCATGGAAGAGGAACAAAAGAAAACCATCATGGACATAACTCATGCACTGAAACAGTCTGTGTGCATTGATGAAAACGACCCACACTGCAACAGAGGGAAGGAATTTGCAGAAAATGTTCTCACCACCTTCCTTGGCAAATCTCCTTGCTTAGTCAAAAGACAAATGTTACCTTTGCAAGGGGAACACTGGCAGGAGTGGAGCGGACTGTTAAAGATGCAGAATCGTTCCCATGGCACTCAGGAGAGCACGTCCATTCATGAGAGGGCCAAGATCCAGGAAGCCATGACTAGACTAAGACGGGAGCAACTGGAAATATGCAGTGATCTCAGTCCACTCATCAAGACCTTCATATCCAGTCTGACAGAACTGACTGATAGTCCAAGCATTGAGTTTTTCCTACAGTGGCTGAAGTTTGACTTTGATAACACCTCAAGGAAAACTTTGAGTGCGTTGAGAAAAGACTACCATTGTGAATGGATGACGTATGAAAAGGCGAAGAACAATCCAGGCAAAACCCGTTCTAACCTGGAGAAAATGAGGAAGGATTTGGAGACTGCAGAGCGCAAGCTGGCAGGGGCCTCTCTAGGCCTCGAACACTTGTTTCGGGAGATAGGACAAGTGTATGAAGCAGCCATGGAGAGCAACATGACCTTGAAAGCTGAGACCAAAGAGTCTCTAGAGAAGCTGCCTGAAATAGTTGCCAAGCTCTTGCTGAAAGGACATTCCTTTGAGCTGATGGATGGAGATGCATCTTGTGTGCCTCTAACGTGGGTGACAGCCATCATCAAAAGCCTGGAAAAACTTGTGGGCAACAAAAAGGTGTTTACCCTGTCAGTCCTTGGGATTCAGAGCTCAGGTAAATCAACATTGTTGAACACAATGTTTGGAGTGGAGTTCCCTGTCAGTGCTGGCCGGTGTACAAGGGGAGTGTACATGCAACTTGTGAACGTTTCAGAAGGTAACAACTTACCGTTTGACTATGTAGTGATTCTTGATACAGAAGGACTCCGGGCTCCAGAACTGAAAGATTCCAAACATGACCATGACAATGAGCTGGCCACCTTTGTCACTGGCCTAGGTGATGTTACCCTCATGAACATCAAGGGGGAAAATGTCTCTGAAATCAGAGATGTCCTACAGATTGTTGTCCATGCATTTCTCCGCATGGTGACTGTGAACAAAAACATCCAAAAGCACCGAACCTGCATTTTCATCCACCAAAATGTTGCAGCTGTGAATGCCAAGGAGAAGATGATGTATGGGTGTCAAAAGCTGAGAGAAAACCTCGATGAAATGACCCAAGAAGCAGCTTCACTAGAGCACCTTCCCCCTGTTCAGGCTTTCAATGAAGTGATTGAGTTTGACAGTGAACACCACGTGTGGTATTTCTCTGACCTCTGGAATGGGGATCCTCCCATGGCACCAGCCAATCCAGGCTACCACACAAAGGTCCAAGAAGTCAAATCTTTCATTTTCAACCAGCTTGCAAAGAATCGGGAGTTTTTCCTCAGTCTTTCAGACATGGGTCTCTCGATAAAGGACATGTGGAATGGAGTGTTGGCTGATGATTTTGTGTTCAGCTTCAGGAACAGTCTTGCTGCCAAAGCATATAACAGAATGGAGAGCAGGTATGCTGAGCTTAAATGGTCCTTAGAGTTTAACCTGCTTGAGTGGTTGAACACGGATGTCAAGCCTGCAGCAGAACGCTGCCACACTGAACAAGAACTTGAAGAAGAGAAAAAGCTTATCTTGAAGAAACTCCCTAAGGAAGTTCAGACTACACAGAAGAAAGTGGAATCAGAACTGGAATCTTTTTTCAGGAACGACGACTACAAAGAGGTCATCATAGAGTGGAAGACTAGCAAAATGATGTCACTGAGGCATACTGCAGAAGAGATGATTTCTGAATTAAAGAGAGAGATCACCGAAATAGTTGAGGTGAAGAAGATTGAGCTGAGGCAGGAGGAGAAACATGAGAACCAGCAGGAGGTGTTCAGAATGGCCATCGCCTTTGCTGATGAGCTGAAAGGGAAGATACAAGATGATGAAATAATACAGAAAAAGTTCACAGAGATGTGGACTACTTGTATGGAGCAGCTCGCTTGTCAGGAGACACTCACTGAGCCGGACATTGATGCCCAAGTGGAGAACATTCTCTGGGAGACTTTTCCTAACCTCAAACCTGCTCTGGATAGAGAAATGGAAAGGAACCCCCTGTCCTTACCCTTCGAGCTCCCTTCTCTGGAGGGTAGCATTTCCTCTCAGGATGTTACCAAGGAATATGTAGATTTTGAAAAAGGAGCAAACCGCAAGACAACATTTTCGAGAATCAAGTCATTCATAGGGTTCAAAATGTCTGATAATGAGGAGATGCAGAAGACAAGGAATTTTGTGACACATGAACTCAACTCGATAATGAGAAAGGTGGACATTTTCTTAAACGACCTGTCAAGAAGGGAACAGAAATTCCAAAGTCTACATCCAAAGCAGACACTGAAGATTGTCACAGACTCTGTTGAACAGCACCGTGCAAATGAGAAAGTGAAGCAATTTGTAATTCTGGACAGTCTTGTTGTTAAACTTGCCGTCCAAGTGTGCCGGTTTGCTATTCCATTGTTCCATGTGATGCAACAAGAATATGCGACAAAAAATAGTGTTGCTGCCAAACTGGATGCATACAAAGCCACCACATTCCATCTGTTCAAGAACAAAGTAAAACAGAGTTCCGAAGAAGTCATCTTTGCTGACATGCTAACGGACAAAGTAGAACAGAACATGTGCAAGGCTGTGATGCAACAGCTTCCGATCAAAATAGTGAATGACATTGTCCTTCACTTTGGAACCAAGCATAAACTTATCAAGAACATTTTGGAGGATTTGGCCAGAAAAGATGACTTCAAAGGTACTGTTGCATACATTTCAGATCCAGAGTCCTTTGCCCAGAAATGGTTGACCAAATTCTTTGACCAGTTTGTTTTTGGAACTGAAAAGGGAAAGCAGAAATCAAACTACCAAAAACATGCAGAAAGAGTTGTCAGGGCCATGCTAAAACAGATTGAAAGTAATGCCGAGAAGGCAAGTCAAGAAATGCTCCAACCAGGCCAGCAAACAGTTCAGAACTGGCTTGCCATATTCTTCAAGGATATGGAACTAGCTCTCTCAAAGGCAGATGAGAAAAGCCTCCAGGAACACAATGTGACTGACTTCGACAACCTCCAGAGGTTGCTCTATGAACG
Source organism: Lepidonotus clava (assembly GCA_936440205.1). Lineage (NCBI taxonomy): Eukaryota > Metazoa > Annelida > Polychaeta > Phyllodocida > Polynoidae > Lepidonotus > Lepidonotus clava. The sequence goes on from OW387140.1 coordinate 35,352,786, forward strand.
GCTCCCAGACATGGAAAGCAGGGTCCTGGCCCGCTTTCAACCGGAAACTGCCGATTCGGTCAAATGGACTGGTAAATCGCCATATGTTTTGGCATTGGAAAAACTCTGGGGTTGTGGTGCACGGTGCCCATTCTGCAAAGAGCCATGTCAGAGATCCGATGCAAAGCATCTGACAGAGAATGATAGCCACCAGTGTCTTCAGCATAGGCCCGAAGGAATTAGAGGCACTTGGTGGTTAGACACAAGAAAACTTGTGGTGACCAACTGCAGTTATAGTGTGTATGCCAACGTCGGTTTTGCTTGCGAATGCAAACCACCATGCAAGGAACCCAAACCAGAAGAAATCGAAAACCAAGACGCAGATTCCAAGCAAATATTCCATGCGTCTAACAAGTATAAGACTTACTTCCCAGACTGGGACATCGCTCCCAGTGGAGACATGAACTCCTCCCAGTACTGGATGTGGTTCATGACCACCTACAAGTCTCGTCTGATGAAGTATTACTCCATGGAGGCACCAGACATCCCGAGCTCATGGACCCAGATTTCAAAGGAGAGAGCCATTCAGAGTCTCTATGAATATGCATGAATGCAGAGAGCAAAGCGGGAAGTTAAAGGAAGGGTGCATGAATAAGTTTTCAAAGGACAGAGTTATCCAGAGTGTGCACATGAGTTTTATGCCGACTGTCAAGCAGGCATTGGAAAGAATGGTGCACCACTTGAATTTCAGAAAGGAAACCAAAGTGTCTGAATATTCATGAATGCATATTCTGGACAAGGGAGAACATAGAGTAAGATGAGATATAAAAAGAGAGCAATTTGTGGATATGAAGATTCACATCGGGAAGTGCCACGCACCTCACAGAACGAGGAACCTTGTCCGTGGTACTTAGTGGGTAGTGATGAAAAGAAAGTCTTCAAGTTGTGTTATGACGCTTAATGGTGGTGTTCATAGCCTGTCCTTTTCAAATACCAGGCGCAGATCCCCTACACGGTTAACTCATACAGTAAGTCACAAAATTATTTGGATATTTTTGGGGTATAACCGGAATTTGATTAAAAGACGGGTGCAGACAAAATATGAAAAGGTTTCATGCGTGCTGAAGTAAAAAGCTATGTGTGTCAAAGTGAACATACCATTGAAACCTATTTCATTTTGGAAAGTAAGGTTACATTGCAGACATATAGTTTTGTATTACCATTTGCTTACTATTCTAATATTTGACCACTGCTTCCAAGTTTCACGTAGTATGGACGCGATTTTATTTAAGTGTTGCAGTGTAGACTATAGATATGTTTCTCCAGTAAGTTTAGCATTAGTGAGTGTGTTATGTCATTTGTGAAGTTCGTCTTTTGTCATAAATGGTGCGTATATATATATGTAAAACTGATGCAGCTGCCCAAAAAAAGTATTTACGCGCTTATGAGATATAGACCAATATGTACCCGTGTGTGTTCTCATATTCTATTCATATGTTATCCAAGCTTCATATGTTATCCAAGCACCCAGCTGGATCTCAGGCGGGAGCATCAGAAAGCACTGACTCGTCTGCATAAAAGAAACAAATTTGCTGTCTTAATTGAGCTATAATCTGCATTTGCGGAACTGCATGTATGTAGAACTAGCCCGAGCCCTTGTAGATGACTTTGCATAATTATTTTAGGATTCAGGGCTTGACAAATCGCTAATAGACCGAGTTGTTCTCTGGCATCAGTTCCAAAACGTGGTTCCCCTGTTGAAGTCATCTACATGGAATATTATTTTACTTGTCGCCCACTGAACAACTAGAGCCTTTATGGCAGTTGCCCACAAGCGTTTTGTGGTGGACCAGGGCTACAGGGGATCCGGTTTGTCGAGCCCCTAGGTCACACATACATTAATGCTTTCATTTGTGTTAGTTTTGTTGTTTAGGACTAAGGAAGTTTTGCGTTCAGAGTGCAATGCAAGCGCACCAAAAGAAATATACTTGACTGGATTTAAAAGAGCGGTAATGCAAAAGAAAATGTGCCGGCAAGATCTAGCTCCTGCACCTAGGAGATAGTGAGAACGTATTACTCCTTGTTCTCTACTTAATAAGATGTGCGAAAATGTCCTTTTTTTCAGATATGCTAATATTCATTTATATATATAATACAATGTCTTAGACACGCATAGTAGTGATAATAAAATTGTCCCTGCTAAAGTTCAGCATTGCGAAAACTGGCAATTCTTAAGATATTGCAGCAGGTTGTCTATTGTAGACAACTAATTTGAGTTGTTGATCGTATGTTAGTAGAGGTAATGATGTTTCAGTAGAACTTATGTATCCCAGAATATTTCGCTGAAACGGTTATATAAAAACCTTGAAAAACGCATTGATATGTACTTGATATATGACTAACAGCAAGGTCATATAATGTGACCTATGTAGTATTATAGTTCATTTTGCAAGGTACGGTGCTTGTGCATGCATGTCAGTTACTCATTGAATGTTTGAGACATGTTTTGATATCTACATGTATTCATAGTTTACTGTGCTGTTTAAGTAATAGGTACATGTAGTATTGTTAAACTGGAAGATATTTTAAGTCTGTAGTAAGTACGGGGTGTGCCAACAGTGGTTTAAATTAATAAATGTTGGTTATTGTAGTACTTCGTGCAGACACTTAAGCGTGCAACTCGTTCTGCGCCTGTAATCATAGTTTCGTTGTTTGTCATCATTTAAGAGCTTCCTTTGCATTAAAAGAAAATTCTGTATCAGGTTTCAACAACATTCTATGAACAGTTTGAAAGGGAGTGCGCATTTCTTTTGTTGCGATCCAAACCGAGTAGATCGTCTCTCGATGCAATTGACAACTCTGCATCAAGTGCTTAGTGGAATCAAGCCTCTAATATGGTTTAAATCACGCAACAACATCGACACTTATGTGAAATTTGATTCCAAGAGATTATAAATTCAAACTAAATAAAATGTTGAACTGAACAGTTCTCAACTCTTAATGTTTTCATTCGAAGAAAAGTATGCAAAGCAGAAATCTAGTAAGAGTGAGGTTATTCAGATCATGGTTACCTAAAGACAATAGCATCATTTTCCAGAAGCACCAAATTCAAAGTGCTTCAATTTGGCTAAAAATGGTAAAATGTTCAAGAATGGTGGGGCAGTTCAAATTCACAAAAGAAGAGTATGCTAAGCCCTTCGTTTCTGAGGTACGAATGGTTGAATGTAACCAATTTTCTTTTAGAATTCTGCTTTCACTGAAAAACACTGTAAAAGAATACACCTTTAAACCATTCATCATACATAGTGAACCTCCACAACCTTGTAAGGGTCTCAATTACCACAAACAGAATATTTTTAGGATAAGTGTTTCGATAGGTTTCAGGAGGGGCTGTCTTTGAATGGACGTCTATTAATCCCCTCATGTTTTCTTTAGGGCGGTCGACCGTCGGCCCTCCCCCGGTAGGGGGCCCTTGAGAATGAGGTCCACATGCCGCATGAAAAGGGTGAAATAACGGATCTTTATATTTTAATGAAAAAATCGTGGGTCTGGGGGCTGTGCCCCCAGAAAATTTTTAATCTTTTGACATTCAATTTTAACCAAAATATTGATTTTCACTGAAAATACTGGAGGATTTGTGAGTTTTGAGGCTAAATACTGGAGGATTTCTGTGTGATTTGCAAAATAATGGATTTGTTTCCCTGAATAACGGATAACGGAGCTGGGCCTTCAGACCATTGAAATAACGGAGGTTTCCGCAACACTGCAGTGTGATGCGCATGTTGAATTTAAGAAATTAGAATGTATATATATGTATATATATATATATATATATATATATATATATATATACAAATTACATTTCCATGATATATCATGATTTGAACAGTGGATATTTTGGTATACTTATGTATTCTACAAAATTATGTTTTTCTGAACATTTCATTTTGCTAATATTGAGTGAGCTATCCATGCCAAAAAATATCATTATTTAATTCATACAGTCTTGTTTTGAATTAGGCCCCTAAGGTGTATCATTATTCATATCCTTGAATAGAGATGATTACCTTTCATTTGGCATATGAATTAACTTAGAAAAATATAGTATAGTAAGGAGAGAGCATAGCACAAATCATGCCATGCTTCAGGTTAATGGGACCATGCACATAGACTGTCTGCCCGAGTACAATTTTAGGCCGGGATACGGTCTCTACGTTCTCGTTCAGATTCATTCAGCATCACCACCCTTGGCCTTGTCAATTAATTCGGATGTAAAGCAACCAATGAGCAGCCAACCTGCCCTTCATGTTATCTATCCTTATGGTAATAAATAATGCTTCAATATCAGTGACGGAAGAGTATAATGAATGCACGTCGGTTGTGTTGAAATTAGGCTAGAAGATCCAAAGGAAACTCAGACACTCCATGAGACTGCACCACGCGGTTCCCGCTACGCGCGAACTAAAACTTTATTGCTGAAAAAAGGCACTACCAGGCCTATAAGGTCGAGCATATAGAGTAGAGGAGCCAGTTTTCGCGCAGCCCTAGTTTTCGCGCATTTTACGCATTTTTATGAACGCATTTTTTCTATTTGTACAAAATATGCATTTTTTCAATACTAGACCCGACAGAACGCTGTGATGGATTGAATGTAAAAATTTTATGATGTTTCATGCATATTTATGCATTTTACAGCCAATAATATGTTCTGACGTCCATATCATTCAGGAACACTGTGGAACCCTTATAATTTTCTAATTTTCTGAAATAAGGAACATAATATCATTTTTTGATGGAAAAAATATTTTGATAGAACCAAACTATGATAGATATTAGTTTAAAGTGATATACGATCATTATAATACAAAAAAGCAGGATTTCCTGCCTTATAATGGAAAATTGACCTATGCGTGAAAACTAAAGACCCCAAATTAGGCAGTAGCTAGTTTTCGCGCATTTTTCACATAATTTTCCGAAATTTCCGAATTTTGAAACATTTTTTTCATATAAAAACTCGTTTTTTCCCCCCAATCAAGCTTTTGTGTATTTCTAAGACCATTCCTTAAAACTATATCGACCACAATGGCTATGCAAACATTTTTTGTCTTTTACTTTGGTGCATTAATGCTTTTGTCATTAATTGAAAATGCATAAATATGCTAATTTCTTATCTTTATATCATATTTCTTATATTAATATTTTGCAAGACAACATGGTATTTCTAATTTGTATTTTATGAAGCATAAATAAGTCAACAACTATTTTATACAACGTATATCAATAGATAATCATTTTCTGATGCTCCAGAAATTGAATTTCGTAATTATTATGTATTTTGCTCATTTTACACCTTAAATATAGTCAAATGCGCGAAAACTGATACCAAAATGCGCGAAAATAGGCACAAAGTGCGCGAAAACTGAAGACATGACATAGGAAAATGATTTGATAGCATTTCAAACATAAAATGTGTTTTGTTTTTGTTTTTTGTTCAAATACAATTAGCCTAGCCATATCTCCCCTAAAAAATCGAAAATCATTAAAATAATAATTATTTTCAACAGTTTATGACAACAAATCCCGTTTTAGGGCCCTTAATGCGCGAAAACCGGCTCCTCTACTCTACACCCAGGTTATCAGGTCGAGCAATGTCGTAAAAGCTCCGAAAAAAACCATGAAAGTGAATCTTTTTCAATAGGTTGGCCCAGATAGATACATGAAATGAACTATTACTGTATGATTCTAGGTGTAGACCCCTGAAATCGACAGGGACCATATCTTCTAACTAATTTGGCTTCTCAGGGAAATTTTGATTATGTTCTCAAGATCAGCAATTTTGTGTTTGACCAAAATGAAAAATATTGCAAAATAGTCTCAAAGAGGAATTATAAGGTGTAGAATTTATTTGTGATAGACAGAATTTCTAAACATGAGGTGCTAATCAAAATTTCCTTCATTAGTCAAATCAGTTACGAAGATGTGGGCCCAGGCCGACATGGGCTTTTCTTAAATTGACAGGGTGACATGGGCATTTCTTTAAAACGACAGGGGACATGGACATTCTAAGTGACGTGTGACATAGTTATTTCTTAGAATTAACAGGGCGACATGGTAATTTTTAGAATTTGACATGGGACATGACAAAGGGACAGCTGTAGAAAAATTTGATTATTGATGTGTCAGGATTAAATCTATGTCGATTAAGTTATGAAATATATCACACTGATTTAACTCATTAATAATAACGACTTGTTTCCCTGAAGAAGAAAAAACGATTTCCGAAACGTTGGATCAGTAGACAAAATAAAGCCTCCGATTTAACCCAGACAGTTGTTGTGGTTTTGTTGTTATACTTGACTTACAATATTAGTTCTTCTTGTGACACTGATACCACATTAGCAGGGCCTTTTGTTTACTGACATGGAACATGGCATTTCCTTAAAATCGACATGGGACATGGGAACCTCCCCCCTCCCCCTCCCCCAATGTACACCCCCATGATTGGAGAAGGGTAATCAAAACGATTATCCAGTTTTGAATCTGGTTCCCGTAATATTGTGTTCTAATCAAAACCTATTACAGGAGCCGGGAACATTCGTGCCTTAATTAGATACTTTCTTGTATTATCTTTCTATCATTATGCTCAGGGACGGCTAATAAACCGTCTCTGTTATGCTGTAGCCCAAGATAGTATTAGTTGGGCTCTGGTTGGGGAAGAAGTCCCTAAACTGCATGTTGTTTTGAAGAAATGACTCTGTCCCATGTCATGGGCGCCTTCTTTTTTTTCTTTTTTTTTTCTCTAAAGCAAATTTTGCACATTACAATTCTGTTGACCTGTTCCATGTCACAGTGTGTTTTTACCCATTTAAATTAGTTGGTATTGACCTGATGGTAATAGGGGTCGACTGAGGTCCAGAAGTAGTAAACCCCAAGGTCGAGTTCAACTCGTGGCGCGAAATGCGCAGGGTTTATCGGCTCTAGCTAGGGCTCATTTATGCGCGCATTTCGCGCCAACGAGTTGAACTCGACCTTGGGGTTTACTACTCACGGCTAAGGAAAAATTATTTTAATCTAGAGCATAGCCTTATTTACTAAATATCATATAAGTTTATTTCAATATCGAAAATAAATTGAAATATACTATATTAATTTATAAATCTTCTAAATCAATAAATTTGTTAACCCTGCTTGTATAGCCTCTCATGTTGACGAGAAAACGTCATCGCTTTTCGTGTATTTCGTGTAGTCTTAATCTCGTTAAGATTTGCTTGTATTTACTAAATCGTTAAAATTTGCTTGTATTTACTAAATATCTAATTGTTAAGATTTGCTTGTATTTACTAAATATCATATAAGTTTATTTCAATATCGAAATTAAACGTATATTAAAAATGGTGTTTCTATATAATAACAAAAAACATAAATCATAAATTGTGGTTATGTTCATATTTAATTCATTTTTGTACATTCACATCTCCTTGGTTTACATCTCCTTGGATTTTCACAAGTATTGATTGCATCTCCTTGGATTTCATAAGTACTTAATTTCATTTTTGTACATTCACATCTCGTTGGATTTTCACAAGTATTGCATCTCCTTGGATTTCATCACAAGTATCACATCTCCATGGATTTCATAAGTACAATACATGTTGTAAGTTCTTTTGTATTACAAACATAACCTTTTTGTTGTAATAACCTTTTTTATTAAAAAGCGCATCTACCTTTAAGTAAATTATAGAAACTTTACAGGTTTATTTATTCAATTTAATTATTTTATAAATGTTATAGGTTTATAAATGTTATAGGTAACTCGGCTTGAATCTACTTACATTCTAACAGTTTTAATATTTCAACAATTTTAATATTTCAACATCAGTAACAAATCAACATCAGTAACGAACCACTCTTAACAGTTTTAATATTTTAACATCAGTAATCACTCTTAGCAGTTTTTATTTCATCATTTAATATTCCAACATCAGTAACCAAACTTAATGTGACCTTATTTATACTCAGTAGATTTAAATGTACTTAACCAAAGACTATAATGGCATTTGTTTCAAGGCTTCATCCTTCAAACAATTAAGTCCTTATTAGTTCAGTTTAAGTAACCATACATCTGTAGTCGCCAAAACTTGAGCTCAAGGCAATCGCGCTGGAAGGCACTTCTGCTAACCATCGTAATAACCTTTAAGCGAACTTCATTCACGGCGAGCCAAGGTCCAGTCACTTCTCGTAGCAACCCCAGGACCACCAGTCAAGGTTACTTCTTTCATCTACTGGTGAGCCAAGGTCCAGTCACTTCTCATAGCAACCCCAGGACCACCAGTCAAGGTACCACCAGTCAAGGTTACTTCTTTCATCTACTGATCAGTCCAGTTGTAAGCTCATGGTAACCGCGCTGGAAGACTTCTTTCCATCGTGATAACCTTTACATACAACTTCATTAGTCACACAGTTTAGGTTACACTTTAGTCAACTATCACAGGTTGACTACACAAATTTAAAATTATAATACATGTTAAAATTTTAAAAGGTTGAAGACAAACAATTTTTAAATAATATAAAAATTTAAAACTTAAATCAAATAATAATATTAAAAACATTTCTTAAATTCAAGCCGAGCATACTTATAACAAATTATTATTTTATTATAACAAAATAAATTACTAATACTAATATTAACCTGTAAACTTTCTTTTATTTACATTTGAATATATAAAGCTTGTCTTTAGCAAATTTATATAAATTCTTGTAACCTTAGCTAGTTTTCAAACATAAAAATATTTGCATACATGTTCAAACGGTAGAAATATTTGTATCTAATTTGTTTGACATATATTTCCTTGCAGTCGGTTTATCTAATAGAGGTTGAATAAGTTTTTTATTTTCACACCTTAAAAATAATTTTTCAATTATTTTACCCTTCATTTTTTGTGACAGCATCATACAATCCAAAAATACATATTCAGGTTGCAATATTGGTTTCTTTAACTCTAAACCTATAACAATCAAACTAACTACTAGTGTTAAAGTTAACCCTCCAAAACCAAGCTTTGTTGGAGTAGGTTTTAAATCCATTTTGGATAAAGCTTCCATTTCAATACATATATATATATAATGCAATAAATCATTAATCTTAATAAAATTTATAACCTTATGTATTGCCTCATAATGAGACTACTATTTTTTTCAACACTTTCTGCATATGTTTAGAACATAAATAACCAGCTTTACATTGATTTTTTCCTTCTACTTTTTTTCTTTGCAGCCTTTTTACAAAACGCTTTACAAGTAAATCATTTTTTAATCTATTATCAGAAAATTTTTTAAGTATTTCTTTTAAAGTTTTTCCCTTACTTTTATGAAAAACATAATATACAGTATATTCACCACAGACCTTAGATAATATAGATTGCAAAGCCTGTGTATTATACCTATACGTTTTATTTATTTGCTTAATAAACATTCTAAAATATCTTTTTAAAGGTTTTAACCCATATGAATCAAAGTATTCTGGTAAGGCTTTGCGTGACTTTAAGAAAAATGCTACCCAATGTTCACCAGCTTTATAATCTTCATCAGTATTAACAATATATGCTGCAGGATATTTGATACCTTTTAAACATGGTAATCGATTTGATGAATACACACCTTTAAAAATACTGGAAGTTACACAATTACTTTTCAAAATATTTTCAATTTCATATCCGTACATTTTTACATTAAAGTAAACTTGAAATTACTTCAGGCTGATTTGCAGGACCTAAAGCAAGCATGCTATCATATTCATTATAAAATATCATAACTATTCCATGAGCAACAGGATTTTTTAATGTTGCAATTACATTAATTGTACCACTTTCAGTCAACTCAAAACTATTTGCATTTGGTGCGGTTTTAGATAAATCAAAACAAAACAAAGTATTACCATTCTTAAATTCATCTGGCGTTATACTCACAGGGTTATTTGAAAATAATCTCCCTGTTGCATACATCATTGCTGTGTATGCTTCATGGAAATTATCTTCATCGAAATCTAATTTTGACATTTCACAAAAAGGTGAAATATCTTTCCCCCTTTGCAAAACAATATCTGTAACCCCAAAATTTTGAAAATTAAATGGATTGTGAGTTAAACTCCCATCCCATGCACGTGAATCAACTAATCCCACAATTATTCTTTTAGGAAGTTCACCATTTGAAATCATTCTATTTTCTTGCAATATCGATCTATTTGGACCTTGAGTTGAATACTTTAACTCAACTCTTCTAAATGGAAATTTCATAAGTTTATTTTTTTCTCGTGCCATATCTAATTCATTTAAAAAAACATCATCTAAAGTAACTCTTTTAACAAATAAAACAGCATCTTCTATTTCTATTTTATATTGCCTTGTAGCGCTTTGTGCCATTAATGCAAAATTTTCCTCATTTCTAATCAATCTTATTTTCATATCTACATCACCTGGAAATTTTTTAGGTTGATTAAAAAGATCATTATGAATTTTGCAAATAAGTTGAAAACTTTTACCATATTGTGTTGTAAGAAATCTTTTCTTTGCACCAGTATTATGAGTATCATCAAAATCTTCAACTTCATTAAAATCTTTATCATCTAAAAAAAAACCAGAAAGTTCTCCAAAAGATTCAAGAACAGAACGTTTATAACCTAAAAGATATTCTATATAAGCCTTGTATGCATAATGAGTATCACTACTAGTTATTAACTTATTACTTATATAAATTTCCACATCTTTAAATAAGGCTCCAGACAAATAATTAACAGGAAATACTTTTGATGGATTTGGAATTTCACCTGCATGAGCTCCTTGTGCTGGAGGTCTTGCAGGTGCAGTTCCATCTGGTTTTAGTATTTTTAAAGTAAGATGTAAAAATGTTTGAGACAAGTCTATAAAATCAGCTTTATTTGATTTAAATGCAAACTCTAAAGGGCCACCTTGACTTACATTACTAATTGAATATAATTTTGAATAAAAACTTGTTCTAGATGTTGCATCTGTTGGTGGAATATTAAAATAATCATAACTTGAATCAACACACAGACAAGAATCTTTATGCATAGCCATTTTTTAAATTATACATTAAATTATCAAACTAGTTTTAGATCTTATCTTAAGAAGATTTAGATCTTATCTTAAGAAGATTTAGCTAAATATATCTTCTTCTTCAGAATCATAAGTTACTCTCCTCTTTTTTCTTTTATTTTCTTTAAAACTAGACTGATTTTTTCTTTTTTGTTTATTTGATATTTTTTCCTTTATTTTGTCAGAAATATAGTCCACAGAATCTTTTGTTAATTCTTCCAACTGTTTCTTTGCCTCTTTTTTCAAAACTTCTTTAGCACTTTGACCCTGAATAATTTTCTTAACAGCAGTCATTCCAGCTTTTTTCCCTCTCTTAATAATTTCACGCTTAGCTGTTTTGGCAACATTCTTTAAAGCTGGCTTTGCCATTCTTAAAGCTGGTTTAATTAATTTAGCTGCAGGTTTAGCTAAACGCAAAACTGACTTCGCTATTGCTGAAAAAATACTTCCTATACCATATCCTTTTTGATTCTGAACTCCAATAAATGGAGGAATAAAAGAATATCCTCCATATCCATAACCCTCTTGTAAAAATCGAGAATTATTTTCATCAAAAAAATGCTTATAGTCACAAGCATAATTTTCTCCACAATATTTTTGCATTTTAATTATTATATACTTTTAACTTTATAAACATTAAAAACGCTAACATTTGATTCATTTAAGATTTAAGATTAATCTTAAAGTAATTTACTTTTCAGCTGGTTTCCATGCATCCCATTTTGAAGTATGTTTAATTCTTCTTCCAAACCTTGATCTTTCCTCTGCACTATCTTTTGTTTTCTTACTGCCTGAAAAAATCCTGTCTTGATATGGTTTGTTCATAGATTTCTTTTTCTTTTTCTTTTTTAAAGAATCAAAAATGTCAACCTCTGGTTGATCAAATGTAGGCGAAGGTAACTTTTCTTCAAATGTAGGCGAAGGTAACTTTTCTTCTATTTCACCAATATCAATGTTAGCACGGTTTTTTGAAATAGGCGTATAAAAATCATCTTGATCTGGAAGACCAGCAAAATCTAATTTATCCTCTTCATCTTGACTTAAAGATTTATTAATAGTTTCCATAATTTTTTCTCTTTCAGTTTCTTCAAGAGGATATTTAGCAGGAGTAAGAAATTCATCATCTTTATTTTTTCGAAAACTTTCAGGTTTATTTTTAAACCAAGATTTTGGTACTTTTACTGTTTGTAAAAATTCCCAAAGTTGATCAACACCTCGAGGTTCCTTTTCGAATTGTTTTGTTTTTGAAAAAAATTTCATTATATTTAAAATATTTGAACCTTTAATAACTTTGCCCTGTAAATTTATTTCTCCCTCAGCATTCCATGTTCCATTATTTTCCAAAATTTTATCTAAAATACTTTGTGCATTTGGTCTTTGTGACACTGAAATTCCTTTTAATATTTTAAAAGTACTTGGCTTTAAATTATTTTTATCATCTTCAGTTCTTCTTCCCTCTAAATTTAAATCCTTAGTTAAAGCTGGTTTTACAGGAGGTGGTATATATGTTGTATGAACAGAATAAGGCTTTTTATTAAACATACGCTCCTGCATTAAATCTTTTTGTCTTTTTAAAGTATAAAGTTCATTATGACTAGGTACTTCTTCACTAAAGGTACAGCTTTTAAACATTGCATAAGGAATTATTATACTTTCTTTAAAAGTAGCCATTTTGGTAATTTTAATTTCAAGTTAATTCTTGTTAATCATACAAAAATTAATCAATATTATGCATTACTTATACCTGCTGCAACAGATGCAGCTATAATTGGAAGTAAAAGTGGTAAAAATCCTCCTTTCTGTTTTAAAACTTCTTTACGTTTCTTAAAAGGCATTTTTTGTTTTACCACTTCTCTTAAAACTTTTTTAAATTTCTTTAACTTATGATAATGTGACTTCTTTATAGGTATATTTCCTTTCAAAACATTATAGACACAATCACAAATTGCATAAATATCTTCAGCATCAGCTGAATCAAGAATTCTATTTCTCTTCTTTTTGCTATGTGCCTCACATACTAAAACAAGAAAATGTCTATGCTTATGAGCATAGCTTTCTTTCTTTGTCTTTTTTAACCTACCCATTTTACTTTAAATAATTTAAGTTTATTATGTACATAATCTTAAAGACATTTCTTTAGTGTGTAAAATTAATCGTGACTCAATGTAAACTAATAATAATAATACAAATAAATAAATATTTCAATTTTGTTTTATACCTTTGTCAAACAAACAATAAAATTGCTTTCTTTTTTGTCTTCTTTCAAGTACATAATCTTAATGGTATTTGTTATTAAACTTCTATTCAACAAGTACATAATCTTAATGGTATTTGTTATTTAACTTCTATTCAAAGTAAAACAATGTTGAACATCTCCAAACATATTTGTACGAAACATAGCATTTTTAGGTGATTGTTGATGGCCATCTATAAATAAATAGCCGTGCGGTCTATCAACAGCATGTGTAAATATATTAACAAAGCAGCGTTGATTCTTAGGCATTAATTTTCTAGCAAGAGAATAAGCTATAGTTTGGTCTAATGGCGAATTGAAAATACATAAATAGGTAGCATTTTTAGTTAAATTTTTTCTTTCCTTACCATCATGAAATAAATTTTGCGAAATAAAAATAACACTTACATTTTCATGATGTGTTCGCTTGGTAAAAAATTCTGAAACTAACTCATTATTTCCACATTCAGCCATTAAATCATCAAAAATTGCTAGTCCTCTTTTATTAGAATCTATTAAACTATTAAAAGACTCCGGTAATCCGTTATAAAATTGAACATTTCTTAATTGTAAATATGGATCACGTGGAAAAGTTTCTCCATAAAACCATAGAATATAATCAAATTCATTATCAACTATCCTTGAATCATTTTTTAACAAATCAATAACAAAAGTAGTTTTTCCACAATTACTTGGTCCAGCTATTATTAATGAAAATGGTGTTTTTAATCTAGCATCAAAAATAGTAAATTGACCTTCAAACGCCATTGTACACGGATTAAATTTTGTAAATATTTCCTTAATCTTACACGAATTAATATTCAACCTTTTACTTTAGACATTTCTTCTTTATATACTAATCTCCTCCTTGTAATCTTACACGAATTAATATTCAACCTTTTACTTTAGACATTTCTTCTTTATATACTCCTCCTTGTAATAATTCATTATTTCTATCCTGTAAAACATAAGTTACAGGTTTTGTATTTAATATAAAAGCTATTTTAAATATTTCTTTTCTCCAATTTGATAAAAATCCTCTATTAAAAGTCCTTCTATATTTACTTAATCTTACTTTATCTCCAATTTTTAAGTTTAAATCTATTCTTTTAGAATAAAGATGATCTTTATATTGTTTTAACCATAAGTCATGCTGATTATTTTTATTAACTTCAATAGGACTTATACCTAAAGTTCGATGTTTTGTACAATTGTAACTTGAAACAATAGGTTGTAAAGCCTTAAGATATCTTTTAGTTTTATTTGCTTTTAAAAATCTAAATAATTTATTTTTATAAGTTCTTATAAATCTTTCCACTATGGCACATTTGGGATCTTGAAAAGTAGAAAATTGATGTATTTTATTTTGCTTTAAAAAGCGACTAAAAATTCCCTTAAACTCAGAACCTAAATCTGTTTGAACTATTCTAGGTTTCACTTTAGCTCTTTTTAATATTTTTTCAAATGCTAATTTAGTTGTGCTAGAAGTCTTTAATTTCATTGGTTCTACATAAGCAAATCTCGAAAAACAATCTATTGCAACTAATATATAAATGTTTCCATCATTGTATTGTTTCAACTTTGGAAGAACTATTAGATCTAATTGCCATTGATCATTTTTACCTCTTACTATTATTTTTCTTCTTAAAAAATTTTTTATAATTGGTTTAAAAGAAGTATAAGTTCTTGTATTTTGTAAAAAAGTTTTAACATCATTTAAAGTTATATTTTCATTAACACGTTTTGCAGCTTTATATAACTTATTAATAGAAGAAAATGAAGAAGGATGCCTAGAATTAAAATAAATAGATATAAGTACATTTAACTTATCTCTTTGATTCATTGCCATTTTAAATACACATCTACCTTTACATTCTAATCTTATCTTAAGCAAAATTATTTATAATATTACATTGTTTATTTTCAAGCTAAACTAATTTATACTATTCATTAAGCTTAACTAATTTATACTATTCAACTGTCATTTACCCTAAATTACAACGTCTATCTTCTAAGCTGTGCAAAGTCGGGACTCCAAACATATGCACAAGCAATACAATAAACGCCATAAAAAAAGATAAATATTGACATGTATTATACATATTTACACTTTGCTTCGGTTATCCAAGAAGCAAAACACCTCCACAAAAAAACGAACATGAAACATTTATTTCATGTGCATTCATTATAATATATAATATAATAATATAATATAACTACTTATTGAATTATATTAAAAAAATTCTTTCCTTTTTTGTCATTTCTTATAACCATTAATGGAATTAATCCATATACCATTGCATCCTTATTTTGTTGATTTTTAGCATTTAAATTTTTTTGCTTCACAAATGTAGTTTCTTCATTCTTCATATTAAAAGCATTTTCAATATTTTTTTTAGCTCTACCTCCTGTAACCTTCTTTTTCTTTGCTACAGTTTCTCCATTTTCATTATTCTTAGCTACAGTTTCCTCATCCTGATTTACCTCATTTTGATTTTGAATTTCCTTTTTCTTATACTTTCTCTTAGCTTTTTTTGAAATGTCTTCAACTTTCTTAGTTATATCTTCTTCACTTTCTTCATCAACCTCATTATTTTGAATTTCCTTCTTCTTAAACTTTCTCTTAGCCTTTTTTGGAATATCTTCATCAACTTTCTTAGTTATATCTTCTTCACTTTCATCAAACTTTGAAAACAGTTGCACTGTTGCATCACTTTCTTGATCACTTTCTTCATTTAAAGACTTCTTTTCACTCTGTTTTATTAAATTTTTTTCCTTTTCCTTTATATATTTCTTTTGGCACGAATTGCATCTATTTAAGTCTAATTGAAAATATCTAGGATGGTCATAAGGCTTATGACATCTTATGCACTCCTTAAAAAGACTATCTTCACAAGAAATACAGTACTTCTTACCCTGAACCAAAGATTCCTCACTACCACAATAAAAACACACCTCCATCTTAAAAATTTCTGTTTAAATATTTATAAAATGTAAACTTACATTAATGCTCACCTTTAGGCTTGCTTAAATCCCAAAAATTTAGCTAATCACAAGCTAGTTTTGCTGCAATACTATTCTATTAAGCTTAATATATATCTACCTAATCATTTAAAAACTTATACTTTGCATATCTTCTTCGCTAGAAACCCCAATTTTTTCCAACTCTGTATTCTGTTTTTTAGCTTGTTTCTTACTTTTCTTCTTTTCCTCTATTTCACTGTCCTCATCAGTAGAAAAATCATTTAATTTTTTCTGTTTCTTCTGCTTTCTTGCCTCATGATCTAATTTCTTTAGTCTTCTAGCTATTTTCCTCTTTAACCCAAACAACTCACCTAACTCGTCCTTAGTTACTGTAAAACTTTTATTATCTTTCAACAAATCACTGAAATGAACATATACGTCTGCTTTAAATATTGTTAAATCTAGTCTTTTCTTTCTTCCAAAAGACAAAACATAACGTGATATTGTTTCCTCCTTTGAAGCCATAATTAATTCTATATTTGATAAACAAACTAATAACTACTATAAAATTACTATTTACCTACTATAAAATCACTAATCACAGGAATATTTCCTATGCTTTCCTTTGAACTTTACATATTGTTTTATCTTCCTCTTCTTTTACTCTTTTTTTAGACCTTAACTTATAATTTCCATATGCTAAAGAGTGCACTCCATCTGAACAAAGCCAACGTTTATCTTCAAAAGGCGATAAAGCTAACTTTGTTTCTTTTAAAGTAAACACATCGTGCTTATAACTGCGTATACAGTGAAAGGTAGCAAAAGATTCAGATGCTTCTTTTAAAACTTGTTTAAATTCTGAATGTAAAAGCTTGTCTACACAACTCCTTCTAATTCCTTTAACTCTTTTTATATTCTTTCCTGAATTTAACAGAAAAGAATACATTTTAGGTCTTAAACCAACAAATTCCTTAATTTCTACTCCAGCTGTTTCATCTTTAAATTTACCTAACACTTTTCTATTTTTTAAAGAATATAATAAATTATTTGTTTCTAAATTTGAAAAATCAAAATAATCCCTAATATCATAAAGTAATCTATAAAAATGTTTATGATCTATATAATATATTAGTGAATCAGTATCAGTATAAAGAAGCTGAACAGATTTTAAACCAAATGTTTTTAAAATGACATTATAATGAAAATTGAACATATGCATTTTCGATAAATCTAATATTGTAAAACCAATATAAATAGGTTTATTCAATTCTACTATATTTTTCTTATACTGTATCCCAACAAAATTTGAATTAAAAATATGTAAAGAATGAAAAAGAGGCTTTTTAATCATAGAGGCACATGACTTTTGATTTGTTGTTAATACCATTTTAATTCTTCTTTTTACATTTTCCATACATTTGCCAAACGTAGAGTTATTCATAAGTTTAAAAAATTCCCTATCAAAATCTGAAGTAGCCTCTTTCCGCTTTTGGTTATTAAAATCAATATATGGTTTCATCCAACATGACTGAGAAAAGGATACTATCCTAAAAATTTTAGAAATTTTTAAACCTAAACTTAAATACAATTTTAAATTCCTATAATGTATAATGTACTTTTCCTTTTGACATAAAGTTGAAATTAATTTCATACAGCTTTTAGTATAGCGTTTACCTAAACCTTCCAAAATATTTTTAGCATATGGAGACAATTGAAAAAAATTCACTGCAAGCTTTTCAGGAGCCAAAGGAAGCATATTATGAAAATCATGTAAATAATCAGGATACTCTAAAGTTACCTCTAAAATATATCCTATAGGAGCATCATCAAGAACTTTAGTTACATCAAAACTATCATATTTACTCGGATCAACCCAAGCAAAATTTTTGTAAGGTAAAGGTTGTACCATAGCAAATCCATATAAATTATTACAATCATAATAAACTATATGCTCAGTTTCTTTTCTCACTTTTGCAAATCTTTGAACTACATTTGTCATACCTCCTCGAATACCATCTTCAAAAAAATTAAACATGTCAATATCATTAATTAAATCAAACTTAACCTTTGTAAACTTCATCATAGCATCATAACTCAAAGATGGAGCTGTTAAATATTTAGCTGGATCTAATCCATAAAAATCTAATGACTTTTCC
The DNA here is from genome assembly GCA_936440205.1 of Lepidonotus clava. Classification (NCBI taxonomy): domain Eukaryota; kingdom Metazoa; phylum Annelida; class Polychaeta; order Phyllodocida; family Polynoidae; genus Lepidonotus; species Lepidonotus clava. Next base: position 35,371,229 of record OW387140.1, read on the forward strand.
CTAAATGATTCAAAAACATCAGCTAATAGTAATACATCTATTTTTAAATATTGTCTTAAATAATCTTTTATATTCTTACACTTTAAAATTTTAAACATTTTAATTGCATGATCATAATCTAAAGAAGAAATACTTTGATTAGTTAAACTATTAAAAAATGCCTCACGACAAGGTAATTCCTTCTCATCCAGCCTTTCCCACGAATCTATATAGTCATAGCACATAACTCCCTTTCTTATAACATATGGTAACATCTTTTCCTTAAAATGCTTTTTAGTTTCTTTTAAATCTAATGTATCTTTTTTAACTAATAATTCAGCAAGATTAGATAATGAATTTGGAAGAAACTGAAAAGAATCAATAAAAACAAAATTATCTAAAAACATAGCTAAAAACTTTTCTGATGAACGCGGAATAACTTGAACATTAAGTTGTTTTAAATACTTGTACATATTTTTAGCAATAAAATGTAAATCATAGTTCATAGCATTATGCATAACAATAGGAATTTTAAAATTTGTAAATTTCAATGCACTACATACTAAATTACATCTATTACAAGCATAATTAACATCTCTACCTTTTCCTTCCCTACCTAAATGCTCATGATCTATAACTCTTTTAATTCCTAAATTAGCAAAAGAAACTCCGCAAAGATAACAAGCTTTTTGCTTAGCGAGATGTAAAATATCCTGTGAATTTAAAGTTAAAGGTTTTCTATCATTTTCAAAAATACAAGATATCTCTGCACGCACTTGATAAATATATCCAAAAAAGTTTTTAAGAACATTAGGACCAATATAAAGAAAAGGTGGTTTAGAATACTTACTATACTTTGATAAAAATAAAATACCTACTGCATTTAATTCATGTCTTGTTTTCATAATAGACTTACCTTTTAACTTATTTACATTTTTATTTAATGTTTCAAAATCAGCATAAATAATAAAATGATTTTTTATTTGTCGTGAAAGATTTCGAAACATTTCTTTTTCACCTATTAAAGGAAGCTTATAAGTTTGTCCAGTATAAACTTTATTTGTACAATTTGCTTTACTATGAAGTTGTAAACCAACTTTATCTCTAAATGAAATTAAACATTTATTACAAAAATACCTTGTTTTTTTCCAATAAAATGGTGTTATGAATGAATTAATATTTCGAATTAACATATAATGATTTTTGTACAAAAGTAAATTAATATGTTTGCGATGTTTATCATCAAAGCTTGTTGAAATATACATTGGATACGGTAAATATTTAGTATTATTTACAAATCCCATTTCATTTTGACTAAATAACCCAAAAACATTTATCGTTAAATTATTATTTTTCTCAAAATTTGGAATCTCACTTATTTTAGTTGGAAAAGAAAGACCCTTTAAATTTAAAGAACTTACTAAACCTAAATAAGATGTAAATCTATTAGGATTTACACACTTTTTAAAAGCAGCTAACACAGAATACAAAAAGCACTTGTCATCAGAACATCGTATATTAAGAATAGAATGTTTATTAGGAATTGGTAATGAAACAGATGCACACCCTCCAAAAGGATTACATTTATAAACTGATAAACGTAAAACATTAATTTGTTTTAAAAACCAACCTGAACCCATCTGAATAAACCCATCAAAAAATGCTAAAAGTATTCTTATAGCTTGTATCATTTTTTCTTTTACAGATAAAAATGTTAAAACTTGAGTCATATTGCTTTGAAACCAAGGTTTAATTTCATAATACCTTGATGTATCCAATTTATATTTACCTAATACAACATTAAGACTAATTTGAAATTTTATGCCACCATGCCTCAATAAACCTTTCTTAATTTTTTCTAATAAAACTTTAAACTTGCGTTGAAAAAATAATTCTATATCTATAGCACGCTGAAAAGGAACTATATCATAACTTCTTAACAGTTTACCAAAAGCTTTTCTTTTCTTTATTTCATTCATTTTATTTTTTATCTATTTAATCTTCTAAAACTAACTCAACAATTCCATATTCAAATTTAACAAGCTGTCCATCATCAGTTTTAATTTGTATTTCTATATCCTGCAACCTATCATAAGCTAATTTCTTATACAATGGATGGGAATAAGTGTGCTTAATATGTTCACCAAATACTCCACTAGCCCTAACAGTTCTAAGTAATTTTGTTTGAATGTTACCTACATACTCATAATCAACAATATTAGAATAAATGTATATATTTGAAGTGTCTGTTGGAAAAACTGGAACTCCATTTCCTACATAATCTTTTCCATATTGTGGTTGAAAAAGCTCATTATATGGTCCCTTCCTATTAAGAGATATTACATCATTAAAACCTTTTATTAAAATTTCTTCATCCCTTATTGGATTTCCTTCAGAATCTAATTCATTTTCAGTAGAAGGTGGCTTTTTCAATAAAGGTGGTCCTCTAAACTCAATAAAATTTGTAAATGTTTTCTCACCATTAACAGTAACTCTTGAAGTATACTTTTTAATTCCTTCACAATTATTTAAGCGTAAAACCGTAGCAATATATTCAGACAAAATAACTACATCTCCTGTACCTACATATAAAGTACAAATTAAATTTTGATTATCAATATAAAGTTTAGTATATCTTTTATAATTTTTATAAGTAGGTTGAGCTTCATTTACTTCCATTTTTAATTTAGCAAATTTTTCATTCATTTCACTTATCATATCCTTAATTTCATAATTTCCAAACTTTAAAGCAAATACCTTATTTACTTTTTTTATAGAATTAGGAACAACTTCATCTAATGAATTAATTTGTCCTACTGTTTGGTCTTTTAAATCAAAAATATCTCGCACAATTACATAAGTTCTAGATTGCTCTGGATGCTCTGGTACATTATACCACGATTTCAAAAAATCAATCTCCAATAAGGCTACTTCCCAGTAACCTTTACATTCACGTGTAGCTGGTATTTCAGTATAAAAATGACTTGTCTTATTTTCTCTTACTGAATGTGGTACATTTGAAACTACTGTATAATTGAATGATTCTAGTTCTTCGTTCTGCAACATTTTAAATATTTATTAAAACAAATCTATAAAATCTAATATCAATCCTAATCACATCACAATTTAATCACTTTGCCTCATCAGTCTTCCTTTTGAACTTTCACATTTCGCATTAATTTTGAAGAAGAATATGTTCTTATGTGTTTAGGATAATCTCTCATATGCATAAGAAAATCTTCTAAACACCTTTTCCTCGAAGCTGTTTCTATTTGGGGTAATGCATTTCGCCAAGGAGTTCTACAGCAGGGACAATAAACCTGCAAATCAAAACTAGAAGAAATAAAATGTTCATAACATCTTGAAATATGAATAGGTCTTTTACAACACTTTAAAAAAACTGTATTATCTGAACCTTTATAATTAAAAATAATTCGTGAATGGCATTGAGCACAAGGTAATGTAAAAAAAGAAAAAAGTAACCTACGACACCGCCTAGTATCTCTTAACTTTTTAGCTAACAACCTCATTGAACAATTAGGACTACTATTATTATTAATTTCCCATAAATGTCCTAAATCAATCACATCATCTACTGACATATACAAATACGATGCTACTGAATCCAAAACTACCTTTGTGAAACAATCTTTTAAACCATAAAAATAAATTGACTTTCTTAAAACTTCAATTATTTTTTTATCATTTTCCCACATGGATAAATAAATAAAATCTAAAACAATATCACATTGAAAATACGATGAAAAAAATAAAAGACTCGCGCAAGAAAAATATTTCAACTTTAAAAAACATGCATCATCTGTAAGTTCTTCACTTAATATTTCTATTAATTGTAAACACTCATCTTCAGATAAAAATTCTTGGCTAGGAATTTCAATTAACAAAGGTAAATTTAACTTACCAAAATAAAATGACACTAAAGCACAAAAATACAAGCTCCTTTTCATCAAGCGAGCAAAACTTTTTGAACAAGCAGTATCCATTTCAAATACTTACTTTTATCAACTTGAAATTCCTAAATAAATATATAATAAATTTAATCAGGATGATACTTTTTTAATATTACTAAAGAAGATCTCAAAGGAACTGGTGTAAATATATGATTCTTAGGATCATAATTAGAATGCTTAACCAAAATATGTAAACGCAATAAACTTAAAGATATAAACTCTTTCTTACAATATGAACATTCTAATTTTTTTTTTTTGGTCCTCGCTTATCTTTTGTAGCCTTAACTAAAGCTTGAGCACAATGAACAGGACAACACAAGCAATTCTCAATATTTCCTGGCAGTAAGTTATTTTGAAGAACTAAGGCGTGTTTTTTCAACCTTTCAGTTATTTCTACAAACTTATCTATATTACATTCTATCTTATTAAAATTATCAGAATACAAATCAGAATATGGTGAAAAATCCTGTAAATGTTTTCCTGTTTCTGAAACATTTACCATAACATCTTTTTTCTGAGATTTCTTATGAAATTTCATATCATTATTAGATTGCTGTAATTTGTTTAGTTCGCCCATAAAATCATCTCTTTTTTCAAGCTCTAATTCTGATTCCAATTTCTTAGCTTTATCATCATAATCATCATTTTCACTTTCTGATAGTGACAAATCTCGAGCCAAAGATGAATCACTATCATTAACCTTTTCTTTAGTTACAGCTTTCTCAAAATTTTCAACTCTTGCTTTTTTCTTAGTATGAAAACCTAAAGATTTCGTACAAGTACTTTTTTGACCATGTATTTGTTTTTTACAATCTGAATCTGAATCTGAAGTAGAAGATAAAAACTCAGCACTTTTATATTCATGCTTACGCTTTTTGCTTTTCACTTTATGTTTTGGAAACTCAATTAATGAATTATATTTTGACATATGATAATCTAAAGCTACTTCTATAAAAGCATTTTCTACTTTACTCCATTGAATAACAAAAGGTGAACCTATACGAAACAATTCTGTACAACATGTAAAATTAAATGATCGAGAATCACTTCGATAAACAGTTATATTTATTCTAAGAATATCAACAAGACACTGAATAATTGAACTTTGTGAAGAACGCAAGTCCAGCTTAATAGTTTCATCTTCACTAGATAAAATTCTAAAGGCTAAATTTCTCGTTATATCTTGATTTCTTAAAGCAGACAAAAGTTCAACCTTTAATTCTTCTTTAAGAATATTTATTTTTTTCCTTTCATTCTCACATTCTGTTAAAAGTTGAAAACAAAAACTAAAAAAATGTGAATTATCTGTCCGAACTTTATTCCAAAATAATTTATTTTCTTCATTATGTCTTAAAAGAAATTCTATAATTAACAAAAGTAACCTATCTAACACTCCGGCGGCCATAAATGTAAATTATTTAAATAACACAATCTCAAACTATCACAAACTCTTTTAAAATCTAAAACATTATCAGTTAAACAACTTCCTTTATAAGAATATAAAAACGTGAAAATACATTTACTTTTACCTTTAATTTTGATACGTAAACTTGAAAAATATGAACTATTATTTACATAAGGCAACCATATAGATTCGCTAGAATTAGATTCTTTAATTTCAAATTCATATTCTTTTTCAAAACAATCTGCAATTTTTATACAAAAAACCTTAAAATCCGGTGTTGTTTTAAATACAAGTTGAAAGGTAATTTGAATGTTCTTTGGAGTTATATTTACACTAACTATTTCCTGTTCACAAAAGTCCCTAATATACTCATAAACTTCTAAAGCTATTATCTTAATATTTGGTAATAAACTTGAAAAATTTCTTCTTAAATAAATTGAACAAAATCCATTACGTGTAATCTTCAAAGTATACAATTTATTTTTACAAGTTAATGATCCTCTATATAAAAAACTATTCTTTATACTTTTATAAATATACGGAATATCAAAATGAATATTTGGAGTAAAATTTAAACAAAAAATAACCAAGTTTACACTATAATCTACTTGCATTAATATATACTATCGATACTTGTAACCCAATCTAAAGGAGGCGTGTTTCATTACAATAAGATAAATCTGAGCTATATTTATTAAAAATTCTGAATAACCCAATAAAAAATCAGAAGACATTGTTAAATAAAAATCTGGTTTAGCTTTGCAATACTCGCAAATTTTAGCACTTAAATTATGAATTTCATGTCTTGTAATAATTTGATTTAAATTAAAAAACAGTTTATATGCTTTCTTGTATCGAAAATTAACCAATATTAACTGACAATCTATACATGAACAAACTAATTTACAAAATTTCTTATTAATTGTATCGTACCTATATCTATAAAAATAAAACACACGTCTCATACCTACCAATGTATATAAGTTCAAAAATCAAAAATTTCTAATACTTGTTCTATTTTAACACGAAAACCAACATGATGCCGAATCAACAAAACAAACGTTGTTGTATTTGCAACTTCATCAAATTGCCTAGATTCCTCTTCCTCAAAATTAGTAATATCTTTTTTCAAAATACCAGGAATCTCTAACTGATCTACATCTTCTGGTGTTAATTTAGGAAATTTATTCAAAATAAATGTCAAAACTAATCTTTTTAAACTTAATTTAAAAAGAAATCTATTCAATTCCTGTACTAATTCTGTGATTTGTTCTATTTTAGAAAAATCTATTAATGTACCATTAGGACATGCAGCAATAAGCTTATCTATATTTTCACCTTCCTTTAATACTTTATTTATAACTAAACAAAAGTAACAAGAACAATAAGGCTCATAAACACTTTTCTCAAAATGTATAACAATCATTTGTAAACTAACCTTAAGCCTTAAAAACAATCTTTAATCCTCTGTACACCTACCTCCTAAGCAAAAGCAAACACCAAATATAACAATCATAAGCTTATTTAAGCACAAAGCTTCATGCATATTCAAATAAACTTACCTTAAACGCCTTATATATCTTAAAAATAAACATTAACACAAATATATAAATTTAACCCATATCATAACTTAACCACAATATACTACTTGAACATATCTATGACACATTTTGCCAAGGCTGTTTCTCTAAAGTACCAGAATTATCACAGTGCAATTGATGCACAATGCTCCATCACCACAACACTGTAGCTATGCTGAGATAAGGTAATTTTGCGCAACTTGCCCTTTTTAGAAGCATTGCTTGACTAAGCGGCAAAATCTCTTCTTTCCGATCCTGTCATTAAAATCCACCGATAAACAGCGCCGCTGCGCCACCTAACGTATTGCCTATAAAAACGTAGGTGGCGACGCCTGCGGTCACATATATGAAGTGCGTAAGCGGTCAGAAAACAAATAACGCGATACGACAATACCTAAGTTATCTAAGCGTCTAAACATCAATCCACCAGAGGGCATTAGCTACCTATTGTAATAAGACATGAACAGTGTTGTCATTCACTGGGGAACCCTCACTACATTACCCAAACTAAGCCTAAAGGCCTAACGTCACACTGTTCATCTCTACTACAGGTGTTAACAGCGTCTTTAGACATCTGTCTAAACTTAGGCAAAAAACCAATATAATCTAAATTGGTTAACACCAAACACAGGCGAGAAGGTACTTAATGAAAAATCTATAAATTCAAGCATAAAAAAAACCCCACCCTAGTATGTCTCAAATCTAGTCAAAACATTAATCAAATAACGCCCAGCGTAAAAGCTAATCAGCGTAAAAGCTAAGTCTCTATTCTGTCTACAGTTAATGCTTAGCCACCAGAGGGAACCTTCCAGCACATGTCTATAGTTGATGCCTAGCCACCAGAGGGAACCTCTCAACACAAATTATTTAGTACCAAGTGAACCTCAGACAAGTTTATCTACTCCAAGCCAAGCCTACATAAAAATACTTGATAAGTGTGGACTAAGTTACAGCCCGTAATCAATGGAAACTATTTCTTACATTAATGCCCTTAAACTTATTGATAAATCTAAATCTAGAACACGCCGACCAACACTCACTTCATCTCTAAAGTAAATCAAATGCGCAGAACCATCATGTCGACCAAACTAGTATTCCTGCTTCTCTTCCTAACCATTTTGACGAAAACTCTAGGTTGTTCTGTCAGAAACGACTGCTCCTTAACCGACAACTTGGACACGCTTATCTGCTACTGTTTACCGACAACTTTCACACACATAACGCTAAGAACTACGCAAATCTTTCTAATTTCCCCCGCCGCATCACAGCAACAATTCATCAAATACGACATAGATGTCTTCCCATTCCTTGCAGTTATCAAAACAAGTGGAATTACATTTCAATGCGAAGCAGGAAAATGCATGTAAGTATAGGCTTAACTCACTTAATATTAACAGTATAAAATTATTCAAATATAATACCTTCTAAGTTTCTTAAATTTTAGCTTAACAAGTTTCTTAAATTCTGAACATTATATAAATACCTTTCATATCCAAAGTTTTCTAATCTTTTGAATTTAAGAATAAATTCTAAACATTAATTTTTATTCAGATTAAAAGCAACAGAAAAACCAACTTCTATGAAACCAACATCTTCATTTCCAAATACCATGTAAGTTATTAGTCTTAAGTGCACTCTAAACCTAAAAATAAAACAGCATGCTTCCTCCTAACATTCCTATATGACAAACTAAGTTAAACATCATAGTTACGTAAAAGTCACTCATGCTAACTGTAAAAGCAGTAACGTCGTCTAACTTCTACCTTAAACAATATTCACTTTACACCAACCTAACCATATTAACCTAACTAATCGTAATTTTTATTTAGCTCAGCAATTGAACCAACTGATGCCTTGAAGACAACTATTGCCCTATTTGATTTAACTACAACTGACGCATTGACGACTCAAACTAATGATTTAAGTTCAACCACTACATCTATGAAACCAGCATCTTCATTTCCAAATACCATGTAAGTTATTAGTCTTAAATGCACTCTAAACCTAAAAAAATAAACTGCATGCTTCCTCCTAACATTCCTATATGACAAACGTAAGTTAAACCTCCTTTTAATATTAGACATCATAGTCTTCGTGAAAGTCACATGCTAACTGCAAAAGCAGTGGCGCCATCTAACTTCTACCTTAAACAATATTCACTTTGCACCGTCCTAACTATATTAACCAAACTAATCGTAATTTTTTTATTTAGCTCAGCAATTGAAACAACTGATGCCTTGAAGACAACTAATGCCCTATTTGATTTAACTGAAACAAAAACAACTCACGATTTCACTGACGCATTAAAGACTCAAACTAATGATTTAAGTACAACCACTACATCTATGAAACCAGCATCTTCATTTCCAAATACCATGTAAGTTATTGGTCTTAAAATGCACTCTAAACCTAAAAATAAAACAGCATGCTTCCTCCTAACATTCCTATATGGTAAACTAAGTTGAACCTTTTAATATTAAACAAAGCAACAAACATCATAGTTACGTAAAAGTCACTCATGCTAACTGCTTAAGTTTCATTTAAAACTACTAATATCTTTAACAACAAATCTAGCATTATATCCATCCTAACTTCTAACAAAAATATTAATCTATATGTAATTTATTATTTATAAAATACTTTATACTTTCAGCTCACCCAAAACTTCAACAAGTCTGTCACAAGCCTCTACACCTATTACTTCAAGCCAGCCACGTACTTCAAGTTGGTCCATGTAAATATATAATTTATAATCCCTATTCAGCCTATCATAATTTAAAACTACTAATATCTTTAACAACAAATCTAGCAACATATGTTTTAATAGCTTTATCTAAACTAATATTTATAATCCCTATTCAGCCTATCACAATTTAATACCAGTCACCAATCTATTAGTCTGGTAATCTCAATACAATATCTACAAACTGAGAAATTTTCTAAGTCCAAATCTCACAATTGCTCTGAAACTATTCAACTATCAAACTTATTCATCTAAAGAACATTTCTACAACACAAGTAACTAAAACAAACTCTAAGTCCACTAATCTTAAGAGATTTAATTCCACCGTGGATGGATAAACCTTTTCATATTTTCTGTAGTAAAATTCTAGAGCCCTTCTCACAAGAAAATAAGTCAAAGATACTAGAAAGGAATTCTGTGAAAAGTCACCCAACTCAGAAACTTTACCAGTCACCAATCTATAAGTCTGGTAATCTCAATGCAATATCTATAAACTAAGAAATTTTCTAAGTCCTCTAAGTCTCATGAATGCTCTGAAACTAGTCAACTATTAGACTTATTCATCTAAAGAACATTTCTACAACACAAGTAACTCAAACAAACTCTAAGTCCACTAATTTCAAGAGATTTATAAAACTACTAATATCTTTAACAACAAATCTAGCATCATATCCAACCTAACTTCTAACAAAAGTTTTATAAAATATTAATCTGTATGTAATTTATTATTTGCAAAATACTTTATACTTTCAGCTCACCCAAAACTTCAAGTCTATCGCAAGCCTCCACACCTATTACTTCAAATCGGCTACAAACTTCTACTACCTCCACACCTATCAGTACTTCAAGTCTACCGCAAACCTCTACTACCTCCACACCTATCAGTACTTTAAGTCTGTCGCAAACCTCTATCAGTACTTCAAGCCAACCGCATCCTACAAGTCTAGCGCAAACCTCTACATTTATCAGTTCAAGCCAACCACAAGTCACTATACCTATAAATACAACATTTTCAAATGAACCAAAAACACCTAACGCATCTTTCGCATCTACACCTAAACCTATTGACAAATCAACTCCAAAAAATATCGTACCAGTAGCTGATATTATAGCAGGAATCTTATCTTTCTTAGTTCTTTTTGGTATTATATTAACATCTTTTATTCTTTATAAACTTTTCAGAAAAACTTGGCAAAACAAATTTGAACAATATAGAATTCGATCTATTCAGCGAACCACACTTCATATGAGATCTCGATTTAATATTAATGTTAATGTTAATGAAGCACAAGCACCTTCTGAATACACTAGCAGTTTCAATTCTCTAAACTCTGAAAGCTTTGAATCTATTAGCGTAGTACAAGAAGAAATTGAAATGACTACTTTTAAAACTTTTTCTTCTCCCTCACCTTCTCCTCCCTCACCTTCTCCTACTCCCTCACCTCCTATTAACTTGTAAAATAAAACCCTTAGCACTTTAACAATATCCACTAGAACCAAACCCCTTACAACCACGATCAGTTTTGCTTAACTCTTGTACTTCATAAACACTGGCATTTGAATAACGCTCTAAAATAATTTGAGCAATCCTATCACCAGCCTTAATAAGAAAATCTAAATTTCCAAAGTTATACAAAATAATACTAACATTTCCTCTATAATCTTCATCAATAACTCCTGCTCCAACTTCAATAGAATAATATTTAGAAAGACTAGATCTAGATGCTATTCTTCCATAACATTTTTCAGGAAACTCAAACTGTAAATCTGTTTTAATTTCAAGTTTTTTTCCTGCTGGTAAAATATAATCATAAGCACTATACAAATCTAATCCTGCTGAAAATAATGAACTTCTCTTTGGAAGATTAGCCTTTTCAGAAAGCCTAACAACATAAACCTTATCATGCGACATCTTAATTATGCTCCTTTAACACCACAGACTTATTCAAACTATTCTGAAAAATACATATACAAACTCGAATAGGTTTCAAATTATTATCCCTTTCTATACTTTGCACCTGAAAATACTTAGACCTGACAAAAAAATCATAATAAGCTAAATATTGAGAATTAACTGAAACATTTTTAAAATTTGAACTTTCAGAAACATTTTTAAAATTTGAACTTTCAGAACATATTATATCACAATACACGTATTGTTTCATATTTCTAAAAATACACTTACCTGTTCGGTACCACACTAAATACAATACAATACAATATTTCTCACAAATAAATAAATAAGTACATTTACCTGTTTATAATGTGCCTGTGATGAATGACGCCAAGCTTGATCTTGAAGCTTTAAGTCGCAAAACTATAAAGCTGAAATTTCAACAAAAGCAAAAGCAACAACCAACAATCACCTAACTAAAATTATCTTAAGTAAAACAGACCAAAAATAATTTCAACTAGCGCTTAACGCTAGCTAAAATCAAAACGTCAATCTCCACAAACCAAGAAAGCAATTTCCAGCCACCTCTAAAAACGTCAATCTCCAAACCAAGAAAGCAATTTCCAACCACCTCTAGAAACGTCAATCTCCACAACCACCTCCGAAAATATCAATCTCCACAAACTTGCACTTACGCCTAACAAAGCACGCACTTGCGCCCAACGCGGGCCCAACGGCGCTCTTTACCACACTACAATTAACCACACCAAAGAAATGCGCGCAAAAGATCAACACAAAGCTTTTATACCCTCTTTATTAGTCTCAGCCAATCACAAGACAATAACATTATGTTATGATTGTGAAAGTATTTAAGGTGCTTATAGGTTTTCATTTTTAATAATAAACCAAAATAGTATACGTTTATATTATAAAACGCGCGCATTAACTTAAACTATCTTTTCTCACTACTAGTCCAGGAGCCAAATCCAAAAAATGACTATTTTCGTCCGAAAAGACGGAGGATCTAAAAGTAGTTTTAAATCATAGCCCATAACCTGAAGTTTACATTTTGACGTGTTGGCATTTGCGCAACACGCACATTTGGCCGGTATCCATGGCAACGCATAGCAACCACAGAATTTTGAGAAACACTGTGAAAAAGTAGAAATATCAAAATAATTTTTCATACATGAGCAAAAGTGTGCATTGTTGTACCTCAAATGAAAGGCCATGGAGTTGGGAATGTAAAAGGAGAATGACTTTTGTTGTCATGGTGACATGGTTGCCATGGCAACCAAAAACATTTCAAAATTTCATCATTTTCACTACTTTTTCCTATGTTCTTTTTGTTATAATGACAATAATTAGGACAGGAGTGATAAAACTATCATTTATTGAAAGCACAAGAGTCCCCACTTTGTATCCATGGCAAAAATTTCCATTTGTTCCATTTGTTACTCTGCCTAGCAACCACGAAAATGTCATCATGTGAATTTGGCAATCAGTGTCCATTTTGGGGCAAATTTGGTGGATTTCTGGAAATATATATAACAGTTCTACAATACATATCAAACTTGCACTTGCTTATCATCATTATTGATGAAGACTTGATACAATAAATCTTTTTTTACAGGAGAAGGAAGTTTCTAAATCACTCCAGTTGCCATAGCAACCATATGAAAGCAGGAGTTGAGCAGATTTCTTATGGTTTACCGCTCTATGAATGACCTTTCATTTCTGGAAACGAGATCTGAATGTACTATCACTAAAAGTTAAATTAACATCAAAGTGTTATGCTAAGAAGGAAAACATTCCATTAATACTATTGGTTAAAGTATCCATTTGTTCCATTTGTTACTCTGCATAGCAACCATGAAAATGACATCATGTGAATGGGGCCATCCGTGTCCATTTTGGGGCAAATTTTGATGGATTTTGATACATTATATACCTAACAACTGTACAAAACATTTTAAACTTTCACCTCCTTATCATCAATTTAATGATGAAAACTTTATGTAAGATCATTTTTTCACATACGAAAGAAATTTCTATGACAATACAGTTGTCATAGCAACCATATGAATGGGGGAGTTCAGCAGTTTTTTTTATGACGTCTACCTTTTCCAACGACCATTCATTTCTAGTTATGAGGTTTGAATGCATGTTGAATATATGTTCAATTAATATCAAGTTGTTATGCTAAGGAGGAAAACATTCCATTGATACTCTGGAAAAAGCTTCCATTTGTTCCATTTGTTACTCTGCTTAGCAACCTAAGAAAAGGCCATAATTATGTGGATCAAGTTGTCAGCATCCATTTGGGTACAATTTAGAGTGAATTTGTTAGATAAGTATAACAACTTTACAGAAGATGTCAAACTTGCACATGTTATGTATTATGACTGCATGATCAATTTTCTAGGCAAAACATCAAGTTGTTATGCTTAGAAGGAAAATGTTCCTTACATTCTATCTGTACAACCAGTAAGTGCATCTGCAGAATGAGATAGAAGGGAAATACCTTCCAAGTGCTTGCCTACCAAATGTCCTACTGGGATTTGCTGGGATAACATTGATTCCCAAGGGGAGACCTTTGATGGTAAAAGAACAACACATGCCATGAATGCAATTGTTGTTCAACCAAAAGCTGGTGTTCAAACCATGGACGATGAACCATGAACACCATCTACAGAAGACTTGCCAAGGGAAATGCTCTAGAGCCATTTAACCAGCAAGGACAACTGATGCCTCAGAAAATTTAGAGTACAAAGACTTTGCATGGTTAATGTCAAGATTCCCTATTGATGCCAACAAACAAGATTCTACTTCATCTACTTATCGTTCTGTTCCAACTTGGACAGCATTTAATGCCTCATGCTCAATGAAGGAGATAGCTTCCTGTATTATTGGACATGCAACCCCCTCTGATCCTCAGGCTGTGTATAATGCACTGAAAAGAAGTCTTGCAATGGCAGAAGATTTGGGTCATAGAGACTGTGTCATAGTCTTTGACCAAGCATTGTATGCTAAAGCCATTCAGATTCTTTAGCAAAATTAATGTCTTGCAGCTGGCATAGTCCTTCGCATAAGCGCATTCCATATTGCCTACACATTTCTATGTATCATTGGCAAGATATTTGGGGATGCAGGGCTGACCAATTTCCTCATCAAGTGTGTACTCTGTGTCTGGTGTACTTGAAAGAAGACATTACAACTGTGCTGTCCAGTTGCACAAGGTTAGTTTTTTATCTGGAAGTACTCCAGCATATGATCTATAAATCTCATTGCAGAACATGTTAATTAAAAAGGAATCTAAATCATTGCCATAAAAAGTTTTGGTAAACTTCAGACTCTCTTTGCAGGATTTCTGTCAATGGCTATCTGAGAGTGACATCCATGTTGTAGGTCTCAAAGAAATGTCCAATGATCTCACAAAGCTGAAGGAGTGTTTGGATTCAATCGGTTTTGATTGTCTCACAAGTCTTCCTCAGTTCAAGGTCTTATTCAACCTCTACCAAAGGTATCTCACTGTACCCCAAGGTCCAATCAAAGAATTCTGGATCAGCTACATGAAGATGATCCTGCTTCATCTGCGCTTCATCCGTGCATCACGAGAAGGTGACAGGGCTTTACATCTGCATAAGGAAGATTTTTGTCCTGGGTCTTTGCATATGACAAGCACCACTATCCAAGATACCTACCAGTGTATTGGGTTAAAATGACTAGAGGAAAGCCAGCCTGATGCATATTGTCAAATGGTAAGGGGAGAATTCACATCACAGAGAGGTCATGGAAAATTCACCAGAATCCCAATTGACCAAACCACTGAGTAGACAGTCAACCAGTACAAAATGTCAATGTGGGAAAACAACCCTTTTAACAGTCTTCAGAATTTAAGAAGCGTTGCATCAGGAATACAGCACTCCCGCATTTATGTGGCTACCAATCGGGAAACTGAAAATTGGCAGCATAAAAGGGGTGACTGTTGGTGAAGGGGAGCATCCTATTGACATGATTTGAGCAAAATCCATATTATACAAGTAGGCGTTTTAGTATATAAATGGGCTGTATAGAACGCGACTGTCAGTATCACAGGCACCATAGTCAAGTCTAACCACTGGTCTGTTTACCTATATGTGTCAATATATATTGGTATATATTTATATAAATTCCATGGAAGGACATCTTGATACCACCAGAGGCCACCACCTACCAGAGCCCATAGGAGCTTACTGACTGACTTATACCACTAGGTGGCTGCTCTGTGATAGGTCACTTCCCACTCAGACCTTGGTTGATTAACACACACCTCAACATTGTCTAGGAATTTATTATAAATAAAAAAGGTGGCCATGTTAGCAGCAGACCATGATGTCAACACAACTTACTATGACTCAGGAAACCGTTAAAATGAAATGTTTGCAAATACTAACTTACCAGGGATATCGCCTGCATATAAATGAATCATTTCATAAATGAAAGTATATTTTAATCTTTATAAGGAAATCCCAATAGAAATATCACGGGAGGAGCAGTGTGGACGTTTGCAGGGCCTTTGGCTGGCAAGTCACACTCTGTGAAGCCCTTGTTAGGGCACCAGCAGTTCATTCAACCCTGACCAGGGCCTTCAGACCCACCCTAAATGTGATGTCAACAGCTCATTTGCATTACTTCAACCAATGAAATGTCACTTCCGTCCATGCTGCTATGATCAGGGCAGGGACGTAAAGACCTTGGCTTTTCTACCTTGTCTGTTATACATAAGGTAAACAGACCGGCTAACCACATCAACTATGGCGCCTGTGGTCAGTATTAAATGGCCCATTTCTTAACTTATAAAGGTCGGATGTGTAGTGTGTTGTTCTCTTGGACATTCTAATGGCAGGTTGTGTAAATCTATTGAGAAGGCTGGCCCTTCTTTTGTTCAATGAATTCCGCTATAGAAGTTCTTGGATGCCTGTGGTCACCACCTTCATGGATCATTAGTTGTGGTGGACTGTCCCTATAGGCGTGGGCAGGAGGGGTAAGAGAGACACCACTCAGGCCTGGATCAGTGGTGGACAGTCAGGATATAGGACCACCCTTGCTGGTGTGTACATTTACAGTAGATGAGGGGGTTATATGCCACTCAGGGCTGTGGTCAGAAGTGGACAATCAAGGGTAAAGGACCGCCCCTACTGGTGTGTTTACATATGGTAAGGTGAGGGGTGTATGCCACCCAGGCCTGAGGTCAGTGGTATGTGCACTTTTCTTCACTAATAGATCCTTTAGGATCTACATTTCAAAATTCTTGTTTTTCACCACCACCAAGTTCTCTCAACATATCCAGGCCCCTCTTTTGTTCTGAGTGCGACCTATCACCACCAGGTCCTCTCAACACCTGCTTGCCACTTCCCCTTTCTTCTAGGTGTGAACGCTCACCTCCAGTTCCTATCAACATTTCCTGGCCACCCCTCCTTTGTTCTAAGTGTGACCACTTACCACCAGATCATCTCAACATGCCTTTTTCTTGGCATCTTAGCTGGCCACATCAGAAGGGTGGCTATTGATGAGGGGGCCCCCATTGGTGAGTGGGGCCACAAATAGAGGGACCACTGTAGTAGCAAATGGAGAAATAACCTTCAGAATCTTCTTTCTGCAAGAGAAATAGATGACAAGGCCCTTCAAAGTTTCATAGATGAACAAATCTATACTGCCAAAGATTTCTTTGCACCAATCAAATGGTCAAAACTAAAAGCATTTGATGATGCTTTCATACACAGGAAGTCAAAAACTACAGACAAGGAGAAAGTGATCAAGGCAGACAGCACACTGTTTGTATGTCTTCTCATCATTGCTCAGACTCAGAAAATGTATACGAGAGAAGTTCTCATGAATTTGACAATCTGCCATTGGTTGTCTCATCTGTAGATTGAGTCCTCTCTGCAGCCCCTACAAGAAAAGAAAACAGTTTCTGCATCAACTGTGATTCTCTCCACATAAACTCCTTTGAGTGAGTGAGTGTTGGGTGTTTTATGCCTTCCGACAGCCAAGGTCATTTTCACGACGAAAACCAGTTGAGACGAATTCTGTCTTGGTGATCGAATCTATGAGATGAAGGTGACAGGGCAGGCAAACAGCAGGGGATCAAAACCTGGAAATCATTTTTGCTGCACCTCATCCCTTAGCCAACCAAGCATCAACCGGGAATCGAACCCAAAGAACCACTTGGTCAGTACTGGGTCCCCCCTATTGTTGCCTTATACAATCAGGAGGGGCTACTGGGGGCCTATCCTTCCCTGGAACTCCCAAGGGGGTTCAACTGCTTTGATAATCCATGTAACAAAAAGGGTCTTCAACTGATATCGTAGCGCCTTTTGTTCAATTTTTTCTTTTTCCAGCTCTGGCCATCCGTATGGAATGAAAGAAAGAACAGGAACATCATATGGAGTCGCTTGTCCGGGCCTCAGGCTGAGGACAAGCAGACAGGACACGGGAGCACTGAGTGAGTCAAGTTTCTCAGAGTTGTGCCCCATGCAAGAGGGTGGGCTGAATGGTGAATCGTCAAAAGAGCTAACTGATTCCGGTGATCTTAAGAGGGAGGGCCAGAGGAGGCCGGGCATCAAGAGCCTACGCATATGTTATATGTCCCTCGCTGGGACCAGAAAGCCGGGCTGTTGCCAATAAAAGAAGGGTGGTAGCGTACTGGCTGTCTACCCGATATCTCGTTCCCCATGCCTGCTTGTATATTCATGTTATTCCCCACATGTGTCATGGTTTTTGTTCTTGTGCCCAGGAAACCCTAAGTCCAATCACCACTTTTGCCTAAACTACACTATTCTTCTTCCCTCGTTCTTTGTTCCCGGTATTCTTCTAGGTATTCTTAGTCCTGAGGTGGTTCTGGCTAAGGAAAGGAAGAGGTGTTGACACATTAAGTACCATATAGGAACTGTTTATTCTCATGTTTCATTGCTTCTTATATTATCATGAACTTTGATTTCATTGGTTTATACTGATCACATGGTCTGTTTGGGTCATTTATACCTAATAAGCACTTCTTGTGCCGACATATCAATTCTTGTGCTATACTGCAGGCTTCTGTTGCCCTCGTTCTAAAGGCTAAACAATTACACATATACTAATAATCAATGCAAGAGCAGATAGTTAAAGTCTTGTGCCACTAAGATATTTATCACACTTTACCATGATGCCAAAACCAGAATGTTTCAGCACTCATTGCATGCTGCTTACAATGGCCACAAAGATGTCACCATCAACTCATCAGATACTGATGTTGAAGTCATTGCCTCTCATGTTCCACATATAATCCCCACTGAGGTACTCTTGGTTTCAGGAACCTCAAGCAACCCTCAAGCAACACCCATGAACTAACCACAGAACTCAAACCAGATATTTGCAACATGCTGCCAGGACTTCATGCTATATATAAGAGGCTGCGATTCTTTAAGTTCATTTGCTGGTCGAAAAAAAGACAAGGATGGGACCTTACAATTTCATCAGAATCTCACACAGGGGTACTTGGCAAACTTGGACAAAAAGTCCCATTCAATTAAAATCTACTGGAAGGAAAAAAGCATTTTGTATGCAAACTCCACAACAGCATGTCAGACAGTGTTACTGAGGCAAGGTATAAAACATTCTGCAAATTCAAAAATCTCTAATCTCATCTACTACCTCCAACCCAAGATGCTTTGCAAAAACATGTTGAGCATGCAAACTTCCGGGCTGCCATTTGTCGCAGTGCACTAGTCCCACACCCTGAACTACCATCACCAAATGAAAATGGAAGGATCATGACAGATAGAGACTTGCAACTAGATTGGAACAGTGATCCACCAGCACCAGTAGCCCCTACCATGCTCATATCATGCAAATGCACAAAGAGTTGTGAGACATGGTGCTGCTCTTGCGTTAAAAATAGGTTCTGTTGCACTGATGCTTGTGGTTGCAAAGACAACTGCACAAACATTCCTATATCTAAGGCGACATATTCTGACGAGGAAGACTGAACACTAGTGCTTCAGCAGTTATATCATCGTATGAAAGTGTATACATAATTACTGTATCTTTCCCAGTGAGGAGGTCAGTAGATATTTTTTACAATTTGAAAACCAAATTGTATACCTTTAATACACATGGCTGACTAATTGACAAGGAATTGTTTGCATGGAAATACTAGTCAGATTCAACACAGAAATAGGATCAGTTGACCTAACCCAATCTACATTAATTAAGGCCTGATAATTCAAGTTCAGGTGCTTTTATATACTCTCAACCCCCGTGGGGATCTGGGGACGGGGTTCCTTTTGGAGCCTCCTGGGAAGAATAGGTCCCCAGCAGCCCCTTGCTGTTTGTAGAAGGCAACAAATGGGGGGACCAGACTCAGTAGCTCTTTGGTAGAGTACCCACCCTGAGTCTGGGAGGTCTTGGGATTTATCTCTGGCCGAGTCACACCAAAGACTTTAACAATGGTAGTGGTCACTGCTTGCCTGGCACTCGGTATAAAGTAAGAACCACGAAACATAACTGGTCAGCCTGGTGTCAGTATAATTTGACTGGGTGGGGTATTATGTTGGCCTATGACATGATATCTCAATGTGGCAACACTGTAAAGAGGACATTGGGTCCCACTGCTACAAATAGGCATCTCATTTCATAGATTTGGTCACCGCCTCTGTGGCGTAAAATGAGCTGAAAGGCTTTACCTTGTGCAGTCTAGTGAAAGAACCCTGAAGGGTTGGCCGGACGTTAAACTAATCCCACAAACAAAATATACTCTCAAATGAACACCTGATCATCAAACTTGAGAGAAAAGGGGAAAATAATTATGAATTATATATCTGCATAGAAAGAGAGTTCTTACATGTGGTTGCTATGCAACTATCAGCTTCATCCCTCTTTTTGAATATAACACATGGGACATTTTCCTTCTTAGCAGAACAACTTGATGTTATGCCTTGAAAAATGGACTAACAAGTAGTCATAGCACATACAGTTCTAATATTTTGAAATGAAAGGTGGAAGGAAAACTGCTCAAATCCTGTTTTCATAGGGTTGCTATGGCAACTAGAATATCTTATAAACTACCTTCTTATGTGAAAATGATGTCATACATCTACTTTTTATTAGTAAAATGAAAATATGCCAGTGCAAGTTTGATATCTTCTGTAAAATTTGACCAAACTTGTACCCAAATGGATGCTGACAACTTGATCCACATATGGCCTTTTCTTGGTTGCTAAGCAGAGTAACAAATGGAACAAATGGAAGTTTTTTCCCAGAGTATCAATGGAATGTTTTCCTCCTTAGCATAACAACTTGATATTAATTGAACATATATTCAACATGCATTCAAACCTCATAACTAGAAATGAATGGTCGTTGGAAAAGGTAGACGTCATAAAAAAAACTGCTGAACTCCCCCATTCATATGGTTGCTATGACAACTGTATTGTCATAGAAATTTTTTTTCGTATGTGAAAAAATGATCTTACATAAAGTTTTCATCATTAAATTGATGATAAGGAGGTGAAAGTTTAAAATGTTTTGTACAGTTGTTAGGTATATAATGTATCAAAATCCATCAAAATTTGCCCCAAAATGGACACGGATGGCCCCATTCACATGATGTCATTTTCATGGTTGCTATGCAGAGTAACAAATGGAACAAATGGATACTTTAACCAATAGTATTAATGGAATGTTTTCCTTTTTAGCATAACAATTTGATGTTAACTTAACTTTCAGTGATAGTACATCCAGATCTCGTTTCCAGAAATGAAAGGTCATTCGTAAAGGGGTAAACCATAAGAGATCTGCTCAACTCCTGCTTTCATATGGTTGCTATGGCAACTGGAGTGATTTAGAAACTTCCTTCTCCGGTAAAAAAATATTTATTGTATCAAGTCTTCATCAATAATGATGATAAGCAAGTGCAAGTTTGATATGTATTGTAGAACTGTTATATATATTTCCAGAAATCCACCAAATTTGCCCCAAAATAGACACTGATTGCCAAATTCACATGATGACATTTTCGTGGTTGCTAGGCAGAGTAACAAATGGAACAAATGGAAATTTTTGCCATGGATACAAAGTGGGGACTCTTGTGCTTTCAATAAATGATAGTTTTATCACTCCTGTCCTAATTATTGTCATTATAACAAAAAGAACATAGGAAAAAGTAGTGAAAATGATGAAATTTTGAAATGTTTTTGGTTGCCATGGCAACCATGTCACCATGACAACAAAAGTCATTCTCCTTTTACATTCCCAACTCCATGGGCTTTCATTTGAGGTACAACAATGCACACTTTTGCTCATGTATGAAAAATTATTTTGATATTTCTACTTTTTCACAGTGTTTCTCAAAATTCTGTGGTTGCTATGCGTTGCCATGGATACCGGCCAAATGTGCGTGTTGCGCAAATGCCAACACGTCAAAATGTAAACTTCAGGTTATGGGCTACGATTTAAAACCACTTTTAGATCCTCCGTCTTTTCGGACGAAAAAAGTCATTTTTTGGATTTGGCTCCTGGACTATACATTTATATAAACAAAACGAAAATATATAAAATTGAATATCTAATAATTTGCTAATTTATAAAGTCGTTTCAAACTTTTATCCCTTCAGTACCTCCTCGTACAAAGCAAAAATACCCACATGGAAACGAGACACAACATCCAGAACCTTCCATGTAAGGTACTGAAAGGGAATACATAAACTTTCTCTCACTCTTAATTTAATATAATCATTTAAACTTTAAACATTGAAGCATATTTATTATAAAACAAACTTTCATTTTAAAATATTTCAAAAATGTCTTAGCAAACTCTTAAAAATCAATAAACATACATACATATATATCTCAAAACCCCTCCTCGTACCTCTACCAAGAAGGTATGTTACCACACAAGAAGAAATAATTAACTATCATATTTAGACTTACCATTAGACCTCAACAGCTTATCAGCTACCCAAATTTATATATATATCCAAGCTACAATTTTAGTATGTTCACAGCTTATCAGCTACCCAAATTTATATATCCAAGCTACAATTTTAGTATATTCGCATCACTTTGTTTAGTTCAATGTATTTACAATATTCAGCTAACCAATTTATATAAAAGCTACAATTTTAATGTATTCACAACACTTTATTGTTTGAGCAAAATGTATTTACATTTATTCAAGTTTGCTGTTTATTTACCTTTAAAAATGAACCTTAATGTACATGTACTAACCATTCTTAATATGTTTATACAATTCTTAGCCAAATGCTTTCAATTATTAATGCATTATAAAGTGGTTGTTTTCACTAAAGTCAAATATAATAACTGACAAGTGCTATAGCCCAAATTAAACCTTGTCAATTATTACACTTGCGCTTTAATATGCTACAAAACTGTATATATATATATCTTAACGCTTTCTTATCTTCTCTGCAAATAAACCATTATAATCAAGCAAGTCGATTATGTTTATTCTTCCAAGCTATACGTACGCCCCAACTGCGTCACCAATATTATATAAATTACTCTAACCAATACACATACTGACACAAAAAAGATTACCTGGATCTGTGCCCAAACCATAAATATCAATTTCCTAGACCAACATACTGATTTCATAAGACTTGTGAAAGAACACTATTACTAGATTTATTACTAGATTTACAGCTTGATTTCATAAAACTTGTGAAAGAACACTATTACTAGATTTACAGCTATATCACACTAATCAAAAGTAAAATAAGCTAAAGCTATAATAAACACTGAAACAAATACTTTAATGTAACTTAAAAAAAAAATTATTTCATATTCATAAACGCACAAAGCTACATTAACACTAGAATCACCTAGGTTAATGTACGTCTCAACCCTCGCGTCACTCCGCACAAAACTACATTAACACTAGCCTGGTAGCCAGCCCACTCGCGGGAGAGCGAGTATTGTTAGACCAGGCACGGAGGTCTAGATTCCTCGCAGACAGCGCGGCGTTATCTACCGGAGCGCCCTGCGTCGCTGTAAATCAAGTAAGCCGGTACAAAGTGTGTCCGCTCGGCGTTCTCTACCAGAGCGTCCTACGTACATAGACAAAATGTCCAAATTAGTGTGCTGTTGCATACGCACACACCGTTACAACGCGAAAAGGGTCTGCTCTGGAGTGCGCGTTTACTCCATACCGAGGCTTTTAACCGGGGTACATTAACACTAGAATCACCTAAAACCACGTCATGACCGCTAAGCTAATCTCAAAAACTATGTTCATTCTCCAAAAGTCGAAAAATTTCAAGATTAGCTCAACGACCACTCTGCAACACAACACTTTTACAACAAACTTGCAAAAAGGCAGCATTCTGCATGTAGATACGCACAACCGGTTTTCATACCACTATATCGTACCAAATTAAATAATTGTAAAATGCAAAATTCTTAACCTGTGTTTATTTCATAATTAGGCGTCAAGCAATAGCCTCGTAAAGTATCTAAGAAATAGGAGTTGTAAATATCAAGACTGAGAATGTAAACAAACTTTCAAAAGTTACGACAATCCAATATGGAGGTCATGTACCATGTCTGCAAACACTATAAATCATCAAGGTTCAATTCGTTCCCACTAGAGAGAGACACAATATACAATAACTTCCCACCAGAGGGAAACCAAATGTAACAAATAAGTTAATGCCTAATATGTCTAGTAATAAATTCAATCACATCTAATCTCCTCATTTGCCTCAAAACTTTAAATAATTTATCTAAATTTAAATAACCTTTAAAACTTCATAAGCACGATGAACTTTTGGTTCATATAAACCATAAAAAATATTATCTATTTCAGTTAAAGAAATAGACAAATAAATTCCTAAATTTCTCCAATCCATCACTAAACGCTCAGCCAACTGTAAAAATAAAACTTGAATAATATTATCAGATATATTTTTATCATTTTTGGGTATAAAACTTAAAACAATTTCAATCAAATCATAACGATACAAACTTGATAAAGCTGTAATTAACTCGTTCAAATAATCATTTTTATCCACTCGATCCCACCATAAATTTAACATTTGTAATATATTAGACTGTAACACAGTACTTTTATCTTTACCTCGAATTCTATGCAAATCTTTGCTCTCTAATTCTAAATATATTGCCAAACTTTCCCAATCACAATAAAGCAAATCTGCAATAGACTGCAATACTTCATCAGCAATAACCAATTTTTCAGCTGACATTTTCTTAAGCTTATTATCAATAATAACATATAAAAATATTTTCAACATTAATCACAAGAATATTTCTATTTCCAGTTCTAAAATTTGCAATTTGCAATTTCTATTTCCAGTTCTAAAATTTGCAATTTGCAATTGTTTGACGTGAACTACCCCCCTAAAAATTATCGATGACGTGAACTCCCTCACTAAAAATGGTCGATGACGTGAACTCCCTCAAAACCTATACTACTTCCAGACCTGCTGATAGGCTCGATTGGTACAATATCCCTTACTGGTCTACCCTATCGCCATATCTAATGTCGCAAATTAGAATAGTATGGACGTAGTTCAAAAGTTAGAACTTATCTCTGTAACCGCAGGCAAAATGTTAGATAGGATGACAATCTGTCTTCCCAATGTGATATAAATTGTCACAGGGGTTTATTTTTGTCCCCTTTTCTTAATCATATCTGGAACAAAACGCAGTGGGAATAGAGCGTATACTGAGCACAGAATCAGTGTCAGATGGCAGTAGCATTTCAGTGTTAAATCATTTGAAATAAGTGGGAATACAGTGGTTGACCAGTGGTAGATAAGTAAGTCTGACATGTTTAAATGAGATTGAGTGTAGCTAATTTAAATATTTCGGACATACTGATTGGGGGAGTATACACTGCCATATATAATCATTTTGTTTGGGTATTACCGGGGGGTATTAAAATAAGAAGACCCCAAGGGGGTCGTCAGAGGGTGCCTGTACGACCCATAGGGAATTATCACGTACAGAGGGCAAAGCCTGAGGTATGTACGATCCCCATGGGTCGTACAGGCACCCGAGGAGGACCCCTTAGGTCGGTACATACAGCCTGTATATTCACTGGCCTCTGTATGCACTGCTCGCCAGCCGTCCGGGTGATAAAGGTAAATGATCTACATACACAGTTTATATATAAGGGGCCAAAAAATCCTACTTTAATGCTGACTACACTGTCATTTCTTATGCTGTTAAAGATACATGTATTGCTTGCAACACAATGGAGAGCTCCTTACAAAACGTGCCGAAGTGCTGCAGCATGAACAACCTAACTGTTGATGCAGGTAAAACAAAATATGGTGGTGCTTCACCTGGTGTCCACCTCATGGGTACGCTACTGGAGAAGGTTAGCCTAATCAAATATTTATGTTGGTATTATTATTGATGATAAACTTTCTTATGACTAATTTCTCAAAAGAAAACATAAAGTAGATATGATGCTGTATCAGTTGAGAAGATTAGGAGATATATCACTAATGAAATTGCGTGCTTCCTAATTGAAAGGGGAGTCCCCCCCCCCCCCCCCCATCGAATACGGTCATTAGATCGCTCCCATGGAAAGGCACTGATATCCATTGGTTGTAAAGGCGAACCCCAAATGAATTCAGTTGAGTTGCAAAGTTAACGTAAATCAATGAATATGGAAAATAGGAGACATGAATATCACTGTTGTTTGATGTACCACCATAGCAAAACTTGTATTGGAATAAAAAAAAAAAAAAAAAAACGATCTCAACGTGGAATGCACAGGATTATAAACTAAGCTCTCATATTAAATTGCTCAAGAGAATATGAAGTTCAGTAACTGAATTTTTGGCAATAACAATAGTCAAGACCATGATCCTGCGTTGTTAAGACATGGGAAATATGTATTTCTCAGGGAAGGATACAACTGATAGGAATACGATAAGATATTCGGGATAAGAATATCATTATCTGTAAGGAACTCATGTGATGTGCACTGCGTAGATTTCTATAGAAAGGCTAACCTGTTCTCACTTGATAATAGAAGATATCTTCTCCTGAACCTGATTCACAGATTATTCTTATCATAGTTAAAAAAGTAGGTTTGTCCTCTTGAATGAAACAATAGCCAATTCACCTATTTACTAAATGCTGGTAGTATAAGACTATACGTGTGTTCAAAAACACGATACGGCAAACCCTCATGGAAGAATTGTTTTGATACTGAAATGATGAAGTTGCATGCAGGCCAAATTATTCCTGCAACCATTTATATTTTACCTAAAACTTATTCTAAATGTTCTGTCATTTCATTCTCATATCCTTTATTGAAACATTAATGTGATTTCATCCATGCATATGTAGCTACATGTTATAACGAGTTAGATTGCATCAAGAATAAAGTCTGAATGTCTGATAATTAGCACACTGTACAAAAGGAAACATTTTGTTGTAAATAATTGAATACTGAAGAAATCCAATTCACAACCAGGGTAAATAAAATGTTTAAAAAAAGAAAGAATAAGTCAGAAGCTATAACAAAGTCAAATTCAAAAGGAAAAAGTGGTGTACTGACGCGGGTGGCCAGTCCATGTTTGTTAGGCCTTAGCATGAGCTTTAGTAAGCGCACATGCTAGCCGTGTTTCACTCTGTCAATAGTGAAATGGGGGAGGAGTCATGGTGTGACGTACCACACTAAAAGAGCGTGTTTTGCTCTCAGTCAGTCAGAGTTCACTGAAACGCTGTGTGAGTAACCATCCTGGAAAGGTTGGACCTTTAAACTGAGTCTTGGTTCTGGATAGAAGCAGAAAGATCATGTAGAGCGCGGGAGCATTGACTGAATGTGTTTGAGGGGATTCCTACCTCGGAACTGATCATTGTCAATCGAGTTCTTGTGACGGAACAACAATACACAGGATAATAAATAAACAATATCCTTTCACGCGAGTGTTCACGTCTTACATGATGTGGAAACTATGATGATGTATTGGACGACAGCAGTCGAACGAGGAGGAGACTGCGTTTGGAGCTAGGTATTATCTATAATTACACGACTAATTACGTACTCAACATAATATAACGGATAATTAACCTCCGATAGTTCAGTGGTGCCAAATTGGCACTTGACAAAAGTCAACAGGCACGAGTTGTCACTCTATGTCACAGGATTCCACAGGAATTCCAAAAGTTTTCACTGGAAACTGATGTAACAACGTGAAGTCAGAATAGATAAAAAACGAACAAAAAAAACCTTCCTTAAGTAGATGGGTAGCGCTGCGCTTAAGGTCATACACAGTTGCAGGGAAATGGGGCAATAGGCCCCCTACGTGAGTTAACAGGAAATGGCGCTTTTATCAAATATTATTATTATGGCACGACGGCTAGGAAATTGGAAGAGATCATTCTTATCTATAACAAAACGGCTAATGTCAACTTTCTCTATTTTACATAATTATTTAGATAGGTCATCATAAAGGAGCAGGTTATTTCATACGGTGTGTGGATCTCAGCGTCAAGAGCCCCAGAGATCGGGAAGATATGGAAGTCTTTCGTCGCTAAATACAAGTTTAGTTGCCAAGTCTCTTATTGCAGCTGCTACCATGATGCCGGCCGGATCCAAAGGTGGTGAGCTCTGATATTAATGTCTAACACACTAATATAAACGTAATTACTAACATATTATTGTCCTCATATTTCATGAAATGTCACATTTTTAATGATTAGGCAAGAAATGCTTAAGGAAATAGGTGTGAGAATTATTGGAGTTATTATGTTTGGTCAAGGTATCATGTTTGTTTGATCAAGGTAAAATGCAACTTTTGAGATCAAATCGTCCGCATCCAAAAGATATTGTATGGCTATTTTAATATGAGTTGTTTGATGAATGATCTTAAATGATCCTTTGTTTTGTGAGACTTTTTCCTACTGTTATCTATTCACTGCTCACCCAACGTCATGAGGTTCCTTAGATCCATTGTGCCGACTGGTCATTACTCTCTCGGTGGCTATAACATTAATGAGCAGGATTTGGGTTATTGACAGGTGAGATGAAGTTGCCACTTGGGAAATGTCGAAAGTGGTGCGACACAACTTCTCCCATTCCCCTCACTTCATCCTCTAGCTACTACTCGCACTAAGCACCTGTTGGTAGGGTATTTCAGGCAAGACGCCCCCCTTATGTAGGGCAAACAGCCCAAGGGCGTTTTGCTCCACATTTCCCAATTTATGGATGGGCCTTTTGTCCCACATTTTAAGAAATGTGTGTGACCTGTAATAAAATTACACTCTTCTCAACTTATGTATACCTATGACCATCTGTTAAGTGTTAACCTTCTGAATGCATACAGTTTTTCAGTGAATACGATCCTGAATGTACTGGAAAGAAATTCATCAGCCAGAAGTGTCTGAAAAATAAAAACTGTGCTTATTCTCTTAATTCAGGAAAAATCTATTAAAATGTTATGTTTGTAAAGTAATGTAGCCTAATGACATGTTTTTCCGAATAAGAAAGGATGGGCGTTTTACCCCACATGGGCTTCTTGTCCCACCCTACCCTACTATACCACATTAAAACCATTTTACAGGCCGAATTACTCTAATATAGTGGCGTTAACTGGTATATAACACATACATTTTTCACATAAAACTTTACTTATCTATCAAAAGATTGAAGTCCGTGCAAATTATTTGAGTTATTATGAGATAATGATCATTTCCATGCAAAGACACCTTTTTGATGTCGGGTCAGGTTTCTATGTAAGTCATAATATCTTAAGAATGTTGTTTCCATGTCAAATTTTAACCCTTTCAAGACGCCACTCATTTGAGCATGTCTAAAGTTATATATGCAAGGAAAGAGTGGGAATTGGGCTTTTCATTGATGAAAAGATTTCTCAAAACGAGTGAGTAGAACTGGAAATATGTCTGTATGAAGTACCCTACCTCAGTTTCAGTTTAAGTTGGCCATTTCACCTATTCCTCTAAATAACAGAATTACAAGCAATTACATCTGTACATGTATTTTCATATGCATATGCTATAAATTCAATAAAAAATCTATAACTTCGACCCTATCTAATATATTCTAATTCTGTTTTTAATTTATCATAACCATTGAAATTTTCCAATTCTTGATTATAGAAAATAGAGTTTCCCTTATAATCTGGTTTCCATGGAAACACGGCACATTCTATGTTAAGTGTTGCATTGGGTGTCTTCAACATTGAAAGACTTTTTTCACTTACTCATTTTTCCTTGGCAATTCAAATTTCTAAGATCCTTATGTTGAAACCAATTCTTTGATATATAGAAATGTTAATCAGGTATGTGTTAAAATTGAATTTTTAATTTGTTAAAGTGTCATGTACCCTCAAAACCCTCAAAACTCCATGTCCACAGACAATTATTTTTTCCCTTTAATACTGTAGATGTCAAAATAATTAATTTACAGCCCAATTTCATATTAACTCCTTATTCTCCGTTTTCGATGAGTGGATAACGTCGATAGTCCGATATATCGGAGTCTTAACTTGGCCCAACTCCCATAGAAGTCAGTGTTAAAAATTGTGGGGGGGGACACTGTGCTATTTTTGATGTAAAGAATCTGCTTGGAGATTGAGACTGTCGTCATAGGAAATGCCTTGAGAGTGTAGTAATTAGCATAAATAAGTCTGTACCTGGAGAGTGACGAGATGATGTCATAATAATATTCTAAAAATAGACTGAAACTAGTCGGGAATACCCCTTTCCCCCACTGGGGGCGGCCATATTGAAAATCTGCTGGTTCCTCGGTCTCTCGCTAGGGGGATATGGTCCTTCAGAGAGTGTAGGTTTTAACATAGGATCTCTATGGGAATCGAAAATTGTTCATATGGAAATTGTCTCATAGGAAATACCTTGAGAGTGTAGAAATAAGCATAAAAAAGTCATTACCTGGAGAGTGACGAGATGATGTCATAATAATATTCTAAAAATAGAACGAAAGTAGGTCGGGAATGCCCCCATCACCCACTGGGGGTGGCCATATTGGATAAATTTGCATATTACGTGTATGGAGAATGACCAGCAGTCGCTGGGTACAAGCAGGAGGGGGGGGACACTGTGCTATTTCTGAAGTAGAGAATCTGCTTGGAGAGTGATGCTGTCCTCATAGGAAATGCCTTAAGAGTGTAGAAATTTGCATAAATAAGTCTGTATGTGGAGATTCACAAGATGATGTCATAATAATATTCTAAAAATAGAACGAAAGTAGGTCGGGAATGCCCCCATCACCCACTGGGGGCGGCCATATTGGATAAATTTGCATATTACCAATGCAATCTCCAAACACAAATGACCTCAGACTCTCAATCCATGCTGTATTGGGGCAAGGGGGTAAAGGGGTGAAGGGGATGTCATGGCAATGTCATGGCAATGTCATGGCATCATCATGGCAATGTCATGGGGATGTCATGGCATTGTCATGGCAATGTCATGGGGATGTCATGGCATTGTCATGGCAATAAATCTCTCTCCCTCTGCCTCTTCCTCTCCCTTTCCCTCTCCCTTTCCCTCTCCCTCTCTTTCAGCTGTTATTGAACAAGGTGGATAAGATGGAGCTTTTGGGTTCTCTAGAACCCAACATACTTGATCTTGTAGTTTTATGTTTTTTAATGTATCCTAATCCAAGAATGTATATTTTTTCTACTTTAATGGAAAATGTCCACTCTTTTTAGTATCTACGAGAGATTTTTAAAGAAACTAGGCATTTTGGTTTGGAAAATAATGCTAGGCCTGTATTTTCTGTACTAAAATGTCTAGGGCACTTAGCCCCATTAGAAAAAACACTGAAAGATAATGTTTTTATTAAAATAAAAATTATCTGACTGCTATAATATGCACTTTTTGCCCATATATTTAAGGGGGGTATCTACGAGAGATGAGGTTTAGCAATGAAAGAGATTATTCAGAAGAGAAAAACAAAGAAATTATGATAGATCTACTATACAAACTTAAATATCCTGAATTTTAGTGATCTACACTCATTATCAAAGGCTCCAGGAGGACAGGAATAGCAAAATAGTATCTACGAGAGATGTATCTACGAGAGATTTTGAAATGATATATCTACCACTGATAGCAAATTAGTATGAAATCGATCAATTCAAGCTAGACACAGTTACAGGTGAAATTTTTCATGTTCAAAAGTTTTAAACCAGATATCAATTAATTGATTTTTGAATCAGTGGTGGTGATTTTGTCAAAATAGTATCTACGAGAGATTTTACCTTTATGGTATCTATTATATACTCCACATTAGATGGCCAAGTGACAAATTAGTTTTCAGGAACACTGACACTCCTATGTTACTATGACTCTAACTCCATAAATAATTATCATATTTTAATAATTATGGTATCGTTTGAAAGCTAAGATACTACTCTTCAATGTCAAATTAACAAAATGGGGTATCACATTGTTATGGTGGGTCACATATCAGTTCTAAGTTGTTCAATAAAGGAACATAAAAGAAAGCTTTTATCCCATTTGGTCAAATATATCATATATATCTTCGAAGTGTCATATCTCTATTATGAAGAAGTTTAACGAGCCAATTTTTTTCAAGAGGACAGAATAACACCTTTCTTTTGAGAAAATATTACAATTAAAGTTGTAATTCCGATTTTGTTTTTCCACTTTTTTTCTACCCATATGCAACACTTAACGTAGAATGTACCACTGTACAAGAACTTGGTTACCTTGGTTACTAGCTTAAAAACATTCCAAAAGCATTCCATTTGGAATGTTTTTCAGATTGGAATGATTTGAAAAAATATACTTTTATCTAAATCAGCAGGAAAAATTGTCCAAACTATATTTTTACCATAATTTGACCATTTAATTTCTATTTCATCATTTCTGTACTAAATATTGGTGCTAGATAGCCATAATCATGTAAAATCTTGTCTCTTTGAATATCCATGCCATTTAAAAGGTCTGGTATAGAGAATAAAAATCATGACATTGCATGATAGATAATCCTATGTACAGTAATTCTTAAAACAACAAAATTGAATGGATTTAACCTATAATTCTCTAGGAGAGACCTGTTAGGGTATATCAAAAACCCTTCAAATGTATCCCTGAGGCATTTGGCGTCCTGAAAGGGTTAATAGAATATCAATATCGAAACAATGTTATTGAATCAATGTAAGTTTTTCATCGTTAGAAAACTTCCAATTTCAACCAATCTGAAATGTTGATTCAATATTATAACCAGAGTGGGCGTAGAAGAAATTACTGTCCACCTTTGGAATTTTCCAGAACAAGTTTTTCAGCACACTTTGTAATACCTCAAAGGTTGTACTTAATGGACAGACTAATGCGTATCAAGTGCTGTAATCGCTTACCTAGAGTTGTTATCAATTATGTGCAACATATTTTGTAACTTGTTACCACGTTCGCATTGGGTATGTCATTCGCATTGGCATTCACCTTGGGGACCTGATTTGTGTTGGTTTTCATGTTGGGCACTAGAATCATGTTAGTTTTCATGTTGTTTTATCAATATTATAATAATATGCATAGACATACACACATTCTTTATTGTAAAAACTTGTTAATCACAATAATAGCATTACACTATATTGGAAGAACGAACATGTAATGGAAATAGTTTGGGAATAAATCATAAATCAATATGCATACCTTTGGGTAATAAACGACAAACATGCATATTCTGTCTAAGCCTCATCACTCATACAAGACCTATATTGTCTCCCGCCCCCACCCCTCCATAGACGATGGGCACAGTGGGGAGGTGCGAGCGAAGATGGAGTCTTTCTGGAAAGGATATTCACACAATACTGACAATTTCGGAATGACGCTAGATGAACAAGCTGAGGAGCTCACCAAAGAGGAGGTACCAGAGTTTCTCTCCTATCTGCCCGACCTCACTGGGATGGATGTGCTTGAACTGGGCGCTGGTGTAGGGTGAGTGATATTATTTAGGGCCTTCACACTTCATCAAATTCCTGGATCCGCCAGTCACTTTATAAAACTAATTAAATACTGTACTAGACAGGGGTGAGACTGGACTCTTTCTATACATCTGCATGAATATGATAAGCTGCAGCTTGGGATACACTTAGTATTGTGCGTTAGATCCTACAATATATTATATTTCTCAATATACTGGCCAGATCTATGGTTATGTACAGGGGTAGATCCAAGGGGTCCCGAGGCCCCCCTCCCCTTTGGTGGAGACCTAAGCTTCACATAGGGAAAAGGCATTGTGTTTGTGTGCATGAATGCACAACATTTTAGTACTTATGCGGACTACATGTATATGCAGAATCCCTTTTCAAATTCCCGTATTCACCCTTGTATATAGTTCAGCATAAATCTTACTGTCGATTTGTTGCTTACTCTAATTTACATGTACTTCTTTGAGCATTCTAGTCATGAAAATATACACTCATGTCATGTACTTAGTCTTAATGCAAAAGAAATGTACTGCTTGATCTTTCCAGACGGTATACAGGGAAATTGGCTGAGAAATCACAGAGTGTTTTAGCACTAGATTTTATGGAGAGTTTTGTCAAAGAAAACAAGGAGCGACACTCTCATTTGCCAAATGTTACCATAAGTCAAGAAGACGTCACAAAGCTTCAGCTGGAGCCAAATAGGTAAATGTTATGCATTTATTATCGTTGATTAGAGAGGTCATAATCCCAAACCCATCTTTCATGGCAATTGATGACAGAACAGAGCTTAACCACTTAACTGCTGCTCCCAAGTTGCGGGTGCAAGTAGTATAGGTTTTGAGGGAGTTCACGTCATCGACCATTTTTAGTGAGGGAGTTCACGTCATCGATAATTTTTAGGGGGATAGTTCACGTCAAACAATTGCAAATTGCAAATTTTAGAACTGGAAATAGAAATATTCTTGTGATTAATGTTGAAAATATTTTTATATGTTATTATTGATAATAAGCTTAAGAAAATGTCAGCTGAAAAATTGGTTATTGCTGATGAAGTATTGCAGTCTATTGCAGATTTGCTTTATTGTGATTGGGAAAGTTTGGCAATATATTTAGAATTAGAGAGCAAAGATTTGCATAGAATTCGAGGTAAAGATAAAAGTACTGTGTTACAGTCTAATATATTACAAATGTTAAATTTATGGTGGGATCGAGTGGATAAAAATGATTATTTGAACGAGTTAATTACAGCTTTATCAAGTTTGTATCGTTATGATTTGATTGAAATTGTTTTAAGTTTTATACCCAAAAATGATAAAAATATATCTGATAATATTATTCAAGTTTTATTTTTACAGTTGGCTGAGCGTTTAGTGATGGATTGGAGAAATTTAGGAATTTATTTGTCTATTTCTTTAACTGAAATAGATAATATTTTTTATGGTTTATATGAACCAAAAGTTCATCGTGCTTATGAAGTTTTAAAGGTTTTTCAATTACAATATGGTTATTTAAATTTAGATAAATTATTTAAAGTTTTGAGGCAAATGAGGAGATTAGATGTGATTGAATTTATTACTAGACATATTAGGCATTAACTTATTTGTTACATTTGGTTTCCCTCTGGTGGGAAGTTATTGTATATTGTGTCTCTCTCTAGTGGGAACGAATTGAACCTTGATGATTTATAGTGTTTGCAGACATGGTACATGACCTCCATATTGGATTGTCGTAACTTTTGAAAGTTTGTTTACATTTTTAGTCTTGATATTTACAACTCCTATTTCTTAGATACTTTACGAGGCTATTGCTTGACGCCTAATTATGAAATAAACACAGGTTAAGAATTTTGCATTTTACAATTATTTAATTTGGTACGATATCGTGGTATGAAAACCGGTTGTGCGTATCTACATGCAGAATGCTGTCTTTTTGCAAGTTTGTTGTAAGAGTGTTGTGTTGCAGAGTGGTCGTTGAGCTAATCTTGAAATTTTTCGACTTTTGGAGAATGAACATAGTTTTTGAGATTAGCTTAGCGGTCATGACGTGGTTTTAGGTGATTCTAGTGTTAATGTACCCCGGTTAAAAGCCTCGGTATGGAGTAAACGCGCACTTTAGAGCAGACCCTTTTCGCGTTGTAACGGTGTGTGCGTATGCAACAGCACACTAATTTGGACATTTTGTCTATGTACGTAGGACGCTCTGGTAGAGAACGCCGAGCGGACACACTTTGTACCGGCTTACTTGATTTACAGCGACGCAGGGCGCTCCGGTAGATAACGCCGCGCTGTCTGCGAGGAATCTAGACCTCCGTGCCTGGTCTAACAATACTCGCTCTCCCGCGAGTGGGCTGGCTACCAGGCTAGTGTTAATGTAGTTTTGTGCGGAGTGACGCGAGGGTTGAGACGTACATTAACCTAGGTGATTCTAGTGTTAATGTAGCTTTGTGCGTTTATGAATATGAAATAATTTTTTTTTAAGTTACATTAAAGTATTTGTTTCAGTGTTTATTATAGCTTTAGCTTATTTTACTTTTGATTAGTGTGATATAGCTGTAAATCTAGTAATAGTGTTCTTTCACAAGTTTTATGAAATCAAGCTGTAAATCTAGTAATAAATCTAGTAATAGTGTTCTTTCACAAGTCTTATGAAATCAGTATGTTGGTCTAGGAAATTGATATTTATGGTTTGGGCACAGATCCAGGTAATCTTTTTTGTGTCAGTATGTGTATTGGTTAGAGTAATTTATATAATATTGGTGACGCAGTTGGGGCGTACGTATAGCTTGGAAGAATAAACATAATCGACTTGCTTGATTATATTGGTTTATTTGCAGAGAAGATAAGAAAGCGTTAAGATATATATATACAGTTTTGTAGCATATTAAAGCGCAAGTGTAATAATTGACAAGGTTTAATTTGGGCTATAGCACTTGTCAGTTATTATATTTGACTTTAGTGAAAACAACCACTTTATAATGCATTAATAATTGAAAGCATTTGGCTAAGAATTGTATAAACATATTAAGAATGGTTAGTACATGTACATTAAGGTTCATTTTTAAAGGTAAATAAACAGCAAACTTGAATAAATGTAAATACATTTTGCTTAAACAATAAAGTGTTGTGAACACATTAAAATTGTAGCTTTTATATAAATTGGTTAGCTGAATATTGTAAATACATTGAACTAAACAAAGTGATGCGAATATACTAAAATTGTAGCTTGGATATATAAATTTGGGTAGCTGATAAGCTGTGAACATACTAAAATTGTAGCTTGGATATATATATAAATTTGGGTAGCTGATAAGCTGTTGAGGTCTAATGGTAAGTCTAAATATGATAGTTAATTATTTCTTCTTGTGTGGTAACATACCTTCTTGGTAGAGGTACGAGGAGGGGTTTTGAGATATATATGTATGTATGTTTATTGATTTTTAAGAGTTTGCTAAGACATTTTTGAAATATTTTAAAATGAAAGTTTGTTTTATAATAAATATGCTTCAATGTTTAAAGTTTAAATGATTATATTAAATTAAGAGTGAGAGAAAGTTTATGTATTCCCTTTCAGTACCTTACATGGAAGGTTCTGGATGTTGTGTCTCGTTTCCATGTGGGTATTTTTGCTTTGTACGAGGAGGTACTGAAGGGATAAAAGTTTGAAACGACTTTATAAATTAGCAAATTATTAGATATTCAATTTTATATATTTTCGTTTTGTTTATATAAATGTAGTGAGAAAAGATAGTTTAAGTTAATGCGCGCGTTTTATAATATAAACGTATACTATTTTGGTTTATTATTAAAAATGAAAACCTATAAGCACCTTAAATACTTTCACAATCATAACATAATGTTATTGTCTTGTGATTGGCTGAGACTAATAAAGAGGGTATAAAAGCTTTGTGTTGATCTTTTGCGCGCATTTCTTTGGTGTGGTTAATTGTAGTGTGGTAAAGAGCGCCGTTGGGCCCGCGTTGGGCGCAAGTGCGTGCTTTGTTAGGCGTAAGTGCAAGTTTGTGGAGATTGATATTTTCGGAGGTGGTTGTGGAGATTGACGTTTTTAGAGGTGGTTGGAAATTGCTTTCTTGGTTTGGAGATTGACGTTTTTAGAGGTGGCTGGAAATTGCTTTCTTGGTTTGTGGAGATTGACGTTTTGATTTTAGCTAGCGTTAAGCGCTAGTTGAAATTATTTTTGGTCTGTTTTACTTAAGATAATTTTAGTTAGGTGATTGTTGGTTGTTGCTTTTGCTTTTGTTGAAATTTCAGCTTTATAGTTTTGCGACTTAGAGCTTCAAGATCAAGCTTGGCGTCATTCATCACAGGCACATTATAAACAGGTAAGTGTACTTATTTATTTATTTGTGAGAAATATTGAATTGTATTGTATTTAGTGTGGTACCGAACAGGTAAGTGTATTTTTAGAAATATGAAACAATACGTGTATTGTGATATAATATGTTCTGAAAGTTCAAATTTTAAAAATGTTTCTGAAAGTTCAAATTTTAAAAATGTTTCAGTTAATTCTCAATATTTAGCTTATTATGATTTTTTTGTCAGGTCTAAGTATTTTCAGGTGCAAAGTATAGAAAGGGATAATAATTTGAAACCTATTCGAGTTTGTATATGTATTTTTCAGAATAGTTTGAATAAGTCTGTGGTGTTAAAGGAGCATAATTAAGATGTCGCATGATAAGGTTTATGTTGTTAGGCTTTCTGAAAAGGCTAATCTTCCAAAGAGAAGTTCATTATTTTCAGCAGGATTAGATTTGTATAGTGCTTATGATTATATTTTACCAGCAGGAAAAAAACTTGAAATTAAAACAGATTTACAGTTTGAGTTTCCTGAAAAATGTTATGGAAGAATAGCATCTAGATCTAGTCTTTCTAAATATTATTCTATTGAAGTTGGAGCAGGAGTTATTGATGAAGATTATAGAGGAAATGTTAGTATTATTTTGTATAACTTTGGAAATTTAGATTTTCTTATTAAGGCTGGTGATAGGATTGCTCAAATTATTTTAGAGCGTTATTCAAATGCCAGTGTTTATGAAGTACAAGAGTTAAGCAAAACTGATCGTGGTTGTAAGGGGTTTGGTTCTAGTGGATATTGTTAAAGTGCTAAGGGTTTTATTTTACAAGTTAATAGGAGGTGAGGGAGTAGGAGAAGGTGAGGGAGGAGAAGGTGAGGGAGAAGAAAAAGTTTTAAAAGTAGTCATTTCAATTTCTTCTTGTACTACGCTAATAGATTCAAAGCTTTCAGAGTTTAGAGAATTGAAACTGCTAGTGTATTCAGAAGGTGCTTGTGCTTCATTAACATTAACATTAATATTAAATCGAGATCTCATATGAAGTGTGGTTCGCTGAATAGATCGAATTCTATATTGTTCAAATTTGTTTTGCCAAGTTTTTCTGAAAAGTTTATAAAGAATAAAAGATGTTAATATAATACCAAAAAGAACTAAGAAAGATAAGATTCCTGCTATAATATCAGCTACTGGTACGATATTTTTTGGAGTTGATTTGTCAATAGGTTTAGGTGTAGATGCGAAAGATGCGTTAGGTGTTTTTGGTTCATTTGAAAATGTTGTATTTATAGGTATAGTGACTTGTGGTTGGCTTGAACTGATAAATGTAGAGGTTTGCGCTAGACTTGTAGGATGCGGTTGGCTTGAAGTACTGATAGAGGTTTGCGACAGACTTAAAGTACTGATAGGTGTGGAGGTAGTAGAGGTTTGCGGTAGACTTGAAGTACTGATAGGTGTGGAGGTAGTAGAAGTTTGTAGCCGATTTGAAGTAATAGGTGTGGAGGCTTGCGATAGACTTGAAGTTTTGGGTGAGCTGAAAGTATAAAGTATTTTGCAAATAATAAATTACATACAGATTAATATTTTATAAAACTTTTGTTAGAAGTTAGGTTGGATATGATGCTAGATTTGTTGTTAAAGATATTAGTAGTTTTATAAATCTCTTGAAATTAGTGGACTTAGAGTTTGTTTGAGTTACTTGTGTTGTAGAAATGTTCTTCAGATGAATAAGTCTAATAGTTGACTAGTTTCAGAGCATTCATGAGACTTAGAGGACTTAGAAAATTTCTTAGTTTATAGATATTGCATTGAGATTACCAGACT
Source organism: Lepidonotus clava (assembly GCA_936440205.1). Lineage (NCBI taxonomy): Eukaryota > Metazoa > Annelida > Polychaeta > Phyllodocida > Polynoidae > Lepidonotus > Lepidonotus clava. The sequence continues at coordinate 35,410,896 of OW387140.1, forward strand.
TATAGATTGGTGACTGGTAAAGTTTCTGAGTTGGGTGACTTTTCACAGAATTCCTTTCTAGTATCTTTGACTTATTTTCTTGTGAGAAGGGCTCTAGAATTTTACTACAGAAAATATGAAAAGGTTTATCCATCCACGGTGGAATTAAATCTCTTAAGATTAGTGGACTTAGAGTTTGTTTTAGTTACTTGTGTTGTAGAAATGTTCTTTAGATGAATAAGTTTGATAGTTGAATAGTTTCAGAGCAATTGTGAGATTTGGACTTAGAAAATTTCTCAGTTTGTAGATATTGTATTGAGATTACCAGACTAATAGATTGGTGACTGGTATTAAATTGTGATAGGCTGAATAGGGATTATAAATATTAGTTTAGATAAAGCTATTAAAACATATGTTGCTAGATTTGTTGTTAAAGATATTAGTAGTTTTAAATTATGATAGGCTGAATAGGGATTATAAATTATATATTTACATGGACCAACTTGAAGTACGTGGCTGGCTTGAAGTAATAGGTGTAGAGGCTTGTGACAGACTTGTTGAAGTTTTGGGTGAGCTGAAAGTATAAAGTATTTTATAAATAATAAATTACATATAGATTAATATTTTTGTTAGAAGTTAGGATGGATATAATGCTAGATTTGTTGTTAAAGATATTAGTAGTTTTAAATGAAACTTAAGCAGTTAGCATGAGTGACTTTTACGTAACTATGATGTTTGTTGCTTTGTTTAATATTAAAAGGTTCAACTTAGTTTACCATATAGGAATGTTAGGAGGAAGCATGCTGTTTTATTTTTAGGTTTAGAGTGCATTTTAAGACCAATAACTTACATGGTATTTGGAAATGAAGATGCTGGTTTCATAGATGTAGTGGTTGTACTTAAATCATTAGTTTGAGTCTTTAATGCGTCAGTGAAATCGTGAGTTGTTTTTGTTTCAGTTAAATCAAATAGGGCATTAGTTGTCTTCAAGGCATCAGTTGTTTCAATTGCTGAGCTAAATAAAAAAATTACGATTAGTTTGGTTAATATAGTTAGGACGGTGCAAAGTGAATATTGTTTAAGGTAGAAGTTAGATGTCGCCACTGCTTTTGCAGTTAGCATGTGACTTTCACGAAGACTATGATGTTTAATATTAAAAGGAGGTTTAACTTACGTTTGTCATATAGGAATGTTAGGAGGAAGCATGCAGTTTATTTTTTTAGGTTTAGAGTGCATTTAAGACTAATAACTTACATGGTATTTGGAAATGAAGATGCTGGTTTCATAGATGTAGTGGTTGAACTTAAATCATTAGTTTGAGTCGTCAATGCGTCAGTTGTAGTTAAATCAAATAGGGCATTAGTTGTCTTCAAGGCATCAGTTGGTTCAATTGCTGAGCTAAATAAAAATTACGATTAGTTAGGTTAATATGGTTAGGTTGGTGTAAAGTGAATATTGTTTAAGGTAGAAGTTAGACGACGTTACTGCTTTTACAGTTAGCATGAGTGACTTTTACGTAACTATGATGTTTAACTTAGTTTGTCATATAGGAATGTTAGGAGGAAGCATGCTGTTTTATTTTTAGGTTTAGAGTGCACTTAAGACTAATAACTTACATGGTATTTGGAAATGAAGATGTTGGTTTCATAGAAGTTGGTTTTTCTGTTGCTTTTAATCTGAATAAAAATTAATGTTTAGAATTTATTCTTAAATTCAAAAGATTAGAAAACTTTGGATATGAAAGGTATTTATATAATGTTCAGAATTTAAGAAACTTGTTAAGCTAAAATTTAAGAAACTTAGAAGGTATTATATTTGAATAATTTTATACTGTTAATATTAAGTGAGTTAAGCCTATACTTACATGCATTTTCCTGCTTCGCATTGAAATGTAATTCCACTTGTTTTGATAACTGCAAGGAATGGGAAGACATCTATGTCGTATTTGATGAATTGTTGCTGTGATGTGGCGGGGGAAATTAGAAAGATTTGCGTAGTTCTTAGCGTTATGTGTGTGAAAGTTGTCGGTAAACAGTAGCAGATAAGCGTGTCCAAGTTGTCGGTTAAGGAGCAGTCGTTTCTGACAGAACAACCTAGAGTTTTCGTCAAAATGGTTAGGAAGAGAAGCAGGAATACTAGTTTGGTCGACATGATGGTTCTGCGCATTTGATTTACTTTAGAGATGAAGTGAGTGTTGGTCGGCGTGTTCTAGATTTAGATTTATCAATAAGTTTAAGGGCATTAATGTAAGAAATAGTTTCCATTGATTACGGGCTGTAACTTAGTCCACACTTATCAAGTATTTTTATGTAGGCTTGGCTTGGAGTAGATAAACTTGTCTGAGGTTCACTTGGTACTAAATAATTTGTGTTGAGAGGTTCCCTCTGGTGGCTAGGCATCAACTATAGACATGTGCTGGAAGGTTCCCTCTGGTGGCTAAGCATTAACTGTAGACAGAATAGAGACTTAGCTTTTACGCTGATTAGCTTTTACGCTGGGCGTTATTTGATTAATGTTTTGACTAGATTTGAGACATACTAGGGTGGGTTTTTTTTTATGCTTGAATTTATAGATTTTTCATTAAGTACCTTCTCGCCTGTGTTTGGTGTTAACCAATTTAGATTATATTGGTTTTTTGCCTAAGTTTAGACAGATGTCTAAAGACGCTGTTAACACCTGTAGTAGAGATGAACAGTGTGACGTTAGGCCTTTAGGCTTAGTTTGGGTAATGTAGTGAGGGTTCCCCAGTGAATGACAACACTGTTCATGTCTTATTACAATAGGTAGCTAATGCCCTCTGGTGGATTGATGTTTAGACGCTTAGATAACTTAGGTATTGTCGTATCGCGTTATTTGTTTTCTGACCGCTTACGCACTTCATATATGTGACCGCAGGCGTCGCCACCTACGTTTTTATAGGCAATACGTTAGGTGGCGCAGCGGCGCTGTTTATCGGTGGATTTTAATGACAGGATCGGAAAGAAGAGATTTTGCCGCTTAGTCAAGCAATGCTTCTAAAAAGGGCAAGTTGCGCAAAATTACCTTATCTCAGCATAGCTACAGTGTTGTGGTGATGGAGCATTGTGCATCAATTGCACTGTGATAATTCTGGTACTTTAGAGAAACAGCCTTGGCAAAATGTGTCATAGATATGTTCAAGTAGTATATTGTGGTTAAGTTATGATATGGGTTAAATTTATATATTTGTGTTAATGTTTATTTTTAAGATATATAAGGCGTTTAAGGTAAGTTTATTTGAATATGCATGAAGCTTTGTGCTTAAATAAGCTTATGATTGTTATATTTGGTGTTTGCTTTTGCTTAGGAGGTAGGTGTACAGAGGATTAAAGATTGTTTTTAAGGCTTAAGGTTAGTTTACAAATGATTGTTATACATTTTGAGAAAAGTGTTTATGAGCCTTATTGTTCTTGTTACTTTTGTTTAGTTATAAATAAAGTATTAAAGGAAGGTGAAAATATAGGTAAGCTTATTGCTGCATGTCCTAATGGTACATTAATAGATTTTTCTAAAATAGAACAAATCACAGAATTAGTACAGGAATTGAATAGATTTCTTTTTAAATTAAGTTTAAAAAGATTAGTTTTGACATTTATTTTGAATAAATTTCCTAAATTAACACCAGAAGATGTAGATCAGTTAGAGATTCCTGGTATTTTGAAAAAAGATATTACTAATTTTGAGGAAGAGGAATCTAGGCAATTTGATGAAGTTGCAAATACAACAACGTTTGTTTTGTTGATTCGGCATCATGTTGGTTTTCGTGTTAAAATAGAACAAGTATTAGAAATTTTTGATTTTTGAACTTATATACATTGGTAGGTATGAGACGTGTGTTTTATTTTTATAGATATAGGTACGATACAATTAATAAGAAATTTTGTAAATTAGTTTGTTCATGTATAGATTGTCAGTTAATATTGGTTAATTTTCGATACAAGAAAGCATATAAACTGTTTTTTAATTTAAATCAAATTATTACAAGACATGAAATTCATAATTTAAGTGCTAAAATTTGCGAGTATTGCAAAGCTAAACCAGATTTTTATTTAACAATGTCTTCTGATTTTTTATTGGGTTATTCAGAATTTTTAATAAATATAGCTCAGATTTATCTTATTGTAATGAAACACGCCTCCTTTAGATTGGGTTACAAGTATCGATAGTATATATTAATGCAAGTAGATTATAGTGTAAACTTGGTTATTTTTGGTTTAAATTTTACTCCAAATATTCATTTTGATATTCCGTATATTTATAAAAGTATAAAGAATAGTTTTTTATATAGAGGATCATTAACTTGTAAAAATAAATTGTATACTTTGAAGATTACACGTAATGGATTTTGTTCAATTTATTTAAGAAGAAATTTTTCAAGTTTATTACCAAATATTAAGATAATAGCTTTAGAAGTTTATGAGTATATTAGGGACTTTTGTGAACAGGAAATAGTTAGTGTAAATATAACTCCAAAGAACATTCAAATTACCTTTCAACTTGTATTTAAAACAACACCGGATTTTAAGGTTTTTTGTATAAAAATTGCAGATTGTTTTGAAAAAGAATATGAATTTGAAATTAAAGAATCTAATTCTAGTGAATCTATATGGTTGCCTTATGTAAATAATAGTTCATATTTTTCAAGTTTACGTATCAAAATTAAAGGTAAAAGTAAATGTATTTTCACGTTTTTATATTCTTATAAAGGAAGTTGTTTAACTGATAATGTTTTAGATTTTAAAAGAGTTTGTGATAGTTTGAGATTGTGTTATTTAAATAATTTACATTTATGGCCGCCGGAGTGTTAGATAGGTTACTTTTGTTAATTATAGAATTTCTTTTAAGACATAATGAAGAAAATAAATTATTTTGGAATAAAGTTCGGACAGATAATTCACATTTTTTTAGTTTTTGTTTTCAACTTTTAACAGAATGTGAGAATGAAAGGAAAAAAATAAATATTCTTAAAGAAGAATTAAAGGTTGAACTTTTGTCTGCTTTAAGAAATCAAGATATAACGAGAAATTTAGCCTTTAGAATTTTATCTAGTGAAGATGAAACTATTAAGCTGGACTTGCGTTCTTCACAAAGTTCAATTATTCAGTGTCTTGTTGATATTCTTAGAATAAATATAACTGTTTATCGAAGTGATTCTCGATCATTTAATTTTACATGTTGTACAGAATTGTTTCGTATAGGTTCACCTTTTGTTATTCAATGGAGTAAAGTAGAAAATGCTTTTATAGAAGTAGCTTTAGATTATCATATGTCAAAATATAATTCATTAATTGAGTTTCCAAAACATAAAGTGAAAAGCAAAAAGCGTAAGCATGAATATAAAAGTGCTGAGTTTTTATCTTCTACTTCAGATTCAGATTCAGATTGTAAAAAACAAATACATGGTCAAAAAAGTACTTGTACGAAATCTTTAGGTTTTCATACTAAGAAAAAAGCAAGAGTTGAAAATTTTGAGAAAGCTGTAACTAAAGAAAAGGTTAATGATAGTGATTCATCTTTGGCTCGAGATTTGTCACTATCAGAAAGTGAAAATGATGATTATGATGATAAAGCTAAGAAATTGGAATCAGAATTAGAGCTTGAAAAAAGAGATGATTTTATGGGCGAACTAAACAAATTACAGCAATCTAATAATGATATGAAATTTCATAAGAAATCTCAGAAAAAAGATGTTATGGTAAATGTTTCAGAAACAGGAAAACATTTACAGGATTTTTCACCATATTCTGATTTGTATTCTGATAATTTTAATAAGATAGAATGTAATATAGATAAGTTTGTAGAAATAACTGAAAGGTTGAAAAAACACGCCTTAGTTCTTCAAAATAACTTACTGCCAGGAAATATTGAGAATTGCTTGTGTTGTCCTGTTCATTGTGCTCAAGCTTTAGTTAAGGCTACAAAAGATAAGCGAGGACCAAAAAAAAAAAATTAGAATGTTCATATTGTAAGAAAGAGTTTATATCTTTAAGTTTATTGCGTTTACATATTTTGGTTAAGCATTCTAATTATGATCCTAAGAATCATATATTTACACCAGTTCCTTTGAGATCTTCTTTAGTAATATTAAAAAAGTATCATCCTGATTAAATTTATTATATATTTATTTAGGAATTTCAAGTTGATAAAAGTAAGTATTTGAAATGGATACTGCTTGTTCAAAAAGTTTTGCTCGCTTGATGAAAAGGAGCTTGTATTTTTGTGCTTTAGTGTCATTTTATTTTGGTAAGTTAAATTTACCTTTGTTAATTGAAATTCCTAGCCAAGAATTTTTATCTGAAGATGAGTGTTTACAATTAATAGAAATATTAAGTGAAGAACTTACAGATGATGCATGTTTTTTAAAGTTGAAATATTTTTCTTGCGCGAGTCTTTTATTTTTTTCATCGTATTTTCAATGTGATATTGTTTTAGATTTTATTTATTTATCCATGTGGGAAAATGATAAAAAAATAATTGAAGTTTTAAGAAAGTCAATTTATTTTTATGGTTTAAAAGATTGTTTCACAAAGGTAGTTTTGGATTCAGTAGCATCGTATTTGTATATGTCAGTAGATGATGTGATTGATTTAGGACATTTATGGGAAATTAATAATAATAGTAGTCCTAATTGTTCAATGAGGTTGTTAGCTAAAAAGTTAAGAGATACTAGGCGGTGTCGTAGGTTACTTTTTTCTTTTTTTACATTACCTTGTGCTCAATGCCATTCACGAATTATTTTTAATTATAAAGGTTCAGATAATACAGTTTTTTTAAAGTGTTGTAAAAGACCTATTCATATTTCAAGATGTTATGAACATTTTATTTCTTCTAGTTTTGATTTGCAGGTTTATTGTCCCTGCTGTAGAACTCCTTGGCGAAATGCATTACCCCAAATAGAAACAGCTTCGAGGAAAAGGTGTTTAGAAGATTTTCTTATGCATATGAGAGATTATCCTAAACACATAAGAACATATTCTTCTTCAAAATTAATGCGAAATGTGAAAGTTCAAAAGGAAGACTGATGAGGCAAAGTGATTAAATTGTGATGTGATTAGGATTGATATTAGATTTTATAGATTTGTTTTAATAAATATTTTAAATGTTGCAGAACGAAGAACTAGAATCATTCAATTATACAGTAGTTTCAAATGTACCACATTCAGTAAGAGAAAATAAGACAAGTCATTTTTATACTGAAATACCAGCTACACGTGAATGTAAAGGTTACTGGGAAGTAGCCTTATTGGAGATTGATTTTTTGAAATCGTGGTATAATGTACCAGAGCATCCAGAGCAATCTAGAACTTATGTAATTGTGCGAGATATTTTTGATTTAAAAGACCAAACAGTAGAACAAATTAATTCATTAGATGAAGTTGTTCCTAATTCTATAAAAAAAGTAAATAAGGTATTTGCTTTAAAGTTTGGAAATTATGAAATTAAGGATATGATAAGTGAAATGAATGAAAAATTTGCTAAATTAAAAATGGAAGTAAATGAAGCTCAACCTACTTATAAAAATTATAAAAGATATACTAAACTTTATATTGATAATCAAAATTTAATTTGTACTTTATATGTAGGTACAGGAGATGTAGTTATTTTGTCTGAATATATTGCTACGGTTTTACGCTTAAATAATTGTGAAGGAATTAAAAAGTATACTTCAAGAGTTACTGTTAATGGTGAGAAAACATTTACAAATTTTATTGAGTTTAGAGGACCACCTTTATTGAAAAAGCCACCTTCTACTGAAAATGAATTAGATTCTGAAGGAAATCCAATAAGGGATGAAGAAATTTTAATAAAAGGTTTTAATGATGTAATATCTCTTAATAGGAAGGGACCATATAATGAGCTTTTTCAACCACAATATGGAAAAGATTATGTAGGAAATGGAGTTCCAGTTTTTCCAACAGACACTTCAAATATATACATTTATTCTAATATTGTTGATTATGAGTATGTAGGTAACATTCAAACAAAATTACTTAGAACTGTTAGGGCTAGTGGAGTATTTGGTGAACATATTAAGCACACTTATTCCCATCCATTGTATAAGAAATTAGCTTATGATAGGTTGCAGGATATAGAAATACAAATTAAAACTGATGATGGACAGCTTGTTAAATTTGAATATGGAATTGCTGAGTTAATTTTGCGTTTTAGAAGATTAAATAGATAAAAAAATAAAATGAATGAAATAAAGAAAAGAAAAGCTTTTGGTAAACTGTTAAGAAGTTATGATATAGTTCCTTTTCAGCGTGCTATAGATATAGAATTATTTTTTCAACGCAAGTTTAAAGTTTTACTAGAAAAAATTAAGAAAGGTTTATTGAGGCATGGTGGCATAAAATTTCAAATTAGTCTTAATGTTGTATTAGGTAAATATAAATTGGATACATCAAGGTATTATGAAATTAAACCTTGGTTTCAAAGCAATATGACTCAAGTTTTAACATTTTTATCTGTAAAAGAAAAAATGATACAAGCTATAAGAATACTTTTAGCATTTTTTGATGGGTTTATTCAGATGGGTTCAGGTTGGTTTTTAAAACAAATTAATGTTTTACGTTTATCAGTTTATAAATGTAATCCTTTTGGAGGGTGTGCATCTGTTTCATTACCAATTCCTAATAAACATTCTATTCTTAATATACGATGTTCTGATGACAAGTGCTTTTTGTATTCTGTGTTAGCTGCTTTTAAAAAGTGTGTAAATCCTAATAGATTTACATCTTATTTAGGTTTAGTAAGTTCTTTAAATTTAAAGGGTCTTTCTTTTCCAACTAAAATAAGTGAGATTCCAAATTTTGAGAAAAATAATAATTTAACGATAAATGTTTTTGGGTTATTTAGTCAAAATGAAATGGGATTTGTAAATAATACTAAATATTTACCGTATCCAATGTATATTTCAACAAGCTTTGATGATAAACATCGCAAACATATTAATTTACTTTTGTACAAAAATCATTATATGTTAATTCGAAATATTAATTCATTCATAACACCATTTTATTGGAAAAAAACAAGGTATTTTTGTAATAAATGTTTAATTTCATTTAGAGATAAAGTTGGTTTACAACTTCATAGTAAAGCAAATTGTACAAATAAAGTTTATACTGGACAAACTTATAAGCTTCCTTTAATAGGTGAAAAAGAAATGTTTCGAAATCTTTCACGACAAATAAAAAATCATTTTATTATTTATGCTGATTTTGAAACATTAAATAAAAATGTAAATAAGTTAAAAGGTAAGTCTATTATGAAAACAAGACATGAATTAAATGCAGTAGGTATTTTATTTTTATCAAAGTATAGTAAGTATTCTAAACCACCTTTTCTTTATATTGGTCCTAATGTTCTTAAAAACTTTTTTGGATATATTTATCAAGTGCGTGCAGAGATATCTTGTATTTTTGAAAATGATAGAAAACCTTTAACTTTAAATTCACAGGATATTTTACATCTCGCTAAGCAAAAAGCTTGTTATCTTTGCGGAGTTTCTTTTGCTAATTTAGGAATTAAAAGAGTTGTAGATCATGAGCATTTAGGTAGGGAAGGAAAAGGTAGAGATGTTAATTATGCTTGTAATAGATGTAATTTAGTATGTAGTGCATTGAAATTTACAAATTTTAAAATTCCTATTGTTATGCATAATGCTATGAACTATGATTTACATTTTATTGTTAAAAATATGTACAAGTATTTAAAACAACTTAATGTTCAAGTTATTCCGCGTTCATCAGAAAAGTTTTTAGCTATGTTTTTAGATAATTTTGTTTTTATTGATTCTTTTCAGTTTCTTCCAAATTCATTATCTAATCTTGCTGAATTATTAGTTAAAAAAGATACATTAGATTTAAAAGAAACTAAAAAGCATTTTAAGGAAAAGATGTTACCATATGTTATAAGAAAGGGAGTTATGTGCTATGACTATATAGATTCGTGGGAAAGGCTGGATGAGAAGGAATTACCTTGTCGTGAGGCATTTTTTAATAGTTTAACTAATCAAAGTATTTCTTCTTTAGATTATGATCATGCAATTAAAATGTTTAAAATTTTAAAGTGTAAGAATATAAAAGATTATTTAAGACAATATTTAAAAATAGATGTATTACTATTAGCTGATGTTTTTGAATCATTTAGGGAAAAGTCATTAGATTTTTATGGATTAGATCCAGCTAAATATTTAACAGCTCCATCTTTGAGTTATGATGCTATGATGAAGTTTACAAAGGTTAAGTTTGATTTAATTAATGATATTGACATGTTTAATTTTTTTGAAGATGGTATTCGAGGAGGTATGACAAATGTAGTTCAAAGATTTGCAAAAGTGAGAAAAGAAACTGAGCATATAGTTTATTATGATTGTAATAATTTATATGGATTTGCTATGGTACAACCTTTACCTTACAAAAATTTTGCTTGGGTTGATCCGAGTAAATATGATAGTTTTGATGTAACTAAAGTTCTTGATGATGCTCCTATAGGATATATTTTAGAGGTAACTTTAGAGTATCCTGATTATTTACATGATTTTCATAATATGCTTCCTTTGGCTCCTGAAAAGCTTGCAGTGAATTTTTTTCAATTGTCACCATATGCTAAAAATATTTTGGAAGGTTTAGGTAAACGCTATACTAAAAGCTGTATGAAATTAATTTCAACTTTATGTCAAAAGGAAAAGTACATTATACATTATAGGAATTTAAAATTGTATTTAAGTTTAGGTTTAAAAATTTCTAAAATTTTTAGGATAGTATCCTTTTCTCAGTCATGTTGGATGAAACCATATATTGATTTTAATAACCAAAAGCGGAAAGAGGCTACTTCAGATTTTGATAGGGAATTTTTTAAACTTATGAATAACTCTACGTTTGGCAAATGTATGGAAAATGTAAAAAGAAGAATTAAAATGGTATTAACAACAAATCAAAAGTCATGTGCCTCTATGATTAAAAAGCCTCTTTTTCATACTTTACATATTTTTAATTCAAATTTTGTTGGGATACAGTATAAGAAAAATATAGTAGAATTGAATAAACCTATTTATATTGGTTTTACAATATTAGATTTATCGAAAATGCATATGTTCAATTTTCATTATAATGTCATTTTAAAAACATTTGGTTTAAAATCTGTTCAGCTTCTTTATACTGATACTGATTCACTAATATATTATATAGATCATAAACATTTTTATAGATTACTTTATGATATTAGGGATTATTTTGATTTTTCAAATTTAGAAACAAATAATTTATTATATTCTTTAAAAAATAGAAAAGTGTAAATTTAAAATAGAAAAGTGTAAATTTAAAGATGAAACAGCTGGAGTAGAAATTAAGGAATTTGTTGGTTTAAGACCTAAAATGTATTCTTTTCTGTTAAATTCAGGAAAGAATATAAAAAGAGTTAAAGGAATTAGAAGGAGTTGTGTAGACAAGCTTTTACATTCAGAATTTAAACAAGTTTTAAAAGAAGCATCTGAATCTTTTGCTACCTTTCACTGTATACGCAGTTATAAGCACGATGTGTTTACTTTAAAAGAAACAAAGTTAGCTTTATCGCCTTTTGAAGATAAACGTTGGCTTTGTTCAGATGGAGTGCACTCTTTAGCATATGGAAATTATAAATTAAGGTCTAAAAAAAGAGTAAAAGAAGAGGAAGATAAAACAATATGTAAAGTTCAAAGGAAAGCATAGGAAATATTCCTGTGATTAGTGATTTTATAGTAGGTAAATAGTAATTTTATAGTAGTTATTAGTTTGTTTATTAAATATAGAATTAATTATGGCTTCAAAGGAGGAAACAATATCACGTTATGTTTTGTCTTTTGGAAGAAAGAAAAGACTAGATTTAACAATATTTAAAGCAGAAGTATATGTTCATTTCAGTGATTTGTTGAAAGATAATAAAAGTTTTACAGTAACTAAGGACGAGTTAGGTGAGTTGTTTGGGTTAAAGAGGAAAATAGCTAGAAGACTAAAGAAATTAGATCATGAGGCAAGAAAGCAGAAGAAACAGAAAAAATTAAATGATTTTTCAACTGATGAGGACAGTGAAATAGAGGAAAAGAAGAAAAGCAAGAAACAAGCTAAAAAACAGAATACAGAGTTGGAAAAAATTGGAGTTTCTAGCGAAGAAGATATGCAAAGTATAAGTTTTTAAATGATTAGGTAGATATATATTAAGCTTAATAGAATAGTATTGCAGCAAAACTAGCTTGTGATTAGCTAAATTTTTGGGATTTAAGCAAGCCTAAAGGTGAGCATTAATGTAAGTTTACATTTTATAAATATTTAAACAGAAATTTTTAAGATGGAGGTGTGTTTTTATTGTGGTAGTGAGGAATCTTTGGTTCAGGGTAAGAAGTACTGTATTTCTTGTGAAGATAGTCTTTTTAAGGAGTGCATAAGATGTCATAAGCCTTATGACCATCCTAGATATTTTCAATTAGACTTAAATAGATGCAATTCGTGCCAAAAGAAATATATAAAGGAAAAGGAAAAAAATTTAATAAAACAGAGTGAAAAGAAGTCTTTAAATGAAGAAAGTGATCAAGAAAGTGATGCAACAGTGCAACTGTTTTCAAAGTTTGATGAAAGTGAAGAAGATATAACTAAGAAAGTTGATGAAGATATTCCAAAAAAGGCTAAGAGAAAGTTTAAGAAGAAGGAAATTCAAAATAATGAGGTTGATGAAGAAAGTGAAGAAGATATAACTAAGAAAGTTGAAGACATTTCAAAAAAAGCTAAGAGAAAGTATAAGAAAAAGGAAATTCAAAATCAAAATGAGGTAAATCAGGATGAGGAAACTGTAGCTAAGAATAATGAAAATGGAGAAACTGTAGCAAAGAAAAAGAAGGTTACAGGAGGTAGAGCTAAAAAAAATATTGAAAATGCTTCTAATATGAAGAATGAAGAAACTACATTTGTGAAGCAAAAAAATTTAAATGCTAAAAATCAACAAAATAAGGATGCAATGGTATATGGATTAATTCCATTAATGGTTATAAGAAATGACAAAAAAGGAAAGAATTTTTTTAATATAATTCAATAAGTAGTTATATTATATTATTATATTATATATTATAATGAATGCACATGAAATAAATGTTTCATGTTCGTTTTTTGTGGAGGTGTTTTGCTTCTTGGATAACCGAAGCAAAGTGTAAATATGTATAATACATGTCAATATTTATCTTTTTTTATGGCGTTTATTGTATTGCTTGTGCATATGTTTGGAGTCCCGACTTTGCACAGCTTAGAAGATAGACGTTGTAATTTAGGGTAAATGACAGTTGAATAGTATAAATTAGTTAAGCTTAATGAATAGTATAAATTAGTTTAGCTTGAAATAAACAATGTAATATTATAAATAATTTTGCTTAAGATAAGATTAGAATGTAAAGGTAGATGTGTATTTAAAATGGCAATGAATCAAAGAGATAAGTTAAATGTACTTATATCTATTTATTTTAATTCTAGGCATCCTTCTTCATTTTCTTCTATTAATAAGTTATATAAAGCTGCAAAACGTGTTAATGAAAATATAACTTTAAATGATGTTAAAACTTTTTTACAAAATACAAGAACTTATACTTCTTTTAAACCAATTATAAAAAATTTTTTAAGAAGAAAAATAATAGTAAGAGGTAAAAATGATCAATGGCAATTAGATCTAATAGTTCTTCCAAAGTTGAAACAATACAATGATGGAAACATTTATATATTAGTTGCAATAGATTGTTTTTCGAGATTTGCTTATGTAGAACCAATGAAATTAAAGACTTCTAGCACAACTAAATTAGCATTTGAAAAAATATTAAAAAGAGCTAAAGTGAAACCTAGAATAGTTCAAACAGATTTAGGTTCTGAGTTTAAGGGAATTTTTAGTCGCTTTTTAAAGCAAAATAAAATACATCAATTTTCTACTTTTCAAGATCCCAAATGTGCCATAGTGGAAAGATTTATAAGAACTTATAAAAATAAATTATTTAGATTTTTAAAAGCAAATAAAACTAAAAGATATCTTAAGGCTTTACAACCTATTGTTTCAAGTTACAATTGTACAAAACATCGAACTTTAGGTATAAGTCCTATTGAAGTTAATAAAAATAATCAGCATGACTTATGGTTAAAACAATATAAAGATCATCTTTATTCTAAAAGAATAGATTTAAACTTAAAAATTGGAGATAAAGTAAGATTAAGTAAATATAGAAGGACTTTTAATAGAGGATTTTTATCAAATTGGAGAAAAGAAATATTTAAAATAGCTTTTATATTAAATACAAAACCTGTAACTTATGTTTTACAGGATAGAAATAATGAATTATTACAAGGAGGAGTATATAAAGAAGAAATGTCTAAAGTAAAAGGTTGAATATTAATTCGTGTAAGATTACAAGGAGGAGAGGAGTATATAAAGAAGAAATGTCTAAAGTAAAAGGTTGAATATTAATTCGTGTAAGATTAAGGAAATATTTACAAAATTTAATCCGTGTACAATGGCGTTTGAAGGTCAATTTACTATTTTTGATGCTAGATTAAAAACACCATTTTCATTAATAATAGCTGGACCAAGTAATTGTGGAAAAACTACTTTTGTTATTGATTTGTTAAAAAATGATTCAAGGATAGTTGATAATGAATTTGATTATATTCTATGGTTTTATGGAGAAACTTTTCCACGTGATCCATATTTACAATTAAGAAATGTTCAATTTTATAACGGATTACCGGAGTCTTTTAATAGTTTAATAGATTCTAATAAAAGAGGACTAGCAATTTTTGATGATTTAATGGCTGAATGTGGAAATAATAAGTTAGTTTCAGAATTTTTTACCAAGCGAACACATCATGAAAATGTAAGTGTTATTTTTATTTCGCAAAATTTATTTCATGATGGTAAGGAAAGAAAAAATTTAACTAAAAATGCTACCTATTTATGTATTTTCAATTCGCCATTAGACCAAACTATAGCTTATTCTCTTGCTAGAAAATTAATGCCTAAGAATCAACGCTGCTTTGTTAATATATTTACACATGCTGTTGATAGACCGCACGGCTATTTATTTATAGATGGCCATCAACAATCACCTAAAAATGCTATGTTTCGTACAAATATGTTTGGAGATGTTCAACATTGTTTTACTTTGAATAGAAGTTAAATAACAAATACCATTAAGATTATGTACTTGTTGAATAGAAGTTTAATAACAAATACCATTAAGATTATGTACTTGAAAGAAGACAAAAAAAGAAAGCAATTTTATTGTTTGTTTGACAAAGGTATAAAACAAAATTGAAATATTTATTTATTTGTATTATTATTATTAGTTTACATTGAGTCACGATTAATTTTACACACTAAAGAAATGTCTTTAAGATTATGTACATAATAAACTTAAATTATTTAAAGTAAAATGGGTAGGTTAAAAAAGACAAAGAAAGAAAGCTATGCTCATAAGCATAGACATTTTCTTGTTTTAGTATGTGAGGCACATAGCAAAAAGAAGAGAAATAGAATTCTTGATTCAGCTGATGCTGAAGATATTTATGCAATTTGTGATTGTGTCTATAATGTTTTGAAAGGAAATATACCTATAAAGAAGTCACATTATCATAAGTTAAAGAAATTTAAAAAAGTTTTAAGAGAAGTGGTAAAACAAAAAATGCCTTTTAAGAAACGTAAAGAAGTTTTAAAACAGAAAGGAGGATTTTTACCACTTTTACTTCCAATTATAGCTGCATCTGTTGCAGCAGGTATAAGTAATGCATAATATTGATTAATTTTTGTATGATTAACAAGAATTAACTTGAAATTAAAATTACCAAAATGGCTACTTTTAAAGAAAGTATAATAATTCCTTATGCAATGTTTAAAAGCTGTACCTTTAGTGAAGAAGTACCTAGTCATAATGAACTTTATACTTTAAAAAGACAAAAAGATTTAATGCAGGAGCGTATGTTTAATAAAAAGCCTTATTCTGTTCATACAACATATATACCACCTCCTGTAAAACCAGCTTTAACTAAGGATTTAAATTTAGAGGGAAGAAGAACTGAAGATGATAAAAATAATTTAAAGCCAAGTACTTTTAAAATATTAAAAGGAATTTCAGTGTCACAAAGACCAAATGCACAAAGTATTTTAGATAAAATTTTGGAAAATAATGGAACATGGAATGCTGAGGGAGAAATAAATTTACAGGGCAAAGTTATTAAAGGTTCAAATATTTTAAATATAATGAAATTTTTTTCAAAAACAAAACAATTCGAAAAGGAACCTCGAGGCGTTGATCAACTTTGGGAATTTTTACAAACAGTAAAAGTACCAAAATCTTGGTTTAAAAATAAACCTGAAAGTTTTCGAAAAAATAAAGATGATGAATTTCTTACTCCTGCTCAATATCCTCTTGAAGAAACTGAAAGAGAAAAAATTATGGAAACTATTAATAAATCTTTAAGTCAAGATGAAGAGGATAAATTAGATTTTGCTGGTCTTCCAGATCAAGATGATTTTTATACGCCTATTTCAAAAAACCGTGCTAACATTGATATTGGTGAAATAGAAGAAAAGTTACCTTCGCCTACATTTGATCAACCAGAGGTTGACATTTTTGATTCTTTAAAAAAGAAAAAGAAAAAGAAATCTATGAACAAACCATATCAAGACAGGATTTTTTCAGGCAGTAAGAAAACAAAAGATAGTGCAGAGGAAAGATCAAGGTTTGGAAGAAGAATTAAACATACTTCAAAATGGGATGCATGGAAACCAGCTGAAAAGTAAATTACTTTAAGATTAATCTTAAATCTTAAATGAATCAAATGTTAGCGTTTTTAATGTTTATAAAGTTAAAAGTATATAATAATTAAAATGCAAAAATATTGTGGAGAAAATCATGCTTGTGACTATAAGCATTTTTTTGATGAAAATAATTCTCGATTTTTACAAGAGGGTTATGGATATGGAGGATATTCTTTTATTCCTCCATTTATTGGAGTTCAGAATCAAAAAGGATATGGTATAGGAAGTATTTTTTCAGCAATAGCGAAGTCAGTTTTGCGTTTAGCTAAACCTGCAGTTAAATTAATTAAACCAGCTTTAAGAATGGCAAAGCCAGCTTTAAAGAATGTTGCCAAAACAGCTAAGCGTGAAATTATTAAGAGAGGGAAAAAAGCTGGAATGACTGCTGTTAAGAAAATTATTCAGGGTCAAAGTGCTAAAGAAGTTTTGAAAAAAGAGGCAAAGAAACAGTTGGAAGAATTAACAAAAGATTCTGTGGACTATATTTCTGACAAAATAAAGGAAAAAATATCAAATAAACAAAAAAGAAAAAATCAGTCTAGTTTTAAAGAAAATAAAAAAAAAAAGAGGAGAGTAACTTATGATTCTGAAGAAGAAGATATATTTAGCTAAATCTTCTTAAGATAAGATCTAAATCTTCTTAAGATAAGATCTAAAACTAGTTTGATAATTTAATGTATAATTTAAAAAATGGCTATGCATAAAGATTCTTGTCTGTGTGTTGATTCAAGTTATGATTATTTTAATATTCCACCAACAGATGCAACATCTAGAACAAGTTTTTATTCAAAATTATATTCAATTAGTAATGTAAGTCAAGGTGGCCCTTTAGAGTTTGCATTTAAATCAAATAAAGCTGATTTTATAGACTTGTCTCAAACATTTTTACATCTTACTTTAAAAATACTAAAACCAGATGGAACTGCACCTGCAAGACCTCCAGCACAAGGAGCTCATGCAGGTGAAATTCCAAATCCATCAAAAGTATTTCCTGTTAATTATTTGTCTGGAGCCTTATTTAAAGATGTGGAAATTTATATAAGTAATAAGTTAATAACTAGTAGTGATACTCATTATGCATACAAGGCTTATATAGAATATCTTTTAGGTTATAAACGTTCTGTTCTTGAATCTTTTGGAGAACTTTCTGGTTTTTTTTTAGATGATAAAGATTTTAATGAAGTTGAAGATTTTGATGATACTCATAATACTGGTGCAAAGAAAAGATTTCTTACAACACAATATGGTAAAAGTTTTCAACTTATTTGCAAAATTCATAATGATCTTTTTAATCAACCTAAAAAATTTCCAGGTGATGTAGATATGAAAATAAGATTGATTAGAAATGAGGAAAATTTTGCATTAATGGCACAAAGCGCTACAAGGCAATATAAAATAGAAATAGAAGATGCTGTTTTATTTGTTAAAAGAGTTACTTTAGATGATGTTTTTTTAAATGAATTAGATATGGCACGAGAAAAAAATAAACTTATGAAATTTCCATTTAGAAGAGTTGAGTTAAAGTATTCAACTCAAGGTCCAAATAGATCGATATTGCAAGAAAATAGAATGATTTCAAATGGTGAACTTCCTAAAAGAATAATTGTGGGATTAGTTGATTCACGTGCATGGGATGGGAGTTTAACTCACAATCCATTTAATTTTCAAAATTTTGGGGTTACAGATATTGTTTTGCAAAGGGGGAAAGATATTTCACCTTTTTGTGAAATGTCAAAATTAGATTTCGATGAAGATAATTTCCATGAAGCATACACAGCAATGATGTATGCAACAGGGAGATTATTTTCAAATAACCCTGTGAGTATAACGCCAGATGAATTTAAGAATGGTAATACTTTGTTTTGTTTTGATTTATCTAAAACCGCACCAAATGCAAATAGTTTTGAGTTGACTGAAAGTGGTACAATTAATGTAATTGCAACATTAAAAAATCCTGTTGCTCATGGAATAGTTATGATATTTTATAATGAATATGATAGCATGCTTGCTTTAGGTCCTGCAAATCAGCCTGAAGTAATTTCAAGTTTACTTTAATGTAAAAATGTACGGATATGAAATTGAAAATATTTTGAAAAGTAATTGTGTAACTTCCAGTATTTTTAAAGGTGTGTATTCATCAAATCGATTACCATGTTTAAAAGGTATCAAATATCCTGCAGCATATATTGTTAATACTGATGAAGATTATAAAGCTGGTGAACATTGGGTAGCATTTTTCTTAAAGTCACGCAAAGCCTTACCAGAATACTTTGATTCATATGGGTTAAAACCTTTAAAAAGATATTTTAGAATGTTTATTAAGCAAATAAATAAAACGTATAGGTATAATACACAGGCTTTGCAATCTATATTATCTAAGGTCTGTGGTGAATATACTGTATATTATGTTTTTCATAAAAGTAAGGGAAAAACTTTAAAAGAAATACTTAAAAAAATTTCTGATAATAGATTAAAAAATGATTTACTTGTAAAGCGTTTTGTAAAAAGGCTGCAAAGAAAAAAAGTAGAAGGAAAAAATCAATGTAAAGCTGGTTATTTATGTTCTAAACATATGCAGAAAGTGTTGAAAAAAATAGTAGTCTCATTATGAGGCAATACATAAGGTTATAAATTTTATTAAGATTAATGATTTATTGCATTATATATATATATGTATTGAAATGGAAGCTTTATCCAAAATGGATTTAAAACCTACTCCAACAAAGCTTGGTTTTGGAGGGTTAACTTTAACACTAGTAGTTAGTTTGATTGTTATAGGTTTAGAGTTAAAGAAACCAATATTGCAACCTGAATATGTATTTTTGGATTGTATGATGCTGTCACAAAAAATGAAGGGTAAAATAATTGAAAAATTATTTTTAAGGTGTGAAAATAAAAAACTTATTCAACCTCTATTAGATAAACCGACTGCAAGGAAATATATGTCAAACAAATTAGATACAAATATTTCTACCGTTTGAACATGTATGCAAATATTTTTATGTTTAAAAACTAGCTAAGGTTACAAGAATTTATATAAATTTGCTAAAGACAAGCTTTATATATTCAAATGTAAATAAAAGAAAGTTTACAGGTTAATATTAGTATTAGTAATTTATTTTGTTATAATAAAATAATAATTTGTTATAAGTATGCTCGGCTTGAATTTAAGAAATGTTTTTAATATTATTATTTGATTTAAGTTTTAAATTTTTATATTATTTAAAAATTGTTTGTCTTCAACCTTTTAAAATTTTAACATGTATTATAATTTTAAATTTGTGTAGTCAACCTGTGATAGTTGACTAAAGTGTAACCTAAACTGTGTGACTAATGAAGTTGTATGTAAAGGTTATCACGATGGAAAGAAGTCTTCCAGCGCGGTTGCCATAAGCTTACAACTGGACTGATCAGTAGATGAAAGAAGTAACCTTGACTGGTGGTACCTTGACTGGTGGTCCTGGGGTTGCTATGAGAAGTGACTGGACCTTGGCTCACCAGTAGATGAAAGAAGTAACCTTGACTGGTGGTCCTGGGGTTGCTACGAGAAGTGACTGGACCTTGGCTCGCCGTGAATGAAGTTCGCTTAAAGGTTATTACGATGGTTAGCAGAAGTGCCTTCCAGCGCGATTGCCTTGAGCTCAAGTTTTGGCGACTACAGATGTATGGTTACTTAAACTGAACTAATAAGGACTTAATTGTTTGAAGGATGAAGCCTTGAAACAAATGCCATTATAGTCTTTGGTTAAGTACATTTAAATCTACTGAGTATAAATAAGGTCACATTAAGTTTGGTTACTGATGTTGGAATATTAAATGATGAAATAAAAACTGCTAAGAGTGATTACTGATGTTAAAATATTAAAACTGTTAAGAGTGGTTCGTTACTGATGTTGATTTGTTATTGATGTTGAAATATTAAAATTGTTGAAATATTAAAACTGTTAGAATGTAAGTAGATTCAAGCCGAGTTACCTATAACATTTATAAACCTATAACATTTATAAAATAATTAAATTGAATAAATAAACCTGTAAAGTTTCTATAATTTACTTAAAGGTAGATGCGCTTTTTAATAAAAAAGGTTATTACAACAAAAAGGTTATGTTTGTAATACAAAAGAACTTACAACATGTATTGTACTTACAACATGTATTGTACTTATGAAATCCATGGAGATGTGATACTTGTGATGAAATCCAAGGAGATGCAATACTTGTGAAAATCCAACGAGATGTGAATGTACAAAAATGAAATTAAGTACTTATGAAATCCAAGGAGATGCAATCAATACTTGTGAAAATCCAAGGAGATGTAAACCAAGGAGATGTGAATGTACAAAAATGAATTAAATATGAACATAACCACAATTTATGATTTATGTTTTTTGTTATTATATAGAAACACCATTTTTAATATACGTTTAATTTCGATATTGAAATAAACTTATATGATATTTAGTAAATACAAGCAAATCTTAACGATTAGATATTTAGTAAATACAAGCAAATTTTAACGATTTAGTAAATACAAGCAAATCTTAACGAGATTAAGACTACACGAAAAGCGATGACGTTTTCTCGTCAACATGAGAGGCTATACAAGCAGGGTTAACAAATTTATTGATTTAGAAGATTTATAAATTAATATAGTATATTTCAATTTATTTTCGATATTGAAATAAACTTATATGATATTTAGTAAATAAGGCTATGCCCTAGATTAAAATAATTTTTCCTTAGCCGTGAGTAGTAAACCCCAAGGTCGAGTTCAACTCGTTGGCGCGAAATGCGCGCATAAATGAGCCCTAGCTAGAGCCGATAAACCCTGCGCATTTCGCGCCACGAGTTGAACTCGACCTTGGGGTTTACTACTGGTGCAGACTGCTTTTTAAGGTGTTTTAGTCAAAAATTGACCTAAATTCATGATAATTTTGGATATTGACAGGATATCAAAAACTAGGGGTGTAAGGTATTGTTAGAAAGCTCATCCCTTCAGCTTTATGATTTTCAGGATGGTTTTGTTTAATAACCTTCCTTTATGTATGGTAACCATGGCAACACTGAGCTAGACTGGTGTTATTATGATTTACTTATTATACGTCGATTGAGCTATATAATATTTAGTCTCGCTTGGTTTTTATTGGGGATATGTTCGATGTTTCGTCAGACTGCGTGATATTAATAACTATTCTTTTACTCGCTTGCAACTTGGTGGTGATTAAATAAAGATGACTATGATAATTATTGGGGAGATTCTTCTTCATTATTCGTTGTGATAGCTAGCTCTTTATTATTAATCCGAATAGATCTTACTTCGAATGTTCTGTTCATAAGTGGAAGAGACTCTAAGTAAGGGGGCTCATTCCCTTACAAAGAACACGTGCTTGGCAAGAGGTAATTTTATTATATCCATTGAGACATCCTGAAGATACAAGTAAATAGTCAATTCCATCCATACAATTCATGCCATCCATCTCATAAGCAAACAACATCAGCGACATTCCAACCAGGTATAGCTATGGTTAAGCTTCCCCTTTCGAGGTCCATAAATACCCAACGGCTAGTGGGAGCGTCACCTCCGGTCAAACCTTCACTGGAGACCATCGGTAGGATCTCTGTTGCGTCCTGTACTCTGTCCATAAGGCTAAGCCTAAGCTATCCCGATCCTTACTATCACCAACGGTAGCCATAGCTACTGCTTCTAACACTACCCGTGTGATTCCGACTTGTATGTTAGACTATTGCTCCTGTGTGTTCGTCTTGAAGTCTATGATGGTCTGCTCGCTCGTCCTAAGTCTCATACCTTTATATAGTGTCAGCCGTAGGCTAGGCGCTATACTCAGGTATCCTAACTCTCATCAGATTCATACCTATACTAAAAGCTAATCTTATTATAAGCCCTATACTAACGTCATCATAAATAGTAAAGACTGCTGGCTTCACAATGTCCTCCTAAGCTAAGCTCTTTATCTTCCACATACATAAGCATAACGTTCCCTAGCAGTCTTCTTATTGCACCTATGTCCCATGTATACCTGTGTGTACCTGTCCAGGAGTGAACTAACTCAGTTATCATTATCTCCCCATGGAGGCGCCAACATCTACAACAACTTCTATGCTATATCTAGCCACAAAACAGCTCAGCACCTTGCCACGACATTAGCTCACCAAGTCACAACATTCTTCCTGCCAAACTTAGAGAGGTTACAATATCTAATATTAATATACTAAAGAATATTATAATTCTTTTTGCACTGTGCTTCAGTGTAACACTTTCCTTAGCAACCAATTTCAAAATTTCAAAAAATCCAGGAAAATTGCTTAGAATATGCCAAAATTTTCAAAACCAATTGAATGGTCAAATTCTAGATCATTTTCCAATTCATTGTGGAAAAGAAATAATTTGGTGCACTAAAAGTATTGGATGCCATGGAAACTTTAATAAATATACCTTATTCTAGGGTAAAAAGTAAATTAAGTTCTACAAAAATACAGAATGGCATGGTTACCATGGTAACAGTGTTCTAGAAACTTTATTATAGCTTAAAATTACAGAACAAAAAACTAAAATGTATAGAAATATAGCTAATTATTAAGAAATAAATGTTGCTACGGAAACGGTTTGATCATATGGTCAAATTTCCTAATTTTGTGCATTTTTATGCATTATTCTAGAAAAATACACACAGTATTTAATATCTTTTGACATAAAGTTGCTATTGAGGCATTTAATGTAGATCTATCAAAATTCAGAGAATTTCATTGAGCTCTTACTTTAAGTGTTGATGATGTTTTTATTATAATTTTGAAAATTTGGCTAAAATTATATGATCACTTTAAGGATTTATTGTAATATAAAGAAAAATCAACCAAACGGTTGCCATGGTAACCAAAAATTCAAATTATTGCAGTTTCCTAAATTTTCAGGTCATGAGCTAAAGAATGATATAACATAACATGCCCATCAGTGAACAAATATGAAAAATATAATTGATCAAAAGTACATCCATTTTGCCTAAAATTCCCCCAAGGAGTACGGCAGTTAAGTACTTACCCAAAACAAGATTATAGCCTATTTCTTTGTAACTCAGGCCAATTACCTTTTTATGTGATTCAGACTATTACGTGTTATAACCAGTGCTGTAATGTTAGAATAATCACAAAGTGGGACTATTATACTTTCTTACATAAAGTATTCCACAGGTTGATTTAGAATCTTCTAATTTTGTATTTGTGATCTTTGCAGTTGTTTTTGTTTCAGTGGGGTATACTGCTGTAGCCTATAATTTTGGTTTGAAGGGCACACCGAAACAAGGGGATAGGTTTCTAGATATATGTTGTGGGCAATGTGGAGTTCAGTGATGAGTGTAGACTTATGATTAGATGATTTATTGGAGCTTGAACACAGCTTCCATGGAACAGGGCCAATGTGGGATATGTTGAAATGGTATACATGTAGTCAGAATAAAAGCAATTATCATACAAGGTTGGTGTTTGAATTTGGGTCTATTGAAGAAAGGCAGTGGTCCATGTAATTCTTAAATTGGTTGGCCCCCTCCCACCCCAGGGGTTGGAGGGGAGGTTAGAGGGCACAGCTTCATGGTTGATTGCCCCTGATTGATAGGTGAGAGTGGTGTGTGTGGTCTCAGGTGAACACTAAGGGCAATCACGGCAGTGGTTGGGGGTGAGGGGGGTTGTTCACTAGATGAGATGGTCTCTGAGGTGTGTGTAGTGGTGTATGGGGAGCAGTGAGCAGTGAGTGTGGCTGGGGCAGGTTGTGTGCGTGGATGTCCCCACCGAAACATTGGATGGTCTCCCACCAAAAATCTTCAGTTTTACTCATAAGCTGATTTTAAGAATCAATTATTGGCTTAGTTGGTGTTGCTTCTCTTGGGGTAGCTATTTCGGTAGATTGATCTTTCCAATTGTCAAGCTAGCTCTTCCCTCAACTTGAAACACTCACTTGATAAGGTACCTCATAAATAATGTCTCCCCACACAGAAAGGATGCTCCAAGGGGGATATATCTTAAGCTCTACAGGTAATATTAAAGGAGATGTGGGTAGATTTGTGAAAAATAGGGATGAAAATGTCTTAAACCAACCTTTTGTGTAGAATTCAGTTATCCCACTCTAAACATTCCAAATAGTTTGGAAAACATTCTATTTGGAATGCTAATGGCATCTTTTTCCCCCATATATTACTTACATTAGATGTTTAGTTACCATGGAAACGACAACATTTTGTGTATTTTGTCAGAAATTGTAACCCATTTGGATAAACATGACTTCATTATATTATCAGTCTAAACTAAAATAGATTATCTTTTCTAGATGAAAAGTTATTCGCATAATAGCTTAATGAGGCTTTTTGTTAATTTATGGGGAAATTTAATTTTATTACTAAATATTTAGATAAATATTCAATAGCCGGGCTTTTTGCCATTTTCAGGAACACTGACAGTCCTGTGATCAACAGCCTGTGAATTCCTTGAAAATTATCCAATTTTGATGTGCTTGGTATCATTTGAAAGCTTAAAACATCCTCCTTAATGCTTAATTCCCTCATGGAGCATCCTTTCTGTGTGGGGAGACACATTATTAGTCTTTATTATGAGGTGGCTAAGTGTATAATAAAACCATAATATCATAATACTTAGCCAGCCTCATTGCAAGGATTCCCCTCTTTTTACATTGTGACACCAGTTATGTGTGTTTCAATGTTACAATAATATTTGACTATATTGGCGGTTTGCAACAATATTACACAGTAATACCACACGTACTTAATAAATAAGACCCCATGATAAAGAATTTTGATATATTTTAGCTATGGTCCTACTGCTTCTTAAATCATAAGTTGAATCAGTTAGAATAGCCAATAAATTAATACAACAACAAAGCTCAATGTATCCTATATGATATTCGAAAAAAGAATACCTTTCTAATGATATATATGTATGTACTTTTGCTTGTACACGTTATTATCGGTTAATAAATTGACTGCAAAATCAGCAAGTGGAATATAGGATTAAGAAATTTGATTTAAGAATACATTTTTGTGATGAACAGAATCAGTGACCATGAGATCATCATACCCTTATTGTCATGATATAATTTTGTATTTAGTGAGATCTAAATGGAAAGGCTTGTGCAGATGCAAAGAATAAAACAGATTGACAATATACCCTCCACTAAGTATCCCTTGTTCATGTTTCTAGTTTACCAGCAAATTTATATCTAAATGATTTAAATGACATTTATGATATAGTCTGTACTGAACTTGCCGATTTTGATCCTGGTGATTTTTTTCCCTCCAGAAATAAGGCAAGAAAACGTGCATCCTATTATTATTCGAAAGAGATTTTCTTGTGAGATATAATATGTCTATATTTCCCCTTTGTTCCTGCTGTTAATCTTTAAAATTGAGAGTGCTGAGAATGAGTGCTGGATGTTTTACGCCATACCAACAGCCAGGGTAATTTTCACGGCAAAAACAAGTTGGGACGAATTCTGTCTTTGGTGATCGTATCTATGAGATGAAGGTGGCAGGGCAGGCAAACAGCAGGGGATCAAAACCTGGAAAACATTTTTGCTGTACCTCATCCCTTAGTGAACCCAGCACCAACCAGGAATTGAACCCAAAGAACCACTTGGTCAGTGTGGGTCCCCCCTATCGTCACCTTATACGATCAGCAGGGGCTACTGGGGGCCTGTTCTTCCCTGGAACCCCCACGGGGTAGTAACATGATATATCATATTTATAATGCTAAATAGAACGAGTAAAAACAGGCTGTTTGAATTTTATTGATTGATTATTTACTAAATAAACCGAGTAAAAACAGCCAGTTTGATTATTTTTAGATATAATTATATCTATGTAGACAAATTATATGTTTCAGTTATGACCTGGTTTTCACCAACTGGCTGCTGATGTATCTAAGTAGGGAGGAGGTTTCAGACCTATTGAATCGTGTGTTGCACTGGTTGCGACCAGGGGGCTACATCTTCATGAGGGAGTCATGTTTTCACAAAGCAGGTTGGTACCACTTACTAAAACACAAAAATTGCATAAATATACATTAAGAATAGATGTGCCACAGTGGTGACCAAGTATTGTACCAGGACCCGCATAATTGACAAGCAACAGTCTTTGAATAATAACTGATGTTTATTTATAGTAGGTTGAACATGGGTAGTCGAATATTACACTTGTAAACAATGTGAAAACTGTGAGGAAAAAGTAGCATCCTTTCAGTATTATACAGTCTTCACAACTATAGAGCTAACTGAGTTGCATAATAGTCATAAAATACTCCGTTTAGTATTATCTGAATAATATATATACTTGTATAGTCATAAATGTCTTTCAAAGTAAACAATTATTTATAGAATCCCCAGCAACAACATAAAGTATACCAGCCCCAGGAACTACATGAGGCTTATCAGTCATGCTAAGTACACAATGGCTTTCAATTCCAGTATTCATGTGTACCCAATTATGCATTCAGCATAAATACTTCACACATGACATGCAATAGTACTATCCATTTGGTAGTATACACTCTTATATGCATCATAACAGACCTATACTAGCCCTTATCCATATGATACACTGAAACCCCAGTACAGGTCAGACAGACCTAACACAAATCTTAGCCATATTTCATAATATGGAACACAGTGGGTTTAGGGTACACATCTCTTCATTAACATATACTTTGTTGTGTCTTACGCAGGTCTGGTTTGTCATATTTCTTGAAAGTTTTCTCATCTACAGTTTGGCATTCTTCTCAAAACAACATGTGCTCTTAAGGTGCTGCAACACCAAATTTCATATTCAGTAATACCTAAATACCTTCAATGTACAAAAGTAGATAAATGCTTCAAGTCACACATTTAAATGCTACCTTAGAATTTCTAGAAACATAAAACCATTGTTTATTCTACATAATAATAGTGGCCATAATGGCACATTTGGGAGTTACATCAAAACCAGTGCATTGACACCTAATAGTTCCACATTTGCTCCAGTGTCTGGCATGCTTGTGTGAGAATGATACAAACCAAAAGTTTTTAGGAAAAACTAATACACCCGTTATTTAGATTTATCCATTGCCAAAGTATTGCACTGAACAAGAACCCTGCTACTGTATGTAGATACATAAGGGGCCTTCCATTTGGTACTTATGCAGTGGTGGATCGAGGACTGATTACGTAGCTGGGGGGGGGGGGGGGGGGGCAAGATACCCCATGTGTTGCTCTTGCCCTTGATATGCAAATTGTCACAAGGGCTGTATTACTGTAAGCAAATTAGAGGTGTATCCAAGACTTACTTGTGGTATTGGGGTGGAATTACCAGTTTAGGATTAACCTGTTGCTTCAACAGACATAGGGATAACTGTACCGGATAAGTGGTGTGCAGCGATGCCTAGCAGATGAGGAGTGAACCTGACATTCTTGTGCGAGGACCAGTGGCCAGTGCTTGCTACATAACATAAAGACAAGAGTTGTTATCTTTGCCTTTAAAAAAAAGAAAAAGAAAAATATTACAATGAAAGTATTATGTATTGTCAAGTATTGGTATGATAAATGATTATTAAAACATGTAAGCCATGTGTGTCCAAAATATAATCCCTCTGCCCCCCTTCAAGCATTACTGTATACATAATTCTAAAGTAGCCATGTACTTAAACTGCACGAGGAAGTGGGCTAACAAGCAATAAAGATCTAATTTTAGTGTTCATGTATGTGGTACATGCATTTTAGATCTAATTTTAAGAAATTGCGTCATGATAGATGCAATTTCCTGTATTTCTGGTACAAAAGCTTTGTGTGTCCTTAGAAGGAGTCGGGGGATGTGGTTAATTGCCCCTTGTGCCCCCCTGGATGTGTTAGTTGTATGAACATTCAAAAAGATTTTGGACCCCTCAATCCCCTTTGGCTGAAGTGCACATTCTCAAACATGACTGTATGCACATTTAAAAAGAAATCTGATCCCCCTTCACCCACACCTATGGGTTCCATCCTTGATGCGTGCATACCCAATGGAAGGCCTCTAAGATTAACAGGACTATTTTTGTCATGGTGAACTATTGGTGTTTTAATTATCATTTGAAGAGGCCTTTGTTGGGGAAGCTGTGCGAAATTTCTCTATATGAATAGGTATGTTTAACATTAGGTATCTTCATCTTTTTCAGTCGCGGATTTAGGGGGCGTGGGGGGGTGCATGCCGCCCCCCCTTTTTTGGCCAAAATTTAGATTTTTTTAATGTAAAATGATCCTGCCTGAAGGGCAGGGAAAAATTTTCAGAATTGCACGCCTCCCCTTTTGAAAATTCCTAGATCCGCCCCTGTTTTTGGATGTCTTATTGCGGATGTAGATCTCGCCAGCCACATCTCATCATTATTCTCTAAAGTAGTTCAGCTTCAAGAATGTAGTATTTTACTGGTGTGAGACCTGAAGGTCTGCCGATCGGTACTTCCAGTTCGCATAGCGAAGAGAGCACATGGCTAGTTGGGCCTGAGACAGTCTGTTGTATGAACTGTAGTAGTAATAAATAGATGTAAACACAACAAATGGCGACTGAGGATTGAAGACCAAGGTGGTAGGACTGTCTGAAAGTGTGAAAATCTTTCTGTGAAGTCTGGTAAAGTGGACTGTTCTCAAAATGTCTCAGGGAGGTGGAGCAGGTGGTGCTCAGCCTCAGGGCCAAGATGCCCAACCAGGTCCAGTGGACACTGTGATAAGGATGGATGTTGGTGGTTTGCCCCAGTTTGATCCAAAGGGGGATCCCAGTTGTTTGTCTGCAAGGTTGAAGAGGTGTAAGAGGGCTTTTAACCTGTATGTTACAGCTAAGGGAGTTGTAAATGAGGACCAGAAAGTGGCCTTATTGCTTCATACAGGGGGACTTGATCTACAAGAACTGTTTTATACACTGGTACCTGAGGATAGGGACATATCCCTGCAAGAGTGTATTAAGGCCCTAGATGACCATTTCTTGCCCCAAGTTAATGTGCCGTTTGAGAGACATTTGTTCAGGCAGTTAGAGCAGTCTGCTGGGGAAACGGTTGATCAGTTTGTTTGTCGGTTGGAACCGAAGGCTGTGTCATGTGACTTTCCAAGTGTAGATGATGCGATAAGGGATCAACTCATCGAAAAGTGTGCTAATGCAAAGTTGCGTTGTAAGACTCTTAAGAATTTCATGGACATAACTAGGGCGTATGAGGTGGTAGATTTACAGTTGGGTCAGATGTCTGTATCTTCAGCGCCCACCAAGGTCAATGCAGTGCAGCATAAAAACAAGCAGCCTAACTCTAAGAAGGACACAAAGGGAAATGGGTGGAGTCAGAATAAAGACAACAAGTCAAAGGGTCAGAAGCCTAAGGTAGTTGTTTCAATTGTGGCCAGTTTGGACACTTTTGTGCGGATAAGGTCTGTCCTGCTCGGTTCAGGAAGTGTAACCAGTGTGGTTTCCAAGGACATACCAAGTTTTGTAAGCGGGATCTTAAGAGTACTAGTCATGAGAAAGCTTATCAGGTTCAGGGAGGAAATTCTGATAAGGACGAGGGCGCTAGTGGTAGTAGTGCTAGTGGCTATGCATTCACTATCCAGGAGAAAGACTGTAGTTTCGTAAATTTAGTGGGACCTGGTGTGAACAATGTGATGATTGGTGGGGTGCAGATGCCCATGCTCATAGACTCAGGAGTGACTTGTAACATTCTAGATACACCTAAGTACTTGGGAAACCTTAAAGGGGAAAGGTATCCGTTGTGAGTCACGGAAGTCCAACCATAAGTTGTTTGCTTGGGGCCAGTCTGAAGCCCTGGAAACGGTTGGGATTTTTGATGCTGAGATAGTGTGCCCCAATATTGGGAAACAGTGCAGGCGGGAGTTCCTTGTGGTAAAAGGACGAGGTAGACTTCTGCTAGCACGGGAGACAGCAGAAGCACTTAATATCCTATGGGTAGGTCCTGCTGCTGTGAACAGTATAGTCGAGGAATATACTGAGGCAGACATACATGCCAAGTACAGGAGTTTCTTCAGTGCTGTTGGGAAGCTGAAGGGCTATGAATTGGAGATTCACATTGAAAAAGACATGAAGCCGGTCGCGCAGCCAGTGAGGCGCATCCCATTTGGCCTCAGGGATAAAGTTGACACAAAGTTAGACGAGATGTTAGAGATGGACATCATCAAGGAGGTTCCAGAGGGACCACCAGGATGGGTCTCTCCCCTTGTAGTGGTTCCTAAAAGTGATGGTGATGTGCGAGTGTGTGTTGACATGCGCCGGGCCAATGAGGCCATAGTTCGGGAAAGACACCTAATTCCTACTGTGGAGGAACTGGTTCAGGATTTGAATGGTAGCACAGTTTTCAGTAAGTTGGATCTGAAGTGGGGGTCCACCAGATTGTGCTGAAGGAGGACAGTGGGCACGTGACAACGTTTGTCACCCATAGGGGATTGTACTGCTACAAGAGCCTGATGTTCGGGATCACATCAGCATTCAGGATGTGTTGTGTGACTGTGCTGGTGTGGCAAACATAGCTGATGACATCATAGTCCATGGGAATGTTGTCAAGGAGCATGATCAGCGCAGTGTTTCAGGGGCTGAATTACGGACGTAAAGCTAGTAGGTCCAAAATCACTATATTTTAGGGGTTTTGGGGGCTGTTTCTCCCAGAAAAATTTACATTTTTGAGGTGTAAATGTAGAGAATTTGGCCAAATTCTGGAGGTTGGGGGAGTTTTTGCCTGAAATTACGGAGGTTTTCAACTTTTACAAGCAAAATTACAGATTATCTCATCAAAATTATGGATTATGGAACTCTTTTCACCGGTGAAAATACGGAAGTCTCCGTAATTTTTACGGAGGGTTGGCAACACTGTCAGTGTTTGTTTAAATTCTTAGACCACTTGGACGAAGTGGGTCTGATGCTGAATCGTGAAATGCGAGTTTCATTTGTCCAAACTTACATTCTTTGGACATGAGTTGACCGGTAATGCAGTCAATCCTAGTGAGGAGAAGGTCGCAGGGATATGGGACGCTGAACCACCTAAGACAGCCAGTGAAGTGAGGTAATTCCTGGGTCTGGTTCAGTATTCGGCAAAGTTTCTGCCGGACTTTTCGTCAGTGGCGGCACCACTGCGTGAGCTGACTCGGAAAGGTGTGGAGTTTGTGTGGGGTAGTGAGCAAGAGAGCACATTTCTCAAGCTCATGGAGATGATGACTCCGACAGAGACATTGGCGTATTTCCGTGCTGAGTGTCAAACCAGAGTGATAGCTGATGCCGGCCCAAAAGGGATAGGAGCTGTCCTCACCCAGTGTCAGAATGGGGTGTGGTGAGTGATCTTCTGTGCATCAAGGAACCTCACAGATGTTGAGAGACGGTATTCTCAGACAGAAAAGGAGGCACTTGCCCTGGTCTGGGCCTGTGAGAGGTTCAAGCTTTATGTGTATGGGCGTAAATTCGAACTTGAGACGGACCACAAGCCGCTTGAATGTATCTGCAGTCTGACGTCCAAGCCTTCAGCGAGGATTGAGCACTGGGTACTCCGTCTGCAAGGGTATGACTACAAGGTCGTGTACCCCCCGGGAAAGACGAACATAGCAGACGCATTGTCCTGACTGAACCAGTCTTCACCAAGGGACATTAGTAGTGAATCGGTAGACGTTGTGAAGAGGGCTATTGTACAGGAGAGCTTGCCTGGAGCACTGACTGCTCAGCAGGTTGAGTTGGCTTCGGGGACCGACCCAGAGGCGACTTGTGTGCGACAATACGTTGAAACAGGGAACTGGATACAGTGTAAGATGCCGCAGTATGCTTGTGTCAAAACGGACTTGTGTGTTATTGGGAAGCTTGTGTTGAGGGGGACAAGGATAGTCGTCCCACAAAGCCTGAGGGCAGATGTTCTTCGTCTTGCACATGAGGGCCATCAGGGCATTGTCAAGATGAAGTTGCTTCTCAGAAGAAAAGTGTGGTGGCCTAACATGGACGGTAACAGGAGAACTCGGGCTGCTGTTGAACTCGGGCCGGGAGAACTCGGGCCACATTCGAACTCGGGCCGGGAGAACTCGGGCCACTGTCGAACTTGGGCCGGGAGAACTGATGGCCCCAGGTGACAGGAGTTCCGTGTACTCTGTGCACAACGGCAGAGATATTCCTAGGCGTGCGGGATGCAGGATTCCCGCATCAGCAATCTAAATTGACTTGAAGGGGGCTGTACATATTTCACATGCACGCAAAAAGCATGTGAGGGGGCCTTTGGCAAACCTAACAGCTAGTGGTCACCTGCTACTTCAGTTGGTATTATGAGATAGTTGTGATGCACAAAAGGTCATTGATGCTCTTGAGCCCATCCTTGCCAGATTTGGGTACCCGTTTTCGTTAAAGTCTGACAATAGCCGTCAGTTTGTGTCAGAGGAGTTTGAGTTGTTCTTGGAAGTGAATGGGATTGAACATCGGAAATCATCTCCACTGTGGCCTCAAGCCAATGGAGAGGTTGAACGGCAAAACCGATCTCTCTTAAAGGTGTTGAAAGTGGCTGCTACAGAAGGCAAACCGTGGCAGAAGGAACTTCAGAAGTTCTTGTTGGCTTATTGTGCGACTCCGCAGGTGAGCACTGGGAAAACACCCGCCTATCTGATGTTTGGGCATGAGTGGAGGTCGAAGCTGCCGGAGCTTAGGTGTGACCGTGCCATTGCACATGAAAGTGCTAGTGATCGTAATTGGCAGTACAAGCTGGCTGCTAAGGACTATGCCCATACCAGACGGCATGCAAGACCCAGTACCTTGTTACCAGGAGACATGGTACTGTTGAAGAACACAAAGACGACAGGGAAGCTTGCGACACGGTTTGAGCCAGAGCCGTACAAAGTTGTGTCAAAGGAAGGGGCTGAAGTGACAGTCAGCTCCAAAGAGAGGGAGTTCAGTACAAAAGGAACTCTTCTGCGGTGAAGCCTTATGTACCACCAGCAGAAGAACTACTGGACTCTGGCGAGATCTCAGACAATGGACAGTTTGAGACCCAAGTTATGGCGAGTCTGGTACGCACACCAACATGGGCAGTGACGGTACCACAGAGTCCGGTCCACAGGCCAACATGGGCCGTGAGAGTGCCAGAGAAGTTCAAAGACTTTGTGTTGAGTTGAACTTTGAACTGTGAACATTGACATGATGACAAATATTAGTCTGAAAGTGTTTGACTGTATTTTGATATGTCATTGATTGCTATGTTGTTTGAAAGATGTTTACATAACATGTCATAACTTGCATTGCTTGTGTTGCAGGTATTCACCTTAACATATTGTTTGTGTTCCAGGAGTATAACATAAGTTTTGATATGTCACTGTATGTTATTACAGTAAAAGTAAAAGGTCAAAGTTGGTATAAACTGTAAGGACCCTGATAACCAAGGACTATGAACATTTTCAGAAGACTATGACAAAGGTCTATGAACATTCTATGGAGAAGAAAAGGGAATGTAGTGTTTACTGATGTGAGACCTGAAGGTCTGCCGATCAGCACTTCCGTTTCGTGTAGTGAGGAGAGCACATGGCTAGTTTGGCCTGAAACAGTATGTTGTATGAACTGTAGTAGTAATAAATAGATGTAAACACAACAAAGAACAACAGAGAAACTCACTCATGAGGATAATGAGTATATTCTGACCTCATTGTCAAGGTGATGTGACAGTGCCATATCCGTATTCAAGTACAAGTTAATCAGGATAGTTCTACTATCCATATCAAACCTTTACAGTATTGACAATTCCTTGGCTCTTAGCAATAAAGTAAATCTCAAACAAAGTTTTGTATCATACATACTACTTCAACTTCCTGATATATTTTTTAAACCAAATAACATTCGAAGCTTTTTGTGACTTGACATTAAGATTGTTCCATTCAGCTATACCAATATAATAAGAACTTTTCAGA
The DNA here is from genome assembly GCA_936440205.1 of Lepidonotus clava. NCBI lineage: Eukaryota > Metazoa > Annelida > Polychaeta > Phyllodocida > Polynoidae > Lepidonotus > Lepidonotus clava. The sequence continues at coordinate 35,445,648 of OW387140.1, forward strand.
ACCCTCTCTTTATTTGTAAAATATGTTTGAAATCACTTCTTACATATAAATTTATCTCCCTTTGCTATTTCTATGTTGCCTCATATTTTACTCATTTCATGCATCATTTTAGTAGTATAATTTGCTGACGTATCTCTATTGTATCTAATAATAATTCTCTATGTAATATATCCATGTCCACACTTGACACATATCCATTTTTACCATTTACAATTTTTACCGCTCTATTTTTTAAAGGTTGTAATTTTGAGCTTTTCCGTTTTGTAGTTGATCTATACAAAATTACAGAATAATCTAACAATGGTAATATCATCTCTTTGTACAATGTAGCAGCAGTCTTTTTACCAATAAATGTTCATATTTTACTTAGGGTAATCAACCTGTTATTCACTTTTGATATAACCTTATCTATTTGTTTTTCAAACACCAAATATTGGTCAACCACCATACCCAAATAATTATAACTATTCACATTTGCTACTATATTGTTTTCTATGGCAATACATTACAACAGTCATGTTCTTTAATTTTCTTACAGGAACCTGATAACATATGCTTGGTTTTCCTTTTATTTAACACAATTTTGGTTTTGTCACACTAATTCCAGATTTTTTTCAATTGATATACACTCTATTTTACAGCCCCTTTTGTTGTTGCTATGATTTATATTAATGATGCTGGTCTTGGCTGCCCCTCCAAACCTTGCTATCACAATATTGGTCGATTAACTGATTACCAACCATGCTCCTTTACTACTATTTTTACGAGAACTGCTGTACATTACCACAATGAGGAGAAGAATTATGACACATTGGGCTCGACTGATGTACAGACAAAATAGAGTGACAGGCAATATGGCGACAAGGTGATTTCTTAAAACATCAAGGAGCGATAAAGTGACCTTTTCATTAATGTTTTGAGAATGTACCTTTTTTGTTTTACAATACAAACATGCCCCCATGAACCCTTTTCATTTGTACTTCCAGGAAATAATTTCCCTTTTGGTAATCCTACTATTTATCGAACACCTAAGGATTATATTGACATTTTCACAGCAGTGGAACAGACGAAGCCTGAATCTTACTCGTTTCAGATCATTTCACAAAGATCAGTAAAGACATATATCAAGGTAAGGTCTGTGTGATCCATCAATTATAGTTGTATTGTGTATACATGAGTGTTACAACCTAGGACTCAAGCATGAGGTTGCTAAAGGTCTGTCTGTTCATGTTTCAACCTGGGAAACAATAGCATTCTATGATATATATGTCATGCTCAATTAGAGGTACATAACAGTATTCAGAGACCCACCTAGATTTTTAGTTGTGAACTAAAAGAATTTTTTTTATAACAGATGTTCTTATAGACCTTTTTCAATAATGTGAGCCTGAAAAATCCATTGGGATATGGCTTTCAACAGGTTGGGGCTACAACGGAAAAAAACCCGGGATGTCCCGTTTTTTCAGGACACAACCCTTTAAATCATTTTAAAACATTCCTTTGTTTTCAATTTCAAAATATGACCCTATATGACAAACAATTATTTGGTTAAATCAAAATTGAATTCCATCATTACAATAACAGTTTTAATGCATATTAAAAGTAAGCCTTAAAAAACAGGACATCCTGTAAAAACGTATCACAAAACCATCCTGTTATTTCAGGATGGGCTGTTTTCTTGGTATGATTTTTGTAACTTTAAAAAAATGAAAATCAATAGAAAAAAAATGTAGCAATGGAATGTGAAAATGCAATGATCGTGTGATGCAAAGGATGTGTTCTTTTATTACAAATCATTTTTGATTTTAGCAAACTCCTCATTTACTGAGCATTGTTGTTTATGCAAAAATATTCAAATTTTCTTATGAAATTGTCAAAATCGAAAGTGCTATATAATTCATGCAAAATGCAAAATTTCATAATGTTTGTATCTTGCATATGTAGAAGTATTATATCATGTTTATTTTGTGTATCATTTATGTATAATTTCATCTGCAATAGTTAGATAATATTCTTTTTCATAAAAGCCTGTTATTACAGGATGTCCTGTTTTCACAGGACATCCCCTTTTTCTGTGGTATCCCCAACCTGTTCAATGGGAATTGTTGGGAACAGGGCTTCTATGGGAGTGTTCACTGCGCAGATTCATGGGAAAGTCCATAGGCCTTTTCAAATGTATTGAAGTCAAGCTAGTAGTGTGGTCTGTTAACAAATTTTCATTACAGAGTGGATAAAAGCATCAAATTTTGTATGAGGCACCTCTGAGTCACAATTGTCAAATCTGGAAGGGGGGGGGGGCACCTTGAAACATCAAAATGAAATTAATATTGACAAATTTTGTATGTTGTTAGCATCTGAAATTTAAGGTATTTAACCAAATTTATTGGCCAACTTGGATTAGATCTCTTGTGTGCATCCCAAAGGCAAATAATTGAATTCTCTGTCCTCTAATCTCCCAATTTTGACACTAACAATATAACTAGGCATTTCAGAAGCTGAGATATAAGATTATTTCACTGAAAGTCTGCCATTTTGGATTTTTGGCCCCATTTGGGGTTATGCTGATATTTCAGGGTGGCTCCCCTTTCAAATTCAATGAAGGGGTCCCAGGGGATCATCAAACCAAAGGAATTGAAGGAATCTTATGACCTAAAACTAAAATTGATATCCTTTTCTTTGGAATTATTTTGGAATCCAGCAGTCATTTTCAGAGATATCATGCTAATAAATTCAGCCATTTTGAAATTTATGGTATTGTATTGGATGAATATTATATCCATTGAGCCCTCTAGGTTATAAACAACTAATATTGGAACCATTTCAACTTGTAAATCATGGTATTTCTCAAAATTGGTCAGCCATCTTGGATTTTTTATTTTCACATTGACTTCAAAAGCAAATAATTGAATTCCCCGACCCATAATCTCCCAATTTTAACACTAACCATGTCTCTTTGGTCATATTAGAAGCTGAGATATAAGATTGTTTCTAGCAAAAGTCAGCCATATTTATTTTCTGGACCCTACATCTGTCCTATTGATATTTTAAGGTGAACATGTCACTCCTGGCACCTACAGCAGTGGTGCTTAATAGATGAAATGGATCAAAATAAGTTGTATGACAGTTAATATCAATTAAAGAAAAAGGCCAATCAGGCCTCCACAAATCCAGTACCCTTGGAGTCCAGAGCACCCTCTTTAGCCTCCTGGGCTCCCAGTTTATCCTGCTTGGGAGCCTGGGGGCTGCCTTGCTTGGAATGAAATTTTTGAAAAATTTATGACAAAATAAAGTACTAATCAAATTTATCTGGCTACCAGAATGAAAACCGTTCTTATAGCCCTATAAAAATGTAGTCTTCCACCTTTGAATATTCTCACTATGGAAATGGGCTCCATGATACTTGTGCCGGGCCCATCTACCATCTGATTCTGGGAGCCCGGCGGACTCCCGCCCCATTAAGAAATTTCTCGAGGCCTGCCAATTCATCATTTTTCATCGTTATTTCATAATTATATATACAGTATAAAGGACACAGGAACCAGCTGTGTTGGCTCCTGCAGAAGTCACAAGATGGAGAGAACCCCCATCAGGGATTCAAAAGTTTCCAGGAGTTCTTAGACAACAAGCAGTGCACCAGGATTAGCATCCTCCGTTATGAGAGGATCATTGGCCAGCAATACCTTAGTGTTGGTGGCAAGGAATTGACAGAGGTAAGCATATAGGATTGACCCTTTAATCCTCTAGCCCCTAATCCAGCCACATCTGCCTTTGGATGTGCTCCCCAATCCAGCTGTATCTACCTGAAAAAATGGCTGATTTTTTCATATTTTCCCAAACTTTCCCAATGACAATCTAACAAACAGAAAATGTGAGGAACTGTGAGGAGACAGGAATGGCCAGGTCGGATCCATGGGAGGGGAGGGGGTCCAGGGGGTCCTGACTCACCCTTTTGGTGGACTCCTACACTACAGAAAGAGGGGAAACGTAGAGTGTGTGCACGCAAATGTATGCCATTTTAGTACTAAGCCTTTATTCTGACCTCCCCAACCCCTTTCGGAAATCCTGTTTCCGCCCCTGAATGTAATTGAGTGTGGCCTCCAGATGTTATATCATACCACTATGCATTCTATTCCTTGTAATTCACTTGCGATTCATACTCTATCTCAAGTGTCAATAATCATAATTACAAGAGCATTGCTGAAAAAAAGATGTCTTTAGGTTTTGGTGATAATATCTTGATGTATGCCAACTTGCAATAGTTTATTGCAACATAATATTTGTAGGTGGAAATTATCAATTGCATACCAATTGCATCGCAACACCATTGCAATAACGGTGCGCTAGTGATTATTATACAGTAATATACATTTCTTCAGACAGTACTTATCAGATGGATAAACCAACTATTCATTGAATAAGACTACTGGTAGACTTTCGAAATGAAAACCACTAAAAAGACCATGAGAAAATAAATACTTCTCAGTCAGCATGTTGAGATTCGATGTGCTTTAGAAAATCGTTTTTTTTCATTAGTTGTGTTGATAAATGTATATGTCTCCAATTAGAATTTTGAAAAACAAAGTCCACTGTTAAGAAAATGTAACTGCTGTTATGTCAGTCTATGCTTTATTTAGGAATTTGTCAAAATGGTAAACCTGAAAAAGGGCGAATATGTCTTGGACGTTGGTTGTGGCCTAGGAGGCAGTACAACTACAATGGCTCAGGTAAAACATTTCATATAATTACAGGCAGTCATATTGTGCACGCGATAGAACTCTTATGCATGGTAGCTTTTAATGTAATATTTCATAATAATAGTATCCTAATAATATCATGATGTATATTAAATATATTCATATATATCTGATTTAATTTTGAAATTCTGATTTATCACATGGATCACTGATTTATCACATGGATTTTCATATGCTATACTGAATGTAACTGGATAAAACATTACCCCGGATATTAGCTGCTCAATAAGTGTGCTTGTTTCAGCATGATAATGGTAACTTTATCTTTCTTCCTCAGGACTATGGTGCCCAAGTTCTTGGCATAGATCTCTCATCCAACATGATCAGCATGGTTCTAGAACGTCTGAATGAGATCAGCATTCCAGGTGTATGTATTTCAGTATAATCGTGTGGACTGATATTTAGAGAACAGGGCCCATATTTCCTAACTAATTAGGCTAATCAAGGAAATCAGAGATGCGACTCTATGAACATGAAAAATCCGGAAAATTGTTGAAATAGTCTTTCTGGATTTTAGGCAGGAAGAAACCAGAATTTAAGCAGGAAGAAATAAAAGGAATAGCATAACATATTATGTATTATCTGACATTAAAAAGGGCTTTTAGGACTTTTGGAAATACTATCTGTTGTCTAAGAATACAAATGTAATGTTTTTTTTCCTTAGAATTACTTATGTCTGAAAACTTTACTGCAGTCAAAAATCCGGAAATCCGGAAAAAGAAGGAAAAGTGGCATCTCTGGAAATCTTGATTATGGTTTTAAGATAAATAATTTTGTCTTTTACCAAAATTAATGGTGTTATTGCATACTAGTTCCAAAGAGGGATTATCAGGCATAATATTTATGATAGACTTTCTAATCATTAATTTTGATGTTAATCAAAATTCCCCTGATTAGCCAAATTTGTTACTAAGGTATGGGCCGAGGTGCAATAACAGAAATAAGGAAATAAATTATTTTGCTTTTTTCCCCACTTTTTATAAGAAAAATGATCTAATATGGGCCCTGTAGGATAATGTTTGTTTACAGTGCGGAAAGAATGTAGAAAAATGTATCTAACAAACACGTATACTGTGACGAATCACTGTGATAGTATAAACTCTTGATGTTCCTATATTTGATCTTTCAGTGCATGCAGTTCCAGTTCGAGATTTGCGACGTCACAAAACGAGATTTCTCTGAAGGGTCCTTTGATGTGGTTCATAGCAGAGACGCCATCATCTACATTCAGGACAAAAAGGCCTTATTTGGATCGTTTCTGGTAACAATGGTTCTATGTTGGTATACAGTATTATCATATAAGAACAATTGCCAGGCGTGTATTTGAGAAATGATATTCCCCTGGAAGCCCACCACCATAGGCTGAGGGCTTGATGTGGCGTTCCCAGGGAATATCACTCCTCAAATATACTCTTGAAGGATGTATTTGTTTTATTTGCCCACTCTGACTGCCAATAATTAGGTATTTCGCTAACTATTTTCTACATTTTATTTTGATAACTATTTTCTACTTTTTCACCAGCGGGGAATAGATCTATAAAAGTTTCATTATAATTCCCTTTTGTGCCAGAGGAGAATATGAACCATTTACTCCCCTATATCACCCCTGTATTTGCCCTGTGGTGTTTCAGTAGGGAAATATAATATCTGTAGAGATATGCAGAAGTGTTCCCTATTTAATTGCTGTTAATTGCTGAAACAATCCAGTCTGGAAAGAACACATAAGGGTTGGCCGGACGTTAAACAACAAACAAACAAACAAGCTGAAACAATCATGATAAAAGCGGGCTATTTGATATGATATTTAAGTACAAAAGGCTATGAGATGATAATGGTTATTGTGACCAGACATGGGAAATGGTGACCTAAGGGGGGAAAGTATGAAATGGGATTCACGTTCACCTCTTTCAAATGGTGCAAACCATTTTGAAATATCCCTATCAGGGGCTGAGATATGTTTGCTTGAAGACCTCACCTCAGGACACAATAAACACCCATGATTCAGCTCATGTCCTTCTTTCCTAATTGAACTAAACAATATCTAGTCATTAATATTTGGTTTTCTTATTGTCACAATTGCTCAAAATACTATAATTTCCCATAAAGAACTTCAATAAGCTAGCCATTTTCCCTGTGAGGGAGAACATTATTTTTGTAAGAATTCTCAACAGAAATTGTCTCTGCAATCTGAACATTCTTTTTGTTGTTGTCATAGTAACAAGGTATTGTTGCTTATTTGGGCACCCCTCAAGAAAGTTCCTTGCCAAATTACCCATAATGCAATTTTCATGTATAGATAGAACATTTTTGTGGTCATGATCAAAATCTCTGGGAAGTTCAACCCAGGTATATATTTTCAGGAAAATATGTGTCATTATCTTGTTTTTTATCAATAACTCACTTAATACTTAATAATGGGTTTAGAGCAAATTGCCTAATATCCCTCTAGGTTACCAGATCCCATGACTGCTCACAATATCATACATTTTCCCACTGGTTAAGTTAGATAATTAAATGGGCATTAAACCATGCTCATCATAACCACGTGGCTGGTAGATAAATCTAATATTTATCAATTATGATTGATGAAAATTGATTATTTTGTCTGAGTGTGACTATATCAGATAAATTCAGCAGAAATACTTGTTATGAATATTTAAGAATTATAAAAAATTGTACTTTTGAAATGATCACCAATATGGCTCCCAGACCCTTTCTGGACATTGTAACGTCATCTGCACAAGGTCTATAGCTCCGTAGTACAAAGACAGATCGAGTTACGGTAAAATAGAAAGAAACTTATAACTCATACACTTGTGATGTTATTTTCACTTTGTGAAGTATAGGTCTCCACAATAGCTATGAAAGTCCCATATTCAGTAATTTATCTATTTATCTAATTATGTGTTGCAGCGCTGGCTGAAGCCTGGTGGCCGTCTTGTTATCTCTGATTACTGCTGCAGTGATAACAGACTCTCTGATACCTTCAAGGCACATGTTGCAGAGTATGGTTATACTCTTCAGTCACCTGAAGCCTATGGACAGGTATTTCCTGATACCCAACATTTGAAATATTTCAATCGAAGTAATTCCATGGGTCAAAACCAGTTTTTCTTCTATTCTGATAATATATATACTGCTTTAATAAAAATTATTGCAGGACCTGTATGTAATGCTTCTTTATCTCATATTGAACCTGCGTCATCTGGCTGGGTGTGCTAATCATGCTGGCCTGTATGTGAAAATTCAAATTTGCCCTAAGATTGAAAAAAAGAGTAAACTATGTTGTGATTATAGATGATAGCGGATGTAGGATTTGTCAATGTAAAAGTAGAGGACCGCACAGCTCAGTATGAGTGCACACTGAAATCCGAGTTGGAGTGCTTTGAAAGAAGCAAGGAAGAGTTCTGCGAGGTAAGTTGAAGACGCCGTAGAAAATATGATATGATGTAATCTACTGCAGAAACGTGCATGTATTCCATATAATTATACGCCCAGAAATAGTTCCTTTTACAAAGGTCGCCAAGAGTAGCCAATCGTTGGATACATTGCTCTCATACTGTTATATTTATATAGGAGAATGATATGGGTCAATTTGAAAAAAAAGACAAAACATCAATATACATGTGGGTAAATTTGATATTGTTGTAAATGTCCGTATATCTATGTCTAGTACTGTTTTGCTACAATAAATAATGTATATTATTTACCTCTTATTATATATCATTGTATTGTCACAGTTTTCTATTATCAAAACAAGAACAAAAAACCAACAATGATAATCTGATAATAATTAACAGTGTAGCACACACACCGATTCTCTTAGCACTTTATATGCTAGTACGTATCATGTGGGTGAATTCAAACAGGTAAATTGTTTACTTTTGTTAATTTCTGGTCTACACCTAGGAATTCTCGTTGGAAGCTTACAACGATATTGTGAGTGAGTGGAATAAAAAGCTACGATGGGCGGAAAAGGGAGATCAAAAATGGGCAGTGTTATATGCTGAAAGGTCCAAAGAAGCCCCCCAGCACTGTAAGCCGATGGACTGCATTCCCTAATTGACATCATCAATGGATCTATGATTTTGACATGGAGCAGGCTCATTATTGGATTTTTTCCTTACTCTAACACTAATTAGAGGGTAAAATTGTGCAGTTAAGTTAAGAACAACAACATAACAGGGGCAGATCCAGGGGGGGGGTGCGGACGGGCCTTGCCCCCCTCCCTCCCCTGTTAAATCAATGTTTGATTGGGGGGGGGGGGGGGGGGGCCCTCCCCCGTACATTCATGTTTTTGCTCCCCCCCCCTCTACAAATTCCTGGATCTGCCCCTGACATAATATACACTAGTATAGCTTCCCTCTGCCTTTGTTACCAATGGTGTTATATGATCGTTGTCAGTCTGCACCAGTCTGCTGATTATAAAGATTAAGTGCACAATTTATATATGTATGTAAATTTTCTAGTATATCCATTTTGAATATTGATTTTCTGATATACCGCTTCAACAATACTGCACCAAGCTTAACGGGAGATGAATAGCATTATACTTATAGGATCAATATACCTTATACAATTATTTCCACTCAATGAATATATGCTTTCATGACCTTATAATTATTTTGAAATATTGATTAATTAGCTGGCAACAATTAATGCTTAATTAATGCCCTACTTACTCATATGAAACAGTTGTTGACTGACGTGGAAACTGAATTCAGACGACTGTACCCTGACACAAAACTAGTTATTTGTCCCCTGTATGGCATTGACGTCAATAAATATAACAAACTTGAGGGCACCTACCGCTATCAGGAAACCATTGATGATGTCATTCCTGAACTGAATCGTTACATAAGCAGAACCAATGAACGGAACGGTGTATATGCTCCGAGATTAGCTAACTACATACATCGTTACCGGCCCAAGAAAGGTACCTACATCACGCTATACCATAGACTTCATGACGGTCTCCACCCAGGAAAGAAGGCACAACAACTAATTGCAGGCTGCCTTTCCCGAACCATTCATCGATACAGGGAAGTAAAGAACTAATATGTTCACTAACACACATTGATAGTAAGAAAACTGCTGGTTATTTTCGTTAAACCCTATACTGATACCAGTTATGGGTAATTTCTTACTGACAATGATGGTGAAATCTGGAGCCCCGCTTATTCTTACAAGTGTATTATATTTTCTTTGTTTTTCTTCACTGAACTAATTTTGTTGACCTGAGGTCCATACTTGCAAGCTCTGAAATGAACTGTAAGCCTCTCCAGCACTCCAATAATAATTGCAGTAGCCGGACTGAACACTAACTTCGAGAACTCGTTATAAATTGTCTTCACATTTCATCTAATTGACTCGTCTTATCATATATGTTCATTTACTTGATTGTTTTTTGCTTATTTGTATTGACTGATCGTTTATATTTATGTGTAACATAGATGCGTTGGCTTTGCAACAATTAAAAGGTTTCAAAATAGTTCATATTAACTGTAGAAGTATTTTCAATAAATTAGACCAACTGGATATCCTATATAATGGGATTGATATTCTTAGTTGTACGGAATCCTGGTTACATGATGCCTATTCTGATAATAGCATTAGTCTGCCCGGAAAAACTTGTTTTCGTTGGGATAGATCCAATGGAATCCTGAATGGCTTGAATAAAGCAAGAGGAGGCGGAATTATATGTTATGTCAATAATAACCTAGCAGCATCTACTGAATTATTAGATAATTTGTGTATTACTAATCGGAATATTGAATTATTAACTCTTAAATTAACAAAGGAATATGGAAAACATATCTATATAATGACAATATATAGGCCACCTAGTGGTTCCGTTGAGTCTTTCTTTGAATACCTTAAAAACGTTATTGATGACTATGCTCTGTTTGATAAGGAACTTTGGGTCCTAGGTGACTTTAATATTGACTATTTAAAAAGAAATGAACATAATTTTAGGCTAGCAACAGATTTCTCCCGTGAATTGGGATTGCAACAATTAATCACGCAACCAACACGAATACATGGCTTTGGTAAATCATGTATTGATTTAATTTATACCAATGCAAACAATATTTTCCTTAGTGGTGTGCTTAGTGATGTGATTAGTGATCACTTCCCAATTTTTTGTTGTGTTAAAAAGATGAGAGAACATAGAGTTTTCGAAAAGGTTCAAGGTAGATCCTACATCAAATATGATAGAGAGGTACTGGCTTCACTGATGCAAAATGAGTCATGGGATACGTTCTATAATACTGAAAATCCAGATGTTTTATGGGAAATTCTGAATAGTAAGTTGATATCACATCTGAATATCATGTGTCCAATTAAATACATTAAAGTATCACAAAATAGTCCTGAATGGCTGACTCATGAGATTATTGAACACATTGCTGATCGGGCAAAGCTTTATAAGACTGCAAAGGAAACGAACAATCATGACGACTTAACTGCTGCTAGGCAATCAAGAAACAGAGTAAATAAACTAATCAAAACTGCCAGATCAGAATTTATTAAAGCCAAATTACATGATCAGAAAGATAACCCAAAGAAATTTTGGCGAGTCATAAACAACTGTGTATTAAATAAAACCACGAGTACTGTTATAAATCTTGATGATGGATCAGGGTCTCCACTGTCTCAAAAGGCATCATGTGAAGCATTAAATAACTATTATCTATCTGAAGGCACTAAACTATCTGAACAATTTGCAAATCAAGAAATTAAATACAATCGTGTTTATGAAAAGGATATGGATGATAGACCTGTTCTCCTCTCTATTGAAGATGTCATTGAGGAAATAAAATTGATAGATACTAACAAAGGATCTGGGATACAATTTATTCCAACTTTTATACTAAAGGACGTCATGCTTGCTATTCCCAACCAGATTGCTTATATTTTCAACTGTTCTATTGGTAAAGGAGTCTTCCCTAAAGCATGGGCTGAAGCAACCATAACTCCTATCCCTAAAGATGGTAATAGAAAAGAATGCAAGAACTGGAGACCTATTTCAATTGTATCAGTTGTCGGTAAATTACTAGAAAAGCTTGTTTCAAAATACATTTGGTCTCACTTATATAATGAAGATGTATTTTGCATTGAACAATACGGTTTCAGGCCAGGTCTGTCAACTTCATTGTCAATATTTAATTATACAAAGTTTCTGTCTGATAATATAAATTCTAAACAATTAATTGGGTCCATTTACCTGGATTTTGCAAAAGCATTCGACTCAATTAATCATAAACTATTAATCTTGAAGATGCAGGATATGGGGTTTTCCGATACCATCTTAAACTGGGTGACTAGTTATCTATCAAATCGTACAATAATTACAAAGGTCAATAACCATCTCTCCACAAAAGGGTCTCTAACATGCGGCGTCCCTCAGGGCTCGGTTATCGGCCCAATTTTATTCTTAATGTATATAAATGACTTGGCATTTATAGTAAATAACAGTGGTGTCAAGATTAGTTTATATGCTGATGATGCCGTTATATACTATAGTCATCACAATGCAAAGGAAATAGAAAGCAAGCTTCAACCAATTTTGAATAAAATTAATGTATGGTGTAATGAGAATTTCATTAACCTAAATATTGCCAAAACTAAGTTTTGTATCTATGGTACAAAAAGAATGTTGGAAAATTCTGATCCTATAGTGTTCTCAATTGCTAATAACAATCTTAAACCATGTAGTAAGTACTGTTATCTAGGTATCATCTTAGATGCCTGTTTAACTCTGGATTCACATTTAAATGCGATTATTAAGAAATTTTCATATCGGATTTTCCAACTGGGTAAGATACGACATCTAATAAATGTCCACACTCGGTTATTGATTTATAAACAAACCATTGTTCCTGTTGTAGAATATGCTGGATATATGCTGAATTACTGTCGTCAGCATGATGTTGATAAACTCCAGAAATTACAGAATCGGGCACTGAGAATGTGCCTAGGAATAGTAAATCCGAGGGATATGAGAATAGTTGACTTGCATGAAATTTCAAATGTGGAGATGTTAGAAACTAGAAGATCTAGGCAATTATTGAATGTACTCTATTATTATAGAAATTTTGAGAATTTTCTTGTGAACCCTGTACGAAATACACGCCAAGCCGACAAAATAATATTTAAAACTGAAATCGTGAAATCTAAGGTCTATGAAAACTCACCTTACTTTGTAGGTGCTATCCTTTGGAATAAGCTTCCAAGCAAAACTCAACATTTGGGATCGAAGCTAGAATTTAAAAATGCATTGAAATCTCGATAGCCTGACATTACTTTCTACCAGAGTTACAGGTATTGAATTGGTCTTATTCTACTGGTAATTCAATTGTATTTGTGTATAACCTTGCCAGATGCTTATACTAGCCTGGGAAGTAAATAACTTGTATATGATTGCTATTTGACATTACTATGTATTGACTGAACTTAAACATTGAGAGTTATTGCTAACATTGGATGCTTAAAGTAGCTACAATTCGAGGCAACTACTCTTAATTTGCATATTAATATGTTCGTTGTTGAAATTGTTACCTAAAAACTACCTATACGGAAGATCAATTCATGTAATTGAGTATGGTTTAATAAATAAAAAAAATAAAAAAAAATGATGCTGGGGCAAATTTTGGGGGAATTTTCATGAATTGTGCCATTATTTAGAGGTAAATATTGAATAAAACTAGACATCATTATTTTTCAAATAAGTATCCATATACCCTTATATTTCCTGAGTTGTTTGAAAATTCATCCATTATTGATGGATATATATATCAATTAATTGTTTATTTTCTATAGTTTTTGTAGGGCTTTTGTCAACAAAATCCACCCAAATTAGCCTGCAGGTCATAAAAATACTGTAAATCAGCTATCCGTGGTAGGGAGAATTCACTCAATTTAATTAATTTAACAAATGTGTTTCAATAAAATGTAATGGTACATATAGGTATGTAACTGCCTGGGGTTATGCATATATATACATGTATACATATTTTCTGTTGGTGTTTCTACAGAGACGTTGCTCAATTTATCAGTTTGTGTCTTTCTAAAACTAGTGAAGGTATTAAAGAGACATTTACTGCTGGTATTTTAACATGAATGTATTACAAATTAATGGATTAAATGTGTATTCTCCTCTTTCTCTGTAACAATCTTAGAGATTCGGGAATTGCTTTTAGGCTAGGCAAATATAATGCTTGCATTAGACAATAAACATTATCTATACAGTACTTCCTTTAGTTGGGATTTTCCTGATTCCTTAAGACCGACAGATGGCTTACGAGGCGTCACACAAATGACTGACAATGCCTGAACAAACATTACCATTTCCCAAATTCTACTCAAGACATGGGGACTCCTCCTTAACCTTTTGGGCAACAATGTCGATTTCAACAGATTTGATTTGATTTATGAATCGATATGTTTGCCATTAGGCCTATTTGTAAAGGAAATACTTACATATGAATATAAAAGTAAAGCTAGATATTTCTTTGGGTATAATCATTGAAGGAACTACATTCCATGTACATGTATTTCATTCCAAATAATTGATAATCCTGTATGTCCAGGGCAGTCCTTTTTATATGGTGAAGCAGCGTGTCACATCGCCATGTCTTCTTTGTTTCTTTTTTTGATGGAGGCGGGGGGGGGGGGTTGTGTGGCACTCGACCCCCCTCCTTGTTGGCCAAATTTATATTTCTGTCAGTATAGACTTGGGGAGAACCAACAAAAGTCGGACTTTTTTGTGTGTAGATCCCAATGGAATAGTTAAAACTGTTTGAAATTGGCAAGTTTTTTTTTATATTGAGATATTGGGAAAACTTCTCATGTAAAACTTTATAAATATGTGTGCTCAATGTCTGTAGATCTACACGTTGATATTTTTTATTGAAATCCTCTGGCCCAGGTTTTTAGGGTTGGTGAACATTGTCAACATGTTAGCATATAAAATTCTACAAAATATAATTCTGATTGTATAGAAATAAACTAAATGATACAGAGTTGTATCGCGCATCCTTCACATGAGAAAAAACTCATCATTTAGTATCTAGAGGTTAAAATAATATCATATTTAATTCACCTTCATGGCGAATTTCATCAGATTTTAACCATTTTTTGTATTTTTAAATTGTTTCCTTATAATTTTAGGGTCATTATTAAAAAATGGTGCGATATACCACCGATTTTACAATACTGAAAAGGAATTTTCTTGATTATTCCTTAAATAAGGGCCATAAGCAGGGAAAAATAGACAGGATTTCAGAAAGGCCGGGTGTGCATATAGGTTAAGTACTAAAGCGGCCTGCATTGCATACACGAGTGACATTTAGCATTTAGGCCTATGGATCGACGGCCCCTCAAAAACAATTTCCTGAAAACTTTTTTATTTTTTTGCTATCCTTTATGACTTAAGCCTTTGCTGACGGCACCAAAACGGATTTTGTCAAAGAGAAAGACCATACACAATTTCACTTCCTTATAATGATTTTCTAGAGGAGTATTTGACCAAAAAGTTTTATGTCATTAGATAATTAGAAAATATATTAACATAATTTATTTTTGTAATTTTAGATAGATTTTCTGAAAAAACGCCTCAAAATCGGAAGAAATATTAGTGTAACAGAACTGCCCTTCTGTTGTTTCTTCTCTGCATCTGTGTGTTGCACTGTGCCGTACCGTGTTGCACCGAGTCGCACCGTGCTGCGCTGTGCCGCACCGTGCCACACCGTGCCGCACCGTGTTGCACCGTGCCGTACCGTGTTGCACCGTGCCGTACCGTGCCATACCGTGTTGCACCGTGTTGCACCGTGCCACACCATGCCACACTGTGCTGCACCAAGCAACACATTGATGCACGCTGGGGCTCTCCTATAAGTAGCTGCAACGCAGCACATGATGGTCATTTGGCCAAATAACCTCATAGAGTCAACATCTAAGAGCACTGGTCTCTTTCCTTCTTGAGTAGCCATTTGACCCTGCCCTTAAGGCAGCCACAGCCACTACCCCACACCTAGTAGGCTCACTAGTGGTCTTGTGTTTTATCAGTAAGAGTAGCCTACTACCCTGCTTCCCCCCTGCTCTCATCAGCAGCCTACGGGAAGCGGCTCAATAGTAGGTGGTCTCATATATTTACAATGATCGACATCACGCTACCTATTTAACCTTATTGGCTCAGACTCATAACAGGTGCCTCACCACCGTTTGTATATCTTAAATTCCTGTTACATTAGTTTTGTTTTAGAAATGAAGTGAAAGTTGTGAAATTCCCATTATTCATGGCTATATGCATAACAAGTGAAAATGCAAATAAATAAAGACAATTTTTCAAATTATATCAATGATGTCCGTTTACTTAATGGTTTTGCACCATTTCAAATGATAAAATTTATATGATAGCCTTAGCAAATTCTGAAAATAGATCTAAGTGTCAAAACTATAGATGTTTAATCCACTGGGTGGCTATCTTGAATTTGAATGAAAATTGCTGATTTATGAGCATTTTTTCTGTAAAAGAGGGTTGAATGATTTTGAAAGTAACCTAAAGAAATAAATGTAAAAGTTGCTGAACCTTACAGGGTATTTGCATATGAAAATGGTGAGCAGGTTATCATCACTTAGAATGAAAATTCTTTATTTTGAATTATCATATGGCTAAAATGAACAGCCAGTGTATCATTGCAGTTAAAAAGATATTGTTACGGACGTCTGTGGCTACAGCCGTCGTTTGCGGCTGCAGCCATGAGTCTGCGGCTGCAGCCGTGCAGCTACAGCCGTGTGGCTAGACTACAGCCGTGCGGCTACAGCCGCGACGAAAGTCTATAGATAGCCGCGCGGTACGCGCATATCTTTGTCATTTGACAAGTGGCTTCGCCAGGATTCGAATCCACAACCTTTGGGTTTGGAGGTGAGGGTCTTAACCACTACACCATGCACATGGAGGATGAGGTTGGAACTAAAAAATGGGGTCATGACCCAATTCGCTGGTTCCCTTGGTCCCCACATTAAAGTGTTTACAAATCCGTAGTACAGATGGACAGGCTGGTCCCCTATGGCACCGCTGGTTACTTGTGGGACACAGTGTGGACTAATAGGTCTGCATGTGCCGTCGAAGCAACAAAGATTTAGAACAGGTAGGGTAACCAAATAAACTTGGACTGAACACATCGCCTGCTTCTTATGGATTTCTGCGCGCGGCTGCGCGCGCGAATTATGCGCGAAAACAGGTATTTTAGGGCTCGTTAAAGTCAATGAACTTTACAATATTAATAAAAAGATATTAAAAAGAAGAAAAAAAAATTGCCGACCTACCGGCCCTATTTTATATGAAGCATGAAACCTGAACGCAAGAATTTTTTGTTGACCTTATAGAAAAATTAAAAGACGTGAAACAATGGCAAATTGGGCCTAGATCTAGACTATTTTAGTTGAAAAAATAAAGGATAGATTTTAGGGACTGTCTACTGTGGGCAAAGTAGATCTAGATCTACGGTACTTCTGAAATCAATTTCTGATTAAAGCAAGCACAGAAAGCATATAGAGTAGAGGAGCCAGTTTCCGCGCATCTCTAGTTTCCGCGCATTTTACGCATTTTATGGACACATTTTTTCTCCAGGTATTAGATATGCTATTTTTAAAATGCCAGACCCAAAATAATGTTCTTATGCAATTAATTTGTTATTTTTAATGATGTTTCATACATATTTATGTATTTTAAGGCCAAATATATGTTTCAATGTCCTTATTATTAAGGAAAATGACAGGATCCTTAAAAAGTTAATATTTCTGAAATAAGGAGCATAACATCATTTTCTTCAAGAAAAAATATAATTTTCTCTTAAAAAATGTCATAGATATTAGTTTAAAGTGATATACGATCATTTTAATGCCACAAACATAGAATTTCATGGATAATATAGAAAATAGGTCCCTGCGCGGAAACTAAGGACAATAAATTAGACAGTCTCTAGTTTCCGCACATTTTTCACCTATTTTTCCGAGATTTCCAAATTTTCAAACATTTTTCCAAAGAAAATAAAAAGAAAAATTTTTCAAAGCAAGGTTCTATATAATCTTAAGACGCTTTCCTAAAATAATATAAACCAAAGACTCAAAACTGAACTTTTTTTCTCTCTTTAACTGAGGCGAATTAATGCTTTTGTCATATAATAAAAATGCATAAATATGCGTATTTCTTCCTTCTTTTCATGAATATATTCTTTAGATTTTCCCTGACAAGGTAGCATTTCTATTTGCATTATTATGAATTTTTAAGAACTTAACAATTATTTTGTATAACGGATATCAATAGATAATCTTTTTGTGGTGCCCCATGTATCATATTTTCTTTCTATAAGATATTTTACTCATTTAACACCTAAAATATGGGAAATGCGCGGAAACTGACACCAAAATGCGCGGAAATAGGCTCCAGGTGCGCGGAAACTGAAGAATTAACATGTTAAAGTAAAACCTTAAGATATTACAAAAATATTTTCAAACTTTAATTTTTTTTATTATGATTATGTTCATAGACATCATTCCCCTGAATATGAAAGAAAAAATATTAAAAATATAATTTTTTTCTTTAAATATTTTGTTAAAGCTTAACTTCTTGCCCTTAATGCGCGGAAACTGGCTCCTCTACTCTATCTAGATATTCAATTTCCAGTGAAAAAAAAACGTGGGTGCGCGTCCCGCCCCCTTTTTCAATTGATCTAAGCCTAGGCCCCTCTAGTAGAGCTTCCCCATCTTTTCAAACTGTGTAGATCTACCGTAGTCGTAGATCTAGATCAAACAGAATGGATCCGCCTCTGACTATCTTCCACTTCCTCTGCCACCACCAGCCTCCCAGTCCCTCCTATTCTAGATCTCTCAAACTGAAACCAAAATGACATCATACGTCCTTTACCCATACGTCCTTTACCAGCTGTTTAAGGTATTGGATAAGTATCCGGCCCGGCCTTTCCTCCCAGTGTTGCCCCGCCCACTTTTCAGAAGTCACCCAACTACAACCCATTTGCAAATTTAGTGGAGTGATACCTAAATTGTACGGCCGTAACTGGTTCCTGGAAATCCTGCACCTGTAGGTCATTCGGTAACCGGCGTTACGCTAGCAACCAGCAAAACCTAACGTCTGCGGCAAAATGATGTCTACTGGAACGAAAAGAAAGGAGTTAAATAACTCATCTAACGGTGTTAATTTATCGGATGTGGAAGAAAACCATTTACCAAAACGATCTAAGTTGAGTACAGATGGTTGGAGAGAATGGGACGTCAATTTGGTGGCAGATTACCTCCGAGAACACGAAATCAGTTCCGACGTGGTCGACGCGTTTGTCGGTAAGTTTACAAACATCACTCACTCACAATCGCGTGCCTGGTTTTAGATTTGGCATTTATTGTGCACCCATGTCAAGTCAGTGCTTGTCATCTTGAGGCAAAGCAATTAAATGGTATTCGGGAGCGATGTGACTTTTGACCCCATGGGGCCGGGACTGTTCAGGCAGTTTCAGTGAATCTTCTAGACAGTTTCACTTTCTAAGTCTGAGTTTCTAGATCTAGACTGGGTTTGATTTTCCATGTTCAGCAACCTCGTCTGAATAAAAAAAAATGGGACACATGATCGAAAGACAATAATATATACTTTCTTCGTTAAAATGTGTAATGACGGCAAAAGTGGCCAGTTTTGGCTCTTGATTTGTGATTTGTCTTTGAGTAAGAATTGTTTAAGTTAGTTCGGGGTAAACAACAAAAAAACATCTAGATCTAGATCTAGTTTGTCTAAACTGAAGGGAATTGATGTATGGATCCTGAACTGGCTGATGTTAGCGAATTGCCAAAGTACTCTGCACGAATGCTGGAGAACTCGGTCCACAGGAGATCTTGATTCTTGGTCCACCAATTTTCAAGAAGTTAACGTTATTTGAGTTCATGACATATAATGTATCAGTAATATTTTCGCACACCATATAATTTGCAATTGGGATATGCCTATTTGTTAAAAAATACCCCAAAGAAACTCAGCATTTTAATTATGATATACGAAAAACTTGGTTAAACCATAGAACTGTATATAGCTCACGTATAGTTCTATGGACAGTATGGTTAAACCCTTGTTACAGTGGTGAAACTTTAGCGAAAATAAGTTTGCGCGACCAATAGTAGCCCTGAATCGAGTTCATTTATTCAACCACTTTGGTTAAAAGCATGTTTTCATTTCCTCTAGGAAAAATACTTGGTCATAGATCTAACACACAATCTGATTCACAGCGGCGATATTCCCAATTTACTAATTTAGATCATGATGTAATGCAGGGTTTGACCTTAACATACAGTTACTAGTACCAGGTACTAGTAAAAACCTGGTCAGGCTAGTGCAATTTTTTTTTTTGTTGCCCTTTTAGTAAGTTTACTTTTAACCATGAGAACATGTTTACAGTACAGTTTTGTACTACTCATTATGATAATCTCAAAGTATATTATGGGTTTTCAAATTTTACAAGCCGGGCGCAGGCTGCACCCTTGTTTTCCAATAACGGGAATAACTCAAGTAAAGGGTGGTGGTGGTGGTGGGGGATTTCTAGGCCTCATTAATTCTGGTCTCTGGCTAAGGCACAGTGCCTGAGACAGATTCGCAGCAGGCCACAACACGTTGCTACCCTCTTGTCGTATTATGACAATACATAATAACTATAATGACTCTAATTGACCTGATTAATATATGGAACAGATGCATACACACAAGGACAATACGCCATACCACGTCCCCCACCCCGCACCCACCCAGGGCTACTCCCACCCCACCCTCGTAAACAGTAGTACATACTGGCGCCATCTGGGTTAATTAAAGTATGCTGGCGGCTCACTATGCATCGTCATTGGGGCTAAAGTATGAATTTGGCACATACCAGCGTGTCACCAATGCATGTACATGTATATTTAAACAGGTATTATTATAGATTGAGCAACGCATCTGGTGCATGGCACTGCAGATGTATGCTATCACTTAAACTGTACTCTTCTTTTTTCATATATATCTTGGGCAAATATATGAAAGCTATCACGATCCAAACTCAATAAATATATATCCCGATATATACTTTTTTTTTACAGTACGTGCTCCTCAATACTTGCTTGATCCAATATCTAGTGCCTAGGCTTATGCATGAGGTATGAGGGCGGTTTTTTTGCGACTTTTCTATAGTGATAATCAGATTACTGAAACGCTAGGCTAGGAGGGCGGGAAAAAGTACCCAAAAAAAATGAATGTAAAAGGAACTTCCTCGATTCACGAATATTATATAAACACAATCTAAGGGGAAAAAAATCATTGTAATTATAAATACTTGTCTCGACGAGCTGTAATAGGCAACAAGTAGAATATCTAATTGTATTAACCATAACCATTTGAGATATCTCATAATTATATGATCGCTGTGTATTTACTAAACATACAGTAGTGTCACCCACGCTAACCTGACTGAATAACCAAGTGTCATTATCCTATTATATTCTGTCAAGTTGATTTTAGGTTACGTTAGATAGAAACTTAATATAGTTATAAATATTTGCAACCTACACCAACTAGACTCTAACTTGAATTACGCAGAACATACTCAGCCGTGAATAGAAGATTCTCAGAAAGGGTGGTAGAGCGTGTAATAAGGCCACTCGTAGACAAAATCCTGTTTCCTCTCCAGCGCCCAACTGGGTTTTATATCATCAAGTGATATCAACTTGATTGGAGCAATTTACTTTTTTTCAAATTGGCAAAGGTAATTTCCTCATCGGGAACGATTGCCTTTTCGTGATAAAAAAGGAAACCCACCAAAAAAAACAAAAGAATCCTCACAACCCAACTGGCATTTTCCAGTCGCCCTCTAGACAGGAATGTATTTTTTATACATATTTGAGGATGGCCTTGGTGAGCCTAGCCTGACCAAGACCTGTGTGCATCTAGAGTTACCCACTGGATGCTCCGTTGACTTTGAGTAGGATATCTTGGAATTGTGCCCAGGTTTGGTCGTAATCGTTGACCCATAGGCCTACAAGTGCACCTAATTTTCCACTTTTTCATTGTTGCCTAAATGATAACAAGTTATTACAAACCCATTGAGATCCCTTGCAAACACATAATACTAAATTGGTTGTTTGAGAAGCATGGACAGGATCAGGAAATATACCAATACCTTTTTTGCACTTTTATGATATAATGAACGAATAATTTCGAAGCTTTTATCTCAAACCATAGGCTACAGCCCAAACCTCTCATACCAAGGATTTTCCTTGATTTTCTGGGCCACTAGTCCACGGGGCTATTTTGCCTAGCCCGTGTTATATTGTAGTTTATGATTTTGAAGATTTCCACTAGCCCGTCAGGCTAGTTGCTTGGAATGTTCACTAGCCCACCACGATTACTACTAGTACTCCGCAATAACTATGCAAATACTGGAGGACGAGACAATAATTATGTGGTATTGAACCAAAAAAGATCTCTTTAGTGTGAACAAAAACGACAGAATTGTTAAATTTGCCGAATATAATTAAATGTTAGTTAGGTAATTGGTTTGATGAAGCATATTTTCATGCGGAATTTTAAGTATCAGAAACAATGTAACTGGATAATGATAACAACTTGCTTCAACGTAACAGGATCACAATGTAGGAATAGTTTCCCACGATTCAGTTGCCAAGTAACGACTGGAAAGAATACAATATGATAACTGTATCCATTACTTTTCAAAAGCAGTGAATGTCACTGATAACACTGTATCCAAATACTTTCTTATCTGCAGTTGGTGAAAACCTATCTATGCGCTGATAATAGTTTCAATTCATGTTTTCAAAATACCAAGTTGCACTTGATATTGTCACTCATTGTGAACGTGTACCTTTAGTGGGAATGGGGCTAGACTCCAATATTCTACATCATCAGATTTATAGTAATTAAATGTCATTTTACCGGAGAAGGGACACAGTCAGATATTATGTGATATTTGAAAAAATGAGCGATCATTTATGATATGAACGTAACAGATAGTTTTGAACTAGTTTCCATTTCACATTATCACTCATTGTCCCTGCAATGTATTAGCAATTCGCACAGCGTTGCTTAAAATAACGTTATAGTTTTTGTTCAAACTAAACTGAACAAACATTTTTCACCAATGAGCTATAAGCCAGCTATTTGTCACGTCCCCCGATCAACAATTCGATGTCAGTTGCCTTTCAGATGGGATATTTATCCAGATATTTCACATAACCATGCATTTTATCACTCTAACTATCCTAGTAACATTTTCTTCTTTTAATTGTTCCAGTCGACGCTAGATACAAATTGAAGCCTACCCGCACCTCTTCCCGTCGTAGTTCTAAATCTTCAACCCTTTAGACCCAAATCCGGCCGCATCTGCCCGAGGGTGTACAGTGTACTCCCCAATCCGGCCGTAGCCACCCGGAAAAACAGCCATTTTTCCATATTTTTCCAAGAACAATATCATGAGGATACAATGTACAAAAATGACCAATATATCGTTTTAAAGCGTATTTAATTCCCTGTCCAATGCTACACACCAGATTCCTATAACTTAAAGAGCAAGACATTGGTCAATCTTTCAATATAGTTAATTAATGGAAAATTGGGGAATTCTGGAGGGAAATCCCAGGGAAATCAAGTAATTCGTGAATGCAACCTGTGGGGTCTAAAGGGTTAACTATCGACATTTATGAAGCCTCTCCTGATGCACAAACAAGTGGAGCCAAAGAAATCTATTATCCTGACACTGTATCATATCTCTATTACAAAGGGGTGAGGGAAAGTACTTTCACATAATACGCAGTTAACCGAGTACAAGTTGTTTGTGTAAGATGTAGCGATAAGGGACAGATTCCTGTCGTGCAGCGGGGGCCGGGGTTATTGTCTGCGGAGGGCCTGACCTGAGATCAGGCAAGGCCGGCTTGGTTGAGTTGGCACCTGGAGAAAGGCTGAGGGCCGCCCTGGAGGCATTCTTGGTCACCTCCAGAGTCGGTGATGCCTGTGGTTAGGCGCAGAAACATGAATTGGTTCTTGTCTGGAATTGCGCATTTGGCCAGAATTAAAAGAATATATTGATAATTTTCCGATGGTTTAAACTTCTTCGAAAAGCAGTGCGATTAGAATTAATTTTAGTTTGCCGGAATGAAAAAAAGATTATTTTACTTCTATTAGCTTCGATTTAATGAAATATGAACTATAATAAAACACATGTTAATTGTTTTCGACTTTCGATCACAGAGTCATATTTCTAACAAACTTTCCCTATTCTGTATAGCCTAAAATGGGGCCAAGATTTCTTGTGAAAAGCCTAGATCTTTAAAACGCTCCTAAAGAGCCAGGTTTTCAGTGGCCTAAGACGGGAGGTAAAAGCTGGAACTGTGACCTGTGACCCCTCCCTTTTACCCCTTTGTTCTGTGGCGTGCTCTGATGGGCGGCTACAGGTATTTGGACCTGTTTGTTTCCCATCCAACATGTGAATCAGTCATATCCGTTGTCAGACATCTTGGGACTGGACGTGGCATTTCGCTGTTGATATCTTTCGCTCATGTTTCGCCTTGTACTTATAATATGGGGTGCTGTTTGACAAGCGTTCTTCGGGCTATTCAAGGTAGGCACATTATTTGTGAAGAATCACTAAGCTATGTTTAATTTTTCCCTGCCACGGATAGCATTTCCCTGTGGTTTACTTGCAGACTAGACCTAAAAAGGGTGCATGCTTGGAAATATTTCGACAACACTATGAGGCTTAAGTATAGAAATTGTCAAAAATCATGTAATATATTGTAGCAAAAAATATGGAAATCAATATCAATTAAATTTTCATTTGCTATTTGTCTAAATGCATCAGTTTTTGAGATGGTTTGAAAATGTGTTCATTACAAATTGATTTAAAGCAAATTTTTATATTATTTCTATAGTTTTCTGTGTGTTTTTGTCGACATAATTACTCAAAATTAGCCAGGCCCCATATCTTCGTAACTGATTTGGCTGATCAGGGAAAATTTGATCATGGTCCCATGATCAGAAATTCTGTCTATCATAAATAAATTTTACACCTAATAATTCCTCTTTCACACTATTTTGCAATAACAATATAAATTTGGGTAAAAAGCAAAATTACTGATCATGGGACCCTAATAAAATTTTCCCTGATCAGCCAAATCAGTTACGAAGATATGGGCCCTGCAGGTGCCTAAAATACTGTAAATGAGCTATCCGTGGTAGGGAGAAATTATCAACAATGGCATAAAGAAACTACCTTTTGTTTGTACAAGCAATTGATCAATCTGCGACTTGAATAAGTACCGTACCAAGTTACCACGGATGACCTTCACGCATGAGTAATTCTTAGTACTCTTGGGTCAAAGTAGTTTTCGCTGGTTTATTCCCGACAAATACATGTTACGATGTAGATCTAAGATGGAAATGAAGACTGTGTTTTAATACCATTATAATTTGACCTTGTAAATATGAAATATGTACTGAAATTGACACAAACAGATTGGTCTGATTAGATTTCTGATTAGATTTACTCCTTCGTTAAAAACTAGCAAGTCTAAGAGTCCTATAGAGCAAGAAAAGGGATATTAATGTATCTAGCTGTAGGTTACTGCAACTAAACCTAAACATGAAGTAGTTAAGGGTTTTAATGAGGTGGAGAAATACTTGTTAGGGCCACTAGATACTAGTCATAGATTATCAAAGTTAGTACCATGCTGGGAAGTTTTTCTGCCACCGGTTTCTGACGTGGTACACCTAAATAGTACCCATTGGCCCCTAAAAATGCTTCCCCTCCTCACTAGTAGGCGAACATCAGCCCAACTTCCTACACCAGACTTCTCAGGCACCACCTGAGGGCTCTAGATAGGGGTCCACATATCCCGTGTCAGATTTAATATAGAATTGCAATGTCGCATTCTGTCGCTTCATAATGGCCAAGTCCCATGTCTATTTAAAGAAATCAAAATCGTTGTCAATACATGTGTAATGGCCATGTCGCGTTTCAAATGTAAGAAAGGGCCATGTTGCGCTGTCGAATTTAGGTGTCTAAACCCATACTCAAAGATTTTTGTTTCCAGGGTTTCCAGATTTTTGTCTGATTTCAGATTTATTGAAAAAAGAATGAAATCACAGTAAAAATGTACTTAAACTAGAGTAAACCAACAATTAATTTAATTAAGTAGAATTCGTGCCTGAATTAGTCAGCAACATTACCTAAAGAAGCATCTGACAGGGCCTCAGATACCGTTTAGACCTTCAGATATTTTTCACATTAAGTTTAGATCACATACTAAAAAATTTGGCCAACCCTGACTTACATCCCTGCAAACTTTTAAGTGGCGATGTGCACTCAACTTATACCAGCATACTGGGTACCAGTGACATTTTTCAGACACCAGTGACAACAAACCGCTTTGAGAATTAACATTTATCTTAAATGTTGAAGGCTAGATTGCAGAATACCATAGTATTTTTGCGATCCAAAAAAATGAGAATCATAATGTTCGACCTTCGTAGAGTATAAAAATTTCGCACACCTTACTGAGGTTATTCGGCTCCTGGTAAGAGGTGTCGTGACTTTGGAATTGAGCAGTGCCAAGACTTCCCTCTAACTGGTAAGATATTGGCAGTGATGTGTACAACCCCGATTTGTGGTCGCTTCTGTTCCCCTGAGTTTACGGCTGGTAGAATAAAAACTTTAGTCTTGCCCTCCAGCATAATTTAGTTTTAATCGGAAATTAAACTTTCTTTCATGATACAGGATCCTAACTGCTAAGGGAAAACCGGAAAATGTAAAATTGTTTTACATGTTCTGGCAAGGAAAACACAGGGAATTTGGATTTTCTTTACGAAAACACAAGGAATTTTTCGTTTGCAACATAGAATAATTCACATACAATGTTTTGAATAGTAAATAACTGAGGCCACTCTAAAAAAGACATGTTTCTGGTCCACCGCCTTACTTGTCTCATAAGGCCGACTGAGACGTATTTTCTCTGACTCTGTTGTTCCTACGAAAAGTAAAAGTGAAGCTTTTGGGACATCCCGACCAGTTGTGTTTGTGGCCAACCGCAGGACAGGACACACTTTTTTTAACGGTGACCTATGATTTGTTACAGTATCAGCATTATGTTACAATCAATGATTTACAAGTAATAAATGTTTACTCAACTAAATATGAAACTGTATACTGAATGACATTTCATTTTGTAATATTTGTCACCTCATATTAATGATTATTAGTGACTGACAACTAGTCACGAAGTGAATATAAGAGTAGAGAACTGATATCACTACTACCTAAACTGATAATTATGTAACATCTTCCAATGATTGTACATATATAAGTGCCGTTTTGTACCAAGATTGGCACTCTTGGAAGATCAGGCTTATGCCTGAAAGTTTTGCCTTGAATAAATTTATTAAAAAAAAACAAAAAACCTATGATAACCAATGTGGAGAATTTGCGACACAAGCCTTCGAACATATTCGGGAAGGCCATTATTGTGGACAATGTATCTTATTAAAAGGCGATCCTCCGGGAGCCTTTTACTGGGCCTTAAGTCACTTGCAACAGTTGTGATGTCACAAAAGACCTTTTTGGACAGTGGTTTTCCTATAGTATTGGCTGTCTGTAATGTCATTTTGTCACCAAATTCGGAGGTAAAGTTTACTGTACAATTTTATTGAAAACATTAAAGCACTATTGGAAAACACTTCAACGTTTGAACTTGGGCATACTGAAACAAACTATTTTCTCAAAGCATGATAAATGAGCCTTTTTTGTTAGTGAATTTAAATGTTCTTGCTGCTTTTATGTTAGCATTTCCAGGTTTCAGTAGATCAAAGGCCCAGACTGTTTATCAACAATTAGGAAGGCATGTGTGTTAATTGATCTAGCACATGATGCCCTTGGGGGCAATTGATCTGGCACATGTTGCCCCTGGGGCATGGGTGTTTTACTGATGCTTACACTGTTTATCTTATACAAACAATTACCCTAGTGAATCTAGCACATGTTGCCCTCTGGGCATGGTTGTTTTACTGATGCTTACACTGTTTATCTTATACAAACAATGACCCTAGTGAATGGTCTTTTGGTAAACATGTATACTGAAAATAACTTAGATGAAACAACCAAATCAACCAATACAGTTTACTTATCTAACTACTTTGCATGGTTTTGACATGTGAAATTTGTTGGTTTGTTTCTACTTTTTCATAAGCCCAAGCACCCAGAAAATTATCACAATTTTTTAATTCCCCTAACTTTAATTGGTAACCCAGGAAAATTAAATAGTTATTTTAAAGTTACATTAATTGATCCACAAAAGAATTAATCTGTGATCTTGTAAATATGCAAAGTGTTAGACCTTGAGGTCAGTAAGAACTACCAAAAAAAAAATCACCTATCCTTTTTGTTTGCCCAGGAAAATTTTCAAAATTTTGTATTGATTTAAAATTATGATAAAAAATTGAGTCCAAACCCTAGATACAGGGATCGCCGATTGGGTAGCTAGGCTATTAGATGGCCGGGCTCGTGCTTCTTGTTCTATTATCTGTAGTTGAAATAATGATTAATTTCTTTCTTTCCAGAACACAGGATTCGCGGCAGAGTTCTGGAATGTATAACAGAAGAGAGATTAAAACAAATGGGAATAGAGTGAGTATCAATTTAGATATACATGCATCTGTGATTGTTTGAAAACCATTGAAGGTAGTGTTTGTCAAATGTATTTTTTCATTAAAGAAATCCAAGATTTACCAGTATAATTAAAGAGAAATAGTTATACATAGTACAAGAAGAGTGTTGTCAAACTTTTGTATGTGTAATTAGAACATGATACAAATAAAGCAGCCAGTGGTCCCATATATAATATATGTAAATACAATTAGGTGGCTCATTAATTGGCGGATAACCCTGCGTCCTTAGCTGGGCGAGTTTTCATTTGAATTTATATATCAATTAGTCACCGACTCAAATTTGTACCATAGAATACATCGAATTAATGTAAGGCAAAGCCTATATATACACACACAAAAAAGGGTACGGGAGAACAAAGGCGAAAACGACTTAAATACGACAGAACCGGATTTTATAGTCTCTTTACGATTACCGTAATTCCGTTAGCATACTCAGGCTTAATTAGTCGTTATGATAATTTGCTGCGTTTAGGCATAAAGATACATAATTTTAAATATGTCTGGTTGAGGGTACACAGTGCAGTAGCGAGGGCCATAGTTGCGAGATCGTTATAATCCCACACGTAACTGCTTTTTCTGTGAACACTTGAAAACCACGGACTTCTCCTCACTCTCCACTTTCATGCACATTCTAGGCGGGTAGGAGATAGGCTCGAAGTTCTGCAGGCCATGGGACCGTTCCAGAAGAAACGCGTCGAAACAACGAGACCCTTCGGGGATATAGCCGAATCGTTCAAGGTGAGGTATAATTTTGGCAGCCGATCTTTATGTTAGTATAAAAGGTAATGGGGAACAATCGTAGCATACTTTAGTAGATTTCCGCTTGAACTTATCATGAAATTCAAAAATATATTTCTTATATTCTGTCAATCAAGACCGCTTTCAACTCGTTTGACGCTATTTTCGACCGATTATATATTGGTGGGATGGGCAAAGTGCATCTTGCTTCAATATTCTCATGAATAATTCAAAAACACGTATCTATATCTACGGTAGTGGGTCCATGGAAAAGGCTCAACATCTTTGCCGATTATTTTCCATAAAAACAATTGAAGAAAAATAAATAGAATTCTCTCTCCCATCCTTTGTTTTTTTTCATTGTGATCATTTTCTTTTTATGATTTTTTTCTAATTTTGATTTTTTTTTTTTTTTTAATTTTCTTTTCTTCTTTTTACCCGGGCTCGCTGTATTATCCAGTCATCTTCGAAATATGATCGATCAAATCGAATCTCGCCCGGGTATACTGACTTGGTAAATTAGGCGGGAAACGCCATTGAACGATAGCGGGACCAGCGGAAACAAGATCGCAAATTTAGACCTACATCCGGTTGCAATACAATCCCTATGAGAAGTCTATACCAGAAATTGACCATTGACAAAGCATTAGCTGAGATCGGGTAGGAGATTGACAGAGGTCAAACTGTATAACATCGACGCCTCAGCATTCAAAGGCCCATAGCGTTGGGGATTGCCGTGTAGTATGATTATGTTAATGAGGGTGATGACGGCGAAGATGGCGGCCCCCGGTTTCCGATCGGAAAGTCAACCGGGAATGCTCGCCTATTTCGCCTATTTCACGCACGTTTCAGTCGACTTAACGCGCTATAGAGGTTCATGTTGATCTTTTATTGATGATGCCGATGTGATAGAAGGCTTCATATCGATATAAACCCAGAAAATCGCGTTTCTTTGCGGACTATGTTTCATGCGCAATTCCTTCCGGGACGAAGCGCATCGCGCGCATTCACACTGTCAAACCACAAACCACAGGCCTATTGCATCAGACGCCAAGATGGCGCTACCCGGTGAACACGCGTGTAGGTCTTCTCCGCGAATGACCGCCTTTTACGCCTTAAATCGGCATCGTCCAGCAAAATGGAGTATATACTATGGATTACTAATATCAGGAGCTGGTCTGGGTCGATATATCGTGTAGAATTATGGCGATATTTACGATCGGCATCGAAGAAAAGGTTAGTGTTCTCCGCGTGTAGGTGAACGATAATAGAGGAAAATGGCGGGCGGCTTCACTCGCGCTGGCATGTCCATCTTTTTCTTTAATTCGATCGATAATTCGATCGATAATTCGTTTTCCTCTCTCCATATTTCGATCATCAAGCATTACTTTCATATATAGAAAAAGAAGACGAATAACCCGGGTTTTTTCGGTTTTGTAACCGATATTTTTCTTTCATACCTCAACCTGTGTCCTTGTTTTGTTTCATGTTCCTCCCCCCCCCCCCATGTTTCTTTTGTATATGGCAAATTTAGACATTGAACGCTATTATTTGCAGGTGTTCAATGACCCCATCCATGGGCATATAGAGGTGCATCCTCTATGTGTAGCCATCATAGACACGCCACAGTTCCAACGGCTCCGCTATATCAAACAGCTGGGAGGCTGTTACTACGTCTTCCCGGGGGCAACGCACAACAGGTTCGAACACAGCATAGGGTGAGTGACTCTTTGATGTACTAACTGAAAAAATAATAATAAAATAAATAAAAATTACTGACTGGTATAATATTTTGTCTCCGTGTTCCGAGATATCAAAATCAGTTTCCTCTTCATTGGCATCGTTTATGTTATTCTTTTTGCCATGACAGTTCACTTACATGGGCTTTTGATTATATTTTAGGATATCTGCATTTACAAATGATAAATAGCATACAACGATATGGGTAATGTACGGATGTTCGTTATCATTGCTCATCTCATTTATATCATTATGTTCTTGTATATATATATCTGTTATACATAATGTTACCCTTTAAATTAATCAATACTTTGATATACATGTTAAATTTCTTAAACGTAAAAGATTGTATCGACTGAGACTTCTGGAAGAACATGTATTCACATGAAGATGTTAATAAAGTTGAACTGTTCAAAAAAAAAAAAAAAAGGACGGGGAAAGTTATTTGAAATGGTGTATAAATGAGGTGTATAATGAGCTTCAAATTATACACCTCATTTATACATCCTTACTTTGGACTGTACAGAGATGCAATTTTTCCTTCTTTTTCCTGATTTCCTGATTTGTTTTTTATAACATTTTTTATAATTCAGTAAACATGAGAAGAGAGTATTGCAATATTAAACATATTTCTTATCAGGAAAAAACTAGGCTATATCAAAGTTGCTTTGTAATGTCAGAATGTTATATTTACTCCCTATTAACTCTTCCTGCTTTAAATCCGGAAAATTGGTTGAACAAGTTTCCGGATTTTTCAAGTTTATTGAGTGGCATCTCTGACTATATTTACACTAATCCTTACTATGAAGGGTAAGACGCTTGTTTCTCAGATGGGCTTAATCCTGATTAAGGACCTTTGTTTTCACCGATTGTATTTGTTCGTATGTTTTAGAGTGAGTCACCTTGCCGGTCAGTTGACGCGGGCGTTACGGGGCCGGCAGCCCGAATTGGACATCACTGACTGCGACATTCTCTGCGTCGAGATTGCGGGACTCTGCCACGACTTAGGTGAGTACCCATAAAACCCCCAATTTAAGCCGCGATAAGTTTCAGAAATTAGGTCAAATGAGGCCTCAACTTTATGGGTGCGGCTTAAATTAGGGTTTCAAGCAACCTTGGATACAATTAGATATCTGAAAAAAATATGATAAAAAAAGTGTCTAAAGATAAACTCTTTAGTCATGGTGCGGCTTAAATTAGGGTTCGGCTTAAATTAGGGGTTTTACGGGTATATGTCATAATATCAATGTAGGTTTTCTCCAAGCCCTTATAGCCGGTTCTACCGACACACTTTAATTCTGATCGACCAGCTTTAAATCCCCAAAGCTGGTCAACAATGTATTGATAAATATAAGATCAGAAGTTTATACCTCACCAGCTTTAAAAAAACATTTTCAGTAAACGGCCGGCTTTATTTTTGTTCTGGGGAAACCCTGCTGAATGATGTATTGTATACTTTGATATATCTTATGTCTTTGGTAAGAATAATATCTAGCGGGCCCAAAATAAAATCCTGTGGCAGATCAATATTGGAATTGTTTTTTCATTGAGCACACAAGCAGATGCGCGGAGGGGGGAGGGGGGGGGGGGAGGGGGGGAAGCACTAATGTTGAACAAGGTTCATGGTCCGAAGACAACCTCAATAGTCCAAAAAGTCTGTGCCTGTGCTGCCACCTTGCGGCAATTTTTAGAAACGTGCCTAGTTCTACAAATTGACGCTAGGTGGCAGTGCATGCAAAACTGACAATTTAGGAGATACGCAGAGTGACTTTCTCGGATTTACAGGACCATTTCGTTGTAATAGATAATTTTGAAATATACATTTTTAAAAGAAACTGTATTGTTCGTTTAAGAAAGTAATATTGCTTTAAAATCATTGATAGTGCAGAATACTTGTAAGAGAATAACTCCCAACGTCATACTAAACACCCTTTTTGTACATGTCATAATGGATGGGATTCGCCGACAACAGGTTGTGGGGTAGAGTAAAAGATCAACTTTTAAATTTCTCCGGTAGCTGCCAGTCTCTCAGAGATAGGCGGCCCAACTTGAAACAAAAAATAATTCCCCTCAACGAACTCTCCTAGCGAAAGTGTCACCACAACGACTGAAGCAGTAGACTTTGTTATCGGGCGACAATTAAAATGGTTGGGGGTGTAGTTGTTACCTCGGGAGACATTCACATTTAGTAACTTTGTTTAGATCATGATCTTAATAGAAAATTCCAATTTTTGTCCGTTTTTTTCCTTTTTCCTTTTTCCTTTTCCTTTTTTTTTTTTTTTTTTACAAAAATAAGTAAGTCATTCTAGAAAGACAAATAGATCGATATGTATTGAGAGGTTCAATGAAATGTAGAGAAATGTTAGGAATATCTCAGGAATTCGTGTGTTTTTGTGTGGGGTTCTTAGAAAATTTAAATTGATACATGATACACAGGTGAAATCTCCTAACAACTCCATATCTTCCTTTTAGGCCATGGACCATTCAGTCACATGTTTGACGGACAATTCATTCCACAAGCACGACCAAACGATGACTGGGCAGTAAGTATGATTTAGATTTCTAAGATTTTATTATAAGTTATATACTTTGTCATTAGGTTTGCAATAAAAAAAAATCCTGCAAAAAAAAAAAAGGATTCAGTCCAAATTTGAACGGTGAAACTGTCACTTTTAGCTATGTAGAAATGAACAAAATGAACTTTTTTTGAAATATACTAAGTTACTCGCTGATGTTGAACCATAGAACTGTACGTAGAATAGAACTGTACGTACAGTTCTATGCGTACAGTTCTATGGTTGAACAGATCTCTGTTAAGTAACTTTTTTTCTGAAAACTTGAATTCAATTTCAATAACAAAATATTACTGATTTTTTTCAGTACAAAAAATAGCAGAATCTTTAATTTTATATAACACTTAGATTTGCATTTAAAACAAAATATTTAAACTTTTTCAGCATGAAGACGCATCAAAAATGATGTTCGACCACATGTTAGAAGTGAACGACCTGAAGCCCAAGTTTGAGGAGTTCGGCCTCTTTGAAGAGGACATAGCCTTCATCAAGGAACAAATCCACGAGCCTCAGAAGAACTACAAGGCCAGGGGCAAGGAGAAGAGGTTCCTCTACGAGGTGAGGCTATTTATACCTTTAAATGATTTGAGAATAATTATTATATGTATTTTACATGTATTTGAAAACATACGGGAAAAATAGAAAAATGAATAGAATATAGGAAGAAATGGTTAAACTTAATAGAAGTAACTTTGACTAACTTTCTGGACGTGGATATTTTGTAACATAGATAATAGTGATACGTTAACTTTCTTTTACGAAGGTTAGAGTGATACAAATTTAAACACCCATATTCATACGTAAAAATATACAAAAATGATTAAAAGCTGCACCATTGACTCTGACTAGATATTTCATGTTTATCATACTCAATATAAAAAATCCTCAACGTTTCTTATCTAAATCTTTTTGAAGATTGTTGCCAACAAGCGCAATGGCATTGACGTTGATAAGTGGGACTACTTTGCCCGTGACTGCCACTCCCTCGGTATCAACAATAACTTCGACCACCTTCGCTTCATGAAGTTTGCACGCGTCATCACAGTCGAAAAGGAGAAACAAATCTGCAGCAGAGACAAGGTACGGTATTAGTTTCTTCAGTACAAAAATCACAAAGGAGAGCTAACGACTTTGCATATGAATTTGTATGAAATTGATATTTTATTAATTAGTCCTTTAACATAATAGTGGTAGTATGCAGTGACTATTTCTGCTTAAAATTAATATAAAATTTTATTGGTTTTTACTTACAACATACTATGGCTATCGTTTAGTGATGTTGAACATTACTTTTAATCAAACGTAGGTGTGATCAATTATAATTACAACTGATAATTATACCATATAGATAAAGATGTCTAATGCAATAAAAAACATCTCCTGATTAGATATTTTGAAACAATTTAAATCATCTTACTTCTCCTGCCATCTACCTTCACTATACAATTATGTGTATTTCTTGTAAAATAATTGTATCTTAACCGGACTGTGTGGTGAAACCAATTTTCAGGAGGTGTATAACTTGTACAACCTGTTCTATACGCGTCAGTCGTTACACCGACGTGCGTACCAGCACAAGACGACGTGCGCTATAGAGTCTATGTAAGTATTCCCCAGGGGGTGCCACGGGTCAGCATGACTGTGTATGTGAGACAAGGTATAGCAATTCCACCAAACATGTAACACTCTTCTTGATTCATAAAACACCTTCCTACCCTCCTTTCTTTCCCTCAAATCCAATGAAAATCAATAATTTCCTTGGTAGTACACGTAACTTTTCTTTTTCTTACAATTTTTTCCACTAAGTCTTACTATTCAATATTTGTGTAGTCTATTTTACATAATAAACTAAGAAAACATAAGATAAATAGAGTTAATTCTAAAGAACTATATTGCACGATTAATTAGGACATAGAAGAAAATCTCGCCAGGGACATAAGAAATTAGATTTAGTTGTAATATCAATTTGAAATCTATATTCAAGCCGCTAGATCTAAGTTATACTTTCACTATGAATATTTTGATACAGTTGAAATAAATATAGAAAGTTTACACTGAGTCTACTAAGTTAAGAAAAAATATTATTTAAAGAAAAATAAATAAACATTCTATCTCTTAATTTAAACAGCCTCCTTCTTGATACTACGTTTAAGAATATTCTTCATTATAGTTTGAAAATTAGTATGTAACAGCTTTGGACAATTCTTAAATGTAAAACGAGTAAAGGACTAATTTCAAAATAATAAGAATAGCTAATAATTAGTCTCAAATCCTTTCATTTCACTCAATTCCGTCTGTATAGCAAATAATAATTAGATAACCTTCAATGGAGATAATTAACTTATAAACTTTACACCCTAGACTATTAAGCATGTGTGTATTGGTTTGATTGAAGAACACTCTGCATGTGATGGAGATTTATTTAAGTGTTGTGGCGTGCCCATACATTTGTTTCAATGTGTTTTTTTTCAACAGTGCTTTTTGCCTTTTTTCCATATTTTCTGCAGATTTTCCCACGTTAACTGTTTTCCTATAGCTTAGGATGTTGTGTGAAAGTATTAGAATACCAGCGATCCTTACACGATAGATAGTGTGTTATTATGAAACAAAACATACACATTTGATAATACTGAAGAAAAACACAGACATCATTAGTTAGTTTCATGTTACCTCTAACACACCACAATGGGAATGTGACACGAATATGGAGCAGCAAAGGGCTGGCCGAGCCACTGAGATCCGATGAAATCGTCACAGTTGAGTCTAAGGCAGTTTTACACACGGCTCCCCTATACGAATCGCCATAACTGAGTTCAGCTGAGTTTCATACTGTAGTCGGTAAGAATAACATAAATAAAGCTAAAGAGGATACTGACAAAGAAACCAATTTTAGCTTTTCAGTTTTGTCATGGAAAAAATCGGTGATGAGCAGCTACTTTCCATTTTAAACTAGAAGTTCCTGCCCATTTAGAATAGAAAAGTATTCCGATATCTGGACAGGTCAGATTTTAAAAAGTGCCCAATCCCATGCTAAAGGGTCTGAAAATATACAATAAAAATGTTTTGTATTTTTTAATGATTAAGGTCAGACGTGGTTAGAAAGGGTGAATCAGAAATGATCCAAACTGCTTCCCTTGTTTCAGTTCGATTCTAAGTCCAATTTCTCACGAAAGGGTTTTGAGGTGCATTGGTTCTATTAATTTTCATTATGGTTTGAATGCTTAAAATAAAGGTTAGATTTGGGTTTCTTCTGTTTATTTTTCTCAATCTCCGAACTGTTTTCTTTT
The DNA here is from genome assembly GCA_936440205.1 of Lepidonotus clava. Classification (NCBI taxonomy): domain Eukaryota; kingdom Metazoa; phylum Annelida; class Polychaeta; order Phyllodocida; family Polynoidae; genus Lepidonotus; species Lepidonotus clava. The sequence continues at coordinate 35,482,504 of OW387140.1, forward strand.
ACTACATGTATTTACCCACATAGTACACCCCAGACAATAAACACTGGAAATTCCCCGTCCTGTTGATGCGTTCAGCATGCTTCAAATTATGAATTATTAAAAATAATTTTTAAAATGCAAAAAAGGGGTGGAGAAAAAACAAACTCACATGAAGGTCTGTGGCACCCTCCGGCGAATACGGACTCAGTTCTTTCTAGTAGTGAGTGCTTTGATTTTGATGATGCCCTTTTAATTGATGTGTGCGCTGGGATGGAATGGTTTTGCAGGAGGTAGGAAACGTTTACGATATGTTTGCCACACGAGCAATGCTCCACAGACAAGTCTATCAGCACAAAGTGAAGGGAATTATAGAGCACATGTAAGTACAGCGCGACTCACAAACTCAACAGTCAAATGTTTTTTCCCCTGCGTGTATGTTTTCACAACATCCACTACACAAGCTAGCAGCTCTTTTCTTTTGTTTTAATTCAGGTAATTTACACAGAATTTAGAACGTCAGTGTACAGACACGCTGTATTCCCGATTTGATGCTGTCCTATTTCATTACCTTACAAAGTGTTTCTCATAGGATGTTAATACAATAGCTTGAAAAAGAAAATCCATCGAGTTGCACATTTATGTATACAAGATTAGGTGCTCCCAACAAACTTTCGTACAACTGTACGGTGCACCTCACATACTCAGCATTCGGATTATTTTCCCTGTGTATAAATCTTCACAACATCCAGTTCACGATCCTAACAATTTGAAAAAACAACACACAGTTATCCACCGAATTTCACATTTATTAACGGAAAGATAAGTGCTCTTAACCTTAATTTGCTCTTTTAACATCACTGGCCGCGCGCTTTGAATAAACCTGAAATGTTTTAGGAAATTAGGTCATGATTTGATATTTCTTGAATTGTTCTCTTTGGGAAAAACGTCAGTGAACAGATAAAACGCCAGAAAAATTAGGGCAAATTTAGCCAAGTTTAGGCAGACAAATGACCAGATTTTGTTCGAGTGTAAGCAAGAAAAGAAGTGTTTTCTGAACGTATCAATTATCCAAGATACTCCATGCCGTGGAGTTATCCACAATAAGGGAGCTTACAATCGTCAGTTATCTCGTGCTTATGGACTAGGTTCCTCAGAATGGAACTTGTATACAGATTTGCACATTTTCTGAAGACCTAATTATAGAACGTAGTGCCGATTCAGACTTGAAGGAATCTGATAATGTCCAGAAAATTAAGTAAACTCAGAAGAGACTCTATTACCTTTGTATTCTAAACGTCAGGACGAGTCTTCTGTTTCTGCTTCTTCTTTTTCATTTTACTTGTAGCATGTCATTTTGTTGTGGTATTTTGAATGTTGTGGCGTTTTGCATTGAATGGGCAAGAAAGATGAATGAGATTTATTAAATCACCCATGTTTTGAAATACATTTTTTTTAATCATCAATATATTGTTTTACTTTGGAACGCATGGTGCAAAGCTTTTACAAAAAAAAAAAAAAAAAACACGCAAACGTTCTTTGTTTTTCTCCGTTTTTGAAATACACATTAAGCACAAGCATCTCTTCATGTGATTTATTACATTTACAGAACTAAACAAAATCAGGAACTTCAATTTTAAGCACAGTGATATATGTTTAGGTTTTATCGTTATAACAAAATACAAGAAATTTTGTAATTGATAATTGATTAATTAATTGTAAAGTGACGTGTGAATAACCGTAAGAATGAATTTTTGAAGAAAATCAAGTCAAGAAAATCAACGCATGTATATAATAATCATTGCCACAACATGCTATTTATAAAAATTGACTTTCCAGTTTAAGATAAAAAAAAAATTTCCCCCTGTATCTGCACATTTCCAAAATGTATTAATGTTACCATCTTCATTCAGGATCACAGAGGCTTTCCTGAAGGCGGATGAATACCTCAAATTTGAGGGAACTGACGGGTGAGTTACAATTTCTGTTCAATGAAAATATTTTTCCATATTTTATGTTCCTAAACCTTTACCCAGAACCCTAGTTTTTGCTGCAGTGGCCTATTCTGTTGTAATGGGACAAACAGCAGGGTCACCAAAGCTTTATCATCGAACAGGGATGTAAGTTTTCAGATTTAAATCTGATTTCAGATTTTTTCACATCATCAACTCAAATAATAATTTTCAAACTGAATCCCTTACATGATGTTTTATGGCATTTTAAGATTATTCTAAATTTTCTCTCTGGGATTTCAGATTTTTTAATTAACCCTGACTTACATCCCTGATCGAAGGTTCTGCACTTTATTAAATCATTTATTTGCAGATATAGTTAAATTAGTCAAAGAAATTGACACCTCTAAATACAGTTGTGTTGAGGATATTTCCAGTGGTTTGCTTAGAGACGCGTTTTTATCTACTCCTGGCCAGTTACGACATTTATTTAATATTTCTATAACCACTGGAATTTTTCCTAGAAGTTGGGCAACTGGTTTAGTAAATTTGATACCCAAGATTGAAAAAATTGTATTGAATAGTCTATTATATCGCCTAGATCAAATAGATTATTTGCATCCACAGCAATATGGTTTTCAAAAAAATAAGTCAACACATGAGGCAGTTTTCAACCGAGTAAATGATATACATTGGAATTATAATGAGGGAAAATCTGTTTGTTTATTGTTTCTCGATATTTTCAAGGCTTTTGATTCTCTAGATCATAAATTATTAGTAAAGAAACTTATTGATATTGGATTTAACCGCCAGGCTATGATGTGGTTTGCTAGCTATTTGAATAGAGTTCAGGCTGTTAGATTTAATGGCAAAATGTCAGAATTTAAACATGTCACCTCAGGTATTGGTCAGGGAACAATTCTTGGTCCAAGTCTCTTTATTTTTTATATTAACGATGTGGTTCGAATGCTAAATAATGTTAGAATAAGTCTTTATGCTGATGATTGTGTGTTACATTATTCCTCAAAAAATTGTTATGATATTGTTAGCTCGATCCAATCGGATATTGATTGTTTTATAAATTGGGGAATAGAGAATAACCTGCGATTGAATGTGAGCAAATCCAAATATCTTGTTGTTGGAAGTGGTGATAGTATATTAACTAGAAGTGATAAGCCTTTGTTTAAGGCAGGTAATCGCTCTTTATTGCCAGTAGATCAGTACTGTTATTTGGGTACTATTATTGATAAGGATTTATCACATGTTCCTAATTATAATAATACAAAGAGACTAGTATCTAATAAGCTATTTCAATTAAGAAAGTTAAGGCGATATCTTGACACTTACACTGCTATTTCTGTTTATAAGCAAACGATATTACCGTATTTTGACTATAATGGTATGTTTTTGCTATGCTCTACTCTAGAGCAAAAACGTGAACTTCAAATTCTTCAAAATAATGCTCTTAGATTATGTTTGAATATTAAACTAATAGATAGATATACTCGTAATGAAATTCACCGCATGTGTAAATTGAACTCACTTGAACAAAGACGCATTGTACAAATTTTGAGACAAATGTATAAACATAGTTTGAAGACTGAGGCTATTAAAACTCCTGTTCGTGTAACTAGACAATTTAATAAGAAAGTTTTTGTAATTCCATCCAAAATCCATTGGTCTTTCAGGAAAAATCTATTCTTCTGTGGCTTAAAATATTGGAATAATTTGACTGCCGATCAGCAAAATTCAGAAAGTGTGACTGTCTTTATGAATTTTATAAAGTCTATTAATAAGGATTATACTGATTTATTGGACATGTGATTTATAATTGTTAAAAGATTAGAGTGCTTATCTTCAAAGCCATTGTGATTGGTTAGACATTTGACTGTATTTGATATTTTGTGTAATATTTATTGACCTCTCGTATTATTTATTGTTCTCTATATAGTTCACCTTTTTTCATTTTTCATGTTTGTAATGAACTGAAAAACAGAGGTAACTCTGATGTTGATTACTAAATAAAAGTTTATGCACCAAAAAAAAAAAAAATCAAAGAGGCATGAAGTTGGACCCTTCACCCCTCACTCACCCCTTCCCTGCCCCTGGCGGGGACCGGGTTGGGGGCTCATGTTGGAGCTTCCTGGGAAGAATGTCTCCTCAGTATCCCCCGCTTGTTGTAAGAGGCAACTAAAAGGGAAACCTGTGCCCCCAACAGGGTCATCAATGGCTGGGTTTGTGGTGTGCTTTCTATGGGACATTGCACATTAAAGACCACTTACCACTCTCGAAAAGAGTAGGGTATCGCAGCCGGTGGCGCATTTATTCTAAATCATATAGATTCAGTCAGCGCCCTTGTGGCGTAAAACTAGCTGAAAAGCTTAACCTTGTGCAGTCTGGTAAAAGAACTCTAAGGGTTGGCTGGATGTTAAACTAACCCAACAAACAAACAAACAAACCCTTCCCTCACCCCTCACCCGGTGATTGGTCAAGTCAGCCCCCTCAGGGCACAGCGTTATGTGATTGAGTGACAGGTGAGGGTGGTGTAGGTGATCACAGGTGACAGAGCTTCTGGTTGACGTGTGTCACCGCCGCAGATGCTGGACCCCAGGACAGGGGTCTGAACAGTCTGTGGGTGAGTGAGTGAGTCTTGAGTGTTTTACGCCATGCCAACAGCCAGGGTCATTTTCAGGGCAAAAACAAGTTGGGATGAATTCTGTCTTTGGTGATCATATAGCCCTAATTACACTTTGCGTCGGGTCTAGGGTCACGTTGGGTGCTATTGCCCAACGTGAACAATTCGCTTTCAGGCTATATTACACTATGCATTTTACCCAACGCGAAATATATTATACTATGCGTTTTGGGATATTTTACTATATTACACTTTGCGTTTGGTATTCTGATTCGCGTTTGTAATTCGCATTGGCAAAAACGCGTTTGAAACGGCAAAAACGCGTTTCAAAAACGCAAAGTATAATACGGCCTTATCTATGAGATGAAGGTGACAGGGCGGGCAAACAGCAGGGGATCAAAACCTAGCCATCATTTTTGTTGTACCTCATCCCTTAGTGAACCGAGCACTAATCGGGAATTGAACAACAAAAAAAACACTTGGTCAGTGCTGGGTCCCCCCCCCCCCCTATCGTCGCCTTCAGCAGGGGCTACTGGGGGGGGGGGGGGGGGGGGGGCTATTCTTACTCGGAACCCCCATGGGGTCAGTCTGAGGGTTCTTGTTTCTTACATCCTCTAAATTTTCCCCCCACTTCATAAAGATGATAAGCTGTCAATATCTAACGCAACATAGGAAATATGAAAGAAGTATGGCATGTTCACATCAGTGAAAAGTATTTCTAAACCTATTTCACATAACTTGAAAATATTGTTCTTCCCACAATTATTTACTTAGAAGCCCCTACGGCCGCAGTGCTAAGGGGTCGTTGGTCGAAAAAAAGATTAAAAAGGCAACGTCTGTATCGCTGCAGAGCACATTGGTGACCATCCATAGATTGAATTAAAAAATAAATAATACAAAAGTAAATTTCATTCAATGATGTTCTTGTATCACCTAAATTAATCATTACTTTTGTTTCAGGGAACTGAAGCGTATGTCCGAAGCCATCTACGACCCTGTGGCCTTCACTAGACTCACGGACAACGCCTTCCACCAGATTCTGTACTCTACGTCTGAGGAGCTGCGCGAGGCGAGGGAGATCCTTCAGCGGATCGAGAGGCGCGACATGTATAGGTGTATCGGCCAGAGTAAACCGGCTAAGGCAAACGAGCGCCAGTTTAGTCGGGTAGGTGAAGTTAAATGTCTTTTCTTTTCTTTCCTATCGAATATATTCTATTTTACAGTACTAGTTCTTTCATATTTGCCGAAGACATGCATCATCGTTCATTAAATAGTCCCTTTTTCCTAAACTGCGTCCTTATTATAACCATGCTTTAATGTTTGACTAAATGTTGATTTATTGTATGCTTCATTTCAAGGTTGATATACAATTATCTACTCAGAATATAGTCTCGTTTAAGCCGTTGTCTACTGACTTAATCTTATCATAGAATTATTTATATAGATTGTTTAATAACACGGTTACAACATGCATGATCAGATTAGTCTCAGTTGTTTGTATCACGTATAAAACAGGGAAGAAAACGATTGTCAAGTGTTAAAATCTGACTTTTTTTTCTTGGAGCTCAAAATGAGACCCAACTTTTTTTTGTGATATTATCATCAAGCATCACTCATATATTCTCATATAGGCGGACAAGCCTATTTTGGCCGCGGAGATCGTCGAGGGATCGAGCCTCAGCCCCGATGACATTGTAATACAAGTAAGTTACATATTGTAATAAAAATAAGTTATTGAAGTATTGAATTTCTCGGTCACAATTTTGATTGAAGTGAATTTATTTAACGGGGAGGAGGGCAGTGGGTTCCATCTCAAATTGAATGTTATAATTGACTAATTTTTAAAAAAACAATTATGAGAATTCTAGAGAGGTTGGAATATATTACATCCAAGAGCTCTCTTCTGTACGGTGCCCAAGGTATATAAACATAGAGAAATCCATAAACTTTGATAACGTAAGTGTACATGTCACATTATTGTCGTAAATGAGTGAACACTGTCTTTCCAGGCAATTTTTGCTATAACTTCGATTGACTCCTTCCTTTGATTTTACATAATGATTATTCTGATATTTCGTCCTGATCCTCCCTTAAGGCTCACATAATGTTGAGAGGTTTAGCAGTTAAAAGCAATGTTGTTAAAACAATTCCACATCCCGATTTGAAAACTCGGTAAAAGAAATTAGATGTAAACATGTTATATATCAATAGACACATTTTACAATTCTTTTTCGAGTGATATATAAAAATTTATGGTTTCATGCCAAATTCTCAGAAAAATCGAACAAATGCAAAAACGTCAGCCTCAAAATTGGTATATGGAACACAAGCTTTAATTGTGATGATCACTCCTTACAGATCGTGAGTCTGGATTTCGGGATGAAGGAGAAGAACCCCATCGACCACGTGCGCTTCTACAAGAAGTCCAGTCCCGAGGAGGCCATCCAGATCCCCAGAGAAGACGTAAGTCCAGGAAAAGTTTCATTTTCTTATATAGATTTGTATGGCTAAATTTGATTAGACTCAATATTCAACAGTTCATGTATCTCAAAACCTCGCCACTGATAAAGAAGAGTTCAAATGTATTTTGAAACAAGTGCATTTGATATGTATGACAATTGTACATTTCAGTGAAATAAAACTAAATACATGTAGTGTTTTTCCAACTGTTGCAATTTGATAATGAGGAGCAATTTCACTGTTTTTCCACCCAATATATCTTTAGCAACCGATTAAACCTTGCTTGTCCCTACTTGTTGGAAAAACCATTCTTGCCATTTTTTAAAAACTAGTCTGCACAATTTTATAACTCCCAAAGTCTGAAATCTAAATCATATTTTATATTTCCACAGGTCTCCCACATGTTGCCCGACAGTTTCCGCGAGCAGCTCATCCGGGTCTTCGTGAAGAAGTCGGACGAGGAGAGTTTCAACATGGCCAAGGACTGCTTCAAACGTTGGTGCAAGTCCAAGAAAATGAAGCCCTCACAGGTATGTGTTTACCTGTGGGACCTCGAGCAGCTCGAGATGAGCGGTACGAGCACTCCGGTCAAGGGCCAGGGGCGGGGCATGCAGGCGGCCATCAAGTGCGCCGAGTGCGGAAAGTCACCGTTCGCTGAAATCGGAGCGGGCGATGCTGACCGCCTGAGAATCTCCCCATACGCTTCTCCGCATGTTTCTCCCAGACCGTTTCTTAAGTCGTAAACTAGTGTGCGAACAGATCAGAATCACGTCCTGAGGTTGAAAAACAAGTATATGATTAGTCAGGTTACTGAATAGGCTGCTTGCCTATTTTGGACATTCTCGGATTCGGATATCCGGGCATTTGCTATAGATGGCGCTGCAGTAAGGTGTGAATGTTGGTGAATACAAGCCCATAGGCACAATGCTTAAGAAACAGATTTTTAAAGATTCTGAATGATCTAAGAGGGCTATCAACTCCTTGTTAAGATATGTTATTTATTTCATATCCAGCAATATATTATGAAAATTTAAGAATTCCATGAATAGTTTAAGTATGTTTTGTCACTATACAACTGTTTCCCGCCTTCCCTGCCCCTATCCTTATCAGTGGTATCTAAGGTGTTATTTGCACCAAAGGACATGGCGGAGATAAAGCCTTGAACCTAGCAACGAGGGGGTCCCGAATCCGAGAATAGTGCTGCATATTTGCTCATTTCAGATACCGTATTCAAAGTATGAAGATCATGTGTCGGGTTTAAGCTTCCCATGGAATTGCCAATCTTTGGCATGACAACGGCCAGTTAGTTGTTAATTTTTGTAAAAGATTCGTCAGTATTAAGCGTGCGTTCACATGTATAGTTAGGGTAAAACCATTTTCCTTTTTTTTCTTAACAAGATCGGCATTTCTTGTGTAATCTTACTTGAAACTAGGAAGGGCGCGTGTGAAATAATAGTTTAACATTTTAATATCTTTCAACATTTAAGTTTATAAGTGACAAACATACCCGGTGGTTCAAAATAACTACGCAAACTGTGGGCGCTTGGTGTTTGACTGTCATTTTATTTTCTGATATCAGAGATACCAGATTCCCCTCTCATTCTAGAATTCCCAATTTTTTACGTCTATAAAAATGAAGATCTTTTTTAACCTAAAGACAATTAAGAAATCAAATTTAAACAGTCGTCGACTTAGTAAATATAAAAAAGAACAGTTTCCCACATTTGTAGGTGTTTACTAGTTCTTCATATAAGGTCTTTTGTGAAAGCAAGTTGTTTCCTCACTGAAATATGGCATCTCTGATTAAAAGTTCACCACTACCTGTCACTGCATTGAATGACACACGATAAGATACACATGGTGTTCTGTTTTGTATGGTGCATGCAGATTTTGTTCACCTTGATCACACTTTGATGCATGACAATTGCAAGTTTATACACATTTTCTTGTACGTTTTCCGCCATTGTCTTCGGATTCCTACTTATACTCATCTATTCAAGACCTACCCTATGTAACTGGTGACAAGATGAGATTTAGTTTTTATGCTGTTTTAAGATCACGAGAAAGTTGATTCTGGGACTTTCTGTTTTTAAAAAAAAAAAAAAACGTTAACCATGCTTGCGTCCCTGTTTAATGTATTTTGTCGTTCAGGATTGCATGATGATTTTATGAAGCCAATCCATACTTAAAGAGAGTGATTCTTTCAAAATCGTTTTCATATATCAAAGCCAAAGATAAGATTTTACTTTAGATCAGGCTAACACTTGAAACATAGGTCCTAAAATATGCTACAGTCGTTGTAACAGAAAAAGAATTTATACTTTCGAACGTGAGGAGAAAACAATCGTAATTGAAAAAAGAAAAAAGTTAGGATTTTTGTTGTCAAACCAACTTCAGCTTAGGTCTTCTGTTAGGTTCATGAAAAGTATGAACTGAAGTATCAAGGTTTTGAATTTGATCTTGAACACAGCAACTTTTTACGTGGTGAAGAAATGCCTCAAGAAATATTTCTGATACCTTTTCTTTTTGATTTTCTCATCCCACAGGTACATGTACATTGATCTGTAGTTATAAGTTATGCTGATGTGGTTAGCTAGAAGTAATTTTTATTTAACGTATATGTTTTTACTTGCGTGCATAATCTGAACTAACTTTGTTCGATTTACACTTTTAGAGCCTACAATGCACTGTTGTTTTTTCCCCCTGAAGTGAACCTTACTTTCTCCAAGTTCACTCGAGCAAATTAGAAATATATACTCGCAGTGTACTGGTGCTAACAAGACCATTTTAATTCTTAAACTACTTGTCTCAAGATAAGATCACTTGGAGGTCTTCTATTAGTAACACGCTTAACTATTTCTTGACTCAATCTCTATACATGACATAATACATTAGTATTTGCCGGGATGATACTCATTTGTGTCTTCTCTCTCAAACCACCTTGAAGCTAGTTAATTAATGGAAGGTCCCTTCACTATGTAGTTAATTGTGACGTCGCGTATAGTATAGTGTTAAGATTATTTACAGTCACCCCACAGTTTGCTTATTCGTTCGCGAGGTGCTACCTTTGTGTGTGAAAACATTCCGTTAGCCATAATATACTTAACCTGGTATCTCTTTTGATAATCTTTTAATTTGTTTTTAGATTCAGTATTTTTTACAGTCAATTCTAACCCGGTCAAAGTACATTTCTAACTTTACTGAACACAAAAGTGTGTGTTTTCAGCTAGTCTTAAGGATGTTAATTGTTTTATTCATAGCTAAGGAAATAAAGTACAGAAATAAATAGCAAGTTGACAGTCTACCTGGCGTTTATCTGCTGATTTAGTGTTTTTAATCGAATGTAGAAGAACTTACTAGTTTAGGATTAATGCGTATTTAATGGGGAACTCTTAACAAACCCTTTGGCAGAGTATCAAAATGGCACAATTTCTGTAATATTACACCTAAATAATCTATTGAGACAACTGGGTTGAGCTTATCCAATACTGAGGAAAGTCTTTCTAAACCCCATTTCTTTTATAATTTTCTTAATATTCAATTTGGTATTGCACGTCAAAGTAATTGTCGACAAAGACGGAACAACCCTTTTTCTAACTTTCAGAGTTTTACCTATCACTTTGGGAAATGTAGCCAATCAAATCAGGGATTCTCTGAATAATAACTTATAAGTTGGATTTGGGATAGGTGTCCATTTCATTTGTGCTCCCGTCCTTTTAACGGATTGTCCGATTATCTTTTTTTTTTATCGTATTTTCAAGCCATAGTTTAGAGAAAAGCTGTATATCTTACCTCTACTGAATTGAACTTTAGTATCTAGAATTAAAGCAAGGGATCAGCAGTTTTTATTTCAGGTGTGGTACGCGAGTGTATTTTTATTAAGCATGAATACTAACCAGCAGCTTTCTCCATAAAGAATAGCTTAGCAATTAACGGTAATTTACCCGCAGAGTGTCCGTTTGGTATCCCAAACGGATGTTTTGGGCAATTTCAAATGTACGTTATGCTTCTGTTAGCAAATCCCAGGAACATTCTTTTTTTGTGAAACAGGCTGCCGATATCGGAGGTTCAACACATAAGAGCATATCTAATGATTTCTGTATATATCTAGCAAAGAATTAGAGAGAATATGACCACAAACGAACATCATAAAACGTTAAATGGTAGAAAAGGGTTCTCGAATGTATACGGAAGTAGATATAATCTAGGTATATAGTTCATACTAATAATTTGCACCTTTTTTTATTATTATTATTCCGAAGTTAACATGATGTAAATAGTTTTTTTAACTTTTAAGGTTAAAGTTACGTGTTCCTGATTGAGAAATTAATTGACTGAAGATGACCATGTCAATTTCGGTTGTAAAGGTAGAATTAACTTAGTGTTAAGGCTCTGTAATAAATATGATAGGTATTACCCGTTACACTATGTATAACTTATTGTATGACCAGATGACAATTTACAACTAACGATTCTTTGAAAGCAGCGTATTTAACAAACGAAAATGATCATAAATAATCTTGTCAACATTAATTTTGTTAATTGTTGATTATAAGATACCTTCTAAGAAAGTTCATTTGTGAAGCACTTCTATTATCAAAAAATAATGAATATTTGGTTGAGAAAAGACCAAATAGGTAACATATTTGGGAAACATCAGATTGATAATGTTAATGTCTGCAGTTGAAGAACAACTCACATGAAACTTATATGAAAAGACATCTTATATGAAAAGACGTCTAAAGTACTAAAGCTTAGAAAAATATACTTTGCGCTTATTATGAAAGCGGTGTGTGGAGAAATTTAAAATTACCAAAAGGCCTTACAGGTGCTGAAATGACGTCCTATATTTTGCAACTGATTAGGTTCATAATTATGCGTTATGATATGTGTTTCAGGATTAGTGACTCCCTCTTTTGCAAAAAAAAAAAAGAAGAAGTTTGATGTATTATCGTGAATTAACCTCAAAGAGTGATTACATGGTATAAAGGGAATCATGAGACACAAATCATTAACACAGAGATTACCTCAATCAGTTAGAAAAATGTTGGCTCAAGGGCCATATCTTCGTAACTAATTAGGCTAATCACGTAAATTTTGATAAGGGTCTCATATCTTGAAATTCTTTATTTCAAAAGGAGTAGTGATATCATTGCAAAATAACCCATAACTGGAATCATTAAATGTAGATACTGTTTGTCTTATGCAAAATTTTTAATGATAAAACACTGATCAGAATTCACCTAATGACCCTGATTAGTTACAAAAATATGACCCCTGAAGCTTTGCAGTAAAGTGTTGCTTTTGCTGAGGCTCTAAGTTGAGGTATTGCGGAGTGTCCAGCTCTCTTATAAATGCTCCCACAACTGTCTATCTTTGTAGTAACTTTTTTTCTGCATAACACCTATTTCTGTAGAAAATAATCCAAAGCTAATATATGAAGATTGTAAAAATGATCCTAGTATCATGCTACAAAAAGTGTATGTAGATAGTGTAATGAATAAACCATTAGTTTACGCTTTATGCGGGTGTAATGGTTAGTCGTAGGCGTAGTTAGTGTTAATAATATTATCAGTTAAAATTAAGACATTTTGCGACTTACTGGGCAAAGTCTAGACAATTCTAATCGCATTATTATGTAGTTTTGATAACGCATGCCAGTTTGTTCTTTATATTGTATTTCACATATCTTTATGCAATATTTTTGTTTAGAATTGATCATTTTTTGGAAGAAATTTCATTTCAATTTTTCCAAGTAACATTGCCGCATCTGCTCCCATAGAAACACATTGACAATGCCAGTAGCAGATTTATCATTTTAAAGCATCTTCATAACGTCAAAACTACTGACAAAATTGTAATTATGCTTACTATAAATGTCATCTATTGTCACCATTTGTTTCTTGATACCTGTCACTTGATTGCTTTGCATGAATTTCTCCTTTTTTTACTTTCAGATTTGTGATAACATCTTCATCCCAAGACTTTCACAGGGGTCATCTTTTATGTCTGATGCTGACTCGCAGATTCCACTTAGCCAAGGATCGACCAGCTCTTCGATGTAGGACTTTCGGGGTGTATTCTAGATGTAAAACCATTGTGTATCAAAGATATAACAAGCTTCCGAGATGTGAAAACTATTGTACATCAAAGATATGACGTGTCTAGGATGTAAAGCTTTCTATATGTAAGAACTGTTGTACATCAAAGATGTTATGTGTCTCGGATGTAAAGCTTGTTGGATGTAAACTGTTAAACATCAAAGATGTGATATATCTAGGATGTGAAGCTTCCTAGATATAAAACCTGTGTTGTACATCAAAGATGTAATGTGCCGAGAATGTAAAGCTTCCTCGGTGTAAAAAATATTGTACATCAAAGATATACTATGTCTCGGATGTAAGGTTTCTTAGATGTAAAAACTATTGTGCATCAAAGATGTAATGTGTTTCGGATGTAAAGCTATATTTTTGCCATACAGCTTTTAGATGTATACTAAAGTACCTTCACCGTGCTTATTTATCGGTGGATCTGCCAAGGTGATCTGTATCATGCAGTTCCTGCGACACGTTATCTAAAATCATCACTATTAAGTTAAATTCTAGTGATTGTTCTGTTACTCACATTAAACAATTAGTATCAGAAACGAGGGAAAGTGCTGGGGATATGTTATTTTAACATTATAAGATTTACATGGTAAGGTTTCCCCAACTACATACTGAAACCAGAATGTAAGAATGTGGTCTTACCCTACATCTAACAAAGTGATTTTTTTTTTTTTTTAATTGAAACCACATTGAAAATTCTTTTAATACCAAAAGACTTGTTTCTGTAACCTGAACATAGACACATGTTGCTGGTCAATCAGTTCTTTTTATAAAGATACATAAACATTGGAGAATAACTGAAATCATTAATAACTTATGAATAATCTATCCCGATTTTGTAGGTCTTCTACTTGTTCGTCAGATGGAAGACATTTTTTTGAGAGAGAGAAAAGAAAGAAAGAGGACTGACTTCACTCAGGCTCCAAGTCTGTTGGAGTCTATGAGTTATTTAAAAATTCACAATAGATTGCCACACACTTTATGACTATGTTCAGTGATGAAAAAAACCATAGGTTTTGTATAATACATTACTTTTAGTGGATTATACACCATTATCTGTTATCAAGGTTCATAAAAAAAGAACCTGTGCGGGTAGAAGGGGCAACTATTGCTCCGTCTTAGATATAAATCTTAGTTTTCAGATGGTCCACATTTCAAGTGAAAACACATTGAATGTGTTCGTCCAGGGAAAGATTTCTTTTCCTAAGGTATACAGCTTTAGACTCATGTAAAACAAAAGTGGAATCCAAATCGACCAGATTCAGTATTGGGGACATATTTATTACTAGTCTACCTATTCAGAACTTTACTAATAGGTCACAGTCATAATCTGCAAGTAAATTATTGAAGGTTAGCATACCAGACATACTATAATGTATAATAATGCACTCTATTTATTCCCCATTGCACTGCTTTTATATACATATGATGAAGCTTTCAGTGTTTATTGTGGAGCTGTGATGACTGTATCCATAATAATGTAAGGATAAAAGTGATTGTTTAGACCAGATGAAGAAGTAGAGGGACCTACTTGAATATTCGTGTAATAGTAAATACTTTTGAGTTTAGAAACGTTATGATTTTAGAAATTCTTATGAATAGTTTATCAATGTAACGTACCTTAACAGGTATACATTTTCTAATATATATATTATCTAAAAATGACTAGTTTACTCGGATAATAGGGTTATCTTAATTTATGCAGCACAACTTGCCATAATTTAATTTGTTGCTGTATGTATTCCCTTTTAGTTTTATTCAGGTTTTGGAAAGTCATTTTATTTACCATTCTTTTAACTAAACTTATAATTTATTCAGAGTGTGTTATAATCATGTTTTGGTAAATGTGCTAGATAAGGTTGGTTTCTCTATGGATAATATTTTTTATTATGTAGTTTGTTTCTAGTTTGTTTCTATTGACTTTAAAAAGAGTAATTTATTATTTTACTTTAATATTTAAGGTGTCATTTGAGACTGAGACAAATGTGCAATTTTCTGATATATTGTGCAGACTAAACATCTGCTTCATGGCAGAATATTGCGGTGATTTAAGAATATAACCAACGATGTACATGTAACTGTCGTTGTTAAAGTTGCATCTCTGGCTGAGACACAAGAGCGTAGTAAGTTTGTTAGACATGGTCCGACAGCTTTATTTGTAAATCCTCAAAGCCTCTTTTGTTCGTCTCAAAGTGTGGTACATTAAGGTCCGTTCATGCCATTGTTTATAAATCACTGCCAATGATCAATTAAGGCATGTACATGCTTTCTTTGTCTCAAAAAGAGGTAACAAAGTATCCTCCACTGTGTTAACTTCCGATTGTTGAGAATTGCTTGTGTACTTGAAAACCCATGATAGACGCAAAGCTGTGGGTGGAGAGGGTTTATGTGGTGTGATTTTGGTTGACATTTTATATATATCAAATGTCAAAAATTATTAATTCTTAAACAAATGGCTGTACTAAAGATATAAACTATATTTTAATATTTTCAAAAGCCAAATAATTTGAAAACCGTACATTAATTCTCATGGTTATTTCTTAAAGGTTGCTGTCAACTATTTCTCATACTTAAAACACCATCCAGACTACGGTAATCTAGTCGAAATGCACGTGATATTAAGCCCTAGAGCAGTTTAGTAATCTCCATAAAGTCACTCAGAGACTGGTCGTTTCTGCAAGGACATCTCAAGTTTATATCTTGCAGATTTTAAGCCATAAAGATATGTATAAGGATGTTTAAGCCATAAGGATATTTTTAAGCCATAAGGATATTTTACCCTCAGTGCCTTGGCGGTTGCACCTGTTACTTCATTGCAACTTTCATTTGTGAACGTAGATTTAAGGAACGACATAATATTGTTTAATATAATCCATTTATAGATAGATCTGAAAAGGCTTGTAGAGTGTTTTCATTTAGTTTATCATGCATTCGTACTGGAGTTACGCAACAATTGTAATTTGCTGACAGAAGGACAGAATCGTGCTTAATAATTTAATAAACTGTCATTGTAACTGAATTAAGAGAAGCGTTCACTGTTTTCATTATAAACTCATTTCTAACTGCAACTGATGCATTATGTATACAGTTACAATAGTTTTTTTTCCGGAGACGGTTCTGGTGAATTGTGAACAGTGTGATTGAAATGAGTACCATTCAGGTTGATAGGCGTCACATTTAAATATCTTTATTCAGCAAGGTTGAACACTTGTTTTCTCAGATGGTTGCAGAGATTCAGAAACATTGTTTTTTAATATCCCAGTATGAAAGTATTCTGTGAACGTTTTATTTTTTGCGCTGTACGCATTTTTAAAAACATATTTTGCATTAACGTATTGCAAATTAAGTAAATTTTCGGTTGTGAGAAAATCTTTAGGGTATATATATGCGCAAAATTGTAGCAACAACAAAATGTGTGCTTTAACAGTAATCATAATTAAAATTATACTGTATATATATAACGAGAAAGCGGGACAAAGTACTGTTAAATACGTATTTCTTTTCCTTGCACCCAAAATATCAACAACCTAACTGCTACCAGATTTATACGGAAACATATAGTCTAACGGTAACAAAACTAGCATTCTACCTTAAGCAATTATATGGTTTGAAAGTGTATAATACGGAACAACAATATAATAGAAGCAAAGTATATACAGATATACTGGCAGTGAATAAAATGAGTTCCATTCAACCTCAAAACCTCACATAATAATTATAAGCAAGCCAAGTTGGAGCTAACAACAAACCCAGCATAAACATTACCATAAAACATCTCAGTCAGCCCACTTTTTCACAGATACGAACCAAATAGCAATAAATGTTATTATTATTAAAACAAAAAAAATCGCCTTATTGTTTCTTTTCTGGCCTTTTATATAACCTTATCCTTGCCAGTAGGTCCGCGAATTGACCAAAGGTAAACTCTCCCATGTCTGCCCCGGATGACTTCATGAAGAAGTCCTTCTCCTTGTCGTTGAAGGGTTCCCCGCTGGGCAGGGTCAGTTCCTCCAGGGTGGCCCTGACCTGGGGGCCCGTCAGGGCACTCACCCCACTCACCCCACCCGCCGACCGCTCAAAGTGAGACGTCAATTTGGCACAGTTTTCTCTGAAAATAGAAAATAATTCTATTATTCGCGCAGGTTCTTTTGAGGCTGGTGTATGGGTGATTTTCTAGATGGCTATTAGAAATGGATCACGCATGTAATTAGGTATGAATTTTCAATGTACCTCTCACTTTCAAAAGCTACATGATGGCACACGCTTTAAAAAATTGGCATATAGGTCGCTCAAAATATGCATTAGTAGCATCCGTGAAGAACAATGTTGAATGAGATAAATAAAAAATATTTTCTCGAAATTCGCATTGTAACTTATAATGTAAATGATAAACTCAATAGCATTGGTCTTTATCTGTTTATTGTTCAACAATGGTAATACGGTATACGGTGGCAGGGGGGATCCAAGTATTTGAGAAAAAAAAAAAAAAAAGGGGGGGGGGCGCGACATAAAAAGAGCGCTTTTTTTCCCAAAAGAAATCTAGATGAACTTTTTGGTACACTTTTTTTTCGCATTTGTTTAGAAAATTAATACTAGCCTAACCACTCGATGGTTGTGATTGATGTAGTACAACAAACCTTCTGAAAGTGTTGGAGAAAGTTTACCAAACTTGGCCCCCAAACCAGAACAGATGACCACACCCAGCCCCACCCACATTGGGGTGGTTGACACCCTTACCCCCGCCTCTTTGGGAGTAGGTGTAAACGAATCTTTATACAAGTGTTCCGTCCTAAATCACATTCTGCCATTAGGCCTATGCCCCAACACCATTCCCCAATGAATGCCCTCTGGCCTCCTAGTGCCCCCCGCCCCCACCTCCAAAAATACAAATGAAAAATAAAAAAAAAATATAAAAAAAACACCTGGTGAAGAGAAGGGCATATCGGTAGGGTTAGAGGAGAGAGGGGCTTGGCAGTAACACCCTGTGAACGCAGACACCCCCATGAGCAGTGAGAGAGGGTGTGGCTGCCATTTCATACAAGATAACTGAATTGCTTATAACTAAATTATTATTTTGCGCGGTAAATATTTTTGCGCATTGCTGTTCGCAAAAATTATATGTGAATAGAAACTAAAGTGATATTGACCAAGTAGAATAAACGGCGAGAGGCAGGAAACCTTACACAAAATATTAGAGAAATTTTCTATTTCATATTGTAGGCCTATTATATGATAATTATTATTATTGTTAATAGCCACAAATACAACTATTAAACCATTAATCAATAGGGTATCGAATAATCTGGTATGGTCTCTGGCAATATAAAAAATAGTTGGAATTGACAGACATGCGAAAGAGTCACCCAGGCAGTCCTGAATGACCCCCAGTTTTCGGTTCGAGAGGTACGGTTTGGAAAAACGTGATTTTTTAAATGCATTCTACCACTCCATTTTCTTTTCGGAGGGTTAGTTTTGGGCCCAAAGATCTCATTTTGAATGTTTTTGAGAAAAAAAGTTTATTGAAAAAAGTGTGAATTCTACCCAAAGACGTTTTTGCTAAAGCTGCCTCAAACGTCTCTCATATAGGCGCTTTAACCAAAGCCTGGTCGCTGATATTCAGCTTTAGCACATTATGAGGCTTTTTAAAATGCATCATTTCACATGAAAGAATTACTTCACGAAAATATTTTAACTATTTTCCACAAGTTTATAATAAGGGCTTTCGTATTAAATATTTGTTCCTGGTAAATTTAGCGTTACAGCCGCTTTGTTTGCTGTTATAAAAGTGAGAAACTATAGATTTTCTATTGAAAATTGGGACATCTGACGGATTAAAGTTGTACTATAGAGAAGACAGTGTCTCACGTAGTGGCTAGGGTTTGAACTAGAGCTGAGAGTATTATTATACTATTAATTTTAATGTTATCGTTTAATGACCACATCTATATGATTCTGAGACGTACCTTTATAACGGATTTGTTTTAATCAAATATTTAGAATTATGGAGCGATGGGTAGACTTATTAGGCCTAATTTATAGACTTAATTGTGAGATTTCCAACATCACTAGGGGCAATTCTCTACTGAAATAAGTTTGAAAAAATTATTTCCATTTAAAATAACCTTCGGCGCGGCCCAAGGAAATTCATGAGGAAAATGATATATGTGATATATTAAAATTCCGCTTGGAAAAATCAAGGAGAGTACTGCACCGTCTTTCACCCCTCTCTACTGAAATAAGATTGCTACATTTTTTCTATTACACTATGTGTTTAAGATTATGGATCTTCAGACCCAGAGCTTCCTTTATCATATCTATTCTTTACATAATATTGTGAACTAGAAAAAGATTGCCACGTTTTGCCATAATGAAGAGCAATATCCTAGAAAATAAAATCTGCACTACCATTTTTCAACGAGGAGTACATAGCTCCAACTAATAAGACGCGTTATATTAATATGTATATATTTTCCACTCCTTCCGACATGACTCTAAGCCATATTCTATTCCTAAACATAATTATTTTTGTTGTTTATAATCATTGGTTTGTGCTAATGATTGCAATTGATATTTTTCTTAGGCTAGGACCATCGTCATTATCACATTATTTCAACTCATACAAAAATCTCACACGTTTTATCAATCCCGCCATGAAAATTTGGATGGCAGTTCTAAAAAAATAAAACAATGAATAAAAAATTGCTTTCCTTTGCAAAACACTAGGTTCCTCATCACACATACACAACAAACACCCACCTGGAGCCGACAACGGTGACAAAGTGCTGGAACTCCCAGAGACTCATGAAGCCGTTCTGGTCGGCGTCGAAGTGGTCGAGCAGCTCCTCGGCCCGCGCACCGCTCAGCCCGTACTCATCGTACATGAGCCGGAGGGCGTCGGCCCGGGGCAGGCGGCGGGCAATCACCCCCTGTGGGGTGTACTTATCGAACACAGCCTGGATCTGAGGGCTGGAATTAAAAAGAAAACATGTTCAATTTTATGATAAATGTATAATTATGTGTTCTTTACCCCCAAGGGTTTAGAATTAGATTTGATATCATCAAGCGCCCTTAAAAAGCATGGAATTTAAAAAAAATAATTTATTATGTTCGAGTATGATAAGTGTATGGCATTTTCTCCCAAGGTATTAAAAATTTAATGATATTTGATATCATTAGGCGCCCTTAAAAAACATTTTGATTATGTTTTAATGGGTCAAATATATATTTTGTAAAGGGGTTAACTGACTCCCTATTCAAAAAATGAAAATCCATTACCACTGAATACAGACTTCTGAAACAAGTTTTGGTCGTTAGTCCAGAACCATCAGAACATGGCCTTATAAAACCAAAATAAACATGTGTCGCCATGTTAATTTTACATGTAAGTGGGGAGGAAGGGAAGGGTCATAATTATAGAAACCGTTACTATTTTTGTACATTGCTTTAAGATTGTTTTCTTTCTGAGTAATTTATTATGTATCTAGACCAAAAACATTGGAATTGGAATTTAGCGTATACATCTATTAGTGGCCAATTTGAAATTTCTGAATCTCTAGGGTTTTCATTTTTCTCACCAGATGGTGCCACTGTGCAAGTTTCAAATCCCTCATACTTTTACATTTATATTCACCAGGTGACACTAGTGCAACCAGTCAATTAGCCATTTAATTAGACATTATTGAATTTCATTTGATATGTTTTTGACATTGCACTGGCTCAAGGTATACCATCTGCCCCCCTCCCAAAATATATCTATTTGTGTTAAATAACATAATTTATCCCATGAAGTTGTGGAACGTTCCTTGTACTGTTTATGTGGTCTAAAACACATTTGGTAAAAATCACAATTTCTCAAGGATTGTACGTTATTGTTACCATTGGCATAGAAGGATGTCACCAAAACCTCCATGTATAGAAGCTCCTACTCCCAGTTGGTCATTAATCACGCCACAGGATACGTTAAGGTCATAGGTGTAGTACTTCGCTTGAAACTGTATTCTATTTTTGGCGTTACAGCGAAGCCCGTGACCCTTGCATATAGGAAGATCATGAATATCTCAAGAAGATAGTAAATTGACTTTCTGTTCCATTTACAAATAAATATTTTTGTAAAACTTTATGAGATATCTATATGGAGAATTGCTGATGTTTAGGGGGTAATTCTTTTCTTTTTTTTTAAGTATGACAATGCCTACTAAAAAGACAATTTTGAAAGCGATTTGCAGAGTTCGTTTCTCCATCAGCCTAATCAGGCCCCTGATCTGATTTTCTTCATCTTTATTTTTTCTCATTCCCTTATCATCCAAACCTGTCCTCAAAGGAACAGCAAAATATATTAACCCTTCTACCAATTACAAAAACACTAAATAGGAAGACCAACCGCAGGCACTTCATAATAATACTTCCATGTTTTTGTGGTTGTGTCCATAGCCATAAAAACAATCTGGGTTTACGTGTAAACACGAAACCAACTTGTTGGAAGTGCTTGGCAATTTTCTGCTCCGAACGGCAATAGGACAAACTAACTATCTAGACATGTTTTAGCGGAGAGGCGATATGCACACAGTGGGGTGGCTTAGTAAGAAGGTGTAAGATAATCACTTGTTTGCATACACTGGAGTAACAATGGCATTGCGGACATTGCGGAGGTGGGGGTGTAGTCTACCTCCAGACATGTAGTACTGACAGGCGACATGGGGGTTAGACAGCTGAAATAACTCAGAGATGATACAGATAGTAAGGGGGTCTAGATCAATTTTTCAGATAAAATTGTTACGATTTATTCAAAATGTTGAATTAAGATTAAGCAAAAAAGGAATTGAAGCAGATGATTAAGCGGAGAGCCGGGTCTTAACCCACTTGGATCTAATTTTAAGTGTGGGGGCGGGGGTGGGTGAGGGGGAGGAGGAACGTTAAGAGGAAAAGAATATCCTGCATTGCATTATAATAATGTGACCAGGCACATGATTTGGAAACCAAGTGGGATATGAAGCAAATTGCTCTAAACCTATTATCAGGTGAGTTATTGGTAAGAATAATATATATTTCCTGAATATTTTTACCTGCCTAGAATTCTCCGGACATTATGACTATCAACCTGACTATTGGATTATGGGTAGTATATAATGGAATGTTTAATTTTCAATGGTTTGCAGCATTATTTGATAGAGGTGGCCGTGAATCTCAGTTCATACTTTTTCCCTTTAGCTTACCATTGGCCACGATTGGTCACATAATATAATACCTAAGATAGTATGCTTTAAAACACAATTTTCCCCAATATAATTTTGTAATAGAATACTGCATTTGCAATTTAATTTTCGAAAATAAACAATCCGATCTACCACTGCACTTTTAATAAAAAAAATACCCAAGACGTAATACAGAGCTATAGTACACCATTGGCAATGTAGCAAAGACTTCCAAAAAGTCAACAAATATTTGGGGTAAAGTGAATCAGTCGAGGACGTGTGGCAGAGATCCAAAAAGGATCATGTGTTCTAGTCCTCTCGGCAGCTAAAGGGCCCTATAGTTCATTCCGACGTAAGCAGTATTGAGATACTGCTGTAACCTGATAACTGATTGAACCCAAATAGCATAGACAAAGCATTGCAATACATACATGTTTGTTTTACATATAGCTATACACAATATTTATTTCCAAAACATAGAAATTTTGTTGATTCTCATGGATGATTTTTCTGTCTTAATATATATGGATAGCCATAGATATGCTTCTTTTTCGATTAATGGAAGAGTGTCCTTCCCTGAAAACAATGGGCTGTAATAAGTGTCCTTTATCATTTCTATATACCTAGGATCTCTGCTTTTAATTGGAATGATGAAACTCTTAGAATAAAGAAACACGTTTTCTACAATCACTACCTCTGTCAATAAATCCCAAAGAAGCAGATCTGGTTAACTTTTACTGGAAAAGTGAGTATGCCGCGATACTTGTGATTGTTATAGGCCTCTATATCTTTGACAAAAGACTTTTTCATCATCAATCAGAGTGAGCCAGGCGATTTTTCAAACTTTAAAATATTGAAGACTTTTATTAATGTGGTCAGATAATGATGCTTAACATAATCGTTATGCATTGGTTATATGGCTACATCGGTAATATCTATACTCGAGAATTGTGAACATGACTACCAAACAACAGAAAGTCGACTCTTCCCTACATTTACGGACAAAGAACAGACTATAGTTGCGGCAGGGTGTGCCTTTAAAACCTAGCAAATGTACCGACATAATCCAGATAAAATACCACAAGGACTAAGCGTCTATAAATGGGGACTAAGTAGGAAACACCAAGCATTCAATACATTCTAGGGCGACGGTATAGACGATTTGCACCAAGTTAAGTATACTTGAAAATATAGAATCATTCAAATTATGTATAGCCAATGAATAGCGGTAGACTTAAAGTCTTTCCAACGATCAGCACATTATGAAAAGTTCGCGTGTCAAGCCATGTATTATCTTCCTCATCCCCCTCCCTGACTCACTGTTTATTGGCAAATAACCAGACAAGGCTATAAAAGGCTACTTGGAAAGTGGGATGAGCAAGCCGACAATTTGTGAGATTAAAAAAGATTTGCCCCCTTAATCTTTTTATAGGATATACGGTGCAATTACCACTCGCAAATCCATTGTTGGTCATTAGTGGAATCCCTAAAAAAGTGTTATTTTTTGGCTTAATGGGTTATGATATAGGCTAGTGCTGGAGGGCGTTTACTAGCAGCCTCCTCCTGTCCCACTGACCCCCCTACTGTACACACGTAAACACACTGATCAATGTGATCCCGTTTTGCCAGGTCAAAGAACACTGTAATCAAACACAACTTACGGAACCTTTCGTCGACCCGCCATCCCAAAACGCGTCTGTTGTAGCTTCAATAAAGTTGTTGGCGTCCTTCAACTGGATCTTTTATATCCAAATTTGGTATAATCCCTGATGATGTGAAATTAAAGGTGTAGGAGTAGGATTCAATGTGGCACTGACACCTGATGATCCAAGTTAGGAGCACTCTCTGTTGATCCAATTTTTTTTTCTTGTTTATCTATGGTGGTTTAGATCCGCAATATGGTTTAAGATCCAACTGGAAAACCTGAAGTAGGTAATAGAAGTGAACGAGGTTAGATGGCTATGAATTGATCCAGTGTTATATTATCCAATTGTCTCCTCCTTTCCCACTGAGAGGTATGGAGACAAATCTTCAGACCAGGTTCGTAATGAACAGCTGATCTAACATGTACCATTATCTATAGGCCTATAACAGGTACTGTACCAAGTACTCCTGTGTGTGCCTGGTAGTCCTGTGTGTGCTGGAAGCTTCTGTGCGTGCCTCGTACTTTGTGTGTGCCGCAGGGCGCTCTTGCATGTGCTGCTGCGGCTTTGGGGAGGATGGGGACAAAACAGGGGACACAAGGAGCAGAGGTGTGTATTCTACTACTGGTGGAGGCTCTCTGCGCGTCCTGTGTAGGTTTTCTGTCCGATGCCAAGTCCACCTTAAACCACCAGTAGGTTGTGGTTGGGGGTGGGTGGGCAGGGGGTGCAAGGACCTGTATTATGACACCGAGAAAAGTACCGTAAATCACTTAATAAATGTATGGATAAATAGTATTGTTTAGACAACAATTCGCTGTGTTAGAATATTTCAATGTTTGATGAAATAATCCAATGTTAAATATAAGCCTACGTTTAGTAAATATATATAGCTTTGGTTAAAGAAAAAGATAGCTTTACATGTTAATTGTAAATTTAATTGTTAATTTCAATTTCTGACCATCTACCTGTCTTCCTGATAAAAAAGAAAGATAGAAATAATAAGGCCTGTACAGAGACTAGGGGAAGATCGTACAAGAATTATGACAAAGAATTATTCCAAAGATTACTCCTCGATGATCAAAGATGGAATAATTTTTGGACCGTACCTGATGACCCGAATCTTTTGTGGGATATCATGCTTGAAATTATTGAATCTGTTGCAGATACATTATGTCCAATAGTAACTCTGAAGCTGAGGACAACTGTCCCAAGCTGGTTTAATGCAGAAATTATAGAAGCTATAAATTATAAAAAGGAACTAACCAAACGGTTTAGTAAAAATCAGATGGATGACATATATCAATCCCTACATAGACAAAAAATCAGGGTCAGAAAAATGATCTACAAGTCTAAACAGGACGTTGTTTGGTCAACCCTGGATGAATGTAAACATGATCCAAAACGCTTTTGGAGATATTTGAATAATAATTTAGGTCTTAACAATAAACAAGGTATGCATCAGTGTACCCAGATAAAAAGGGACGATGGTGTCATCATCTCGGGACATGACTTAGGTGACTATATGAGTGAATACTACGCAAACAATGGCACTAGGTTGGCCAAGGAAATTGAAAAATGTACATGTCCTGACCTTGAGAAAGTCTATCCGCAAGCAAAGGAATCTTTTAATTTTAGATTTATCCCATTTGAAATCATAAAACGTCTGGTCTCAGAAATTGATATACATAAGTCCTCAGGTATTGAATACCTGAGTTCCTTTATGCTTAAGGATGCTTTCCAAATTTTGTTAGTAGAGCTTACTCATTTATTTAATACGTCCATTAAGTCACAAACTTTTCCAGACAGGTGGGCGGTAGGCAGGATAACCCCCATCCCAAAGGAAGGAGATCCCCTAAGCCCTAATAATTGGAGACCTATTACTATTCTACCTTTACCTAGTAAATTATTGGAAAAGGCTATACATTATCAAATATCTTCATTTCTGGAAGATAATGCTATTTTACATAGAAATCAACATGGCTTTCGCAAGAACTTAAGCACTGCCAGTGCAATCTTTAAATTTGTAAAAAACCTATTTAGGAATTTCAATAAAAATCAAGACACTAGCTGTGTCTTCGTCGACTATTCTAAAGCTTTCGAAACATTAGACCATAACATATTGCTAAAGAAACTGAAAAATTATTCATTTAGTGATGAAGCTATAAATTGGGTTACATCTTATCTCTCAAACAGAAGACACTGCGTAAGCTGTCTTAACATTGTTTCTAAGGAAACCAAGGTCCCTTACGGGGTCCCACAAGGGTCCACGTTGGGACCACTCTTCTTCATAATGTACGTAAATGACTTACTATATTATATGACCAGTAATAGTGAATTTCCAATCGAAATGTATGCGGACGATACAGTCTTGTATCCCTCTGCGCCTACAGTGGAAGCAGCTGTTGAACAATCAAATGTTGCATTGGCTAAGTTATCCAATTGGTGTATTAAGAATAAATTAACCATCAATTTCAAGAAAACTAAACATATGCTGATAAGACGCTATCCCTATGCATCAAATCAGAGATTGTATGTTATATCGTCCTCTTCTTCACCTCCATCTTCGGC
This sequence comes from Lepidonotus clava, assembly GCA_936440205.1. Lineage (NCBI taxonomy): Eukaryota > Metazoa > Annelida > Polychaeta > Phyllodocida > Polynoidae > Lepidonotus > Lepidonotus clava. The sequence goes on from OW387140.1 coordinate 35,509,036, forward strand.
AGCCCTGGACAATGTGGCCTCATATAGATACCTAGGGGTAGATATAGATGACCAGCTGAAGATGGATAAGATGGCGAATGCTACCTTTAATAAGGCCAATAGAAAATTATATACTCTAAAAAGGCTCCGGCCGTATATCTCATGCTCCACAGCAACGATGATTTACAAAACATGCATCCTCCCACTATTGGATTACGCTGATTTTCTAATTGGGAGCTGCACACAAGAACTAATAGATAAATTAGAATCAATACAATGTAAAGCCCTATATACAATAGACCGCAATGTTCATGGACAGTGTTCATACCAAGATTTATTGTATATTCATAACTTTGAAAGCCTAGAAACTCGTCGGAAAAAACACTTGCTTTCGACAATGTACAGGCAAAGTCTGCTTGGAGAAGGAGTTGACAATTATAGACCATCTCATTTGCTTCGTAGTAACAAGAAAATCAAATTTAAGGTTCCGACCACTAAACTTACCAAAGTACTTGATAGTCCTTATTACAGGGGTGTAAGGCTTTGGGATATGCTGCCTGCTGACATTCAAAAGGCCACAACTAAAGTTAAATTTAAGCAGTTAATTAAATATCATATTTAATGACTGCCTTTCGTGACTGACCCTGGCTAATTTGAGACTATTGATTTCTTTTTCATTTTAGTAGTGCAGCTAGCAACTTTATTAAAATGATTATCTACCACATGATGTTTATCTTGTATGTCCCTGCCACTATTCTAACATAATATTATATTGTTAAATTGCTGTTATATTGTTGTATTGTATTTTCTTCTCGCCTATGTTCATCTCTGTGTAACCCATTTCATCAAACCTAATTCAACTGGAAGAACATGAACTTTATGTACGTGAAGTTGTCGTAAATAAAAAAAAAAAAAGAAAAAAAAAAAAAAAAAAAAAAAATTGCCCATTCACATGTTTGGTTGGTTTGTAATTTGCACTCATACATGGAAGGTAACCATTCCATTAAAAGAACAAACAATACGAAATGAAACTCATCCACTTAACAATTTACATGAAAATGATCTGAATTGTATTAGTCTCTCACAGATTTGCCAACAATTAGTTAAAGAAAATTAACATAAATCAATATCTGAACACATTGTGACCAAACGAAAAACAACAGAAGCTAATAAAATACACCAATATTTACCAAAATGTTAGATTTTACGGTAGAGGAAGCCCAGTACAACTTACAAAATGTCATGTGGTGGTCACTGCCAGATATTCATGATTCACACTGCTGGCACTTGGTTGACTGATTACATTGTTTTTCTGCATACTGATTAATAATACGACCAGTGAGCAATGGCATAGGACTTTGAGTGGGAAACCCCATACGGATCACACAGGTTTTAGTGTCATTCCTCCTGTGTTTACTTAAGGAGACAGGCGCTTGACATGGCCAATTGTCGGGTATTTAGTCATACACTATAGAGAGAGGAGATGGGAATGTAGATCAGTTTTGATATTATATATAGCTTCTAAGGAAACACCCACACCTATTTGAAGCTTCCAAGGAAAATAAACGGTAGTCGAAAAACAGTGTTGATTAACACTCATGTAGGACAAGGAATTTCTCAGCACAAATAGTATGAGAATAAGCATGATTTATTGTGATATTATTTTACTTTTTTCTTTTATTAAAAAAACTAACACTTTGGTAAGTACGCTTGGCTAGAGACCTACTTTCTGCATGTCCCCAGGGGCCGTGAACTCAAGGGAAATCTGGGCTTCCAACCACATCGACCCAGGACGTTAACTGGTTAACGTTCACATGTACAGTTAGTGCGTATTTAACAGGATTCCCATGTACATTATACATCACAAATAGTGGAAAATCTAGAGACACTTTGGTAATACATTAGAATGTCAGTGAGGTCAGTTCGCATGAGGGGGTGCACACGGATATGTCATTAAACGCACCACTGATATGTCATTGTTAGATGTATGTGTATGTGCTGGTACCTTGTGTTAGGAGGTAGGCATGCCATGTTGGTTTTTATAGCGGTAGTCCATTGGCTGTGCATGCAATTCGGTCAATGAGTTAAACGCTCACTACATGTGGGTTATGCATTATAAACAATAGTAGGTCATTTGTCATTTAAATGTAAATACATGCAGTGCCCTATGTTCCTTTAATATTACCCAATAAGCAGTCCTATAATTCATAATATCACAGTTACATATTCCATGCCTTCAAGATATTATATCTCCAACATTGTACTCCAATTTTAGTACATATATTCAAAATAAATATAGAATGACCTACCTTGGTAAGGACAAGTAGGAAGACCCTCCTCACCGACAGACTTGGAGTCCTCAACTAAAAGATGAAAGGTGTAAAACACACTCTCCACACACAGGTGTTTACAGGTGGTTACCCACCCCCATTAGTCTGGAGAACAGGGGGGAGAGTGTCTCCGTCAGGTGAACCGTTAAACTGGCCTCTCACCTGCCCCCGCCCAGTAACTGGATATATTACCTGTATACCTGTCTTTTTCAATTTCTTTCTGCATTTTCTTTGTTGAATTCAAGGACTTTGGATCCAAGATTTTTTAAACTGTAAACTACTTCAATTATTCAATCATACATTCTGTAATATGAAAATCAGCAAACCCCCTGAAGTTTATTAAAACAGAAAACTTTTGAATTATCATAAAAGATAGATTATGTTATGATCATATCAACTATAATTAAGTAGACCCATGATGTAGTTTTTGAATTAGAAGCATTCCAAACACTGAAGCTATGGCATACTTTACAATAAATTGATCCACTTTTTATCCCTGTTTAAACCTATCATCGCACCTGTGATCTAACCACACAATCATACAGCAGTACCGCCAGCGACCACCCCCTCGAATAAATTTTTCTTTTCTAAATATTCTATAGCTTGGATACTATATTGAATTCACTTTTTTTTTTAATGTTGTCTATGTTATTAGTATGCAGTAGGGGTGTCCGTTTTTTTATACACACACTGTAATGTATCATATTACATAGTCACTGTCAACCGTTTAACCATTGGGAACATGGCACAAAACCTCTCCTATTGGAACTTTAGCTGCACAACAATGCGTTTTCCTTTTCTGCTTTGGAGTCACTCCCCAAAAAAAACTTTATGTAATTGTCTGTCTTTTACATTAAAAGTACTACCTTATAAATCAAAATAACCGCTGGGCCGGCCTGACCCGACACATTACAAACCACGTATATTGAATGCAAGAAAAGAAAATCATATTCAAAAGGAAAACAAACAATTTTATAATTCAAAAGCATGTCAATTTGATATCAAGCAGATGATCTAGCATTCTACACACTCCTGAGACAACCCCCCGACCAATTTCACCTCTCATAGGGTTTCCAGGCGCTCAAGAATAATAATTTTGGTTAGTAATGTCCTTCGTTAGGCGCCACTTACATGATAGCCTATAAACAATACTGATATATGCTGAACAATTTTTTTCAACTGATAGCGGGCCAAAGCCATTAAAGGTTGGGTTACCTCTCCTCATTTCTTATTCAGCGATTGGAACCCAGTTGTCTAGAAATGAGGCCATGGTCAGGTCAGTAGTATCCAGCACATAATGGTTATTCTATAAGGGGGCATGGGGAGGGGCTGTAGGACTTAATTGTATATAATGATATCGGACGAAAGAGTAGGGTCTCCAAGAATTCAGATTCAAAACCACCCTCAGGATAACGCATTATCCCATATTTCCATAACTGTAATCTTGGATTAATTGGTCTGCATGTAATCAGGCTACTATGTCAAGCTATTATGTATCATACACAAATAGCATAATCGGGTATGATCATACTTAGCCTTAGGGACCTAGTGTTCCAGATTACACATTCAATGTATAACTTTATAGGTCTAAATGAAGGACTAACATTGTATAAACAGTCATAACATTAATAATCGTAGCTTGTGGGGAAATCTTAATTCTTTCTTATTCCATCTTAGTCATAATTTTTCACATGAATTTGTCGTATATTGATAGGTTAAAGATAGGGAAAAAATGGTAAGGAGCATTTTCTATGCATGTCATTTTAACAGATTTCCCAAAACATTTGAGTATAGGCGAGGGGCATGTCGTGGCACCCATAACCTTACATACTGAAACTTTATTTATAACCCTTTTGCAGTAACACAATAATGAGCTATTCGCAGGTATTGCGTATAAAACATCTTACACCATAGTACTCACCATTAAAAACTAGCATTTTCAGTCATATATTTAATTTGCTCTTATAGTATGACATAGTATAAGCCGCGGCATATCAACGAACGTTTACGGGTATATCATTTGATCATAGGGACAATGCCGACCATTCAGTATTGTCCAGAATGGGGGCAGGGTTTCTAGGGTTCGCGGTGGCACTATAGGGTTTGTAGGGTATGTATGTAAAAAGGGTTTTAGTCTAGGTATGAAACCATGTCAGAAGCGCTGTGCTTGCATTACAAGCACGGCATATAGATCTAAGCTGGTGTTTTAAAAGAGTTTTGGTGAATTAAAGGATATCCTTTTGTTTACTTTTGGCTAAACAAAAGAGAAAAATGCCTTAACTGGACTCTATTGCAAGCACACGGTATCATACTTTCATTAAAATATCAACTGTTAAAGTGGTACACAGCGGAATATGTATAGACGGAACAGACATAAGCCCTGCGGGGATTCTGTCATCCTCATAGTTCAACGAAATATGAAGGTGATATCGTTAGAAAAAATAACTGTTTCGGTGATATTTTGAGGCAAAGTAATCAGGGGCGGATCCAGAGTCAGTGTTCTAGGGGGGGGGGGGGGGGCAATCCCTGACTCCCCTTATAAAAATGAAAAACTAAAACACCATTTTTACACAGATCTACCAATTCTAAGATGCCAAAATTTTGTCCATTGGGTCGGGGGGGGGGGGGCAATTGCCCCTTTTGCCCCCTCCCCCTTGGATCCGCCACTGAAGTAATTGCTTATTAAAGGCACCCTAATCAAGTCACACTGTTTGACCCGGACATCTATTGTATAATGCCAGAGACATTGCGAGGGTAGCGTCACCTGCAGTTATTTTACAGAACTGAATTTGGTTGGTGCTCAGCTGCTCTCTCTAGTGCTTTCTTTTGGAACTAACCACTAAGCATACCCAAATGTGATAATTATTAAGTGAATTATGTCCCCCAGAGCATGCCATGGTCGGGATACAGGAAAATGGTTAAGATCCTTACCATCCACTGTTTATTGACATATCACTTTTACAATAATCTATAATGATAATTTTGAATGAAATGGTCAAAAATACAATTATGTCGACCAATTTTTATATAGAAAAGATATTTTCATTATGTTTTCAATGTTGAGATCTTTAAGGTATACCTAGTTTATGTCTTTGGCCCTTTTTTATCATTTAAATTACTTAAAATATAGTTGCCAGTAGCGGATTTGGGGGGGGGGGCACCAGGCGCCCCCCTATTTTTGGCCTAACATAGATTTTTTGATGTAAAACTGGGGCCCCCAGAGGGGGCGCCGGGATCATTTTTAATAATTTTGTGCGCCGCCCCTTTTTTAAATTTCTGGATCCGCCCCTGGTTTCCATGATAACCAAATAGAGGGAATACAGTGAATTTTCAAAATCGAAACTTTCCATTGACGTTCTAAATGACGGAAAATTCCCTTCAAATAGAATGATTTTTCACAAATGTACTCATATCTCCTTAACTAGATCTAGTAGTTTAATTTTAGAATAGGAAATGTAGAAACCTCTGTGCAACCTTTCCACCCCGTAGGTCACGTTTCTTCTAACTGACATTTGGAAAAAAATCATAGCTTCAAAGAATTTGTATCCTTATGCTGTAAACTATATAAGGAAGGGAGATTAGTAGTGGCGGATTTGGGTGGGGTTGGGAGGGGGGCTGGGGCGCGACCCCCCCTCCTTCCTTTGGCCAAATTTGATTTTTTTAAATGTAAAATTATGTAAGATGAAAATAGGGGTTGCGCCCACCCCACTTTTCATTAGCACGCCCCACCTTTTCAAAAAGCAGGATCCGCCACTGAGTAGTGACATGAATGTAAAGGCTTTTTTATTGTCATAAAAACAAGAATGCTTATAACACGAAACACCAACGTTCTGTCATCCTTTCATTTATCGCAGAATTCTAGTGTTAATGAACTGCAACCCATAAAAGTAAGGTACGTGATACAGGTTATCTAGACGAAAACAATCCAATTATATAAATTGTTCTTATTAATTGTAAAGAGAAATTGTTATTATTAGGGCTATACATTGTTACAATAAGCAAAAGGCCTAATCAAAATATGTCTTAAATGTCTACATCAAATTTAGGCCTAACAATAGTCAGTGACTTTTATCAGTTTATGGTTGAAACAAATTAATAAAAGTAATCAATGGCTGGATTTAGGGGTGCATGGGATGCGTGTCCCTCCTTTTTTGTGTTGAAAACTTAACCCTTTTATTATCAAAAATCTTGAATGATTAGAGTTGGAAATTGATTAAGCAAACATCGCCGTATTTATCTATTTAATTTAAAAGATAAAAAAAAACTGAAGCAGACACTGGTCATACAATCAACTGCCTAGTGGAATTATAAGACACACTAGGTGACACCACTGTGCTTATATAAAGCATAAGAACACCCTTTTTAACACTAGGTGGCAATAGTGTTCCTGATTCGTCCCGTTCGGTTTCAGTTTGGGCCTTCCATTAAGTACGGACGCATCATGGGGAGGAGGTTGAGGGGGGGGGGGGGGGGCAGTTGCAATTTTTTTTGAAAATATACCTATGTTATTATACAATCCCAATGCCTACTTTAGTCAAAGGGGAGTGAGGGAGGTCTGAGATTGTGAAAATGTGCGTACGTACTTAATGGAAGGCTCCTTTATAAAGATGAGTACATGTATGTATATGCATGATGACTTCAAAATTAAAAAAAAAGAGAAGAACTTAGTTAAGTTTTCAGAATGATTGATCTACTTTGTGTCCAACAATTATGATTTGAGACAGGAATTAGACCGTCGGCTCGGGTTGGATTATATCTCTTACCATTTTAACAAAAATAAATCTACGCTTTCTGAACAGACTGAATTAAATAAAATATAGGCCTACAAAAGAAAATGAAAGTTACCACAATGTAGTTGATGTAAAAAACAAAAAAATATACTGATTTGATGTTGAAAGCATACTGATGATTCCAAATGCAATCTTCAGAGAATTCAGAGAAAGCCAATGCATGACAAAAAGCTATCCACCGTTGCATGGCGACACCTATGGCAAAGTTAAGAACTAATCTTAAGCAAACATAACATTGAAGAGGTATCATCAATGGTTTACTGAACGAAAATGTCTAGTTTTTTTTTCTTATCCTATAGGCTTAATTAAAAATTGATAAGATTCATGAGCTAGAAGCGTGTTCTGAATGACTATTAGAAATTAGATTAACAGAAACAAAATCGAAATTCAATTTCAATACATGCATCAAGCCTTAGATCAATACAGAGTCAATGTTATTCTTCATGCATAGACACTGTTTCTAATAAACAAGGAGTTGTTACCTGTCGGCTCACTTTATTATAAAGATTCTCATCAAATATTCAGGTCGATTTCAAGAAAAATCATTACTCATGGTGCAATTTCAAATCGTCCTAACATAAGAGCATTTCCATGTGTAATCTAATCCAAAAAGGACAATTCTACTTATGCAGAGAAATGAATATTAGTAGGTGAATTTTTAAGGATTGTATATGCATTTAATATGTGAAGATGGATATTAAACTTGGTTGTATGATTCAAGTAGCCTATCCATCCTGTCTTTCATGCATCTGTATGTTTCTCTCATAATGGGTTTTGAGTGAACATCCCTATTCTATGCGCAAACCATTATGCATATTATAACACATGCGACTAAACACAATCTAAAAATCATGTTTGAATGCTATATTAAAGTCCATACCATTGTATCTCGTGATGGGCCACTTACATGTCAGTATAACATTCTGTTTTACCTCAGCAATATATATGTAAATTAAAGAGAAATTTACAATATTACCATATTTTACATGGTATAACCCCTTTGCTTTCAATTACCATAAGTGCCCGTGGTGCACATATTTAATTACTAGTGTACGAATGAAATGCCTTTGCATGATTCATCACACTCGTGTTTACAAGTTCCTATTAACACATAAGTATAGTTTCACTAGATCAAAGGTAAAATAAAACAGGATGCATGATCATGCATCATTCCGACATTGTGAATGGTAAAACATCTCAGCTGGATAAAACAGAGGCAAAAATGCAAACACAAATACACATGGACACTCGACCATATATACAATACATACACACAATCTTGTAATAGGAATGATAAGTTTAATGAATGCCAAACACGAAAGAAGTCAAAACTGAGCTAGCACTCCTTCCAGTCCCTCAACTTATGACCTACAAAATGCACTCCATGTCTATATATATGCGTGTGGATGCAGAGAAAACACGTCTTGCGTTTTTTTAACCCGAGACAATGTCTCCCCCCTCTGTGTTGGAGGTTATTTGGATTAGCATGGCCCGCGTTCACCTTCCTTTCTCGCGTTTTTCATGCACTAGTTCCCCGCCGTCCACTTTGCACCGGGTCTCCTTTCCATATATAAAATGTTACTCGGATTTCTCCGGGGCCGACTATCAATTGCAGGTCATAAGCAGGGAATGCTTTTATGTGTCATCTTCAAGTGTGAGTTATGTGCATATAAAACCCTGGGCCGGGCCCCCCTTAGGGTGCAGGCCCTGTAGTGGGGGCACCCAATGACCAAGGAGACCTTCATACGACACCAACCGGCCCCATACCATAGACCTCTATATCTATAATAAATCTTTTTTTGAGAATAACAGGTCTTCAATTTATAACGGGGGGCTTTCAAACTATGTCTAAGGTCGCCTTTCATTGGCCGCATAACTTGCAGGCATCCCTCATTCAACTAGCTCGATTACACTTCAATTTTATTTTCACTCAATGGAATATTCAGATTTAAATGCCACTTAGATCATCATTTTATTGCGCGAAAATTACAGGCAAAAACATCACCGATCTCATCTATAACATAAAATAAAAATAATTACAGCTCCCTCGTGTAAATTCACTTCAACAGGTTGATATGACAGGCCAAATGGAAAGAAAATGGGAGAAAAAATCGTCAGAAATTAAATTGGACGCGCTGCTTTTAATGCATCTTTCAGGTTAGATAGGAATCGGTCATGGGCATATAATAACAGGCTCCCACGTGGCTGGAGGCAGGAATTATCTGTCAGTTCACACACAAATGGCCACACGTAGGTGCTCTATTGGTGGGGACAGAGCAAGGGCTCAGGTTCCAGTTCTAAGCACTCCATGTCTGGCATTACAGGCCTCCCTGTATTTCCCCCATACACACCACAATTTATTCATAAAAAATGCCCTCGGCGCACAAAAACTCCTTTTTATGATTTCAGCAACATCCTGTCTTGGTTTCAACCGAAAATCTCCACACTCTTTGGGATAGATGACACGTGTTATATTTTTTTGGCCACAAGTACAAGCAAGTGGGGTAAAAGATGAACTTGTGTTGCAGAGGAGATTCATGTTTCTTATCACTACACGCATTTCAAATGGAATGATGACTAGAATCAATGGACTTTGCAGTGCATAAAAACGTTAAAAATGGGACTTTGGCCCAGCTGAGGGTTGTGTGACAGAATTCAGTCAATCTTTTTCATGTGTCACGACGTTGAATTGGTCAGACTTCATGAATTTCGTTTGAACAAACTGCTCTAGTTCTTTTTATACAACTCTTACAAATTGGTTGTAATAAGTTTTTATCAGCTTGGTAGTTGTCAAGATCATTTCACTCACTTGAACGTGTTTGCTTGTCAAGTAAACGTCGAAATTAAATGCATGGACTCATAATTGTAATAATATGTAGAATCCTTTTAAGTTTATGGAGGTTCAAAAGTAGGCCAAAGTATTTGGTTTTCTTAATATCCAAATTACTTAATTGAAAGAATACAGCTTTAAGTGTCATGTAGATTGAGTTTCTGTGAATTGCCACACTAGAATATATCATCCAGAACTCAATGAAAAACAAGAGTGTAAGAATGTTGAAGGGCGCACGCACACTATTAGGAACATGGCAGCCAACAACTGTTTTCATTTATAATTCGATAAATCTCAGCATCCTTCCGTCAGCGACCACCAGGTGGCAGACCTCCCCGTCACGTGACGTATCATACACACTCTCCAAGCGGAGGTCGGCCAATACGTTCTCTTATTATTGCATACTGGACATCTGGCGGGAGAGTGTAGCATCAAGATGCGCACGCAGAGTGGTCAGTGGGTTACCCACAAGACATCGCGGCTGCGTCCCCGCCTGTCTTCGCCCTAGCGGCGGTATGATAAACTAGCGGACATCGTGAGCTCTTGACTTTCCTTTGAACTGACGTTCAGCCTATTAAATGATCCGACGCATCTGTCAGATTTTCTACTTCACGGGCACTGGTAGCAGACCCCATTGTGCATGGGTCTTTCACTACAGGAAAGGATGGAAGGGGAACTGTGAAAGTGGGTGTGTTTAGAGGCTCCCAGCATGAGAGACGATATGTCATATTCATTATCAAGTTACAGTCGACTTACAAGGGTTGTAACACCAGCAGCTGCTGCAAATTGAAGACAGGATGGGGGAGAGAGAATAAGAGACCCCCATGAGTGAAAGTCAGCAAAGGAGACATTATTTTGTTGGATCAAATACGGCCATGTTTTTCATCCACAAGGCTACTGGATTTGATAAGAATCTTTCCAGACTTATTTATGTACCTATAGGGTAAGGCCAACATACCAATGATGCTCTTCCCTTTGATCTTTAAAATATCCATAGACACTATAAAGACGCTTCCTCTTGTTAATATGGTCCTAATGGTATCTCTTCTGTAGACTACACAATTCTTTGATGGCAGGGACTTTAATATTACTAAATGTATTGAAAGAGTTTTGAGATCTATAGGACCATACAGGCAATAAAAAAAACCGAAATATTGGTTTTCTTTACAGTCTTTACAGATGGATGACAGCAGTACAACATATCAAAGTAAATCCAAAGATACAATCAAGTTAAAAACGAGTGTGCTCATTAAAACTAGATCTATACCTAATTCATAATATTCAAGCCAGGCATGTATGGGATTTGAGCTCATTATAAGCAAAAAGGTCTTGGTCTAATAACATGATATTACAAGGAAATTCATGGGTACACCTTGCTTGTCGCACAAGGTTATAATAATGGGAATTGAGTCTGAAGGCTTAATTTATAGTAATCAAATGTCATTACTCTATAGCTGTGTATACAGGACTTCATACTCTGGGGTATTTATTTTTTTAGAATAATTTTCATCAACCTGGCGGTTATTTAAAAAAAAGAGGACTGTTCATCGTCAACTTGATATAGGGGACCTATAGGCAAAAATGAACTGTGAAGTAGGCCCTATATCAATAAATTGAATGATGAGGAGGCGAGGGAAGGCTGGAGAAATCCAACTCATCCCAGGTTAAATGAAATTGTTAAAAAAGAAACGATATAACAATGAAACCACTGGGTGAACTGGGTTGTTTTGAAATGCCACCTTATTCCACAGGGGTCCTTTTGTTATCTTTTATTAGAAGGCATAGGCCTAGCTACAGTGATAGGCCTAATGAGAAATAGAAATATCAAAACAACAGTTTCTTTATACATTATTTCAACAAATAGGGCAGGGCCATTGACTGATTGATGATAATAAAGTCTTTGCTGGGTATGACAGGCATGAATATCACTCGAGCAGCTCCACAGCAACCTGATCAGCTCACCAGTCTTTATCAGAGCAACTCCTCTAAAAACTGTTTAAAAACCGGACGAGTTTTCTCACCACGTCGTAATTATGACGCTGACGTTACGTCCTCACCTTACCACTGCCGCCTGGCGGGTGACCTAGGAACTCATCTTCACACAGTAGTTCTTGTGTTCCCCACAAGGCGGCTGATCCCTGTCTGACGGAGACCGAGGGGAGTAGATGGGGGGGTCCCCATGTCACATGTCGATTTTCGAAATGTCTATGTCGCATGTCCTTATGTTTTAACATCCACGTCGATTTTAAAAACGCCTTAACGTCGCATGCCAAATTTAAGGAATGTCCTTTGTCATGCCTTTTATTAATTTATCCATGTAACTATAAGCTCCATGTCGTGCATGTCAAATTTAAGAAATACCCATGTCGCTCGGTCGATTTTAAGGGTCTACACCCGTACCGTTTAGACAGCGTCCCAGAATTTTTGCATTATAACTGGGCTGTCAGGAGGGATGTTAAACAAACCGATAGCGATGTGTGAGGCAGGGCGAATGTTTCCAGTTTCCCTCCAGCGTCGGCCCTGGCTCCACGGGGCCTGCAGTTTGGCCTTCGTCTGTCGTCTCCAGCTAATCGCCACCGACGACTGATGTAATTTCATAGCGCCACAAATTTATTAGATGCTGCAACGTCAAAAACGATAACCGCTGCACGAGTTAGGAGGAATCCTTTGATTTTACACCGACGCCCAACCCAACATTGGGGGATCTAAAGAAAACAAACCGGCAACTCCAGCCGTGGATGACAGCCCATCAAGGCTACCTGTGGACAGGGGTAAATTTGTTCAGAAATTTCTAGACGCGTATGCAGGGCAAAATTACATTTCTTGTGGGAGGTTATCCAGAAAGAAAGTGCAGAGGGAGTCAGAACATAAAAAGAGAGTGCGTAAATGATATGTTGGGAGAAATCTGAGTATTAAGATCAATAACGCTTTTCATTAGTTCCAGCCTTGGAATGCTTGCATGAATGAAGGTTCTAAGATAAGAAAAGTCCTTGATATCACTTTTGATATAGGACAAAAAGAAACAATTTCACAAACAAATGGCAGTTTTCCATGCAAACCGATAACATGAGATTTACTTAACTGGGAACGTTTACATGAAGTCCAAATAATTTAATAAAGTATACATGGACATGTAGTAGATGGATGAATGTTCTAAGATAAGACAATTTCTTGATATTACTTTTGATATAGGACAAAAAGAAACAATTTCACAAACAAATGGCAGTTTTCCATGCAAACCGATAACATGAGGTTTACTTAACTGGAAACGTATACATGAAGTCCAAATAAAGTATACATGGATTTGTATTAGATGGATGAATGTTCTAAGATAAGATAGTTTCTTGATATTACTTTTGATATAGGACAAAAAGAAACAATTCATAAATAAGGTCCTGCAAAACCATTGCAAGAACATGAGACCAACTGAAAACTTTGCGATATAGGAATGCCTCATGAAATGAAGTATGGATGTGTGTTTGAGATCACGTGACTATTTCAAGTGGCCACCGCCATCTTGCCCCGAGGCTGCTGGGAAGCTGCAGTACGTCACCGACTCGCGTGGGGTTGACCACGACGTTTGGAGGTCAGCATTAGTTTCAATAAATGTGGGTGGTTATGACGCCAAGTTTACTGAACCCAAGTGGTCCCCCTCAATGGGCTAAGCGACCTTGGGACTCTCAGCATCAACCCATTTCTTTTTATCAATCTCCAGGCGGAGTCTTCCTCTTGTCCTTTTATCAATGCTACATATTATAAGCGAAACATGAAATAACCAAACCTGTGTTTGGAGAACGAGGCGCATGCGTCCTAACTTAGGCATTGTGGTGACGTTTGATATATTTTAGAGCATTGAAAGTGTCCACTTTACCTCCCATACCCCCAACCTTAAGGCGACACAATTGTTTTTACGCTCTTGTGTCTACCAAGTGCAAAATGTATTACAGCACTTAGGATAACGGCTTTAACAGGATAACAATGAGATATAGTCTCTGTCGAATCTGTTTTTGTATGCAATAAGTTTGGAACACATGATTTAGAAGTTAATGTTAAGATGACCTGCATGTTTTAAAGATGAAATAGGCCTACTATGATATTATCCACTTACTAAATACCATATGCAGCTATCCCTATTGCATTGCCTACTTATCTTATTTTCCACAAATGATTGATGATATTCATAAAATTGATGTTGGATATATATATATATATATATATATATATATATATGACTATGTCGTGCATCGATTGTTATATGTATAGATATATATAAACCTACACAAATAACCGAAAAAACGCCCTTTCATTTTTACTACTAGTCTTTAAAGAAAATGGATTACAGTTGTAGCAATATTCTTTTACAGCTTAGTCATAAATCAAAAGTGTCCGCCCACTTAAATATTCCAATCATTTTTATCATTTGGGGGCAGTTGTAATTCATTCAAATTATGAACGCATACCACCGCCTCCCCTTATGATTATGGTGGGTCATTACCCGTATTACAACTTTGGTCCTCGTGTGTAACCTGAAAAACAACCAGTTTAACCAACCTCCCCTTAGGCATACAACACAGCAATTTGCAAAGATTCATGGGGCTGTTATTATATCATATATGTATTTGGGGGTGACAGGGGGCGGTGGGGTCGTCCCCCTGGTGAGTAAAATCTTGTCATAATCTTGACGTGAGCCCTTGTCCACGAGCAAGGACGCCATGTTTGTTTGCTTTAGTGTGGATACGCCTTATGAGCATACGCATTATGGCTATGTCCAGAGTGCACGCGCTCCTGCCCTCCGACAAATGGACGGTAATCGAACCCTCCCGCCTGAGGGTTTGCCAAGGGTCCCGGATGAAAAATGGCGGCTCGCTGAGGTGACGTGCTCGCTCAACTGATTCATAAACGCCACCTCTCGGCGGATAATAAATCAAAATGTGTGATACAAATGGCCGGGGTCGTGCCTACACCAGGTAGACATGTGAGAGGGGTAGAGTGGGTAGAGTTACCTCTACCACTGATTTACTATGGGCTTTCTTCAGGTGCTAGGGGATGGGAGTTGGTTGGTGGGGGCTGGTTTCTTAAGGTTGCTATGGTTATCTGTCAATATGATATGTAAAAGCATCTGACAGAGAGCGATGAGACTAAAAGATATCTTGTGTATTCATTTATATATGTCGTCTGGATGAAGGTAGAGGTTAGTTTTTGTTTGTTTGCAATGAGCACACATCTAGTCTTAATTCAATACTTGTATTATGTCCAATACCAATATATTGAACTATTGTTAATTTTTGATTTAAGACTGCGTAAGATTCGTGTATATCCAAGTCTTCGTAAGTTGCTTTCCAGGATGTCTGAGTAATTCAGACCGCGTTTAAAGTTTGTCCATTCACTTCCCAATAGTTCAAAAGAAATGAACGATGAGGGAGCTTCTTAATATGAAAGGGTTTTTATTCAATAAACATCTCATCCCGAGTCAAAGCCACCATGTATAAGTCTTCATCAGTCCACCTCCCATCTCCTATCAGCAATCAACCACATTTAGAACACGAGTTGCTCCAACGCCTTCTAGACCATTCTAGCATTCAGCTCTAACACAATCCTATGTCCGAGGTAGTGGGTATTGGTAAACTCCAGTCTGTTACACGGAGTCGATGTACTTACTCCAGGTATAACTCCTTGGCTAAACATGTTTAGCTGATGTTCTCACTAAACTGAGTGATTACTAACTTCTAACCAACTCACTCACTAACTGCTCGCTCCCTACCTTGCAGCGCCTTTTATACTGGTTAACAGGTGGCGCTAGGAGCGTAAGATATTTCTCCTAGAAGTAGACTAGAAGTAGACTTGCTAAGCCTGATCCTTGTTGGATTATATATTATGACAATGTATTAAAAGTACTAAGCCATTAGTACAATATCATCTCTAGCAACTTTTCCTCTTTGAAACATTTTGTTCTTTGTTGAATGTTTTTGCCTAAATCAAATATCAAATATCCTGTCTGGTTTCCCAGTTTCCTCCCTTTTTTAAAGATATGTCATTTATATCAAAGTCGTTTAGAGTATTGGTGTATTTACTAGGCTTTTATTTTTTTTATCTACAATGTATTCCTTCATGTTAATGGTGATTTAAATGGATTTTGGTATACCGGAAACACCTGCACTTATGCACTGCATAATACATAACTGATGAGGCCTGGATAGAATTATCCTTTCACAAGAAAGATTCATGTAAGTAAGTGGGTAAAATTGCTAAAGGGTTGAGCACGATACTGACATAATGACTAGGTCATTGAATTATAAGTAAAGTTGAATGAGAGAATGATGTTACTACATACATGTAGTTAGATGATCATCTCAGTGCATGTATTGGCCCACCGGATTTTTTTGGTTATAGATCCCGGAAATTGAAATCGATATTGATTAATGAATTTGATTTACAATTACTCTGCTTGCAGACACTTTTAAATCATATTTTGCACAAAGCAGGACAGTTTGCCTTCCATGCCCTTGCTTGAATCGATGGTAATAGGAATATTGGCAATTGATTGCAATGTATTACTTACTTGACAAGGATATTCTAAAAGGGGAATCAATACTGAAGATGGCAGCATAACTAGGCCCATGCCATATCATATCCATGTCACTTGTTACACCAAAGCCAGTGAGATTATCCAATTAAGTTTCAATATTAATAACGCTAGTTATTGTAAATGAGGTAAGAGCTATGATGATACAATAAACATGTATTTTTCCTATACATATATATGGTAAATAACTTTATAATATTATACCAAAACATTGCATACACTTCTTTGATTAACAATCAATCAATAAACTCTCCAATACATCCAACACTTATCACAGCTGTATGCAATTGGCAGTTATTCATCTATACCACATGTGCACTATCACGTGTCATAACTGTTTCGAACAACCAGGAAGCTTAACTTATCAATCTACAAACGTTATTGGTTGTATCAAATTCAAATGCACATAATTATAATGTCCACTCTCATGAGCCACCTTGACTAATAATCATTACTTAATTCCACACACACACGCTTACGAGCTTGCAGTGTTATGTACAATATTCCACACAAACACTTACACTGAAGATAAATTAATTTCAAATGGGTATAATTAAAAATAATGATAAAAGAAGGGATAACCAATGATGCATTAAGAATAACACAAACCTAAATCATGATCTATACGTACTTCACATTTACACTCTCTAAAAGCAAAATAACATGTATAGGCCTATATAAATCGCATTTGCTATGTTAAATAAGAATAGTCCATGGGGAAATAAAACATTAAACTTCAGACAGTATCATTGATCTAACCTGACAATATGGCATTTGGAAACATCAGAACAAACTTTGTTTATATTGGATAAGAAGAGAATTCTCTTTGAAAGAAGCAACACAAGAAAACTACCACATGGTTTTGGTTTGTTTGGGCTC
This sequence comes from Lepidonotus clava, assembly GCA_936440205.1. NCBI lineage: Eukaryota > Metazoa > Annelida > Polychaeta > Phyllodocida > Polynoidae > Lepidonotus > Lepidonotus clava. The sequence continues at coordinate 35,526,427 of OW387140.1, forward strand.
CAAACAGTTTCTGAGATAAAGAGAAATGTTATTCTTATAACCCCCCAAAAAACTATGGAGAAATATGACGAGGCATGGCCAATATAGTAATGATAACTGTATGTGTTTCAACGGAATGACAGCGTCTGCCTGAGTATGGGCCGAGCATGTCAAAAGTGGCGCCGCCAAGCGACGGAATCCGGCGGCGAGGGAACACTATCACTCCCTCGACGTGTGCGGTAGATATGAGTGACGTAAAGCCCAAAATCCCCCAATTTTAAGGGTCAGGGAGGGACCAAATTACCAAAATATTTCGGCGTGTGATTCTGGCGGCCACACGCTGTGTGGTCCGCCGTGGAGGCACGACTGACTGACGTAGATCATATGAACAGGCAGTGCGGTCATATCACAACAAAACTGCCAGGAAAAGACCCCAAGCCGCCCCATTCATTCTTAACCCTTCCACCTCCTCCTCCCACTCCCACACCATCCCCCGTCCACCGGCACAAATGTAGCCTTCACTCAAGCTTCTGGAAAACTTTGCATGTGTGCCCGGCGCGGACCTGGCAGTTGAAATTAATTGCGAATAAAGCCAGCTGGCATCTGATATCTATTTGTAAGCTTGGCTGGCTGATACAAGCTGGTCGTGTACCCACTGGAGGAAACTGTAGATGTAAAGTTTTCCCATTGGTATGTGTTCTTGGGTGGGTGGGTGGGTGGGTGGGTGAATGGGTGGGCTAGTGGACGGCTGAGAAGGTGCGATGAAGAACCATGTTCATAGTGAGCGATTGCAGCAACGCCCCAGTGACTGCATACAACATGGGTAGGCCCTATGTAAATATCATTACAAATTTAAACAAAACGTTCTTCAAAACAAAAAATACACGTGATATCTATCACATGCATAGAAATAATAAATTTTGTTCAAAATCACAATAAGTCTCAGTCAAAAATAGGTAAGTGTGAACAGAGCTATAAGTTGGTGAGTTGGAGGGTGGAGCCTCTGTCGCAGACGACTCTAGTCCTGCATCCGTCATGGACGTCCGCCCCGCGTCCTAATGTACTAATAGAATAAAAACGGTGAAAAATGATTGCGGCCTGACAGGTCCGAGTGATTTAGCCATGCCGGCAACATATGCAGGGTTTTTATCGGCGGACACAGTCGGTATAGGGTTGCCTCCTCTCCCCTCGGCCTCTTGGCTTCCGCTACCGCCGCCCCTTACCCCATTATCGCCCGCGATATATGGCCGCCACATGCGGCCCCAGCGGCCGCCGCGTAAAACAAATATCATATCACAAATGGCGGGAAGCGAGCGAAATGTCGGCTGCTACATACGTCACGTCTATCACGTGACCGGGTCCACGTGATCAAACCCCAAAACGAGGCACTTGGCGAAGGGGGCTGGGAGGATTTATAGGTCTTGGCGAGCCTGAGGGGAGCGACAAGACGTGTCGATAAACAAACAGACTTCACCAGGCAATGGAGCAATGCAATTTGAACAAATGCGTTCATTTATATGAGGTTGGCTATATGAATACAACAATTAGAATGAATCATCTTACAATAGAAACATCTACACTGAAAAAGACCAAAGCAATTACATTACGCCTAATGTTAGATCGATGATCTTCTGAGCACTGATATCATTTTGGAGAAAAGGCGCAATGTCCCAACCCCCTAGGCATATGGCTAAAGCCGCCGCTATACATAGTCTATAGAATATAGAATATGAAACTATGAACCCAAAATTGCCCCAATAGTTTTTTCTTGTCATAAGAATACACATGCAAATGATTTCCCTATGGATGGCATTCAGTAAAATTAATCTTAAATGTTTTTAATTAGCCTATGCACCTTTAGGTCGGATAGTCAGATGAGGCGCGGATTAAGAGGAGGGGGGGGGGGGCGTGCCAGGCATGCGCCCCCCCCCCCCTATTTTCGGCCAAATTTCAATGTTTTTAATGTAAAATTCCTGTGCCCGGAGGGCCCGGAATTTTTTTTGGCTAAAGCACCCCCCCCCCCCCTTTGAAATAAAATAAAAAAATCCTGGATCCGCCCCTGAGTCTTAACAGAAAGCAACAGAGCCTAGTTTATTGAATCCAATATGTAGCAGTGTGTAGATAACATAATCAAATTTTATCATTTTAAATTGTCTTGGGTCGGTCACTGGAGGACTATAGATAGATGCCATTTTGAAGCCTTTCACTGGCGCCCAGGCTTTTCCCGCGCAAAGTCTGAGACTCGTCTACTGCGTGAGAGCCACTCGCGTCAGATTTCGCTGGTCGCCGGCGGCGCCTACTTCATGTCGACGCGACCACCGGGTTCCGACGTGAAGATGACATTGGGTGGGCAGGATTTACACAAACAGACAGCACGGGAAAGACCCAGCAAAGAATGGCCAATATGGCGGCGGAATCGTCCAAATCAGACACTGCTGACGTATGAATTTTCAAGATTTGTTCTAGAGGGTTCCAAGCATGGGCGCTGCTGCGTTGCATTGATCTCAATGAGAAAAGAATGGCAGCTGCCTCTCATGTTGTAGGATAATGGGGGCGAGTTGTAGGGGCTGTAGAGGTGGAGATCCATAGAAATACAATACCAGCTAGGAGAAAGGTCCACTTTGTGGTCGCCAGGGGGCGGGTCAAGAGCCCCCAAGTGACCTCAGGCTTGTCCGTCCGTGGTCCGGCCTGTCCGTGATTGTTTTAATAATTGCTCTGATTCTGGCCATCTGTAGATAGACCCGGTTTCAGTTTTCTCTTGATCTGACCGCCAGGAATGGTCGAACCATCAGGCCCAGCCCTCTAGGCACCTACATAACCGCTCCAGTGTACCCCCGGAGGCGGCGCAACCCTACCCTGCCTCTTACCCGTCGACCGCTCAAATATGTAAACAAAATAATATTCCCCAACTGCCAGCAAAGTTAATTGAGTTAGAGTTTTGAATTTCGTGGGCGGCGCCCAGCTTCAAGTTGTCTCTATCTGACATCGAATGGAATGACTCTTGTCAGAAGAGTTGGCTCTACATGTAAGTTACTTTCCACTTGGGTCTCCTTGGGGAAAATCTTGAAGCTATTATGTCATCAGGAGTTTGAACTGTACAAGGGTCAATTCTATAAACTTGATGTGTTCACTTTAATATGAGTAGCATTGATTTTCTTTAAAAGCGGTTTAGAAGGATTAAAAATAATGGGATTCCATATTTTCTGCTCAAAAGAAGAGATCGGAAAGACCAGAATTTTGATGTGTGGGATTTTTCTGACGGACTAATATCTACAAAGTATAACAATTAATTCATATCTTTAATCTCATTTAAAGATTTATGAACTTCCACATAGATTGATTTAAAATTGAAGAAAAAATCTGTTACATTATTTTTTGGAATATTTAATAGACATATAAACCACATAGGATATCACTTATTATTATAGAGAATTTGTGTTGAGGGACTGTCCAATAGGAAGAGAGGATGGTTATAGTGGTATTGATTATTCCAGAATTCTGTATACAGAATACGACAACATCCTCCCTTTTGAAACTATCCACTGCCCTCCATTATGGGTGTAATTGAGAATGGTTACATCTGTTGTAAAACATAATACCAATCATTACATTTAAAGGTGCCCAAGTTGAAGTCCAACTGAAAATGTCTATGATTTCTGGCCACCCAGGTTGAAAGGTACTGCGTATGTGGAACTCCGGCCACTTTATTCCATGTCGAAAAAGTCACAGACAGACATATTTCAAAAATGGGGCGACCAGTCTGTCCCTCCAGCTCCCTCCCACCAATGGCTCAACTAGCCCTTCGCCACATGTTGTTTCCATAATCACATTCCACCAGTATGACCCGCCTCCCAACCAACCTTGAAATATATGCGACCTGCGCGCGCACACCGGATACGCTGACGCCGACCGATGCGCCATCTGTGCGATGATAAACGTTCTCCACGCGGAACCTTCGTCATGGGCGGGCAGTGCGGTGATTGGGCGAACTTCTGCTTGGAGAGTGGGTAATAATATGCGCACGCAGAGGGGCCATGGGACCAGGGTGGACATTGTTCTTCCTGAGGTGAACGCCAATGAGGGAAACGACCAACATCCCCGATTACCGCTCACTGGCCCTGGCACCTCACTGATATTCATTTTAGCCCGGCGCCACTTCAAGAAAAAGGTCTTCATTGGCAGGGCCAAGACAGGACTAACAGATTGGAGTCACTTTGAAGAGTTTATTAGTCATGAAAACAAGCCAGAGTGCGCCTATCACAGGTGGCCAGGGGAAGCTAATGAGTGATTTACCTTTTCGATCTCTGAGGTGAATAAAGGGGTAAACAGGGGTCAGGGCAAGTACAAGTACATTTAACAATTTCTGGATTCCTCAAACCACGTCTATGTACATACAAACCATACAGCGAGACTATAGACGTCTCTGAACACTCCTTGGAACATACATACATATATGTATGTTCTGGTTTTCACTAATGGACGCATTATTCAATTAGGCCTATGTTTTGTGATAACTTGATATTCGATATTTTTCCATATACTAAAATCAAAGAGAACATTATGGATTTCACACGAGAGTATCGACAGAAATGTATCATCAAAGCACACTTTTAAGTAAATATTTAGTTACTAAGTTAGTGACATCACACAAGACCTTACAGCTGCAGATTTAATGTTAATTAATGGCATCACATTAACACTAAATTAAACGAATTTTCAGTATTCAATTTGAAAATCCCATTGAGTCTGGCGTCATACCTGAAAGACACAAAACCCCAGCTGATTAGATTTAAGTCAATTAGGCCAAATGAAATCACATCAATATTAAATTGAAAGAATTTTCAGGATTCAATTTGAATTTTCAGTATTCAATTTGAATATCCAATTGAGCCTGTCTTCATATTTAAAAGGCACAACTCCCATCTCATCAGACCAGCCCCAATAGGCCGATACATATACACTGAGGGACAAATATATACCCGTAGACGGTTCTTTTGTTCCCACCTCCCCAGTTACTATAACCATTGGCCTCTAGTTTGATATCACCCCCTCCTAAATAGATTTTGATACGGCCTCACCCTCATCAAGTTTCATCGCAATTTGTATGAACCAGCTTGGGTTTCACCTTAAATAATCCCTCCCTCTGACCCTTAGTGCACTGTTTGCAATAGAACCCTTTGATCTCAAGGCCCCATTCAGTCGCCTCTTAATTACACATTCAGCGATTCCGATATGTAATTGACAATTATGCTGTTTTAGGCCTCTTCTCAGTCCCCTTTCGCTACGTCGCGTCCGACGGGAATTGAAAACCTCAGGGGCGATTATGACGTAACCGGAAGACGCAGCCTTTTGATGTGCGGCGCGCATGCGTGACAGGTGCGTTGGAAAGTGTTCCGGCGTACCACGGCGTCAACGCAGGTTTTGATGACGTCACAGCGGCTTTGGGAGGCGTCACGGTATTGTGCGTTCTGGAGTATCCATTTAGCACCCCGTTCAATCGGGAGGAAGAGTCAGAGAGGTGGATTATAGGTCCCGTATGTCACAGCTGTTGGTATTTCGGTGATACATTCACACACTCTGATCTCACTTAATTAGCATTTCACTGTTAGCTGATTCCATACTCATGTAAGAGCCCTAACCAGTGCAATACTACCAGTCACGATGATGCACAGCCAGCATAAAGTTGAGCGTTGGAGAAATAATTAGATCAAACAACTATTGTTCAGTAATATCAAACTTGAATTCAACATTAGATATTTGGGGAAAACATCAGGGGATCCATAGCATATAGAAGCACAAATGGTGGGTTGGTCCCTATATATCCAATGCGTACTTTTGGTCAATAGATGGGGTGGGGTGCGGTCTACAAAGCAGGAAAGTAACTCAGGAAAATGTTTACATATTTCAGTTATAGGACAGATGCACTATACATTTACAACATAATTATACTCAGAACAAAAGACGTGGATGGGGTCGAGTTGTTGGTTGAAGTGTTATTCACACAATCTGAAACTAAACTTTTCATATTCTCCATATTGTTCAGTCTGATTCACAAAAAGGGGCCTATTGCTTCGTCGTTCTATTCCTATGACCCGACAGCTTTATAACCCAGGAGGAAGCCTGGAGGAGGCCCAACAGCACCAGGAGGGGAGGCGCTGTCCACTGTCACCACTCATTCACCTTCAATAATTATACAAGGCATTTTCCCCGACCATACGTCATCATTGCTAACGTCGCCCACCGAAAGCTTGATTATTGTCAGAGGCGACGGGTCCCCTGGCCTGGTCAGCCACCTTGACCTTAGGATAAATGGCATTTCCAACATGGCGGCGGCCACAGGGGGAGTCCATCAGTGCCGCCATATTTGCGTCGCTGGGGGCCGGCGGGCGCGGCTTTAACATTGCCGGTGAGTAATGAACACATTGGGCCCGATTTATTCGCGGCGCATTCGGTGCCGATAACAAGAAATAGAGACAGAGCACCGCATCCATTATGGGACTTCCGGTCATTCATCTCGCCCCACATCACGTTCGCGCGAGATTTGACGTCACCTCGCGGCCGACGATGGCGTGCGGGGTATTTCGGGGGTGGTCGCCGGCGTCAACACGGAGTCCATATATGACCAGCCGCGATGAAAAAAGAGCTCAGAGGGGGGAAAAAGGGAGGGAAATGAACAATGGCTGACCAGTGGTTGGTCGTTCGTGCACTTAGGTTGGCTGCATGTTGACGGCAATTCTATTCCAATATGGCGATTTTCTGGTTAAACTCCGCGGGCAGAATATTCATGATATTTAGGAAAAATACATAGAAAATGTCCACAGATACATTATCCATGAGCATATTAAAATGACCATTAAGAAAACACTCCATCCACTCTGTGACAACCAAATATTGTGATAGAATTCACACAGTGTCGTCCAGTTTTATCTCTGAACTGAGCCGACCTTTCGGCCCTGCCCTCATCGACTGGAGCCGATTTGGCCATAGCATGTGGTCAATAATGGAAATACTAGTATCTAATGGCAGGCCTGGGTATGGACAAGGCGCAGGGGGGTGGACACAGGGTGTATGGTGGGCACACGCGACGCTCAGTAATCATGCTTGACCATGGAGTCACGTGACTGGAGATTGATCCCGAGAAACACTAGCGCCACCCGGCGGATGGGCGGGGGCACTAATACCAATGTTGAAGGAGGGAGATGGATGGAGATGGGAAGTTGGTGGGGAGGTGGGGTGGGGTGGGGGGGTGGGGGTAAGGGGCATGGGTCCCCTTATCAGCAGGTAAATGATCCAAGATGATCACCTACCTGGTCTGTGTGTTCAGGGAAGGAGGGAGGGGGTTATTATACGTTACCTGGTTGGGAGTTGGGGGTTGGGGGTTGGGTGTCTGGGAGGTTGGGGAGGTTGGGGAGGTTGGGGGTTGTGTCCAGGTGGGTATAGGTCATCAGGTGTGGACCTCGCCTGCTGTCCACTCCTGTAAGGGCCTACCTGTTGTTCTGGGGATCCAGTATCTTTTCAGTCTGGAAAGGGATGGGGTGGGGGGACCTCCACGTTATATGCTATTTTTGGTCTAAAATTATGAACCCCTGTTTCTTCAAGATGTTATACGTTCACTTGGATATCATTCAAATGCTACCGAATGTTCAGGGGTTGATCCAGGGGGGATCCAGGGGGTCCGGACCGCCCCCCCCCTTCTGGTGGACCCCTAAACTACAAAAAGAGGGGGAAATGCCGCGTGTGTATGCGCGATTGCACGCAGTTTTAGTACTTAGCCTTTATAAATACTGACCCCCCTTCGAAAATCCCGATCCGCCCCTGATGTTTGAGACTCCATCCTCTGGACCAAAGTCTTTGGTTTTCAGCACCTAGCAGATCATTCGGTTCTTACTCTCCAAAATGATCATTTGACTGCCATACGTTTCAATGTATAATTTTTGTCCACAATCAATAGGACATTGCGATAGGGACATTGCGATACTGACTCCTAAATGACATCTCGGTTATAATTGACTGCACCCATCCCTCATTTCCATCAGAAGACAATTTGACTAAACCATGAATATTCCAGTGACTGCATCCTTCTCTGTATGTGGACTGGACAATAGCACACTCTTGAACTAAAGTGCCCCCCTCAGGTTTACCCATCCTCCTGCCTCATATAAACATCCAGAAACCTTGCCAGCCTAACCTCCTAAGTTTCTTGTTTTCTTTCAATTTATATACATCTGGTAAACCAAAACACCTATTTATGAAATAGCAATCATACATGCAATGGCTTAAGTATTAACCTTCTACAAACCTAACCATCCCTTGTCTAATCTGAGGATCGGGCCAGATCATTGTATTTACATGTATACATGTTTATCTATTGTGCACACGAACATGACTGTGGGGATGAATACCATTATCTATGTAGAGAGAGTGAATCGGTGGGAACCGCTATTTGAACCCGGATCTCTTTGAATCCGGTTTTATAATATACAGCTTTAATTTCAATGGGATTGTAGTCGTAAACAGCTTTGTAGATTATCAGGGTGGATCATGTGTCGAAAAAAAGTATATGATTATGTACATGTAGTAATTTTGCGACTAGAGGCTGCTGACGGAATAGCATCTGCATATTTGGGGCCGTCCATAGCGTACGCATTTTTATATGATTTCCAATAGGAACACGAATGCTTACATGGCTTCTTGCCCCCAACACCCATTCAGCATGGAATATGAATTAAAATTGAACATTTTTTTTAAAAGAATGCGCACCCCCCCTTAATCCTCTAATAAGCTTAACCGGTACAACAGAACTGCTCGCAAATTTAGTGGGAGTCAAATATTTCACTGCTACAATCGTATCTGGTTATCTAGATGCTACATTCATAATGTGTATATGCATATGAATATAGGCGTAGAAGGTTAAGATCATTTATACAAATTTATATAATTATACTATCTATTTCTTTTTTTTTCTGGCATTGTTCTATTTGAATTCACCTCTGGTAAGCTTATCTGACACTGGACAGTTCAAGAATATTTTGCTGAATATAGAATTAAAAGCGCACAAAATATAACACAACAATGACTTAGTCAAGTCATGCCTCCGAGTGAATTCCTCCATGGCCGCAGTTGCTAGGAGTGGAGGTTGCGCTTATTTGATTCGGCATTTGGCTGACACAGGAATGAAATGTGTTTGTGTTAGCACCAAATGGTGACCATGGTCAGGGGCGGCCGAGAGAAATTAATCAACTTGATTACGTTATTTATTTCAAGGGACTAGATTCCATGTTGGAAATTGTTCTTGGTCAGAATGCATGTTCGGATTTTGTGCATGGAGACCAGCAGATGTCTGCTTTTTAAAAATTATTTTACGCTTGAAGTTCTATGTGTATGCATACCAACGTTGTAAAAAGGGTAGGTAAATGTATAGGGATTATAGCATAATTATGAAATCTGGGTATGTGAAGTCAAAGACAATTGAAAGTATAACTGTCGAATAAATTACAGCATTCCAATATTTTAAAGTGTGGCGGGGGACAATGTTTCTTTTAATTTTTTTTTTATTTTCACTGTTTCACGTACAAGACACGATCCTCCAACATATGTATAGGGAACTTTATAATAAAACAAGAAAAAAAACAAAACAAATAAACCTTTAAAAAAAGAGGGAAAAGCACAGGTGGGATTTAGTGGTAATCCTGAGTAAAGTGCTCTCTCCACTTCCACTGACAGTGGGCATTGATTCTAGATCATCGGAGATGTTTAGAGGGCTATCAAGTGTCTGTTTCCCTGGCTGACCGTGAATTGTTGCACTCCGACTGACTTCACTTTAGAAATATCCCCGCCTGAAAGACCCTACTGTGGTGGCACAGTCTTGCTGGAAGCCACATTAAATGTTAATAGATGTGATAGGATTACTCGGAAACATCCACGTTGAAAACTGTTCGGATTTTTTTTTCTTTAAAACAGAACCTGTGTCGATCACTTAAATCTCTTTAATGGAAACAGAATACACGTGTTTCATACCAAAGACTGGGCGTCCGACATCTAGTGGTGAAGTTTCAGCATTTTAACTTTTTAGAATTCCCGTTGGATATGTTTTGCGATTAATCAATTTAAATCAATGTTCCGAGCTTAGAATATTATTAAGTATTAGAATGATAATCAGTATAAGAAATACCTTAATTGTTACTTCTTTTGTTGCATTAAACCAGAAAATATTTCAATTTGGCACTTTGAAATTATAGGCCCCTAATACAAAGAATATGTATAAAAAAAACTTTTGAGTGCTAAATATATACAGTAGTGCAATAAAGTAGACTACACAGTGTCGATTCGTGTGTCCTTGTCTACACCTGTTGGTAGTAATTACACACAAAGGCTTTTATCCCAACTCGTCTCTGTTACAATAGTCTGTCTGTGTGTCCGCCGGCCTGTTTGTGTGTAGGGGCATTTCTAGAGGCACTTACAATCCCCACCTCACCTCATACCATCATTTGAGCCCTCTCACTTTTGACCCTGGCGTGATTTGATATTTGCGATCAGGCAGCCCCGTTGACCGATATATAACCCCGAAACATAACTCTGTTTATATCCACCCACTTCCTTTGGCGAGCCAGACGCCACCTACCGGGCATCTCGTTTTGTCTCGGCCAAGTCTCGCGTGACGAGATCGGCCGTCATTAGAACAGCGTCTGTTATTACGTCTTTAATCATTTTACCCACCATCAAGCCCCCGAGTCTGGACGCTACTACCAGAACTATAGGCCCACACCCCTGATCAACAATTCCAACTCATCAATGGTTAATTCTTCAAAGAATTTATGTTTTCTGTCGGGGCTCGATGTCCGGCGTACTTTTCAGAATGGCTGCCATAAATCATCGGGCCAGTGACAGCCTGGGCTTAGGCTCTGTCCCCTTCTTTTATCCGCGCTTTCAATTGACTTGAATCATAATTATAACATTGAATAGGGTAATCATTTTGGGGGTCCTCACTCAGTGAGAGGTCAGTGAGTGCGTTGATCGCCCCGGGGCAAAGAGGGGGAATCTTTCAAGTGGCCGGACACTCTTGCACTTCTAAGACGGACGAGGGGACGTATCAGACTTGATGGCCTTCCGTTTTCTTCTCTCCCGCTCGTTTGTCAAATCTCGGTCGGCGGGGGCCATGAAATATACATACACCATGCTGGAAGTACTTTCACTAACGTATGTGGCGTCACACACACCCTGTTTGTTATTGACCACGACTGTCTCATACATATTCATTAACCCGCCGCTACAACATGGCCAAAAGGGGGAACCGTATATGTGAAATCATTTTTCATGAATCTTTTAGAGAACTAAAGGCAGACGACAGCGATTTATCATCAAGTTCGAGACGTTGCCGCCAGAGCACGCGGGTTTGCCGCCAGTTTACACGCGGTGACGGATTGCAGTGTCGTCTGCTACAGTCATTTCAGGAAAGTTTTCTCGTCTTGACAACTGATACATCAACCCTGTTTGAAAGTGTAGAAAGCTCTTTACCGGCCATTTTTGGTGCTCGTATGTTAAGATGGGGAAGGAAGTTTCTTGTTTGTTTTGACTGTTTTATCATTACTAGCAGGGTTTATGTCACTTATAAAAACAAACTTAAAGAGTTGTAAATTTACTTTCTTGACAGCAAGATATGCCGAGCCATTACTTTGAATACACAACCAAGGCATGTTTCTTGTTCTTAAATCTATTTCAATAGTTAAGTTTTCAATGATGCTCTTTGAGTGTTTCCACGATATTATTTCATACATATTCTAAAATGATTCTATTTCTATTCATTCTATTCATTCTATCCATCTGGTTGAAGCGTTCCATGCTTTAGTGCAAATCTCTTGATTGATTTTTATATCTTGTTTCTTATGAGCATTTATCTTTTGAATGGTTGCAAACTATGGAGGCCTAATATTATCCTGACTTTAGCCTAGTAGACTAAGAAGTTGCATGTATGTATACCAAGTAGACATGTAAAGACGGCAAAGACGTGAAGGAAAACAAACACATACGTTTTTTTTATGTATGATCATTCGAACGAATTCTTTTAATTCCGACCGACTCCTGGTATGACAAAATATAAAGCTACTCTACATGACTTCCTCCCTGTGTACGGAACCAATCAACGCTCTCGTCTCGGCCATAACTCGGGACAAATGAAATGAAATTAGTACAGCTACACTGATTGGTCGACACGCATCCACTTCCGGTCTATCACCAAGGCGACGGTATAAAAATAACTCTCTCAGCGCGTCTGTGTGACCCGGAAGTGAAAGGTGTCGTTGTTACCCTTTTCATTCTACACTTTGATGGTGGATTACTACATTGATAATTGTCTACATTTATGTACATGACATTCACAGGTGAGTGAGGTTTGGCAAACGTAAAAAGAGAGATACAGGGTGCGATGTGGCAGCCATTTTTTTTAGTTCTGATTTTGTTTGTTCCTCTTTTTAAGTGTCCAAAGTGTAAGTTGTTCTCCCTTTTTTTGAAACATTTTGGTAGATAACATTCGGTGATGCAACGGTCAAGTGATCACGTGACACACATTTAAACCCACGTGATGACACCACGTGATGGATCCACAAGTCCACGACATCGAGCGCCGGGGGTATATATATAATATCTAGATCACATAGAAATAATATCGTTAACATCCATAGCTAACACATGAACGTAGGCTATAATATATGTAATACATTTACAGTTATAATAATAATTTCGTTGTTCATTACTCCGAACCCCGTGTAAGTTTTTAATCCCATTGTTTGAGAAGCATCAGCCCATATTTAGGGCAATGTCCTCTTTCACACTCTCTCTTCGACAGACTGTGACCTGTATACTACACAGTTTGTATACTCTAATTATCATAATATGATGGTTCACAATAAATATGCCTAAAGAGAGAAATATGTCCATCAAAAGTCCAATATCACTACTGCTAAGAAACACTCCTAAGTTAATTATCAATCGTCAGCTACCCAATGGAAACTCTTACAAAAATGTATTTCCAGTTTTCAATCTTCACAAGAAGTGTTGCTGAGGATTTGGACTGAATATCTAGAATGAAGCGGTTCTATTATTTAAGTACAATCGTTGATGATAACATTAAAAATGAAAAAGTCTGACTAAAATCACAGACTGCACAGGTCGGCTGAACTACCAGCAACGCATATTTTATGTATCGGAGGAAAGAGAAGGACAGATTGAAAACCTGACTACCCAGATGTGGTATCCTATTTGAATAATTACTATTTAGTCATATGACTAAAGCCAGAAAACTATGAAAATCTTGAGATCTAGAGGTATTTTTTTTATCTTCTGAAAACGTTCAATTTCGCCCCACATCGCACCTTTCTACGTTGTACCAAATTATTTCTTTTCAGATTACGACTTGCACGATGCATATTCATACGGCGGACTATAATCATATTAGTGAAATGATGACGAAATATCTGATGCGAAAACAACATAAATTAATACATAATATAAGTTCGATATGACTCGTTAACGTCCACTTATTACATAGAATAAGATGAACGTTTTGGCAAATAATGGACATATTAAATAATAAATGATAGTTTGTTCGTATCGTAACAGTATGAATAACAAATCACTTTTATCATTAATAGCAGAAATGGCTGCGAATGTATGCTACTAAACTCTAGCAATAACAAATAGTATATATATAGATAACTCTAGATCCCTTCGTTGTTGTAAGTTCTTCGCTTTTGTTCTTCTTTACACAACATTAATAAAGACACACTGAATCGTGAGTATATTTTCAGATCTCAATTTTTATCTATGTAAACAAACAAACGTCAATTCAAACATTTTCTCAGTTTCGTCTGTGCTATTTTAGAAACTGACAACAAATAACTTGCCTACATTACAGCGTGGATCATCATAAATCACGATACATTGTACTTGTTCAATATATTCCTGTTGTAATTCTTTACCGAGCATGACTACACTTACAAAATAAGATGCGGAAGACTAAATAATCATGAAACAACAGATAGGTGTCGTAAGGATTCCATAGGTTATTGGCAGTTATAGATTCGATGTTTTTGTCGAAATCTTTGGTCACCCATATCTTAGAAAAGAAATGGAGGCTGCTCCCCCACTTCACATCATTACGATTTTCAAAACAACACCCACAAAACTCTTTCCCATGACATCGAAAAGGGGGGATGAAGTGTCTAGCTTGTGACAGTCTGCCTGAGGTTGTATTAGACCCGACATTAACTTCCTAGATGAGAAAGTACACAATGTACTATCTCTTTTATAATACACATTGACCTAATGTTTTTTTTATAATTCGTAGCCACACTGAAGACCGCCTATCCAAGAATATCGGACCACACTTCCCGGCATGCACCTGTCATGAGACCAGAAAATGGCGGACACTTTCCACAACAATAGTCACGCGAACTTACATTCATGGACATAATAAATGTGGGACCAAAGCGCAAAATGTATAATACAGGTCCATTGGCAAAGTCAGACCTTCTCCGCATCGTAGCAGCACCATCACAAAAAAAATCCTTACAGAAATTCTTACAAAGATAAGGAATCGCAACGGTAAATCTGTCTACTAAGCAGCACAGGCGTATGAAAGCATTTGGCTGCCACTATCTCGGTAAATTCTATGCTATAGGTACTGCTACTGGTAGCTCTCATTTTGTTTATCATAATCAGATGCCGACATTGTAAAATAGAACGGATTAACTGTTAAGTACAAAATCTGCTGTTAGGTTAGTTACTTGCTTATAGAAAATCCATTTCTTTTTTGCGCTGACTAAGTTATTATTATTGTACCAAAAGTACTACATTATTTAGCAGTACAAGACAAATGATTTGTTTTTTTCTATGTACATCTTTGGTTTCAATCTGCTTGCATAGGCTTAAGCTCAGCCGTTTAAGATTGACCTTGAGCAGATCCGGGTGACCTTGACCCTTGACCCTAGTCTTAGCAGACATTGGGTAACCCTGCAGTCAGATTTATTTTCTTCCCGTCACGTGGCCTTTCTCAGCCAATCAGATCAACTTTCACATTCTCAGATCCAAGATCGCATCAGTCACTAACTAAACTGACACTCTCAGCCTTTCCTCGTTTGTTTTTTTTGTCTCCACCCTCGCCACTTTCAAATAACACCCGACCTATTATTATAATACAAAGGTGTTACCTTTTTAAGTAGATACTCATATTGGAGGTAGAAGTGGACATCTGAGTTCAATCTGGACAGTGTTTAAAAATCCGCACCAACAACGTCATGCAAATGATCTTTTCATTATGTTGTGAGTTGACTTTGATGACAACATTGCGGCGTCCAGTTTACTCTATATTATCTTTACATTAATCCTTAATTACAGCTACAAGCTTGCCGACTTACATACACACATGTATACATACACACCACCCTGGGCTATGTGGTATCTCGCTATATATCACAAAGATACTAGCAACAACTAGAACAAGTCATTATCATCTTACACCACTGACCATCTCCAATTCCTCCACCATAATCCGAACTGAGTAAGAAAGAAGTGTATATCAACTGGTACCACAATTTAATTCCTTAAAGGGTATTCTACTTAATTACAATGTATCTGAGGGTATCAAATGTCCTTATGAAATATCCTTATCTTCTTATGCTACCAACCTATTTGAATAGGGCAAACAGCTAGGTGTTAAAAAACTACGGTCACGTCTAAAGGGAAGAATTTACAGTAATACAATCATTATGAGCTTCGTGGCTGTGACCCTGAAGAGCTAGAACTACATCAATTTTCATTACCTTATAAATGGTTCACAAATAATCAAAGATCGTTTTATACATGCAAAACATACAGAAATGTTGTTCACAGTAACCGTTCATGCACGTAAAAAATAAGACAACAATGTCTGTAAACATGTTTTGAGGAAAACAAATCAAAATTGTAAGTTCTGTTGGAAAATTAAAAACATTGACGAGTGAGTGAACACATTCGGGACATTTTGCTATGATATATAGAACATTGACGAACGTCCTAATTTTGATTAGAGTAGACTGTGTGTAAACTCAGTCCAAAGTTGTGTCTCTCTTTCACTTTCATTGCGTATGTAGTCAGTTCAAATCTGGCTTTTTCTGTCCCACTTTCATTCAAAATAGTCACCAAGAAAGATTGAATTGCCAAAATTCTTTTCAGTCCACTTTTCCCGAGGCTACAGGACGAAGGAGTTGCAAAATGGGCTCGTCTATGAGGTTGTCGGCTAAAAGCAAAGACCCATTGGAATGCCTAAATAGTTTAGACTCCTATTAAGTTCAAGAGGGGGTCTGAGTTTGACCTTAAAGCTGGTACTCAAGTTTGTATTCAGACGAGTAATGCAAGAGTAGGACTTCGGTAATATCAAGTGGTGAATGCGACAGAAAATGACTTGGTTCAGTCTCAGGTCTATAACATAAATTAATGCCACACGGCTAGGCTAAATAAGTACTTAATACAACTTCTGTCTGACTTGAAGGAGTCCATTATTTTGCTCCACTTGAAATTGTGCCTTTGCAGCGTTCACCTTTTTTCTGCGGCAGTGGGATTATAACATCGGACAGAACTTCACTTGTGATGAGGTTTCAGACACATACACACACAAAAACGGATGTTCTGTCCATCATGACCAACCATCAGTGTCCCTTGAACCAAACGCCTATTACAAATATTTTCAATAGGAATAGTCTCTGTCTCTAGTGGGTAGGGTACGATGGTTGAGTTATGTGTTTTTCTTCGTTTCCATAATTAATTTAATTCTGATTTACTCTCGTAGTAGTAGTACTAAGAGTGAGGCGTTGGTCTACGTCATGAGGGGCTTCGGCGACGACTCCTCGGCATGCAGGGGCATGTGACTCTTCATGTGCATCTCCAGGGCGGCCGGCGAAGGGCACACCTTACTACACAGGTGACAGGTCGT
Source organism: Lepidonotus clava (assembly GCA_936440205.1). Lineage (NCBI taxonomy): Eukaryota > Metazoa > Annelida > Polychaeta > Phyllodocida > Polynoidae > Lepidonotus > Lepidonotus clava. The sequence goes on from OW387140.1 coordinate 35,543,369, forward strand.
CTTCCATATCCAGGCAGCGCTCTCCGGCGACTGCTGCAGACTCGGGGACATTGGCGGCGGCGGGGCCACTGGTGCGGAGGGAACGGGGATCGTGGAGGAGGGGGAGGAGGTGGCGCTGTTGTGGCTGTTGGCCACTGGAGGGGACATGGAGGAGGCGGAGGACACAGGGCTGGATAGGGTGGGTTTGTGCGGCAAACTCAGGTCGAGCTCACCGCTACTGTTGGTGGTGCCGTTCGTCGTGTTGTTATTGTTCTCCGACTTGGGCGCCTTCTCGCCGGAACCGGAAGTGACACCGGAAGTGGCGGCGGCGGCGACGGCGTCGACCGGATGGTGAGAGACGTCCATCTTGTGGGGCCCCTCCAGGGTGGGCTGGATGACGTGCGGCTCGGGCGCCTTCATCAGGAAGCCATCGGTCGGCGGCTTCATTTCCGACTTCATCATCGGCGACTTCATCATCGAATCGTTCATTATCGGCGACTTCATCATCGAATCGTTCATTATCGGCGACTTCATTATCGAATCGGAACCGGAAGGAGACGACGACGGCGTCGTCGGCGCCTTCATCATGGCCTCCGGGGTGGCGGGCAGCGACGGGTGTTTGACCATGGAGTCGGTCATGTGGGGAGGGGGGCGACCCAGGAGGGCCTCGGCACTGGAGGAGGGGTGCGGGGGCGGGCCTCCAGGGTGACCAGGGGGGAGGTGGCTCATATTACCATTGATGCTCTGAATCACCGAGATCTCGTTCATCTTGGGCGAGAATCCGTTAGGAAACCCGGGGAAGAATGGGTACATCTCAGCGCCATGGGGAGGGGGCGGGTGGGGTGGCGGGTGGGGAGGGCGATGCGGGAAGTTATTAAAGAAGTGCGACGGCTCGTCGGGTCGCGGCGGAACCCCCGTGTGCACGCCGGGAAAGCCAGGGAGTGTGTCCATGCTCATGCGGCGACCACGGCGGGACGGGGAGTTGTTCCACATGTGGGTTCCCATGTGCACCTTCAAATTCCCCTTGGTGGTGAAAGCTTTGCCGCAGATCGTACACTTGAAAGGCTTGTCCCCGGTGTGAGTACGGATGTGGATCTGCAGCGCCGACGCTGAAGAGAAGGGCTTGTGACACATCTGACAAACATGCTTCGGGTTGGGACGCCGCACAAAAGGGCTGTCCGGGTTGTTGCTGTTGCTGTTGCTGTTGCTGTTGTTGTTACTGCTGCTGTTGCTGTTACTCGTATTAGAAGAGGATGTCGAAGACGACGATGTCGGAGCGCTACCAGCGCTTCCCCCAGAAGTCGTTGGTGGCGTCGTGGTCGTCGTAGCGCCCCCTGATGGGGGCGTTGTGGTGGAGAGTGTCGACATCCCCAAGAGGTGTTTTCCAGCATCGGATGGCGACGGCATGGAGGACAGGTTGGGCTTCCTGTCGAGGTCATCTTTAATGGGTGTGGTGGGCGGGGTGGTCAGGTCTGATTTGGCTCGAGGGGAGCCTGGGATGCTATGCCCATCACCCTGTTGTTGGTGCTGTTGTTGTTGGTTGTTGAAAGCTTCCGAGGGGAGATCACGGATCTTGTGGGTCAGCATATGCTGCTTCATGTTGCCTCTAGTGGAGAAACATCGCTCGCAAACTTCACACTTGAATGGGCGGTCCTTAGTGTGGCTACGGTAGTGAATGTCAAGTGCGCTCTTGCAAGCAAAGGTTTTATAGCAAATGTTACACGTCGTGTTGGGTCGCGCGGACCCATACAACTTGGGCGTGAGATCGAGAGCCCCGAAGCCCTTGTAGGGAGACATACCCATACCAGGCAATCCGAAGAGAGCAGCATCTCTATCCATCTTGGACGGATGAAAAGGACTGCTACTGTTGAGATTTCCTTGTGAAGTTTGCGAGCTGGGGGAGAGTGATCCTCCAATGGAAGCGGCATCTTTGTTGGCCATAGAGGCCGGGGAGGTACTGCCGGAGTCGAGGTCGGGCTGGGAGGCGGCGCCTGGAGAGTGCGAGTGGCTACTTCCGGCGCCTCCAGGGGGCGTGATCTGCCCCTCCTGGCGGCGCACGATGCTGGCCATCTGCTCCAGGGGGCGCTGCGAGTTGTAGCTGTAGAGCGGGCTGGGCGCCTCGATGGCCTTGACACGCTCCTCCAGGGCCATGAGCGAGGTGGAGTAGGAGGAGGTGGACGGCGGCAGGTAGCTGCCCATCGTCGAGGCCTGGCTGAAGAGCGACAGGTAATCATTGGGTGGCTTGAAGTCGGCGGCGGCGCCGGGCTTGTGGTTGATGATGGAGGCCGGCGGGGTGGGCGTCGGCGTGGTGCTGGTCGAGCTGAAGGGCGACATGTGGCCATGCTCGCTCTTCAGCTCGCCGTCCGAGAGGAGGGAGGACCTGGAGGGCGCGTCGTGGTTCTCCGAGTCGCCGGTAGGGGAACGCGGCGGGCCGTGCTGGCTCTCGGCGTCCATGTCCACGTCGGCATCCATCGGCACGTCGTGCTGCTGGAGGAGGCGCTGGTGGTGCTTCTCCGCCTTCTCCAGTAGCTCCGAGCCGTCCAGGCCGAAGCCGTCGTTGTTGCTGGAGCCAGCACTGCTCATGTTGTCCTCGGACCCCACTCCTCCAGGTACGTCCATCATCTTCTCATCCCGGTCGGCGCCGTCGTGCTTCTTCTCCGAGCCGGCCTCGGAGTTGGTGCCATCCTCTGACTTCTTGACGCTGGCGGGTTTTCGCAGGTCCAGCTCCCCGGAGGTGCCCACCTGCTCACTGCTGCTCCCACCGGCGCTGCTACCGCTACCGCTGCTGAGGCCGGCCCCTCCTCCTCCTCCGGGCGGACCCTGGAGCGGGTGGGCGCCCGGATGGGGGTACATGGGGGGCATGAAGGGGAAGCCCGGGAAGGGCATGTAGGGCCCGGGCATCATGTCG